>OW203985.1:2497500-3868375 GCA_934047225.1 Ypsolopha sequella
AACTTTCACCCTCCAACCTCTCACAAGGGGGTCCGGTTCTGTATTAACTATATAACAATTTCTATTCCAAACTTCCAAAAGTCTTAAAAAGTTGAAGTCTGGTATGCAGGCTTTTTCATTCCATTTTCATTTCCACACAAAAAAACGAAAAAAAAGTAAAGTTTATAGTAGATTTCACCCTCTAACCGTGTGCAGGGCCGTATATAAAATTTCCTTACAAAAAGAAATGAAATCCTACCAAAAACATTACATGTGAAGTAGGTTGAGACTCACAAGATAATAACGCTTTCACTGTAAAAAAGTTATCAGGTCTCATGTAGAGCCAAGCCCGAAACTGTACAAGGCCTAACTTTATAAGCCTTAACTCTACAAACCTTTCATTCTGGTCAAAAGTATACTTAACCGTTTCATAGAACATTGCATGAAGCAACATTAAAGACCAGCATCTGTCCATGGGAGTGTCTGTGCGAAGGCCACAAAATGGCCAAGCCATACTTTTTAACCAAGATGAAGGGTAGGTAGAGTTAATGTTTGTACAGTTAAGGTTTGCAGATTTAGGCCTTGTAGAGTTAGAGGTTTAATGGCTGTACATGAGATCTGATAACCTTTTAATAGTGAAACCGTTTTGAGCTTGTGAATCTTGGCAACCTACTTTACATGGTATGTTTTTGGTGGGTCATATTTTACCGCTGCTTTCTTTGAGGTACCGAGTTTATTTTAGGAACATAATGGAAACAGCTTGATATACATAACTACGCAATTCATCTTAGAAAGGTCTTAAAACAGACTGTTACTGGATACTTTGGCTTTTAATTGTAATGTTTCTGTAATAAAATATAAAAAAAACGTCTTTTAGCACAAACATTTAATCATAAAAAATGTCATAATCGTAGCAGTACGAGTCATAGATGAACCTGCATGCTATTGGATGAGTTTAAGAGAACGCGCTCGATCCAGCCAATCAGAGCGCGCTACGTAGCTGCCGCACAGTACTCTATTGCCGGTGAACGAGGTCCTTCCGTGCAGCACTCGAAAGTTGTCCATAGCCATCACCACACCTGGGGCACAAAGATGTTGGTCTACCATCAAAACAGGAATCTTTGAACGACTTGGACTGTCCAAGTTGGACACAAATATATGTATTAATGTCTATAATGGTAGATTAAACTATTTTATCTACACTCATATCGTCAAATCCTAATTATGATCTCAAAAGTTGTGCATAATGACAATTTTTTTTACAAACGTCTCTAATACAGAAAAAAATTAAATTAAAGTACAGTCTTCTGAACAAAATAATGCTTTAAAATAACTTTTTCTGCTATAAAAGAACAGTTACACGAAATAGAAAGGCAAAGATAACTTAGTCCATACAGTCACGATTGAGGTTTTAATATCTTATACCAATGAGTTTTTTATTATACGTACAAAACAATACATTGCGGAAGGAGGTTACGATTCAACTTTTTTCGGCAATTTATTGTCTATGGCAGCGCGAGCTAGGGCGCATGCGCGCGCGTTGCGCCCATGCGCAGTTAACTTTTTATTTTGGCGCCATACCATTACCACAGTAGTTTACCAAAAGGAAACTTGATAATTTTTCGTAGGTTTCAAGAAGTTTTATTCTACATTGTCTACTGATAGCAGTGATTCTGATCATAATTTGACTCCACTTGATGTTCCCGAAACGGCGGTAAATGAAACGGCCTACGGCTCGTTTTTTAAACTCACACTCGTGTTTTAATGACCTCTTTATGTGCCAGTTTCATAAACTACTATTAAAAGCTTTGGTGTGTTAGTTAAAAGAATACCAGACTTGCATTCAAAGGATCTAAGCAGGTATCTAAGGGAAATATGTGACGGAGGTATCTTTACAGATGTTGAAGCGGAGGATGGGCGTCATTTTATTAACACCTTATAATGTCATATAGCTTATAATGTTGAACAGTGGGTCTACCGCGTAATTCTCATTGTCATCAACATCAACTTGAGATTGAAATTTGACGTGCGTGCGACGACGCCCGCCTAACATGCCATCTCTCTTGCACGCGTTGAATTTCGCATGCATTTGCTTGAAGTTGATACAAATGAGAATTACGCGGTAGAGCCCCAGGATCACTACGATGATAATAAAGAAAACCGCATCCAAATCCGTTCTGTGGTTTTGGAGATGTACGTGAACAAACAGACGAACAGAAAATAATTTAAAAAAAACCGGCCAAGTGCGAGTCGGACTCGCGCAAGAAGGGTTCCGTACCATTATCTATAAAAACAGCAAAAAAAAACATGTCTGTTGTATGGGAGCCCCCTTAAATATTTATTTTATTCTGTTTTTTAGTATTTGTTGTTATAGCGGCAATAGAAATACATCATCTGTGAAAATTTCAACTGTCTATCACCGTTCATGAGATACAGCCTGGTGATAGACGGATAAATGGACAGACAGACGGAGAGCAGACAGACAGCGGAGTCTTAGTAATAGGGTCCCGTTGGCTACCCTTTGGGTACGGAACCCTAAAAATCGCTGATTTGTGTTGTATTACTCTTCTTTACTTACCCCCTTTCTATTTTTATTACTTCTCTTCGAAGTACAGATACACCGGGTCCTACTCTTTTATTATATGTATTGATATTGTTTGATTGATGATTGATAAGGTAGCAGGTCGTACCTGGTTTGAGCTTGAATCTCCACTGATTGTTGAAGTCCTGGTAGTACCGCGCCAGGCTCCTCAAGGATCGGTAGTAGGACCTGCACTCCTCAGCATTACGGAACCCCATCGGGGACCGATCGTACACGTTGAACCTACAATATTTACTGGTGGTATAGTTCTTGCATCCTATAACGATTAATCCGCTTTGTTTGTGTGAGTATAGATACTATGCAACCTAGCTTGACAGATCCAAATCTAAACAAGATCAGACAGAATTCGTTTAGCATCAGCACCACTAACATACCTATGGGGAGATACGGTCACGAACGTTATATTGTATTTCTTTTAACAATTTATCACGGCTGACCCATGGATTCGGATGGTCCTATATTTTACCGTCCGCGAATTTTGCAATCAACGACGACTAATCTAATTGTAGTAAGTCGTGTGACTTACTACAATCAGCACCACTAACATACCTATGGGGAGATACAGTCACGAATGTTATATTGTATTTCTTTTAACAATTTATAACGGCTGACCCATGGATTCGGATGGTCCTATATTTTACCGTCCGCGAATTTTGCAATCAACGACGACTAATCTACTTGTAGTAAATCGTGTGACTTACTACAATCAGCACCACTAACATACCTATGGGGAGATACAGTCACGAACGTTATGTTGTATTTCTTTTAACAATTTATCACGGCTGACCCATGGATTCGGGATTGAAAGTGATTAGATTAAAATTACAATGTTTTATTGGAAGTGTTATGTTGTTGAACAGACTGAGAGCCTCAAAAAATTACAAGGCGGGGTAGCTGACAACACTAATTCAATTATTAACCGAACACAAATCGTGTAAGTTTTGTAGTAACTATAAGAAAAATAAATTGTAAACTACCCCTTGAACATCCACAGGCAAAGCTAATTACAGATGTCACTAGCAAAAGTCCAGTCAATAAATAGATGTTCCGGTTTTCTTATTGTTTTTCTTCAATATCTCGAATATTTTATTTTTACTTCCTCTTATCACGTGTATCCAATATGTTGTATATTTGTTATTGTTATTATGTTATTGGTTTTTAATATGGGGTTTTTCGTGGTATGGCTAACAAAGGCATAATTCCACGAAATTAATCGAAAATCACAAAAAACTACGCCAAAACCATGACAATGTACTGAAATGACAGATTTTCATGTCCGGATCGACGTTGCGCCTTCTATGGGGATAATTTGGTAGTGTGGATCCCCATTAGCTATAACGGTGCGACCTCGTTTTAGGAACAACACTTGCCTTGAAAATGTCTAAATTGTATTGGTGAAACGGTTGACATGTAGCCAACAACCACAATACGTGACTGGCAAATCCATATTTCAAAATATGACAAATCACGAGATTTAAAAAAAAATTGTACTGATATAAGTAAATACATTCAAAGAAAATTAGTGTACCTGATCTGTTTCAAATCTCCAGTCTTTCCATCGAGTTGCAGGACAGGAGCCGCGTGCTTATGATGATGACCCTCCTCGATGTACTCAGCTTCCAGGTCGAAGGTCGATAGGAACTGGAAGTCTTCCGGATGTTCCTCCCTCAGACGTGTGGCTCCGTAGAATCCATCGACCAGGACTGTTTCGCCACCAGTACCGTTTGTATGCTCCAGGCAATGGAGAATTTGTAGACTGGAAATGGTCGCAAAGGTCCAGGTGATGGTGCGAGTTTAATTAATTTAAAACGTAAGCATGAACTGTACAGTTAACGAAAGTTATATGTTGAGGTTGATGTAACAACATAATAGCCTGTTTCACTCTGCTACATAGGTACGATGTAATCACTGTCAGACCGACTGACCAATATGGAGCAGAAGACACATTTCCGCCAAATTTTTAAATGACGTGGTTTCTATCTGACACTAGTTTTTTATGTAAATTCTAGAGCAGACAGACAAAACAGTTAAAATTCATATTTTAAATTTTTTTCGGTGGCTTTTAGGAATCTGTATATAATACCTACGATACGTTATATCTACCTGTATAAGTACAGATAACTGACGTACCCAGCAGCCTCAGTGAAGTAGGTGTTGTCGTTGTGTGTCGCCAGCGGCAGGTTGGTGTACGCCGTGTCAGCGTGGTCGGCGCGCGTCGTGAACCGCCACATCCCTCCGAACAGCGTGTGTTGTACCCCGCCTAGAGCTCGGCATACCTGCTCTGTGCCTTCTTGCGACACATCTACCTGTGAAAGCAGTCGTTTCAGAAATTGGGAACATTAATTCAAAAATAACATTTAATTACTAACAGCTACAGGCTGGTTTATTCGTCCAAGGCTACAGGGAGATAGTTTTTTTGGTAGCATGAAAGGAGCCTTCCCAGGTGGTGTAAAATAAGATAAAATACAACTACTGATTGCTCAAGATACACCTGGCGCACCCTGGACAGTTATATCAAGATCGAATTAATTTAAAATGAAATATTTATTGACACTAACAAAAATTGTAAAAATCGTTTAACTTTAAATGACGGTAGGCTTCGGCCGTGGTTGGTGACCACCCTCATGACCTCTCGGTAGAAGAGTACTATATTCATTGGTCATGACCAAACCATGCCGCCAAGCAAGTCGTCATTCTCCAAGATAAAATCATTAGACCGATTAAGGGGGCTTATGTAACCCGAGAAATTCCTCTGTCAGTGAGAGTAGGTAGTGTGATAAAGTAAGGTAGTACAGATTACAGATGTCAAATAATCCAAAATATTTTGATAAGAGAAGTTAGGTATTTTTACCTAAACTTGAGAATCGCTTATTACTCTCTGTGAAAAACTTCTCAGTCGAAATAGTTTATGTGTACGTACCGTATGTATTAGTAAGAATAGGTAAGTATAGGCATCCAATATTTTTTCGATTTAAAGGATACTCCAAATTTAACTTTTAACATTTTGTGCTATCACTTCTACTGAAAAATTGCTCTGCCAATTTTTATTTCTTAATGTGGTCTTATTTCCTTAAATAAATAGCTTTGTAAAGTTATCCAAAAAAAAATCCTTTTGAATATATATATTTTTTATTTCTACGTAATTAGGTCATGTGAATAATTGCTCAGCTTAATTCAATACGTTTATTAGTAATGAGTCGCTGTATTTTAGTAGATTTTCCAATAAGCCAATGGAAATTCGGCCTAATACCGTAGTATTTACAATCTCAATAATTCCTAAATATAAGCATTGCCATCACCCAGTCGCGGGTGTGAAGAGGGGTGAGGGGCGCTCGCGCAGTGGTGCGGCGGCGGGTAGCGATGCGCAGCGGTGAGCGGCGGCATTTTGTTTGTGTTGTGTCTCGCTCAACGAAACGGACCAGTTGTCTACTTATGCAAGGAACATTTGTGTATAAAAAATGACGGAGGAAGGCGACGGCGAGTTGTGTATCCTGTGCAAAAACGCTATAGTAGTAGGGTTTGTAACAGTGACAAAAAAAGGGACTCGCAAAGATTCGTCAATCGAGCAGAAGAAGAGATGATGGACTTTTCCCGCAACTTATGGAATTGTCAAACCTTACAGTACTCGTGAAATGTCTAAACTCATATTAAATGACGCAATGATCAAGGCATTTAAAAGAAAGAAGATATTACATATTAATGAACGCCACAGCGTCAGATCCACCGGCAGCGAACATAGAATAGAATAGAATATAGTTTATTTGCGTTATTTGGTACATAATGTTCTTATATTGAGAGGTAAAGTATGACAATGTACTTAAATAATAACTTTTATTATTAAATATGCGACGACATTTTAAGTGCTCTTAAAATATAGTTTTAAAGAGTAGGTTACGTCGTACTGGAGGCCTAACAAGCGATCAGAAAACGAAACAACAACACGTTTTGCCAATTTCGCAAAATAAAATCTTGACCTCCCATAGTACTGTTTTTGGGTTTGTAAGGAACAAGAAAAAAGAAGAAAGATTACGAATTGCACAAAAAGCGCCCTCAAATCTTGACATCGACCACTTACCAAGTCTACAGTATGAAATAATGAAAATGGAGTAATAATATGTTAAATTATTATTACATACGGCTTGAACACTCACGTGTGATTGTTGTTGACTATATGCCAACCGTTTTTTTTATAATATTATAATAATATTTTATTTATAGAACATTATGTCTTTACATAAAGGGCTGTGATAACCCTAGTAAGTTTATACAAACCTGTAACAGGGTTACCGCACTCTTCCGCCAGTGGTTTTAAAGATACAAAAAAACTAAAATAAAATAAAGATAATACAGATTAATTCTATAATGTTTAGTGCATGGATGCACAGACCATGACCCGCGGGCCGCATGCGGCCCGCCGGTCGAATACTGGTGGCCTGCCGCGCCGACAGCAAAAGTAATAATAGATTAATACTTTTTTGTATGGTCGCATAACAAAGTCGTTTGTTTAATTTGCAAGAATTCTGTTGCGATTGCAAAGGAATATAATGTAAAAAGGCACTATGAAACGCAGCATCCTACTTTTACCAAGTTTACAGGCGAATTAAGAAAGCAAAAAATGTTGTCTTTAAAACGGGAGCTTATTGGTCAGCAAGCTATGTTTACAAAACCCATTCAAGATTCAGAAACAGCTACAGAAGTTAGTTATGAAATTTCTCGAATGATAGCAAAGCGAAGTCGCCCCTTCAATGATGGGGATTTTGTAAAAGAATGCATAGAAATTGCCGCTAAGAAAATGTGTCCAGAAGCAGCAAAAAAGTTTGAGAAAATTCAACTGAATCGTATGACTATCCAAAGACGAATTATGTCTTTGTCAGGTAATATTGCGGAACAATTAAATGAAAAAACTAAGATCATTGAATTTTTTTCATTAGCACTCGACGAATCCACTGATATTATTTCCACAGCTCAACTTCTCATATTCATACGAGGTGTTACTCAAGATTTTGAAGTCTTAAAAGAGTTATTAGGAATGTGTTCATTGAAAGGTCAAACCAGAGGAGTTGATATACTCAATGTACTTTTGGATGAGTGTTCAAAAACTGATTTGGACTTACTCGTATCAAAATTATCGGGAGTTGCGACTGACGGTGCTCCTTCGATGATTGGTGTCAATTTTGGGCTAGTTACTTTGCTGAAAAAGCATCTGCAAGAAAAAAAACATAAACGCTGAAGATCTCATGCAGTTTCACTGCATTATACACCAAGAAGCCCTCTGTTCTAAAAAAATTGAATTTCAAAATGTCATGAAAGTGGTAGTTTCGACTGTAAATTTCATAAAATCACGAGGACTCAATCACAGGCAATTCAAACAATTCCTTGATGACATCGAAAGCGAATATGGAGATTTACTGTATTATACAGAAGTAAGGTGGCTAAGTCGTGGATTGACACTGGAACGATTTTTAAATTTAATAGAAGAAATTGGAATATTTCTGGCGGAAAAGCAAAGGGATGTCCCGGAACTTAAAAATCCTGATTGGTTGTGTGATTTGGCTTTTTTAGTTGACATTACAAATCATTTGAATGTCTTGAACACACGGCTTCAAGGCAAAAATCAACTGATATCCCAGCTCTACGCTCATGTATCATCCTTTCAATGCAAACTGACACTTTTCAGATCGCAATTGAATTCTGGAAATTACAATCATTTTCCGAATTATAAGAGAATGGCTGAAAAATTCAACAAAACTGCGATTAATTTCAGTTATGTAGAAAAGCTAGATATTTTGATTCAATCTTTTCAAGACAGATTTTCGGAGTTTAAAAAAGTGAAACCTCTGTTGGACATATTCAGCAATCCTTTCACGATTTCAGTTGAAAATGCACCAGAGTCAATGCAGTTAGAAATTATCGACATTCAAAACGACCAATATTTACGCAACAAATTCAACGAAGGAGACTTGCTGAACTTTTACCGCTGCATTGATAAAAATACGTACAAAGAGTTGCGCGTAAATGCTCTGAAATGTGCCAGCTTATTTGATTCTACCTATATATGTGAACCAACCTTTTCAATACTAAATAATAATAAAACAAAAAATCGAAACCGCCTTGCAAACGAAAGTTTGGAAGCAGTTTTACGTGTTGCTACAAGTAAATTTGAGCCAAATATAAAAAAGATTGTAAGCACTATGCAGTGCCACGCTTCCAATTAATAAATTCTTTTTCAATTTTAATACATCTTTATTGTCTTTAATTACTTATACTTCTGGCGGCCCGCCATCAGTTCATAATTTGCCCGAGTGGCCCCTAGTCTTAATAAGTCTGTGCATCCCTGGTTTAGTGTATGAGAGGGTGTGTATGTATGTGTGTATGTGTGTGAGATGTGCGTTTATGAAGAGATAATGTATTCCTAGCCCTACAAGCGGGGTCTTGGGATCAGTTTGAGAACTACATACCGCCGCTCAATTTCGATTCCAACTTAAAATGTCTAATCTGTGCCAACGATATATCAAGCAATTCAAAATTTCGACTAATCAAAATGCTGCACACCAAAGATTAATTAAAAAAAATTTCCTTATGTCGCAATGACATATCTGGAGAAACGGTTAGAAAACCATTTGTAAATTTAAATACTTTTAAGTGTTCCGTAGTACCTAAATGGTACAAAAGGAACCTTTATGGTTAGACTCCATTGTCCGTCCGTCCGTCCGTCCTTATGTGACAGCCTCATAACTTTAGCACCGTTAAAGATAAAGACATGAAGTTTGGCACAAAAATAGTATTAATTTGTCCACATATCACGGTGTAAAAAAATATGAAAAATTAGAAATTATTAAAAAAAAATCCAATTCAAAAGTGAAAAAAAAAAACAAATATATTATTCTAAAAACACAATATGGGTATCAAATTGTAAATATTAAAAAAGCCTATTGTAAAAATATATACTTTTACTATATTTACTGGGACTGATTTCGAGAAATCTTTAAAAAACCACAAAAATATGTATGTTTCTCCCCCCCCCCCCCCCCCTTATCTCCGAAACTGGTTGAACGACAAATATGAAATAAATTAAAGTAATATGTGTTTACGTAAAGATTACAGGAAAAATAAAACGGTTGAGTAATTCACGAAAAAAAATGAGAAAATTAAATTTATCATCCACAATACGGAACCCTAGGTACGCGAGTCTGCCTCGCACTGGACAGTTACTTACAGCATGAAACTTAGTTCAAATTTCCAAATGACGGTCTAGGCACAGAATACATTTATTTATTTAAATAAATTAATAACTTAAAAGAAATACATATTTTATAATAATAATAAGGTGTATCAGAAACCCGTAAGGGTTTTTACTTACACCATCATTCCTGTCTTGTGCAAGAATATAGAAAATTAGATATACAGGTAGTCTAAATAAATAATATAATGCCTTAAGATATCGAAATGCTTTGCTACAAAATCGTAAAATAATGGAATACACACAAACGTAACTAAATAGGTATCTATAAGTACAACAATATGAGCAAACGTCCATAGTTGCTCTTTTCAACCATGGAGATAACAAAAAATACAAAATTAAATAGCCGTTACAAACTTATCAATTGCCTTTCACACAAGAGCATAAGTTAATTACAAAGACATAAGAACTATTTTAGTCCGTACGTAACTCGATCTTAACTTAGGAAGTGGACAAGTTAAAACGGATTTATTATGTTATTATTTAGGGGAATAAGATTGGGAGTAATAATATTGTTAACGTAAAGAGTTTTTAAATAAGAATATATGAAGAAGATACATATGTTATACATGTATACATACACACATATATTATATACTTTATTTATACTGAAGTTGATGGGTTTTCTATAAAATACTTTTTGAATTTTTGGTGCGTATTAGTTGTTTTAATTGATTCTCTGACGTCATAAGGCAAACTGTTTATTAATTGGGTATTTCCTTTTTAGGGTTCCATAGCTTATCGGGCAGCTCCAAGCGGTCGAGTGATAGTCAACCCTTACGCTCTAGCATAAATCGGCAAACAGATCCTAAAAAATATGCGAATGTTCGAAAATATGTTGGATAATTGATAAATCTGTTTTAATATAAAATCATATGACTAATAAAAATATAAAAATGGACGGAGTTATTTTTCATATGACGTAGTTAAGCAAAAATCAAAAAAATATGTTCAAAAAAGAAAATCTTTTGGATAACTAAACAAAGCTATGTATTTAAGGCTAAAAAAACATCTTGAAGAATAAAAATTGGCAGAGCAATATTTCAGTAGAAGTCATAGCGCAAAATGTTAAAAGTTAAATTTGGGGCATCCCTGAAATCGAAAAAATGTTGGATTCCTTTACATACTTATTCTAACTGGTACATACGTACGTATACAGAAAGTAAATAAGCCTGAGGAAATATTCACAGAAAGTAAAAAGCGATTTTTATGTTTAGGTAAAAATACCTAACTTCTCGTAACAAAATTTGTTGGCTTATTATACATATGTAATATGTATTACCTAACTTCATCATATGCCTAATTTCATTGGCGGAGGAATTTCTCGGAAGTCTCCATACAACAAATTTCCTCGTTGACTCCACTACATGGGGAGTGGTTATAGGCAGTTGCGTATTAAGGATATGCGTGACCCGAGATTGAGCAATTCATTTTTTATCAAGTGTAACTGAACTGACGTTTCATTATTGTTTTAAATAGAGCTCTCTGAGCCGTGACTGTTACGACAACCGAAATATTATGCTCTCTCGAAAAACTGCGTTTTTATTTCATAACTCAGCTTCTGGTTAAAGTAAAATACGATTTGTTCAAGCTAGCTAGATATAATTCAAACTAATTTTAAAAAGACATAACCAACTAAAGCCTGAAATGATTATTATTTTTGTATACATACCTACATTTTTTTTCTCTTACTGTCATGCTGCACGACAGCTATGTAGCCAGCAGATGGCAGGGTCTATTTATATTTAGTAATACAATTATTTTTCATTTTTCTATTTTACTTAAGATGTCTTGTCTATGATTATAACGTATGCGATTTCTATTTCTCTTTTATCCAATAAACGATTTGTATTTGTATTTGTAAATCGATACTCGAGGGAAAACCAATAAAAATTCTAAAATCAGCAAAATACAGGTTTACAAAAGATTGTTTTTACAGTAAATATATGAATCAATTGACGTGGTTTGTTCAATCTTACTTTATAAACATTAGGAGAACATAGGTGTATTTTTTTAATGATTGTAGGTTTCCTGATTAATGCAACAAAATCATCTAAAGTCTGTCATTTCATTTCTATTTGCCTCATCTTTTCCCGTTACCGATTTCTATAGATATTACGAAAGTTCCTAAGCGCCTTGCTTGTTTTCAGTCTCTCACTTTCTGTGCGTTTTGCGTTCTGCGGTCTGTGTTCCGACAAACAATGGGAACGCGCGTTTTCCTTGACCGTCGCGGTTTGTGTGTGTAAAAGTCCAAGCCACGTCGCACATATTATTGTGACCGCGGTTCTATACTATCTGTGGTAGAACTCTAGACCGTTCGCTGTGTGTGTCCAGCGCAAACTACAAACCAACCTACAAATCCGGGAAAAAGGTTTCCCTGTAATTAATAAGGATAAAAACGGAAAGATACCTTCCATAATATATGATAAAAATATAATGAAATCTGATATCCTGATTAACTCACGTAACGGGTATTTATATTCAATGTCCCGTAAAAATTGGGCGATAATCGAAAGTATAGTCTCTTTCATTATTGATATTATGCAGGATGTTAATTTGGATGTTAATGACTTCCGTCATAGGTGTGTTAGTATACATAATTATATACATTACAGCTTATTCAAAAATAAGCCATCAAAGTCAAGCTAATAGTTAGAGACGAAGATAATTCTTGTTTCGATGAGACCTAGAATGAAGGGCGATCGCTCAGAAAGTGGGAGGGAGAAAACAGTCTGTACCGTTTCCCGGTACGACTTCTCATGACGTCATGCTGGAACAAGACGAGCTCTTTGGTTTCGTCATGAGGGTGGTGACAAGCCACGTCCGAAGCGTACCAAGTACCACCAGTTGAAACGAAGGATTTGTCAGTTAGTCGGGTCTTGGTCTAACTGTCCAGGGTGCGCTGGGCGTGTGTTTGGAGTAATTAGTGGTTGTATCTCAGTTTACGCCCTTCGGGGAGCCTCCTTTCATGTACCAAAAAAACCTACGCAAGTCGGTAACCTTCTCCTGGTACGTATATTTGTCACAGAACACAACTTATGGTTTTGTAGCCTGGCATAGATAGTATGTACTCACTCCTTCGATCAAGGCGACTCCATGATCCAGTAATGACTGAAACACAGACTTGGCCCCTTCCATAGAGTTAAGAAACTTGTCGACGTGAACCCTCGACACTTTAGCGGCAACCTCGCTGCCGTGCCACAGTTGTGGCTTCAGTCTGTGCCCTTGTGACCACGTCTCGTAGTCAAAGTGGGCGATAAATGAAGAGTCGTAGACAGACTCATGGTTATCATCCCCTGGAGGTACAATATAACGAAAAATACAGCGAAAAGATAAATAGGTTTTCATGATTATTTCTATTAAATAAAAGTAAAACTTGTACAGTTGATGGTGAGTGTTGTTACTTCTTGATGGAACATAATGTATGTTAATAAAAATCCTTGACACTCAGTTCCACAAATATGTATATGTATTACTGATCCTATTAAAAAGGTTTACGACCGGTTTCATCGTTTAAGGCGAATGATTATGCCATCTGCAATTTGGACCTGTCTTTGAAAGCCTACTCCTCCCACACGGGGGTCCAAAAACTTTCATAAAAATATATGATAGGCATTATAGAGTCAAAAATAAATTTTAATTTTCATAAACTGTTTTTCTATTGTTAGTTTTGACAAAAAAAATCGAAAGTCATCGAAAATTTCACATGATTAACACAAGAATTCTCTTACTCCTCCCAAACGCCTAAAGCAATTTTAATTATTATTTCACCAAATTATAGGAAATTTTTAGATCTAAAAAATTTAAGTTCAAATTTTTTTTTCTTTCATGGCGTCCATGTGAATAGTATTATTTTCTCCTATTTTGCGCTAGCCGGACACGCAGTGGTTGTCGTAACAGCCACTTTTCAAGGCACGCTGAAATAAACATTATTTCAATGTCGTTTCCGTTGATATTTGTACCGACACACATCGAGTTGCTTATTTAGCGTGGTCATACTCCTTAAACAACATTCTAAATTCGAAGCACAATCATACGATTTTTTTAAAATATATTTAATAAACGGCAGATTTTGATTAGTTTTCGTTAACAGGAAGGAGTTTTCTGATACATATTAATTAAAAGATTAAAATTCTTTTTTTTAAGGTTATCGTTGCAAATTGACTAGCAATAATTAATTTCATAATTACATTGTAAAATCCTTGAAAATGCTATTATAGCGAAACCGTCAGGGTGAATATATGTAATTAAGAGGATGGCCTACCCTAGCAACTTTTTTATTACCCGTCCAGCACAATGGCAAATACCTTTTTCGCTTTTGATAGAGGCGATTCTATGTTGGCACATTGGCTTCTTTTTTTTTGGACGCGTAATACTAATGATCACGCAGCGAAACAACAGATTGGTGTGTTTTTAGCTGATACTGAAATATTTTGCAGGAAAAAATTTTTGGATTTAAATAGAATTCCTTCATATTTTTATTACCCATTTTATGAAAAAAATAAAAATCAAGCTGGTTTATTAACCGCGTTAACAAACGTTTGAAAACAAAAAAAAAGAGGGTAGAAAACATATTTTTTTTGACAAAAGTATAAATTTTAATACATTGTTTATAACTAGAATCCCTTGATAAAATATCAATGAATCAAATACATTTCTTTCAATACAAGAAGAGAATTTCTTCAAACAAATCCTCGAAAGTCTGGCGTTGTTCATGCTCTAGGGTCATGTATAGTCTTAAAGAGTGGACGTGAATTTAAACCAGGATGTCAATAAGATTACAACCTGTAATGTTGCCTGTAGTTCAAGCTACATATTTTTATTTATGAAATCATAATTTAAAAGGAAATAATTATGTAAAAAATACTAAGACTTACAAGTTATTTGAAGTTGCGACTTATTAGAACTAAATCTCTTTATTTTCGAATCAGGAATCTCCAGTATATGAATAGCCCTTTGAAATGTATCTCCATGGTAGCACGTAGAACATCTGAAAATTGCGCATATTGTCTATTACAGGTTGGTTCAGTTTTCCTCAAAATATAAGTCCGATCAGCCGTTTTCACACACGTTTTTACGTATTAATGCATACAGGTTTATTTCAGTGTTTTCTTTCACCGTTCAGCAAATAGATAAAATATGAATACTATGCAAAAATGTTCGGAACATTGGCGCATACTCGACCGGACAGGCTTCGAACCCGGGTCTCTATATTGAGAATCCGGGGTTATACCGACTGAGCTACGGCAGCTAGAACTCGAATTAAAAAATCTTGGGAATAGAAATGTTGACCGGAACCGTCTATATCCGCACATGAAAATACATATAGCAGTGAATGTGTTTGTCAATCGCTCAAATCCTATATATAAATATGTCAGGTATATGTTTATATGTTTGGTATATGCTAACGGTAAAGCCAAAGCGGGTTTTTAATCCCAAGCTCTTTTGTCTCAGGTTTTTAGACAGGTTTTAAACCTTGAAAAAAGCCAGCAAGATTTAATTTAAGGGACCTGTTGCCAGCGTCATCCGAAAATATAATATATAAAATACTCTATTGATAAAGTTATTTCTCTTAAACGGTATCTTTGAAAATTATAAAAAAAATACATATAATTGTTAGTTTAATTGTAAATAAATATTGAAAATTAATTTTTTGTCTTTTAAATGATTATAATTACATAGAAAAACAGTTAAATAAAATTTTTGTGAGATATATTTCGGGCCATTCGGGCCCACAACTTGTGACTGATGCCGGGCCCGAATGGCCCAAAATATATCTCACAAAAAATTTATTCAACTTTTTTTTTATGTTAGTTTAATTATGATACACAACTTCATTTAAGGAAATTATTCCCGCGTGTAAGCAACAGCATGAAAATAATGTTCAAAGTAAAGCTGTGTTTGGACTAAAATAAAGTAAAATTGATTATTTCTTTGAAACCACTAATGGTATTTGTATAGTTCTTGCACTAAAATATAAGGAAAATACTGCTTAGAAAAATCATTTATGGAATTTTTTTACCGTCCATCGCGTGCCTGTGAAAAGTATTATTTTTCTCCTATTTTGCGCCATCCGAAGACCCAGCGATGTCGTTATGCATATCTATAGATAATGGTACGGAACCCTTCGTGCGCGAGTCCGACTCGCACTTGGCCGGTTTTTATTAATCACGCAATTCGCGCAAGTGTACACATGACAAGTGCTTGAAAATTATTGCAAGGCATCGATGGAAAGGTACATAGACGCACAGATTGGCCGAAGAAATTGTAAAACAAAAGCCGCTGGTGTCTCTGAGCCCCAAACATACCGAGATGACGTACATCGTGAAAAAGTTATTCCTTGGTAACAGTACCATTTATTCAACAACTCGTCTTTCTTTGAAATAACCTTTAATGAACTATATATATTCAAATTAAGTTTAAATGATATTCAATTTACAGATAATATAATACTGTAGGTAATGATATTCTTTGCATTCGCTTTCTTTTCATGTAATTTTTTACAGATTTGCATTTTCAGAATGCTTACTTAAATTTACGAATAAAATAATTGTATATAATATGTTATTTACCTGCATTGGTCTCGAAGCCAACAATCTTCAAAAGGTAGAGTTCTTCCGTCAAATAACTCAATATGAAGGGTTCTATCTAATAAATGCACTGATTTGATAGTTTGTAAAGCTTCATCTGAAAATGGGTAACGAAAGTAAAAAAATGTAATTTTTTTCAACAGGATAGGACTTTTTAGTAAGTAATAACTAAAAAACAAAATTACATTTACATATTTAAATATATGTATTTATTTAAATTATATACAAATGTCTACGTTCCAAAAAAAAAGTAGACAATAGATTTTAACGTGCTACAAAGCCACCAAACACGTTTATTTTTCTACATTCATTCAGCAATTCAATCAGGTAAGATCTTCTACTTCAATATTCATTTAGTATACAAGGTGACTATTTGATCATCGTCCAAATTCATACTGGTGGCTTGGTAAGTGATCAGTATCTTGGATCAATAACAATTTTGGTGAAATTCGTAAAATGAAATTTCGACTCCCCATAGTGATTCACTCGGGACTGGAACTGAATTTCTATGGGAAGCCGAAATTTTATTTTACGAATTTCACAAAAATTGTTACTGAACCATGATACTGATCACTTATCAAGCCTCTAGTATGAATTTGGACGATGATCAAAAAGTCACCTTGTATATTATACATATTCATATATTTTTATAAAAACACTTTATTTTAAGTATTTCCAGATTCTTGATTTCTTGTTGGCATCAGTGGAACTTAAGAGTAATAATTACATAATATACTAAAATAGTTAAATGTCATAAAATTGCAGAATGATGGGGATAATAATGTTGACTAACAATTTACCTGTAGAGTCGGTCATCTCTTCTATATTGCTGTACAATACTGACAGTGAACTTCGGCCTTGTTTGTCAGACGCTCCGTTACACAGAACACACAAGTTTAGAGCTACCAACTGGAACTCGTATTGGCTTCAGGGTTGCCAGATATCAGCTACCCCAATTCGCCTAATTTTGACTACCGAGTAGCCTAAATCGCCTAATTATTTATTTTCGTCAAGTAGCCTAATTCGCCTAACATTTTGAGCCATGTAGCCCAAATAAAGAATAAACGTACAGTGCAACTATAAAGTCATGAAATAAATAGGGGCGCCACTTTCTTAAAATGTGAGTTAAAATGAGTTAAAAAGATTGTTTTCTCTATGATAAACGCGTTTGTCTATCTCACTCCTACAAATTTAGTGGATGTAATGGAACGCAAGCAGCGTGAAAGAACTGCGGACGTACTATATTACGTTTTGTTACAAGCATTTTATGGAATTATTCAATAAATTCGGAGTAATCCTGAAATAGCCTAAATCGCCTGTTCTTTTTTCCTAGGTAGGCTAAATGGCTACTGGTAGCCGATCTGATTTTTTGGTCGCCATTTGACCCCTTAAGGTAGCCTAAATGGCGATAATTCGCCTAACCTGGCACCACTGTGGCTTATCAGTTGTTCGCATGTCAATGGTCCAGCTAAGTCCGGTTTTAGACTCTATTTTTCGTATTGATAGCATGAGAAGATATTTAAAATGAATAATTCCGTCGATACATGGAACCACGAAGCATTAGTGGTTATATATTATGTGTTTTTTATATCAATCTTGTGTTTGTATTAATCAAGCGTCTTTACAATAAAATTACACAATATCTACTCTCATATTGCAATAAGGTAATTAATTACAACATCAGAAGTAGTTTTATAAGTACCTATATTGTTTAACCCATGTTATAATATTACATTTTTATAAAACTGCAACTTTGCGCTGTGATTGACCATATATTATAACACCGCTAGAGAACCAATCACAAGCGATTTTTGTATTTTTTCTGATCCATTATAAACCACGAAACTGTGATATTTTATGTCTGAAAAAAAAAATATATACCTTAGATACACCCTTTTTGCAGGTTTTTTGCGGTTCAAAATACGATACGTTATACTTTGCTCGATCGAAAAAAAATCAGAATCTTAGTCGATTTTTCCTGTTTTTTCGTTTTATATCAAATTTATATTACCAAATCTTGTAAAAATTACAGGAAACAAAGAAAAATGTAATTTAGTAAATACTTTTGCGGATAGTTTTTTGAAAATTTCACCGTGAAAACGTTTTTTGAGAGAAAAACGTGTTTTTTAAAGCGCGCGATATTTTCGGTTGTCGTACAAACAGCCACGGCCCGGAGCGCGCTATTTTAAACTATGATAAAAGATCAGAGTTCAGTTCTACTTGATGCAAAATGAGGTGCTCAATGTCAGAGATAACGGGCCCTTAAGGCGATTAGCACTGTGAAATTGGCGGGAAATTATTATGTTAAGTTTTTACAAATTAACATTATATAATGAGGATAAGTCACATAACGGGAGAATCCAATTTTGACTATTACATTGCATGTGTTATGATTTTCTGAGTACACTACTTTTTGATTTTTTGAAATCCGTCCATAAATGGCAAAGTTATTTAATATTTTATCGGGCTTGATTTTAAAACGCGCGCCTCCCGCCCGTGGATACCGATGTCGTCATCACACACAGACCCCGCGCGATCGCAGTCGTCCAGTACGCACATTCGTGATTAGTAGCGAACACTCGGTTTTTTTTCGAGTTTTATGCATTATCGGTTTATTGTTTCGGTGTTCTGTAATAATGAGCAACAAATTGGAAGATGGATTCGAAAAAGGACAGTCAGATAATCTACCTAAAGTGGATTCTTTCATGGTTTTTGAATACTTAAACAATCATGTGAAGTATACCAGCGCTGAAATCCGAGGTTGGAAGCTTCAACGGTAAGTACCTACCAAATTTAATGTGTTAGTTAGTGAGTTTAGGCCTAGGTACTTTTTCCCATGGCTGTTGCGGTAGGTAATGTGAAAATAATAAAATAACCTGGGTAAAAAGGTACATGGACAGCATAACACACTCCATCATAAAAACGTTAGTTAGTGTTTTTGTAAGCAGGCAACTGCAGGCATGATTCATTGCGATTTAGTAAGTGCCGGTTTCAAGTTCACCTAAACATTATAGACCGGGAGCGCGCCGTAGATTAACTAACATTAGCGGATACCTACCATGTTTTTTGTTTCGATGCACTTAAATGGTGCAACCGCATCAGGTAATGTGATGTAGGTATTTAATGCTGTATGATTATTACAGGTCTGTACGAGAGTCATATGGCGACGATGCCGTAGGGTATGTCCAAGTCCAAAGAAATGGAAATGTGTGCACAGTAAAGGCAAGAATAACACCGGAGCATAAAGTAAAAACTAAAGGTTATAGCTGCACTCTCAAATGTGAAGAAAATGATAAAACTATTATTGATGTTACTTGTCATGATTGTGCTGCACAAAAAGGAGGTTGCAAACATAGTGTAGCATTTCTTATGTGGATACACAGACGCAGTGAAGAGCCTTCTCCAACTGAAAAAAAATGTTATTGGGCCAAACCAAAACTGGCCACAGTGGGCACAACCTTGAAATTTATAAAAGCCAAAGATATCGGTCCCAGCGCTGGAGATATTGACGATAACGCTAATGTAAGAAGTAAACAATTTTTTAACAAACTGGTGCACAATATACAGTTAAATTCTATTAGGATTCAGTTAACAAGTTACGTTACACAGAATGAACTTACGAAATTATCATTGCATAACTTGATAAATGATTATAAAAAAGAAGGTAACGACACGAACAGTGCACAAGGCTTCATCGATTATTGTACAACAAAACAAACACCAGAAAAGTGTTCAAAAATAGAACAAGAAACTCTATCTCAAGCTCAGTCTCCTTTATGGCATGAGATGCGATATTGCAGAATAACCGCGTCAAAAATACACGACGCCGCCCATTGCAAAACCCCTGATGGTTCATTAGTTGAGCAAATATTCGGTGCAACCATACCAGAAACTCCTGCAATGCGAAGAGGCAAAGTACTGGAACCTGATGTTAGGGCAAAAGTAGCAAAATTGAGAAAATTTGTAATCGAAAATGGTGGGCTGTTTTTGAAAAGTGATTGGCCTATTTTAGGTGCATCTCCTGATGGCTTAACACAAGAATATGTCATAGAAATAAAATGTCCCATGACCACACAAGGCAAAGAAAGCTTTATTAAAAATAATCGTCTCACAAACAAATCAAAAGGTCAAATCCAGCTGCAAATGTTTTTTTGCAACAAAACTAAAGGGCTTTTTTGTGTTGCTGATAAGAATTTTGAAGCTAACAAAGAAGTAGAAATCTTTGAAGAAGATTTTGATGAAATTTACTGCAAAGATCTTTTGGAAAAGTCAACAAGTTTTTGGAAACACTCAGTCTTTCCTAAATTGGTCAAAACTTAGGTTAAGGTATAAAAATAAACAGATGGCTTAAGATATAAATATTGTTTTATTTTAAACTTGGTTTCTAAATAAGCATTCTTGAAGATTAACTACTCCACAAGCAGATGTCACAACATAGTCTAATATTCTAACATAATCAATGTCAACACATGCATGAGGTGCAATCATTTCAAACTCCCTTAAACGCCCTATACTTCTCTCGACGTGTACTCGAAGGGCCGCTATTCTTTTAGTTTCTAAAACTTCTTCTTTACTTAGTTTTGATCCCGAATCAACGCTAGGAGGCCTTAAAAGTTTGCAACCTTGACGTTCAAGTAAATGAGCTATATTCTTAAATCCCCTATCAGCCATCACTACGTCACCGGGGGATAACATCTGAAGAAAACCGCAGTCTTCAAAGATAAGGGCGTCCGATGTCCTTCCTCCATAACCTTCGGATATGAAGTTTATAAGTCCATTAGGTGTTATCGATATTAGATATTTTATAGTATTCGCATTTTTATATTGTGACCACGTCAGCGCCTGATGTACTGCTGAGCTAGGTTTCTCGATTTGAATTTCTAAACAATCTATGATGCTGACGACTGTTGAATAACGCCTCCTAAAAGGTATCGGAAGATTTGAGCGAATATCGTCGCGAGGAGGAATAAAAATCAGTTTCTCCATGCATTGAGCAACCTTAGGTATTGTTTCTTTGAAATGTCTGGCGACTGTAGATTCCGAAACTCCAAATTGAACAGCAAGCACGGAATTCGGTTCACGCCATCTCAGTTTTTTCAAGCTCAATAATACATCCATCAGAGGTCTCTCAGTAGATTCACTCAAATATTCTAAACAGAAATACACTTGCGATGGTAATCCGAGAAAAAGCTTAGGTTCTCTAGATATAGACATTAAAGTTCCTTTTTGCATGTGTTCCTTAAATAACTCAGTATCTACTTGTCGTTTCATTTCACAGGCGTCAGTATTTACACTGAATCCACTTAGGCTCGCAGAAACTGACGAGGTATTAGAGTAAGATGTGAAGCTATCATGCATTGGTTCCCGATGATGATCCCGACGATGTTCTTTTGGTTTCACCGTTTTTATTTTAAGAGCAAACTCTTCAACCCGGTCAAAACCGGCGTCAGTATTAATGCCCTTGCTTCGAACTTTTGGCTTTATATTAACTTGCACTGCGAGTGATTTATATTTAGGATCATTGTGTAGATTTGCCGCATTATCTTCTTCAAGCGGGTTTATAGCCTCTGTATCATTTGAATTAAAATCAATCGTTTCACACGCCACGAACTCTTCTTGTGTTATTAGGTTTTCATGACCAACTTCCGGATTAAGCACTCTTTCAAAGTACTCAATCTGCTGTCTTTTTTTATATCCAGTCCGTTCTACAACGGCGTTATCCTTTCTTTGGCAGTCAAATTTATGCGGCAGAACTCCTTTTTTTAGTCTTAGTTGACCACCCATCAATCGGTACCTTATATAATTTTCCATGTCATTTTCGACCTGTAAAAAGTAAAAACAGATTAAAGATTCTTTATTTTATTTTTAAATAATACTTTACTTACTGAGAAAAGCAGATCCAAAAAATAGGTCCTACAGCAAAGAAATTAAAATTCGAATCATTACCTATTGTTGATAGGTATTCATTATCGTAGATAAAAATGCGGTAGTCTCCCGGACTACAAATATCATACCTACGTTGATTATTGTTTATTGTTATTACCTCATACGATTGTGTTAAGGTTGAGACAATATGACATAAAAGGATTAAGTTTTAAGGTTTTTGATTCCATTGATCGATAAAATAGGTGACATTTACTCAATAATACGAGGAAATAGGTATACGTCAAGTATAAGGTATAACGTGGGAAAGGTACTTACGTCGAAATGATCTTCGCAACAGTAATGAGTACTTTTGCTTGATAAAGGATCTCTCTTCATAACACTACACCACTTTTTTCTAGCTTTTTTGTCTGTTGGAACATGAAAAAATAGTTTGTCGGGCGTACTACTACTTGTACTCTTGCACTTTGGCACGACACAATATTTGTAAGACATTTTTAAGGATATTGATACACAACAATAAATCTATAACAAAGCGACCGTGACAAGCACAGCTCAAGAACTGCGCGGGAAACAGAGTACACCTACAGAACTGAAGAGCGCGTGCGGGGTCGCGCCCCGGGTATGTGTGGGATGACGTCACGCGCTCGCGGCTGGTACTGGCGGGCGTTATTTGAACTGCTACAGTAAAATTGCTGTACTTTCGACATTTCTTGTCCGATTTGG
Source organism: Ypsolopha sequella (assembly GCA_934047225.1). Classification (NCBI taxonomy): domain Eukaryota; kingdom Metazoa; phylum Arthropoda; class Insecta; order Lepidoptera; family Ypsolophidae; genus Ypsolopha; species Ypsolopha sequella. The sequence goes on from OW203985.1 coordinate 2,520,521, forward strand.
ATATTTTTTTCACCATAAGTCATGTTTTTTTTACTGTCATCGATCTACATACTTAACAAAAATCGTGACTCTTCCTCATTGCAGTAAAGGAACGCAGAAAAAAAAGTAAATCTGGATGTGAGGAGCTCTGAACCGGTATAATAATGGTCTTTGACTAGCTTTGAATACACTAGCGTCCTCTAGGCGCCAAGTGGCTTACTATAAAGTGGGTATCTATAAATATCATTGCAGTATGGGAAAGCACATCGGTAAATTCACGAGTTGTGTTGAGACCTGGATAGCTCAGAGGTTAGAGCAATCGCCCGGCAAGCGAGATGTCCCGGGTTCGATTCCCGGTTCAGAGCTCCTCACATCCAGATTTACTTTTCTTTCTGCGTTTCTATACTGCAATGATATAATGTTAATTTATATCTCCTTGCAATGGATAAATCGCCAAGTGTTCAAACATAGAAATTTATTTCTGTCATAGTTTTTACGAATGTGCGAGTATCAAGTTGTTACAAATGCAGACACGGCATCGTCTGAGATTTATTTTTCTTTGAGAATTTGTTTCTGTATATTCTAATTATATTTCTAACCATACCGGTTGTAATGACGTACTTAAAAAATTAAACCACATGCTCTAATTATACTGAACTATTTCATCAATACACTCTGTATATTGATACAATCTGTATATTGAGAGTTTCCCAAGCGATATATTTCGCTACAAACCATGCAATCAAAATTATCTTGTTGTTTCCCAAATACTCAATTTTAAACTTCATTGTAATGAGCTGTTTACCTAATCAGAATGGGTCTGTAGGTATATTTGTTCACTCCGGGACTCAACTTGGAACATCTATAAACATTATCCTAAGCTTATAATTATGTGTTTCGACATAGAGATTCATTCAGCAGTTTATTAAAACCAACAACAAGCGGAAAACTCTTTGATGTAAACATTTTTACTTCCAACATAACCGTACAAATGAAAACTCCACCCAAACAGCAATATACATAAATCAACATCCTTCTACAGTCATGAGAACATGACATCGTGTTTATTTCGCAAATAAAATATCGTACCCAGTGAGCGAGCGCTGTAGTCGGGATAGATAGTTGGATGTTGCCGACACTACCTTACTACCAATATACCAATACTTGAAGTTGATCGATTCTGAAGATTGCGTTGAAGTGCGATTCCATACACAACTTCAATAGAAACGTATACGTCTTCTCGGATAAACTCCGGTATGAGTGCCTTGGGCCGTCGGGATTCCGATATTATTTATCTGAGGGCGGAAATATTATTGAGTCTGGTCAACAGTGGGTTTTGGACCGCGGTTTTATTCTTTATTTATTTTTCGTGTTCGTTACTATAGATATAACTCTTTTAGAGTCACTTCGGTGTCGTCCGTTTATTGAGTTTGTTGTAGGATTTTGAAGTTTTTAATTTTATTAAAAGCTTGTTTGGTGAGGTTATATAATTTTGAAGACCAAACTTCGAACAATCAATACATATAATAAAAAGTCGAGCCCGGTGTGTCTGTTCATTGAAGAAAAGTAAAAAAAATAGAAAGGGGGTGACTTAAGAAAAGTATTCTTTTCTGTCTGTCTGTTTGTTCACGCACATCTCCGAAACCACTGAACGGATTTGGATAGGTTTTTTTTTATTATCATCGTTGTAACCCTATTCAATATATACCTATATATATAGGCTATAAGGGTTGTTAATAAAAATAACGCTCAAATTAAAAACGGGACAGAAATAAATAATCGCAGACAGAGCCATTGGTAAAAGGCTACATAATATAATAATATGTAACATTTATCTGTTCTGTCTGTCCGTCCGTTTTAAGGCTTATTGGAGAACATGATGACCATAGGGTCTGATGATGGGACTGGAAGGTGAATAAGGGATCTCCTAAGTAATCTAAGTATCTCATCTATGGACAGCAGCAGACCCTTCGAGTTTAGGCTTATTTGATTGGTATTTATTAGTACTTTGGTAAAACATGGTCTGATGATGGGATTGGAAGGTGGATACGGACACCAGCAGACCTCTCGAGATTGGGCTTATTTGGTCGGTTTTCATGAGTGTGTTTTTAAAATATGGTGACCAGGATCTCATGATGAGACTGGAACGTGGCTACGGGGTCTACTCAACGGACAACAGCAGACTCTTGGAGTTTATGCTTGTTTGATTGGTCTTGGTTAAGTAAAACATGTGGACCAGGGTCTGATGATGGGACTGGAAGGTATATACGGGATCACATCAACAGAAAACGGCAGACCCTTCGATTTTCGGCTTATTTGATTGGTCTTCTTTAGTACCTTGGTATCACATGGTGTGCAATTTTAGTTTATAAAGTTCTTCGCAGCGTCGTGGAAGCTGGGAGTATCTAGCGACGCCGAAAAACGAGCATTTGAGTACGGAGAACGCGCCCGCGAGGCCGTTCGTAGTCTGAATTTGCGAGTTTATCGGCCTCGTTAGCTTTAGTGCGAACGCCTGTAATGTTTGTTACTGAAAAAAAAATTACATTTGTTTCCTGTAGGTCACTTAAGCGAAGCCGCGGGCAGAAGCTAGTGTTTTAAATATTTGTTTATCTACTCCTATACAATAATTAGGTAATTGATGTTCGGGCGAGCGAAGACGACCCTAGAGAGGCAAGGACGAGAAAAGATTGCGTGACTTATTTCTTGTCTTAATGGTCTTTGACTAGCTTTGAATACACTAGCGTCCCCTAGGCGCCAAGTGGCTCACTATAAAGTGGGTATCCATAAATAACATTGCAGTATGGGAAAGCACATCGGTAAATTCACGAGTTGTGTTGAGACCTGGATAACTCAGAGGTTAGAGCAATCGCCCGGCAAGCGAGAGGTCTGGGTTCGATTCCCGGTTCAGAGCTCCTCACATCCAGATTTACTTTTATTTCTGCGTTTCTATACTGCAATGATATAATGTTAATTATTTCTCGTCCTTGGTGCTAATTGGTTCTCTAGCGGTGTTTTAATAAATTGAGCCAATCACAGCGCGGAATCGCGTAGTTATAATGTAACATATAAGATTGGACAAATAATGTAGGTACTTATAAAACCGCTTTTGTTGTTGTAATACCTTATTGTATTATGGGGCTAGATAAAATATTTTTGAATTCTTATTTTATGTACTTAGAGGAGATCCTTAAATTCATGATGGAGATCGTTTATTAGACGAGGGATAATATAATAGGAGCTCGTTAATATTTGCCCATAAAAGTGTGTTTGAGTCTGCAATGTGATGTGACTCATTTCACAATCTATACTCGGTAACACCACTGTCACCCCCTCGGGCATTAATGTCGTTATTATGATCCTCCTTGTTGTAACAGAAATGCCTTGACAGATCATGATATACCCAATTATATATAATATACAAATACAAATACCAAATGAATTAGAATTAATTAAAATTGTAAACCGAGCCAGCGGGTCTGCGTTCGCCGACTTTTTTCCATTGTCGGTTCTTGGGAACTTTTTTTTTCGTTGTCGTCGCGTCGGCTCGTCGAATGCAACGGCGCGGGTTTGTAATGAGACCAGAGGAGACTTGGTCCTTCCCACCCTCGTCGTCGCCCGCGGCCTTTCAGTCGGAATCTGAATTGTAAATGTTACTCCCGAAGAGTTTTCAGACTAATCCTTTCATCCAATAGAAAGAAACGGTCTGAATAATTGCTAAGGATTTGTCCAGCTTTATTTTGGTTTACTTATAGAGTTAAAGCCTCTTGGAAGTTGACTTTTTATAAGAGATCTGGATCAAGATAAAGCTGGTAAACGAATTCAAAGTGTTTTTAACGACGAAAAAAGATTATAATCTCTTCTTTGATGACATTACTTGGAATTTATCGAATCTGAATATATAAGGTATTTTTTTTTATAAATCTAGATTTATCACGTAATCTGAGTTCTATTTGTCAGAAATATATAGATACATATGTAAATTGTAATTTTTACAACATACTAAATTTTATGAACAGTTGATCGAGCGGGCGCCATATCGTTGATGACGGTGGCGGATGTCCAGGGTTCACCTAAGCCTAAAATACTTACTAGGTCACCCACTAAACATTCCTGGAACAAATTTCAATACTCAAATTGTCCCACAGAACTGCAGTAGGTAAGGTCCTCGATTCAAATTAGTGTTTTGGTAATCTTGTCGAAAAGTATGACGTTGAATACAGATATATCCAGTATAAATTCTACAAAAACGTAACAAGAAATATATAATATGACATTGTATATGTATAAATGCTGCTTTATCCATATAGTTTTATACCCAAGCTTCCCTTTCGCATAATATGTGACAATAGTGAAAATTTCGAGCAAATATGATCCCGTTAAAAACATTTCATGTAAACTAGGTTAAACTCACAAGCTCATAACACTTTCACTGTTAAAAAGTTATCAGATCTCATGTAGAGCCAAGCCCTTAACTCTAGAAGGATTAACTCTACAAACCCGACATCTTGGTCAAAAAGTATGGCTTGGCCGTTTCATGGAACTATTGCATGACATAATATTATATGTCCATGGGAGTGTCTGTTTGGCAGCAACATATCAAATTTCAGCTTTCTAGAACTTCAAGAAGTACCCTAGAGGTTTTGATGATCATCAGTGAGTGAGTGACGAAATCGATGTATTTTAGGTAGGTACTAATAAAATTCAAAGTATAAAAGCTAGACAAATTAAACTTCTTGTGTTTAATAAGACTGCTTGCTTCATTTTATTTTGAGAATTTGGTATCTCCAGTATTATCTAGACCGAAGCTACGAGGGTTCGAAAATATGACGAAACGCTTCGAGAAAAGGTACGTAATGGCCCGCTTTCTTTGGCTCGTTTTGGCGCAAGTCGTGTTACCGAACTTTGCAATGAAAACTACCTAAAAACAGCGGGTTGTATCAGAGATACAACCGTAAATTATTTAAGTGGATACTTAAGACACCTAAAAATTACAATTGTTAATTTGATTTTCAGACCACTAAATTAATTCCAAAATTGTTACATATAAAATTGTACATTGTGTACATTACAAGAGCCCCCTGACATCCAGAACGTAAAAGGCTAAAAATGCCTCTACAGGAAAAAATCCAGAAGTTACCTCTAATTTTGAAGGTATTTCTATTTGTACCTAACATGGTGCATATTACAAAGCAAAAAATTAGGTAAATAATATTACTTTTATATAAACAACAGCCCTTTGACGGAATTTTATAAAAATAACAATGTTTCAGGAGTTATTAAATAAAAACTCAGTTTTTCGTAATCGTGGGTTTCTCAGCTGTCGTAACAGTCACGGTTCAGAGCACGCTATTTTGAACAAAAAAAGGAACGCCACAATAGTAATTTTTTTTTAATTAAAAATCCAAAAGTATAACAATATCTTGAATAATACTTGTAACTAATAACAAATAATCGAACGATTGACAATCGTATCAATCCACTAAGAAATCAAATAGCTGTCAACAAATAGTTGTCAACAAATGCGCAGATCACTAAATAAGCTAATCCTAAAGTACTTTTCACGAAATAGCTCCCTTGTCAAAAAGTACTTATTCTCATGTAATAAATACGAAAATGCCTTGATCTCCTTTCGTGAAGTTTGTCCCGAAAGTGACATACAAGTTCTGAACACCCCCCCCTATACGAGATAAAGATATTTATTTGCATAAATTGTGGTACATAAGTTGTTATAAATTGTATATAGTTCAGCACAATTTGCCCAAATATATATATAATAGGATAAGTATTAATTCTATAATAATAATCTCTCTAGGTTTAAGATCTATAAACTCTTTAATAGAATAAAAACATTTTACAGACAACCAGTTAAACAGCTTTTTCTTAAATAAGCGAGTAGGTAGTTCTTTAAGAGAATCAGGTAACTTGTTGAAAATTTTGATTTTCATAAAATATGTACTTCTTTGGCAAAAATCAGTTCTATATTGCGGTGTAATTAATTTATTAGGGTAACGGGTATTAAAACTATACTTGTTCGAATTTTTCGAGTACAATTTTTGGTGGGATTTCGCGAAACATGCTAGTTCGTAAATGTAGAGACTTTAGCAAAGTGGGGCCTACATGAATCTGTGGGGGTAATATTGCAGATGGCACGAATACATTATTTTTGTACGACAAATACTCTATCTATATCTATATCTATACCTATATCTATATCTAGATGCGAACATAGACGTACCCACTTCAAAACTATTTAGTTGTTCCGAAACATAATACCTACCAACTACAATGCAATAAAGAAAACAATTATTCGCAGAGCGATCAAGCCGTTTAGTCGATGTAGCCCTTTAATTAGAGCAAATTGGATTCTCTTTTTTAATTACTCTGAGCTTTCCCTCCGTAAATTATCTTCATTGAAATAAATGTTTCTTTATCTCAAAACATAAACAAAACATAAACTCTGAAATCATTTAAACAATTAAATAAAGCCGTCTGCGGGTTCCATTTTAAGCGCATTTACTTACATTTTTTCCAATGAGAGTTCGCTTTTTTGGGCGTGGATATAACACTGTTTCATACCTCAATAATTTGAATTTCACAAAATCTTTTCGAAGCGGATGCCTTTGTGGCATAAGGAACCTATATCTACCTAACAAACAAGTTTGTAGGACATATACGGTGAAATTTATTCAACTGCCCGACTTTCTATGGGAGTTTCAGTAGGTGATAGAGACTACATATCTGAAGTATAAGGGGGATCAGACAAGGTAATGACAGTCACGTGACATCGAGAATCGTATTAATATGGGAGTAAAGTTTTGATTCTGTTGTGTGCGTGGTCTTTACACGATGAATCCAAAGCTATACCCACACGGTGTCCACCCACACAACTGAATTGAAATTTTACTCACACATTAAGGGCCCGTTATCCCTGACATTGAGCACCTCATTTTGCATCAAGTAGAACTGAATTCTACAACCTTTTATTATAGCTTTAAATAGCGCGCTCTGAACCGAAACATCGCGCGCTCTTAAAAAACACGTTTTTTGCTCAAAAAACATTTTTACGGTGAAAGTTTCGGAAAACTATCCACAAAAGTACTTACTAAATTACATTTTCCTTAATTTCTTGTAATTTTCCTACGATTTGGTACAGTAAATTTTATATAAAATGAAAAAAACATGAAAAATCGACCAAGTTTCGGTTTTTTTTTCGACCGGGCAAAGTATAACGTATCACGTTTTGAACCGCAAAAAGAAAGAATGTATCTAAGTTATATATTTTTTTCAGAATCAGAATCAGAATCAATCGTTTATTTGTGAAACATAGGTGTATCATTATATTTTTTACAAGATGGTGGTTGTTTCGTGTTTGACCGCTATGTTCTGCCTTAAAGTATAGCATACAAATATTAAACACATGCAACTTTAAACATGCTCATTAAACAAAAAATAGACATTTATGAAACGTTATGAATATTATTTACAATAGATGATTATATTACACATGTCTAAAGAAAGAATTAGCATTTAAATAATCATTAATTGTACAATGTCACTTATCAATAAGCAATTATAAATTATTATATTACACATGTCAAAAGGAAGAATTAGCATTTAAATAATCATTAATTGTATAATAACACTTATCAATAAGCAAATTAAATAATTTCTTCTTAAATAAAATTAAATCTAAATCTTTTATGTCATTTGGAATTGCGTTGTAAATTTTAGGTCCCATACAGAAGGCACTTTTGTGCATTAAGGCAGTTTTTGCTGATCGAAGAGATAATGCATGTCTAAATTGTGATCTTACAGTACTAGCATGGTGCGACTCGGAGACCTTAGTAAATAAGTTAGGGTTTGACTTCACAAAAACTGCCATCTCATAAATGTATAAAGACGGAAAAGTCAGTATCTTGAGCGATTTAAAAAAAGGTTGGCAAGAGTCCGTTGTTTTTAGTCCACATATTGACCTAATGCATCGTTTTTGGGCTTTAAATACATTTTCTTTTTCGGTTGAGTTGCCCCAAAATATGATATTTCGGACATACAATATCACGAAATTTCATTGTTTAAAATGAATTGGAAAAGAGACAAAATTGGGATAAGCCCCCCTTAATACGTGTACACGACGAGACTTGCGCGCCCCTAGCGACGGAAATGGGAACTACGTGATTTTAGGGTAAAGACGCGTGGCATTACCATACAGGCGCACTTTGGAAGATGTTCGCATTTTTCGGAAAATATCTCATGATTTTCATGTAAATAAGTATGTAAATATCATAATAATAGTAATCATATTAATAGTTAAGGAAAATAAAGAATTTTGTCTTTTGTGTTTTATTTACTAAGACAGCTGCAATATAAGTTAGTATAGGAATAAATAAGTAGGTAGAGCAGCTATTTGACCCTAAATAAATAGAAAAACATTATAAAACTTAGGAAATAATATAATGTCCTGTTAAGAATTTATAGAATAAATACATTTTTCTATCGTTGTTTAATGTCTTAAGCAAATAAAAGAAATAAATAAATAAACCAGACCTAGGTATGAGATAGGCAGTACTCTATTTACTTACGTATGCTATAAGACTAGGAAATACAGGAATAGCCTAGAAAACATGTAAATAGGCATAACAACATGGCTTTGTGAACGTTACGACGGTGGGAAGCAGACTGACGACAGTTTACCATAGAGGGCGCATTGTATGTATTAATACTCCTGAGCAGTGCTGCCAATAAAAATTTCTCGATTCCCCGCATCAGTGTTGTCAATTCCCCGCTTCTTTTTGATTTATTCCCCACAAATTCCCCGAAATTATATTTTTGGAATAAAAACACCGTTTTATACAAAATTTGTTTAATATACTACGAAAACTTTAATAAAATACTATATCTGATAGCAAAATAAAGAAAAACTACAAATTTAAAAAATCGACAACCGTGAACAATGGATTAATGATGTAGAAATGGATGCGTTCAGAAATACAAGATCGTGTTCAAATTACAGTTAGTTGAGCAGGCATTTGAGGGTATTGCAATTTAAAAAAAAAAATAGTTTTAGCTCACCCAAATATTATTTGGTCTGGATTCCCCGAAATTCACCGATTTTTGTCATTCCCCGCGCTCTCCCCGCGCTAACCCTCAATTCCCCGTAAATCGGGGATTTTCCCCGCGATGGGCAGCGCTGCTCCTGAGGTGGGGGTTAAGGAAGTATATATATCTGCGTAGTGCATTTTCGGCCTTCAGTCAGCTCCCGGATGTCGTAGCGTAATGATGCTAGTACGTATGTGTAGACCTAAGTATATAGAATAAGTTAGAGATAAGAATGAATTGTAAATATGATGATTAAGTATGAATAAATAATAAAGTAAAGCTCCAAGGGGTGAGGTAAAGTGTCAATGTGTGTGTAAAGGAAAACTGCTATAAAAACGGGAGGAGCACCGTTCACATTCATTCACTATCCAAGCAGTATTCCGATAAAGAAATAGTACAAGCAAGAATACCTAGCATTCTACCAAGTTCCTGGCTGCACTCCTTGGATCCACAAAGCTGCGTTTTCGTTCGTTTCTACTACCCCGGTAATCTATTAAGTGCAGCCATTACCTTATCTTATCCACCTGAAACTTCACATCTTTAGTCTTTATCACCTTCTGAACTAACCATAGAAATTCGGGCGGTTGCATCAATTTTACCGCAAAACGTGGACAAAAGAAACTTGAATCTACACGCCAAAAGAGCCGTGTCGCACTGTAATTTACGAGAAAAGAAGTAAACAAGCGTAAACGTTTCGTTTTGCGGAAACTTGTGTTTTTTCGAATCATCCATCTTCGTTAGAGTTCACAAAAAGAGAGGGTCAGATTGGCGCCTTAATTAAAGGCAATTTACAGAAAAGCCCAAAATTCGATGTGTTTCAGCTGAATTACAAGAGGATTCAACTGTTTCACTCGCTTGTAATTTCGAGTTAATTAAACAGATATTTCAGGCATCGTGTTGTATTTTTAATTGGTTCTCTATTATTGTTTTCTTTTTCATGTATTTTCAAGTATCCTCTTTATTAATTTTAATTATATTTGTATTGTTTTTGAAGCAAATATGTAATGTAATTAAAATATTAAAACAGCTGAATCTCAAGGCCTTAATGAGACACGATATAAGATATTAGTTATTTTTACAAGTGTATGACGTGAAGCTTAAATTGGGAGTTTGTGTTTTATCTTATTATTACATCTAATCGTATATACAACTAGCCTTTTACCCGCGGCTCCGCCCGCATTTATTCTACTTTTGCCCCGTTCTCGGCTTGGTGGTTATTTTATTAACATCCACTATATCCTATATGTTGACCAGGATTACTACGATGACAATAAAAAAACCGCAACCAAATCCGTTAAATACCTAGATACCTATAGACACAGACAGACAGGCAAAAATTCTAAAATTATAATTTATTTCATAATATTATTATATTTATTATATTTATTTTATAATTTAGACAAGGTCAGATTTTTGAAATTCGTTTCGGAAGAAACGGGATTCATGCGATCCATAGTTACACAATATTCAACTAGCAAAAATTTGTCGTGTGAAAGTCATCAAAACGTTTACATAACGCGAAAAGCGCTCAAAATACTCGATTTAGAATAGTTTATTAGTCGTGTTATTGTGGCGTCTTGATAATGAAAATATATATGTCCAGCATTTGTGTAGTGGTCTTATCCGATGAGTCGATTGTATAGTGGCCAGGTAAACGTAATCAAAAATGATTTAAATCATGAAGTGAGCACATAAAAAACCTTAAAATGATAGTTAGTTAACGATTTCTTAGCATGACGCCTAGCAAATTGACGTGTGAATTGTTGTGATTATGAAAAGCGAAATAAAGCTAAAAGACATTGTGTGATTACAAAAGTCCTTATATTTTATGTCTCACATGAGTCACATGTTAGTTTTTTGTAATTATTATTGTAGGGTGTTCAAAACACGAATATAGTGTATTTTATAGTGGGAAATAAATTTCTCGGTAATCTGATAAATAACTGATGACTTATTTTCAATGCCCCCTTCAATAAATGGAAAAAATAATACAATTAAATGCCAATTAAATATGTTCTTGTGCTAATGACTTTAATATGGTGTTTTTACGACTGTTAGTTAAGTGACATTTCATTATTTACCATATTTTATGAGGCGGCCACCATTTTTAGGGTTCTTTTTACAGTAGTAGATTTACTAAATATTTTTTTTAGTTTTTGTATTTAGTATATAATCACAGTATAATCAGTGTGAAGCGTAACGTCGTCGCGTAAACGTCTTCACTCGCCCAGATGAAGGCAGCCTAAATCTGCTGAAACTGGTCGGCTTTCCCGATCATAACACGTATTGAGGTGAGCCGTTTTTATATAAATCATGAATTATCCTCAAGTTTCATTTAATTCTATATATAATTACACTCCTGTTACCTTTTATCGTTAAGATGGAGTTGTAATTCAAGTAAAGCTGAATACTTATTTAGCAAATAAATAAGCAACTCATAGACATTTACATTAGAAATACGTTAAATATCTTTTAAAATATTATTTTTCGTTTTTTTTTGTTTCAGTACAATCCACTCTTCTAAATACATTTTTGGTAATAAATCTAGTTTTTAGGTTTCGGAACCTTAATATAAAAAAACTACAGTAAATTAAACGTCCTCTCTGATTTCCCAGTTTTCTAAAACTAAATTTTTAATTTTAAAAGAGTTAGTAGATGTCAAGTCATAGATAACCGGAAACTGCAAGTCTTTTTGACTGTGTAAAAGTGGCTGAAATAAATTATTTTAAATAAGTTAATACAGAAGTTTAATTTGGTCTATTGACTGCTTACTCTAGTATTGCTACAGAACCCTAACTGTGCGAGCCCAATGCACTCTTGATCATATTTTTGCAAATAAAGAAATAAAGATGAATTTTTAGAAAGTTCTGATACTGCATCGGCCGTTGATCTACCCCTACGGATGCCAAATTGATTGGTTTCACAGTAAGGAGTGGCTTTCCAGATAATTTATTAGACGTTTGTTTACCAGGTGCTCGAGGATTGTAGACAGAGTAGGAGATATGAATGTCAGCCTATAGTTAATAATTAACAATTTGTCCCCACTTTTATGTATAGGCACGATTATAGATCTTTTAATAGCTGTTGAAAATCTACCTATTTGCAGATATGTGTAAGAAGGTGAACTAGAATCTGTTTGTTTTATGATTAATACTTGCGATTGGCGGCACTTGGTGAAACTTGGATAACAACATGATGAATAAACACACTTGCACTCGTTGCACAAGTAGACAGATCAGTAGATTCCAACGCCAAATAACGTTTTCCGTGATTTCAGTGCTCTTTCAGTTTTTAGGGTTCCGTAGTACCTAAAAGGTACAAAGTGAACCTTTATGGTGAGACTCCGTTGTTCGTCCGTCCGTCCTATAAAAATTATCCTAAAAATACAATATGGGTATCAAATTGTAGATATTAAATAGCTGATTGTAAAAATATATACTTTTATGTACTATATTTACTGGCACTGGTTTTGAGAAATCTTTAAAAAACCATAAAAATATGTATGTCTCCCCCCCTTATCTAGGAAACTGGTAGACCAAAAATATGAAAAAAAATCATGGTAATATGAATAAAGCGGTTAAGAAATTCACGAAAAAAAAATCACAAAATTATATTTATCATCCACAATACGAAACCCTAGGTACGCGAGTCTGACTCGCACTTGCTCCGTTTTTTTTCTTCAAATTAGATTATTATATGTCGAATTGTCAAATCTGAAAGATGTGAAATACATAGTTCAACTTCTTAACTAATTAGAAAAACATTTGTTAAAAATATTCTGATCAAATGTGCTTAACTATATACATGTTTGTTAGAACCTCATATTAATGAAGTTTGACCACAGGATATTCGCAAGTACTTGTATGGTTTCTCTGATAGTGACTTGATTTTTAGTCGATAACATGGCAATTTCCAAATTGATAGCTAAACATGTAAAGTTATAAACTTAACTTTTATGGTAAAAGTAACAAAAAGTTCGCAGCTATAATCTAAGAAACAACACTTTTTAAGACTCATTTATCTACGAAATTTTATACTGAGAGTTTTTTGTTATCGACTGGAAAGAAAAATTGCTTCCAAGCAGTCGACGCGACATAAATCGACGCACGGGTGTGATTGGCAGAGAGAAATGGCCCTATCCGGGCATTGTGATCCATACCATGAAATTTACTTCGTTTGATAAGCGGAAACTTGACCGAACTTCTTTATTGAATCAAACTGCATATAAAGGTATATAAACCTAACCGGCTTTTGAAATGAAATGAATGAAACAGATTTATTTACAAAGTACAATAAGTATATAACTTTAAACTCTCGCGATTATTACACATTATAATATATATTATCGGGTCTAGCGCGATCCTCGAAGACCACGAGACATGCAACTGTCTCAAAACATCGGGTGTCCCCTTTTCGTAAAAAAGGTAAAAATTGATCGTGGTAGACCCGATAATATATATTATAAAAAGTACAATATAATAAGAACATTTAATGGGAACAAGAGGCACCTTTTCGAGTGGAGGGAAAACTGTCGACTTATTTTAGAAACCGATTTGTAGAGGTGTCAGACAAGGATGCATACTATCACTACTACTCTTCAATTTATACTCAGAGGAGATACTGACAGACGAGCTATGGTTTCCTCCGATAGAGCGGTGGGCAATATGATGGCCGTAAAAAGACGGCCGTAGACACGTGGAATGTTCGATACTGACGGCCGTCTTTTTACGGAAAAAAACAGATCACAAAGTACGTGTCAACGGTAGCAAATGGACGACCTTGATTTAGCTTTACTCGTATATTTGCTACTTCACCTCAAACCGCGTGTCGCCTCCTTAGTCGGGCGGGTATTATTTTGTAAGTATAGGCAAATTTTACATAAAACCTCTTTGGTATAAGATATTAAAACCTCAGTCTTGCATGACGGTATGGAACAAGTTCCCCTTGCCTTCTTACTTAGAAAAAAGATTAAGGGGGAACGATTCGAGCAGCTAGGCACCACATCCTCGTGAGATGGCGCTGTTTTGCCAATATTGATATTGAATTTTTTAATGATCTTACTTTGTAATATAAACAAACAGAACCTCACTTCGCGATCCAATACAAGCATATGTGATAAGTTCTAATCATTACACAATCGATAAATCATTCAACTTTTACATGAATTGGCCTACAAGTTTTAATTGTACCGATCTCTGTGTATACAAGAAATCTTACCCACACATGTAAATTGTCACTACAGGTAATTAATAATAGCAAATTTCATTCACCTCAACAAGACATCGCGTGGCGCATTGTAGCGTATACTTACTTCGCAATTCATGGTATCTAGGTTCGATCCCCTATCATAAATTCTTTTTGTGTTTTAAATTTGTATTATTTTGCTATGTATGAAAATATAGCAAATTTCGTTCACCTCAACAAGACACCGCGTGGTACATTGTAGCGTATGCTTGCTTCGCAATTTATGGTATCTAGGTTCGATCCCCTATCATAAATTCTTTTTGTGTTTTAATTTGTATTATTTTGCTATGAATGAAATTTTATTATGAAAATATAATGAGAAGTTTTTATAATGAAATAAAAAAGACCAATTATAAGATTTATTTATTAACAAGATCGTAACACTTGCATTTTTCGTTACTTTCATTAGTATTATTTCTGGTAATACGCATTCCTTGTAAAACGATACCAATTTTGGTATCATTCCTTGTATAAAGTCTTCATCCCTGTCAACTTCCACCACACACAGTGATGGGTTGCAGCGGTGTTATGAAGCACACAAAATAACACTTCGCCATTTTTGTCACTTTGAGCTGTCCCTAGACCTGCAATAAAATAAAATTGTGAAAGTACTGAAGAAAGTAGAGAATCATAAGTTCATAACGTAAGGAAGTAAGAAATAATAATGTGTCATGGTGTAAGTTTAGTGGTTTTTGATAGTTGTAGCTAAATTAACTTATCTATAAAAATATGTTTATTTTGTGATTTCAGGATTGTCCCTACAGTATACAAGGTGACTTTTTGATCATCGTCCAAATTCATACTGGTGGCTTGGTAAGTGATCGGTATCATGCATCAATAACAATTTTGGTAAAATTCGTAAAATGAAATTTCAACTCCCCATAGTGATTCACTCGGGACTGGAACTGAATTTATATGGGAAGCCGAAATTTCATTATACGAATTTCACAAAAATTGTTACTGATCCAAGATACTGATCACTTATCAAGCCTCCAGCATGAATTTGGACGATGATCAAAAAGTCACCTTGTATATATCGTCACAACTTGAATCCCCGCGGGGGTGTCAGAGGTATTTTCCTAGTGTGGACTGTGCGGTGAAAGTCATAGTCCACACATGTACACCCTCATTTCACCGACGATTGTTACGTCTGTTACGATTGTATGGAGATTGAGACTCCAGCATTTTACTGCCTGAGCTACGCCACTGTCCCCATATTAAAAGTACTAAAATGTGATAAATAACAATAATTTCACAAACCTGGTAATAATAGCTGTGCTTTTTGTTCATTTTGAAAGCGCCATCTGCTAGAATAATGGCGAATTTTTTTCTCTCCTTGGCTGCAGTTTCGATATCCTGGTTGTTTCTCGCCAGTGAAGGAAAATAAAAAAATATATATATTTTAAAATCTCATTTCTTCCATTTCTTTGTCATCAATGTTTAAATTACATAGTACACAATTTTCCTTTTTCCGTATTTTAACTACATCACATCAGCGAAGCAAAGCATATAATATGTATATATGTATTTGATGTTTTCAGAGATACAAATATTTTGAAATCAGGACCTGTTTCTTTATTTCGTATTTACTGTCATGGATGATTCATGATAGATATAACTTGAAAATGTTTAGACTTCAAGAGATAAAATTTTAGTATTACATACCGAAATTACGGTACATTTGGTACAATGGCAACACTAGTTAGAATCAAAAAAGCATGCATTAGCAGTTTCGAAGAAATTATAATAAGAATTCGGAGCGGCAACGCCGCAGTCGTCCCCGCTCCGTACATCTGGCAGCGTTGCATAATATACACATACGTAAAAAAGGTACTCAGACATGCTTGTATGTTACTGCGTAGTGCGCACCACTACAATGTCAGAATTTGACGAAATATCATTACTAAAATGTGCTTGAAAGGTAATTTTTAAAAATATATTTTATTAATTCGCGACTTATTGTGGCGTTACTAAGATTATTGACATAATTTTCAGTACATATAACCATATGGTTAACTCAGGAAAAGGCCTGAACTTTTGTATAGGAATCGGATCCCCTTAAGAAGCATTATTTTGTTGAGAAAACTCTTAGAATAAGGAATTTGTATTCCTTATTCTGAGAGAAAACTGTACTTTATTTAAAAAAAAAACTGTATTTATAAAAAAAAAAGTTTTTTTCCTCTTTTAAAAACTAACATTGAATTATTGTTGACTATTATATACTTATTGTTTCTATACTAAATTACTAACATGTAATGTATATTATGTCTGTTATGTCTTTTATGTATATTATGTGTACGTAGATATTGTGTGTTTTAGCACCTACAAGGTCCCCCCTTTTTGACCTTATTTTTTCATGGGCTAACCAATGTACGTTTACAACCTAGTACGTGACACTGGCAGAATAATCGACATCGTCTGTCTTTGCCAAAATAAAAATTGAATTGAAAATTGAGTTCATAGTGAGGATTTTACAATATGAGATAAAATAACCTTATTTAATTCTAAGGCTTTGTCTCAATGTTACGTGAATCGTGGAGTTGGCCCCTTTACTGGCTTACTCTTCTTTTCTTTTGTTTCTTTTGTGTAACACACAGTTCAAGAATGTTGTTGTGCTCCTGTTATTGGTTTATGGATAAGATTTAAACAATTTATAATTTTTTGTATAACAGTGTAATTATCTATAAACTGTTGGTGTATCTAATATAGTAAATAAATATATGTTTATTAAATATATAAAATATATATTTATTTATTATATATTTTTTACATTTGATAGAGCTGATGCCGGGCTCGACTATGGAGGTACCACCATCTTACTTGGTGAACCTCTCGAAGTAATTCGGGGGAGAGTAAGAGGACAGCTCACAGGCAAAAAACCAGGAGGCCCACCATGCCTGGGACCGATGGATGACGGTATATACATCTTTAATAGCCGGGCCTTATATGGAACAGACTGGTGACGGGCAGCGGCGTCACTGGTGTGAGGGTTCCAACACCGCGCTCACCAACCCGCCTGCCCTGCGTGTGTAAGTATGGGCAATTCTTCTAGGAAGGCCGCCGGGATTGGCAAAGTCCTGGAAAGGCTTATGTCCAGGTGGACGAACTAGGCTGATGGATGATATTTATTTACTATATTAGATACAACAGGATACACCTACCTCCAGGATCTTCCTGCTTCCCCCGCAAGAAATAGATAATTGGCATCCCTATATCAAATCTTGGTCAACAGAGTGGTTTAGCAGCTAGATTGTGAAAAACTCGCCTTTTTCTAGTTCATCGAAACAGAACTCTTAAATTCAAAATTCACTCAATAGTTATTCAACAAAACCTCACCTGTGTATTGTGTGTGTTGCCATCGCAAAGTTTCTGTAAATAAGAACTACAAAGTTTTTGAAAATTTTAAAATCTGGGGGCACGGCAGTGCCCCCGCCGAGTCTCGCAAAAAAAAAAAACGCAGAACGGCCGTACCATCCTTTTCTCGAAGCAACTCTCACAACTTTTTACGGTGGAAGGATTGCGTTGCGAGACTTGACATTTTTTTAACATTTTATGTTTTTGATGGGATTCTAATTTACAGAAACCAATGGATACTTTGCGATGACAGTTTACACCAAACATAGGTTATAAGGTTTTGTTGAGGAACTATTGAGTATATTTGGATTATAAGTGTTCTGTTTAGATGGTTTAAATTAATTCGATAACGGTGGATTTTTCACCATCCGGCTGCGAAACCGATTCACTTAAACTGTAAGAAGGAATGGGCCACGATCTCGACTGCGATCTATTGTTTATCGATGATGGTAGTTAAGGCCAGGGTATTTAGGGAAATCAGTCCTGCTCCAAAGCTTTCAGTTTAAACTAGTCTATCCTGCACAGTGGAAGCGGGCCGTTCAAAAATTCGCGATTTTAAGGCCCCAGACTCTCTTTGCAACATTTCGCTTTCATCTTACCTGAGGTTTTAGAAGTGGCGCTCCCCCCGCTGCATTAAGATGTTAGAGACCGCACCTGAATGTTGCTCTACTTCGTTAAATGAGTGTACGATTACTTAAAATTTGACATGTGAAGATTTTTAATTATTCAAGTAACGGTAATTTACAAAGTTTGGTTTGTTTATCGGAACAAACAAAATGAATTTGCAAAAGCAAAATAAACAAAAGTAAATCTACCTGGAATAGATGGCTTATTGGTAGCAGTAAGAGTGATTAGTATTTAGACACAATACATTTTATAGGTCATGCAATTATTTGCAGATTTTTACCGAAGGGGTGTCAAGAGGTGTTCCGAGTGTGAACACGCGTAAGTGCTATGCAAGTCATAAGTCCACCCATACGTGTACCTATAAGTACACCCGCGTTTCTCTGACGATTATTACGTCTCAACGTGATGAGCCCTATCGCTCTAAGGAAACCTGCATGCCCTAAAAAGCGTGTAGTTGTGCCCGAAAATTTCTTTATTCATCAAGATTTTCGGCATAAAAAATACCTTTATAAAACCTTTATTTTACCTTTTAGGTGTTTTTATTTATTATTTTGGAACAAGAGATATAGATGTTTAATATGACGGTTGTTTTGTATCATACTTCTTATCACGTTTATTTTTGTGTAAGTTTTACTGTCCAAAGCCGTTATATTAGGAGTAAAATTATATTTATATCATAGCTTATACCTATTTTTGCCATTTATTGGAGGAAGATGCAAGTAATCGTGTATTGCACGACCGAAATAATAAACCAGATTCTGAAGGCTTTAATTTTATTTTTAGTGCTGTCTAAACTGAATTTTCTTCATTGCAAACTAGTTTATAAATGTTATGAATAGAAGCTAAATTACTTTCGAAAAATTTCGAAGAGAATACACTTTTTTTCCCACCTACTGCAGCCCATGGTTGTACTAGTAGAGGTTCTCAGATCATAGGTATACTTTCAAATTTGAATTTCTTACTCGAGTCATTTGAAAGTTAATTGCGAAATGTATGAACTTGATGCTCGCGGGCATGTAGATTGACGCAAAAAAAAAAGAAATTGCTTAAAAAATCCTTTGATCTTTCTTTAACAAGAAAATAAAGTCCTTTGAAAATATGTTTTCATCTTGAAGAACTTAAGTAGAAGAATTTTTAAAGGCATTAATGGGTCCTTTTAAATTGTTGTTTGTCCTTTGACTAAGGCTGTACAAAACGCAGGCATTTCTAGGGTTTCATTCGGCCTCTTTAATCATACTGAGGTATTGTTTGGTGTTATGGAACCCATTCTAAAGATGGAGCAATTACTTCACCGGCGCGGCGGCGTGAAAATGGCCAACTTCACAATGCCTTGGGGTAGCAGAACTAATTATTGCGTCATTATGAATGTTATAAACAACGAAGTATTCAGGAGGGACAAAATACTGTGACAGTGCTTGAGAAAAAATAGCCTAAGTGCGTAAAAAGTGCGTTTTTTTAATGTGACGTCAATTGGTCATTTCCACATATGGTTGAAGAGAATCTCAAGCTTTGCCTCAAAGGATTTCGTTTTTTGACTGTCCCCTAAATTCACATTCAAATATATTATTTTGTAAAATAGGTACGTAAAATACACTTTTTATAAGTCAATTATTGTAATGAATAAATATAATTCGGGGAAACACAACAAAAAATATAAAAGTTAGGCTTACTCTTTCATAAAATTAAAGTAAAATATAAAGGGATAAAAATATTATAAATGTACATTATAGAGGTATGTAATGCAATGAATACAACAAACTTGATTTATAAATATGTTAAAAATATGTGTCTAACTCCACCCATTTGATTATTCTTGCTTATAAGAAGGGCAAGAAACTTAGCTAGATTGTATCTTTATTTATAATATTTTTTTGTTGCCAGGCCTTATCTTATGAATTTATATTACACAAAGTACTTAATATATACAAGGTGACTTTTTGATCATCGTCCAAATTCATATTGGAGGCTTGATAAGTGAAGTATCTTGGATCAATAACAATTTTTGAGAAATTTGTAAAATTAAATTTCGGCTTCCCATAGAAATTCACTTCTAGTTCCGAGTAAATCACTATGGGAAGTCGAAATTTCATTTTCCAAATTTTTCAAAAACTGTTATTGATCAATGATACTGATCACTTACCAAGCCACAAGTATGAATTTGGACGATGATCAAAAAGTCACCTTGTATATATTTTAATTAAGTAAAGGGATAAAAAACACAAGATAGCAGGAATTTTAATATGAAGAAAAAATGTTATATAAATTAGTCTACTTGTTTGATATGGATAATCTATTACCTTTTACTGTGAGTTTATCTATTAAGGGAATCATTGAGTTAGCGGCCGCGGCCGCGATAGGTACAGATCGTTCACAGTTATTTTACCTCTAGGCTGATCGAAAATGTTTCTTAAGTATTGGACATAGAACAGCTGTCAGAGGTAAAATACCTGTGAACAGTCTGTATTTGAAAAAAACTATCGTCTTATTCCTGCTGCGCGGCGCACTTGCAAGCGAGTCGCCCCGCGCGCTTCCCGCAACCTTATTCTGTGAGGCGTCCGTATTCTGGTAATGTAAAGAGGTGCGATTGTGTAAGGTTGGTCATAGATGATAAATCTATACCATTGTCAAGGATCGTGTAGGGCAAATTCGAATTGTGTAAAACTGTCCATAAAATGAAGACCGAAAAGTAACCGAAGGTTTAGAAATGACCGATGGTTTAAAAAATGCGAAATGAAATTGCGTTTTATTGTGTACTACCTACGTAAAATGAAATTTGATAACTTATTTACTTCAAAATTATGTCAAACACAAAAATAATAGATCTTTTTGATTACATTTTTTAAATCCACCACAAAAATTAATTTTTATAATTTAAAACATAGAATCAATCGAAACTTATCTCCATGCAACTCGTATAACCAAACGCAACAATTGAAGGAAAACCGAGTTTCAGCTGCTCGACCCCAGGTGGTGGCATAAGTTTACTACTACTCAACAGTATATGTAGTTGAAGAGCTTGACACGGGATTACTTTTTTTACTAGATGTGATGTCTGAAAGAGACAGCGCTATATCTTATCGTATTATTTGTCTTCGTCCGAGTTTTGTAGTTATAATAACGCGTCGTAGTTTCGAATCAATTCAAGTGTCAAGTCAACTGCAACTGCAAAATATTTTTGAATCGGTCGGTGTTTTATTTTATAGTATGTTTCTTTATTATATTAGTATGACGAAATAGCAACCGAACCAAAATACAAAAACCGGCCAAGTGCGAGTCGGACTCGCGCACGAAGGGTTCCGTACCATTATATATAAAAACAGCGAAAAAACATGTCTGTTGTATGGGAGCCCCCTTAAATATTTATTTTATTCTGTTTTTCAGTATTTGTTGTTATAGCGGCAACAGAAATACATCATCTGTGAAAATTTCAACTGTCTTACTATCACGGTTCATGAGATACAGCCTGTTGACAGACGGACAGACAGACGGACAGCGGAGTCTAAGTAATAGGGTCCCGTTGGTTACCCTTTGGGTACGGAACCCTAAAAAGTAAGAAAAAATATTCTAATCTGTGGCCGAACTGCCCTAAACCTTTTCATAATATCTTTCCTACAAAAATATAACCCCAAACTGTGTTCATATAAAAAACAATTCTTATTTCTGTGCCAAAGCCAAGGGTTTTGACTAAAAAGCTCCACAATTTTAATTTATTGAACATCATTTATTGATTTTAATGGTAGAATAAAAATTGTTTTACCTAATTTTATTCCAAAGTAATCAAAAACACTTACCGTTAAACGATTGTCATAGACAACAAGTCGCCGCAATCATTTGACATTAGCGATGAACTAACAAAATCTTAGACAATTCGAATTATCTGTCAATCTTAACAAATCATTCACTCATTGTCTAAAATAACAATACAAATCGTAAAGCATCTATGAATACCATAGACAATTCAAATTGGCCGTTTGACAAGTGAAATGATTAGTTTTAAGCTATCAAATGAATACGATTTCATGACTATTTTCTTACACAATCGCACCTCTGATTTTCATGTTTAGTTTATGAGTTTAGCGAAAGAATCATTAATTAGAGTAAAATAATAACACATGTTATATACGTAAATAAATCCAAAATTTGGGTTGATTGGTTGTTTAGTAAGACTAATTGAACGGGCAAAGTTAGGCAGATATTTAAATTTATTTGTAGCGTATTTGGATATTTATTTGTAGCTCTTCTGGAAGGATGGGTTTTTTGTGCGAAATTTTTCTGATCTGTGCAGAGGTGTATATATTGTATGTAGAGCATGTGTGTAGAGTGTAAGGCGTTCATGTAGTTAACCATAATCATGTTGCTTCTGATTATTGGTGGTATTGCACTGAGGGCAATTTTTGGTATCAGCCCTTTCGGTGCTGCACCAATTTCCAAACATTTTCCTAAAAATTGTAAATGGGTATAATATTGGGAAAGTTTGGCTGTTATATTTTTTATTTTATTTACGATTTCCTTCATTTACGTTAAAATGTAAGTAAGAAGGTTCTAATTCGATTAACTGGCACGTTGCGAGTATTTATGTTCATCAAAATTATACTGACTTTGACAGAAGGCTGTAACAGATGATCAAGATTTTGGTATTTGTCAAAAATGCACAAAGGAGCATATAACAATAATTAAAGATGTTTTTGAAACGTGGATACGCTATATTGAGACGGCAGTAAAAAGAACACAGTGTAACCTATATAGCACAAGATTAGAGTCCATCAAACGAGCAGCAATAATTGTGTGGGTTCTGTTCCATATGCCTGCTTCAAGCAGTCCTCATCGAGTTACGTATTGATATTGGAGACCGTCAATAGCCCTCTGAAGAATGGAGAGAAATCCTTTGAGTCTCTGGCTGCCTTCGAATGTCTTGCGCACACAATGCACTGTATGAAATCAACTGCAGCTCTTGGGACAAATGCACGTGTGGTTGCGTCTCTGCAGTTTTTCAATTATGCACCTCGACGTGATTCTTCAATCTTTGTTGCATAAAATCTTTTTATTGTTGTTGCACTCGAAAAGAGTTATTCGTTCATAAGTTTATAATATAATCACAAGTGCGAGTAATACTTTAATAAATATATAATATTGCCTCTATTGGCCTTTTATTTGTTTTTTATTTTGATTTATTTTATTTTTGACGTAAAGATTATATTTTATGCTCTGTACCTATTTGAGACCGAGGAGTCGTCGACCTTTATTTTGGTAAACTCGCTTGGCTTTACCAGAACCGTAGTACTTTATTATTCTTTTATTACCAATTATTTACCATTTATTATTGTCTTCTACAATGTTAGTTTATTTAATAAATGATACAGCAAACTAACCTAACCTATACATTACACTTACACTTATTGCACAAAAACAAAACAAAAGGGAATATTTACATTACTATACACCACACACCACTAGTTCACAATATTGATACAAAATCGGAATCGTCAAATGCACTACACTACCACAAAAACACCTGATATTAGCCAAAATTTTCTTTCCACTTTCTATGTGTTTTTCATTGCCCGAAATAAAGACATTTTATTTTTTTATTTTTGCGTGACGGGAGCGTGTCGTTTGACTCTAAGTGCCTGATTAAATTTAAAAGCAATAATCAAAATCGTTAGATCTTGTTTTGGTATTTTTTTTTTCAGGCGCTATTAAATATTTTCAAGCTTTTTCCTTCTAAAACAAATTGAATAAAAAAAGAATCTCATAGGAATCTTTACTTCTTTGAACCATACCTGAATATGTGATGTCTTCTGCATTTTAGCCCGTATTTGGTGAGAAACTGATGATAAACAGTTTCTTATTTTTATGACTTTGTAGTAACGCGTGAAGCTTATTATAGCTTTAAATGATAAATTATGTAAAAACGAATTCCAAGGGGTCTTAGAATAAGAATCAACGTATGTTTATGCAGAGCTGCAATTTTCTAAAGCGACAGGATGCAGCGTCTTCGAAATTCTAAAATGTCGAATTTCACATTTTGTCCGGGATAATCGCCTTAAGGGGCGGTAGTGGCGCTCGATCAGAGCGTACGCGTTTGACACGCCATACAGACGCCCCGCAACCCGCAACCACCTCGCTTCCTGTATGCCGTCCTCCCATAGACTTCCATAGTAATTCGCTCACCAAAGCTTTCTGTGTGTTGAGGCTTTACAAGGACCATGGGTTTGTTGCGTAACGATAGTACGACTCTATAAGTACAACTTTTCGAGAAGAAAAATTGAAAAATCGAGAAAAAAGCTATTGTTTCATACTTTTGGTTCGGGCAGCTATATAACTTATCTATGGAACAGATGTTTTTTTTTCGCGTAGAGGTTTGGATTTATAGTAAAAGTTGTTCTTATGGACGAGTACTGTCACCAGTTTCCAGAAACCTCAATGAAGACATCAATGTAGTTTTGTTCATCAACTATGAATGGTAGTCAGCACATAAGCTGTTGTGCGAAATATATGCTACCTTTATAGAAATTGGCGATAGTATTCGTCGATACCACAGTAGAAAAAGTAGTACTACGCCCATACGAACAACTTTTCTATGGAACCAAAATCCGAAAATGCGAAAAAAAAAAATCTGCTGTTCCATAGAACAGTTGCATTCCTATTCGACGTGGACGAATAAACCAGCTATTCGACCAAAATGTATAAAACAATTGACATTTTTAGACTTGCGTACCTCGAAATGAAATAACCCCTTAATATCGCCAAATGGGTACTTTCTAAAGCCTACTCCTCTTTTATGGCCAAACCAAAAACATTGAAAAAATGTATTATGGATTATCAACTTTAGGACAACATATGCAACATTTTTCTTTTTCGTACCACCAAAACTTCTATATGAAAAATTGTTTTAACTGAATGGTGTTTTTTGGCTTGAATTCTCTACTGCTCCTAAGCAGCTTAGGCGATTTAATTCATTTATGCTTTGATAAATAGATAAACTTGATAGCTATAAATATAACATAGAATTATTCAATCGAACAATCACATCCATGTGAAAAGTATTATTTTCTCCTATTTTGCCCTTTCAAGAACGCAGCGAGCGTCGTAACAGCCACCACCCATTGTGCATTGATGTGAACGTTATTTCAATGTCATTTCAGTTGATATTCGTACAGACAAACATCGAGCTGCTAATTTGGCGACGGTAATCGCCTTAAGTTGTTGTCGTCTGTTTGTCTGTCACGAACCATTTGCTCGAGCCCCGTATGAGACATCAAGTTGAAACTGATACCTCCTGCAGTAGTGTACGGCCCTAAGGCGTTGTACAAAAATCAGGCTTCTAACTTGTCGCGACAAAAAGTTATTGCATTTTACGTAACCAATTTTATACAAATTTTTGACACTCGCAAGGGAATCAAAACCTATAGGACACTTAGAAACTTAAACATTTGTTTACAGGTAGGTCTTATAGCACATAAAAGGAAAATATCTAAAAATTATAAATATTTCATATAGGAATTTATCAATGACCAACTCAGATACATAGAGTTTAATAGATCGTAGTTGTCAAGTTGGTCCTACATAACTGCAAGTGGAATTATTTACCATAATGTTTTTAGGGTTCCGTACCCATATTGTGTGTGGTACGGAACCCTTTGTGCACGAGTCAGACTCGCACTTGGTGGGTTTTTATTCACAACTTCTCGATTTTTGTTCACAAAAAGTTGTTCGTATGAGTTTCGGACGATTACTAGCGCCAGTCTCCGGCTTTCACAACATCATATTAACACCCTGTATAATTGAAAGTACAATGAATTAACATCATACATCACCGATAAATTGCTGTATAAATTGTTATATACATACGTAGTTTAAATTTATAGGTCTTTAATGTTATTAAAGTTTCATTTTGTTTCAATAAATTTATGATAAATTAAATAAAAATACATTCAAAATGAAAAAGAAAAATGCTCGACCAGTGCCTTAGTCTGTTAAACAGATCCGAGCCAAGTCTATTGTTTTAAAGGTAATGAGAATGAAAAGGGTTAAGCAGACAGATTTAAATTCATAGATACTTAATATTTGACACAAAATGTAATAAATTTTATTCAAGTAACCTTTGTTGATTTCAACGAACTCAGGGTGCTCGCTCAAAGAAACGAGGTTCAATATTGACTTGTGCAGACTCTATGTATATTTATGAAGAAAGCCGTGGAAGAGACGCAATTGCACCGAGAAGGATGCAAATGTCCGGCGTCACAAAGCGTGTTTGTCGACCGGAAACGCCTTCGCTATAGTTTGTCAAGCTTGTGCTTACCGCGCTCGCCCCCCGCCACACCGTCCGCATCCCCCCCGAGGCCGTCCCCAACCCCTGACCCCGCGGGCGTGAGGGTAATAAATAAGTAGCTCGAAAACCCCAGATTTCCGTCTTTTTACCTCACAAATCAAATGAGTATTATAAATTGTTACTTATGAACATCCTTCCTAGTAGCTTTTTAGGGTTCCGTAGTCAACAACAAGAAACCCTTATAGTTTCGCCATGTCCGTCTGTCTGTCTGTCTGTCTGCGGCTTAGCTTAGAGACTATTAGTACTAGAAAGCTGTAATTTAGCATGGGTATACATATTTATCACGCCGATAAAGTGGTAAAGTAAAATTTTGAAAAAGATTTTTTTTTTTGGGTACCTCCCCTACACGTAAAGTGGGGATGATTATTTTTTTCTCGTCTATCCCCTAGTGTAGGGTGTCGTTGAATAGGTAATTTAAAATAATTAGGGGTGTAAGAAGATCATTTTTCGATCCAGGGTTCCGTATGCGAAATATTAAACTTAAAAGTGTTAATTTTTGTTACAGTCAAGTGTCCCCCCCCCCCTGCCGGCGAAACGGTTGTATTTGGAGACGTGAAAAAAATCACGGCTGTAGTATACATAACGAAATTAAAAGGAAAACTATCACAGCTAAGAAGGCTTTACAAGTTAACGAGTACAGATCGCGCCAAACTTTTTGTCCCCTCTAAACACGGGGCGATTCGCATCGGCAGGAACAAAATGTATGGCCATTCTTGGGAAGAGCAACTTCCGAGCGGACTAGAAGTTTGGCGCAATCTGTATTATTATAGATAATGGTACGGAACCCTTCGTGCTCGAGTCCGACTCGCACTTGGCCGGTTTTTTTGAATACTGATTCCAACACCTCGGTCGTAGGGCTAGGAAATTTCAGTCACACATACGTACACAAGTTCTCACCACCCCTCACTCATTCACACACTACTAATCAACGCATATTTTGTTAATTGTCCACTATGGAAGAGCGGAGTCTCGAACTACAGGTACTCTTTTACTTAAGGGTCGGTATAATGTCAGATGCACAATTTCAAATGAGCATAAAACATTGTGTAACTTGGTCAATCGGTTTAATAAAAATAATATAGATAATAGACTATAGGGCTGATATTCGTGCAGAAGCAAAAACGCAAAAGCTTTAAGTTCGCTCGATAGAAAAAAATTACGAAGTTACCTCTATATTTCATGTTTTTCGAGTGTTAAAGTACCTTTCTTTAAACAGTTTGCCTTGAAATTTGTATTAAAAATAAGAAAACAAATGACCCCGTATAATTGCACGGGGATTTTGAAGAATTCTGTTTCGTTTTCATTTAATTTAACATCTAAGAATTGGCGCTTACGTAAATTTATTCTGAGACAAGGCGGCGACAAGATATCTCGGTCGCACGCGCTTTTTGTTCCATGCTTTGTTTCGTCACTCACCCGTCGGTCAGTTGTGATCGCTCCGTTGAGACGGGAGGGCTACGTTTTTGCGCTCTCGACGTCCCGGTTTCGTAATTTAAATAAATCTCGTAATTTGAAACATGGGAAATAAATGCAACCAATGTAAAAAATGGAATAAAAATGTTTTACGAGTGAAAATAAAGCAGTGGATGCAAGTAATGCAAAGGTACGCCATTACTTAACAAAATAAGTAGATAGGTCATGTTTTATTAAAGATGTTGAACTAAAGGTTGTCTCAATGGACTAATGAATATCGCTATGTTTTTCGTCTGAGGTATTTTTTTTAGCTTACAATTTAATATCACAATAAATATGGTTGATGGATGTGGAAGAGGCGAAAGAGTTGTGTCTGGATCGTAGCAGATGGAAATCTGTAGTCTCTGCCTACCCCTCTGGGAGACTAACAAAACCTTATCTCACCATCACCATCGCCATCGCCATCGCGATCAAGATCGCGATCGTGATCGTGGTCGTGATCGTGATCGTGATCGTGGTCGAATCGTCGTATCGACGTATTGTCGTATCCTCTTATCGATCTATCGTCGTATCGACGTATTGCCGTATCGTCGTATCGACGTATCGTCGTATCGACGTATCTTCATATCGTCGTATCGACGTATCGTCGTATCGACGTATCGTCGTATCCTCGAATCGACGTATCGTCGTATCGTCGTATGGTGGTTTCCTCGTATCGACGTATCGACGTATCGTCGTATCGACGTATCGGCGTATCGACGTACCGTCGTATCGACATATCGACGTATCAACGTATCGACGTACCGTCGTATCGACTAATCGACGTATCAACGTATCGACATATCGACGTATCGGCGTATCGACGTATCGTCGTATCGTCGTATCGACGTATCGTCGTATCCTCGTATCGACGTATCGTCGTATCGATGTATCGTCGTATCGACGTATCGTCGTATCGTCTTATCGATGTATCGTCGTATCGACGTATTGCCGTATCGTCGTATCGACGTATCGTCGTATCAACGTATCTTCATATCGTCGTATCGACGTATCGTCGTATCGACGTATCGTCGTATCGACGTATCGTCGTATCGACGTATCGACGTATCGACGTATCGTCGTATCGACGTATCGACGTATCGTCGTATCCTCGTATCGACGTATCGTCGTATCGTCGTATGGTGGTTTCCTCGTATCGACGTATCGTCGTATCGACGTATCGGCGTATCGACGTACCGTCATATCGACATATCGACGTATCAACGTATCGACGTACCGTCGTATCAACATATCGACGTATCGGCGTATCGACGTATCGTCGTATCGTCGTATCGACGTATCGACGTATCAACGTATCGACGTATCGGCGTATCGACGTATCGTCGTATCGTCGTATCGACGTATCGTCGTATCCTCGTATCGACGTATCGTCGTATCGTCGTATGGTCGTTTCCTCGTATCGACGTATCGGCATATCGACGTATCCTCGTATCGACGTATCGTCGTATCGACGTATTGCCGTATCGTCGTATCCTCGTATCGACATATCGTCGTATCGACGTATCGGCGTATCGACGTATCGTCGTATCGACATATCGACCTATCAACGTATCGACGTATTGCCGTATCGGCGTATTGAGGTATCCTCGTATCGACGTATCGACGTATTGCCGTATCGTCGTATCGTCGTATCCTTGTATCGACGTATCGTCGTATCAATATATCGGCGTATCGACGTATCGTCGTATCGGCATATCGAGGTATCAACGTATCGACGTATCGACGTATCGGCGTATCGACGTATCGTCATATCGACATATCGACGTATCAACGTATCGACGTATCGTCGTATCGTCGTTTCCTTGTATCGACGTATCGTCGTATCGACGTATTGCCGTATCGTCGTATCCTCGTATCGACGTATCGACGTATCGTCGTATCGACGTATCGGCGTATCGACGTATCGTTGTATCGAGATATCGACTTATCGACGTATCAACGTATCGGCGTATCGACGTATCGTCATATCGACATATCGACGTATCAACGTATCGACGTATCGTCGTATCGTCGTATCGTCATTTCCTTGTATCGACGTATCGTCGTATCGACGTGTTAACGTATCCTCGTATCGTCGTATCCTCGTATCGACGTATCGTCGTATCGACGTATCATCGTTTCTTCGTATCGACGTATCGTCGTATCGACGTATTGCCGTATCGTCGTATCTTCGTATCCCCGTATCGACGTATCGTCGTATCGACGTATTGCCGTATCGTCGTATCTTCGTATCCCCGTATCGACGTATCGTCGTATCGACGTATCGGCGTATCGACGTATCAGCGTATCGACGCATCGTTGTATCGACGTATCGTCGTATCGACGTATCGTTGTATCATCATCGTCATCATTATCTTTGCAAGTATGACTTTCGAAAAATAAAATTTTGAAATATAAAAATTAGATGCAAACACAATTACGCAAAAAAATGCTATTGCGAACAAACCGTTTTGTCAACTGGGTTGAATTTTATACATCGTAGATGCATTATACTTATTATTGAAAACTAGCACGTGCACGGGTTAATGACCGCGGATCCACACCGCTCGTGGGAGCTAAGAAATAGCGCTCGCGGCCGGTGACGGCCGGTCGCGTAAACAGTTGAGGTGCGGGGATGCGGGGGCAAAATCACTAATTTGTCCAGGTTTATACGCAGCCTTAAAAGGAGGGTCCAACCACATGTTATGATTTTTGACGACGATATAAATAATTTTGTATTTTATGTGTGTATTTGTATTAATTATTTGCCATAGCCACATCAAGACGACAAAAATAAGCCACCAAAATGGTAGCGCATGCCAAACAATTCAAAACCCTTTGCGTGAAGAAACCTAATTATTATTATTATTTGTTGTTTACTTAACTTTACTTACAACTACTTACTTTACTAAACTTACAACAATCTGTTTTTTGTATACTTTTTGTCCCCTGCTTTTAAATATTGTTATTATTATTTGATATAACGGTTGAAACCCCTTAACAGACGGATAGACAGACAAACCGACAGACAGACAGACAAAGAGCGTAGGCTTATTAATAGGGTCCCGTTTTGTGTACAGAACTATAAAAATAATGTGGGTTCAAGCTTCAAAGCTTCTTTTCAAGCAGGATTGGCTATTGTCTTGGGTTTCCTCCTCTGCTGGGCAGGCAGCACGGTCCGAGGGAGGGATATAGGGTCATGATTTCCTCCCTCAAATCTCCTGGTGACTCAAGAACAGGAACTCAAATTTTCCGGAACACCTAATTTCACATTCTTCGAAATTGAGCAAAATTTAAAACCCCCTTCATGTCACAAATGTAGAAACATGAACGCAGCTCTAGAAATAAATAAATTGGTTCTAATTGGCTAACCAATTATAATTTTGAACAAAAAAATTAATGTTTGGAGGTTTCCACTTTATAACACTTTAATTAATTTAGTATTTATTTATCACATATTAAGTATAATTTATTTTAATTAAAATTAAGTATTATTTGCACTAGCTTTTGCCCGCGGCTTCGCCTGCGTTGATTAAGTTTTTGTATAGTCGTATCGAATCTGTAATTTGGCGGTCTTTGATGACTTATTTAATCCCCTGGTACCAGTATGTTTGGCGAGACTGAAGGCCGAGCCGCGTCTCTGAACGACACTAGTTATTTCTTGTTCCCATGGGAGCTGATTTATGGGATAAAAAGTAGTCTGTGTCCTATTCCAGGTCTAGAACTAAATTTGTGCAAAGTTTCAGCCCAATCGGTTGAGTAGTTACGGCGTGAAGAAGTAACAAACATCCATCCATCCAAACTTTCGCAGTTATAATGATAGTGGGATTTACGCTAAGGACACATTAATTATTAAATTTTCCTATTTTATTTTGTAATTGATATTTCTTACCTATCGCAAATTTTCTAAAACCGATAAAAAAAAACTGACGTGATTTGAACCTCAAAACCTGGTGACAAAAATATGGTGCATTCACAAAGTGGCGACTCCAATTGCTTGGAAGTTATTGATACAGAATGTTGATTTGGTTCACAACTTGCGTCTACATGACGCTTACTCCGAAAAGTAGCATAAAAAAACACAAATTAAAGAATTAGTTATGCCCTTTTTATATAAAAGGACATATAAAAGACAAAGGACATTTATACTTTATATGAAGGATATATTTATATTTTAGGACATATGCCCTAAAATTCTCATGATAAATGTTCACTGCGGCGCGAAGTATGGCTGCAATCTACGGTAATTATTGAAGTTACATTTAAAAAAAAAGAAACAACCAAAAAAGATGACGTCGAAACTAGGTAGCGACTGAGGCCTGAAGTGCCTGCGTACTCTATATAATACCAATATTTGAAAATCATTACTTAATCAGCCTGTAACTGACACACAAAATAATACCTGGCTGACGCTTTCAATTTCAAAAAGTACTACCTGGAATGCGTTGCTGTTAAAATTTTAGCCTTTTTGTTTAGGTGGTAAAGTTGTTATAAACATAAAATTTTTGTTGTTTATGCGTTTCGTTATGCACTGCTAATTAGCGGTTGAACTTAACAATAGATAACATCATTCATCATCATCATTCACTGGAAGATAAGCTCTTAAGTCGATTTCAACATTTAAAAAAAAAACCTATTGTACTAGGGGCTACCCACCCCACCCTTCTACCGCTTCGCCAAAGCTGAGTCAATTTCATTATATCTATCGTATACTAGACGTTTTTGCGTTGTCCCCAAAATATCTTAAATACATTTCCAAAAAACAATGTATTTTTTTTTCGTCGGTATCGTGAATACAGACTACCCTGAGACGGAAGTTGCTGATAAAATCAATAGCCTGTATAACGTAAAAAATCGATCTTTGGATAAAGTACATTATTTATATACATTGGAAAGGAAGCGTCTTTGTCTAAATCGCAACAAGCGTGGCACCGCCCCTGCAGCTTCATCCAATCTGATCTGAAGGCTGCTGTAGAGGACAAAGTACAGAGTGCACACAACAAGCGTGGCACCGCCCCTGCAGCTTCATCCAATCTGATCTGAAGGCTGCTGTAGAGGACAAAGTACAGAGTGCACACAACAAGCGTGGCACCGCCCCTGCAGCTTCATCCAATCTGATCTGAAGGCTGCTGTAGAGGACAAAGTACAGAGTGCACACAACAAGCGTGGCACCGCCCCTGCAGCTTCATACAATCTGATCTGAAGGCTGCTGTAGAGGACAAAGTAAAGTACAGAGTGCACACAACAAGCGTGGCACCGCCCCTGCAGCTTCATACGAGTACAATCTGATCTGAAGGCTGCTGTAGAGGACAAAGTACAGAGTGCACACAACAAGCGTGGCACCGCCCCTGCAGCTTCATACAATCTGATCTGAAGGCTGCTGTAGAGGACAAAGTACAGAGTGCACGCAACAAGCGTGGCACCGCCCCTGCAGCTTCATACGAGTACAATCTGATCTGAAGGCTGCTGTAGAGGACAAAGTACAGAGTGCACACAACAAGCGTGGCACCGCCCCTGCAGCTTCATACAATCTGATCTGAAGGCTGCTGTAGAGGACAAAGTACAGAGTGCACACAACAAGCGTGGCACCGCCCCTGCAGCTTCATACAATCTGATCTGAAGGCTGCTGTAGAGGACAAAGTACAGAGTGCACATAAGTGTGACGCTGAAAAATCTAATGTGTGCAGGTCGTACTGAAGCAAACATGAATGTGCAGATCGTTGCACTGAGGTCTGAAAGGCAAAAAGACTTTTTGTCTTTCAAACTTCGTGTATCAGTAACTTATGCTCATGTTTTTTTCAGTGCTCACTCCTGGCCTGAGGGTATCGTAATTGGCATAGATTAAATTATGTTAAGGTGTGTCAATTCGAAAATCGTTTCGAGATTTAGGTTTAATAAGCCGTATTTTCTAAGTTTTGGTCTAAAAAACCTCATGATGATGAATATTTTTACGAAAAGGCTGCAACTTCCATTTGCCCTCGTGTGACATCTTAATTATGAATAAAAATGTCTTATGTCTTATGTCTTATGTCTTATGACGTCACTTGAGTAATGGCTGTTTAGAAATGTGTCCTTTGCTATCAAGATAAATTTATAATAATTTGCTTCAGACTAATTTGACAGCTAGATGACAGGTGAGTAGGCAGATAGAGACAGACCACTTTTTTATAAGCAATCACACATCACAACCACATCACAATTAATGTCTAAAATTCTCAAGTGACAAGGTCACCGGACAATTCTTTGAAAAACCATACAAAAATAATGGTTAATTTATATACCAAAATAATGAAAACTATGTCCTAAAATCTTTAAAAATTAAGCTTGTAAACTGGGTATTATAATTATTTATTATAGTTTCATTACTTTGAAGAATCGATCCTTAACTAATGTAATTTAGCTGTCGTGGAACTGGTACAAGTGTTTGTTATTGCAAATGCAGTCTATTCACATCCAAGTGCAGTCGACCTTCACATTCGACAACCGACTGACCCACTACATTGACCTCAGCAAGGCTCGCAGGAAGATCATTATTATCATTACGTCTAATCATTGTTAATATCTTTGAATCTGTAAGTGTGTACATTATTATTGGCATACAGTCAATCATAGATTAAGTATTATACTATTTAGTATTATGTATATCACTGTATGATGTTATACTTTAGTCTAGATCTTGAATATACTTAGATGCACTTAAATCATAAACATGTAATAATGTGAATAGCATTAGTTGTCTCTCTCAGTCAGAGCGTCATCTCACATGCTCATGTGGGAACTTTGTTTTTGGATAGAGCCCTTTTTTTGTAGTCTAACATTTTTCGGTCTACGCTCCGCTGCGACCGGCATTCCATTACTGGATATATCAACCGCTACACGTCCTCTGTACCTTGTTAAGGCGATATGTAAAAGTTTTAGCGTCCCTGTTACTTCATATGGGAAAAAACCCTCAGTGCGAGAGGGATGGATTGGTGGAAAAGTAGCAAAAACTTGGTTTTTTATTAATATAAAATGTTCTAAAGTTGCTATCAAAATTTCGTTTAACCAGCGGGCCTATTATGTATATCTAGTTGCCTTCTGGACTGGGTGTCTATCATCAAAAACATAGATATACTATCGAATTCCGATTGTCTAAGGATATGTTCATACTTGAAGTGACGACACAGTTCGTAAATAGTTCAATACCCACTAAAAGCAATTTTGAAAGTTTAGTTTTTATCTATGTTTTTGACGATAGGCACCCTGTCCAGTTTGCAACTTAAGATACAGAATAGGGGGGCTGGTCCTAGATACTGTTAAAACCCATGTAATAAAATATAATTGCAGTCCATATGTCATTCTAAATTGTCAATCCAGGAGAATTGGTGTCGAAAAAGACCTCATTTCAATAAATATTTCTATCGAGCCGAATTTCTCCAATCGCGTTTCTGTTTAACAGATCCCTAGAAAAAGATTCCAAAAATAATATACTGTTTTATCAAAATAATACATTATTTACCGAAGTAGATATGCAAATTCTAAAAGTGTCGATTTTTTTTCCGTAGCGCCTTAAACAGTGCGTAGTAAATATCGTGTGAAGATCTGATACTTTGATTGGAACTGCATCGCTCGTCACAATGGAGTATGAAGAGACCACAAAATGTTGACCAAGGCAGATCGCTTATTGTAAACATCTGCTGAACATGGAATCAATGGAAATGTTGTCGTTTAGGGAATTGTGTAACAAAAGACCACACGCATGTTGATAATAATAATATGTAATACGTAACATATAATGAACAGAAAACCACTTGTACTAATATGTAATGACATGCAAAGTGAAGGTTATAAATAGCAGGAGTTCACGTATTTGTGATCATTTTTAATTTAATTATGGTTTAAGACTTTTATTTTCTCATAAATAACAAAACAATGTTCACTTATAAATTGTAACGAGATGCTTATTTACTTACGTACGACACCTACCTTTTATTTAAATATTTAATTGTGTTAATAAACTGGTTGCGTAGCTTTAAACTAAAAGCAATATACAAACTATTTTATTACATATATTTTTATAAGATTAAAATTTGACTTGTGAAACGTGTATTATATATAACTACTTTGCAAAATAAACTTTTTGAATTTTGAACTAATTCAGTAACAATAATATCTTACACATTAGCTACTCAACGCAATAATGTGATTAAATGCGAAAGCTTTAAAACTTTAGTTGAATTCTACAACATTGCATTTAAATAATAAAACATTTTAATTTTCTATGATCGCCTTGTATTGAGCTCAAAGGTAAACAAAGAAAAATTTAGTTCACACTGATTCTTTTTGACAGTTATAGTGATGAGATGAGTGAGTTACCCAAAATAAATTTGTACGTTGCGGTTTAAAATGATAGTAAATAAAAAAAAACACTACGTATAATTTTGCTTAAGGGGCTGCACTATGCTAAAATTCGGTCCCGCTCTAACGCGTTTCTTTTTAACTCTCTATCCAGCTCTAATCAGATGCCGCGCACGCAAAACTTCAGTTATTTTGAAATCGTGGCTCCATTAGGACATACAGAAATAAAGTAGTAAGGCCTTTTTTGTAGATAATAATGAGATCTTTTATTGTGTGAAAGATTCATTTCAAACGCATGTTCCGTGTCCGAGCGAATTGAATGTACAGAATGAAATTAGGTACCTACAGATATATATTTATTTGAGTAAAGATATAAAATTTCGATAATCTATAAAGGCTTAATTCGTCAGAAAAACATGATTAAGTACATAAATATTTCCCAGAAATTTGGCGTACAAATCGAGCTAAATATACGCAATTTTACCAAATCCACGCTTATTTAAGCCTTAAGTAAATGCAACGAGAGAGTGTGCTCCTGGCAGTTAGTAAATAGATGGTCGATGTAAATTTGAAGTGGCGAACAATTTACGATAAAATATTTTTACTGACACAAAATTAAATTAAAACTTAAATTATGTCCACTAACAATAAACGAAATAGTTAAGCAAAAAATGTATTATTAAGTAATTAAGAAAAGGGTGTAATTAAAAAAAAACGTTTAATATTATTTTTTGATCCTTATAGCGCAGTTTCAAGGTTATGTCAACTTGTTTTTAGGGTTCCGTAGTACCTAAAAGTTACAAAAGGAACCTTTATGGTGAGACCATGTTGTCCGTCCGTTCGTTTGTCACAGCCTCATAACTCTAGCACCGTTTAAGGTAAAGACATGAAATGTGGCACAAAAATAGAATTAATTTGCTCACATACCAGAGTGTACAAAAAAATTTATAATTTTAAATCGTTCAAAATCGTCCAAAGCAAAAGTGAGAAAATAAAAAAATATTGTTCTTTAAAAATACAATATGGTTAGTAAATTGTAGATACTAAAAAGCATATTGTAAAAAACTATACTTTTACTATATTTACTGGCACTGGCAAATCTTTAAAAAACCACAAAAATATGTATGTCCCCCCTTATCTCCGAAATTGGTAGACCAAAAATATGAAAAAAATGACGATTATAGATCATAACTGGCCAATTACAGGAAAACTATAGCAATTAAAAAAAAGTTGACCACAAATGAGAAATATAAAAAAAGAAGTAAAATAAAAAAAAATATTTTTTATAAAATTACAATATAGCTATAGGTATTAAAAAGCTGATGGTAAAAATATGTAGTTTGGCTATATTTATATTGCATCTATTTCGAGAAGTCCTTGAAAAACTTAAAAAAATATATGTCCCCCCCTTATCTCCAAAACTGGTGGTGGTTTTTTTTAAAGATATTATTTATATTCGATAAATATTCGATAGATAGGCCTACACAAAAAGGAAATCAATGCGGGCGAAGCCGCGGGCAAAAGCTAGTTATAAATATAAATAAAGACAATGTTTTTGCTGGTCGTAGATAAAGTATCACAATACTTTGTCTACGACATGCATGTTATAATTAGACATTGGGACACTCGTGCAAAGCTATTACGAAACTCACTTTGTTTCGTTTCATGAACAATTTGAGAAAAAGTAGGTAATTTATATAAGTACCTAATTATTTAAATTGTTTCGAGTTTACATTTCTTACTTGATTATAACCTTCGAAACAGTTACACGGTAGTCCAAACTGGCTTAATAGTTATTGTAAGTTTCATTTGCATTATTTTTCCTCTGAATATTATTTCAATTATTTTTTCTCTACTTTGGCAAGAATCCTTTCGTTCGCTGGCATCCGATCGATTTACGAGCAAAGATGTCAAAAGTAAAGATAAGCCCTTACCGTACTATGCCAGCACCAAAATGTTTCCACCTTTAAATGGGTGTCACTCACACGTTTGGAATCAGTGCTCATCTGAACACAGTGATAGTTGGACGCCTTAAGTGCACTTAAATATAATCATTTTAACAACTTTAGTAGTCTGATCAGTTTGCTGACCCTAGGTAGACAGATTGCGCACTCATAAGTGTGCGCACGTCGGCATTATGTTAAGGGCCTTACTATTGCCAAATGGGTACTTTCTAAAGCCTACTCCTCGTTTACAGCCAAACCAAAAATAATGAAAAAATGAATTATGAATAATCAGCTCTTCGACAACATATGCAACATTTTTCTATTGCATACCACCAAAACTTCTACATGAAAAAATGTATTAACTAAATGGTGTTTTTTGGCCTGAATTTCCTACTGCTCCTGAGTGGCTTGGCCGATTGAATTCATTTATGCTTTGATAAATAGATAAACTTGATAGCTATAAACATAACAAAGGATTATTCAATCGAACAATCACGTCCAAGTGAAAAGTATAATTTTCTCCTATTTCGCCCTATCAAGGACGCAGCGAGCGTCGTAACAGCCACTATGCATTGCGCGCTGATATGAACGTTATTTCAATGTCGTTTCCGTTGATATTCGTACTGACAAATATCGAGCTGCTAATTTGGCGATGGTAATCGCCTTAACGCACTCAAAAACAATGCAATAGATTTTAGGTGCAGCGCTCATCTAAACTTTTGAAATCTTTGTTTACGAGTACAAGACGTTTTCCTCTCACAATTTGTAATGAGGTTGGGACGGCGCACTGCATCATAATCTGGTTGTCGGTGTGCGCGGGGGGATCCATTTCAGGAAAAATACTAGTAATTATTATGTTCTGACGTCTGAATAACGTAAACGTGATGTTTTTATTTCTTACAGTTCAATACTAGTAATTATTATGTTCTGACGTCTGAATAACGTAAACGTGATGTTTTTATTTCTTACAGTTCAATACTAGTAATTATTATGTTCTGACGTCTGAATAACGTAAACGTGATGTTTTTATTTCTTACAGTTCAATACTAGTAATTATTATGTTCTGACGTCTGAATAACGTAAACGTGATGTTTTTATTTCTTACAGTTCAATACTAGTAATTATTATGTTCTGACGTCTGAATAACGTAAACGTGATGTTTTTATTTCTTACAGTTCAATACTAGTAATTATTATGTTCTGACGTCTGAATAACGTAAACGTGATGTTTTTATTTCTTACAGTTCAATTCCCATGGCTTAACTTTTAAAAGCTATTTAATTTTTTTGCAGAGGATTTACGTCATTTTAGGATATAAACTTTGATTTTTCATTTCGTAGAATTCTGACAGTTCAATAAAAGGGATGGAGCTGTGCAAGTAAAGAAGAAACGATACAGTTCATCTCGCTTACTTACACAGCTCTATCCCTTTTATTGAACTGTCAGAATTCTACGGAATGAAAAATCAGAGTTTAGTTTTCATTATTTTGGTATATAAATGAACAATTATTTTTCATGTTTTTTTTAATGAACTGTCCGATATGACGTCACTTGAGAATTTCAGACATTACACTGATTGTAATGTGTGATTGCTTATAAAAAAAGTGGTATGTCTCTGTCTGTCTACTCATCTGTCATCTAGCTGTCAAATTAGTCGGAAGCAAATTATTATAAATTTATCTTGATAGCAAAGGGCACATTTATAAACAGCCATTTCTCAAGTGACATCACACGAAGGCAAATGGAAGTTGCAGCTTTTTCGTAAAAATATCCATCATATTGAAGTTTTTTAGACCACGTTCTAAAATACGGCTTATTAAACCTAAATCTCGAAATGGTTTTCGAATTAACACACCTTAACATAATTTAATCTAAGCGAATTCATGATTAAAAACATTTCATTGTCTCTATAAGTTAACAAATAAAATTGTTATAAATGTGTAAACAAGTGTGATATATTTTATTTAAAGTAGATAATTTTTCAGGGTTCCATATTAAAAGCATAAAAAGGAACCATTCTGGTAAGACTTCGTTTTTCGTTTGTACGTCCGTCTGTCCATCGGTTTGGCCGGTCCATCCGTCCGTCCGTTTGTATATCTTCATCATCATAGGATGCCATCTTCAAAATTAAGTTTGGTGGTCAGTAGGCTAAATTGCTTACGATCCATTGTTGTATGTATTCATCAAGTCTATAAACCTTTTTAGTCCAGTAACTCCTTGATGTCATCTATCCATTTGTGACGTTGACGTCCACTCTCCTTCCGGGAATCTGGCCCTCGAGGATCAGCCTTGAAAATTTGAAGAGGGAACCTCTTTGCAAATGCCCGAAAACGGCGGTCTTCGTTTTT
Source organism: Ypsolopha sequella (assembly GCA_934047225.1). Classification (NCBI taxonomy): domain Eukaryota; kingdom Metazoa; phylum Arthropoda; class Insecta; order Lepidoptera; family Ypsolophidae; genus Ypsolopha; species Ypsolopha sequella. Next base: position 2,561,235 of record OW203985.1, read on the forward strand.
CTGAAATTTTCAACAGAAAAAGGTTCGTGCCTTATTATTTTTTATATGTTTCAACTTTATGTTAGAAAACATTATTACATTAAAAATGATTACAGGATGAGTTTTTAGACGTTAAATGATAAATAATAAGTTCTTAAGGAAAAATTAAATTTTATATAAATATTAACATAATAGATATTATGTTAAATTATATTTAAGTTAGTTAAACCATAGACTATTAGTCTATGGTTAAACTAAAATTTGCAATGCCCTAACTGGGCCATGTTTGAAAACATCTATCTCCATACAACAACATGAGCAATAAAGATTTGAGATTTGAGACTGATTGAATCATATTAACGATTTGAATGCGTGTCGCGTCACTCAACCCTACTATGCAACGCGGTAAGAAGCGTTAGCGACAAAGAAATGTATGAAAACGGTACGATGAAAACGCAACAGTCGAAATACACTTTTTTCAGCCTAATCATCATCCATCAAGCGTCTGGAGTATAACGTGCGATAAGGAACTTCGTAACAACAAAACATAAATTTGCTAAAATTTTATATTTTAATTTGAATAAAATCAAACAACTTGTGTATAGCGAATTTAAATAACAAAAAAGTAACTTAAATTCAAAACTAAATAATCCTATAAAATATTAAAAACTTCAACGAACTCCTAAAAATCTGAACTGTTGTCCATTGTTTTTATTTATATTGTTTTATTTATTTATTAACACATGAGATACACTACAGAAATGCATGTCCAATGGAAATGAGTATAACTTGGTATTTAATGTAACAAATTACTAAGGAAAAAAAAATTGGTTCAACTTGTAGATATAGATACAAACATAAACAATTAAAAACAAACAGTTACTGCTATAAGTTAAAGAACCATGAGAAAATGTATGATCCCCCCCCTCCCTTATCACTGAAACTAATGGACCGGTAATATTATTATTGAACAAAAAACAGGAATAATAAAGCGGTCCATAAATAAAAAAGTTCGGTGTCTAAAAAGAAACAAGAGAATTTGTTATCTTTCAATAGACTTATACAGGTTGATAATGAACCCTCTAGCTATGTCAAAGGAAACTATTCTATCTTCGAAATAAAAAAGATATGTTTTGTTACTTTTGTCTTGTTTCATAATAAAAAAATGAAGATATCGACCGTCAAAGTCGATCGCGGGCGTGTGGTGGGTGCCAAGGGTGGAGGGAATGTATGCCATTACATTGATGGCTGGGGGTCGGAGACTCGTCGGGGGGAATTCCCTACGGACTTTTGTCAGTCACATGTTGCGTCGCGTAGTTTAGCCATAGATAAATAATTATTTATCTATGGTTTAGCCAACTAATACGCAACCCTCGGCTTGTGGCAATTACTCGTACTTACCCGAATTTTTTGTAGGTAAGCAAATGAAGCAGAGCACAAATAATTATAACATTTATCCTCACGTAAGGTTATTCAGTTATTGTTGAGTAATAAGTGCGATGCAGTCTCATAAATTTAAAGCCGTGTGTTTATTTAGTAATAATTTGCTAGTAAGGTAAGACAGCCATTATTCATTATATTATGCAACCCATTTGAAGGTATTCGCTTGAAACAAATCATGCAGAATATCACCGTACCATCAGATGTAAATTGACCTGGGTGACACTTAATCCAAGATCCCATTAAAGTGTGTTTTTTTTTACCGGCGGCATTGCTGAACTAAAAACATAATGTTCATAGATAAAGACCGTGGATAATTGAAAGGATTTTTTTACAAAAACAACGTAACTAACACTTTTGGTAATTTTTAGTTATTGGTACCACTGAATTCCTTAGAAAAAATGCTACATGGCAGTGAAATCGTATTTTGGCAAAAACGTCTTATTCAACTCTAAAAACGTCCTGTAAGAATTAATGATTTTGCAAAAACAACGTAACTTTACACAGATTAGTTGTTTTTGTACAAATAAAATTAATATTATAAAAGAAATGCATATGAAATGCAATTTATTTTATGCATAGGGTGATTTATTTTATATAAGTGGATCAATATGACCAATAAAGCATGAAGTTTAAGTTTCTGAGCAAGTCATTCATACATCCGTTATATGCAAAGTTGCACTATTTTTAAAAAAAACAGCAAAACTACAATATTTCTTCAAAAACATTGTAAGTGTGCTGCATATATTTGCATATTATAAAATAACTAAAATAGGAAAACATTAATTTACTATGTAATTTGCTTTACATAATACGAAAAGATCATAAAATAAAACTAATTATTACAGACATTTATGTGTCTCCTGAAAAAAAATGGTAAAAAGAATTATGTTGTTTTTGTAAAAAATCCTTTAACTAATGTTCCGCCAACGCTCTCGTCTCGAATCATACTGAATGGAACATTATTTTGTGCATGACATTGTTAAAATAGTAGTTTATGGAACTGGCACATCGTTATGTGCCACAAGCGAGTTTCTTAATATTATACACGAGTGTTTTAATACCTAGTTATGTGTAGTTTCATACATTACTTTATCTGCACTCATGCAATAAGTTAAATTTGTCGTAAGCTTTTCTTGATTTTGCTGGTTCGTTTTGATTGTTCGTCATTTTCGTTGCTCAGTATTACTGCGGTCAGACATTTTAGCCCAGAATAAAACTTTTAACAATGAAAAAGGCAGTAAAATATTAAATTAATAAACAACGCACAAAATCCCGCAGTCCACCGCGCATGGGTTTGGTCACAAGTAAGTAGGTATAACTCCGTATAACCATTCCCTATTAAAACTTCAGACATGGCTGTATGGGCTAAGTTCCCTTTGGCTTTTACTTAGTATTTATAAGCCTCAGAATAAGGAATACAAATAGAAACCTGGCTAAAATAATACGCGGAGAAAGACACCTATCCTTGATTTTCTTACGACATTTTAGTGCGTTAGAGAGAGATGGATATGTATTAGTTTTTTCTTAATTAGGTAGGTTGTCACTAGTTCGTTGCTTTGCTAGTGATGTAACAATGTCGATTTTTGACTACGATAAATAAACCAAATCGAAATGAACCGCGACCTATCTCCTTACCACACATCATATCGTATCAAAGTGTGAAAAAAAAGAGAATGCAGGAGGCACCGACCTTTCTGGTGACATCCTCTTGCTTTGGAAGGAGGCCAAGAGAATTAATAGCAAAGTGGTCTCTGTCTACCCCAGTGGGACACATGTTATATTGTGTAAATAAGGAATTAATAAAAGGATATCTTTCGTTTAGCATATTTTTTATTAAGTACAAATTACTATATAGTAGGCAGGTATGTACATAAGTTAAGTCCAAAATTGTGCTTGTTTTAGTACAAAAAATGCTGTAGCTTGTATCAGAGATACAACCGTAAACTATTTAAGTGGATAGTTTTTAAGTCGCCTCTTAACTCAATCAAATAGATGTTCGTTGATGTCGCGTCTTTGTTCAATCAAGGAAGAAGGAATTAATCGCAACAATAGAAATCATAATAATCATAGACTTATAGGATTCGTAATAATAATATTATGTCAATGATGAGCGATGACAGCGCAATTACTACAGAGGTAATTTCATTTTTTTTTATTTCTATGAAATAAACATCAACTTATCTTGAATAAAAACTAATAAAAAATAATGAACGATTAAAATACCTAATAACCTGTAATAAGAAATCAAATTATGCGCAGTTCAAGTCAATAAGCATTCCCAAAATTCATTTCACGATAGAACTACCCTGTCAAAGTACTTTTATTGTCAACCACTAAGTACGAAAATGTCTTGATCTGCGGAATTTCTTCGTGAAGTCGATCACGGCAGTAACGTGAACGAACAGGCCTTTCAGAACGATTTACGAACATAGAAGTATGCACTTTTCTAAACCACAGACATCCATAGGTACTGGTTCTGTTGCCTAAAATTGAAAAATTATCGAGTTAATATACTATAGTATAGTACAAGCACGTACCTACAAACAAGATTGATAATGCAATTATACATAATTATTTAAAGGTTACCAATGTGTCTGTATCTGGTAAATATAACGTTGGTAAGGCATCTGCTTTTAAAAGTCTCCATTTTAAATTTTCGTTTGGTCTAAAAGAATTCAACGTAAAGTGTTTCGAACAAATATGACCGCTTTTTTAATTGCCCAATTTGGTCAAATTATTCGTCTAAGCCATTCACTTTTTAATTCTTCCCTTTTTGGAAATCTGTAACAAAAAAATATAGCGATATTTATTCGGCATTATTTTTCTTTTAACTCGCGCTGCAATGAGGGATTTTCTTTTCCTTTTTTTTTTTACTCTTCCCTAGTTGCTGGATAGATGGCGCTGAACTTGGTAAGTTACTGCAAGGAACGGAACGTCACATAATTTTTTGATTATTGCACTTGGTACATTTTGAGATCGTAAAACGAAACGTACATAAAAAAGTAATTAATGTCATTGTCACATCACATCACAATGACATTTTGAAAAGAAATAAATAATAACAACAAGGAAAAAGAAAAAATAATTAGCAGTCTTTTTATGAGTTTTCTAAGCCAGAAAGAAAATCTCCCAAGAGAAAAAGAAGAGAAGTCTGTGCCTTGTGGATTTGTATAAAAATGGAAGCATACATCTTTTTCCTAAAGATGAAAGTCGTAAAGCGCAATGAGTACAAGCCAAATGGTACATTTTAAACCTGGACGGACCATAACAAAGCATTCGCACATAATATGCTCAGCACACATGTCATCAACCAACGAGCGTATGTGACGTGACGTGACGTGTCGCAATGTTTTTTTTTCAATCGTTTTGGCTTTGGCACCTAGCAACGTAGTCAGTTCAACACCATCTACAGAGTTCTGGGAAACTATGTTTTTTTTTAATATTCAAAAAGAAAACCTCTCATTAATCTATTATTCTTTATGCACGGCTGCCGCGGGAACCAATGTTCGATAGTTTGCCACACGGCCACACGGACTTTAGTACATCACTATACGAAAAAACATAACCTCTCGTAGTCGGCAGAAAATCTATATAAAACAGGCAAATATCGGTGTAGAATTGAACACGAGTATGATTTACAAGAACTACTATTATTGTTACTGAGTTTTAGGTATGATCCTGCAACTTATTAACATAAAAACTATCAAAACTCACCGATGAAATGATATTGCTTCATTGTTGTTTTCTTTTCTTCCTGTATGCGATTTACAGCCTTCAATCGCACAAGACATTTTATTACAGTGTTAAAAAAACAATCAACACAAACAATAATAAATCACACTTTCACGAATTTTGAGAGGAAGAGCACCAAAATATTTAATTTCTCTCGGTGAAGCTGTAAACTTTCGCAAAATGCAATAGACATTTCGATGCCACCAAATTAAGATGTGATGCACGCAACGTACGATATTACAACACAACGATACAATGATGAGACATATTTAATTTGATGGTATTATAATTTTTAAAATACATCCAAATTACATCCATCTGACATTTGTTTGGTTCAATCTAGTGACACACCAGGAAAAAATATAAAGTAAGTGCGGTCCGTCGTTTCATTCACTCGCACACAGGAGTAATTTACGTTAGATGAGTACAATGGCTAAAGCCCAGTTCTTATTTTAGTCAGGCTTCTATTTGTATTCCTTATTCTGAGTTATAAGCATGCTTTTTTAAAGAAAAAATATTATTTTTTTAAGAAAACTGTACTTTTTTTTTTTCTTAAATAGAGACGTTCGTAAAAAAAATGTTATGCACATGGAATTAGTATGTACCGTAGTACCGTAGTACATACTAATTCCATGGTTATGCACTATTTTAGAGTTTATAATCAGGATTTTACGATATGAGTGTAGATAAAGTCCTTAAAATAATCATAAGCCAACCGAAATACGACCCGACTCCTGTCCATCAAGAGATTTCTAAGAAAAAAAAACCTCTACACGATTCGTTAGCGAAATATGACGAAATTATGCAATAACGCTATAAATACGGCGTTATATACAAACAAATATGCAAATGCATTAATCCGATGTCTAAAGACTTATTCTGTTCTACTTTATACAATAGCTTAAGCTATCAAATTTTTGTTAGTACAGAATTAAAAAATGGTTCTGAGGGGGATCAAATCAGTTATCAAGAATTATTTTGTTTGCAAACGTGGCTTGGCCTTCGGCCTCACCAAAGACGTCTAACCTGAGGATCAAAAAAAGATCAAGAATTAATTTCAATCGGAAACACGGCTCGGTATTCGGCTTCACCAAAGAATCAATTTAGAGAACAAGAAAATTAAATAGTTTCGTTCGGAAACGCGATTTGTAATTTGGTTTCGCCAAAAACAGATATCAAGATATAATTTAGTTTGAAACAGCGGTTCGACCTTCTGCGCCGCCATCGCCAAAGACACTTTACTAGGGGAATGAATGAGAGATCAAGAAATAATTTCATTAAAAAACCCAAACAAGAATGTATGTCAAATTTTATTTAAATGTTTTTCAGGCCACTGTCTACTGCAGTATCCAGTAGTCAAGAGGATGTTCAATTCCTGAAGTCATGGAAGGAGATCCCAGGTCCTCGGTCCTTGCCCATTATTGGACAGCTTCATCATTTCCTTCCTGGTTTTGGTACGTGTCTATCTACTACTAGCACACCTCGACACTCAACACAAGCGAAGAGATTTAAGGGTCGGTGTTCCGAGATTCGGGGTTCGGGGTTATGGCTTTTTAAGACGGTAAAAATTCAAAATTCTGAACAAAATATATACCACTTGTTACCTTACAAGATGAAGTGTAGGTTCATTAAAAAAAATTACGGCAATAATGTATAGTAACTTCAGAAAAAAAACAGGAATTTCAAGAAAATTTCTTGAATAGCATTGCAGCGCTACGGGTGTAACCTGAACTTGACATCCTGTTTTTTTTTTCTGAAGTTACTATACATTAGTGCCAAGATTTTTTTTAATGAACCTGTACTTCATCTTGTAAGGTAACAAGTGGTATTTATTTTGTTCAGAAATTTGAATTTTTACCGTCTTAAAAAGACATAACCCCGAACTCTGTTTTGCCCAATCTCGGAACTCCGACTCTTAATTAGTTTATCTACTACTACACGCGCACCCGTCTGTCCGCGCACGTTTGTGTGCGTGCGTGCACGTAGCGAACAGCCGACTGCCAAGTAAACTTACGATAGTACTCGTAATTGTCATACGAACAACTTTTTCGTGAAAAAAAATAGAGAAATCGAGACAAAAAAATCAGTTGTTTCCTACATTTTGGTTGGGTAGCTATGTAACTTTTCTATGAAACAGCAGTTCTTTTTTTAGCGATTCACAGATTTTAGTGCCCACTACAACGATGGTCTGAACAAAAAACACTAACTGACAGACTGACAGACAAACTAAACCACCCTCTCATCACTTCCATCACCCTCCTCCACATATACCCTGATTACCCCACCGACTCACCTCACTACAGATAACTCGCTGTCCCTTTTAGGCAACACATATGCCAGAATTGGGATGGCATGAAAAGAGTTGATGGTGGTGAATGTTGGCACTTGAAGGGTGCTTGTACTTGTCCACAAACTTTTATTATTTGATATAAGAATTTGTGGACAAGTACAAGTACCTTTTAAATTATAAGAAGTATAGGTTGATTAAGAAAAATATTGTCTTTTTTATTTTTTATTACTATGGTATAATTCTCGTAATTTTTTTTTTGATACTTGACTGATGACGGCCCACTAAGGGCCGAAATATATTTCAAGTTATAATTTTCTTTTATTTATTGTATATATTTCAAGTTATATTGTGTAATTATAAATAAAAAGCTAATTATTAAAATGAGATCTTCAAACACACATTTTCTCCTCGTTTGACGAATAGGAATCATGTATAGAACAGAAACACATTTTGTTAGATGAATTTTATACCTAGATATGTATTTGATTTTGTAAATTTTGCCAAACATTTCAGTTAAAAAAAAAAACAAACTTTTGCTCTTTTGTCCTGAATCCGCCCCTCTTGCATTGCGCGTTTTTTCGCTTAGAGGGAGAGTAACAAAAATAAAATTTACATAACCTTTTAAGATTGGGTGTCACCGTTCTACCGTAGTGTGAAATTATTATAGCACTATAATAAAGGCTGCTTCTATTTTTCTTTGGAAGAATATTTCATCATTAATGTAATATTTTGGAATAATGTCCAAATTAGGCGATATTTGTGATATGAGAGAACTTTTTAATGTTCCGTACCCAAAGGGCGAAACTGAGCCTTATAATGGCATTCTGCGGATAGGACTCACTTGTTTAACGTTACATGGCACAGGTCGAGCTTTCGATGGGATATAACATCATCAGGCCCGGTAGCATAGTGTTTAATTGCGCGCGATGTTGAATCACAATTGCAAGGAGCGTGACGTACTGTTTAACTGCAAAAAGATCGTGTCACGCTCCTCGCACTTGTGATTCAACTAAGTCGCATCGCGCGCGATTAAACACTGTGCTACGAGACCTGGACTTACTTGTTTAACTTTGCATGGCACAGGTCGAGCTTTGAGATATGACATCATCAGGACTCTTCGCGAGTGACTGTGTAAAACGATTTCTTGATAACTTTTCGGATAAAATACTATGGTTCTGTTTAACAGAGTACTTGGTGGTATTGACATTGAGCCGGTCAAGTTCACGGGTGTCAAATCACTTGGGTGCTCCAGAAGGCACAATAAGCTGTGGGTGCATATTTGTGCACCCATTATACCTAATATAATTGTGCTCAAAATAGGTCTCACCACTCTCTCTGGGTGTCCACGAATTTAACACTCCGGCCTCGGAAACACATCTGACACCTCGGGATTAATGACGTGACAATGTATTTATGTTTGACAGGACCCCTCGACGGTTTGGGATTCTACGAGCTGGCTGACAATTTGTACAAAAACTACGGCCCTATTGTGAGGTTAGACGGGATCTTGACTAAGAAACCGCAGCTGTTTCTGTACGAGCCAGAGGCGATAGCGCAAGTAACTATGATCCTGCCAATAAAAAAGAGTTTCATAGATGGTGGCCAAAGTATGCATTTCTGTCAGAATTCTGACCATTAATAAAACTCTTCTTTATTGGCACGGTTCATTCACACTGGCACCCATGTGTTGTCAGTATTCCGACAGCTCGAATGCCATGTTTCAAATCTTCGTTTAATTTAAAGTAAGTTCAATTGTTTACCATTTCATAGTCGTGAAATACTTAGGCACTTACTAGCAAACTGAGATGGAAAAGTAAAATAAATTTTTACCTAATCTCAAAATTCTTATAACAAAATAACAAAACTCGTTCAGTATGATAAATGTATTATTATCAGAGGACAGATCTACAGTTTTGTATGTCCCCCGACTGCACTGGGTGTCGTTACTAAATTCATTTAGAAATTATGGCAATCGTGTTTTTTAATATTTGTTATTGTTTATTTTTATTGCATAATTTTTTACCTAGTGCCAACCCGGGTAGTATAGAGATTCTAATGACATCTTATTCATCCAAATCGGTTAAAGCGTTCAGAAGATATGATGGAATAAATAAAAATACATGAACCCTGAAAACAATACACTCCTTTTTTTGAGGGCAGTCGTGTAATAAAAGTGGGAGTCATTATTTTATACTTTTCATGTAGGAGACCTCATTGTGCTGCGTTACTATAGCTCCAAAGGGCTGCCCAGGTTGATTCAGAATGCTGAACTATCATTAGAATTAACCGGTCAACACTCGTACATACTCTTTTCACCTACGATTTGTACGTCCCAACGTGATAGATCGTGAGACTTATCGCCATACTTTGGACAATAGCACGTTTAGTAGGACATGCAAGTATACCTCACATTATTAAAAGGTATTGTAATTTTTTGTATTATTTTCGAATTAAATTAGATTTGAGGATAATTCATGGTTTACATAAAAACGGCTCACCTCAATACGTGTTATGATCGGGAAAGTCGACCAGTTTCAGCAGATTTAGACTGCCTTCATCTAGGCGAGTGAAGACGTTTACGCGACGACGTTACGCCTCACACTGATTTATTAATATATATATATATATTTTTAATTTATTCATTCTTATTTTAATTTTAATTTTATTAATACGGTTTGACATTAGTTGATTATATTATTGTAAGTATTTAATTTTAAACAAATGATCTTTTTTATCCGGAACAAATTAAATTTAATTAATTATAACAGTGTTTTCCTTCATAGTCAGCAAGTGATAAGTAATATAACTACCACATATTACATACATACATATAATCACGCTTGTCTCCCAGAGAAGTAGGCAGAGACTACAGGGTTTCATCTGCTACGATCCTGATACACCTCTTTCGCATATTCCACATCCATCAATCTAGTCATACAAGCTATTCTATTCCAGGTACTTTTGACTTTGCCCTTCATTAGTATGTCGCCAATTTAGTCGGCATATCCTTCTAGGGCGACCCGGTTGAGCTTTATCTTCTACTAGCACACCACAAATTTCTGTTGTCACTCTACATACTATCATTTATTGTCACTATAATCTCATTGGTGCATGCCCGTCCCCTAGAACCTGGGTCTCAAGATTAATAAACCGGCGTCTTACCGACTGAACTACCGCTGTTTTGCTGTCAAAGGTTTGCTTTGACGGAACCTCAGAATAGTATTCCTTATTCTGAGGACGGAACCAGTGCATGTTGCACGACATATACAACCTTTTTGTTCAGGTTCTTCGTGGTGAGAACTGGGCGCCCATTCGCCCTGGACTAGAATCGCTACAATATCATCGCAAGTACTGCAGCAAACTGAGCAAGGACTCCAATAGACCCACTGGTCTTGTTGCTGAGTAAGTGAATATTTTTTGGCGTATGACCACGTTTAAGTTTATTTAAATCTTTAACATGATAAGTACATACATCCTGCACTCTTTTACAAAAAAAAAAATATTAAAATGTACGAGTTTAATTGGCACTATCTATTGCAAACCAAACTTTTGCGTCCGCAATCGCATATCACTCCCAACCTGGCTGTAACAGAATACCAGCGTTGTGGCGTAGTATGCATACATTATGTTTGTATAAGTATGTATTATTGCGTCACAGCACCATGCTGAGTTATGGCCAATTTGGTGACGTTGAATGCATGGGATAGTTTCATCCTAATCTTAGACTATTGTGATTAATATGTTAATTATAAGTACTAGTTTTAAGTTAATAGTTATTATGTACCTATATGTTGCTTTTCCATGTATTCTTTTTGTCCCCAAATAAATTTCTTTCTTTCTTTCTTCTTTCTTTCTTTAAGTTCGAGTGATTATACATGAGTTAATATGAAATGTTTTGCGTCACGTGTCTAATTGTCTAAACACGTTAAAATCTAAGTGGTAAAAACAATGATAAATATCATTGGTAAAAAGCGAAAACCGGTGTTAGTACTCGTCCGGACGAACAAGTTTTACAATGGAACCAACCCTCAAATCGTGAAAAAGAAATCAGCTGTTCCATACAAAGTTAGTACCTTCTCGACTAAAATGTATGAAACAGCTGATTTTTTTTCCGACTTTTATTATTTTATACAGAGTGTTTGGGACATTCATGTAAATATTTTCAGGGATGATAAAGGAAGTGATTTTGAACATTTTCGACTGAATTTACTATTATGCAAAGTTTTGTAGTTTCAGAAATATAGACATTTTTCAGTTTTGTCCACTTACAATTACAATAAAACACTATTTATAGGGTTTTGTTTCTATAGTAAAAGTTCGTATGGACCAGTACTAACACCTCAATGTATATCCGTTGTGGGCATATCATGCACGATTCGCCTGAAGTTTGAAAACGAAAGGCTTTCAACAAAAAGTAAAAAATAGCGGAGCTAGAAGTAGCATGTTACGTAGGTTAACATGTAAATAAATTTTGGAAGACAAACGAAGCGGAGCGGAGTGAGGCGGCCCCTGATGTTTTAACAGAATTAGGCAGATCATGATATTACTACATAATTCTATGTTGTGCCGATGATATAATTATCCACCAAAATAGTGAATAAAAATGACTCCTCCTCAAGCATTACGTCAAGGTCTTGTCAAGTTACATAATTATACAATTTTTTACATGATTACAAAATAAACTTTTTTCTTATGTAAGGACAAGGCTCTTTTTGTGAGAATAAATAACACTTTCTGTTTTTCAGACACGGAGAAAAATGGAAATCATTCCGGGCTCAAGTTAATCCGGCTATGATGAAAATAGAAACTATCAAACAATATCAACCTGTACTGGACGAGGTTGCCTTAGATATGGTTCAAAGGTAAAAAATATTAAAGGTTATATTTTACTTCTTTAATGAGATGGGTCAGTATGGGAAACATTTTAATAAAATTTTAATAAAAATGACGTCAGTCATAATATTATTATGAATTGCAATGTTTGTTCGTATGAATATACACTTACTGCCTAAAGTCTGTTTCAAAGGCAGGCGGATAAACGAAAAAAAAGCGACACGTATCGCTCTCCACACTCTTCTTAAGGTGGCTCCGTCGGAATAATTAGCAATTCGATTCGTGGTGGTTGAAATTTCGAACAAAACCATATTAGAATAAAGTCCTTATCTGGGGATCTAAAAAGGCCGACTTGGGTGAATCATAGAATGATTTGAAAGTAGGATAGAGTCAGAGTTTTCTCACGCGTGCAAAAGAGACGGCATTAGAACAGATTCATAACATGATTCATCCAAAGCGGCCTTTTTAGAGGACCAGTTTGCACTGCAACATGGCTGTTACGTCAGTCGCTGCGGCTGACAAGTGCGAAAATAGTGTGTTTTTAATTTATTTTATCCAAAATAAAATTAATTTCCAAGAACTGAGAAAACCAAATCATTTTATATTATTTTGTCTAGAAGTTTATAAATTTTCATACTGTTTCGATAAAAACTGCAGCAGTTATGTTGTTACAAGTGAACAAAAAATCGAGAAATAAGGGTACACTTAGAATTTTCTTGCTTCACTTCTGTATGTTATAATGAAATTCAGGAAAAACCACATCACTATTTGTATCATGCAGATTACTATGTATTTTTCTTCTGTTGAAAAATGCCATAGTTACCGTATAAATGGTTACAAAGTTACTTAGTTCAAGGTCGTTGGCGTTGGTAGAAACCTTAATCGCTTCCATCACCGACCGCGTTCCATAGTACAGAGTCCCCGTACTATGAAACGCGATAAGAAGAGTTAGCGATAAAGAACTGTATGGAGAGAGATACGTATCGTTTTCTTTTGACACTATTGTAATACTACGGGTCATTGTCTGATCCGGCTTCCCTAGGAATAGACTATACTTGAGCACCAGCGAATGAAATATTCCATATTTCAGTCAAGAAAGTAACTTTAAAAGGGGGCTAATATAAAACTTCTCCAGTACAAGAGCTTCAGTTTTTTCTACACCAACTTATGGACGGAATTTCATGTTTCTAAGTAAACTGGAAGTGCATTATAGGCTTTCATTGCGTGCTAATTTGTATGAAATTGATTTACGTAAAGGGAAATAAAAAATTTTCGTGTAGTGAAAGAAGCCAGGTTTTTTACCATGGGGCCGTAGACTTCCATAGGAGGTATGTTTCAACTTGATACCTCTCACGGGGCACGAGAGAAAGGATCTTGATTGATGTACATACTGACAGACAGACGGACAACAAATTATTTTTTCATTTGGAGGTATGGAGCCCTATAAAGTATCTGATTAAATTATGCTACCAAATTTTTTTTAGTATACAATATTATAAAATATATTTTCCTATCTCACTTTATTTTGTTTATATTTTTTATAAAGTAATTATATCGACAAAAGAAGACTGTAATTGATCTACAAGATAGTTCAAAGCCACGATCTGGACTGCAATCTAATGTTTTAGCGATAATGATAAAATTGAGAAGAATGTCATCGAATCATATTATTAACATAATATTTACAAGAACAATTAAGTATGATAACAAAATAAAACATAATAATATCTACAGATTAAGACATTTGCGGGATAACAACAACACATTAAAAGAGAATTTTGGCAAAGAAATGAACAAATGGGCTCTAGAATCGATCTGCACGGTTGCGGTGGGACACCGAATTGGATGTTTGGATGATAACCTCTCTGAAGACACACCAGCCTGGAAACTGATACAAACTGTCCACGAGATGTTCCAGCTCTCTGCTGATCTTGACATCAAGCCTAGCTTGTGGACATACTACCCGACAAAGAAGTTCAAGAGGGCAATGATATTGTATGAAGAGCAGCTAAAGTAAGCGTTGTTGGATCTATTCATAGATATCTGAATCGAGGGCCTATTCTTACCACTATCGCTTATTCTCGTCTGCATCAATAAGTTAATTCAAATGGTCTGTGTATTTATTATTAGAGTGCATTACAAACAGGAAAAGATCAATCAGAAACAAACAAAAATTAATAATAATTAGAGTATTCATAGCGATGGATTTCGCAAAAATAAACATGGTCTGTGTAGTTTTTGAATTCTAACAGTTGCTACGGGTCTCGTTCTTATACGTACAACTGAGATTTTCTAGCAACTTGTGTCCTTTTATTCTTTACTGTAAATAATCGTGCACAACAACTATAAACACGCTTTAAAGTTGTTGTGCATGATCATTTTCAAAGTAATGCATAAAATAACACAACTTTGCTAGAAAAGCTTAATTGACATTAAACTATTGTCGCATAATGCCATAAAGCACAGTTATTTTATACTTTTTATTAAAAAATAAGAAGAGCATTTATGATTTCAGCCTCGCTAATGTATTTATCCAACGTGCTATAAAAGACCTTCAAAACAATAAAAATTTAAGAAACGAAGCCGAAAAAAGTGTACTACAAAAACTACTAGAAATAAATGAATTTGTGGCTCTCGTAATGGCGTCAGATATGCTGATCGCAGGAGTCGACACGGTAAGTGCACCTAGCGCTACTATAGATCCTTGTATACACGGTAAGTGCACCTATATAGCGCTTCCAGACCCTTGCATACTCGGTAAGCCCCTGATAGACCCTTGCATACATAGATAAAATACCTTGAGGCCGTACGTAATAGACAGCATAGCAACTAAGTTGTGGACAAGAGAGCTCAAAATAAAATAATGTGAAGTTTCTGATGACATAGAAAATAGTCTTCAACTTACCCCACGTTCTGTGCGTACCGCCTGCCCAGTGCCCACTCCTTTGACCGGGATCCCTCGCCGGTTTTAGCTTAGTCAACAGAAGACTTTTTCCGATTACCATGCGTTTAGCTCACAGATGACCTCTTCTGTGGTTTAGCTATTCTGTGGGGGCCGTTTTTGGCGAAACACGAAAACGAAAAAACGGTTCAACTAAAAAGCTCAAAGAGGGCTTGTTGCCGCGTAGGAACACCAACCCGATATATGTACGCTTAGTTCAGATCTCCAGACTACCGTAAATAATTAAATATTCAGTGACTGACTGTATACTCTACTGTTATAATAGGATGCTAAAAATAACTGCGCCTAGATTATCGTATTTTTAAATTGTTTGCCAACCATTAAAAACATTGAGAAATAATATCGAATTCCGATTGTCTAAGGATACGTTGACGTCACAGTTCGTAAATAGTATGAAGAAAATTTAAAGGCAAATTTGAAAGTTTAGTTCTTGTCAATGTTTTTGCTGGTTGGCAAGCAATTGGCAACCAATTTAAAGATACATAATAAAAGGCACGCTTCGGTGGTGATTGAATGTTATAAATTATCATATTTCTGTGAATTTTAGGTTCATACTGTAAATTTAATTCATAGTGAAAAGATAAAACGGTCATCATTAAATTTGTATTTCAAAAACATCCACAGTTACCTACATCCACTGATGACACTCGCTCGCTTGAAATGACTTCGGGAATAAATGAAACGGGTCGCGTATCGCGGTTTAAATTGTAGGTAGTTATTATCTGTTTCATCTTTTAATTTATTGTTGCAGAAATTTATTTAGGGCCAAAAGAAATATTATATTGATATTTCGAATTCTGAAATTAGAAATACTTGAATTTTTATCCCTTTTCGACGTCAACATTCCTCCAACACGTTAAAGGCTACATTTGGGTTGCTATTAATAAATGTATCATCATAATGGAATTTATTTAAAATATTTAATTGAACTATCGATATTGCAAAAATATTGCTGTTTTATCTCTTTCTTTCAAGTACATGGAGTATTTGCAAACCGCAATTTGCCAAAAATTTAAGTTTTTAACACATTCAAAATTAGAAAGGTTTTTAAATTTATTTGTAACTTGAAAATTTGAGACCATTAAATAAAAATCGATCTGATCAGACTCAACCGATCGGTTACTGTATCACTTGACCAGTTTCGTAAGAGTTGATTTTCAGTCATTTCAGTTAACTCTAGACATTTTAAACAGTCGAGGTTGCGGAACTGCGCTCCCAGCTCTATGACGTCCAAGTTTCTGAAATCATTCTCCATCTCATCACCAGGCAGCAAACACTATTATATCAACCCTCTACTTGCTAGCAACGAACCCTGAGAAACAGAACAAACTTCGGGAGGAAATACTCTCCACCCAGACATCGAGGCCTTACCTGCAAGCTTGCATCAAGGAGTCCCTGAGGATGAGGCCGGTAGTCCCTGGGAACATAAGGGAGACAACCAGGGAGTATAGTCTCCTGGGATACAGGATTCCAAAAGGAGTAAGTGCAAAGATAAAATCCAAAATTATACATTACAACCGAATAAGTCATTACAGTGCTACAAGGATATGACGGCGCGTGGATGACAGTGACAGGGGGGCGCAGCTGTAAGACAAGGAATATAGTAGCGGCGTTAGTTCCCATTTTGGATACAACCAATCTACGCGCCATAATATCCTTGTAGCACTGTAAATGCATCTAAAATTTATTTGTCCTCGAAGTACGTCGATAATGCTTACACCCTATCACGTTCCGATATATAAATCGATCAAAAGAGACTGTGCAAGTGTTGACTAGTAGCAGTTAACCATCGGAAACACTTCTGACACCCCCTCGGAGATATTGTATGTATGTCGTGTTATGTTTTTTATTTATTTGATTTCAATATAGAGGCTGCAGATTTGGTCCACAACTTGCGTCACTTATAGTATACATAATTCACAACCTGTTCTAAAACTTCCAGATGCACGTTTTCTTCCCCCACCAGCACCTATCGATGCAAGAGAAGATATTCCCGCTCCCAAAGGAGTACATTCCTGAGAGGTTTTTGGTTGGAAAAGAGCATCCTCTCTACTATGGACACGCTCATCCATTCGCCATGTTGCCATTTGGGTTCGGATCTCGGATGTGCGTCGGGCGCCGCATCGCTGAGCTGGAAATGAGGATCTTCCTCTCGAGACTCATCCAACACTTCCACGTGGAGTGGGAGGGACCCAACGATGTGAAGAGATTGTCGACCACTTTGAACTATGCCCTGCCACCATTCAACTTCGTGTTCAAGGATGTTTAAATACAGTTATGCAGAGCCACAGTTTCAGGCTTCTGGCGGCGCTACTTGCTGCGCTTCCAGGTGGTTTTTGCGACGGGCTTTGCCCTGCCATGACACCCGTCGGCGCCTTCCACCGCATCGGATGTATAGCGCGCTTGCTCACTCAAAGCGCTCGACACTAGGTTCATCCTGTGCGCTCGATCATTGTTTCAACCACCCGCCTCCAAGCACACCGCCCGTCCCGAGAGCGCAAGTCACTCGAAGCCAGACAAGACGCGCGAGCGGCGACCTATGGCTGGCTCTATACAACTTCATACATTTGTTCTCTCCGGCGGCGCCGTCGCAAGAAGAACCGCTTGGCGCGCCTCTCGAAGCCTGAAGCTGTGGCCGACCGGTTACAGATGTTCTATCTCACGAAGTCCGTTACGTTATGGTTGTAGTAGTGCGTGCACACACGCACACACACCCTCACACTTTTTTCAACCGTAGCTAAACGGACTTCATGAGATAGAACATCTATACCTTTAGAAGTATTATCTACAATATGCAGGTCCGAATTTCTGCCTAGGCCAACACCGAGTCAGGGCGGAGATGGAAATTATAGAAAAAAAATCTAAAACATTTCAATTTCAATTTCAAAAGTGCCTGATAGTCTATGTGTCACGTATAGTAACGCAAACAAATCATGTTCAATTTTAAAACTGATACATGATGACCTCTGTGGCCGAGTGGTAGCGCTCACCTGCTAACCCAGAGGTCCTGGGTTCAATCCCCACGGTGCACATTAATTTGTGTTCGGTCTGCGTTTTTCGAAAGACATGGTTTAACCACCATTCCTTTTGGTGTTCCATGTTGTGACAATGAAACAGCGTCAAGTCTAGTTAGCAACTGATTTATTGTCCTCCACCCTCAATCAGAATATTACACTAATATTCGCAGATACCCACAACATCTTCCCTTAAAAAGATAAAATACAAAACTTAAAACTATTGTCCCACCACCATCCCTTACAATATAGCTAACACTAATAATATATAAACTTAATCACATTTCTTTGCCTTAGCTCGCCTCCGCGTCACTGGTGGAGAATAAGGTTTCTCTTTAGAGAAATCTCCTCCATCATCAGTATCGTCAAAAAGGGAACAAGTGGGAAGAAAATCAGTATCTGAACAATGACTATCACCACTATGAAAAGTATCTTCGTCAACTTCTTTCGACTGAGTGTCATTAGTAGTACTTGTATTTCTGATTAAATGCCTTCTATTACGACGGTAAATAAAGCCTCTCTTGTTTTGAACAAAATAAGAACGCGGTGCTGGAGCTTTTGCTAATATTTGACCATGCATTCTGTTATTATTTCTTTCTAACATAATGCCATCATCACCGACCCCTAACTCTGGTAGTGTTTTGCTATGCCTGTCATAATACATTTTACTTTTGCGCTGTTTTTCTAACAGAAAATCGTGATCCTTTTTGTTGTTTAAAGTTGAATTAAATATCAAAAGCCCAGGATGAACTGGCAATTTACAATTTAGTCGTCTTCCCATCATCATTTGTGCAGGAGAACCCAAATCATCACGCGGTGTATTTCTGTAACTTAACAACCCCGAATAAAAATCTGACCCACTATCCATCGACTTCTTTAATAAATTTTTTATTGTTTGCACTGCCCTTTCACTCTTCCCGTTAGATTGGGCATAATTAGGTGACGATGTCACGTGTTCAAATCCCCACTGCCTTGAAAAATCCTTGAACTCCTTACACGAATACTGAGGGCCATTATCGCTCATAAGTATTTCAGGGATTCCGTACCTGCTAAAATTCTCTTTCATTGCACATATTACATTATAAGATGATGTACTTTTTAATTGTGCTACTTCAATAAAATTTGAATAATAATCCACTAAAATTAAGTAATATTTTTTTCGATATTCAAATATATCAGAGCCAACTTTGTTCCATGGCAGAGTAGGTATTGGAACAGCGACCATCGGTTCCCTGCAAGGTTTATTTAAATTCTCCTGACAAGATTTACATTTTCTTACAAAACAATCAATATCTCGACTGATACCCGGCCAAAACAATACCTCTCGTGCACGTTTTTTACATCGGTCTTGTCCTAAATGCCCATCATGTATAATTTCTAACATTTCTGTTCTCATAGAAACAGGTATCAAAACTTGTCTGTTTTTAAAAATCACCCCATTCACACAGTACAGTTCGTCTCTCATCGACCAATAATATTGCAGACTTTTACATAAATCTGACTGATACTGTGGCCACCCCCCATTTATATATGACAATAGTTTTTGCAACTCAATATCCTTGCCAGTTTCCTCTCCAATTTTATTTAATTTTGTACCTGACATAGGTATTGTTTTTATTAACAAATTAACCTGGCATAATATATTTTTACTAATGTTGTCATCATATAAATCAGGTAGTGGCGCACGTGACAACGTGTCCGGTATAAACATGAGCTTTCCTGGCTTATAATTTACTATCAGATCATATCCCTGCAATCTCATAATCATACGTTGTAAACGTGCTGGGATTGAGTCTAATGGCTTCTTAAATATACTCTCAAGGGGTTTATGATCTGTTTCGATTACTACAGCTTTTTTCCATAAATGTATTGGTGAAATTTTTCACAAGCGAAAACAATTGCCAACATTTCCTTTTCTATCTGTGCATATCGAACCTGGGTATCAGTCAAAGTGCGTGACGCATACTCCACCGGGCGGCCCGCCTGCAACAATACGGCGCCGAGCGCGACGCTACTCGCGTCTACTGACAACACCACCTCCTGTGTGACGTCATATAGTGCTAATACAGGGCTGTCACAAATAGAATCAATTAATATTTGATATGCCGTTTGATGGCTACTTTCCCATCTCCAAACAATATCTTTTTTTAATAACCGAGTAAGTAAATAGATCTTTTCCGAGTATTGTGGTATAAATTTTGACAAATAATTAACTGCTCCCAAAAAACGTTCTAAAGACTTCCTGTCATTAGGTGCCGGCATACTTTTAATTGCCTTAATTTTTTCAAAATCTGGTTTCATGCCATTTTTATTAAAAATGTGCCCAAGGTATGTCACCTCTTCTACACATATACGACATTTATCTTTGTTAAATTTTAAATTTATCTTTCGTGCTCTATCCAGCAGTGCCTTTAAACGCATATCATGCTGTTCCTTTGTATTGCCCCAACAAATAATATCATCAATAAATAATTCTACTCCCTCTAGTCCTTCTAACAGTTGCTTAAGTTTTGCATGAAATACCTCAGATGCACAGTTCAAACCGTACGGCAATCTCAAATATTGATAACGTCCAAAAGGCGTTCCAAACGTGCACAAATCAGCACTTTCATCATCTCATTTTACCGCCCAGAATCCTGAATTAGCATCTAACACTGAAAAGTATTCCGCGCCATTCAATTGTACAGCTAACTCTTTTATTGTCGGCAATTGAAAATGAGCACGCTGTATCGCAACATTTAATGGCCTAGGATCCAAACATATACGCAAATTCCCGTTCTTTCTTGCAGCGATTACAAGTGCATTGACCCACGGTGTAGGATGCGTCACTTTTCTTATTACACCTAAATTTATCATTCTATTCAATTCATCCTGCAACTTATCACGCAGCCCTAACGGTACCTTACGCGTAGCACATACAACCGGCTTAACAGAGGTATCCACAACAATATGATACTCAACCGGCAGACATCCTAATCCCTCGAACAAGTCACTGTTTTTTGCTAAAATATCATCTTGCTTCAGCTCATAAACACGTTGCACCAGCCCTAAGTCAGAACAGGCCTGACGACCTAACACACTTTGACATTTTATATTTGCAATTGCAAACTTTAGAGTATACAATTTGTTTTTATGCCACCATTTTAAGTAACAAATACCTTTCAAAGGAATAATATCGCCGCTGTATGATTCTAACTTAATGTTATTTTTGCGCTGAATCAAGTTTAAATCATAACCTAATGATAAAAACCTTTCATAAGATAACACATTTATGTCCGCACCCGTGTCTAATTTAAACTTTTCATTACCGTACTCGCCCACTAATAGTTCATACCAGTCCTCTAATAACGACGTCTTTTTTAGCAAAACGTTCGATAGCATAGAAATATAAAATGACTCACAGTCATCTTCCTCCGATATGTTTTCTTCGTTGACCTCGATTTCGAAAACATTTTTGACACTCTTCCTTAATTTACACATTCTAGCGAAATGACCATGATTTTCACACACATAACACTGAACCATTAACGCTGGACATGAACTTGGATCACTGCACGATCCCCCGCACCTATGACACTGGCGCACCGAGCTCATCGCGTCTGGACCACGTCGCTCTGCGCTGGCGCCGCCGGCCGCGGCTACGCCGCGCCAAACACGCCCGCCGCGGATGCGCCCTCGCCAACTGCCCCGGCCGGCACCGCGCCCGCTGCGCGCCTGTAACGCATCGACGCGTGCAGACCCCAGGCCCGCAGACGCACCGCTGCTGCTGCTTCGCGCCTCCAACACACGATTACTGTCAGCTGACACTTCGTCCGCCTGACATATTTTCACTGCCTTTTCTAACGTCAATTCATCGTATCTTAACAGACGATCTCGTACGACCGTACTTCTTATACCGCAAACTATGCGATCCCTAATGAGTTCTTCTTCCAGAGTTTGGAACAGGCAATTCTTACTCAATAGCTTCAAGGCCGTTACGTATTGATTTATCGATTCACCTGACTCCTGGCATCTGGTGAAAAAATTATACCTCGCTAACGTTATATTCGGCTTGACTCCGAAATATTCGTCAAACTTTTTTATCACTTTGTTGACGTCATCACGGTCCGCTTCATTAGTGAACGAAAAGGTTTCGTAGACATCGAACCCATCCGATCCTATCAAATTAATTAGCAGGCTTGACTGTACACCTGCTTCCTCCTTATGCACCCCCGATGCTTTTAAAAAGAGCTTAAATTGTGTTTTCCAACGTTTCCATGCGTCAGCCCGGCTGACGGGGCTGCCATCTAGACTCAATTCCGACGGTGGTCTTGCGTGTTCCATACTGTAACGTATTCTTGCAATCACAACAACACTTCTTTACACTAATATTCACAAATATTTATTATTTTATAATAAGTTTTTATTGATTTACCGCTGCCACCATGTTGTGACAATGAAACAGCGTCAAGTCTAGTTAGCAACTGATTTATTGTCCTCCACCCTCAATCAGAATATTACACTAATATTCGCAGATACCCACAACAGTACGTAATAACCGTCGGTGAAAAGCGGGTGTACCAAGGGTTAGACTGTAACTTGCATTTCACAGTTCACACTTGGGAACAGCTTTGACTTATACCCTCTTGGATTTATATCGTAACGACATGTTTTTTATTTGTTCAGACGAATACGAATACAATAAAAATAAAACATTGAAAATAAAATTAACAACCCATTTCAGATTTTTTTTTTAGTCCAATTATCCTACAATATAAATGGGACACATTTGAACTTAACTTAAAATGAATGGAAATAACAATCAAAAAGTGAAAAACACTACAAAAAAATAATACAACGATAAATAAATGTTGTGCCCTTCAAAATTGAAACTTTCCACTACGAAATTAATGTTTCGCACTATAACGTTTTCTGGGTTGTCATAAAAAAAAAACACGAAAGTTGTTGCATGGCGGTCGCTCCACTACGTTCTGCGACTCGCCATACCTAACCTTCTATCCTAAACTACCGGCTCTCTTCTGCGCTGGTTTTCATCCATTATTAGTAAAGTACATTTATACTGAGAGTGTTCATTTTATAGTGCAAAGTATTAATTTTAAACCTAAGCCTCTTAAAGTGGAAACCATTCGTTTTATAGTTCATTTATATACAATATCACAATAGAAATGAGCCAAGACTGAAGAGTAGGTAGGTCTAAGTAAGGGATTAACCCGCAGTCTCGACGATTTGTCGGCACAATCCGGAGCATCGCCGGCTAAGTATGCAATCAATATGTGACGCACTCACGTCACTCCCACTC
Organism: Ypsolopha sequella; assembly: GCA_934047225.1. Lineage (NCBI taxonomy): Eukaryota > Metazoa > Arthropoda > Insecta > Lepidoptera > Ypsolophidae > Ypsolopha > Ypsolopha sequella. The sequence goes on from OW203985.1 coordinate 2,584,787, forward strand.
CACTCGAGTGATTCTACCCGACTCGTGGATCTGAGGATGGGTATTTGAAATCCTTTTATTTACACCCTCAATGCCAGAGTGCGTGTTTGGATAAAGATGTTCTGTGTTTTAGCTTATATACACTTTCTGGAGCGTCTTATAACTTTCATGTTTTTATCTAGCTCAGAAAAGATAATAAATCATTCCAATTGGACTTAATTACTCTTACTCTGTTAGCCACAGACTGAGATACCTCTACTTTATAATAAAATATAGTAAATCATTTCAATTGGACTTAATTACTCTAACTCTGTGAGTCAAATAGATTGAGACACCTCTAATTTATAATAAAAGATAATAAATCATTTCAATTGGACTTAATTACTCTAACTCTGTGAGTCAAATAGATTGAGACACCTCTAATTTATAATAAAAGATAATAAATCATTCTAATTGGACTTAATTACTCTAACTCTGTGAGTTACATAGATTGAGACACCTCTAATTTATAATTAAAGATAATAAATCATTCCAACTGGACTTAATTACTCTTACTTTGTCAGCCACAGACTGAGACACCTCTACTTTATAATAAAAAATAATAAATCATTTAAAATTGGAATTAAGTACTTTAACTCTGTGAGTCACATAGACTGAGACACCTCTACTTTATAATAAAAAATAACAAATCATTCCAATTGCACTTAATTACTCTAACTCTGTGGGTCACATAGATTGATACACCTCTAATTTAAAATTAAAGATAATAAATCATTCCAATTGGACTTAATTACTCTAACTCTGTCAGCCACAGACTGAGACACCTCTACTTTATAATAAAAAACATACTCTTACACTTTATTATAAAAAAATATTGAAATATTGTTTTCTTGACTTAGAATTGCTTTATTTAAATAAAATAAGTAATTAAATAACAAAAAATATTAACCTAAAATAAAAATTAAATAAAAATATTAGAATTAACCTTAAAATGCGCCGTTATAAAAACCTTTATGTACTAATATCAAAACTTTGGTACGATGACAAACGAAATGGGTCAATGTTATAGCTAGTAATTTTATCTGGGAATAAGAACTAACAATTCAGGAAACTACAAAAAGACAATGTATCCCATTTGAAAGTATTTTTATTAAGATCGACAAAATATTAATAGGTGAGATTTTTATTTCATGTCAAACGTAATCCCGTAATATTATTGATAGCCAGCTTAGGCTGTTTTTTCTACCACACAAGGGTGTTTTTAGGATTCTGATTCCGACAAAACACCAAAAAACCTAGATACTATGTCCGTCTATTACTTCTATTACTTCGTCCGCGATATCATTGCGAATTTTATTGCTATCGTAAATGCCTACATACCGAACAACTGAATTTTAATTTTTAGATACCTATTTAATAAACGAAGAAACCATTAGTTTTCATATTAAAAATAATGAAGCTATTGAAAATTAAAGCTAATCAAATTTCTCAAGAAAGTGTACGTTTTAGTCCGCTAGGGTTTAGTTTCCATCAAGCTAAGTAAAACATTATATTGTACTACTCTCATTATTAAATTGAAACATGAAGTAAGTAGTATTTTTTACCACAAATGAATACCTCCAACCTCAGATTCTGAAGCTGAATGCATAATAATTCGCAGGTTTCATTATGCAAATACTCTTTTTACAGAAATCACGCCTTTTATAGCCTTGTCGAGGCCGCCGCTCTGAATATTAACAGAGTTGCATTCAGCTGATTTACATAATAAGTGGTGAGGACTGTAAGCCGGAAAACATCAGAAAAAAACCGTTTTAAACATAGGTATAACATGTCACAAAAGAGGGTACATTAATACAAAATTAAATTAATTAAGAAGGAAGAAGAGACCTTGGTATATATAATTCGTGTATCTGTCTGTCCGTCACAGCCATATTTAATGTAGTCAAACTTTGTGATACCAGTTCAAGCTCCCCACTTGCAAACGATTAGATCGCAATTAGATCTGCCAATAGATAGCCTGTCTGTACAGAAATACTAGGTACGGATTTTCAGGTTATGCAAGAGAAACAAGCATGTGATTTTATTCCTCGGTCCAAAGTGATTGGAAAATGTACGAAGAAACAAATATGCACTAGGGACGTTTCCACAGTAAGCGAAAATCAGATGCGGTGTCGCAGTGAACTATCACTCTACAAATAAACACACGTACACCCATGTTACACCAACGATTTTATTATCCCAACGATAAAGCGGACACAACTTGAGATTTCATCACAGAGTTATCCTTCACATTTTCGCATATAGTAGGTAAGTGTGCAAATACTAACAAATACTATGCACATGCACATTAATAAAAAAGGAAAGCTTGTTTGTTGGTTCATGCTTTACTGGCTGGATTCGAACTGAGTCTCATAATTATCCAGCGTCCTGTCGATTCAGCTATTGCCGCTTGAAGTTTAAATGTATCTTTGTTTTTACCCTTTTGATAAAGGAAGAAATAGTATCTTATATACTTAATTTGTTTTTGCAAACGCTTTTGAACTTATTCCAAGCTTGTTGTGTAAATTATTATCTTAAAGAAGACCCAAATAGTTATTGAAACTGTGCAACTTCAAATACTTAAAAGCAACTTTTCAGCTGGACAATAAGTAGAGGCTTCAGCTTTGACAAAAACTCATTCGATTGTGGTCAGAATACTGAAGCTTGTGTTAATAATTTTGAAATGGACGGCCACTCGACTCAACAAATGGACGGCTATTCGACTCAACAAAAAGAGGGTCCGAACAAAAAGTAGAGAATATTGAATTTCGCGGTTTGTTTGACGGAGGCCATTTTGTTATTAGCGCAACCGCTAACGAAATTTAAACTGCTAAAAAAGTGTGTTTAAACAAGGGAGAAAATGAAGAATTTAAATTAAATTCCATTTATATTTGTGTATACAGATCTTTTCTTTTATTATTTTAGGGTTCCGTACAAAAAGGGTAAAAAAGAAACCATTGTAATGATGAGACTCAGGTGCATACGTTGTCTCTGTAGACGGGGGAAAGATGCGATGACCTTATAATCCTCAATACTACAGAAAGATAATAATATATTGTGTGCTTATACTTTTTAGATTCCCTTAGTCACTTTTTACGACATCCACAAGAAGACATGGAGTAACAATATTATTTTTAGATGACGTTGCCACGCGCCTCAAAAACATTGCTTAATTTTAATGTTGATGGCGCCAGGTATACAAAGCATGGAATGAATGAATGAATGAATGAATGAATGAATTGACACTTTATTGTACACAAAAGACATATAAAAGAAAACAGAGTATTGAAAACATAATTTTGTACAAAGGCGGACTTATCACTTAGAGCGATTTCTTCCAGCCAACCTTTGGGTGGTGAAGAAATAGTCACTAGAAAAGTAAAAATAGGGGGATAGACGTAATAGATAGAGTAAATTAAATGAAAATCAATAAAGTGTTAATACAAATAACCTAACAAATTAAACTTAATTTTAATAGATATCATAGACTTACATAAACAAATACACAAGAATATATTAATACATACATCTATAATATATAATATATATATATATGTATATACATTTAAATATCAATATAATAAGGGTAAATAAGTGATGAGACTACCAACCTAATGAAACTTCATAGTGAGATCTGACTTTCCTCTTAAATATCGCCAAAGAAGATGACATACGAATCCCAGTAGGTAACTCGTTCCAAAGACACACAGCCTTGACCGCAAAAGAATTCCCATATGCAGTAGAAGTGTGCTTACGGATACTAAGCAGGTGACTTTCCCTGCAGCGTAAGGAATTGACATAATTGAATTTGTCGCGAAGATATTCAGGAGCAGAGGAATCATTTAAAACGTTATATAGGAGACTTAATATGTGAGTATTCCTCCGAAGGTGAATTGGGAGCCACCTTAAACGAGCACGAAATTCTGAGACATGATCATACTTCCGCAATCCGTAGATAAAGCGAATGCACAAATTTTGGAGACGCTCGAGTTTGCTCAGTAGCTCCTGTGTTAGGTCAAGATAGCTTACATCAGCGTAATCAAGAATTGGGAGCAGAAGAGACTGTGCCAGCATAATTTTAGTTTGTAATGGAAGAAAGAACTGCAGTCGTTTGAGCGAGTGGTAAGCCCCAAACATTTTTTTACTAATGGCTCCGATTTGAGGAATCCATGACAATGTGTTATCCATGATGATGCCTAAATTTTTTACTCTGTTAACAAATGGGATAACATTATTGTCATACTCGATATTTGGAGCAACACTCAGATTCAATTTTGCCAACATTCTAGATGTACCGAAGATAATAGCCTGAGATTTGTTTGGATTAAGCACCAAACCAAACAAATCTCAGGCTATATGGACATATAGAATGAAAAAAAAAAGCATTTATCTAACCACAAAAAACATAATACATAAGTAAAACAGAAGTATTGCTGGTGTCCAAATTAGATGAATGAATGAATGAATAAATTGACACTTTATTGTACACAAAAGGCATATAAAAGAAAACAGAGTATTGAAAACAATAATTTTGTTCAAAGGCGGACTTATCACTTAAAGTGATTTCTTCCAGCCGACCTTTGGGTGGTGAAGAAATTGTCACTAGAAAAGCAAAAATAGGGGGATAGACTTAATAGATAGAGTAAATTAAATGAAAATCAATAAAGTGTAAATACAAATAACCTACCAAATTAAACTTAATTTTAATAGATACCATAGACTTACATAAACAAATATACAAGAATACATTAATAAATACAATATTAATAGATGTAAGTCTACATTTTTAAGTAGGTATAATATGGACCAATTGGCGCGTGAGTTCAACGCGCACTTGTCCGGTTTGTACGAATATATAAACAGTGTAGGGTAAATCGACTACGCGATATTCATTTTCAATCCACATGGGATTTTCAGTACGAATATTTGCTCTCATTAATTCATTGTGAATTATGGACCATTGAAATGTATCAAAAAACGTCGAGATAAAGATAAGTATACCATTATACTATTGAGTCGATACGTTTGTTCAGTGTCGACAGCACTTTGTACCGACAAGAATGAGTTTCCCTAGCTCTTCATTTTGATCCTCGATAAAAGCTTCCAAACAAAAAGCCCTGAAAGGGGATTAGGAGCTTTTTTACACTTATACTAGTACTACCGAGCTTCTGCGCCATACGTATATTTTCCGATTCTTTTATTTGCTTACTTTTCAATCACTTATCGGATTGGAGCTAAGCAGTTTCACCCGGATTACAGAAAGCTTCGTCAGAACCGCTACAGACGACGTCATTATGTAAAAACACAGGCTTCGCTTGCTTCTGTTTGTAGCCCGCATCTGCTGTGTTTGTTATTCAAAGCATTTTGTTGTTGCTAACCCGAAGATATTGCTCTGTGGTTTTCGTTTCCTCTGTAATTTTTTTAAGGATGACTTAATGAGGTAGCTTACGAATAAGATCATGTACATAAGTCTGCTTTTAAATATGAGAATTTAATTGAGCTATAAGTTGAGCAGAAAGGCTTGAATAATATATAGCTAGTTATACAACGTGTAACAGAAAGGTGTAACCATATTTGAAGAGCTTATTCAGTCAATGGTATAGAACAACTTTTACTATGGAACAAAACCTGTATCTCGAAAAAAAAAAAATTACTGTTTCATAGAAAAATGCAATGCCGCTCGGCCGAAATGTATGGAAGGGCAGATTTTTTTTTTGAGATTTCAGGTTTGGCTCCATAGTAAAAGTTGTTTTATACCATTGACTGAATAACCTCTTCAAATATGGTTACACCTTTCTGTTACACGTTGTATAAACCAAGTACTTTGTTCAGTATGATTAGTCAAATGTATAGAACAAGTTTTTTAGCACGTTGCTGTTGTAAAGTCTGTTCAGCGAAAGTTGATAAAAACAAACTAAAAGCAGGGTTTCTAAACTCGTTAAAATTTGAATTTTGAATTTGAATTTGTGGCTGAACGACACATTCGAAGCGCATTCCATCGCCCGCGCTTGACAACAGCTGCGAGCCTCGTACCACAAAACTCTGTGTGTGCAGCAATTAGTGACGCCAGTCACGTTTTCCTAATATTTATCAACTCTCCCCAAACAAACTGTAGATGTAAGCAACTATAATTGCAACTATTTAGAAATCATAAATTACTCTTTTTACTTTAACTAGTTATAATTGAGGAAACGAAGAAGTCTGCTAAAGGGTAATTATGAAAAAATTAGATATGTAGAAATAATGGAATTCACACATAATATGTACAGTGGAGACCACATCAAGCTATACACTTGCAGTACGACAATAGCCCCTATAGAGAAGAATATAAGATAGGTGCAAAGTCCAATGTGTCTTACTTGATGCGGTCTTCACAACATAGGTCCAAGAAATTTGTGATTTGTTTGGGAGATTTGAATTGTATATATAGAAACTCGTAACAAAACTATCACATCTGAATTGCGTACGTTTACAAACAATCTGACAATACTGTTATATATATTCACTTACATTTATATATTTACTTATTATACTGTTGTATTTACGTCCGATTGGAAAATTTATAACCTTTTTTTTGAAGTCGGATGGAAAGGAGTACAAGATTGTGTATTCTAGGTGAATAAAAATAAATTAAATTTAATATCAAGTTTCGGATTGCTTTTAAATTCTCAGTTTTGCGTCGTCGGACTTAGCGCAATTCACCTGATATTAGTTTCTTAGTCATCTTTAGGGATCTGTCTAATTTCCATTCTGGGATATAAATAAGCCCATATTTCAGTTGGTTCAGGGTGTCTATTCTAGCAGTATTTTTCATACGTTTTAATATTCATACGACTTTTGTTTATTGCATGATAAATGCCATGAGTCAATTAAAGTGCCTGTCTATCTGTAGGTATCTTTACTCATAATAAAGTATTGAAAAGTCGTGTCTTTACACTGAATATTTTTCAAAAATTTCAATTGAAATGGGAATAATATTAAATGTAGCGAAAACTAAAATTTTAGAATTTTCGTCTGGCTGTCTATTCCGTCTTTACTCGAGAACCATTCAACGAATTTGGTTGCGGTTATCTTTAGTAACGTTGTAATGCCCCTGTCAACATAGGCTATAAGGTTTGTCACTAAAATAATGCGCAAACCTAAAACGAGGTATAAACTGAATAAACGTGGGTGGCGCCGCGCGTATAATATGTTATGTATATTTATGTATTAGCACAGAGGGTATAATATGTTATGTATATTTATGTATTAGCACAGAGGGTATAATATGTTATGTATATTTATGTATTAGCACAGAGGGTATAATATGTTATGTATATTTATGTATTAGCACAGAGGGTATTTATTTCAAAAGCTTGACGTTTCTGTTTAATAAACTTCCAAAAATCACCAGACTTTTGCATGATTTCGCGATTTCGTATGGGAAATACGAAACAAAACTTTTACCGCGTTATTCGCTGCCTCAGGCAGATTCCTTTTGAACTTGTAAGCAGAGAAATAAACCAACTACCTGACTATAGGAAGAGAGTTGGTTAAAGCTTATATTGACATGCTCCTAGATTGAATAATTGTATTATGAATTGCAATGTTTTGGACATAATATAGAAAACAGATTCATTAGAAACAAATTCAAATATAATACATGCAAGTATATGTTACATCTATTCATTTTTATAATGGACTAGACACACTGAAGGATTTCTGAGTTGTCATAAAAAAAATAACCACGAAGAACTTCTTACCTAACCTACCGGCGCTAAAGGATTTCTGGGTTGCTAAGTCTTTTCTCTATAGTGCCCCCTAATCTCATAAAACTTAGAATTTACTACTGGTTTAGGGAAAATCTTAAAATATAACTCAGTCATACAAACATTATTCGGAGGCAGAAAATAATAAAAATCCGAGTTATCAAAACAATTCTGACTTTTGTTATGAATGAGAGTAGTGGTTGTGAAGTAAGAACCGTATAGAATCCGTGTGGCAAAAACTTTGTAGATTTGTGACATTAAAATTATTGTAAAATATCATATAGGCATAACAACTCCAACAATAAAAAGAAAAACATTCATTCAGATGAATGAATTACGTTCGACATTGCACAAAAATGTCTAAATCAAAGCACTATTTACTTAACCCTCGCAAAAAAAGAATAAAACGATTGTTATGTTTTACATCATGTTTATGATAAACTTTTTATGCAAAAAAACTGGCCAAGTGCGAGTCAGACTAGCGTACTGGGTTTCCGTATTGTGGATGATAAATTTAATTTTGTCATTTTTTTTCGTGAGTTTCTCAACCGCTTTATTTTTACTGTAATCTTTACGTAAACACATATTACCGTGACTTTTTTCATATTTTTTACACTATGATATGATATTTTTTACATTTATGATATCCATAATGTATTTTTATAAAATATTTTTTTAATTGGCCAGTTATGATCTTGAATTGAATTTTTTATTTTTATTATTCCGATTACCAGTTTGGGAGATAGGAGGGGACATACATATTTTTGTTTTTTTTTAAAGATTTCTCGAAACCAGTACCAGTAAATATAGTAAAAGTATATGTTTTTACAATAAGCTTTTTAATACCTACAATTCAATACCCATATTGTATTTTTATAAAATATTTTTTTATTTTATTTTACTTCTTTTTTTACATTTCTCATTTGTGCTGAACTTTTTTTTATCGCCATAGTTTTCCTGTAATTGGCCAGTTATGGTCTTCGTTATGAACCCTCGAGCAGAATTTGTGCTGGCTGGCAAGGTGTAACTTAATAGGTCTACAACTTCGTGTTGGGAACGCCTGCGGGGCGTAGACGAAGGCAGGGACGAGGTACGAGCGCGTAGTCGCTTTAACGCAAGCTACATACGGAAGGATTTCGTTGAAATATGATTGATTGAATCTTATGATTTATTATGCAAACCACTTATTTATTATTTTGATGACGTGTCAGTATTTTTATATTTAATCTGTCAATTCCTATCAGTTTTTACGGAAATAATTGTTCTTTTGAAGATTTAAAGTGGACAGCACCGCTTTCTTGTTCATTTTCCTGATAAAATAATTATAATAATATTTGTTACAGTACTTTTTGAAATACCTATTATTTTGGCCACTAATTTGGTCAAATTAACATCTTGCACATATTCTAAAGACGAGCGATCCTTTTTACGTTCCCTGAAATATGCATATACGTTGTACAAAGTTTCTTTGCCCTGCCGCCCAATTGGTTAAGCTTAGCCTGCCCTGGAAAATGTTTAGCCTGCTCTAGCCGCTAGCCAGAGCTTGCTAAGGGTTTTGAAATGTCAAGTATAATAACGAAACGTTTATCAAACGTTTGACTTAGAATTAATTAACAGAGGATTAATTCAGAAATAGTTTCGTTTGGCCTCGCCTAACCTTGGGATCAAATAAGAGATCAAGAAATTGGGAGATAAAATACTTTAGCGGGCGATCAATTTAAAGAACAAGAAAAGGTTTCGTTCGGTATCGTGACTCGGCTTATGGACTCGCCAAAGCACTTTAGCACAAAGACACTTTAACAGAAGATCAATTTAAAGAACAAGAAATAGTTTCGTTCAAAAACGCGGCTCGGGCTTCAGCCTCGCCAAGTACACTTTTAAGTAGGGATCAAATAAAAGTAAAAGAAATAATTTCGTTCGAAAATGCGGCTCGGCCTCCGGCCTCGCCAGATACACTTTAACTTTAGTAGGCGATCAATTTAAAGAACAAGAAAAAGTTTAATTCGGAAACGCAGCTTAGCCTTCGGTCTCGCAAAAACGCTTTACCAAGGAATTGAATAAGATATTAAAAAAATAGTTTCCTTCGAAAACGCGGCCTTCGACCTCGCCAAGAATACTTTTACCTAGGAATCAAATAAAAGTACAAGAAATAATTTTGTTCCACAACGCGGCTTGTCCTTCGGCCTCGCCAAAGACACTTTAGCAGAGGATCAATATAGATAACAAGAAAATTCTCGTTTGGAAACGCGGCTCGGCATAATCAGCAGAAGGACCGACGACTACAGCTTTTCTAATATTTTTTTTACAATACTTATTATTATATGTGCAATAATTGAAAGTTACCGTGTTATCGATTTTTCATTTTTATGTATAACCTACTAACAAAATTAAGGAAAGTATTACGATCAAAAGCTCTGTAAGTATGTATCTATAGGTGTAGTGAATATTTTCAGCTTTCAGCCTATTATATATATATTGCTACATAAATTAAATAAACCTTTAATTTAGTTCATGTACATTTATTATTTTATTACATATATTTTCTTTATTAGATTAAATTTGACGTGTAAAAAGTGTATATATCTATACCTGCTTTGCAAAATAAACTATTTGAATTTGAATTTGAATTTGCCTACAATGATTTTTTCTGAGCCTGCCGTGATTACACACCCTTTGACACCTGTGACTTTCACCGCCTCGTCCCTGCCTTCGTCTTCGCCCCACACACGTCCTCAGCAGGAACTTGGAGTCCTATAGTACAACCTGCACCAATGCGATATCGCTTACTCTCTTCGCTGCGACTGTGGATCCTCGGAACAGACCATCCGTCACATCGTAGAGAAGTGCCCCATCAGAAGTTTTCCTGGTGGGCTGGAGCAGCTACATCAACTAACACCAGAGGCGATATATGGCTATCAAACCTATACTTGGAATTATAGTTAAATATAATAAATAATGCAGGACATGGTGACACCAGAACCTGTCTTCTGTTGTTGCCCTCCATTTTATTGACAGCAGCATTTATCAGTTATTTATTTATCGTATAGCAGATGTTAAAATTTATTTTTATTACACATAATATACATTTGTTTAAATCAATGAATTGTTGAGTCTTTGCAGGTATTCGATCACTGCTGGAGTCAGAGTTTTATCAGTGATCAGCAGTCACTCTAAGAGCTGTTTTCTTCTTGCCGTCCATGAGTTGACATCCAGTTATGATGGATTCACATCGAAATCGTCATTATACCAATGCATTTTTCAAAAGAAAATAACTATGATTAGTTTGATCAGAACCCGAGTCAATAAACATTAAAATCATGAAAAGTTAACATGTTGTGCTTTTGATTTTGATTTTGTTGTAAAGCCGAAAACTAGGGATAATTATATTTCGTCTATACGAACAATTTCACCTATGAAGCTAAAACTGAATCAGCTCTTCCATAGAAAAAGTTACAAAATATCTCCTTGACCAAGTCTGTTGGATAATCAGGATGTTGATTTGGCCAGCATCTTACGTCACTAGGTAGGTTATATTCACAAAAATATATAAAAAAAAAATCTGAGATTTATTTACGATATTTTGGGGGTGACTAAAATCATTTGGTATACGACAGACATGACGAAATTGACTCAGCATCGGTGGAGCGGTGCGGCAGCGGGGTGGGGAGGAACACCCAAGTATGTAAGTACTAGCGGTCAACGCCGCTGTTACTTATAAAAAAGGGTATAACTCCTTCAAGTGGTATAAACTTTTTTATTCTGGTTTTTGGAATAAGCGTCATGTATACTATGTCATGTGACGCAAGTTGTGGACGAAATCGATATCCTGTATATGCTGTGCCCAAGTGTATGGAACAGCTGATTTCCGGCGTTATACTCGAGTTAAAAATAAGCAATAAATTTAATCAAAGCCAACGACTGTGTACTTAAAAAAATATTTTTGTGGAGTTATCAATTAATTACCCATCGCGTGAGCTGACAAACTTAATTATTATTACAAACGGCTTAAATACTCACGTGTGATTATTGTTGACTATATGCCAACCATTTCACCGATACAATTTCGGCATTATCAAGGCGAGTGTCGTTCGCGACGTCGTCGTAAGAACGATACTCGCCTTGATAATGCCGAAATTGTATCGATGAAACGGTTGGCATAAAGTCAACAACAATCACACGCAAGTTTTCAAGCCGTAGCAAATAATAATTTAATTACCCATCCTCAAAACTTTTCATAACATCTACAAAACTTGTATCTCAAGCAATAAGAGTGTTGTGTAAGTAAATAACATTCATTTTCGTAAAACATCTTCGATCGTCAAAATAATGTTTTCGAGTTTAGGTCGCGGGTCGCGAGGGAGGTAATTGCCAAGAAAATTGGGTAAAGTTGGAGTTTCAAACTTTAAGAACAAGTCGACTTGTTAAATTCGCAATCAAAATTACGAAAACCTCGTGTTTACCTGACAGACTGATGAACGTCTTGGCTTTCTGTTTTGTTAATTAAAATTTCTATCTAACTTTTAGAATGGTTTCAATTTCTAAATTATTTCGCGATATGTAAGAAGTGAAGGAGTTTTATAGTTGTTATGCCTTAATTTCACAGTTTATGGTTGATTTGTTGCCCAAGTATCGCTTGACGATATTTGTTACCTAAGTATCGCTTGACGATATTTGTTACCTAAGTATCGCTTGACGATATTTGTTGCCTAAGTATAACTTGACGATATTTGTTACCTAAGTATCGCTTGACGATATTTGTTGCCTAAGTATAACTTGACGATATTTGTTACCTAAGTATCGCTTGACGATATTTGTTGCCTAAGTATAACTTGACGATATTTGTTACCTAAGTATCGCTTGACGATTTTTGTTGCCTAAGTATAACTTGACGATATTTGTTACCTAAGTATCGCTTGACGATATTTGTTGCCTAAGTATAACTTGACGATATTTGTTACCTAAGTGTCGCTTGACGATATTTGTTGCCTAAGTATAACTTGACGATATTTGTTACCTAAGTATCGCTTGACGATATTTGTTGCCCTAGTATCGCTTGACGATAATTGTTGTCTAAGTATAGCTTGACGATATTTGTTACCTAAGTATCGCTTGACGATATTTGTTGCCTAAGTATAACTTGACGATATTTGTTACCTAAGTATCGCTTGACGATATTTGTTGCCCTAGTATCGCTTGACGATAATTGTTGTCTAAGTATAGCTTGACGATATTTGTTGCCTAAGTATCGCTTGACGATATTTGTTGCCTAAGTATCGCTTGACGATATTTGTTGCCTAAGTATCGCTTGACGATGATTTCTCAATTTAAAAATTGTTCGTTAGTTATAAATCTAAAAAAGATACTATACTACTGGAAAATTCACTTTACCTCCTAAAACTCAACAAATATTAGGTTCAGCCTAATAAATATATTTAAAAGAGCAAAGTTTTCTGGATATTGTGGATTTGCGTTCAGTGCATAATTTTTTATATCTGTGTTTGAACTTTGCATCTCTAAATTGTATGCCCGGCTGTAAGCAACTAGCCCGATCTTAGAAACTAAGACTGTACTTGGTCATTCAAGCAATGTCGTTGTGAGCTCGGTCTGTTTTAACATTATCTAGTTTTAACATTCGTAGTGGAAGAAACTAACTTACTCATTTATAATGTTCTCTCTAAATGCTTTAATTTTAGTTCTAGTGCTGTCAAAACTAATTTAATTCAAAGTAATTTAGCTTCTGTTCCTAACCCTTAAGGACTGTTAATGAAGAAAACTTCGTTTTGACAACACTTAAACTAAAATTAAAGCCTTCAGAATCTTTGTGAATATCTTCTTATTTAATCTCGCTTTGACATTAAATTGGGAAGCTGTTTTCATATTTAATATTTTATGCAGAAAAGTAACGTGATTGTTGATATAAAACTACTCTCAGCATTTTTATTAATAAATTTTACAATTTGGAAAAACATTAATCGTTTATATAGATCAGGTTTACTTTTATCAAAGTACGTTTTAATTTGGTGAAACCGATTGTGAGCCGTTGTAAAAGTAAATAACACTACATAATTTAGTGGAAGAGTATACAAAATATTTATTACTTACATTTATGAACGAATCCATGCTCATCAAAAAGTTTATCCTCTCCCAAATCGGGCGCTATCTGAAGGTAAGTAGATATAAAGTTTTAACGAGAGCAAGTTATATTCGCAGCTTTAACATCGACTACAAATATCGCACATTTTCTACTCACTACATGTGATAGTTAAAAATTTGACGAAAGAGACTACTACTTTTTTGTAAAAAAGATTTTGTTTGAATCAATTGAAATTATAAATTTGCCATAACCAAAAATTATGTAAGTTACTTCGTATTACAAGATTTTATTTTATTTTTTTACTGCTGCTGCTAACACGTTAAATATTTTGAAATGAATTGATGTAGGTTTTGAGCGCACTAAATTTAATATTTGCATCTCAATTTAATAAAAAAAAAAAACAGCATTTCTAGTATTTGAGTAAACACCAACCAATAAAAGTCTGTAACATTTAGAAAACAGCGTTGCAATAAGTGCACTAACAGAGTAATGGGCAAACATCGGAGGCAGTGTTCTATTTCCCTGAGAAATGGGTCACGTGCATTACCTAAGTATTTTCTTGGGCACAAGTATTATCAAAAACACATATTTTTCAATCCATAATAAAAACTGTGTACAAAAATAAGTAACTTGCGTAAATTTAAGGATTGTGGTTCACCTGTTATAAAACGTGCGAGGCGTACAATATAATATACTTTATATACAATACATACTTTAAAAAATAACATGGGTCATTTGACATCTTGGTATTTGTTTATAATTGAAAGAGTAAAGGAGCAAAATATGGAACGTCACAGAAAATCAAGTAAAATATGGCAACACTTAAATTTTCCTGCGTATTTTTTTTATCTGCAATATACAAAACGTGCAAAAACTGTGAGAGCCCTCTACGAATGATGACTTTCTAATACCCCGTATACTACAGGTTCAAAACTGGGAAGGTCCTCACGGAACGTACCAAGGAATGTCCTGTCAAACAAACAAGGAATGTCGGTCTGTCAAATAAATTAAAATGGTCATGTTGAAAAGTTTTGTTTCTGTGAAATTCCATGTTTTGCCCCTGTACCCTTCAATTGATATAAAACGCAGAATAGCAACAATTTTCTTCTAATTTCTATCACCCACGTTTTATTTAAGTGAGAAGTCGTTAAAATGATGAGTGCACTTACGAAGTGACAGGCATATGCACTATACCATTTTAACACTTTCATCTGCACCCTTCACTCAATACGTAGCCATGACCAGACGGTGCTAAAATAAAGACCTTAATACATGTGGTATAGAGTCAGTATTTCTAGAAAGAGTCGGGACGCACAAATTAAATTGTCATATAGTGGTTGGCAAGTGAAACAGAATCTTCACTTTACTCGTGAGAGATGTTGTTTCTTTTCTTTTGTCACAAAGTGTTCTCTGGTAATGCATTGTGCACAAGACGGCTTCTGGAGGATACTGATTTTATATTTTCTTTTTGGATTCAATACAGAAAGAAAGAAAGAAATAAATTTATTTGCAAAACACATGTCACATAATCTGTCATAGTTGTTTTATTTTATTATAGTTTCAATAATGGCATGTATTAATTTACAAAAAAATTAAAAAAAGTGAATTAGTTAGGTACACTGATAAAATGTCAGCACACAATAGAACACTTGAAAATAATAATGATAAAGACAATATTTTTCAATTAATTATTATTCTCGAACCAATTCTTAGAAACTACATATTATGTCAATTGAAAGGGAGCAAAAGTGTGAAGGTGTAATCATTTGACTTATTTGGATTCTGAATCGATTTTTGTAAAAAGTACCTTATGCGCGTTTAACGCGCGGTTAAACTCCAGATATCTTGGCGAATGAGGCCGAAAAATGTGTAATACTTCGACCGTCACGACACTTTTACTATAAGTATGTATGTTTGTGTGTTTACAAGCGTACGTCTATAGATATGCGGCATACAGTCTGCAGTGAAAGGAACTTCGTTCCAACCGTATGTCCCACGCTTCGATCAACAATATACAACTAGTAAACTAGGGTCAAGAACAAAAACAAAGCGATATGTTGGCACTAGATGCAACTGGATGGCAACCGGTGAAGCATCCCCGCGGCAGCACATGTTTTTCTAGCTATACTTATCGTGTGGTATTGTATGAACAAAGTTTGATGCTGGTACTACACGAGATTTTTTCATGGAAGTACACAACCTGCCGTGTTTCGCCAAGGTCTGCCGGCTTTTTTAGGAGTAACTTTTTATCCTTCTTCTCACAGTAACTGTGTCATGCTTGTACTCTATGAGATATAGTTACCCACAATAAACCTTCGGTCTAAGTGGAGTGGTAGTGACGTGAGTGCGTCTCATATTGATTCCGTACTTAGGCGGTGGCTCGGCGATGCTCCGGATTGTGCCGACAAATCGTCGAGACTGCGGGTTAATCCTTTGCTTAGACTGGAGTCTTGGCTCATTTATATGTTACAATAGGTCGAACTGAAATAAGTTAGTTTCTGAAGTTGTTTTTAATTTGTTTTCATACATTCTTGCCCTTTATAAGGCCGTGGCGGTATACATGCCACCATCATTTTTATGACAGATTGTTAAGAAAAAATGAAATTTTATTATCCAATTTGCATTTTTAGTTCAAAATTAATAGAAAAAAGGGATTATCAACAAAAAAAAAGCCCTAAAAACAGAATTATAATAAAAACAAATAACAAAAAATCATGATTACATACATTTACTTAACTCATTTTCTCTGCCTTATAAAAGGTTAATCTCTTTTCCTTGAAGTACACAAAATTCTCACAAAATTAATAATTACAAAATGAACGTAGAGAGAACAAGTGGGTGAATATGAAAATCTTACTTAAGTAAAGTATAATCTTATTTTCGAAGAGGGAACATATTGAAGATATTATTATACAACTCTTATAACCATTTACACATACATAGTCTACACACTTTATGCAAAACTATAAATACTAAATATATGTTTATGTTTACAAGCTCATTTACATTCAATATATTCTTTTATAAAGCTAACTGCCTAGTTACTAGTTTGGATCTGACGTGTAACGTCTACATATTATTTGTGTATATTCGCCCTAATGCCAAAACAAAAGCATTTAAAAATTAGCCTGTTTAATGCTGGTTCACTAGGCACGAAACATGACGAGCTTATAGTTGCACTCGGTCGCTTAGATCCAGATATAGTAGCCATAAACGAGACGTGGTTGCGTGAGGGACAGGAGGGCCGAGCTCCCTCCGTGCCTGGCTATCGGTTACGTAACAAACCTAGGCCGTCGAGCACAAATCGCCAGCGCGGAGGAGGTGTGGGTTTTTATGTGCGTACTGGCATCGTTGCTCGTACCCAGCCATATTCTTCATCGTCGGATAGGGTGGAACAGATGTGGCTCTCTGTTAAGATTAATGGCACCAAGTTACTGATCGGCACGGCATACCGTCCCTGGTGGCTACCGGTAGATGAATTTTTCGACTCTCTAACTGAATCAATTACGGCTTTTACTGGGTTCGAATATATTATCCTTTTGGGTGACTTCAATGTAAATATGCTTGAACTTGACGATGTTAATACAGTCCGTGTTAACCAGTTTCTGCGATATTTAAACCTAATAAATTGTGTCTCAAGTCCCACCCACTTTACACCGCATAGTCAAACTTTAATTGATCTGATTTGTACAGATGCGCCCGTTGTCGATGTTAATGTTAACTATATCCCGGCTCTTCAAGGACATGCAATTGTATCTGTTCAGTTGCGTATTAAAAAACCAAGACCTCCTGTCAAAAAAGTCTGCATTAGACCTCTTACCTCGATCCCTATTGATAAGTTTAACCATGACTTGTTTTCAATTGACTGGAATAATGTATGCCATCACAGTAATGTGAATGATATGGTCTCATTGTTCAATTATTTCATTAATTTCTTATTTGATAAGTATGCACCCGAAAAAACGATTACAGTGCGCTACCAACAAAAACCATGGTTGACCAGTAATGTGAAATACATGATGAAGCTCAGAGACGATGCACATGACAATTATCGGATGTCAAAATCGGATCAACATACATTACAATACAAAGAGCTTAAACATTTGGTAAATGTAAGTATTTTTTATGAAAAAAAGGCTTTCTTTGAAAATAATATAAATAAAAAAAGTAGCAACCCGAAACAACTATGGAAAACCCTAAAAAAGTCAATACTACCCGACTTCAAAAATAATTCAGAGCTCCCTGAGCATTTTAATGACCCCGACACAATAATTGACCATTTTTCTAAGCTCCCTGGGGTAAACGAAGTGTCTCTATCAGATCTAACGTATTTAGAGCTCCATCGTTATAGTGATAAGACTTTCAGACTTACTTCAGTGGATGAAAATACAGTTGCAAGGGCAATTATGTCCATAAAAACTAATGCGCAGGGTGTAGATAAAGTATCAATGGATATGATAATATTAACTCTTCCACACACGTTGCCAGTTATCACACATATTATTAATACGTCCATCTTAACTTCCTCATTCCCTGCCCTATGGAAAATGGCAATAGTTAAGCCCATCCCTAAAAATGCTAATCCTATCAGTGCTGCTGACCTACGACCTATCTGTATTTTACCATGCCTATCAAAAATCCTGGAAAAAGTTGTCTATGATCAGGTCTCAGCTTTTTGTGAAAACAATGAAATTTTACCCACAAATCAGTCAGGCTTTAGAAAAGGTTATGGTATTAACACAGCTCTTCTCGACGTTTTTGACAATATATTATCCTCTCAAGATGCTGGTGAAGGTACTATTCTCACTCTGCTTGACTTTTCCAGGGCGTTTGATTGTATTAATACCCCTTTGATGCTTTCCAAACTATCATACTATGGATTTGATGCTAGTACTGTCAAATGGTTTGATAGCTATTTCTCTGATAGATATCAACAGGTCATGCTTAAGTCTGGTGATGCATCTTTGTTCTCACGTCCACACCTTGTAGATAGGGGAGTTCCCCAAGGCTCAATTCTCGGCCCTTTATTGTTTATCTTGTACAGCGCTGATTTAGTACACTCGATATCATCTTGCAGATTTCATCTTTATGCCGATGATTTACAAATGTATCTTTCTACGGATAGTACTAATTTAGCTTCAACAGTGGACAGAATTAACCATGATTTAAATAATATCTCTGAATGGGCTGAAAAGAACTGTCTTTCCTTAAATCCTGCAAAATCAAAATTCATGATTTTGGGATCAAAAAAAAAAGTTAGTACAATCGGCCTAAAACATCCAAAAATTCTTATAAAAGGACAGCCCATTGAAAGAGTCTCAGTAGCAAAGAATTTAGGTCTTATTATGGATGAACATCTTCACTTCGAAGATCATGTCACTGAACTGGTACGCAATAGTTTTTACAGACTTAAAGTACTTTATAATGTTCGACAATTCCTTAGTGTCGATATCCGAGTGACATTGTGTGAAACGCTCATTTTGTCTAGATTGGGTTACTGTATCAATGTTTATGGCTCTTGCATTTACAAAAAGTCCCAACGTCTCTTACAAAGAATTCAGAATGCTTGCGCGCGATTTTGTTTTAAAATTCTTCCTCGGTCACACGTAACACCTTTCCTGAATGACGCAGACATTCTGAATATGGAAAGTAGGCAAAAGCTTTACTTAGCCACGCTATTGTTCGGAGTCATACAAACAAAGGTACCGCCTTATTTGTTTACAAAACTGAACTGGCGTGGTTCGCGTCGGGTTGCTAGGGCTTGCACTATGCCTCTCTCTTTGCCTCACCACCGGACAGCTGCTTTCAGAGGCAGTTTTTCTTTCATGGCCACCAAATGTTGGAACGATATTCCGCCACCCCTTCGTAACCTTACAAAAAAACATTGCTTTAAAGCGAAGTATCGGTTGCATTTGCTGGCCATGCAAAGAAAAACTGTAGCAAAGTCCTATTAAGGCGAGCAGTGGTGCATTATCATATTATTTTAGTACAATTTTATTTTTATTTTTCAATCTATTATTATTTTCATTTCATATTACATTAATTTGTTTTTATACCATATTACATAAATATATTAAATATAATATTCACTCATATGTATTACACTCACATAAATAACACAAAATTAAAAGTTCAGCACGTCGCTCTTCTACGGTTCCGGCAGAATGATCAGTGCTGCATTGTGAATCTTTGCAGCAAATACTGAGTCGGAGCCCTTTTACTATTGTAATATGTCCATAATTATGTATCTGTCTCATTTTTATTATTGTTAAAACTTGTTTCGTTTCTTTTATTGTCAATGTAAATATTTAATTGTGTTGAATGTGAATTGTGTACGTATTGTAATAGTGAATAAATATTTTATCTATCTATCTATCTATCTATTATTAAATTTATTATTATTATTGTAAATATCAGTTTATTTTACTGTCAGGCAACTATTTTACAATAAAGCCAATTCTGAAGGCTTTAATTTTTGTTTTAGAGCTGTCAAAGCTTAAAATTTTCCAAAGAAATTTAGCTTCTAACCCTAACTCTTAAGGACTATTTTGTATCGAAGAATATTTAGTTTAGACAGCACTAAAACCAAAATTAAAGCCTTCAGAATCGGCTTTAATGACATAATAAAGGCCCATATATGTTAAAGTGCATACATACATACATAATGGTAATTATTTAAACTATCACTCCCTAACTCACGAAGTAGATAGTAGACTATATTTCTGATGGGCATGTCTTAGCAAAAACACAAGATAGAAAAAACTTACAACGCTACCTCTAAATTTTATGTATTTCAAGTGTTAGTGAGTGAGTGAGTTAGTGAGTCTTAGAATCCGTACCCCTAGAATAAATAATATTACAAGTGTGTTTGTTAGTTTGTTCTTCTTTCACGCAGCAACGGAGCAACGCATCGACATGATTTTTTTCACAGAGATAGTTTTTGGACCTAAGCTACTTTAAAAAAAAATGCAATCGAAAATGCAATCGAAACCAGCGCGGGTGAAGCCGCGGGCAAAATAAGTAATTTAATTTAATAAATAATAATTAATAATTTCATCAAGAAGCCGAATTAAGAAATAATTATAACAGCCAAAATACAACTTTTAGGTAAGAGCAATCAGTGAACAGTGAACCAATAGTTCACTGTATGCATAATCGTATTTTTATGATATTGTAGCTATAAATTAATTGGATTTTCCATAAGAGTGAAGTTAGAATTTTTCAATAAAGTTAATACTTGCGATTGTCGGCTCTTGGTGAAACATCATCATGGATGAAAACAAATTGGTTTTCCCCTTGAGAATGCCGATACGGCGAAACTAGTTGGGGTTAATTTTGCTGTAAATTAAATTGTGAAACAGTACAAGTGTTTGTTTTCATACATAGAATTTTTCATTTCATTTTGCATTTAATAAACTATTGGTTTACATTGCTCTTAGCTAAAAGTTGTATTTTGGTACTAAGTTAGAATTCATCAGGAGAATCAGCCCTTAAATAAAAACTCAGTTTATCGTAAGCGCGTGTTTTTTGGTGGGAGTAAATAGCCACGGTCAAATGAGATCAGGAATGATCAGGAAAGTGAGACAAAAAAAGAAACATTAAATCTATGTATATCAATTTGCCTGATCCTATTAAATCTCTTTCCAAAGTTGATTGCTTATTGCATTAAAGTGCTCGCTCCCAAAAGATTTCACGGCAAGCTGTCATGGTGAGGGGTTGTTTTTTTTTCTGAAGTAATTACAAAATGTTACTGAAATTTTCTCATCAACCCTTGTACTTCATCTACTCGAGTAGCAAGTGTTATTTATTTTGTTTAGAAATGTAACATTTACTTTAGCGAACGATAATTTAATTTCTGATTATAGATTACTAGCTTTTGCCCACGGTTTCACCCGCGCTGCTTTCGTTTGCATTTTCCCGGGATAAAAAGTAGCCTATGTCATTCCCCGGCACATAAACTATCTCTGTGCAAAAAATCACGTCAATCCATTGCTCCGTTAGAAGTGTAAAAGGACAAACCAACAAACAACAAACCAACAAACACACTTTTACACAGGGGTACGGATTACTTTTTTTAATCATTTAATATTTGTTATTAGATATTATTATTATCATTTGATCACTGATAATTTTTACTGATACACATCTTGCGATCTCAATTAAGGCGCTACGGAAAAAAATCGACACTTTTAGTACTTCTATATCTACTTCGGTAAATAATGTATAATTTTGATGAAATATTATATTATTTTTGGAATCTTTCTTTAGGGATCTGTTAAAAAACGCGATTGGAGAATTTCCTCTCGATAGAAATATTTATTGAAATGAGGTCTTTATCGACACCAATTCTCCTGGTTTGACAATTTAGAATGACATATGGACTGCAATTATATTTTATTAGATGGGTTTTAACAGTATCTTTTGATATCATGTTTAGTACATTTTATATTAATAAAAAACCGTAATTTTTCTTCGTTTCCACGAATCCGTCCTTCTCGCACTGAGTGTTTTTTCGCATATGGAGTAACAGGGACGCTAAAACTTTTACATTTCGCCTTAAGGCACTAATGACGTATCGGGTTCGAATCGAAAATTTCACTACCACTTTAAGTTTCAGTTGTTCCAACAATGTATCAAATTAATGTGAAACAGGGTGCGGTGCGGCTGCTGCATGCACCGACGAAAGTTTTACAAGAGCGCTGAAGCAACTTGCTCAGGGGTCGTTGGTTTTGTACCTCACCGAGGAATACTAAACGAGCTGCAAGTTTATTACTTTGTGGATACGGGCTGCTCTTTTATTAGATCGATCATCCTACAAAATAAAGCATACCTATGACCTATGTTCTGAAGATCACGATATACAATATGAATTTGTGAACATCATCCGAATTCATACTTGAGCCTTGGTGAGTGATCAGCATCATGAAGCAGTAACGATTTTTGTAAAATTCATCAAATGAATTTTCGATTCCCCATAGTGATTCACTCAGGCCTGGCAGTGAATTACTATGGGAAGTCGAAATTTAATTATACGAATTTCACAACAATTCTTATCGATTCATTATGCTGATCACTAAGCAAGCCTCCAGTATGAATTTGGACGATGATCAAAAAGTCACCTTGCATAAGTTGAAATTTATTATACCACCCGAATTTTTGTGGGAGGTTCATTAGGTGATAGGGACTACATACGTGGATTAGACAAGGTAATGACAGGTCACGAGACATCGAGAATCGTAATAATATGCAGTAAAATTTTGATTCTGTTGTTTCCGTGTACTTTACACGATGAACCCAAAGCTATACACGGTGTCCACCCACACAATTGAAATTGTACACACACATTAATACGATTCTAGATGTCACCGTGACCAACCATTACGTTATCTGATCCACCTGAGACTTCACATGTAGTCTATATCCCCACAGATAATATCTATCACCTACTGAACCTCCTATAGAAATTTGGGCGGTTGAAAAACTTTCACCTTATATAAGATACGTTCATTAAACTTGTACCTAGGGATGTAACGATACATGAATTTGCCGATACGATGCCGATACCGATTACCGAAGTAAATAATCGGCAATATCGATACCGATATCGATGGCTTAGTAGTTAATACACCCAGTAAATAAAGAATGATGTACTTCATATGCATAAAACTTACTTATGTTAAATAGAATAAATAGACACTCGATTTTGTAAAATGTGAAAAAATTTAAATTAAAGATAATGAAAAATGGCAAACCATAATCGAAGAAAAATCAAAAATAAATCAATATTAATAATCAAAGTTCACTTTAGGAAGATTTTGGTTAAGGAAACAAAGTTTATTCAAATTACTAGCAGATAATCGTTCTTTTCGCGCGCTTTTCAAACTGTGATATCGGCTGTATTTAGATCGGCGATGCCGATATATCGGTATCAGTATCGGTATCGTTACATCGCTACTTGTACATATCTTATACTCTTCACTATAAGGCTAATGTAGTCCTGCAAGTGTATAGCTTGATGTGATCTGTTGGAAATACTGCTGCTGGCGGCGGGTTCGAAGCACCGAGTAATGATGCAGTAAATCTTTCCTGATGACTTGAAGACTTGGTGTTGAATAATAACACTGAGTGACTTATTTTGAATTTAATAATCACATACAACTCTTTTACATATTTAACTCAAACAAAATTGAAAATTATAGCGGCATACTAGCCAAAGTGAAAAAACAAGATGTCGTCGAATACAACGATGCGCCCTCGCAGGGACAGCGGCATTGACAAAAACTAACATCATTAGCCAATCAACGTAGCCTATGACAATTACCGATGATTGGTCACCGATTTGCATAGACAATCGGCGCTGAATTTAAATTGATAAGTTACAACAAAACATGTTGATTTTACGTCAACATGATCTTTAATATGACTTTTAAATGCTAATATTTTTTCGTTAACGCCTTATGAGATTAACGAAACTACAAAGTTTAAATAAATATTAGGTGTCTTTTTACACACTACACAACTAATGTTCGTGGTGGATTTATATGGATGATTTACAGCGGGTGTTGTTGCGACTATTGACGACGGTAAGCCGCCATATTTCATATTACTGACGGAGGTCCGCATAGCGAATATCGCAATAATGGCGCAAAATATTTCCATGAAATATACGCTCCCAATATTGCTTGTCGTTGCTCTTATTGATTGTTAACTCGTGGAAAGAATCCGGAAGGTAGGGTTTATGCGTTTTACGTGTATGTGTTTATCTTATGAGACAGAGAATTAATATGAGATGGTTCTATTGTGATATGGTATGGTGATATAGTGATATATCATTATGCTTGTGCAACAACGATAAGATAAGTAGTTATGATAAAAGGAATGTTAGTCGATGTGAAATTGGGTGTTTTGATTACTTTTGATGCAAATTATTAAAGGGCTACAGTTACAAAACTAGAAATTAACATTATAATATCATTGCGGTATAGAAACGTAGAATAAGTAAAAAAAGCAAATATGGACGTGGAGCTCTGAACCGGGATTCGAACCCGGGACTTCTCGCTTACCGGACGATGGCTCTACTTGCAATTGAGAAATTGCAGTGTCTTAATTTTTATCATAGTTTCATAGAGCTAGGACTGGTCCATAAAGTGGCTTCCGGATCAGAACTAGAACTGAAACAAAAACAGAAAACTTGTTGCAAACAAAATCTGCAACGCCCGGTTTCACATACCACAGTTGATATAATACTAGTACCTACTCATACTATGTGCTGATTCCGATTCACCACTAGTTTCAAGTTTTTCTTGAAGGAACGAGCGAGCGAAGTTCTCCAAGTCTACTTGAACAATCCGGCGTTTGTATCTATACGTACATATATGTATGCATGTTTGTCCGACGATAACTTGAGTATCGTTGATCAGAACATCATGAAATTTGAAGGTGAGTAAATGAGACAAAACATTTTTAATGTTCAAACATGAGCCAAATGGTCAAGGCGTTGCCGAAATATGGGGTTGTAAAAGGTGGTCCGTGAGTTCATAGTTCGCGACGAACTACTATTATCTTTAAATTCATAATTTTCCAGTGGAAGTCACCAACTCGCCCCGTCAATCAAGCCTCAAGGGCGTATAATGCCACCTCCTCACGAATTCTAGACGCCTGGTAGTCAACAGTAAATTGCGGGCAGGTGTGCGAGTGCCGTCCTCATGAATATATGGAACACATAGTAACCTTTGTTCACACCGATGCGTCGACGAACGTAACGAATGTGCCATCGGCACTACGGAAAAATGCCTGCGTATTCCGTATGAGAAATGTGGGTCGTAGCTAGGGTTACCATATTTAATAAAAGTGCTGACTGAGAGCCTGATTTCCACGAATAGTCCTGACATTTTCAACCCAAGTTAAGAATTTTATCTACAGTCATATTGTAAAATTCTGATTTTGAACTCAGAAATAGTGCATAATGACATTTTTTTTACAAACGTCTCTTATAAAAAAAAACAGAAATATTTAATAGAATAGTTTTCTTACCAAAATAATGCTTTCAAATAACTATTTTAGCTATAAAAGTACAGTAACACGAAGTTGGAAGGCAAAGAAAACAGCCCATTCAGCCAAGTCTGAGGTTTTAATAGGGAATGGTTTGAATGATGTACATACTTATAACCAAACCTATGCCCTGTGGGCTACGATTGATTTTAATGAAGGTAGAACTTGTGATCAGACCCTTGTCCCACATGCGCGTAAACTGCTGGGTAGATTTTGCGTATTATTAATTAATTTAATATTTAATATTAATATTACAATATCGGGAAAAGCTAACGACGATTATTACCATTATTTTGTCGATTGTAAAATAAGTAAGTAACCTATTGCATGAGTGTAGATAAAGTAATGTGTGAAACTACACATCACTAGGTATTAAACACTCGTGTATACGTATCAAAAACTCACTTGTGTTAAGGCTCCAGTCCCCTAAAAATCAGTATTCTTGCAGAATTATTAGAAAAGAAAGATTTTATTTTAGTTAGTAAGAAAGCAATAAATAAAATACATTTTACGTTAATTTATAGTGTGGAATTTGAAGATTTCAAAACACATTTTTTCATTTACTTTAATGCTACTTTTAATAGGTTTTTTAGGCTTTAAACATACCTTTATTTATGTTCTACGCGTTGAGAGTCTCATTCATGCACACGTCACGTAAAAATTATGACAAAAACAAGAAATTTATTCAGGTAACATTTATTCCCATATCTTCAACAATAATCTTACCTGGTTACTTTTTTGGATAATACTTTAGTTTTCTTATTTCGAGTGCTTTAAGTAGTTGTGATTTTATGAATTCAACCACTGATAAAATATTTTTTTTCTACTAGAAAACTATCGTTTAGCGTAGTCAAATTTAAAACACGTAGATTAGAACTATTAATAAGTGAAATAACAAAAAACGGTATTTAAAAAATTATATTAAGAACATTTATCAAATCGAAACTTATCGAGAGTTTAAAACACAAAACGCGTCGAAATTTCCCTCAGTTTCGCTGGGACATCGCAGCGTTCAGACGTGTGTTGTGTAGCTCGACGTCATTTTACCTCCCGCTCGCACGGTTGCTCCCTTTCCCTCGCGTAGATTCTTATGGAGAGGCGAACTGTATCATGAAAGTTGCTCTACTTGAATATTGCACTTATCATTTAATAAGTAAACAACTATGGATAAAATATTTTTTGGATATTTTAAGAAATCCCTGTTTCGATAAAATGAAGTCTAATCTACGTCCGTCCGTATTTCACAGCATCATAACTTTAGCACCGTAAAGATAAACATGAAATTTGGCACAAAAATAGCATTAATTTGGCAACATCATTGTAAAAAAAATATGAAAAATTTGAAATTGTTTAAAATATTTTCAAAACAAAAGTGAGAAAAATAAAAAATATCCTAAAAATACAATATGGGTATCAAACTGTAGACACTAAAAAGGTGATTGTAAAAATATATACTTTTACTATATTTACTGGCACTGGTTTTGTGAAATCTTTAAAAAAAACACAATAATGTGTATGTCCGAAAACTGGACCGAAAAATATGAAAAAAATGTCCATTATAGATCATAACTGACCAATAACTGGGAAAACTATAGTGATTTAAAAATATAAAAAAAGTAAAATAAATAAAAAAAATATTTATAAAAATACAATATGGGTATCACCACAGAACATTTAAATCAAATAGAAAGGCTAAGTGGGCGTGTCACGCGGGCCACAACTACTGTTGAACATCAATACTTAAACCGAAACACGCGATCGCTGCCCATAGTCGCACGCGAACCGTGACTCTGTGAACAGCTCTGCCTAATCTAAAGAGAAATGCCGTCTTGTGCAATAATTACTTGCAGAATCACGAATAAGAAAGCAAACCGGAAAAATTGAGATATTTCCTTTCACCTGTAATTATAAAAACTTTGTATAATATGAGAATTTTAGATAAATAACTAATTTACTCTTGGTGACAACAAAAATATACATTACCGGCAATGTACGCTCACAATTTTGGCTAAGATGTAGTAAACAAGTAATGTATGCTCTCCCTACTTGTCAAACTTGCTCGCTAGTGTTGTGCCGTATCGTGGTGTCACACAATCGATAGACGTTTTTTATTCCTTGAGCAATATTCTTAAATTAAGATTTAAGATAAAACTTTTATAACATTCGAGAAACCGTTGTCAGTTACCCCAAAATCGACCGGATAACTGTACAAGCAAGGAATTTTTTTTTTATATAATGTATGAGAAAATATTTAAAAGTGAATAAGTGTGCGTTTATTTCCTCTACGGTGTAATTCTTGGCTATGCATAAATACATATTTTTCAAAATACATGAGATATTTGTACAGTCGAGAACAAAAGTATTCGTGTGAAATGTATGAAAAAAAAAATAAAAAGTGTTAAAGCCTGTTTTAATTACTCTACAATGTAATTCTAAGCTACGTATATGTATGTCTGAAAACATTTATCAAAATATATAGGGTAAAATGTACAAACGAGGTCAAAAGCTTTGGGATAAAATATTTAAAAATGTATGAGTGTGTGATTATTTAATCTAGAGGGTAATTCTAAGCTATGCACATGTCCAATTGATTATTTATCAAGATATAGGGAATCTGTATAGTCGAGGAATAAAGATTTTGCTAAAATATTTAAAAGTATATAAATGTGTGTTTAATTATCTAAGCTATGCATGCATATCTTGAATATATATTTACAGTAGTTACAGTATCAGAGTTGGTATAATATACTAAAGGTTTTTACAAAATATATAGAAAAAAAGAGCTTGGAATTACACTGAAGAGTAAATAAACCCACACTTCCAAGGAAGACAGTCAAGACTGTGCAGATGCCTCTTATATGTTGATAAATAAGTATTTAATCATATGCATAGCTTAGAATTACCATATAGAGTAAATAAACAGACACTTATACACTTTTTAGACATACATATGCATAGCTTAGAATTAAGTTGTAGAGTAAATAAAATACACTTTTACACTTTCAAATGTTTTTTCATACATTTCACCCGAAAACTGTTGTTCTCGACTGTACAAATATATGATAGATATTGAAAAATAAGTATTTATACTTATGCATAGCTTAGAATTACACCGTAGAGTAAATAAACACACACTTGTACGGTTTTAAATATTTTCTCATACATTTTATATGAAAACTTTTCTCCTTGATTGTACAGTTACCCGATCGATTTTGGAGTAACTGTTAACGGTTTCTCGAATGTTATTATAACACCTATTTATGTCACCTAACACAAGTGTATTGGTGGTATGGACCAAAACGCCCATTCTCCTTTGAAATGGGATTTTCCATAAGAGTGTTTATGAAAAATCCAATTATTTTGAAGCTACCATAATATAATTTAAAATACGTTAAATCTTAATATATTCGTCGGTGAAACGCGGTTGTACCGAGTGTGGACTGTAACATTTCACAGTTCACACTCGGAATACCTCTGATACCCCGTCGGGGATTCATGTCGTGACCATATATTATCATTATTACTGATCACTTACAAAGTTTTAAGTATGAATTTGGCTATATCAATGAAATCACCTTATATACACCTAATACACGTTAAAACAATTTTTCTAAAATGTGTAAAACAAGATAATAAAAATAGAAAAAAAAACAACACACAAATTGTCTCAGAGCAAATTGGTTTCTCGATTGATTATAAAAAAAGTTAGTTGAAGTTTTACGTTAAGAAAATACATCTGTTCCCATCCCTAGCAATAAATCATCACGTCATATAATCAGACTGTGTTTAATATTAAGTTCGCAATACCGCTCCGGTCAAGTTATCAACCACCTAAAGCCGGTAGGTTTATAATGGTCACATGGTATCAAAACTAAAACGTCGTAAATGAAATCGTTTGTTTGAAAAATACACCGTTTTACACAGAGATACGGTAGTTTTTTCATTTGATAAGTTTTCGATATAAGTCATTTGTTGTGCGTAGAAAGAACAACCACTTGGATTAAAGTTTTGATAGTATTTCAATTACGACAAGGTGTGTGCCTGTGGGTGTTAGGCGACAAAGGTTCTGGTACGCATACAGCTCCAAGGCCTTTCTAACTATTTAAATGTTCTGAGGGTATCACATTGTAGGTATTAAAAAGCTTATTGTAATAATATATAGTTTGGCTATATTTAATTGCATCTATTTCGAGAAATCCTTGAAAATCTATAAAAAAATGTATGTCCCCCCTCTTATCTCCAAAACTGGTGGACCGAAAAATATGGAAAAAATCATGGTAATATGCGTTTACGTAAGAATTACAGAAAAAATAAAGTGGTTGAGAAATTCACGAAAAAAAATTATAAAACTAAATTTATCATCCACAATACGGAACCCTAGGTTCTGACTAGAGTCTGACTCGCACTTGGCTGGTTTTTTTCAAGATGTTTGCGGTAGGCCATTTTTTTGGGCGGTTTTAATTTAGTTTTCGGAGCTTTTATTACTACCCTTAATTTTTACCATAAGTATCCGGTTATCCGGATAATACATTATCCGTTATCCGGATAGTAAAAATCTGCAAATAATTGCATGCCCTAATTCGCTTAGATTAAGTTATGTTAATGTGTGTTAATTCGAAAACCCGTAAAGCCGTATTTTAGAAGTTGTGGTCTAAAAAACCCACGGGGATGGCGTGATACAAATTTTATACCAGCACCGCTGTCGCCACTTTTTGGAATAACTAAAGCCGAAGCTACATCCTTTTTATTACTTTACTTACTTTTATTTAAAATGTCTTAAAATGCTATCGAAGTCACTAAAACTGACAGTCGAGATATCAACGTGCTAGACAATAATGCATCAAAACAAAAGAACGTACGCAGCTGCGGTTCTTATCATTAAAACATCACATTTCTAAAACTAAATTTTTTACCTTTTTTATTGCACCTTAGTCATAATCATGGACACACAAACTGACAGACACTTAATTACCGTACGAGTTTCTATTTTTGATATTATATTACTTACAGAACTGATTGTAATATGTGTGTGAGTATTAGGAATACATAATTTTAAATGTTTTCATTGTTACGATTTGATTATTAATTTCCTACATTTCCAAATTTTATAAAGGTATTTTTTATGTCAGGCATTAGTTAAATGAAAATCTTGATGAATAAAGAAATTTTCGGGCACAACTACACGCTTTTTAGGGCATGCAGGTTTCCTTAGAGCGCTAGGGCTCATCACGTTGAGACGTAATAATCGTCAGAGAAACGCGGGTGTACTTATAGGTACACGTATGGGTGTATATATGACTTGCATCTCACAGTTCACACTCGGAACACCTCTTGACACCCCTTCGGTAAAAATCTGCAAATAATTGCATGACCTATAAAATGTATTGTGTCTAAATACTAATCACTCTTACTGCTACCGATAAGCCATCTATTCCAGGTAGATTTACTTTTGTTTATTTTGCTTTTACAAATTCATTTTGTTTGTTCCGATAAACAAACCAAACTTTGTAAATTACCGTTACTTGAATAATTAAAAATCTTCACATGTCAAATTTTAAGTAACGTACACTCATTTAACGAAGTAGAGCAACATTCAGGTGCGGTCTCTAACATCTTAATGCAGCGGGGGGAGCTCCACTTCTAAAACCTCAGGTAAGATGAAAGCGAAATGTTGCAAAGAGAGTCTGGGGCCTTAATCTGATTATTTATTACATTCTTCTTCTTCCTATTGACCTTGTTATTGTGGGCAGGTTCTTTAATTTCCCTCTCGATACTGGACCACTAGGTTAATGGTGGTCGACCTCTCCATTTTGGTTGATGTAGAATATTTATGGGTTTCTTTACGACGTAATTATATTCTCGCCTTATGACATATCCATACAACTGCAGTCTGCTATTACTCCTTTGACTTCTCTGTAATAGGTGTAACTTTATAGGAGCCTCTTAAAGAAGTAATTATTACAAAATTAATTAATATTTGGACAATTTATACAATAGATTACTTAAGATTACATAATTTGAGTAGTAAGAAGTATAGTCTAGAGTCGGAGGTCAGTAGTTTGTATCGCGTGAGAAAAACAGTTTTGTTGTACTTTATAGTAGTAAGAATACCCTGACTGACTGATGTATCAACGTCTAATAAAAGCTGGACCAACGAACATGGCTTGTAGGTTTCTTGTATGACGTAAACTTCCGGTAAAAGAGGATTTCAGGAAATTCTTACGGAGTCGATAGAAACAGGATCTTCAGTAATTAAAATGTAGAGAGGATGAATGGAAGTAGACCGACAAAAGAAATTAATGGTGCGCAAGTGGAAGGTACAGCTCGACCAGGCCGCACTAGAAGGACGTATGCTGACCAAATTGTCGACATACTGAAGAAGGGCCATGTTAAAACTACCCGGAATAGAAGAGCTTATATGACTATTTTTATATTTTTTGCAAATAAAATTGCAAATAAAAATATAAGGAAAATGGTTTAAACTCTCGCGTTTCGTACACATATCATCGGGTCTACCGCGATAATTTTTTACCTTTTTACGAAAAGGGGACACCCGACGACGTTTCGAGACAGTTGCATGTCTCGTGGTCTACTACGGGAAACTGGCAAGTATGGCGAGGCGCAGTGATGAGATGCAGGTGACGACCGAAAAAAGGTAAAAATTTATCGCGGTAGACCCGATTATATATATTATAAGGAAAATGGTGTCAGAATGTACATTGTAAATAACATAATATATTAATATATATTTTAAATCTATTAATAATGCATTTAAGTTTATATATTTTTTTAAAGATATAAATATACTGATAAATAGGATATACAAATATAATTAAATCTCAAGATATATTTCGGGCCCGACCTGGACCCGGCATCAGTTGAGTATCTTAATTAAAATAAATAGACATTGACATATATAACATAAAAGTAGATGACATGAGGTCATGACATAAAACATATAAAACTTAGACTACCTATTTACAATCTATCTTATTATTAATTCATTATAATAGTCATTACATTAATAATAATTTAAGTTTATATAATATTCATATATAAGTAAATAGATAATTATACATATAGTACTCTTAATATTATTAAATGGTACGTTAATTTAGCTGCAAAACAATAGAATTTCCAAGTTCCTAAAAATGGCTATTGTTTTTTATGTGTTTTAATCATAGTTGTGTTAATTTTTGTTTATTGTTTTAAGTATCCTTATGGATGAACAGGCAGTGACATAATAACAGCGTCCCTTTGCTTCTGGCTTAAGGGACAAAAGCTGAGTCACCGACCTTTTCAACAGAACCTGTCTAATCCTAAATAGTCTTTAAGTATTATGTGTTTTGTGTTGTGTTCTGTTGAATAAAAATCTTTTTATTTTATTTATTTATTTATTACTAGATTGATGGATATGGAAGAGACGAAAGAGGTGTGTCAGGATCGTAGCAGATGGAAATCTGTAGTCTCTGCCTGCTCCTCTGGGAAACAGGCGTGAGTATATGTATGTATGTATACTGATGACTTTTTCTTAAATTTTCAACTTTTAATTTTTATGTAGTTTTTGGAAAATTCTGATAATTTTAAAGGGAAGCCTGACAAGACCTTTGAAACCCCGGTATGTCAAATCATGAAGTGTGGTAGCCCTAAACGTTGTCCATATCCCTAGGAATATATATAGTTGCATAGACCGAGGTATTTTTCTATTATTTGCGGGAAGTTGCTTGGCTTCGTCTCACTCCAACGTCTTTTATTATATGAGCTATTATTTTTGTGTTGAAAAAGCGCTTATGAGTAAATTCCTAGGAGTCGGAGACGGTTCTGAGATAATAATCAGCTAGCTTAGAAGGAAGGTAAGTAGACCACAATGATCATTATATCAATATTTCAGCCCCTTCCTAGCCAGATGAATAAAATTCAATAAATGTCAATAAATCATCTCGGCACCTCGAAAGTATACGGTTCCCCCGTGACCCCGCGTTGCACTTAAGGCTACATATAAAGTCAGATTGAGCACCTTATTTTGCATCAATCAGAACTGAACTCTATAACGTTTACTTTTAGTTTAAAATAGCGCGCTCTCAGCCGTAGCGCTACGACCACCAAGAAACACACGCTCGCGAAATACTGCGTTTTTATTTAATAACTCGGCTTCTAGATAAAGTTATTAAAATATTCAAAAATTTAGACGGAGTTATTGTTCACTTTTTTTAAGTACAAATTTTAAGGCCGTGTAGTTTTAGGAAGGCCCTTTAATACTCGAACTTAAAGCTTTTGCGTTTTTTCCAAAATGTTTAGATCAGCCCTATAATGTACTATCTATTATTTTTATTAAACCGATTGACCAAGTTACTCAATCTGCAATGTCGTAAGTTGTGCATCTGACCTTATACGGACCCTTAAGGGGGGGCTCTGCCAATTTTGTCCCTTTTCAAACTAATTTTAAACCAAGAAATTGTGATAATAAAATGTTGAAGTAAGTAAGCAAGCAAGTCGTTAGTTACAATAAATACTATGTACATAAATTCCGAAAAACTCATTGGTGCATGCCCGACTGGGTATCGAACCTGGAACTCAAGATTGAGAGGCTAGCGTTTTACACCTGAGTTACAAACTTGTTACCTACGAACTGAATGAAACAAAACTGCAAAATTAAGTTGTTTGCGTATTCGGGGACGTTACCCTAAAACTACATTATAAATCGGCGTTTTCAGTATT
The DNA here is from genome assembly GCA_934047225.1 of Ypsolopha sequella. Taxonomy (NCBI): domain Eukaryota; kingdom Metazoa; phylum Arthropoda; class Insecta; order Lepidoptera; family Ypsolophidae; genus Ypsolopha; species Ypsolopha sequella. The sequence goes on from OW203985.1 coordinate 2,619,416, forward strand.
TATTGTTTAAATACAGCGTTATATAATATACAGAAATTACAAATTCTTAACTACTTAAAACTTTGAGGAAGACCCCGTAACAAAAATGTTTTAAAACTTACAACTTTGATAGCCCCCAGTACATTATTTTTGAAGATAAAAGATATTAAACTTATATATTTATTATGTACTCAATAAGTTCTAGATAATGGCATCCCAAATGCTAGGGTAAGACATTTTTTTTTAGCTCCATTTTCATGTATGGTTATTTGTGCAACAGGAGAGCAAAAATTTTTTTTTTGAGAGTGCTTTGTTTGAATCCCGAGCAAACGAGTGATTCTAAGTTAGAATCCTGAGCGTGGTGAGGGATTCAAAGGCACAAGAAACCTCGAAGTGTTCGCCATGATCGAAAACAGTTGGAGTGGATTATTCATCATTATTGTCTGACGGCGGAGGAGCAGCGCTTTTTTCTGCTCGGGACTCTCATTTTTAGGGTTTAGTACCTTATCATGGAAAAACGATACCTTTGAAGCACACTTTGTTGTCCATCTATCTGTCTTTTTTTTTTTCTTTTTTGATTTATTTTTCAATAATACATTTTATAAAATTTTACAAAGATCGCCAAACTGCAATACAGTCTGTATCTACCCTTTTTCTCAGACACGGCTTGTGATAAATTAATATCGAATACTTGCTGTAAAAACTTCTAATCAACTTTCTTGTGAAACAGTAAAAATATGCCAAGATGTTATTATTTCAGGAAACTCTTCGGCCTGTTTATATAGGCTACTTTACACACAGGTAAGGCAGAATGAACAAACACCTACCTACTTGTTTACAGTAGAGAAGCCTTACTGTTGGTTTAGGTGCCAGGTGCTGCTCTCAGTAAGACAGCAAACTGAAATTCGGTTAAGTCCCAAATTTAATGGCATAATTGGGTACGATAAATATTACGCTTGTTTTCAGCCCGTTTCTAGCTGATACTATAAAATATACTCGCCCAGTAGAATTTTGAAAGAGATCTATCTAGATATTCAGACAACTGCACATCTGAGGCTGCTTTTCGCTGGTCGATGTAAATGAATAACTATGAAGCGGTATTGAGTGGCGGGGGCACTCGACTCGGCGCTGACACGGTCTGCGTGAGAAGATAACAACGAGACCAAACAATTTGAGCAGTCACCTTATAGTACGGAGGGTAAGGTTCTAGCTAACTCTGTATTCTGAATGCAACTAAGCACGATTTCAAATAAGTATCTATTACAAGTAACATATACGTAAGTATCTAGTACAGGTAACATTTAAGTAAGTATCTAGTACATTTAAGAAGTGGTGATCGCCGGCTGTTTTTTGTAAGGACTCTTTTTAGGGGCGAATTATTGAAATTTTTCATATACCAGTCTCTATCTCTAGAATAAATTGTTCGAGAACAAAAATCAGGGTACCGTTGATTTCTGCAGATACAGGATAATCTTTTCTAGAAAATTTTTTCTACTTCCACCCCTAGGCTCCGGTTTTTCTCTATCCCTCCTCAATTAACTGCCGGAGAGCACCACTTCTGAAATGTTACCTATATGTACATTAGGTACTTAAATTGTGCCATGTTTCATCCTAGTAGGTTAAAGTCCAAGATCCCTTAGCCTCCGTATAATAATTGAAATGAAACTAAAAATAATAACATTCGGTTATTCAAACAATACAATCGTGGTAATGTCCTACGTCCAAGGTAATAGCTTGAAATATCTATTGTTACAAGATTGTAACAATGTGAATAGTACTTGCAGGTAAAGCTTGGCTTTTCACCTCCATATTTTGATTTTCTTTGTCACAGTTTCGGGCATTTGCATTCGCAAATTTGCACGACGGACAATAGAAGCAGCCTGTGTGTTTATATGAGTTTCTGTCTATATTTACACATTTGTATTTTTTGCACGTGTATTTTAAGTGATTTTGGGATCGAAAACTGGTGATAATACTCGTCCATACGAATAACTATTACTATGGAGCCAAACCTAAAACAGTGAAAAAGACCGGCCAAGTGCGAGCGGAAATCGCGCACGAAGGGTACCGTACCACAATAAAATATGTTTCCCGTTTTAATGAAAAAAAGGTTATCATCTTAACATCCTGCATATGCCATAGCAACATCAAGGCGTCAAAAACAAGGTGCTAAAACCTTGGTAAGTGAACAGCATCATGAAATTTCGACTCCCCATAGTGATTCACTCAGGACTGGGAGTTAATTACTATGGGAAGTTTTTTGGTATCCAACGCGAAGCAATCTTCCTGACGCCAAGATGATCATGTAAAATGCTCGCAACTGCGGGTAATATAATTCCCTGTTCATGCTCTATTTCCCGATGTGTAATATTTCTGTGTTCTTTAATCAACAACTCGGCTTTGTCACGTTTTCTGGCGTACAGCACACGACGGCTCATCTTTGAGGTACTCTCGCCCCCGATTAAACTCGCGGTACCAACCAATACGAGATTGTGGCTAACGATAGAGCGGACTCCCCAAAGTGTTTTAAACGTAACCGAGTAATTTATTGCTCTTACGCCCGTGTATCATACTACGTTTTTCAATGCATAGTGTGAGGAAATAAAACAAATATAATTTTGTGAACTTTAAATTGTAATTGGCTCAAAAGGACTGTATCCAGAGCCGTTAAGCAGTGGAAAAAAAAGCATGACATTTATGGTACACAGGAAAGGCTGCAGGTTAGCCAACCATTGTAAATAAATAAAAAAAAAAAATAATAAAGCCCTAGGGCAAAATAATTGACTTTCTGTTCGGTTATGATGCATAAAAAGTGGGCCTTTACGAGCACATGCATTGAAAAAAAAAAAATTGTAACCGGCCAGTATGGAATTTTATTTTACAAAGAGCTAAATTACTCATTATTTGCCATACACCTTTAAAGATAAATGTTGTTAGTTTTTATACAGCTAAAAACTTCCGTAGCATCCTATGTACATTCCATTAAATGCTGTGAAAATGAATTTTTCAATCATATCAAGTACCTCCTACTTACCTTCGTTAAATATAATGCTGTGAAAAAAATATAATTACACGGTAATGAGGAGAAAAGCGCTGGAAGCTATAAAGGAAAAAGATGGTAAAATCTTCATAGCAAAATGTTACTTGTATGTTACGGATAATTTCTTTAGACAAGGCAATGACAGTATTGTTCGGGAAAAATTTCAATTTAACAATAATTATAATAAATCTTACAAAATAAGTGCTGTGATTCCTTTCATTCGATTTTTTGTTTTGTTGAGGTAATTAGGTAATATTTAAAAGTGAGTCTTTTTGTTGTTTTTCTTGTATTTTTTGTTGCGAAAAACGCGTTGCTATGACCTGATATCGAGCAAAATTATTTAAGGCGAGGTCATGATTAGCCTAAAATTAGAAATTTTCGATATCAAGTATAAGGTTACTGAACAGACCCAAAAAAATCCGGCCAAGTGCGAGTCAGACTCGCGTACCTAGGGTTCCGTAATTCAATAGTTTTGGGAATTTTGTCATTTTGTTTCCGTGAATTTCTCAACCGCTATATTTTTCTTGTAATTTTAACGTAAATATTTTTACAATCAGCTCTTTAATACCTACAATTTGTTAAGTTTTCCTGTAATTGGCCAGTTAGGACCTATAATCGACATTTTTTCCATATTTTTCGGTCCACCAGTTTTGGAGATAAGGAGGGGAGGACATACATTTTTTGTGGCTTTTCAAAGTGTATACACTTTGAAAAAATATGTACTTTTACTACATTATATACATATAATGTAGTAAAAGTACATATTTTTACAATCAACTGTTTAATAACTACAATTTGATATCCATATTGTATAACTAGGATAATTTTTTTTTTCTCTTTTGTATAGGATTTATTTTGAACAATTTCCAAATTTTAAAATTATTTTTTACACCGTGTTATGTGGATGAAGTAATGCTATTTTTGTGCCAAATTTTAAGTCTTTTATGGTGTTTAAGTTATGAGGCTGTGACATACAGACGGACGGGAGGACGGACAACGGAGTCTCATCATAAAGGTTCCTTTTGAACCTTTTATTGTACCTGGATTACAGTTTGATAATTTTTAAAACGGACCTTAGGACCGGTCCATTTTGCGACCAATCTATTCAAGATCGAAACTACACAAAGTCCGTGCAACTGTGTCAACGTGAATGGCTTGCTTAAAAAGGTTTTTAGTATTAGAGAAAATAAATTGCAAACTACCCCTTGAAAATAAGCTTTTGTTGTAGAGATCTCAGAATTTTGAATGACTTCCATTTTCGACAAGCACGTAGCTATACTGTTGTGTTAAATGCACAAACAAGCAATGTACCTGCAAAATAATGCTATTTTTATGGATTTTGTATCACAACCGCCCTTGTTGTACCACACGACATTTGACTCTTACAAGTGTCGGTTAAAATTGTTTTCTTTCTCATGTCGATATGCATCATATGGTTGCACCTCGTCTTAAGGAGATATGCGAAAAAAATAAGGGTGTCTCTTTTTTGTGTATATCATGAAATACACGGAAAATTATAATCAGTTTCTGGTACATGAATTTTGACTTAATTATCTAGGGATTTGATTTTGGAAAACATGTTTGGATAAACTTTCTTTGATAGAAATAATTGTTGAAATGAGGTCTTCAAACACACTTTTTCTCCTCGTTTAACGAGTAGCAGCCATGTATAGAACTCAAACGTATTTTACTAGATGGGTTTTAACAATATCTAGATATTTGGTTTTGGAAATTTTGCTTGCTAGTTTAGTTTTTTTAATAAAAATATAAAACCAATTTTTTCCCTTTTGCCCTGAATCCGCCCCTCTCGCACTGCGCAATTTTTCGCTCGGAGTGACAGTGACAAAAATAAAATTTGCATAGCATCTTAAAGCGATTCAATCAGCAAGGCTTCATTGATAAACAACATACAAAAATAAATGTCAAAAAACGAATAAGTATACTTTTCTTCGTGTACCTCTACAATAGTCGACAATGCCTGTAGCGCGTAAGTTGTCTGTAACATAAACGGTTCAAAACAGTTCTCTTTTTTAAAAACACATTTTATATTTCAAATGTCACCAAATAGTTTTCTTTTGGAAAAACAATTGGTAGAGCACAGTCACGCCCCGGGCGGTACCTTTGATATCAGGTCTGTTAAATCTAACGTATAAGCTGTTCTCTTATTCTGCTGTTCCTTTGTCTCCCTAAACAAACTCGAATGTTTGTCCTTCGTATCGGCTTTATTTTGTTCTCTTTGATAACATAAGCAGCTTATTGTAATAGCTTATAGGAACGAGAATGTTACTCTTGTATCTTTTTGTATCTCCATTTTATACTAAAACTTCCTTAGAAAAATTCAAGAACCGCTTAAAAAGAGGTATACCTTTTAAAACGTTTCACTTTTTCCGTGAGAGTTAAAAACAAAATACATTGAACCTTACGTTGTTATGGAAACGAAACTTGAAATTGATGCTTTTGATGCAATCAATTACGATTTTCTCAAGCTCGAGACCCGAGTCTTATGTTCATAATGAGTTGAAACTTGTTGTTTGGTTTTAAAAGATCTCAATGACAGCAACAAGTTATTTTTAGGTAAGAAATCCACAATGTGAATTATTAAAGAAAACACCTATTTTTTGAGTTTTGGTGTAATATTTTTGATGTCATACTTTCAATTCGCCCACTCTGTATTTCTAGTCGCTCACTTAGTAATTAAGTCGCACGCTTAAATTTTTTGTATGCAAAATGGATTATTTACAGCTCACCTTTTGTAAGCTCGATCTGGATTTTATTATTAATCAGTATTTGTCTTCAGTTTAGTTAACTTTTTCGCTTACTCAAATTCATACCGCTCAAGTTATTAAAACAGTATCACATCATAAGTCGCAAAGTTTTTTTTATTCGCTCGTTTTATTATTCTCCTTTACAAAACCGCCCTCACTTCGATGTTGACAGCGTTCCGACATAAATTTTTATCAGGTCTGAATACGAATATATTTAATTCTGTTCATAAACTAAAAAAAATAATGTATGCAAACTGACAGGAAATTGCTTGACCTATGCGTATTCATCATTCGAAGGCAGGGTTATATACATTATTTTCGATGCATTATAAGGGAAAAAAATAGGAACAGCTGCGCTAGACTGACTGAATTCCGAATCTGAATTCCTAATATCAGGAACAAACAAATATGTGACTGAATTAACCATAGCAAGCATGTAAACATAAACAACCAATTTCCGTCCCTTAAATAAAACACTGGTGATGTGCAGCGGCGAAGCGTCACTGTTGCGAGGGTTTCGGTAACTCGCCTACCCAGCATCGTGGGTGAGTGTGGGCATGTCTTCCAGGGAGAACCGCCGAGAAGGGCGAATTCTTGGAAAGGCCTTTGTCCCGCAGTGGACGAACTAGGCTTATGGATGGATGGATATATATAATTGCTTAATTGTTAAACATCTGGCATAGGTCAGCCAAAATGTCGGTATAATTTGAGGGTACTCATTATCCTTTTCCCCACAGTTAGACAGGTTAGTTAGGATGGAAAAAAACTATGATGGCCTTATCAAAGTGGTACCAAATAGAAATGATGACGTCACAATTTTTTGTATGGACTTTTAAATGTTTTTTTATGGAACCTGTAGCCAATACTGTGGAGTACCAAATGATAAGCTGATTGTAAAAATATACTACATAATTATTCTTGCGTACAAGAAACAGCATGAAAATATTGTTCTACATCGAGCTGTTTTTGGACGAAAATTGGTTATTTCTTTAGAACCACTAATGGTATTTGTACGGTTCTTGCACTAAAATACAAAGAAAATATTGTTTAGAAAAATTATTTATGGAAATTTTCTTCCGTCCATCGCGTCAATGTGAAAAGTATTATTTTCTCCTATTTTGCGCTATCCGGAGACCCAGCTACGTCGTAATGCAGTGCGCACTGATATGAACGTTATTTCAATATAGTTTATGTCGATATTTGTATCGACACAGGTCGACTCAAGGTCGTTGGTGACTATCTGCCCCTTAAGGGTCAATACTCCAGACTATTGTATAAAAAATTGTAAAATTGTATAAAAAAATAATTAAAAATAATTTTAACAGCCTAAATATAACTCTTAGCAATGTATACCAATAGTTTACTATAGGAATAAACGTATTTGACATTATGATAGCTTCAAAATAATATAGAAAACTATATGAGTATAAAACTATACAAGTATTTTATTTAATTATTTTTATATAGTATATTTATCTTCACAATCAACTCATGAAGCTCTTTCATTTGAAAGCCCACAAGATAGGCTTCAGATTTTTCAAGTTCGTTTAAACGTCATGACGTTATGACGTCATCATTTCTATTAGCTGCCACTTTGAGATGGCCATTATAATTTTTTGACATTTTAACTAACCTGTCTAACTGCAGTGAATAGGAAAATGAGTACCCCCAAATTATACAATTTTCTTAACTTTGGCGCTGGCCCATGGACTGTTAATTTTCCATCCATCCATCCATCCATCAGCCTAGTTCGTCCCCTGCTAGACATAAGCAGCACCAGTGAAGCTACTGCCCGTCACCAGTCTGTCCATCGATCCCAGGCATAGTGGGCCTCCTGGTTTTTTGCTTGTGAGCTGTCCTCTTAATCTCTCCCGAATTACTCCAAGTAAGATGGTGGTACCTCCACAGTCGAGCCCGGCATCAGCTCTACCACCTTAGACATTAATTGACTATTAATTTTAATCTACATAAATATCTCAAGCTTTAAACTTGATTTAAATAATTATAGGACTATGTTTTTTATAAGAACGTGATTGGTTAATCATGATCATCAATCATTCAGCCCACATCCACCCACTATTGGACATAGGCCTCTTCTTCCATTGTCCACCAACAGCCCTGACGATTTATTGGTTGCTACTTATATGTTCTGTGGTTGCTACCAAATAAATGACGAGATTTCTTTGAAAAACCTTTGCTGTCATTCCTAATAGGATTGTCTCCATACCTTATCCTGAAATTTCACATGGCTTGCTCACGCTCCATACCTATTGTTCTTGAATTGATATCGTAAATGGATATCTGGTTAGTACGGGTATCTGGGGGCACGGCAGTGCCCCCGCAAAGTCTCGCAGAAAAAACGCGGAACGGCCGTACCATCCTTTTCTCGAAGCAACTCACGGCACTTTCAACCCCCCTGTATCTTCGTTGTGGGTGAAGCTAGAAGTCTGAAATTTCAGAAACCAAGAGTACTTACTGATCCTATATCTGACCCCAAATAACAACTTTGTACCTATATTCGATTACGAAATATCTCAAGTCAAAGTTCCCTTATTTTGTCACTGACTGACTGACACATCATCAAAAGTCTAAAGGTGTTCTAGCAGGCCTACAAACTTGAAATTTTGCATGCGGTTTGTGTTAAGTGTACATTGCAACAAAAAAATATAAAAATGTTATTTGCGGTTGGTAATTTAATATTTCCATACAAAGTCTATACAAAATGTATGTTTCCAGCTGCATCTATGAATTTGTATGACACTAGATGACGTTGGTAGAATGCTGCTTTGCATTAAAGACGCCTAAAACGAAAAATTCTACGTTAAAGTTAAAGTGCGAAAACTAAAAAATAAAACCGGTAAAGTGCGAATCTGACTCGTGCATAAAGAGTTCCGTACCCCTACACAATACGGGTACGGAACCCTAAAAGTAAATAACAACAATAAAGATGCCATAGCAACATTAAGGCGACAAAAAACAAAGCGATAAAACGGTAGCGCCTGACAAACAATTCGGTACCTTTTTAGTACGGAACCCAAATTTTCATTATTTTACTTTTAAGTATTTACTACAGACTGCCCAAAGTTTAAACTTTTACTTGTATGTTGTATTACCGTTCTAAAGATAGAGCCTTTGTTATAATAATCTGTTCCTTGGGTAAGGCACCCTAAAAAGGGTGGTTTATAATGTTCCACACATTCACAATATTAGTCTATTTAAGAAGAAAATATCAACATTTCGTAATTAAGTCACTAAAAAAACGGTAGTTTGCGAATCCGACTCGCGCATAAAGGGTTCCGTACTCCTACACAATACGGGTATGGAACCCTAAAAGTAAATTGCAACAACATAGATGCCATAGCACCATCAAGGCGACAAAAAACAAAGCGATAAAACGCTAGCGCCTGACAAACAATTCAGTACCTTTTTAGGAAGGAACCCTATTTTTTATTATTTCTTATTTTACTTTAAAGTAGTCTGCCTAAATTTTCAACTTGTATGTATAACCGTTCTAACGATAGAGCCTTTGTTATGATAATTTGTGCTTTGGGTAAGGAACCCTAAAACACATTTAGTCTATTTAAGAAGATAAATATCAACATTTCGTAATTAAGTCGCTATTAAACCGGCTAAGTGCAATTCAGACTCGCTCACGAAGGATTCCGTACTACCATCACACAATATGGGTACGAAACCCCAAATCGTTATGGTAAATACCAACAATAAAGATGACATAGCAACATCAAGGCGACAAAAAACGAGGCGCTAAAATGGTAGCGCCTGACAAACAAATCAGCACCTTTTGAATACGGAACTCTAATATTTATATGCCCAAAATTGTTGTTTTATAAAGATAGAGCTGAAACAAATAACATCGAATAATTGGACCCCCCTTGGATTTCCATTTATTGAACTTTTTATGCTGTGATAAGGGCCATATTATTATTTGCCGTGATAGAGGACAATGTAACATATATTATGTGAAAATATTTACGCGCTACCTATAACGGCTGAAGCTGTAGACCCATGTGATAGATGGATAGACAGCGGAGGATTAGTAATAGGGTCACGGAACCTAATGATACGGAACCCTAAAAATCAAGGTAAAAGGTTATTTATCAAGTAAAGCTTTAAATATATTAAAGGAAAAATAAAGCGGCTAATGTTGTTTTATTTGTATATGCATCCTCTATGATGTAGGTATATTGAAATGTCTATGTACTCGTGTGTCATTCAAAAAAGACCAGGTTTAGCTCATTATTCTGAGAGGTTTAGACATAATAATGTACTCTGTGGTTTAGACTGACAAGCCTGCCTTTCACTTCATGGTCAAAAGAAATTTTAACCTGCCTGTTGCATCTATTTGTGGATAATAGTAATAATAACTTACAGTAAAAATTAATATTGCAATGGAACCTGAAATATTGTACATAAATGAAAATCCTTGTCCACACCTAGTTGTCCCTATACCTGGAGATGGTTCATGTTTGTTCCATTCTTTGTCATTCTCTATGTATGGGAACATTGAGTCGTCATGTGACATTAGGTGTGCGGTAGTCGAGTATGTGGTAGCGTATTGGGATGAAATGCAACTTTATACGTGTGACGAGCGTGGAGACACATGTACTCGATAGCAATGATGAAAACTACCACCTACGGTTCCGTATCCGAACTTATGGCAGCCACCGCTTTGTATCCATTTACGTTCGAGGTTTACGAAAATGGCCGTTTGAGAGGATCATTCGGTGGCGATCCTGGGATGCCAGTGAAACGTTTACGATTCTCTGGTAGTTTCTTAGGTGGTCATTATGAAATGCTCCTTCCCGATACTAGTTTCTCAGGAGTATGTCCTAATGATCAGTTAAAGGGAGTGGGTTTTAAGAAAATCCGCAGCTGACCTGCAAGAAATATTACCCGAGAAGAAAAAAAGGAGGACTACCTACAAAAAGACATGAGATCCCATCAAAAACATAAAATGTACAAAAATGGCAAGTCTCGCAACGCAATCCTTCCACCGTAAAAAGTTGTGAGATCTTATGTAAAGCCAAGTCTGCTATTTTAGTTTTTATGGAAGCACCTTTTCATTTAAGTTAGTATGGGAGCACCTATTTAACAAATTTATCATTAACTGTTTCCTATTTAGTAACCTACCAACATTAAGTGACTGTATTAATATTAGTCATCTTTATTTCCTAATCCAATATGGTGACTTTGCAATCGCAGAGCACAAATAAAGCACTGATGCGTAGAAATATCTTCTCAAATCGCTACTAAATTGGTATTAGGTAGCTGATATGTTGTATATGTTGCTGTGCGATTGCGAAGTCACTATATTTTATTAGGAAATAAAGATGACTAATATTAATACAGTCACTTAATGTTGGTAGGTTACTAAATAGGAAACAATTAATGATAAATTTGTTAAATAGGTGCTCCCATACTAACTTAAATGAAAAGGTGCTTCCATAAAAACTAAAATAGCAGACTTGGCTTTACATAAGATCTCACAACTTTTTACGGTGGAAGGATTGCGTTGCGAGACTTGCCATTTTTGTACATTTTATGTTTTTGATGGGATTATATATTTACTAAGTGCCATTATATACTTTATACACATTTTATCAGAAGAATTAAATCTTCTGACTGAATCTTCTAAACTAAACCTATATACAACGTGTAACAGAAAGGAGTAACCATATTTGAATAGCTTATTCAGTCAATGGTATAGAACAACTTTTACTATGGAACAAAACCTGTATCTCGAAATTTTTTTTTTACTGTTTCATAGAAAAATGCAATGCCGCTCGGCCGAAATGTATGGAAGGGCAGATTTTTTTTTCAGATTTCAGGGTTGGCTCCATAGTAAAAGTTGTTCTATACCATTAACTGAATAAGCTCTTTAAATATGGTTACACCTTTCTGTTACACGTTGTATAGCAGAAAAATATGAAAGAAGTAAAAAGTATAAAACCAAATAGGAGGGCGCCCAAGACACTGGCAGCGTTACCTAGTTGGATAGCTAGGCTTATACGTTGTCCGAGGTACGCGCTAACCCTGAGGCGTCGACCAGGACGAGGCGTGACATATTTCGTGAAAGAGTCAACGCACCTATGGCCCCCACGGCCCTAGGGTTAAATTAATTATTTTAAATTGTTATTGTAATTTCAGTTATTTTTGTTTAAAAAAAAAAACATTTTTTATCGCAAACTTGTTGTTTGCGTAGATATTCATCGACGTTAATGATTTTGTAATTTACATAATGAAATAATTCGCTTAGATTAAATTATGTTAAGGTGTGCTAATTCGAAAACCATTTCGAAATTTAGGTTTAATAAGCTGTATTTTTGAACTTGTCGTCTAAAAAACCTCATGATGATGAATATTTTTACGAAAAACATGCAACTTCCATTTGCCTTCGTGTGACGTCACTTGAGAAATGGCTGTTTAGAAATGTGTCCTTTGCTATCAAGATAAATTTATAAAAATTTGCTGCCAGCTGATTTGACAGATGAGTAGACAGACAGAGACACACCACTTTTTTATAAGCAATCGCACATTACAATCAGTATATTGTCTAAAATTTTCAAGAAACGTCATAACCGACAATTCTTTGAACAATCATGAAAATATAATGGTTAATTTATATACCAAAATAATGAAAACCATGTTCTATTACCTGAAAAAATAAAAAGTAAAACTTTTTGAAATTAAGCAATGGGAATTAATCTCAGTTTAATCCCATCAAATAGTGCGGTGGGATAGCTGCAAAGTTTTTTCAAGATTACTGAGCAGATGACGAAGATTTGGTACACAAATAAAATAAAAGTGCTCTCGCTTAAAAGGATATTATTAAATTATTTGATCTATCGCTAAATGTAGATAATACAAACTAAAATAAAATTAATTTAGTTAAGATCTAGGGATATCAATAGACAGATCAGCAATAATGTAAGCAACAGCAGTCCAAAATGCAGTACAAAGGTCTAATTCTTCTGGGTTCTGTACATTCATGGTGTCACCTTCAGAGTGGTGGAACCAAAAGTATTTCTCATTAGCGTTCAAAAGTGCCGCTCCTGGTACTCCTTGTGATATAATCACCACAATATCAGAACCAGGACTATTTTCTTCTTTCAACTCTGTTGCGTTTATTGAAGAAAACAACTTCAGAACTTCAGCTACGATGCAACGAGTTTGTTGTGGTCCTGTTACACCTAGTCCTAAGGGTTTAAAAGTACCTTCATCAGATTCCATTATGAAGTTGATATTAGAAAGATCGTCTTTATGTTTCTTTACATATGCTTGAGCACCAATAAGACCCAACTCTTCACTTGTCCAGAGAATCGATCGTACAGTTCTTTTGGGTCTCAAATTCAACTGCTTCAATATGACAGGTACGGCCCAACTTATCATCATACCACCACCGTCGTCCATTGCACCTTGTCCAACATCCCAACTGTCGATGTGGCCAGATACAATGACTAACTTTTCAGGATGTGCCGATCCCTTTAGATCTATGAGAGTATTTCTTGAGATTTTTTGGTCAATTGTATTGGACATTTTTATGTGCAGTACAACTTTTTGTTTCTTATCATAAAATCTGGTGATTAGGTCAGCATCTTCAAGTGTGATGCAAGCCGTTGGGATTTTTGTTATATTACCATGGTAGGTTTGCATTCCAGTGTGTGCAGAATAAATGGAAAACGGTGCAATCGTTCTTATCAGCGAAGCAACTGCTCCCTTTGCAGAAGCTTTTGAAGCTCCTTCGCTTCTATACGAAACAGTTTCCCCGTACGTTGTGTAATGCTGATTATATAATACAATTTTGCCTTTGATTTCATTATCATCTAAAGCTTCCAGATCTTTGAATGATTTTACAACCACTACTTCTGCAGTTATACCTTCAGGTGGAGTACCTACACTATATCCAAGTCCTAAGACCGATACATTTTTCTTTCGGGGTTCTAACATGACCACAGATTCATCACCTCGAACCCAATGTGGAACCTAAAAACAAATAAAGTTCAATTATAACAGTCTAATATTAAGTATGCAAGCCTCTAAGTTTTAAAGGATATTTGAAGAGTATTTTGAACATTTTAATTTCTTAATTTCAATTACCTCGACTTCTTCTGTGACAACATCTTTTAAATCTTCAGCTCGAGTAATGTTGATCATATAATCTATCGCGTTTTCCAGAACCTCGCTGCCAGATACACGTGGGCCGAATTTGTCAACAAATTTCTCCAGTCTGAAATATAGAGCATATTTATGACTTGAGCAACAATAAAGATGTATTTTAGCTATGATATTTGGTACAGTGGAGATCACATCAGCCTAAACACTGTATATATGCATAACTACTCTACATTTGAGTGTTTGAAAGAAAGTGCAATCCCTCTCAATAGCGCTATACAAAAATACTCTAAGCGCGCGACAAACATACAATCTTTTGCACACATTTTCGCCGTTCATCTTGAAAGGAGGGCAAAGTCCAAACTGTTTAACTCAACATGATCTCCACTGTACTTATTTGTCATCGTTATTTTTATTGTAAGGTACTGCAAGCTGAATTTTGTGTTTTCTATCAGGTTTTTAAGGGATTTAAGAGGACGGCCTATCCCAGCAACTTTTTTTATTACATGTCCAGCACAATATCCCATTTGCAAAGATCTTATTTGCATTTGATAGAGGCGATTATATGTTGGCTCATTGGCCTCTTTTTCTTGGATGCGTAAAACTAATAATCATGCAGCGAAACAACAAATTGGTGTGTTTTTGCTAATACTGAAATATTTTGTAGGAATAAAATATTAAATTTAAGTGGACTGACTGACTTCATATTTCTATATATATAACCGATTTCTTTTGCGGAACGTTTAAAAACAAAAAAAAAAAGGTTGGAAATTTATTTTTTTAGACAAAAGTATATTGAATTATTAACTGAACAAATGTATTTTTTTCAATATGAGGAGAGAGCTAGTTCCTTCCAACGAACCCTTGAAAATCTGGCGTTGTTGATATTCTAGCGTCAGGTGTCCCGTTAAACCTATTGTGAACCCTAGTAACAGCCGTCCTCTCTGGTTAACGACTACCAACTTTCAATAGAAGTCGAGTCAGGATCAATAATATGCTTTTTGAGGCAAGCAGACAGGACACAAACTATGCCCCTACGGGATTTGAACTCACTTTAGATTAGTGAGCCAAGACATACCACTGGGTCACAAAGGCGGACATTATACAATATAAATATTATTTTTAAATATACTTGTCTTTGATTGGCGCATGAGACGAAGCCGTAAATTCTAAACTTCTTTATATGTACAGTGGAGATCACATCAAGCTATATGGACTTTGTACCTTTCTTATATCCTCTACTGGAGAAGCTAATGCAGTACTGCAAGTGTATAGCTTGATGCTATCTCCACTGTACAAATGATCGATTTCGCATAAAAGTAATTAACTAGATTTTTTCGTGAAAAATTTGTTATAAAAATGATAAGGTTCGTCAGTCGCTTAGCGCAAGGTGCATAACTTAACTTTATTTTTCTTGTTAAGAAGTTAAAAATTGAAAAATATTTTGGTCTGTGGCAGTTAACACTCTTATAATTCAGTATTAGCATAGTAAAACCAGAACAGTAGTTTAACTCACGCCCCGTACGAGACTTAAATACCTACTGTTGCAGGGTTGTCCCTTCTTTTAGTTTCGTAGCTAATAAAACATCAATACTTAAAATGTTTTGAAGCCGATTATGACAATGAGCTATCAATCGATGACGTAGTGAAACATCCAAACATACATACCTACTACAAACAAACATACATTCATATCATACAAATAAACATATAGACACTATAACTCATAAGGAAATCTTACTTGCTTATCTTAATTATTGTAAGAAAAAATATTGGCTCCTGAACTTTACTTTAAAAATATAGGCATCTTTAAATGGGGGAAGGGGGTAGCTGTCCCCCCCTAGATATTCGAAAAACTTGAGAGATTTTAATAATAAATCAGTCAGTCAGTGACAAAATAAGGGAACTTTGACTTGAGATATTTCGTAATCAAATATAGGTACAAACTTGTAATTTGGGGGTAAAGGTAGGTTCAGTAAGTACTCTTGGTAACTGAAATTTTAGACTTCTAGATTTACCCACAATGAAGATAAAAGGGGGGTTGAAAGTGCCGTGAGTTGCTTCGAGAAAAAGATGGTACGGCCGTTCCGCGTTTTTTTTGCGAGACTCGGCGGGGGCACTGCCGTGCCCCCAGATATTATAATGTACACAGGTTGTTTGCTTGTGGTGCTCTACACTACAAACCTATCACTACATACGAAGATATTAAAAAAAAAAACGGCCAAGTGCGAGTCAGACTCGCGTACCTAGGGTTCCGTACTGTGGATTATAAATTTAATATTGTCATTCTTTTTCGTGAATTTCTCAACCGCATTATTTTTCCTGTAATCTTTATGTAAACACATATTATAGGTACCATGATTTTGTCATACTTTTTGCTCCACCAGTTTTAGAGATAAGAGATACAATTTATTATGGCTTTACAAGTATTTCTCGAAAAAGATGCAATTAAATATAGCCAACTTATATATTTTTAAAATCAGCTTTTTAATATCTACAGTTTGATACCCATATTGTATTTTGATAAAATATTTTTCTGTAATTGGCCAGTATTCTATAATCGACATTATTTTCATAGTTTTTGGTCTAGCAGTTTCGGAGATAAAGGGAGACATACATATTTTTGCGGTTTTTTAAAGATTTCTCGAAACCAGTGCCAGTAAATAAAGTAAAAGTTTATATTTATACAGTTCACTTTTTTAATATCTACAATTTGATGTCCATATTGTATTTTTAGAAAAAAAAAATATTTTTCTCAATTTTGTTTTGGACATATTTTGAACATTTTCAAATATATATTTTTTTTACACCGTGATATGTGGGCAAATTAAGGCTATTTTTGTGCCAAATTTTATGTCTTTATCTTTAACGGTGCTAAAGTTATGAGGCTGTGACATACGGACGGACGGACGGACAACGGAATCTCAACATAAAGGTTCCTTTTGTACCTTTTAGGCACGGAACCCTTATTAGTTCGTATTAAACATGAAGATCTATAAAGTTGAGTAACTTATAGTTAGAAAAACATTAAACTTCTATCTATTGATAGTCAATGGTACATAAAAATATATATGTAATATAATATATAGAGCATAATAGCGAGATTCAAGAGAATTGCGTTTTAATTAAACAATTACATAATGTACGAGTATAATACTCATGTCTTCCGTACATTATGTAATAGTTTAAATATAAAATAATTATCTTGGATTTTAAAATGATGTTGTAATGCTTATCAAACTATCACTCGACTGATGACGGCCCCATATCGTGGGCCGAAATATATCGAGCAAAAACCTATTATTATTGTTTTCATTATAATAAATAAACAAAAGAAATAAATAAAGCTTAAAAGCAAATTATAATACATTTATTAACATATAATTAGATTTGTACGTATAAATGTAGTAAATGTATTGAACAATGTAGTAAACTATTATAACTTTTAGTTTGCAGTTTTATGCAAACTGAGTGGATTTTTCGCTATAAACTCGCACTAAGTATAAAGTTTTTTTTTTTTCATAAGCCCAATATAGTGTTAAATTTTTTAACATTCAACTATGTCAACAACTTTACTATGGAATTACACATGAAATAGCGAATTAAAAAACGACTGTTCTATAGAAAAGTACATGCTACATGACCAATCATTTTAATTTAAAAGCTATGCTCTTCTCAGTGGAGTCCTCTCCATTCACTTCTGCACTCCGCCTTTTCTTTCACTTCTTGATACGACACGACATTTACTTTCTCTTTTCCCTGATCCATGAATGTTCTCCTAGGCCTTCTGACCAAACTATTTGACCATCCATCCATCCATCAGCCTAGTTCGTCCACTGCTGGACATAAGCCTTTCCAGGACTTTGCCACTCCCGGCGGTCATCTTGGAAGAATTGCCCATACTCACACACGCTGGGCAGGCGGGTTGGTGAGCGCGGTGCCGGAATAAAGGCCGGCTATTATTGACGGAAATACGGTCGAAATACCATCGGTCCCAGGCATGGTGGGCCTCCTGTTTTTTTGCCTGTGAGCTGTCCTCTTACTCTCCCCCGAATTACTTCGATTGGGTCTGCAAGTAAGATGGTGGTACCTCTACAGTCGAGCCCGGCATCAGCTCTACCACTACTTGACCAAAATATATAAAACAGCTGATTATTTTTGCGACTTCAGTTGACTTCGTAAAAGTTGTTTATATGGACGAGTACTTAACAAGCTATCAGCGGCCGGCAATGTTAGTATTTCAAATTTGTCGTGTTATCACGCCGGCAATTTCACTATGAAAATCCATAAAACTGTCGTGTTATTTGAATATGGAATGAGGTTTTGTTACGTTTACTCACCAGCAATTACACTGTGCAAAGAGGTTTTATTATTGTTACTGGCTGAATACAAATGAGGTAATGCAAAGAAAATACATGAGGGTTGGAAAAAAGGCGCGAAGATATGATAGCGTCGTTTTTTTGTTTTAATGAAAAAATATTGCATTTTGTTTTTTTTGATCAACAATAGTGATAGAATATTGTGAATTAAAATCGCCGTAACCAGTGTAGTGTGTTGTTCAATGAAACAAAAGTGCAGACCGTACCTTTTCATCTGTTTCTTCTAACCCAACATTTTGTTCGTGTTATGGGTCTATCAATGTAGCACGAACTGACAGAATAGTGACAGGACAGTTCCTTCAGATGATCCACAAGAAAGGATATACAAACACAGAGAAGAAAAGAAACTAATATAACCAGGCAGTATGGGCTTAAGCCTTTAGCCTTTTCCATGAAGGAAAGAAAGCGACAAAAAAAATAATACATTGCGCGCGAAACGTTAATTATTGGTATATTATTGGCACTATAAGTTTTTCAACACACCTATTTGAAAAACGACAATTGGCTTTAGGGGATATCGGGAGCCAGTCAATGGGAGTTTGCACTTTCTCTCTTCTGATTGGTCCGCGTTCGGTTTCTGATAGATTAGTGTCATTTATGAAGAAGTTACTGGCCGGTTAGGCTTCGGCGGCAATGCGCGCTGAAAAAAGAACTGTCATTCTTCTTTTCATTTATTTTTTCTCAGAAATTTGTCGTAACTATTGTTGCAAATAATAATTAAAATGAGTTCGAGTATGTAGTGACAGTGATAATATATTAACTCCTGAAAACATATTAAACTATGCAGCTATTTTGGTGTAACAATTATTACCACAAAATACCAGGTACTCGTGGCTTTTTCTTTTCCTCATAGGTAGTGATGTAAAACAGTGCGTATCACTCGGGCCCAAGTAATATTTTGTTTTCGAGCGGCGTATATTGAATTCCTCGCGACGCTCAGTATTCTACTTTAAAATTCTTTGCTTATTACTCTTGGGCCCATTGTAACACAAATAAGTATTTACAGCTGGCCAGTGAAAATTTCATTTAAATTTTGAATAGAGAACTCTTTGGTAACTTGATGAGATGTATCTCAGAATAAGGATTCTGAGAGATATTTTGAATTAATTCGTCATTTGTTTTTTCAAATTGGCGCCGATTTGAAAAGTCTTTGTAAGCACCTCAAGATGAAGTAACGCGAGAAAATTGTTGGTCCATGATTTATTATGAATTTTGTTTTGATTTTAGGCACCAAAAAAGTGATGATAGACTTCGATTGGCATTTTGGATTAGATGAAGCGCCATCTTATGTCGCTGCTTACAACTGGTTTGGGCGTAGCAGTCTCACTGATGATCTGCTTGAGGAACGTCCTTCAACAGCGACAACTGAAGATAACGTCAGTGCTGTGCGACGCATGATAGAGGCTGATAAGAGAGTGACCTACTAGCAGATTCGGGCAAGCTTAGGCATTGGTACGAGTTAAGTACAAAAAATATTACATGAACATCTAGGCATCAGGAAGCCTTGTACTAGATGAATTCCGCATAATTTGAGCGAAGATTAAAAACACCTTCACATGGATTGGTGCCACGAAATGTTAGAAAAAATTAACGGAGGTGACTCGAATGGTGTTTTTGACAACGTCACAGGTGATGAAAGCTTGATATATTGTTACGAACCCGGAACGTAAAGACAATCTGCTCGGTGGGTGTTCCCTTTTGAGGATCAGCCAACTAAAGTAAAGAAAGGAAGAAGTCAGGGAAAAAAGATGGATGCCTCGTTCTTTGGACGAAAATGTCATTTCGCGACAGTTGTGCTGGAAGATGGAAGGACAGTTACTGTTGACTGGTATATTAATAATTGTTTGCCAGTTATCATGGAAAATATTTGACAGCAGCGCCCTCGAAGCAGGATCCTTTTTCACCACAATAACGCCTCAGCACACTTCGCGAAACAGACAGTCAAATATTTGAACACTAATCAAAGTCTTCTTGTACGAGTTCCACTATTTTATTTCCTTAATTATTGCGACTAGTTTCGTCTATTTGACATCGTCGGGCTGATTGGAAATATTGACTAAAAAAATTAGTCAATATTTGACTAAGGCAGGTGTCGAGATAATGAGCCATTCGCCATAAAGTCCCGACCTAGCACCTTGCGACATTTATTTATTGCCGAAAATCAAAGATACAATACAAAAATTCAAATACAAAAATGTTCATTTACGGCAACATTATTTCAAGTTACATTATTGTTGTTGGGACTTCCTTTTAAGTATAAAAATACCTGTAACAGGAAGCCCCAACTTCCCAGATAAACTTCAAGGTATTCGCTTTACGAGGCCTGAAGATGCATTGAGTGCGTTTGAAGAGATCTCTAAGGAAGAATGGGCCCACTGCTTCTTTCAGTGGTTCCATTGAATGCAAAGATGTATAGAAAGAACAGTGACTACTTAAAAAAATAATAAATGTTTTAGCAACTTTCTAATTTGAGCCGATTTTGATTCTCTAAAAACATAATTATTGATTAAAATGAGCTCAAGGCAAGAAAATATTTTGAATTAAAAACCAGACAGTGAATATCTAGACGTTAAGGAAAGTGTTACTAGTGGAGTCTCTAGTAGAACCTTTCCTACTAAAAGTAAATATTTTTTACAGTTTGAATCGTACTAAGTAATTGTATTTATGATTTGTTTTGGTAGGTTAACTTTTAAGTGATAAATTAATTGTAATTAATTGGTTTAATTTATTTAAGTTAAATTCATTAAGTGTAATTGATTACTTTAAAATATTTGTATGCTAGCCTGGCAGATAGCATTGGAACTAATATGTTTGTACATTTCACATAAAAACTTTTGTAACATGCTTTCGGACAAATACACTTTTGATTGATTGATTGATTGAAAAGGTATTGAACTAATTGTTTGAATATCTATGCATTGTTTGAGAAAAGTACTATACAAGCCTTGGCGGCAATTGGTCATTGATGGATTTACTGTTTGACCATCATGCTTAACTTGCCGGCCACTGAAGTAATGTGCTATATCTACTCGTAATAATATCTATCACAAAAGTATTCTTTTGAAATATTTAAGGACTTAATATAAGAATAAGAATAAGAAGGCATTTATTCGCTGCAATAACAAGTAAAAAATAAAATAAAGTAGATTAAAAAATTAACAAACACAACACTAACATACACAATGATCAGTAACACAATAACAATAAAAACAAGAGATGTTGTGTTGAGGCAGCGAAAAACGTCTGACTCAGGACAATGCGATTTAAAAAAATCTCAGTGCCCTGGTATTATGTCAGGCCAGTTATCACACAGAATGCAATGCAATACTCTTATTTATTATGTTAATAAATAACATTATACATATAATATACATAAATTAATCACACCATTCTAGAAATACAGGACATATTTTATATATATGTATTAAGACTAGGGAGCTATTAATAGTGGTGCCATCTTGCGGGATTTAGGTCCTTGACCTCTAAATAAACGTCGTGTCGGGGTCCACAGGATAGCTTTTCTCAACAAACAAATGTTTTTGATTTTATTTTTCTGTTTAAAGTATGTTATATTTATTAGTAATATAAGAAGGTAAAATATATTTTTTCATGGCATTTTTGTACAATTTTTTATTCATTTGACTGATACCGGGCCCAAAGTGGGCCGAAATATGTGTCGGACATATTTAATTTATAATTTGTATTTAGTTCTGGAACCGTTTGCCCCTTTCTATCCAAAAGTTGAAAAATGTTAACTCATTTAGCATCAAAGTGAAGCACTTTTTTCATTCTGAATACCCGTCAAAATAGAACTCCATCTAAAAATCCCGTCCCTAATATTAAGTATTTAAGTATGTATACGTATTTATTTATTTACGTTTATTTTATTTATTTGAATTTTTGTATGTGTACCTATGTATTTTTCATGTGAAATATAAAATATATATTAGATTATAATGTAAATTAATATAACATTTTGGTTGAAATTAGGACGTTCTCTTTTTGTTACCCTTTTTATCGTTAACATCTTTTTCATTCCACCCAAAGGTTGCCTGGAAGATATTGCTATTAGCAATAAGTGCCGCCTTTGTACAAAATGTCTGTATTTTATGTGAAAATGTGTTGGAAATTATTTTTGTAAAGTATAATAAATAATTAAATAAATTAGTTGAATGTTTTTCTAACGTAATTACGTACTAAGGATTACGCGGTCAATGTAAACATTAAAATTATCATAACTAACGTTTATTGCGGCACATGAGTGCATACATGATTTAAAATTGCATTGTCTTTGTCTTGTTCAAATCCTTTTAATTAATCATCAATATTATCATCTACCACCACGTCAGCATCTATTATCTTTTGATGGATGTGATCTATTAGGATAAAACATGATTGTTTGTGATAATGTTTAACTCACTCAGTATAAGTTCTTTTCTTGAATTGACCCTTTAGAACATGATCTAAAATAGTATCAGTGACCCACTTATATGAAGCTATTTCTTTCTTTAACTCATTATCAATAACGCACTCTGAACTTTCATATCTATTAACAACAAAGCGTGAAGAAGTCAAGTTTATACTGAATATCACTAGTAATACAAAAATATTTATTCTTGGTTCCATTGTAAGACGTTATTACTCTTCTAGAGTCTGAACAGGAATGAATGACATAGATTCAATCTTATCTGTATAAACTAAAACGCAAGATCCCGTTTTGTAGGTATTATGTGGCCAAATAATACTAATAGGCATAAGGAGCACAATAAAGTTATCATTATCATCAAAGAATTTGTCAATATAATTACACGTTTATACTCGATATATTTCGACCCATTTTCGTCATCAGTCAATATTATTATAATTTCCTCCAATAATGGGACAGCAGTTTGTAAACATTCAACTAATTTCTGAACTTCGCATTATTATCTCATTCATCGTGTCATTTTGTCAAACAGACAATAGACATAAAAATAATTATTAATATATAAATATAAGCTGCTGTCGGGGGTGCTCCAAGTGTGAACTGTAAAATACAAGTCACAGTCCGCACTAGGTACACCTGCGTTTCACCGACGATTATTACGTCCCAAATGAGTTTCTTACGATATTTTCCTTCGCCGTTTAGCAATAGGTAAGAAAGAACAAATACTATGGATATGAATTACGAAAAACTCTTTGGTGCATGTCCGACCGGGGATCGATCCTGGACCCAAGATTGAGAGACCAGTCAGTGTTCTACCCCTGAATTACCGCCGCTTAATTATTAGACATTATAATATTTATGTCGCAGAATAATCTGGACTATAATAATCTGGATTCCGGGACTTTTGCTAAAATCCGGTAGATAGCATGTGAGATAATAACTGAAAGATTTCTGGATTGTCATAAAGATTAAGCACGAATGTTATATATGGCGTTCGCACCACTTCTAACTAACCTATCCTACCGGCTCACATCTGCGCTGAAGCATTTCTAGGTCACTCTTATGTTATCGTATCGTATTGGCCAATATACTAGTATTATAGCCTAAAAACCTCATTATGATGTTATCTGCCGGAACTAAGCCCAAGATCTTAGCGAAGACGTATTTTGCTATTGTCCTACGACATATACACATATATGTTGTCGGCATATTGTATAATCCAGCAAATTGTTAAGTATGAGATCGAAAATCTTTCATCAAAAAGTCAAAAATAGGTGCAATGACGGAATGGAGCGAGGGGGAGTGTGTTAGGTTTACATACAAATAGGTGCGACGACGAGTAGAGCGAGGGGGAGCGTGCTAGGTTTACATATAAATAGGTGCGACGACGAGTAGAGCGAGGGGGAGCGTGCTAGGTTTACATACAAATAGGTGCGACAACGAGTGGAGCGAGGGGGAGCGTGCTAGGTTTACATACAAATAGGTGCGACGACGAGTAGAGCGAGGGGGAGCGTGCTAGGTTTACATACAAATAAGTGCGACGACAAGTGGAGCGAGAGGGAGCGTGCTAGGTTTACATACAAATAGGTGCGACGACGAGTAGAGCGAGGGGGAGCGTGTTAGGTTTACATTAAATAAGTGTTGGGAACCGAGCGAAGTATTGCCATTTTCAAAGAAATAACCAATTTTAGTCTAACACAAGCTTGAATTTTGACAATATTTTCAGGCTATTTCTTAAACGCAAGAATAATTTCCTACAATAAAACTATTCTTTATAGTTTAAATAATACTAGGCATATACTTTTTTCATAAATTTTAAACATAATTTTTTTTGTGGTTTTTAGAAATAGATGCAAGTAAATAAAGCCATTACAATAAAATCTTTAAAACATTTATAAAATATTTTTTCTGTTCAGCTTTTTTTAAATCTGTATAGTTTTCCTGTAATAATTGGCCAGTTATGACCTAAAATCTAAATTTTTTTCATATTTTTCGGTCCACCAATTTTGGACATACATTTTTTGTAGTTTTTCAAAGATTTTTCGAAATCAGTGCTAGTAAATATGGTAGTAAAAGTATATATTTTTAAAATCGGCTGTTTAATACATTTAATTTGGTACCCATATTGTATTTTTAGTTTTTTTTTGTGTTTAGTGTTGGAAATATTTTGAACAATTAAAATTTTTTTTACGCCTTGTTTTGTGGGCAAATTAATGATATTTTTATGCCAAATATCAAATCTTTATCTTTATTGGTGCTAAAGTTATGAGGCTGTGACTTACATACGGACGGACGGACGGACGGACGGAGAAGGGAGTCTCACCATAAAGGTTTCTTTTGTACCTTTTAGGTACTATTACTTATTAATGGAGCCCTCAGTTCACGAGTCATACCCGCACTTGCCCGGTTTTTCTATTTTGCAATGCACTACTTTTATAATAATGTTATATTAAGTTTCCCAATAAATCATATTATCTTTGATATATTGCTCAAAGCTCAAATATTTTCCTGCGGTCACGTTGCACTAACTGGGAAACCAACCCTCTTGAAAATTTATGTATTAGTTTTCAGTTTTCTGTATTTTTCCTCTCTATTTTATATGAATGAGTGAGTAAGTGATAACAACAGCGATTTTTGATCAATTGAGATCAACAATCTCAAACACTATAAATGTTAAGAGTTTGTGAAATTTAGTTTGTTTTAGTTTGTGATATTAACAAACTGAGGGAACATTAACATGCATGCAACTTTTTTTATGGGGGGGATAAAAGTAGCTTTGAAGTGGTTCGTGTATATATAGTATATATAATACATGGCTGAAGTGCCGGCCTTTTAATTTCCAAACGACAAACTGCCGTATGTCTAGATCACAGAACATATTAGTCTAGATTTAAAGAATAACTACTTTTGCGCAAAAGTAGGCTGGAACTCTTATAGATCTGTTTTAGTTGCGTTTTGATAATTCATAAATTAAATTATTATTTGCCAAAATGTAAAATTACATATTGTTATAAAAAAAATGGTGTCCCATTAAATATCTAATCGCATTTAGACAACTTATAACTGTAACCTAATGGTGTCCCATTAAATATATATCTACTCGCATTTAGACAACCTGTAACCTAATGGTGTCCCATTAAATATATATCTACTCGCATTTAGACAACCTGTAACCTAATGGTGTCCCATTAAATATATATCTCGTCGCATTTAGACAACCTGTAACCTAATGGTGTCCCATTAAATATATATCTACTCGCATTTAGACAACCTGTAACCTAATGGTGTCCCATTAAATATATATCTCGTCGCATTTAGACAACCTGTAACCTAATGGTGTCCCATTAAATATATATCTACTCGCATTTAGACAACCTGTAACCTAATGGTGTCCCATTAAATATATATCTACTCGCATTTAGACAACCTGTAAACTAATGGTGTAAAAGTTGTTCTTTACTTTTGATTGAATAAGCTCTTCAAATATGGTTGCACCTTTCTGTTACACGTTGTATATCTCCTCACATTGAGACAACCTGTTACATAATGGTGTCCCATTAAATATATAATCTACTCGCATTTAGACAACCTGTAACATAATGGAGGCGATCGCATCTGATATACGAGCATAAACCAAAGTCTTTGATAATTAAACGTGTTTTATAAAGTAAGTCATAGTTTTGAACCATGTTTCTAACATTTAAGGTCATTGAATAATCAATTAAGATAATCGACAAAACTTTCATTGAATATTTCTCTTGACCTATCCTAATTGAAAGTATACTACTAACACTAGTATGTACAAGTTTAACAGTGAACATTTTTAATAAAAGTTAAACAACGTAAACTTTCTTTCACCCTTACAGGACAAGAAAAAAAAATTAGTAAAACAATAGAAGATGGGACACCCCATCCGTTCCGTAACGCCTAGTTTACACAGGTAGAGGAGGAAGTCGAGCGCGGGGGTTAAAAATACAATTACAATACAATTATAAAGTAAAATAAAAATACAATTACATTGTATTACTACTCGTAGCAAAACGTGAACTATTGAAAGATGGTACTTAATAATGAGGACGGGTGTGTAGATGGTTAAAAGTCAAGTTACTCTACTGTGAAGGTTGTCTGGAAGAAATCGCTTTAAGCGATAAGGCCGCCAATTGTTTGTTACCTAGCTTATAACTGTTTTCTCCTGTAAGGTTTTCTTTCAAATGGTGCACAATAAAGAGTATTTGTATTTGTAGACATTTTCTAGTTGTTTTATGTTGTTCAGAATTATTAATTTGTACAACATGTAACTAAGCCCAGTTGCAAACCTCTAGTGACTGGTGTCTAGACTTCGCGTAGACAAGTTAGACTTAGTGCGGAGTCTGCTGTTATATCAATTATTATGTACCTCTAGCTCAAATGTACAATATTTTAAGTAATAATTCAATAGTTGGTCACAATACTGTACACTATACTTACTTTTTTTGTGTTTCTAAGGTGGATATTTTTGTGAATCTGTGTGAATATTGTGCTTTGAGAAATAAATATTTTCGTCTTATTTTTTGTCTTTGTCTTGTCTTAATGTAAACCTGGCTAAAACAATAAATCTCGAGGACTAAAAACACATGTTTACTTACTCATCATAAGTCCTCCCCTTAAACGGTCCAGACACAGTAAAGTCTATCAAATCATTCACGACGGTGTGATAAGACGCTATTTCTTGTATTAAATCTTCAGACAGTTTGCAGTTGCGTTGTTCTGAGTAGCTTTGGATATGTTTACGTTTAGCAAATACAGACACAAGAAGCACTAGCAGCACTCCCATGAGTCGGTACATGTCTAGTGCTGTGGGACACGTCAGTGCCAGCGCCGCACCACACAATGCAACTCTGTGACGGTTAGCTAGGTACTAGCGCTATTATTGTCAAGGTCCGGATGCGGTGGATAAACTGACGGTTATCTAGTCTCATTACTATTGTGACCATACTCTCTCGAGCGGTTTTATTGAACAATTTGTTGTCCCTTTAGTGTAGTCGTTCGAAAGTCTTCGCCACTAATCCGGAGGTCGCGAGTTCAAATCCCGTGGGGGCACATTTGTGTTCAGCAGCAAATGGTTCACAGTCCATACGGGTACGGAACCCTAAAAATATCTATTATGGTAAATAACAACAATATAGATACCATAGCAACATTAAGGAGACAAGAACAAGCCGCTATAATGGTAGCGCCTTTCATACAATTCGCAGCTCCTGCTGAGTAAGGAAGCCTAATATCTTAACCGCTATATTTTCTTCGTAATCTTTACGTAATCACCCTAACATAATTTTTTTTTCATGTTTTTAGATCCTTTTGTTGGGGGGATAAGGGAGGGGGGGGGACATGTTAACGTTGAAAAATGCTACATTTGCGAGATTTTTTTGTATCGGACTCCCCTTGGGTTTAGTTTATTTTATCTTATTTGTGGTAACAACCCTATAAACTGTAGACCTCTTTGACAGACGGACTGATGGACGGACAGACAGACAGACAGTGGAAGCTTAGTAATAGGGAGGGTCCTGTTTGGTACCCTTCGGTGCGGAACCCAAAAAACAACGCTGTTTGATAACAAATAAAAACTTGCTGAGAAAACCATTTAGAAATTTACTAAACTCTCCCTAAAAATATATGTATTTTAAAATAAACTGAAAATAATATTTGTATTAACAACAAACAAAAATCAGGTTCTTAATCATTCTGTGTCCAGAAATTCACTCACTTTCTTACTTAACTTTACGGTTCACTTTCTTACGAGGGTCATGCCAAATGAAACTAGATATTCAAAAACTATATTACGAGTATTTATTCTTTATTGTAGATATCAGACTTCTCAAAGTATTCACCCTGAGCACGTATACACTTTTCCATACGTCTAAACCATTTAGAAAATACCTCTGCCCACTCTTCTTTAGACACCTCTGAAATCTCGAAATCGTATGCAGCGACTGCATCTTCTTTGCTTTCAAACCTCTTGACTTTTAATTTTTCTTTTATTTTTGGAAACAGGTAAAAATCGCAAGGTGCTAGGTCAGGAGAGGTAGGATAGGCACATTTTTCGTATTGAAAAAGTCGAGTGTTCTGGCAGACGTGTGCGCCGAGGCATTGTCGTGATGCCAGAGAAGCTGCCGGTTTCCTGACTTCGGCCGCTTGTCACTCCACGCTGACAGTACCTTTGGAGCGCAAACTGTCACGTACCATTCAGAGTTAACGGTTTTTTGATCCTTTAACACCACAGTAGCAATATGACCTATCTTGCAGAAAAATGAGGCGACCATTTGTTTCTGCATGCTTCGAGCACGGCGACATTTCTTCGGAGTTGGCTCATCATCAAAGCACAATACCGTCGACTGGCGCTTTGTTTCAGGATCGTAGTTATATAGCCATGTTTCACCACCAGTCAGTATATCATAAACGTTTTTTTTCTCGCCGCCGTTGAATTTATCTATTATAAATTTACACCAATCCACGCGACGCTCTTTCTGCTCATTGGTGAGTTTGTGCGGCACCCATCTCGACCAACGCTTACGGAGAGAAAGGTGGTCGTGTATGATGGTCTGCATTGCTGCTGATCCAATGCCCACTTCTCGCTCGAGCTCTACATATGTAATTGGCCTATTTTCTTGAACAAGTTTTTCGATTGCTCGAACGTTTTCTTGAGTGACCGCTGTTGGCGGCCGACCAGTCTTCGCCTCATCTTCAAAGCTTTTGCATCCTCTTCTGAATTCAGCAAACCAATTATAAACTGTTGCGCGTGAACAAGCAGATTCACCAAAAGTTCGAAACATTCTTGAGGCTTTAAACCTTTTTTATAGTCATAATAAATCATTGTCCGAAAATCTCTTCGAGTGAGCTCTATTGCTACGAACGAATTCCCGCCAGATTCTCTCGGAAAAACAAAATTTCAAAAAAAAAAAAAAATTAATTAGCGAATGTTCTATATTCAAAATTATTAGCTGGCCTATACGTAAAAAGTTCTAACGTGCCAGTGACAAACCAATGAGTAAAGAGTATCTAACTTCTTTTGGCATGCCCCTCGTATTACAAATTTTGGATTTATTTATTATTTATTTATTTATTTATTTATAAGAGTGAATTCCAAACTAGAAATCAATTCTAAATTTCTAAAAAAATGTCTGGTTCAATCACAAAGATATCAAATAATAAATATGTTATAAATAGTAAGAATAAATGCAAGGCTGCCAGGAATGTTATTAAAAAAAAAAAAAAAAAAAAAATTGAATCTGAGAGGTTTGCGAATCTCAACTAAAACAATTAAATATGAAGGCAAGACTGTACAGAATCCTGACAGCATTGCTGAGGCATTTAATAAATATTTTATTGAATTGACTAATAAATCTTAATCCACACAATGAAGGCGATATAATTAAAATGATATCATCGTTGAACAATACAAATTCTGAGGAATTTGATGGTGTAGCGACATAAATATTAAAAGCTTGCAAAATTAATAAATTTCGTCTGTACTTTATTATTATTAACTTATCTTATACACCTATCTTTAGAGACTAGATGTTTTCCTGATAAATTAAATATGTCTATTGTAAAACTCTTATATATAAAAAGGGTGAGAAATCTGAAATAGGAAATTATCGTCCCATCACACTCGCACACTCACACCAGTTCCCTCAAAGTTGTTGAACTCATTAACGGCATTACCCGTAACGTAGATATCCAAAACTTTACAGCAGTGTTGTTATTTGATATGTATAAGACTTTTGACTTTGTCTCGCACAAATGAGTACCATCCAAGCTCGAAAATTATGGAATAACAGTGCCAACGATACGTTGGCTGAGCACTTATCTAGAAAATAGAGTACAATGCGTAGAGATAAGTAGGCTAATAAAAAACGAAATCAAATGTCATAAGATCAGAGTTTAAATACTGTAAATGTTGTGTCCGTCAAGGAAGTGTGCTTGACCCACTTCTTTTCTTAATTTATATTAATGATCTCCCTGAGATAACTAATCAAAAATGTATTCTATACTTAGATGGCATTTTTGTGACATTGATGTTACTTAGAAGAAAAATATTGCAAATACTTTTAAAAATGAATCTGACGTAAAGATTACTGTGTTATAGGTAGTATATTACAATTATTTGTAAGTGAATCTGAATAAAACAATGTAAATTTTTTTGTGTGTTAAATAAGCTACCTTAGACAGCTTCTCTTTGTACTGTTCTTAATATTTTGAAAAAAAAACCTCATTCCAGGATTTGAACCTGCGACCTCTTGATTACAATTAAGCCTTCCAAAACTTTGGTTTATTAATACTACAAAGAACGAAAACAAAAAACAATCTAATTTGCACTTGACTGAATATTTGTCATATGTTTATGATATTTCATCTCTGTAGTTTGGTTCTGTGATCAAACAGGATAATAGACAGACGTGGAGAAATATATGGACTCCTGCAGGTTATCGTTTTTCTTATATCTGTTATTTTTAGTGTGCAATAAAGAATACTATTGTATTGTACCGCTACGTCACCCTAACTACTAGAGACGAGGTAGAGAGCAGAGTGGTAGATATACTCGATTCCAATCAAACAATTATATAGGCACAATCGTTTAGCTGATGCTGCATTATACGCTACATATACTTATACACACACATAAAGCGGCGGTAGATGGCCTCTTAATCTTGAGACCCAGGTTCGATCCCCGACTTGGAATGCACCAATGAGTTTTTCGGAATTTATGCGCATAGTATTTGTATCACCTAATACTTAACACTTGCTAAACGGTGAAGGTAAAAATTATGACGAAACCTGCATACCCTAAAAAAAGGGTGTATTTGTGCCCGAAGAATGGTGAAAGGGCTCACCACCCATCACGTTGGGATGTGATGATTGTCGGTGAACCGCAGGTGTACTGAGTGTAGACTGTTACTTGCGTTTCACACTTCACACTCTGGAACACTTTTGACACCCCTCGGGGATTCGTGACGTTACGATATATTGAAATAAAATATTTGATGATATACTATATCCCACAGGGGGTGTCAGAGGTAGGTATTTTTGAGTATTAATAATTGTCAATAAAATAATCTACAAAGAAACACTCTTTTTACAGCCGATTATAAGGCGAAGTTTCCAGCGAATTTCCCGTATAAACGTCGAACGTTTTTGAATTCTATTTGGAAATAACAAAAATTTTAAATTAAAAAAAACCTCACGGTCTTTTTCCGTTCAGTACACCATTATACACTTGCATTTTCCTGCATCTAATAAAATCGCAAATATATGTCTTGACGTGAACAAAATAATAGTACATTATTGCAAAGGCAGCGAAATAGGCAATTGCAGGTCGAGTATGAGATTGAAGGCCGAGCCGCAGGCGAGGACTTCAATGATACGAGACAGGCAATTGCCATTTCGGCCGAGGCATATATAGTGCTTTTCTTAAAAAAATGCAAGGAAATAAAGAAGGGCCTTTTACATAATAAATTTTTTTTTTTTTACAGTTTGTGCCGAAAGGTAAACGCATCTGTGGCTATACAGCCACGAGAACGCAATGTGTACGATAGATGAAAGAGTTCTAAATTCAAACAGCACACCGTTTCATACAACATTGCCGGTGCGCTCTTCGTTCCAAATTCAAAGAATGCGCCGGGAAGTGATTTTGGTTTTTCAGTCTACGTAAATATGATTCTTCGCGTGTTCTTTATTCAAAAGTAATGATAATATTTCCGCGTATGTTTAAGAAAATATCATTTAATTAATAAATAGCGAGTTTTCAGAGCGGCCCGCTTCCACTGAGCAGATAGACAAGCATAAAATTAAAGCATTGGAGCTAGACAGTTTTAAACAAGGTGACGAGCCTTATCGCCGTCCTTGTAACAGAAATACATACTTTTGGGCATGCAGGTTTTACCTCATAGTTTCTCTTTAATTATCGTCAGCAAGTAGCTAGTATACAAATGCTATGCAAATTAATACATTAAAAAAATATAACTCTGGAACAAACCAGTCAATGGATCGGACTGAAACTTGTATAGTATATTCTGACATTTTTGACCCAGGCCAACATTCAGGCTACTATTTGACATAATAAAATTTTTTTCGACATCTATTTCAAACTACGTGGGGGCAGTCGTATATGTAAAAAATATCCATAAATAAAATGAATAAATGTTACTGTCTATTTTATTCTTTTTACTTCTGTCAATTTTATTGCTATAGACATATTTGGATTCTTTATCTTAAAGTAAAATTAAAAGAAAATCCATTTTTGTAAAGATTCAATGATTATTTTAGTTTATATGCGCCTAGAAAATAATAAGAAATTAAATATCAAAAGATATAATTGCTTATGAAAAACGGTTGTTATTATTTTAATTACTTAGTCGTTAAGTTAGTTATCTAGAACAGCTACCAAACATGTATATGTTTTCCATTAAAATATGAAAATCCTTGAAGGTCATATTTGTCTACAATCTACATACTTGTCCGTGCTATTTCTTCTCATATATGCCACATTGTAATAGATAGGTACTCCACATTTTTTTTTCCAATAAAACAATTAGTTTGAAATTCCATTGGCAATGTTGTGTCGTGTTGTTGAGGAAAATCATGTTAATAAAAATGGTGAATTGAATATAATCTTACTTGCGATTGTCGGTACTTGACGAAACATAAAAAAAATGAAAATTTGATGAAAAATCGAAATGATGAACTCTAAACCCAACGACAATCATGAATTTTTGTCACGGTTCTAGCGTGTCTTATTGCGTTAGATAGTGGGCGAGGTTTTACGTACATAGAGAAATCTGAGGCACATTCTGTCCGTATATTCCACGTGTATCTGTGACGTGTTTCTAAACCTAAACTAAACCACTACTGAACACTGTCATATTACATGATCATAACTATGTATATAGGTATATGATATACCTATATAATTGTCAACGTTTGTTGTAAGACTTTCGAATTTAGGTCAAAAAATCTTCCTATCAAGCCAGTTTCAAAATGTTGCGTGAGATTTTTGTTTATTTTATTATGTTTATTATAAGATGATTTTTATTTTACAATATACACACATACACTGAAAGAAAGTTTTATTTCATAAAAATAATATTGACTTTTATTTATGTAGCCTTATTCATTACTGTAGACTTGGTAAGCAGTCAGGACCAAGGTTCAATGAGCTTTCTTGCAAAATAAGAAAAAAGAAATGTTTGTGCCCCTATACTAATTTACGAACAACTCCGAGTGGATTAGTACAGAAAGCCTACATTTTATTTTGCGTTTTTCACAAAAAAAGGGTCATTGAACCTTGGCCTTGACCCCTTACCGAGTCTCTAGTATGAATTTGGCTATTTAAATAAATTTCAATATTATTTTTACAATATTAATCATATTATTATATCTACAAATAAAAGTGACGCACAGAGGCAAGCATTAGTTACGGGAATCTCTACCTGCTGTGACCAAAGTAGTTTTAATTAACAATTTAGTTTTAATTAAGAGCGATGGAAACTTGAAGCACACTGACGTTTTATAAAACATATCTGTATTGATAAGATACAACATTATCTTAAAGTACTTCTCGTACAGATAATAAGATCTAGATTGCTTTATCCAACTCAGATCATGATCGAATTCGCGTTAGTCTGAAGATGTATTTCATTCAACGTATTACTTTTGTTCTTTATTCAATAGTAATTGTTCATTCAGAAGTTGAACAAAAACAAGATGATGCTGTGTGTCAGTCATTATTAGGTGACGAATTGGTTAAAGAAATTGCCTCATACGAAAGTGTTACAAATGAAATATTGCAATATGTTCTAGAAGGAGATTTCAAGGGTAAAACTTATGATGAGTAAGTTATATTTTTAATAACTTAAATTTAATTTTGCTATTATAGTAGACAGCAACCCAGTACAAAGTATTTTAGTTGGGTTACTCGACCTCTATGAATTTAAACTATAAACATGACGCCCATGCCGTTGCTCTTCGTGGGTCCCGTTTCTCACGATCCAATGGAAATTTCCTAAAATCTCTATTAAGCGGATGTCTACGTCATACAAGGAGCCTACAGTCCGAATTTCATGTTATTTTACAGTGCTAGTTATAGGAGTCAAAATCCTATTTTTGAGTTATTGATGTATTCTCAAACGTTGGGAATATCTCATCATCATCAGTAGCATCTACGCTTTCTCTAACCCATTATGTATGCTGTGTCCTACGCTACGACACAGCAGGCAAGCTATGTACTTATACTTAAAGTGTTTGGTGGTGTTCTGCTTATGTGTTTGGTGGTGTTCTGCTTATCCTCTTGCCTCTCTGTGTCCGAAGCACCAATTTTTTACCAATCTCATCATTTTTAATGAGTGGCCAAATCTCCAGCACCGAGTTACGGGAAAAATGTACGGGATAACTTTAACTCGCGTATTAATGAAGAAATATGAGGGCAGGTATGCACTGATGAAGCATAAACGCAGTGATTCGCACGACTACCATTTACCATCTTCTGTACTCCTGTGTTTCAGGCGCTTAGCTGATATTATTTCTCACTCACTACTTATGCTTGAAAGGATTTCTTCTTTCGATAGCCACAGGTCCTTCTTTTTTATATGACGCCGTATGATTTATTGATTTCCATAGTTTTTTGTCAACTGTACCTTTTATTTTTGAGATTTGAGTCATTTACAAGATCTTCGGCACTCTTATCCTTGTTGAATTGTATAATTGCCTTGTATGCGTTAACTTTGACTGTTATAATGTTTTGTTCTCACCAATCTGCTTAGGTAATTTTTCTTTACGGGTTAAAGATATCTCGATTTTATCTTCTGCTATGATTCTAAGGTCATCGTCAAAATTTAAAAAATTTTTTTACCTTCCCTTCATATCTTAACCCAGATCTCCTCATGATTTGAATCTTCTTTGTCCCACTTCTTACCTCGTCTGTTACTAGAACTCTCTGGTCGCAATTGTGCCAACTCACTGCTAAAATTTTTATCCATATTCACATCATTTACATTACTTCCCAGAACTTTATTCAACTTATTCACCTCTTAACCAGTTTTATTTATGTCCTTACACTTTAGTTTCCGCTCTTTATCACTGCTATTCATAATAAAATAGCACAAAAGGAAATATGAAAATCATATTGAATCGCATCAAGTTTGGTCACATTGACGTAATGGGCACTACATTTTTATACTTGAAAAACTAAACTAAATTAAAGCACTACTATTTTACTTTAGTGTACTTTTCAAGTATAAAAATGTATGTATTATTAATCTAAGCCATTTATTGTTATTGGCCTTGTTGCCTGGAATAAAGCAATTTATTATTATGATATTCTTCAGCTACTTCTGTAGGATGTAATGAAATTCGTCATAGTAAAACGTTCCCTAGATTGGCGAAGTTCGTGGACGAATTCGGCGCTCGTCCTTCGGGCGGCGAAGTCCTGGAGAGATCCATCGACTACATGATCGAACTGAGCCAGCGCGAGGGGCTTAGTGACATCACTACTGAAGAACTTGAGGTCACATTACTGCTTATTCACTCAAAAGAACGGCTAAGACATTGGCCAAAAAAAGAATTACGCCTGCTTACGTCCAAGTGACCAAGTCGCTAAATCGCATAATAGTTTAGTTGTAACAAGGGGAAAGTTTTTGCATAAATGTGCTGAGTGAACTACATAGTTGAGCAATGTAAAATTTAAACGTATATTTTTCAGACCTTTATCTTGACAATGCAAAGCCATTTATCTAATTTGATAATTTTCACTCAAAATCATGCTTAATGGAGGTTTAACATTTACTGATCTATTTGTTTAAAGTAGTTTTCGCAAAAACCCTTACATTTTTGATTAATATTGGGTTATTTGTAACGAAGTAATCAATCAAATGAACACTGAAAATTATCGTAAATTAAACGAATTCTTTTCTTTTTTTAGGTCCCAAATTGGATAAGAGGAGAAGAAAAAATCACTATGCTGGAACCAAGAGTGAAGAATATACCACTTTTAGGTTTAGGCAAAAGTGTTAGTACACCGGATGACGGCATCACAGCTGAAGTTATCGTGATTGATGATTTTGCTGCTTTAGAAGCTACAAGTGAAGATGACATAAAAGGAAAAATTGTTTTGTTTGCTCCTTTATTCACAAATTATCTCAATGTTGTTCCATATAGGACACAAGGGGCTGCAAGAGCAGCAGCTAGAGGAGCTGTTGCTTCTCTTGTTAGGTCTATTACACCAATGTCTATCAATTCCCCTCACACTGGATCACAAAATTATAACGAAAGTGTTCCTAAAATACCAACAGCGGCTATCACTCTTGAAGATGCTGACTTGATCACACGTATCACTAAAAGAGGACAAAAAGTAGTTCTGAATATAACAATGTCGTCAACATTAGACACCAAAGTTTCCAGAAATACTATCATAGATTTAAAAGGTTCTGACAACCCCGAAAAGCTTGTGATAGTGTCAGGTCATATTGACAGCTGGGATGTCGGTCAGGGTGCTATGGATGACGGTGGTGGTCTGTTTATAAGTTGGGCTGCTCCTGTTATACTAAATCGACTTAATTTGACACCGAAAAGAACTATTAGAGCAATATTTTGGACTGCTGAAGAGCTGGGTCTCGTAGGTGCATATGATTACGAAGAAAGACACAGAAGTGAAAGTGATAATATCAATTTCATAATGGAGTCTGATGAGGGAACTTTTGCTCCGCTGGGATTGGAAGTAGCTGGCAGTCAAACAGTTCATTGTATTATGAATGAAATCCTGAAACATTTTGTATCGATAAACGCTTCAACTGTGATTGAGAAGGAAAGCGTAGGTTCTGATATTGCAGTAATTGTCGACACTGGTGTTCCAGGAGCAAGTCTTTACAATGCTAATGAGAAGTACTTCTGGTTCCATCACAGTGAAGGAGATACAATGAATGTGGAAAACCCTGGAGAATTAGATTTGGGTACTGCGTTTTGGACAGCCGTCGCCTATATTGTTGCTGACCTTTCTGTCGATATTCCCAGAGCATAAAATAAAATCAACAATTATATTTTATTGAATTTTGTAGAGAGCCTTTATATTTCCCCGATTTTTGTGCTCAATATCAATGTTCACTAGAAATCCCTTATCTCAAATACTTATCCATGGATCACTGCCTGGGGACCGATAAATGGGACCCGATAAAATATTACATAAAATATTTCACGTAAAATACACAGAAAAGGTGGATTTTCTTTGGTAGATAAGATTCAGCGTTAGATAAAGCCTTATTCGTTTTATTAAAAGTGTTTTTTTTATACCTACTATCGTATTAGGGTGCCCGAAGGACACTATTACTAAGCATCCACTGTCTGTCTGTTCGTCCATCCGTCCGTCTGTCATAGTGGTCTACAGCTTCAGCCGTAATAGGTAGCCAGTTGAAATATTCACAGAATACGGCCTCGATCACGGATAATAACAAAATTAAAAAATAAATTAACACGTAAGCTACATACTAAAGCCTTGAAAAACGTTTAATTGTTTTAGCTCTATCTTTAATTATAATACATAAAAGTATATGGTCAGCTACATACTCTAAGTCTAAAGTAACACAAAAATAATATATACTTGGGTTCCTCAGAGGGGACCGAAGTGTTTGTCAGGCGTTATCATTTCAGCGGCTTGTTTTTTATTGCCTTGATACATAATGTATATGGCATATATATTGTTGTTATTTACTATTACTGAGACTCCTGTCCGTCTGTCTGTCTGTCTGTCCGTCTGTCACCAGGATGTATCTTATGAACCGTGATAGTTAGACAGTTGAAATTTTCACAGATGATGTATTTCTGTCGCCGCTATAACAACAAATACAAAAAAAAACAGAATAAAATAAATATTTAAGGGGGCTCCCACACAACAAACGTGATTTTTTTGCCGTTTTTATAGATAATGGTACGGAACTCTTCGTGCGCGAGTCCGACTCGAACTTGGCCGGGTTTTTTTAATATGTTGTGGTTTAAAATAATTTAATTTGTCTTAGTCGGGAAAAGAATTTATCCTTAAATTATATTAATCCAGAGCTTTGAAAAATCTTATCCTATGAATTCTGTAGCTTTAATGTAATTGAAATTCTGTTATTGCAACAAGTATACTATAATATGGATATTGTTTTTGCTCAGAGATGTTTTAAGGCGTTATAATTATTTCTTACGATTTAAATTCTGGAAAGGCCT
The DNA here is from genome assembly GCA_934047225.1 of Ypsolopha sequella. Classification (NCBI taxonomy): domain Eukaryota; kingdom Metazoa; phylum Arthropoda; class Insecta; order Lepidoptera; family Ypsolophidae; genus Ypsolopha; species Ypsolopha sequella. Next base: position 2,658,368 of record OW203985.1, read on the forward strand.
ATGTCCAGCAGTGGAAGAACCAGGCTGATGGAAGAACCAGGCTGATGGAAGAACCAGGTAGATGGATATATGTCTTACACTTTTTTCGGCCAAGCTCTCATTCGCCAAGTGTCTGGAGTGTAACGTGCAATAAAGAACCTCTTTCCAAAAACTTCTGTCGATTTTGCGATAGTTTCTGAACAGGCTAATTAGCACCTTCACCTCACCTGCTTTCATCCTACCACTTTTTTGGGGAAGACAGGGCGCAAAAATACAAATGCTGATGCAGCACAGACATCCATAGTCTAGAGCTGCATTACATTACCTAGCGAATGACTTAGAGAGTAATAGTCCGTACGAACACAGTGGTCTGTAGTACAGCAGCATTTGTTTTTTATGAAATTGAAAATGCTGATTCAACACAGACACCTAAACATAAACTATGCAGCATTATCATGAGTTAGTTTTTGTAATGATTATATATCATGTTGTTTATGATATAATGTGTGTCGTGTATTTGATAATGTTTGTTTGAATAAGCGGATGGAAAGACTAAATTCTGTGAAATCCAACGTTTTGTTTTTAAAAGTTTTAGAACACCTTAACATTTTTTACTAAACTATGTTTACACTATACACTATATTTTTTACTGCAAGTATTTCTATTTTTGGTGGAAAAAAAAGTGTTGTGGCCTTAATGTTTTTTGGCGTTAGGTCGATTAAATTTTATTATTAAAATAGATTATTATTTTCACCGATGTTGTGGCTGCGTCCTTCCTTCTTCGCTTTGGAGGTACTAGGACGTCCACTTTGTATTCTCGAGGAAGACTTGTAATGCCTCTGTTTTTGCGACGAGCAATATATGTAGGTTGGACTTTGATCTGTTTACTCTCAAAGGAAAGTAATTTGCGCAACTGCAAACAATATCGCTTGAGCAGTGTCTCGATAGAAGCCAAAAATGTCCTTGCCTCTTTATTATTAAGAAATTTTTTGGTATGACCTCATGAGTTATTCATTTCGTCACACGAATGAAGTGGTACTTGGATTTTTCAGCATGAATTTGTTTTTCTCTAAACTTTAAGCCTTGTTATAAGTCAACAAGGATCAAATCTAGGTAAATCTAAATATTTACATCTCCAATTAATCTGTTTGTGGAGCCGCCGCAATGTGCAACGCTTGCCGTTCCGAATGCGATCATAATGCAGACAGTTTAACACCTATCGATCTACAGTGCATCAGTGTTTGTTGAATAAAAGGTGTGCGTATCAAGCTGCATTACTAACAGAGCAAGCAGTCGCCTTCGTGAGGAAAATGTTATCCGTTTTCGATCACATTGCAGACATACTTTAAGTGTTTGTGATGCAATAGTGTTTGTAATACTTTATTCATACGGATGCAGCTGCAATGCAGAGCAACCCATGTCTGTGCTGCAACAGCATTTGTATTTACGGAGCCCGGGCGCCTCTTACAGCGTCATCCGAAAATGACTCTATTGATAAAGTTATTTCTCTTGAAAATGAAAATGAAAATTTCTTTATTGCAAAAATATGTTACAATATACAAGACGACACTAATTCCCACATTAAGTTGCCTTGTGAAGTGGAAACTAGGCTCTACCCAGAACATTAAAGAATATTATAATTATGAGTGCTAAAAGAGCAAGTAACAATTTACATCTAAAAAATTACAAAAAATAAATGAAAAATATAATGAATTAAAGTTGCTTCAGAATATATATGTATTTGAAAGTGAATCTGTATATGTGGTTAAGTTCAATAGGAGAAGTTAATATTATAAGATGTTTTGTATATATGTATTAAACGGTATGTTTAAAATTATAAAAAATAGGAACAATTTCATTTGAGCAAATTATTCTCACGTATAAGGAAAAGCATGAAAATATTGTTAAAGTCAATCTGTTTTTAGACAAAAATTAAGTAAAATTGTTTATTCATTTGAAATCACCTATGGTTCTGTATTCGTCCAAATTCTTGCACTAAAATACAAGGAAAATATTGCTTGGAAAAATTACTAATGGTTTTTTTTTTCCATGTGAAAAGTATTACTTTATCCTATTTTGTGCTATCCGGAGATCCAGCGACGTCATAATGTAGTGCGTGTTGAAATATGAACGTTATTTCGATATAGTTTCTGTTGATATTTGTACCGACACAGGTCGACTTAAGGTCGTTGGCAGCTACCTGCCCCTTAAGTGGCATCGACGCTCTCCATCAGGCGCGGTAATAGCCCATTGCTTGTAAAAAATGTCGTCCCAGGGTATTACGAGTAAACTTTAAATTAAATTTCAAGAACATGTCATGTTGATTTACATTCTGTGTCATGAGAAATAAATTTTTATGTACAAAGTTTTGATTAGTCTGGAACGAGGACGATGCTTGGAATAAACAACATCTCAAATTTTCATACTATGTATTTTGAAAGTTGTTGTTGACTACAAGTTTGTACCTACTTATCTCTTAATTACTATTTTGAAGCAGATTCAGATGGGCTGTCAAAACTAGCAGTGGATCTTAGAGCAGCATTTTGAAATAAAAAAACGATAGCACCTTGTAAGTATTCGTATGTATTATTACTTATATAACTTGGCTTCTACTTTATATACCTTATTTTACATGTATGATGTACACCGCCTCTTTAGCAATCTTAATGTAATTTTTTTTTCACCTAGAGGTTGTCTGGAAGAGGTCGCTTTAAGCGATAAGACCACCTTTTTGTACTTACCCTTTGTACTCGTATTTTTAAGTTCAATTTATTGTATTCTTTTTCTTTTGTGGTGTGACAATAAAGCTATATTGTATTGTATTGTATAGCAGCTATCAAATACCATTAGCAGCTTCTGAAACTATCTATTCTTAATAGCGGTTTATGCATGCGTTTGGTCACTTCGGCCGCTATCAGTTTTCGAAATGTTATATTAACAGAATTCATGATATACAATCTCTGACGATCACGACACATACATCGGTATATTACATTATTTAGGGTATGAAAGTTCCATCATCAAAAACCCCTTTTTGTAATGTATTTTCAAATTCCAAAAGTAAAGCTTTCCCAAAATTATAATAACCGCAGCACAACTCCATTTATCATACAATAATTTTTATTCCAAAAGAAGTATAATGAATGTAGCAAATAAAGTAGGGCCACTGAGTGATGGCACTTATGACAGCTGCATTTAGTGATGAGATAAATTTAAAATTTCGGTTAAAATAAAAATCAAGTGTGAGTTTACTCAAAATTAGACACGTCATTCAACATTCAGTATCATAAGTATCTATAATTTATAATTATTAATTTTTAACTTTTATATATAATTGTGTAACTGATGCCGACCACAATTAGTGGTCGAAATATATTTTACTACTTACCTTTAATTATATTTTTTGTGTTTTCGTATATATATATATATATATATATATAATTTCTTTAAACATTCAATATAATTATACTAAAGGAAAATGTGCCAAAACCAATGGCGTAGCTATCGGAGGGCTACGCGGTGTAGTGCCCCGGGGCCCCCAAGAGATGTTTAAATATCTAAATCGAAAAAAGTATTTTACTATCATTTATTTTCGTTTAGTTTAACTTCGTCATTGTTTTGTTTTTAATTAAATATTATTGCGTAACTTGGCGACCTCAAACACGACCTATAAAAAATGAGAAACTTTAAAAAAAAAAGCTTTGTTTCTATACGAATTCTGTTGCACAATAAAGCAATATTCAAATCGAAAAATAATAACCGAAACAAGTAGTACATCACTATCAACAATGAAGTATTACATTTTTTTATTCGCACTTGCTTATAAATAATTACGACACTTTGTAGGCATTTTAACGTCATAGGCGCCATCACTCAGTGGGTCTACTGTACATGTAGAGTTATACCATGAAAATTGACAATGTAGCTAATAGATTTTTATTTATATTTCTGAGCCAATAAGATTGTATCCCGCGTAAAAACAAACAAATGGTCAGCTTGTAGGTAAAGGTATAGCTATCACGAAAGCAATGAAGAAAGAATGAGGTCAAACGCTGATCATAAATTTCCTTTTTATTCCAGTTTGCGCAATATTTTTCAAGTTAAACGGTTAAAGAATTCTTTGTGGTTCTTTAGCGACATTATAAAACCGATTCTAAAGGTTTTAATTTTAGTTTTAGTTCTTTCAAAACTTACATTTTACGAAATTAATTAAGTTTCTGTTCGTAACTTTTAAGAACTATTCCGCAATTAAGAAAATGTCGTTTTGACAGCACTAAAACTAAAATTAAAGCCTTCAGAATCGGCTTAAATGGCGTAGTAAAGACTGACTTGAGTATATAAGGTATATAAGGTGAAATTTATTTATATAGTCAAATTCATACTAAAGATTCATCAAGGTCCGATGACCTTTTTTGTGAAATTCGTAATTTCTTTTTCCGTATTCTCTACAAACGCAATCCCAGCTCCGAGGTAATTACTATGGGAGGTCAATATTTTATTTTTCAAAATTAGCAAAAAGTGTTATCGATTCGTGATACTGATCACTTACTCAGCCTCCAGTATGAATTTGTCTGCACAAATAAATGTCACCTTATATACAGGCCCTTTATGTTATGTACCTGTATTACGAGGCGTCATCACGCGCAAACCTCCTCGCAAACGCTATCAGAAAACTGCAAGATCGTTATAATATTTTTGGCTGAGTCCATTGATATTATCTAGATCTATGTTAAAGTGGAACTAAAAACCGTGAAAATTGAGTTGTATTTTAACAGCAAACCACTTAAATAGGTAAATTTAACGGTTTTTTACAAAAAGTGTGGCTGAATACGCTTAAATATATTTGACAACGTCCACAATCTTATCAAAATCATGTTATTTGTCTCATAAGTTTACAATGTTACGCCCGTGACGAAATCAGCACAATTGTATTGTCTTCGCAAGTTTCATGGAGCGTGCACCTTATAGCGAAATGAAACAGCATGACATTTGGCCGCGCCCACAACTGAGTTGGTCGAGTCATGAAGTCTGCTCTTAAGAAGATGTTGCGGAAGTCGGAAACTGATCCACACGTCAAACCATTTGTTAAAAAAAAAATAAAGGAGAAGATCTGAAAAAGAATCTGATGTTTCATACATTTTGATCGAATAGGTACGTAATTTGTCTATGGAACAGCAGATTTTTTTTTTGCTGTTTGATGGTTGTTATTGTGATAAAAGTTGTTCCATAGTAAAATGATATCGCCGGTTTCCGGCTCTTGCAACTTCATCTCAAGAGGCTATGCGAATTTTATTTTTGTCACTGTCACTCCAAGCGAAAAGTCGCGCAGCGAGAGGGGCGGATTCAGGGCAAAAAGGAAAAAAGTTGGTTTTATATTTTTATTAAAAGAACTAAAATAGCTAGCAAAATATCAAATCTCTAGATATTCTTAAAACACACCTAATAAAATATGTTTGAGTTCTGTATATGGTTCCTATTCGTCAAACGAGGAGAAAAAGTGTGTTTGAAGACCTCATTTCAACAATTATTTCTATCGAGGAAAATTTATCCAAACATGTTTTCCAATTTCAAAACCCTAGACTATATAGTCAAAATGCATAAATCAGAAATTAATTAAAATTTTCCGTGTATTTCATGAAATACACAGAAAAGAAACACCCGTATTTTTTTCGCATATCGCCTTAACATCCTGTATGAAACAGTAGTTGACTGACTGATTTATGTATACTGATAAAAACATGAAATTTGGAACTTGTTTCTTAAGGAATGCAAAAGAGCATTAAGGAAGGATTTTTAGAAATTTAGGATTTTTAGGATTACACCTTTTTTTTTTAAATACGTTTCCAGCGGGTACCACGCGCTGTTAACGTCACAAATCCACGCAGACGAAGTCGCGGCCGTCCTCTAGTTTAATAAGAAAATTAAAACGAGTTGGCAAGATTTGTCACAGTATTTTTGATCATGTTACGACATTTAAATCATTAAGACTTGCTTGAGGATTTTGCAGGAGGATTCGAATCTAGGTTCAGTTTAAATATATTTGAGTGAACTTTGTTTGATTATCCCAATTCCTCTTGTCCTGAACTTTTTATTTCTTAACCAGTAGAATTATTGATTATCTTGATTTACATCACAGGATCTTTTCAGATTTCTATGTTCTTTACAAAAGACTTTTGTTATAATATACTTTTTAACAATTATTTTTGAGATAAATACGAGTTAAAAATTCAAGAAGGTATTTAAAGAAAAAAACATTTCGTTTAAGGACAATAATTGGACAATAATAGGAGCAATTATTGATAATTGGTTAAAGTATAACTTATTTATCTTCCTATTTCTTGACCTTCAGTCTCTGATGAAACTATTTTCTAGTGCCGCTTCAACCTTTATTCGTAAGAGTAAAAGAGAAAAAATACATCATTTAAAAATAGTTGTTGGAAAAGCTTCTATAAATCTAGAAGGTAGTTCAACGGGCTTAATTTGAGTCCTTCGTAAATTTACTGAGCGTCTGAACGAAACGAAACGAAGACCCGATTGCTGCAATCGTGAAATACTGTTTCTGTCTAGATATACGAGTAGGATATACCAGTACGACGAACAATTTAATTTGAATTGGGATCGAATCCAAAAAGAGACTATCATTCGTAAAGATAGACTTAAAATATAAACAATAAAAATAAATAAATGTGTTAATATTATTAAAACTCGTGTGAGCTGAACTAAATTATTATAACATACGGCTTGAACACACACGTGTGTTTGGTGTTGACTATATGTCAACTGTTTCACCGATACAATTACGGCATTATCAAGGCGAGTGTCGTTCTTAGGACGACGACGTGTTCAAGTCGTATGTGATAATAATTTAACTAATTTGATGTACGGTCGCCAGCTTGACAGGCTACCTATTGGCCGTTCTTATTCCGGTGTCATAGCCAATAAAATCGTTTACAAATAGGGAGCTTGAGCAGGCGACCCTCTTTGATTTTGTGACTTTATACAAGTAGGTACACCGTGTAATAATGACGTGCTTAGAAAACCACACGCTCCACTGATTATTCCATAGAAAACTTGTAAATTAACGCGAATAAAATTCACTTTCATAAAGAAAATTACGAAGATGTATATATTTGGAAATCATGGCACTACCCCAACAACTTCCCCATTGGCAAAGGTTAGCTGATAGAAAATACAAAATATTATTAAGCTCACCTGTGTACAAAAATTTAACTTGTGCAATAAAGAATTTTATTATTATTATTATTAAGAGGTCTTAAAAAATTGGATGGGAAAATGATTTGATAACCAACCACTATTTTCAGCTTATTGTTCGTCGGGTTGCTATTACTTAACCTTTATACAGCACTTCTGTGACTTCGGTGCCTGTCTCCCAGAGGGTAGGAAGAGACCACAGATTTACATCAAATACGATCCTGACATACCTCTTTCGCCTCTTCCACATCCATCAATCTAGTCATACAAGCTCCGAGTACATAATTTGACATTGCCCTTCTACAATATCTCACCAATTTGGTCAGCACACGTCCTGCTAGGGTGGCCTGGTCGAGGTCTATCTTCAACTTACGCACCACAAATTTCTTTCGCCATCCTCTCTTTATGTCCAAATCACCGAACATTCCTTTTTCTGTTCTAGTCACTCACTACATCTTATTGTAGTAAAGAACTACTAGAGTGCATTCATTACATACTAAAAAATATATATATATCGTCGTGAAATGAATCCCGAAGAAGGTGTCAGAGGTGTTCCGAGTGTGAACTGTGAAATGCAAATGACGGTCCACACTCTGTAGACCCGCAATTCACCGACAAATATTACGTCCCAATGTGATGGGTGCAGTACAAACTAGAAATCAATCAGAAACAAAACTCAGGTACAAAAAAAATAGATTATGCACTCTTATAATAATTAGAGTCTCCAAAGCAATGGATTACGGTATAAAAACTTACAATGTTTTTTCAAAAGCTTTTCATCTGTTCCAATTTAAACGGAATTACATATTTAAAACTTCTGAAAAAACTAAATTTTATTTATCGCAAAATAGTTCATAAGTGTTAAGAACAGAAGCTACTTTGGAAAATTTCAAGTGTTGACAGCTCTAAAACTAAAAAAAAAGCCTTCAGAATCAGCTTTAAGATTAAGTTAACAGCAATCTTCATTTTTCAAAAAGCGTCAGCTGTTAAGAATTATTACGAATCTTTTCATGGAATTGGGTGACATTTAGGAAGAAATGTTGTTGAAGATTTAGTTATACAATCCAACTTCGACAACTAAAAATTGTCTCTATGAACTTAATCTGTCGTGAATTATAAGCTGTATTAATGGATTTAATGTTAAATTAATGGATATAAAGTTAAATTAATGGATTGGGATCATTCGCAATTAATTGAAACGCCACTTCCAGTCAAATATCAATATCGACGGTGTAAAGGATAATTGACTAACGAGCATTTTCGCAACTTTACAGTAGAGCCATTTAAAGTTTTATTATGATGAAAAAAAATCATAACTTTATTTTTTATATACGTAAGTTAAATCTAAAAATATCAAATTATTTCTAAATCAAATAACTATCTAGTTATATTTTGATAATAATGAAAACATGAATGGTTCTTCATATAAATGCCTAGTTAGACCCTAGAAATTTAAAAAATATCTCGTTAGTCAATTTAACATGTTTTATGTAACCGATTAAGGGAAAGCTAATCATCTAAACAGCATAATTTAAATCTCTAGATGTAAGGCTTAAGAATTGAACAGAACATCTTATAACTGTTTAGTCGACGTAAGTAACTTGAAACAACTTTTATAATTTCACCGAGTAAAGCTTTATGATTAATTCAATGATAAATGTAATGCGTAATTATCGAAATACGTATAAGAACGTGTAATCAAATTCCTAAAATAATAATAACTTATGTATATCATGGCAAGGAAATCAAATCAAACTAAAATAAATAAGTCCTTTAATTACTGAATTTTTATTATAGTATTTTACAGTCTACTTATTATATTATATTATACTTAACAAACAAAGCATAAAAAAAGGCATTTTATAATGTTACTTAGTATGTAGTTAATACTTTCGTTAAATATTTTCAACTGTTGTGTTTATTCGATGTCCTCTATGTCAGATTCAATCAAAATATCTTTTTTAGTCTGAGCGAGTACATAACCTTGTACTCGCTGTGGTATTTTAAGGGAATTTTTTGCACAAATTATTTAAATCATTATATTTTTGAAAAGATATTGGAAGGGGTTTTTTATAAATTTGTGTTAATTTAGTGTTATTTTTTCCCAAAACTTCAATTTTTTCAACATGAGCTCCCCTCTGCTATCGAATACTTTATAAATATTTATTTATTGCTTTTTTTTCATTGTGACAACTCGAAGTTTGCTCACTTTTCCAGTGAAATTTCCTCGAAGTCAGCTATTTTGCCATACCCCAAAAACATTTCATGAGTCAATACTTCAACTATGTAGGGGTCATACTTTTTCCTTGCAAGCCCATATCGTGGCACTTCCAATGCTATTTTCGATAGTGGCATGCATGTTATCGACTGGCATTGAGGTATGCCCAGGTAAATAATTAATTTGAATGGTTTCTATATGTGTGCAGGTATGTAAAATTTGGTGGGGGGCTGAAACAATTACTTTATTTTTATTTTGGTCAGGACACGAGTCACAGTAAAATAGGACATTTTTAGTGACTTTACGTTTATCCCTATCTTCTAAGTATTTTGCAATTATTGTGGAAACTTCATTAGCACCTCTTTTTCCCTGGCCTTCTTCCCATGTGTAACAATATGCAACTCGTGTAACTTCGTAAAATGTAAAATTTAATATTCCATATTTTCTTGAGTAAAAAAGAAGCATACTTTTACCCATTGGTAAAATTACTTGTAACAGATGAATCAACATACAAAGTTGATTTATCTGTTACACGTAATTTTTGGTGAAATTCAAAACGTAATTTAGAGAGTTGTTTTTCACCTTCATGTTCTCTAATTTCATTAAGTGTTGTTTCATCTTGTTGGGCATTTTGACACGACACGCATTTAACACATTTATCTTTTTTGGGCACATGGAAGGCAAGGTTAAATTCCGAATTGAAAATATTTCCGAAGACTTTATCTCCTACATAGGAAAAACCCTCATCACTTTTTAGTGTTTTGTATTTTTCGTACAAATTGCTAACGCTTTTCATTTCACTCGGAAGTTAAAGACGAGTAGAATTCTCCTGACAATAGTGAGAGAGTACCGCTGGTAAAGATTTTATAAACTTTCTTACTCCTAAATTTTCTTCTTTTGTCTTATTGACAGGCAGACTTATCTGCCTCGCTGGTCTTCTTTAGCAGATCCTATTTTGTCATTGGAAAGCATGTAGTGCACAAATTTTAGAGAAACATATAGTGTTCTTAAGATGAATGTCAAGCATACTTGTCGACGGCCTTCACCGTAGTTGATAAAATATGAATAGCTGTAATCGCGCGGCGTGTCCTCTTTCTCCTAGGTATTTTTCTTAGAAACATCTTGTGATGACATTGCAACAAGTCAGTCTCGTTTTTTTTGGTACTCAAACTCATTGAAGTGTTTAAAAATATTCCTTCTTTTTTCTTCAGAGATCTCAAAACATTTGTAGGGGCATCTCTTAGCTCCGATGCAAGGATTAGGCTTGAGTGTTTTTTCTCCAACAATACGTCTATTGGACAAAGTGTAATCTTTGCCACTTTGCCTTTTTTGGCTTCTTTCTCTTTTTTAATTAATCTTTTTTTCTTGTAACCTTTTTCACCTTCCTTCCCAATATCATCTAAATGTGTTTCTTTGGTTATCTTTCATTTTTTCCTAGCTTTATTGTGGTCCTCATCACTCACAGTTTCATTTCCACCAGTTCTTTCCCATGAAGTGGAATCCCACTGAAAGTCTGCCACTTCATCATTGGAAAGATAATCCGGATATTTGGTATTTTCTTTATCAAACATTTTTGCTTTCCTCTATTTATGACGTACATAACTACCTAAAACAATCAAAAACAAACTTTTAGTAAAAAAAAATTAAATCCCAGGCAGTCAAAATATATTTTTAGTCGTCATCTGTATGTTCCACAGTCATAGTGATAAGTTTTTTGTTATTCAAATTGGAATCGTGAAGTGGCTCTTCAATAACAAAGTTTTGTTTTCATGAGTGTCTCTGAAAAAATAAATTAACGAAATTAAGTGTAATTATCATAATAATAATCATTTTCACATCTTCAGCTATAAAATACAATTATAGACAAAAATAATTAAATATGGGTATTATTGTATTAATACAATACATAATAAGTTTATAACACTTACCAAAAACAATAATATTGAGGTATATAAAATTAATTTCATACCTGGAGGCTGAATATTGTGGTGTTCGTTGCTTCAATAGTGTCGTCATAATTTTTTGGTAATTCTATAATTTTTTTCTGAAATTGTCAAAAACGCAAACGATTTTATGTGTTACTTCTTAAATAACAATGATTACCTTATTCCTCACCTTATTACGCAGGTGGAAAGTCCAACTATTGGCAGTTTTTAGCGCGTAAAATCACAGAATCACGTCTCTGAACTAAGATCAGCCGCTGCGACTGCCTGACGACTGACGACAATGCGGAAGCGGGGGGAAATCATTTGTGGTCGAAGCGCTAAATATGCGTACCAATCTTTCGTGAACCATTGCCTGCTACAAATAAACAAAACTGTTGGTATAGCCTAACGAACGAGCAGTGTAAATTGTTTAAACACAATTACCATTCTTAGGCAAGTGTTTTACCGATGAAATATAAAAAGACACGAAATTTTAGTCTTAATTGTAAATTCTCTTGCATAACTTATAACAAAAACTATCTAAATTGAGGAATTGAATTGTTTTTTGGAAGGCAATAAGGTATAAATATGAAAAAATTGCAAATATGTTATCCGCAGAAATAGCTAACGTTTTATTATCCTTTAGACTTAGGTGATGCTATTTGACTAAACAAAAGAAGTACCATTTTTTTCGGCCGGCAAGAAAGTCTAACCAGGAAAATTTACAAGAAAAATAGTTCGTTCAATGTTTAAACATCAATTTCGCTCATACATCGATACTGTCTATTTATCTTAAAAAAAAAAAACGCAAAATAACTAGTAAACCAAATAGCTAACTGCAGATTTTATCTAAAAGGGTCGTTTTTTTGTCTTCTAAACAAACTAAGTCGTAAAATTTTGCGTAATTTGGATAGACTAAAGAGGTTAAAAAATGTTCAAATTAATCTGAAACCAGGCCCATTCGACGCAAAAAAAAATTCTGATTCCGATGGTATATTTAACTCATTTTCGCCAAAAATGCTCGTTAGTCAATTAGCCTTTACACCGTCGATATGTATTGAGGCTATCTATAACAATGTTCTAGATTATATCGACACAGCCTCTACCCCAGTATAGAGGTAGCCTATAGATGGATTTATTCTCGTATTGTTTCCAAACTGTTAAAGTTATTTAATTATTGTTAAATACGGCTTTATGTTCTGTGGCTTTAACACTCACTTATTTTTGACTATATGCCAACTGTTTAACCGATAAAATTTCGGTATTTTCACGGCGATTGTTGTTGTCAACAATATACATAATCATACGTGAGTGTAAAAGCCGTAATTATTAATTTAGTAACGTGAGTTTTAATAAGCTTACTTATTTCAGAATGATAAAAATTTTAAAGTGTTTTTAATATATTTTTAAGATTCTAATTTTAATGGGTTAGTAAATTATTGGCATTATTATATCCTACATTAACACACAATGGTTAACGCTATTTACTACGTGAACCTTAACCGAAGTTTGTTTGAAAGTTTGTTATCACTGTTTTTGTAGCTATGTAGCTCTAATTATAGTTTCCTTATAGTTTTCAGCTTACATTATGTATGACGTTTATTTGTTTACAGCTTCATACGTAGAGAGCATGTCCATGAATATTGAACAAGGATCAACTTGGATTATGTATATTAAGACATCGAATGACGCAGTTTGATTTCTGACTAGGGAAGATTAATATATGTTTGATAGAGATACTCGGCCCCGCCAAACATGCTTTCGTGTTTGAACAATTTAGCATATAAATCAAAATATTTTTAATAAATAAAATTTGTGTAATTGGTTTAGAAGTTGAAAAACATTATGTATTTTTCAGATTTGGCACAAATATCACAATGATCCAAAAAAAATCTGAAAGATCATTAAAATCACGGAAAACGATATTTGACGTTGGAACAAATATGATCTGAATCCCTTGGTAGATATGTCGCAACAAAAAATTGAATTTATTTTAGTTATTTTCACCATTAGGAATATTGATTTAGGAATTGTAAAGATAAACATATACAACTATAAAACAAATAAATTTTGTACAAACTCCTTAAAAAGTAAAAAAAAAGCATACAATTTCAATTTCTAACGTAAATTTCCCAAAACTGCGAATTGATAAAAACATCTGGGTTCAGATTTGGAGGACATTTATTTTATATAAGAATAACAAAATATTGTTAAAATAACTTGATTGTACCATTTGTTTACATAACAAAGCGTAAGAATTGAAATTCTTTTATAAAAAATATTGCTTTTTGGTAATAAGACCAATAACGTCTGGAATACATCAAACATAACCATGCGATATGACACGAGAGAATATTAATAAATAGTTGTTAAGAGTAGGTACTTTGCTTTCAATGAAAAGGAAAAAGAAGTCATTATGTTTTGTTAACTGACAAAAAAGTGCGTTGGAAAAATTAAAGATAAAAATTCAAGTATTTTAAATTAGAACAATACTCATTTTGATAATAATTATTACTTCACCAACCAAATATCAGCTCGAAGAAATCGCTTTTAGTGGTAAGTCCGCCTTTGTACAATATTGTGTATTCGTAACTTTATAATCTGTTTGCACTCGTTTACATTATAGTGTCTATTCACCGATCCGTTGAAACAAAAAAAAAAAAAAAAATCACTTGTACTTGTTTCACTGGTTTTATTTAACACGGTTATTGCACCATTATCAAGGGATGAATGTTATTAAATATTAAAACGACGGTGTTGGTACTGAAACACTCCCGACATACATACATAAATAAATAGATAAATATACTATAGCCTATATAATACCCTATATACACCATATATATATATATATATTACCCTATATACCCTACTCTCTCACTACCTACCTATCTACTATCTATTAACTATTGCTACTAGTATTACTAACATATCCCTACCTAACTAAAATTAACTAAGCCTAAATAAATCTGCCTGAGTCTGCCTAACTCCCCTAACAACTATATTCGAAAACAAAACCAGATAAATAAAATACATAAATTGATATGAAGAGTTCTAAGTTAGTGTAGGCCATGATGTGATCGTCTAGTCTTTGGTTAGGACCCGTAAGTTACGTTGTGTGTAGTAATCCTGGTTCTTTTAGCATGAATAGCGATGGACCAAGTCTACGTTAAAATATATGTTGAAACCAAAAATCAAAAGAAACTTTTAAGAAAATAGCAAACTAAAAATGTTAAGTGATAGATCTTTCAACCTTATAATATTACCATGAACGATTAAACTAAATACTCAGAAATGGATTATGTTTCAAACTGTGAAGAGGTCTATTCCGACTAAAATTTTCAAAGGCGGTAATAGAATGAAAAGAATATATGTATTATAATCTAAGTCTTAGTTACTTATGTTAGATTTTATAATATGATCCAATCAAACTGGAAGAGATGAAGAATATCAGGATTTCAAAAGGTTATCAAATTATCTTATAGATGGAAATTAGTTGCTATTACAAAGCATATCGAGAATAAGAACTGATAAAAGTCCTGCATAACCTTTAAAGATGTTATGTGGGATTTGGAATGGAATACAGCACCTCCCCGCCGTTCCAGTGAGTTCCGTCTGTACTAAAATCTATCATCTTAACCAAAACAACCGCTACCTCATTGCTCAAACTGAACTCCGTCAAATCCTCCCAATAACAACCCACTTACAACCTACAAAGTTTAACGCCTGGTGCCTAATAGAAATGATTTCAACGGATATATGGCCAAAGTGTGATCGTCAGATAAGAACCTTACGTCGCGCCTTAAGTAATAACCTAAATCTTTCACGTGCTAAGTAAATTGGACATAAAATAAATAAAACCGAATTCGTAGGTTTAGATAGTAAAATGTTCATATAAGAAATTACACTGTTTGTCAGTTAAGCTAATATATGAAATTCATCAGTATTACAAATAATAAAAGGTGAATCAAATCTCTGTAGCAATTCTACGCCAGTCAGATTCTTAAGAGGCTATACAACTGTGAACTTACTATGTTAAACTAATGTTATGAATAAAATACATTATTGTTTTTTTTTAATAACCACTACCAATAATTGGGGATGGATGAGATGAGGTATTTCTGAGTTTGAAATTTAATAATTTATTGATGATCAAAGCTGAATAATATTTTAACAGCTGACCTTTATGAATGTCGTAAAACCTATTATTCGTTAGATATTTCTATACGAAAAATAACTTATTTAGTCGGCAATCTTCAAGTAAGCCATAGGACAGTAAGTAACATTCTTACATCTGTAATTATCTTTTCATAAAATAGAGATTCAAAGTAAGCCATATCAGCAACTTCTCAGAAGTACCTTCCCTTGGATGTGGAATACCCCCTTGACTTTTTTTAGTGTATACTTTTTTTTTTTAATTCTAAATTTAAGATTTATTTATTTATTTTTAAATTTACGCGCCTATGTTGGTTCCCTGACTACACAACTCTGGTAAAGAACCAACAAGAAATCCAGAGCGTCCCTAAACATAGAAATCACTCGTGTTGCACCATGTCCTATTCAATGATTCAGCCTCTTAACAAATCTACTCAAGTAGTGACTAGCTGTTTCAGATAAAATTATTTTCTTAGATATTGCTTGTAGTACTCAAGTTGCTAGGTCAATATGACAAAACTATCAAGTAAAACTTAGACTTTCATATTCAGCGTACAGTCATTCTGTTTACTATTCAATAGAGAACTTCTATCTAGTTAAAATTGTAAAAACTTCTGTAATACAATCGTCTTTGTTATATTTAAGACAAGTCAGATAAGTACCAATATCTACATTAGAATTTTATCCACTTTCTAAAAATCTCTCAAATAAACTTCGATATAAAAATGGTTTCCATGATTTCGGATCTAGAATAATATTTAAGGCTATGTCTGTGCCGATATTATATTGACTAAAATAGCAACATGAACATTGTATTTGTTCACTTGTGCAAAAAAGAAGTAGGTAAGTCTTATAATGTTGTATGGCATTTTTACCAAAAAAGTAGCTTCTCACTATTTATCTGACCCAGATCCATAGTATGGGTTAAGTAGATACTCAACTAGACCAAATTCTGGACTATTTCTGTTGAACCAAGACTTGTTCTACTTGTCTTGAAATTTATAAAAGCTTGAAGGTGTCTTTTATTTTTAGAAACAAACTTCAGCAATAAAGCTATACGATCTACATACTTCCTGGATTCGGAAAAAATTTCAACGTTATTAAGGCAATCTCTCGGCCATCTATGATTTTACTATGTGACGAACAAATAAATGAATCTACACACACCTGACGAAGTATAGACGCCTTAACCATTTCAGTATAAGGTTGACTATAGTAGTACTGCTATGCTTGACTACAGAGGAGCTATATTCTAGTCTCCTGGCGAATATAAATTCATTTTTACTAATATACCTTTATTTTCAGGTAAAGTAATTTATAAATCGAAAACATTCCTTCTCCAAAAAGCTGCAAACTCGCAATAACCAAACCTTTTTCCAATATATTTATATAATTGAAATCTTTCCTATTTATAGGGAAATTTATGATTCCAAAATTATTTAAACTAAGCTATGTACATATGTACTGAAGCTTTATTTATTTTAAAATAAAATGCTTTATCTGAATCTATGAAATTCACAATTTCGATATCAAAATCACCAACTTTATTTAAGGCTGATCATGTGATTTTTCTCATTGAACACTTTATCATGGAAACCACTCTAAATGGATTAAAATATGAACTTGAAGTCTGCCCTAATTGATAAATGATTAACTATGGACCCGAAACTATTCTTTCTAGTTGCAAATTCAATACTAGATAATTTCCCTGGATGCAAGACTTTACCAAAATAAACCATTTTTATGAAGGGTTACTGCAAAATTGATCAAACAATTATTACAGAATTTGAAACACTTTCTTAGTAATATTATATGGAAATATCTCTGATTTTTATTGAGAGAATATTACTTCCAAATTATTCATTCTATTTGCAAACCCACATAACGCACCTCCGCTCAAATAGTGTCATAACTCAAAAAAAAGTTAAATCACTTTTATTCTATTATTACGTTTGCCAAACATCAAAATGTTATCTCAAAAAGTGGCATATTTATAGCTTCATAATTTTTCGCCAGATGGCATTAGTGTCGTTATAACGATAACCGAATGTTGTTGCTTCCGAAACAAGAACAGTGTCATGTGTCAGCTTGTGCATGGCGGTCGTATAGTCTTAGAGTATATAAAGTGTTGTTTCTCGAGTGGTGACAATTTATGCGATCAAAGTAAGTACAAAATTAATTTTTTGCTCTCAATATACCGTATGAAGTTGATTTATGACAGTATACAGGATAAAGTTTAGCATGATATCTATTTGTTTTCTCAAAGAAACCGTTTTGAGGTTAGTTATGACACTATACATGATAAAGATTAGCATGATGTATATTTGTTTTTTCAAATAAACCGTTTTGAGGTTCACATTAAAGGAATACCAAAAATTGAGAGCCATTACTTGAGAGCACAAACTGTACGGGAATACATCGATGGAGGGAAAACTGTTACAGATTTACATAAAAATGACGTGTCTCAGTGCAAAAAAGCACTCTCGCATATTTAACGAGGAATCGAACATTGGTTTTTTCGTGCCTGACAAGCACCAAGAAGAAAAGGTTTTATCTAGAGAAGAGAAAAAAAAAGACAAGGGAGCTCTTAATATAAATAAAAACCTTATAGTGGCTGTATACGATCTCCAGGCTGTTTTGCAGGTACCTCGTGGTGATGTTTCTGTATTTTACTATAAGAGTGAATTAAATAACTTCAATTTTACAGTAAGTAGATTAAAATCAGAAGAAGAAGGACGCAAAGGAAAGAAGATAAGAGAGGGAAACAAAAATACTAAATCGACAACTGGTGACAATAACGAGCTTCTTGTAAATCACAGTGATACTGACTGCTACTTTTGGCACGAAGGTGAAGGCAATCGAGGTGCAGATGAAATCGGTAGCTGCTTGCTTCAATTCTTAGAAAAAGAACTGAAAAATCGTAAAGAAAACGAGTTGATTGATATAATTTTCTACTCCGATAACTGTTATGGCCAAAACAAAAACAAATATATTGTCGGAATATACATGTATGCGGTAATGAAATACCCTCAGTTAAATTCGATTACTCATAAATGCCTTATAACAGGACACACTCAAAACAAAGGGGACTCGGTTCATTCGGTAATAGTAAAACAGATCAAACGCTCTTTAAAAACAGGTCCAATTTATGTTCCCAGTCAGTATATTCAGATAATTAAAGATGCAAAAAAAACTTGAGGACGGCTGAAAGTAAATGAGCTATCACACAAAGATTTCATGTCACTGAAAAATTTGATAAGTGATATGGGTATTACTACTTTCAATAAGATAAATATCTCGAAGGTAAAAACTATGAGTATTACCAAAGATAGACCAAATATTTTTAGATACAAAACATCTTACAAAGACACCGAATGGTCAGAAGCTAATTTGCTATCCCGAAACAAGAAACTGATAATTCCTGAGATAAACATGCGTATAGAACCAAGTTACCGATCAAGGAGAATAAAAAAACTGATTTAATGAGTTTGCTAAATCACAACCATATCCCAAATTTGTATGCTGATTTCTTCAATAACTTGTAAATAGATTTAATTAAGAACACAAATATTTTTGGAAGATTTACTTAATGATATTGCATTCTTTAAGTATTGTTGTTGATTATATAAAAGAGAGATAAGAAGAGATGGATGCTATAAAATAGTTTAAACTATTGTTGACTATAGTATAAATGATTAGTATGAAACAGTTTAGAGTATACTTGTAAATAAATTTTGAATAAGTTTTGTGGTCTTTGTGTAAGATTTATATGTACAAGAATTGACAATTTTTTAACGTATTGTTGATTATATAGAAACATGACTGCTAAGAGAGATATTAAAAGAGATAAATGATTGCTATGAAACAGTTTTGAGAATTATTATTTTCAGAGAAGTTTTGGATAAGTTTTATGATTATTATGAAAGATTTAATGAATACAAGAATTGTTACTTGCATGTTAGATGGCTAAAAATACACTTAAATAAACATGATTTTGCTACCTTTTTTGTTTTTTTTATCAATATAGTGTCATAACTCAAAATTTCAGTTTTTTTTTTGCATGATTTCAGATAATTTAATACTCCATTTTATAGAGCTTTAAAAACCAAAGGAACTTTCTATAGAACATATCAAAGTATTTTTTTTTGTTTTCGTGTCTTAACACGCTCTTAAGCAGAAAAGTAAAAAAAAACGAAAGTGTCAATTTCAAATGCGTTTTTCTCAACAATTGGTTTTTTGAGTTGTGACACTATTTGAACGGAGGTGCGATAAGATTTTACTCAGATTTTCACACAAAAGCACTCACTTCAAACACGTCACCTACCCTACATAAAGGTCAAACTTAGTTTTCTAAAAGTAACACTTCACTTCACAAACCTATAGTCAAGAGATTGTTTCTGATCAATTCCAGATTCTCTCGGTCACAAACCTAAATAATAATCTAGAATTTTCAATATTTCTAGTAACCTGACTACTCAAACATTTTCCTACCTACATCTCTAACACAAAATGTTACAGGCAACAATATTGGAACCTTCTGGAGTTCTGTCCTACCCACTCAACTTCTCGCGCTTTCCCGCGTTCTTTTCTATCCCGTAAATAAATTACCACCCTACATCGAAGCATGATAATACTTACTTATTAGTAAGTATAACCTTGAAACTGAAAAATACCAATAATAGATTACCTACCTATGTTTTTACCTGCCTATCATGTCCTAAAACGAATATCCCTAAGCTGTTGGGTGTGTGAATATTTCAAAACTAGAGGAAATTCCTCACATTTACATTTAATTGCGTATGTCAACAGACTCGGGGTGCAATGAGTTCTGGCCTATCCTAGCTAAAATTTGATGAAGCGAGGTGAGTTAGTCCTCTAAATGTGCCTAAAAACCTATTACTCCCTAGCCTATCCCTATATGGGTGCAAAATGTACATATATAGATAACAAGGATACTTGTGGCCAAAGAACCTACAACCACAAGCGGATTGGAAGGAAAATAAGGTACCCTGCCAAGTGCAATGCAGGAGGATAGATTTTCTCTCGTGTACAAGCCGGTCTCAACAGGTACAATTATGGCGCATCTAGCGGACCTCGCCCGAGAGAGGGAATCACTGAAATCGGAAAAACACTCCCGGCGATACCCTACATTATTTGTCCTATACAATTTCAAGGTAATTCCTCGCCATACCAGCTCGAGAAACACCCATGCTACCCACCCCTGCAACCCCAAACTAGCTACGGATCCTATATATTTAATTTACTGAAGGCTACGGTACGACTTTAATACTTTATCAACAAAACGCGATTCAAAAAGAAACTTGCCTCACAACTTCCCCTGGCCAGCCAAACCTCACGCCGAAGCGATCATCAGTTTCAAGCCTTCGCGACCAAAACATCCGGCAATACCTACATAAGGTAGCCCAGAATTCTTAGGAAATCATAAGACAAGCCCACTTTGAATATCTAATAAACTATTGATTATGCGCCCGTGACTCTAAATTTTGTACTTCCAAACCGAAAATTAAACATTTAGGCTAAACGAGTGCCTGCCGCTTTAAAAAAATACCTTTGGCAAATACGTCTGCATTGCCCAAGAAGAATCTGCTAATCCCCCGCAAAAGCGCGCGCAATGGCCTTATAAAACCTTCTCTCCTACTCCTGTTCGATGCCCACGCAACTTTTCTAGATGTGTTCCTATTGGCTCGCCGTCGCCTCTCCAAATCGTACGATATTACGTCACACTAACCATCTCACTGCCTTCCTACAACAAACTTGTTTTAACCAGTTCTTCTATCATCAATTGCTGAATATATTTTAGCCTCTTTCCCCCTTAACCCAAGGTTCAATTTTAGTTACAATTTGTTTTCGCGCCTACAAATCCGATTTCTCTGCCGCGGTTTGAACACGCCACGTGTAGTTCTGATAATTTTTGAATCTTTCAAGAACATTCGAATTCCAGCCGCCATATTGTTTGCTACACAACAATACTATGCTATATGTTTAAAATTACAAGGGAAGGTGAAACCCTTAATGGTTCAATCATTCAATATTTCCTTTACTTTAAGTTGATTATTCACCTAAGCACATGAGTTTTGGTGGACCCTTCGACCTGTGGTTGGTTCCGTCTCAGTTTGGAATGTTGCCAATTTACCGAAACTTCTAAGTATTAAGGTTCATACATCATCTGTATGTTTATTATGAATAAGTACATAATAATTGTCCATTTTAGTGATACCCAATGACAGCATACCATGTGGAATGTTACATTCGCCCCCGAAATATTTACGCAGGCTTCTATCTATCTAACCGGAGTAAATCTTTCCCCCAAAAAGAAAAAATAATTATCACTAACATGGACCCAGCTTAATCTTTCCAAACGAATTATCATAATTTTTACCAAAATATGCTTGTTGTATGTATGTCTTATGACCAATCCTTTAACATGAATCACTAGTATCCAGATTCCCCTACAATAGATTAATAATGGATATATTTTACTTCGATCGATAGAGGTCTGGCAGAGACGAGGGTGCCGAAGTTGTGAATTTCAACATATCCTGTGATAATAATATGGCCATCCAATGCAATTCAACTTTTCAATTATACTAGATCTGCCATCGCTTATCCCAAATCTCACCAGATCTAACAATCAATGGACCTCCTCATAATAAATATCCCTTTATTTACCCATCCCAGGTGGAAACTTTCCTCTAATAACCCTTGAAAATCTCATGGCACTTGTATAGTGTAGTTTTAAAGGATAGCTTTTAGCTTCTTGTGTAGTATTGACTTATCATGTACTTTTTCTTTGTATTTTAACCTAACTCCAATTTTCCATAATAAGCCATTTGTTAAATGTAGTGTTTCTGGTTCTAACCATGATAATTTAATCCTTATTGACATATCTGTTACCCCCTTAAAGCCTCATTATAACTTCATACTTAAGGGAAATAATATATATTTACATATTTTACATATTCGTACAGATAGGTATTGGGATACAATTTTTTTTCACCTCTTTTCATTCTCGTCAATCTACATCCCACTCTAAGGAGTCACCAGCACATCTGATTAGGATTCTTTAAATTTCCGGGTTTAAATTATAATATTAAGTCAATGAGTATGAAATTGCTTGTTAAACAAACAACTTCTTCATAATTTATTGTTTTATTATTATTTTGAAGATAAAGTTGTCCATGCTAGTAATTTCCGCGGATTCATTTCCTTATCAAACTGCGGTAATTAAAGTTGTAAGGAAAAGTTAAAATCTGAGAAGATAAAAATTTAGTAAGTCAGTTTTCATGCTTACTCAGATGCGGAATAACTTCTGAAGGTCTTATGCCTATCTTATAGAAAAGAAAAAAAAAAAAAAAATATTTTACTTCCTTGCAAAATAATAAAATGAACGATGATTCCATCCACTCCTGACGATGTGTAAAGTCCTGATCTGCATAGTACAGGAACATATACACTTAGCACGGCATTGCTTGGCTAATGGGGTGGAGTTTCCCCGGAATGAATGAAGGCATCTTTCCATTCAGATAAATTTATTTATAATTAGTTATTATTCCTTCTCCAAAAATAAGACATGAAAACCGGACTATATTATATAAAAAAAAATCCATATTATTTTAGTCTAACTTTGTAAATGCAAATTAATACCGTAACTCCCCATCCGTGATTCTACCTATATTCAGACTGAGTGAAATATCCCTTCAGTCCAACCGACAAACCAACTACGTCTATTACAGTATACATAAGAACAGACAAGCGAACCCCATGATTGGTATAACTACTAAAATTTAAGGAATATCTGTACGTACTTCATGTACCTACTATATGACCCCCCCATCACTACATCAATAATAAAAATTTCCCATCATATGTAGTTTTTAAAAAAATATATATTCATTGATACAAGGACATAGTATTGGCTTTATATCTTCCACAGTATGAGGAACCTTGATAAAACCCTTGATCTTGTTTTATGACAAAGTTACCTAGCATTACTGAGATAGCTACTATTGCCTAATGTAATAAAAACCATAATAAGAACCATTCCTTTCTCATTATGCAGAATAAAAATAATTAAAAACCTAGTATAATATTCAATTATATACCTAATATAAGTCGAAGACTCCACCAACAAGAGCACAACTCTTAAAATAAAATTGAATGATCTTCTCAGTATGTCTATAAAAAGGTATGAATCTAGACAGATGACAAAGATTTATCTTGATATTTGAATTTAATTGACAAAATCTTTGTTTTACATTTAGAAATTACTATTATTAAAAATTATTAAAAAGAAAATTTTATTTACTCTACGAATCAAGCACAATTACCACCTCTAACCAATGTCACGATTTGCATATTGTCAACAATTGAAAGACTTTACCCCAGACAAGGAACGATGCAAGACACCTCTCCGACAAGAGCTAAGCTCTTAAATAATTGATGAAGTGAAATTAAAATAATAAGAAAAGAAAATTATGAGCTACGTGCGTTTGGGTGAATTTAAAATGACTATACCGAAAGTGGACTATTGATCAAGTTAATTTAAGGCGAAGATAGTTGGCCGACCTTACTAACTTTTTGTTTTCCTCAACGTATTTTAACTAAAATATGTTGTGTAAATCCTCTTAGTAGAGTAGACTCACCCCCCTATTAAGATCATCCAAGTATTCTATTACTATGAACCCAGATTTGATTCTGTTTTGATTTCTGTTCCTATGAAATTCATGAAAACCTAACTAATGGAAGTATACTGTGTATTAAAATCCAGAGCACATACATACATACAATACCCAAGTACTAAATAAGTATTTGTAAACAAAACCTTTGACATGACAAGTAACTTATATATTCTTTGACCTTTAAATCCTAACTAGTGATACCTGCTTCTATACACGTAATTCCATGAATTGTCATAATATTGTTCTCTTTCGCACAGTTTTATTACATAGTATTTGTACCTTTCAATAAATTTCAGATTTGACAACTCGCGATTAACTAAATTGAAATAGATTCTAATCCTAGAATATTTCATTTGTCCTACACTCTTGTATCAAATAACCCACAAGCTTACAACTCACGGTTTATTTAAAATCAAAATTAATGAACGAAATTGTAAACATTTAGCGCGAAACAACCTATTTCATCGATGTAATCAAAATGACTTCACAGTATTTTTGGTAAAATGACGTGAATAACAAAATTGGTCATACATCGCTCTCCTCAAAAGCTGGCAAAATTTACACTCTTCTACGTGATTTTTCATGATTGTTCTCCTTGTAACACCCCATCGATGTCAGCTTTACATGTCATAAAGGCTAAAATTCCTGATTCGACTGAATGCTCTATACTAGTATTGGATAAACATCACTAATTAATCGATTATTCGACATTATATTCACTTTCGCACAATCTGTTGTCCAGTAAAACAATCGATAATCTGCACGTCCTTCAGTATTGATTTTGAAACGAGTTACTTAATAGTCTGTGGTCATATATATATATTTTGTGCCAGAATAAAGTTCTACTCACAAAATAAGTCATTAAAGCATTTCCATACTTAGTCATTGACAATAAGTACTTTGACTTTGCATAGTGGTTCTATTATTTATTTACTTGTTTAGTTATTAGTAATTACAAAAAAGTTCAACTACGAAAACCCAGGTTTAATTTAAGATAAGTATCTAAAAAACTATTGATTAACTATCGATATATCGATTGTATTTTTGTAAACCATCGATACTATCGGAAACTCAAACTATCGTTGTCTAACCGACATTACTTTATACTGATCATGACCACCCTCTGAGACTTAATTTATTAGCTTTTCAATATGTTTCAATGCACTTAGCGGAACAAAGAAAATGATACATAGACAAGAGACCGTGAGTTAATGAAATAAATAAGTCATCACCCTATTCGTTACCTATATAACTTTAATTTTCTTCACTCTTTTAGCTCAGTTGATCGCGAAAAATTGAGCCGTATCAGAATCGCAGACCACAAATTTTCGTGTGCAACAAGATGAACGCACCCCTCTCGTGTTTCATAACTTTATGACACCGAATGCAAAATCCCACTTACATCATAGATATAATAATACTATTAACATTTACTCGCTCTACGATTTTCATCATTGAGTCTGAATTTGACACGTATCAGTAACTCACATTCAAAACAAACAATCACATTATACCCCTTTCATATCAACCGTCAAAATTATATTTTCTTTGATTTTCTCTACCTATCACCCGCCCCTTGGCTAACACATCTAATTTAATTCCCTAATCAATGTTGGTATGTCACTATTATCGTGTGATGTTTCATAACTAGCCTCCATTAGGGTATCGAATACTCCGATAGATAACATTTCATTATTCACTTTATGTGTTCGTTTGATCTATCACTCGCCCCCCATCCCCATAATTAATGTTAGTTTGTCACCTCATAAGCGAAAGTTTTCTTAATCAGGTTTTCTCAAGGCAATACGAAAACTCGGTCAGATAACAGATTAAAATTAAATTTTCTCGAATATAATCTTATTTAAGATCCATATTCTTATATTTATGACTTTTACCTATTTATTTATTCCCATATTGATCTTATCTTTGAAACATTCTATACCTCCATACTCTCGATCATTCTGTTAATAATTATTTCCTGTTTAACATACACTCGCCCCCAGCTCACTACTTCCCTAGGTACTGTTCAGGATGTCACAACTCTCACGCAACCCTTAGTCTAGTCTATAAAAATAAACGAATATGCTTCTGCCTCTAAATTGTATTTGCACATTGCTCAAAATATACACATTCTTCTTTTAACTTAATCAATCTCCCTAACATACGCTTTAATGATTTGACTAATGTGTAGTGTTCTTATTTCTCTACTCCCTGTCTGTGTCAAACGAAGTGCTTTCAATTTGACCGTGCACCAACGCCCGCGCAACGACCGATGATAACAAGAAAAGCATAAATTGCGTGTACG
This sequence comes from Ypsolopha sequella, assembly GCA_934047225.1. Lineage (NCBI taxonomy): Eukaryota > Metazoa > Arthropoda > Insecta > Lepidoptera > Ypsolophidae > Ypsolopha > Ypsolopha sequella. The sequence goes on from OW203985.1 coordinate 2,684,861, forward strand.
AAAAGAAAACGCGTATGAACGGTGACGCAGTAAAACACATAAACGTCGCCTGTCGTTCAAGTCAAGCAGATAAATTTCATTCATATCTGTCAGAATCATTATATACCTACCTATCTGGTGGTACCTACCTTCTATGTCTGTGTGAGATTTTACTTTATAACTGTAGACTATATGTACTCGTAAGGTATGAAGATAAACCAACACAAACTATAAAGACTAAACTTGCCTACAGTCCTTCAATTATACACATTGAAATTCTACCGGTAAGTCATCTATTTTTGTTTTAAAAACCACAATACTTCATTATAGGAATCTTATGTCATTCGTATCTTAGTCTAAAACTACTTCTCAAATGCTGTACAATAAAATGTCATCAATTCAAGTATCATCAGGCCAAGAATACACCTATCCAAGTACTGAGTAAAGTTTTATTTCATTGAACTAAACTTCCTACCAAACATGTTACTGAAAGTCATTGAAACTAATCTAATATTAGGCTTTCTTTCTTGTAAAACGTATAATTGATAACCTATTTCTAGTACAATATCCTTCTACCTAACATTTTTTAATTATCGAAGTCAATATACACCAACAACAAAAATAGTGGTCTGCTCTCATTGTACTACCAACACATAGATATGGGTTCATGCTTGAAACCATAATTTATAATGTACATACTATCTATGTAACAGCATAAAGGTAATAAATATTAAGTACTGAATACTAAGCAATAGTATATGATATTTATATATTTATATATATATATAAATAGGTACATTACTTGTATTTTACACAGTCAATCCCCAAGTACAAGTCTTTTTAAAATTTAGTTAGTTAACTTGTGTATCACAAACCATAAACAAAATTAATGCAAAGATTTTACTTTCATTGCTCGAGTATTTCAAAAGACAATAAAAATAATTAGCTCATACTTTCATCGTATAATAATATTCTTTTCATGTTAATACAATACTGTATCTAAATGATTAGTACATGTATGTACTCATAATAATGTTGACCACCCTATAAAAACTTTATGTACAATCGGCCACTATTCTAACTTTCTATAGCTATGATATTACGATGTATGTGTCTGTCATTGTATAGTGTTATGTACAGACCTATAGTAGAGAATATAAAGTATTACCTACAGTCGCTAACCGTAAACAATTGACATCCTGTTCCATTTTGGCAAAATTATACACTAGATAGGTACATATTATTTACGCCCCCATAAATTTGATTGTGTGAAAATACACCAATCCTTTACAATTGATTATCAAATAAATAAGCTCGCATAAATAATTCTAACTGTGATTACTATCTACATCTACTTTAAACAAGAAATGAGCACCAACCCCTTCTCAAGTGGGTCAATGTTTACAACCAGTAACCAAATTAGCCAAATATAATATAATTCTTTGTTGAAATAAAAATATTTGTACTAGAAATAGAAACACTAAAGGGCCTCTTTATCTGCAAAATTAAATGATAAATTAGTTACGGTTATTTACTATTTACTTATTATTTACTCCTGGACTGGAAATGGCCCACAGGCTAAAGTTTGACCATCTCTGCCTCTAAGCTCATAACCAAATAATTTTAAAGTATTTTACTTATACCTTACAAGGTACTATGATATAATTCAATATAAAATGCATTAAACTCTTTACGACTTTAACCTTTGTTTTAGATTAACTACCTTTTTATACTGAACATTGTCAGAATATGCAACCAAACCGGAATAAATACGACAACAAGCAGACTTAAAGCTTTTTGACAGTTAAATGCATACTAACTAGTGCTTTCCTTCACATACACACAATACATCCATAACCTGGTCGCATGTATTTACTCTATCTTATGAATGGTCAGAATGCAGTTTGCATTGAGAAAATTGACAGTAAAATTGTCTCATTGTCAATTATTCTTACATCCACTGGCCACATACACAAAAAAAAACTTTCCATACTATTACATAATAGTCTTGACCAAAAACCAAAATGAGTACAATATCTTTTATTCTATTGTAAACCCACTACTTCACTGTGTAAATTTTCGCCCCATTTTCACACAAAAATAATATAAATATAATTTACAAACGCCCTATGTTTCAGTTAACATTTCAACCACTCACCAACCCTCTCATATCTACCAGCATCCAAACTACTCTGAATTCCCATTAAACCTTTCAAGCAGTCAATACAAATGTCCAAGACCCAATATAATAAATCCATTTCATATCATTCATCCTAATAACAACCTATAATTTCAAATTCGAAGTTAGTACCTCAATTCTTCTGAATAAATATAATATTAGCGTATATAATCTATTATAATATTTAAGTTATTGAGTCACAGTATGATAAATAACCTAGTAACCTGGTTCCATCTATACTAAAAAAAACGCATTACTACTTAATTGTACTAGGCTTTCGTATGCGTGTGTGCAGTCAAGTGTCAAACTAGTTAAGTTGATGTTGCATCCCAACGATAGGTGGAGCTAGTATCTAAATAATTGTAAACCTACATCGCGGTGTCAAGATTTTTATGAATCACAGTATGATTGTACAGCTGTCCTAGTACAGTGTCTCTATCTGTACCAACAATAACGAATCACTTATTCAGTTGCAATAGGCCCTCGTATGCGTGTGGACAGTCAAGTGTCAAACTAGTTAAGTTGATGTTGCATCCCAACGATAGGTGGAGCTAGTATCTAAATAATTGTAAACCTACATCGCGGTGTCAAGATTTCTTTGAATCACAGTATGATTATATAAATGTCCTAGTAAAGTGGCTCCATCTATACTAACAATAACGCATCACTATTCAATTGCATTAGGCCCTCGTATGCGTGTGGACAGTCAGGTGTCAAACTAGTTAAGTTGGTGTTGCATTCCAACGATAGGAGGAGCTAGTATCTAAATAATTGTAAACCTACATTGCGGTGTCAAGATTTCCATGACTTGCCTCGAAAATTGGCACGCCCCCTATTCAGTATTAAGCTGACCTGTTTTGATTTCTACTGCAAAAGAATTGCATCGTATTTTTGCTTGAACAAAAACGACCCCTATGCCCTCAGCAAAACGCATACAGTTTTATGAATCACAAAGTGAACCGCCAAATTGTATGACATTTTTAGGTTAGATTCAAACACCGCATGGAGCCGGAAATTGCCGAGAAAATACGAATCGCTGAACCTTATTGCCTCATCTTGGTCTATTAACCATTTTTCTACCAAAGTAAGCCTACATAATATATAAAGAAAAACCGCTCACTACTATTCATCTCAAACCTCAATTGTCCCCTTCAAATCCCTTAATCTAATTTAGTCATAAAATATAACCTTAGAGGGGTAGGCAGAGAACACAACTTTTACCTGCCACGACCCAGACACACTCCTTTCATATCTTCAACAACTTTCTATTTAACCTAGTCATATAGGCCTGTGAAAGAAAGACAAGAACCACAAACTTCCATCCACCACGACCCTAACACACCTCTTTTATCTTTGACCTGACATCAAACATACCTATTGTCATCTTCAGATTCCTCAATCCAATTAATTCATAAACATAAAGCCTTAGAGTGGTAGGCAGAGAACACAACTTTTACCTGCTACGACCCCGACACACTCCTTTCGTTTCTTCAACAACTTTCAATTTAACCTAATCTAACCTGGCTTGTGCCTATGAAAAGATAAACAGGAACCACAAACTTCCATCCACCACGACCCTAACACACCTCTTTTGTTTTTGACCTGACATCAAACATACCTATTGTCACCTTCAGATTCCTCAATCCAATTAATTCATAAACATAAAGCCTTAGAGTGGTAGGCAGAGAACACAACTTTTACCTGCTACGACCCCGACACACTCCTTTCGTTTCTTCAACAACTTTCAATTTAACCTAGTCTAACCTAGCTTGTGCCTATGAAAAGATAAACAGGGACCACAAACTTCCATCCACCACGACCCTAACACACCTCTTTTATTTTTTAACCCGACATCAACCATACTTATTGTCACCTTCAGATTCCTCAATCCAATTAATTCATAAACATAAAGCCTTAGAGTGGTAGGCAGAGAACACAACTTTTACCTGCTACGACCCCGACACACTCCTTTCGTTTCTTCAACAACTTTCAATTTAACCTAATCTAACCTGGCTTGTGCCTATGAAAAGATAAACAGGAACCACAAACTTCCATCCACCACGACCCTAACACACCTCTTTTGTTTTTGACCTGACATCAAACATACCTATTGTCACCTTCAGATTCCTCAATCCAATTAATTCATAAACATAAAGCCTTAGAGTGGTAGGCAGAGAACACAACTTTTACCTGCTACGACCCCGACACACTCCTTTCGTCTCTTCAACAACTTTCTATTTAACCTAGTCTAACCTAGCTTGTGCCTATGAAAAGACAAACAATGACCACAAACTTCCATCCACCACGACCCTAACACACCTCTTTTGTTTTTTTAACCTGACATCAACCATACTTATTTTTCAATTACTTTCCTAACCTCTTTGTCCTACGTCATGGAAAAATACACCTTTGTTTCCAAAATAATGAAGTCAAGTCAAGCCTAAACCTATATCATGGCGATATTAATACTTATTCTTTAAAACTTTGTAAGATAACCGTCTGAAATTTTTTCCTGTTTATTTTTTGATACTACCTACATGAAAATTCTTTACTCATGTTCTACTAACAAACCAAAAAAACTATGAAAATTGTCGTATTCAAAAATGGATATTGAAATAATAAAATGAGATCTGAGAAAGCACGCTTTACTCTTCCATAAAAAAAAAGAGATGGATGGCTAATCGTCTACTTTGATCAATGAAATTTATGTTAAACGCTATTATGCTTCCGTCTTCACGATACCAGTTGACTAACTCAGAACACCGTTCATATCAATAATTCTGAACTAAAAATTTTAAATAGCTTATCTAATTTTACTGCATGATATTACTACATATATTCAAGCTAATGTCCTGGTCACGGCACCAGTTGAAACACTCCCGTCATACATACATAAATAAATAGATAAATATACTATAGCCTATATAATACCCTATATACACCATATATATATATATATTACCCTATATACCCTACTCTCTCACTACCTACCTATCTACTATCTATTAACTATTGCTACTAGTATTACTAACATATCCCTACCTAACTAAAATTAACTAAGCCTAAATAAATCTGCCTGAGTCTGCCTAACTCCCCTAACAACTATATTCGAAAACAAAACCAGATAAATAAAATACATAAATTGATATGAAGAGTTCTAAGTTAGTGTAGGCCATGATGTGATCGTCTAGTCTTTGGTTAGGACCCGTAAGTTACGTTGTGTGTAGTAATCCTGGTTCTTTTAGCATGAATAGCGATGGACCAAGTCTACGTTAAAATATATGTTGAAACCAAAAATCAAAAGAAACTTTTAAGAAAATAGCAAACTAAAAATGTTAAGTGATAGATCTTTCAACCTTATAATATTACCATGAACGATTAAACTAAATACTCAGAAATGGATTATGTTTCAAACTGTGAAGAGGTCTATTCCGACTAAAATTTTCAAAGGCGGTAATAGAATGAAAAGAATATATGTATTACAATCTAAGTCTTAGTTACTTATGTTAGATTTTATAATATGATCCAATCAAACTGGAAGAGATGAAGAATATCAGGATTTCAAAAGGTTATCAAATTATCTTATAGATGGAAATTAGTTGCTATTACAAAGCATATCGAGAATAAGAACTGATAAAAGTCCTGCATAACCTTTAAAGATGTTATGTGGGATTTGGAATGGAATACAGCACCTCCCCGCCGTTCCAGTGAGTTCCGTCTGTACTAAAATCTATCATCTTAACCAAAACAACCGCTACCTCATTGCTCAAACTGAACTCCGTCAAATCCTCCCAATAACAACCCACTTACAACCTACAAAGTTTAACGCCTGGTGCCTAATAGAAATGATTTCAACGGATATATGGCCAAAGTGTGATCGTCAGATAAGAACCTTACGTCGCGCCTTAAGTAATAACCTAAATCTTTCACGTGCTAAGTAAATTGGACATAAAATAAATAAAACCGAATTCGTAGGTTTAGATAGTAAAATGTTCATATAAGAAATTACACTGTTTGTCAGTTAAGCTAATATATGAAATTCATCAGTATTACAAATAATAAAAGGTGAATCAAATCTCTGTAGCAATTCTACGCCAGTCAGATTCTTAAGAGGCTATACAACTGTGAACTTACTATGTTAAACTAATGTTATGAATAAAATACATTATTGTTTTTTTTTAATAACCACTACCAATAATTGGGGATGGATGAGATGAGGTATTTCTGAGTTTGAAATTTAATAATTTATTGATGATCAAAGCTGAATAATATTTTAACAGCTGACCTTTATGAATGTCGTAAAACCTATTATTCGTTAGATATTTCTATACGAAAAATAACTTATTTAGTCGGCAATCTTCAAGTAAGCCATAGGACAGTAAGTAACATTCTTACATCTGTAATTATCTTTTCATAAAATAGAGATTCAAAGTAAGCCATATCAGCAACTTCTCAGAAGTACCTTCCCTTGGATGTGGAATACCCCCTTGACTTTTTTTAGTGTATACTTTTTTTTTTAATTCTAAATTTAAGATTTATTTATTTATTTTTAAATTTACGCGCCTATGTTGGTTCCCTGACTACACAACTCTGGTAAAGAACCAACAAGAAATCCAGAGCGTCCCTAAACATAGAAATCACTCGTGTTGCACCATGTCCTATTCAATGATTCAGCCTCTTAACAAATCTACTCAAGTAGTGACTAGCTGTTTCAGATAAAATTATTTTCTTAGATATTGCTTGTAGTACTCAAGTTGCTAGGTCAATATGACAAAACTATCAAGTAAAACTTAGACTTTCATATTCAGCGTACAGTCATTCTGTTTACTATTCAATAGAGAACTTCTATCTAGTTAAAATTGTAAAAACTTCTGTAATACAATCGTCTTTGTTATATTTAAGACAAGTCAGATAAGTACCAATATCTACATTAGAATTTTATCCACTTTCTAAAAATCTCTCAAATAAACTTCGATATAAAAATGGTTTCCATGATTTCGGATCTAGAATAATATTTAAGGCTATGTCTGTGCCGATATTATATTGACTAAAATAGCAACATGAACATTGTATTTGTTCACTTGTGCAAAAAAGAAGTAGGTAAGTCTTATAATGTTGTATGGCATTTTTACCAAAAAAGTAGCTTCTCACTATTTATCTGACCCAGATCCATAGTATGGGTTAAGTAGATACTCAACTAGACCAAATTCTGGACTATTTCTGTTGAACCAAGACTTGTTCTACTTGTCTTGAAATTTATAAAAGCTTGAAGGTGTCTTTTATTTTTAGAAACAAACTTCAGCAATAAAGCTATACGATCTACATACTTCCTGGATTCGGAAAAAATTTCAACGTTATTAAGGCAATCTCTCGGCCATCTATGATTTTACTATGTGACGAACAAATAAATGAATCTACACACACCTGACGAAGTATAGACGCCTTAACCATTTCAGTATAAGGTTGACTATAGTAGTACTGCTATGCTTGACTACAGAGGAGCTATATTCTAGTCTCCTGGCGAATATAAATTCATTTTTACTAATATACCTTTATTTTCAGGTAAAGTAATTTATAAATCGAAAACATTCCTTCTCCAAAAAGCTGCAAACTCGCAATAACCAAACCTTTTTCCAATATATTTATATAATTGAAATCTTTCCTATTTATAGGGAAATTTATGATTCCAAAATTATTTAAACTAAGCTATGTACATATGTACTGAAGCTTTATTTATTTTAAAATAAAATGCTTTATCTGAATCTATGAAATTCACAATTTCGATATCAAAATCACCAACTTTATTTAAGGCTGATCATGTGATTTTTCTCATTGAACACTTTATCATGGAAACCACTCTAAATGGATTAAAATATGAACTTGAAGTCTGCCCTAATTGATAAATGATTAACTATGGACCCGAAACTATTCTTTCTAGTTGCAAATTCAATACTAGATAATTTCCCTGGATGCAAGACTTTACCAAAATAAACCATTTTTATGAAGGGTTACTGCAAAATTGATCAAACAATTATTACAGAATTTGAAACACTTTCTTAGTAATATTATATGGAAATATCTCTGATTTTTATTGAGAGAATATTACTTCCAAATTATTCATTCTATTTGCAAACCCACATAAGATTTTACTCAGATTTTCACACAAAAGCACTCACTTCAAACACGTCACCTACCCTACATAAAGGTCAAACTTAGTTTTCTAAAAGTAACACTTCACTTCACAAACCTATAGTCAAGAGATTGTTTCTGATCAATTCCAGATTCTCTCGGTCACAAACCTAAATAATAATCTAGAATTTTCAATATTTCTAGTAACCTGACTACTCAAACATTTTCCTACCTACATCTCTAACACAAAATGTTACAGGCAACAATATTGGAACCTTCTGGAGTTCTGTCCTACCCACTCAACTTCTCGCGCTTTCCCGCGTTCTTTTCTATCCCGTAAATAAATTACCACCCTACATCGAAGCATGATAATACTTACTTATTAGTAAGTATAACCTTGAAACTGAAAAATACCAATAATAGATTACCTACCTATGTTTTTACCTGCCTATCATGTCCTAAAACGAATATCCCTAAGCTGTTGGGTGTGTGAATATTTCAAAACTAGAGGAAATTCCTCACATTTACATTTAATTGCGTATGTCAACAGACTCGGGGTGCAATGAGTTCTGGCCTATCCTAGCTAAAATTTGATGAAGCGAGGTGAGTTAGTCCTCTAAATGTGCCTAAAAACCTATTACTCCCTAGCCTATCCCTATATGGGTGCAAAATGTACATATATAGATAACAAGGATACTTGTGGCCAAAGAACCTACAACCACAAGCGGATTGGAAGGAAAATAAGGTACCCTGCCAAGTGCAATGCAGGAGGATAGATTTTCTCTCGTGTACAAGCCGGTCTCAACAGGTACAATTATGGCGCATCTAGCGGACCTCGCCCGAGAGAGGGAATCACTGAAATCGGAAAAACACTCCCGGCGATACCCTACATTATTTGTCCTATACAATTTCAAGGTAATTCCTCGCCATACCAGCTCGAGAAACACCCATGCTACCCACCCCTGCAACCCCAAACTAGCTACGGATCCTATATATTTAATTTACTGAAGGCTACGGTACGACTTTAATACTTTATCAACAAAACGCGATTCAAAAAGAAACTTGCCTCACAACTTCCCCTGGCCAGCCAAACCTCACGCCGAAGCGATCATCAGTTTCAAGCCTTCGCGACCAAAACATCCGGCAATACCTACATAAGGTAGCCCAGAATTCTTAGGAAATCATAAGACAAGCCCACTTTGAATATCTAATAAACTATTGATTATGCGCCCGTGACTCTAAATTTTGTACTTCCAAACCGAAAATTAAACATTTAGGCTAAACGAGTGCCTGCCGCTTTAAAAAAATACCTTTGGCAAATACGTCTGCATTGCCCAAGAAGAATCTGCTAATCCCCCGCAAAAGCGCGCGCAATGGCCTTATAAAACCTTCTCTCCTACTCCTGTTCGATGCCCACGCAACTTTTCTAGATGTGTTCCTATTGGCTCGCCGTCGCCTCTCCAAATCGTACGATATTACGTCACACTAACCATCTCACTGCCTTCCTACAACAAACTTGTTTTAACCAGTTCTTCTATCATCAATTGCTGAATATATTTTAGCCTCTTTCCCCCTTAACCCAAGGTTCAATTTTAGTTACAATTTGTTTTCGCGCCTACAAATCCGATTTCTCTGCCGCGGTTTGAACACGCCACGTGTAGTTCTGATAATTTTTGAATCTTTCAAGAACATTCGAATTCCAGCCGCCATATTGTTTGCTACACAACAATACTATGCTATATGTTTAAAATTACAAGGGAAGGTGAAACCCTTAATGGTTCAATCATTCAATATTTCCTTTACTTTAAGTTGATTATTCACCTAAGCACATGAGTTTTGGTGGACCCTTCGACCTGTGGTTGGTTCCGTCTCAGTTTGGAATGTTGCCAATTTACCGAAACTTCTAAGTATTAAGGTTCATACATCATCTGTATGTTTATTATGAATAAGTACATAATAATTGTCCATTTTAGTGATACCCAATGACAGCATACCATGTGGAATGTTACAGTACACAGCATTGTGTACACAAGACACAAATTATTTCCAACATGTGAAACTTGGAAAGACTCATGATTAAATTTCACTTATACTTGTTTCACTGTCTTTATTAGGTTTCAGTTATTTCATTAGATTTTAAAACAACGAGTCATACATGTTCGGGCCGTACACATAGTTACGTGTGGACATAGTTTATGGCTCGTACAGGTAAAAGTGAATTTTAATCATGATGCTTTCCAAGTTTCACTAGTGCCGACAATCGTAAGTATAAATTATGTCAAAAAATACATATTCTCGGTATCATAATGGTGTGTTTTGTAAGCTCTGAGCCCCTCCGAGTCGTTACGAAAGAACGTAACGAGCCTTATTTTTGCTTAGATTTTATTTTACCAAAATTAGCATTTGTCACACTTTTCTTGCCAAAATTATTGTGAATCCTTCCAGGAACTTGAAAATATGTTTTGTCTTAATTTTCTTTTTTGCCGAAACAAAAGCAATGGAACTGCCTACAAACAGACTTGCCTCTGTTGATAAGAGACATTAAGGTCATCATCTCAAGTAAAGGATTAGGTATTTTTATACCTAGCGACTCTTGATTTTTGTCTGATATTTTCGTTCGTTCTAATGCCTTCTGTTAAGGAGTTACATTAAATTATAAACAATTTAAAATCAACTAAAAATTTATATTTATATTGCATCTTAATTTAATTAATCGCTTTATCGTGAATTTTCAATGTCTCCAAATCTATAAATAATACTGCACAAGTGCACAATAAGTCTTGACCTCTGTAATCGCATCATCAGTCGATTGAAATAATCCATATTAATTTTTCATCTTTGTTTTTTGGTTTTTTGGTACTAAATCTACTGAACTGACTTCGCTAAAATTAAGCAAAGAATTTAGAATTTAGTAAAGGGCGGAAAATAACACAGGATATTTTAATCCCGGGAAAATGCATAGTGTCCAAGGGAGCTGAATTAATGGGCCGCCGACAAGGCGACACGTGCCAGGTGATTTTATCAATGACTTTATCAATCCTTGTATGAGTTTTGAATCTTTCTCTTAATTGCATATTATATTTACATAATATGTATTTGTATATATGTATGTATGTATTTTTTATTATTTGTATTTTATAGCAAGTACATTTGTTTATTATTTATTATGTAGATTATGTAGATATTATGCTCCGTTTGTTTATATGAATATTTTAATGTTTAGTATTGTTTCTACGATACCTTTCCCGGCACTACCCAATTACGATCCACAGCACCAAAGGTTAACTGGAAGACAATGCTAGATAGCATTAAGTTCGCCTTCTGTACAATTTTTAGTGCAATAAAGATTTTTATTATTATTATTATGAAGTGGTAATATCATAGAGTTGTTTGGTTTTAGTTTAGTTTAATTAAATGCGTGTCTCAGGTTTCTATTTTATTTTTTGATTAGCAAGATGTAGAAGAGTCAGAGGTAAGTTGGTGTCCGACAGTTAGTGTTGTTTGTTTTTCCAGGTACAAAATTAGTACCAAGTGACCATATAAATTATATTCAAACAAAGCTTAAATAACAGTTCTAAGAAAAACGACTCAAAAAGCTTGGACTTCGTAAAAAAGTTGCCAATTAGCGACTACTCCTTAAGCAGAGCTTAGTTGTTGCGTCTTTTAAAGCTTAACAAATGGATAGGAAAATCGTTATCCAAAGTTCAACATTTTTGTTCATTAAATTTGATACTTGTAAACACAAGAACAATCACAATTAAAGTGTTTTCGAGATATGTTTCGGCCCACTTTGGGGCCGGCATCAGTCGAATGAGAGAAAAATTTGAATAGAGAATGATATGAAGTAAAAATGTATATAACCTTATGGCTAATTAATTAGCGTAACCTACTTTTGATCAAATATAATAGAACAAAAATATCATTAAGCATTTTGTTTCCATAGAGAAGCTATCTATACCTTAGAATAAAAGTATTGTTCTGAGATCTATACTTCGACCAAAATAAAATGAATGGACGGGCCTTGTCTTTACAGTTTCCTCACTCATAACGAGTCTAAGCAATTGGATATATACTTCAAAACCAAATTTTTATTTTTATGTTTATTTTGCTTTTTGCACTTTGTAAATGCACAAGAAGGTATTTTTTCGTCAGTTATTTGGATGGCATGTAATAATAAGCGTACGTGTCACTCTTCTAACAGACAGAGACAGAGATGAAGTGAGAGCCGGCGCTCACTTTACAGACTTCAAAAATCTGTACGCTATGGCCCGTCCATTTATTTTATTTTGGTCGAAGGATCTATGCACCCTGGTTCTTGATAGATAGATAGCTTCTCTATAAAATAAAATGTTTTTTTTTTGATATTTTTGAATGCGGATGTGTAGTTCGTTTCGTGTTTCACCTACGAGCAGTGTTGACATTCTAGTAGGTAAATTTAGTTTTATGTCTTGCAGTTGGTGTTAGGTTGAGTTTTGTATTATCAATACACACCGTATAACCAGTACATACAGACACACATATCAATTTGATATGTGTGTCTGTATTAATGATTGCGCATGTCTTGTACCGTGGTCATCGACATAGTGATGTGCCAGGAGATGTTGTGATTTTGATTTTTTGTAGTTGTTGCTGTTTAGTTTTGGTCAGTAAGGATTTGAGGCTTGGGTTCTGTCGGTAGCATATTTGTGGATTCTTAGGGAGTTAATTTCTCCTTTCATCGTTTTGGTGAAGAATGGGGAGATTATCGGTGACAAGTGTTTTGAGTTTCTGACTTCCATGGAAATACCTATGCTGTTTTTGGTTAAAATTTACGTTGTTTTAAGTTTGGTTTTGGTGTCGTGTTTGGTTAAAAGAAGTATTGTTGCTGTTGTCAGTATTGTTGTTGATGATGATGTTATTATTTTGGTGAAATCTTGATCTATTAAGTTTTCTTAAAAAATGACTTGGGTATTTTCTCTTGAGAAAACCAAGACCAATGAATTTTGTTCTGATAGTTAATAAGTGCGTTTTGTGTTTTGCATATTCGACGGCTACGGAGTGATAGTGAATATGGTATTGACTTTTTTGCATGTGGTGGATGACAACTACTGTAAATCTTTAAAGTGTACTGAAGTATGTATACCGTTATTGACATCAATAGTGAGGTCAACATCCAGGAATGTGATTGTGTTGTGTTGGTAGTGATGGTATAAGTGAATTTCATTTCATATTGAGTAAAAAATTATATTGAATAAAATAAATGTTGTCTTTTTTCCTATTTCGTCTAAAATTTAGCAGGAATACCCTCCTAAAATACAACATCTGTATCAGTCCAACAGTAACCTTTTGTCGTCGCCACCCGGTGTCGCAAGATAAAGAAGTTCGCTCGCTCTGCTGGCCTCTTAATGAAAACTGATAAGCGTTGACGCCTTATTATTAAGTTATTAAGAAAACCGTTTGTTCGCAAGGTTTTTATGAAGAAAGATTTTCGGAGCTCAATTTTATCTTAATTTTAAGCAAAACCTGATGATTAAGTGGATACTTCTTATGCCACCTTTTTACGCTCCTGCATGTGCTCCGGACATTCGATTCTTGAAAAACTTCTTGATGGCATAGATATCATAATACTATGTGATGGCGCGTATTCGCTTACGAGATCATTTAATTTTTTTATTGTTTTGGTCGTATAAGCTTATGATATCCCATCCCATCCCAGTAATCCCATCCCATTGACATCCCACTAACCCTATTCCATCCCATCCCACTAATATTATAAATGCGAAAGTTTGGATGGATGTTGTATGTTTGTTATTCTTTCACGCCGTAACTACTAAACTGATTGGGCTAAAACTTTGCAAAAATGTAGTTCTAGACCTGGAATATGAGATAGGCTACTAATTATCTCATAAATCAGTTCCCATAGGGTGGCAGTAATGGGATGTTAAGTTTTTATATAAAAGTGATGTGTTACTCCTTCACGCCGAACCTGCTGAACCAATTTAGATAAAACTTTGCATAAATGTAGTTCTAGACCTAGAATTGGATATGGGCTCATTTTTATTCCATTGATCACCTCCAATGGAATGGTTCAATGCTTTTAAAGGCTTTTATAGCACACTGTGCGTAAAATGACCGCTTTACGCACGCTGCGCGTGCGTGAAGTCGGCATTTTCCGCACTTGTGCTATAAAAAATTATACGAAACTCGTGCGAGAAACTTTTTCTCGACTCGTGTGATTGCAGCACTCGCCTTCGGCTCGTGCCGCAAACTCACACTCGTCAGAAAACGTTTCATCGCTCTCGTATCGTAATATACTGTTCTGTCATAAAAACTGTGCTTAGAGTTCCTTTCGATTTTTTCTACTGCTGTAGTTAATTACTCTAGACACTTTACCTGCGGATCTAGTAAGAGATCAAAAAATAATTTCGTTAAGAAGAATTCCGGTAAGAAATGCAGCACAGCCTTCGGCCTCGCCAAAAACAACCGAGTAGGTAAGTACTAGCGCTCCACGGTGCCGTTACTAACTGCACCTTCAATTGGTATTAATTTTTTTTGTTCTATTTTTAAAATAAGCATCATGCGAAGTAATCCATGTGATGCAAGTTGTGGACCAAATGTACACTCTGTATATTAGTTTAAATGTAAATTTTGTACCAATCTTTTATCTTCACGGAGATATTCAAATGAATCAATTCATTTGGTATTGTCATTTATTGCATGTAACTTAACTCGGAAAAAAATAACAATTGTTATAAATTATAATTAGAAACCCTTGAAATGCTGGACAGGGAAACTGGTTGGCCATAATGTAGTATATATTACTAAGTATATGCAGATAAGTAGAAGTGTTTTATTTAACATAATGTGTAGTAAGTTCCACCAAGAGTCAACAATCACAAGCATTAACTATATAAAATATAGTTTTAGTACACTTCCAAATAACGATAACAACCACCTATAAACATTTGCTGGGGTGACATTTGCAATATACCAGGACCGAAATTGGTACGGTCGTTTAAGGGATACGCGGTTCCAACGGAGTTTACATACATACACAAAAACTTCCTCATAGCCTAAACACTACAAAACTCAAACATAAGTACGACGAAAAGAGAAGTGAGGAGGAGCGTGTCAGGTTGCTGCTGATTACAAATTCGGGAGCCAAGCGAAGGAAAGCTGTAGTTTTTACAAAGTAGTTTTTAAGCGCGTCCACCTTCCATCAGATGGAAGATGGACGCGTGAGATGACGGAGTTGTGCCGTCGGCAATCGGCATGCGTCGCGAGCCCCTGGCCGGCCGCGCGTGCGCTGGAGAGACGAGCTGGAGCAGTTTCACGACCTCGGAGTGCGCTGGACACAGTGCACTGCCGACAAACTAACCTGGAAGAAGATGGGGGAGGCCTTTGCCCGACAATGGGATGAACTATAGTTACCTAAATGAAGTGAATGATAAGTGAAAAGTGAATTAAATCATTATTTTATACAAATTACATTTTCAAATTCAAAATTCAAAAAGTTTATTTTGCAAAGTAGGTATATAATACAAGTTTCACAATTTTAATCTTATAAAAATATATGTAATAAAATAATAAATGTACATGAACTAGATTAAATGTTTATTTAATTTATGTAGCAATATATAGGTAAAATATTATTATACAAGGTGAAGTCCAATCAACCACCCGAACTCATACCGGGGACCCGACCAGGGACCAGGAACAAGGTTCAATGATCACCAACCGAGCCCCCAGCACGAATCCAGGCGGCCGACCAAATCCCATCCTATATACTACATAGCAATAGGTTACATATATAAATACATCCCTACCTCCGCCCATTCGAGTAGTCTTGCTAAGAAGAAGATGCAATCTTATTATGAACTTTTGAAATAATATTAAATATTTTTATTGTGTGGTGATAATTATAAGTTATTTTCAAGTTAAATTTATACTCTAACATGTTATATTCTTAATTTTTGATGTAATTGTTTTTTGTTTGTATACATGTCTGTCTTTATTAAATCTATAGTTTGGCTTAATATAAATATAAATAAATAAGTTTTTAAGCGAGGAGATTCTGTGGTTTTAAAATCATTTATGATACACGCTAAAATCCTTCTTGTTTTTCAATTGATGGCACAGCATCCAAACGTGTTAAAGTGCCGCTATTGACACACTTAGTATATAATTAGTATACACTTAGTATATCACGAGCCATTCGTGATTGTCGGCTCCGGCTTGCCTCCCAGCAAAATTAAACATTTTCCAAAAACTACTCAAACCTAAACCGATTAGGACATTCCTCGAGACACAATATCTCTAAAACAAAACATTCTGGCCCTCCACTCTCCACCCTCCGCCCTTCGTCCTCCACCCTCAAGGATGAAAGGTAAAGTAAATAGCAGTTATTTATTTTTATTCAAAACAGTTAGTTAACTGTAGGCTCACAAAGATCCTATCTAGTCCAGGTCGAGTTTCAATTACGTGGTAATGGCGCCGAATTTCTCCTACCGAGCGAAGATCGGATGGTATTCTCACACGTTTTCAATACTTCTAAATGTCGAGTGAAAGAGCGAGTATTCTCACATATTTTATCAACGGGAGTAAGAATTACAAAAAAATGGGACAAGACTTAGTCGGGCTCGTATAATTAGAGTTCCGTACCAATACTACAGTGAGCGAAACCGGGTGAAAGAAAGTTTGTGATTTGCGAGGGTTTCAAGAATTACAAAAATTGATCACGGTCTGAGAATAGCCCCTTGGACCCGTAACGTCGCTTGGTAGGAACTCCCTAAGGAATACATTTTGCTTTAATTTCACGGTTCGTAAGGAATTTAAATTTAGATAACAGCACACGGAGGGGGGGGGGGCTGCTGCACGTTATCGGAGGACGGTTATTTATAAAGGTAATTTTACAAATTACTTATAATGCATTAAATTAATACACGTATCTATAATGTATCTATACCTCTGCTACTATTATTATTTACTGGTTGTGTACGTTATTTTTGTATTTATAATATATTTATATATTTACCTATTTTATCGTAATTAGTAAATATACATAATATTGTTAGTAAACACTTATTAAATTGTCTATTATTTATTTAAATGTACGCCACCCTCACGATTTATCTCCTTGGTTTCATTTCCACCCAGAGGTTGTCTGGAAGAAATTGCTTTAAGCGATAACACTGCCAATTGTAATCTATCTGTATTTTGTTTTTCTACTTTAAGTCTTCTTTCTCTGACGCACGCATAGAGAGTGTGATAGAGATGAATATACGACCGAACTAATTTTGTCACTTCGGTGTAGGCCCTCTGGTGCCAGACTCGACTATGGAGGTACCATCTTACTCACGAATCCCTCCTGAAGTTATAAGAGGACAGGTTCCAAACAGGCAAAACCAGGTGACCCACAACACCTGGGACGATCCGACAAAAGATTGGCAGTTCATAATGGAGTGTCAGTTCCTACACTTATGTATGGTAGTGAATGTTTGGTATGGCAAGATAAACATCAAAGTAGAGTGAATGCAGTGGAAATGCGTTCCTTACGTAGTATGTGTGTATTGAATGACAGTGTGAAAATTTTGACATACGGGATCGTTGCGGCCTGAAAGAAGATGTAGTTACTAGAATAGTAAAAGGAACGCTTATTTTAATAGGTCATTAACTATGAAATTGCCGTTTTCTATGGAGAATTCGAAGGAAACTCAATTTAGTACTAACATTTTTGCATTTTTTTATGAATTACATAGTATACTTGACTATAGACTTTATAGTATTAGTATACTTGACTGATGACGGCCCACTAAGGGCCGAAATATATTTCCAGTTTGAAATTTTCTTTTATTTGTTGTTTATATTTAAATTTATACAAGGTGACTTTTTGATCATCGTCCAAATTCATACTGGTGGCTTGGTAAGTGATCAGTATCATGGATCAATAACAATTTTGGTGGAATTCGTAAAATGAAATTTCGACTCCCCATAGTGATTCACCTGGGACTGGAACTGAATTTCTATGGGAAGCCGATATTTCATATTACGAATTTCATAAAAATTGTTACTGATCCAAGATACTGATCACTTATCAAGCCTCCAGTATGAATTTGGACGATGATGAAAAAGTCACCTTGTATATGTGTATTTCTAAATAAAATGCTAATAGACGCATATTATATATTTATTAAAGTAAATCCAAATTTAGTATTTTTTTTTGTGTTTAAATGACACAATATTAAGCTACCAACAACATTAATTATTTATTACTAATATTAAATATTAAGCATTTAGGACAAACTATTTTTAAAAATTAAATTTTAGTTATCAAACTGACAATGACAACCAAATTTAATACGTAGATGTAAAACCTTGAAATCAATTTTCAAACAAAAAACAAACAATGGAAATAGCTATTGAATTACAGAAATTATGAACTCATGAATCTGTAAGAAAATTTCGGCAATTTCATAGGTAATAAGCTAATATATAATTAACATTTTATTAAAAACTATGGCTATATGGTTTTCGAAAATCGGTAGTTTTCGCTCTAAATACTAAGCCCTCTGCAACGAAAGCTTATTTTCAAGGGTTAGTTTGCAATTTGTTTCCAGAGACACTAAGAAACTTTAACTATTTCTGTTCGATTTATCATTTAATTTGTTTTTTCAGCTTTGTGAGACTGAAAATATGTTTAACTACCTAACAATTGACATAAAAAATGTTAAGTTTTTTTCTAATCAGGTTATCACTTTGCCTTAAGGCGATACAAAAAAAAAAAATGGGGTTTTTTCGAATCCATTTGCTCCACTATAACGTCATCTACGTATTTCATTTTTGGGTATATGTTTATTGAGTATTTGATTAAGGTTCTCACTGAAGGAAAACGCGATTGTATGAAATTTTCTCGATAGAATTTAATTCCGAAAATATCTCTAAATTGTTTTATTTTTCCTGTAATTCTGAAATCCTAACTAATTTTATTGTGAAATTGCATTCAAAATGTGGATATTATGTATTTGTAAAGTCTCCTTGAAAATCTTTTTGACAAAATAGCTTAGTACATTTTATATTAATAAAAAACCGACTTTTTGCTACTTTTCCACGAATCCGTCCCACTCCCACTGAGGGTTTTTTCGCATATGGAGTAACAGGGACGCTAAAACTTTTACGTATCGCCTTAAGGTGCCTTTCTCAAATCGTATACAACCTTGTTTGTTTGTTTTCGGTTTATTTTCGGTCTGCGCAAATTCAATCACGTATCTGAATTTAGGTCACAGTTGGAGTGGCTGCTAATTTGCCTTCGGCGGGATGCCCACGTTCTCTCTCTTCTTTATGGTATACTGTTCAATTCTTCGACTCATTCTTTCAAATTCCTTCATGCTACCCATGATCGTACACTACGATCCTCTGAAGATTTGCTACTAGCAACTCCATCTCACTCTTGCAAGTTTCATGGTGACTCTTTTGCTGGTAGATCGGTCAGGCTGTGGAGTGACCTTCCCATAGCCATCAAGCGTGTTCCCTCTTTACCTGTTTTCAAAAGATTAGTAAAGGATCATTTTCTTTCTTTATAATCTTTTCAATAATTCATCTACTACTACTATTATTATTATTATTATTTATTGACTTATGGCTTTCTACGTTATTTAATCTTGTATTAATAATATATCTATAGATATTTATATGTTTGTGTATATATGTGTATAATATTATATTAGGTTATTCTATATTTCTTCGTTTTTAAGTATTGTATGGTATTGATCGTTATTTATTTTGTGTAGACCGCCTTCACGATCTCTTCTTGACATCATTTCTATCCAAAGGTTGTCTGAAAGAAATCGCTTACCTTATAACTGTTTTATCCTGTAAGTATTTTTTTTCTTTTTAAATGGTGCACAACAAAGAGTATTTGTCTTTGTCTCAAAATTTGTATTAAAAATAAGGGAACAAATGACCCCGTAGGTGTGTCTAGAATATTTTAATAATTTTGTTTAGAAGCAGGGTTATTAAAAAAAACTCGAATTTTCGTGAGCGCGTGTTTCTTGGTGGTCGTAACAGCCACAACTCAAAGCGTGCTATTTTAAACCAAAATGAAACGTTATAGAGTTCAGTTCTGATTGATGAAAAATGAGGTCCTTTATCTGACTTTATATGCACCCTTAAGCGAAGCGTCAACCACTGAGCTGAGTAGGTGTTTTCATTTCTACAATAAAAGTTATCGAATACAAAAAACGTATCAATTGGCAGACTTATAAATATGCAGATTGGATGTCTCGACTGCTAAAAAAAAGAAAATTGGCATTATTTGAAGTGAAGATAATGTACCTGTCAATCAATAAAATGAAACCTTCAAATTCCCGCACATCAAAAAAGACAAAGAACGATTGTTAGGCAAAAAAAATTTAACTTTCCATTGTTCCTTTTAATTTAGAAAGCCTTTCATTACTAACGTTGGGTGGAAAGAAAACAAAATGTTTTTGTTTTGCTACGTTTTTAGGATCCCGTACCCAAAATGCAAAACGTTCCTTTTATTGTCACTGCTGTCTGTCCGTCCATTCGTCTGTATGCCACAGGTCTCTAGCTCGTAGATGAAATGAGTTACAAACCTGAAATTTGGATATTTTGTTTCGAATGTTGACCTAAAACCAAATATTGAATAATTAAATTCAATTTAACTCTTTTTCGGGGAATCACATAAATGAAAAAGGAGCCAATTTTTTCTTTTCTTACAATAGTGTTTAGGATGTCACTGTCTAGAGCTCATTGAGTTGAGTAAAAATGTATTTTGTATTCTTTTTATTTACGGGATCTATTTCAAAAACTATTGGATTTGGAATTTCTGTATATTAGGTACCACTGTCTTTATAATACAATGTAAATTGTTTGAAGAATAAATAAACTGAAACTGAAACTGAAACTGTCTTAAAACAACAAATACTGAAATTTAATAACAGAACATGTAAAATAGTGACAACCTTAATTATTAAAGTTAATTTCATACATTCTGTGTATGATTTTTATTTATATTTGTAAAAAGAAACATTTTAGTCTATTAACTTATTAGAATGCTACGAAACCCTTAAGGCGCGAGACGTTCTGTTTGAACTTGACTGGTTTTTTGTACATTCAAAAGACCCAGTACAGAAGAGAAGACCCACGACTGATTTATAATTGGCAACATTAAGAACAGAAAAATTGCCTCTGTGGTCTAGTAGTTCGAACGTTTCAAACACTAATTTATAATTGGTAACATTTACAGAGTGATTGTCTCTGTGGTCTAGTAGTTCGAACGTTTCAAACACTAATTTATAATTGGTAACATTTACAGAGTGATTGTCTCTGTGGTCTAGTAGTTCGAACGTTTCAAACACTAATTTATAATTGGTAACATTTACAGAGTGATTGTCTCTGTGGTCTAGTAGTTCGAACGTTTCAAACACTAATTTATAATTGGTAACATTTACAGAGTGATTGTCTCTGTGATATAGTAGTTCGAACGTCTCAAACACTAATTTATAATTGGTAACATTTACAGAGTGATTGTCTCTGTGGTCTAGTAGTTCGAACGTTTCAAACACTAATTTATAATTGGTAACATTAACAGAGTGATTGTCTCTGTGATATAGTAGTTCGAACGTCTCAAACACTAATTTATAATTGGTAACATTTACAGAGTGATTGTCTCTGTGGTCTAGTAGTTCAAACGTTTCAAACACTAATTTATAATTGGTAACATTTACAGAGTGATTGTCTCTGTGGTCTAGTAGTTGGAACGTTTCAAACACTAATTTATAATTGGTAACATTTACAGAGTGATTGTCTCTGTGATATAGTAGTTCGAACGTCTCAAACACTAATTTATAATTGGTAACATTTACAGAGTGATTGTCTCTGTGGTCTAGTAGTTGGAACGTTTCAAACACTAATTTATAATTGGTAACATTTGCAGAGTGATTGTCTCTGTGATGTAGTAGTTCGAACGTTTCAAACACTAATTTATAATTGGTAACATTTACAGAGTGATTGTCTCTGTGGTCTAGTAGTTCGAACGTTTCAAACACTAATTTATAATTGGTAACATTTACAGAGTGATTGTCTCTGTAATATAGTAGTTCGAACGTCTCAAACACTAATTTATAATTGGTAACATTTACAGAGTGATTGTCTCTGTGATATAGTAGTTCGAACGTTTCAAACACTAATTTATAATTGTTAAAATTTACAGAGTGATTGTCTCTGTGGTCTAGTAGTTCGAACGTCTCAAACACTAATTTATAATTGGTAACATTTACAGAGTGATTGTCTCTGTGATATAGTAGTTCGAACGTTTCAAACACTAATTTATAATTGGTAACATTTACAGAGTGATTGTCTCTGTGGTCTAGTAGTTCGAACGTTTCAAACACTAATTTATAATTGGTAACATTTACAGAGTGATTGTCTCTGTGGTCTAGTAGTTCGAACGTTTCAAACACTAATTTATAATTGGTAACATTTACAGAGTGATTGTCTCTGTGGTCTAGTAGTTCGAACGTCTCAAACACTAATTTATAATTGGTAACATTTACAGAGTGATTGTCTCTATGATATAGTAGTTCGAACGTCTCAAACACTAATTTATAATTGGTAACATTTACAGAGTGATTGTCTCTGTGGTCTAGTAGTTCGAACGTTTCAAACACTAATTTATAATTGGTAACATTTACAGAGTGATTGTCTCTGTGATATAGTAGTTCGAACGTCTCAAACACTAATTTATAATTGGTAACATTTACAGAGTGATTGTCTCTGTGGTCTAGTAGTTCGAACGTTTCAAACACTAATTTATAATTGGTAACATTTACAGAGTGATTGTCTCTGTGGTCTAGTAGTTCGAACGTCTCAAACACTAATTTATAATTGGTAACATTTACAGAGTGATTGTCTCTATGATATAGTAGTTCGAACGTCTCAAACACTAATTTATAATTGGTAACATTTACAGAGTGATTGTCTCTGTGGTCTAGTAGTTCGAACGTTTCAAACACTAATTTATAATTGGTAACATTTACAGAGTGATTGTCTCTGTGATATAGTAGTTCGAACGTCTCAAACACTAATTTATAATTGGTAACATTTACAGAGTGATTGTCTCTGTGGTCTAGTAGTTCGAACGTTTCAAACACTAATTTATAATTGGTAACATTTACAGAGTGATTGTCTCTGTGATATAGTAGTTCGAACGTCTCAAACACTAATTTATAATTGGTAACATTTACAGAGTGATTGTCTCTGTGATATAGTAGTTCGAACGTCTCAAACACTTATTTATAATTGGTAACATTTACAGAGTGATTGTCTCTGTGGTCTAGTAGTTCGAACGTTTCAAACACTAATTTATAATTGGTAACATTTACAGAGTGATTGTCTCTGTGGTCTAGTAGTTCGAACGTTTCAAACACTAATTTATAATTGGTAACATTTACAGAGTGATTGTCTCTGTGGTCTAGTAGTTCGAACGTCTCAAACACTAATTTATAATTGGTAACATTTACAGAGTGATTGTCTCTGTGATATGGTAGTTCGAACATCTCAAACACTAATTTATAATTGGTAACATTTACAGAGTGATTGTCTCTGTGGTCTAGTAGTTCGAACGTCTCAAACACTAATTTATAATTGGTAACATTTACAGAGTGATTGTCTCTGTGGTCTAGTAGTTTGAACGCCTCAAACACTAATTTATAATTGGTAACATTTACAGAGTGATTGTCTCTGTGGTCTAGTAGTTCGAACGTCTCAAACACTAATTTATAATTGGTAACATTTACAGAGTGATTGTCTCTGTGATATAGTAGTTCGAACGTTTCAAACACTAATTTATAATTGTTAAAATTTACAGAGTGATTGTCTCTGTGGTCTAGTAGTTCGAACGTCTCAAACACTAATTTATAATTGGTAACATTTACAGAGTGATTGTCTCTGTGGTCTAGTAGTTCGAACGTCTCAAACACTAATTTATAATTGGTAACATTTACAGAGTGATTGTCTCTGTGGTCTAGTAGTTTGAACGCCTCAACCACTAATCTGGAGTCGTGGATTGTGATCCCGTAGGAGCACATTTGTTTGATTATACTGTGAGTCCATTGTGTCCGAAGTATAGCGATAGGGCGATTGTTTTTGGACTTCAAAAACAAACCTCATTTCGATTTTTTTTGGAATAGCCGAGTACGATGAATTTTTTTTTATCTAATATTACCTATTTCCTTTGCACTCGCATAAGCAAAAAAAAACATAAATATGCCTCCGATCGAACATATCCTTTTTGAAAATATTGTAGAATAACAAGCGGTAAAGCTCTAAAATAAAATAAAAGCAAGCCACGCTTCAAGCCACGGACAAGGCTAATCCTTTATGAAATAAGGTTTTCTTTGTCGCAAGTGCAGTGAACGGAAAAGTCTGTCTTAGCGCGGTTTAAAAGTTTTCTACTTGTATGCTTTGCGGGGCTTTTGTGTATACACAATAGAACATTTCTCGTAAGTGTTGCATTGGATAAATATCAATACAATGCATTCATTTACATCAAGCTAAACTTCCGTCCTGCAACAACGCTTTTGTTTTTGAATTGTCTATCCTGCTCTAATTATGTTCCGCGCATGCAAAACATCAGTTACTTTGAATTTTCGGCCACATTCGACATCATAATTATAAACATATGTTTTTAGAAAATTATCGCAAATGTTGAAATTTATAGCTTTCAAAATACATGTCATTAACGCCAGTGTATGATTATGTTGGAGACAAACTTCGACTTTGCCATTTTATTTCTATCGAGCGAATTAATGAAATCACGTTTTCAGACCTATTACCCTCTTTCATAACATGTACTTATTTGTATTTGAAATATGATAATAAACTGCTAATAGTAAAATGTGCATTTAGCTTTGTGCGGAGCCTAAAAAAATAATATATTTTATATTAATTTCCAGAAATTATTATTGTTTTTATTTTATTATTAAAATATGGGCTTACATTTTGCTGCTACCATACCTGATTGTGAAATCTAGGATAAACTGCGTTGGCCCAGAAAGTGGGATAGTGAAAGCGGAGCAAGCATTAATCAACTTGCCCAGGAAATTTTGCAAAATCTGCGGAAGTCGGTAGCGGATGTATGATTAATACTACACAACTAATGTAACTCAGGTATACTGAAAGAAATATCTTTTTAGAGATAAGTACCGTTTGCACATGTATAATTAAAGTTAAAAATAATTATTTCGTGTACATTAAAGAGTACTTTTTGGTACGGCTTTTAATGACGTCATGCGACACGAGTCGCTTGGAAGCCTGGTTTCATCACAAGTGTAGTGACCATTCACGAACGAAGCTAATGTTTTATTATAGCTACTTTATTCGCTCTTAAGCATTTATCTAACATTTGAAAATCGAACATAATTCGGGTATGTAGCAGATAGATAATAAAGTAGATGTCAGTGAAGAATAAACATGGCTATTGCACTTGTATCCGATCTGAAATCACTAGGGATACCATTTTATAAGTTTTAGCGGAGAGTGGACATACCGGATTTATGGCACAATGCCAATATGGCTGCACGTTACTGTATAAACTGAAACACATACGTTTATCTGAGTTATTTCTCAAGAAATCTCGAAACGGAAATCTATTGAACGAAGTCTTGGTTTCCGTTTGTTTACAGCATTATTAAACTACGAGTTTAAACATAAGTTTCTTGTACGTTTAATGCCGTCGATAGTCCTGACCCGTGTCAGGTAAATTTCAGCTTTCGCTAGACAGTCTCTATCTATACATAAAAAATTTGTTTTATTCGATATTTTTTTGTATTATTTTCAAAATGTGTCAACTTTAGAGATGGGTGATATATAAAAAAGAATGAATGGAATAAAAATAAAAGGAATATATAAAAAGGAAGGAATGTAATCATAGGTATGTAATCCAAGGAGTCACGTGTCAAAAACAAGTCAGGTAAGAGACGCAGTTGTTTTCTAAAAGCCACAAAAGATTTGAATATTTTCAAAATTGAACCCTCTCTTGTCATTGCGGAGCTATAATCGGTGAGAATTACGTCGTAACGGTGGTCCTTAACGGTGGTCCTTAAGGGGGAACGAGTCGTATCCTCTACGAAAGCCACAACCTAAGATGGTTCTTCTTACTTTTAATTATGTGCGCCCATACATTTACAACGTAATGCATAAAATAGCAAAATTTTGGCGGAAAAGCCTAACTGACACTTAACTATGTCCGCGAAATGCCGTAAATCACGTTGATTTAATATCTGTAATTCAAAAATAAGAAGAACCATCTTAATCTGTGCGTTTCGTAGAGGATACGAGGCGTCTCTCCTTGACGGTGGTCCTTAAGGCTGCGTATAAACCTGGACAAATTAGTGATTTTGCCCCCGCATCCCCGCACCTCAACTGTTTACGCGACCGGCCGTCACCGGCCGCGAGCGCTATTTCTTAGCTCCCACGAGCGGTGTGGATCCGCGGTCATTAACCCGTGCACGTGCTAGTTTTCAATAATAAGTATAATGCATCTACGATGTATAAAATTCAACCTAGTTGACAAAACGGTTTGTTCGCAATGGCATTTTTTTGCGTAATTGTGTTTGCATCTAATTTTTATATTTCAAAATTTTATTTTTCGAAAGTCATACTTGCAAAGATAATGATGACGATGATGATACAACGATACGTCGATACGTCGATACGATGATACGTCGATACAACGATACGTCGAAACGCCAATACGTCGATACGCTGATACGTCGATACGACGATACGTCGATACGGGGATACGACGATACGGCAATACGTCGATACGACGATACGTCAATATGAGGATACGTCGATACGTCGATACGACGATACGACGATACGTCGATACGAGGAAACGATGATACGTCGATACGACGATACGTCAATACGAGGATACGACGATACGAGGATACGACGATACGTCGATACGAGGATACGACGATACGTCGATACGACGATACGTCGATACGTCGATACGATGATACGTCGATACGAGGATACCTCAATACGCCGATACGTCGATACGACGATACGTCGATACAAGGAAACGCCGATACGACGATACGTCGATACGTTGATACGTCAATACGTCGATACGACGATACGACGATACGTCGATACGCCGATACGTCGATACGTCGATACGTTGATACGTCAATATGTCGATACGACGATACGTCGATACGCCGATACGTCGATACGACGATACGTCGATACGAGGATACGACGATACGGCAATACGTCGATACGACGATACGTCGATACGAGGGTACGTCGATACGCCGATACGTCGATACGTCGATACGAGGAAACGACCATACGACGATACGACGATACGTCGATACGAGGATACGACGATACGTCGATACGACGATACATCGATACGCCGATACGTCGATACGTTGATACGTCGATATGTCGATACGACGATACGTCGATACGACGATACGTCGATACGAGGAAACGACTATACGACGATACGTCGATACGACGATACGTTGATACGACGATACGGCGATACGACGATACGAAGATACGTCGATACGACGATACGTCGATACGACGATACGGCAATACGTCGATACGACGAAACATAGATACGACTATACGTCGATACGTTGATACGACGATACGTCGATACGTTGATACGTCGATACGATGATACGTCGATACGACGATACGGCAATACGTCGATACGACGATACGTCGATACGACGATACGTCGATACGTCGATACGACGATAAGTCGATACGACGATACGACCACGATCACGATCACGACCACGATCACGATCGCGATCGTGATCGTGATGGCGATGGCGATGGTGATGGTGAGATAAGGTTTTGTTAGTCTCCCAGAGGGGTAGGCAGAGACTACAGATTTCCATCTGCTACGATCCAGACACAACTCTTTCGCCTCTTCCACATCCATCAACCATATTTATTGTCATATTAAATTGTAAGCTAAAAAAAATACCTCAGACGAAAAACATAGCGATATTCATTAGTCCATTGAGACAACCTTTAGTTCATTATCTTTTTAAAACTGTCCTATCTACTTATTTTGTTAAGTAATGGCGTAAAACATTTTTATTCCATTTTTTACATTGGTTGCATTTATTTCCCATGTTTCAAATTACGAGATTTATTTAAATTACGAAACCGGGACGTCGAGAGCGCAAAAACGTAGCCCTCCCGTCTCAACGGAGCGATCACAACTGACCGACGGGTGAGTGACGAAACAAAGCATGGAACAAAAAGCGCGTGCGACCGAGATATCTTGTCGCCGCCTTGTCTCAGAATAAATCGACGTAAGCGCCAATTCTTAGATGTTAAATTAAATGAAAACGAAACAGAATTATTCAAAATCCCCGAGCAATTATACGGGGTCATTTGTTTTCTTATTTTTAATACAAATTTCAAGGCAAACTGTTTTAAGAAAGGTCCTTTAACACTCGAAAAACATGAAATATAGAGGTAACTTCGTAATTTTTTTCTATCGAGCGAACTTAAAGCTTTTGCGTTTTTGCTTCTGCACGAATATCAGCCCTATAGTCTTTTATCTATATTATTTTTATTAAACCGATTGACTAAGTTACACAATGTTTTATGCTCATTTGAAATTGTGCATCTGACATTATACCGACCCTTAACCTCTACTACTCCTGCTAGCACGACTTTCAAACTCTGCCTGTCTGTCTTTCCCCAGTGTAATTGATAAATGGTTGAGCTGATGGAAATTAAGTGTGGCATAAATATACAAGAAGAAAATTCAACACAAATTTTTATGCAAACTCACTTGCACTTGATTACAGGTCGTTAGAAAGACCATTTTTTATTGATACGATTTTTTTTACATTTTTTATTGTACCTTATTATAATTGATAAAATATAATTATTTATATTTTCATTTTATAATATTTATTCATTCGTTACATTTTAATAAGAATAACAAAAAAGTAACTGTAATTAAAGACCTAAAATAAACTAAATAGATTTATATACTTAATAGAAGACTTTATTGAAGGCTTCGATATAACTGGGCGGAGTACCCAAGACACTGCTGCATTACCTCGTTGGATAGCAAGACTAATACGTTGCTCGAGGTAAGCTCCGGCCCTTGGGTCCCCTGAGGCATCCGCCAGACACGATGCTTTTTGTTTATTTATAAAAACTTTTATGGAAAGAAAAAGCAGTTTTATCTGAGTTAAAAATAATAAGTTAGCAAAAAATACAAGCCAAAAAACGATATAAATGTACGAGATGTACTTCTTTGGCTACAATATAATGAAGTACGTCGAAAAGTAAAAATATAAGTAAAAATATAGTAAAATTATTAATATCTTGTATCACAAAACATTTCAATACAACGTTGTGCCCTTCGCACATAATAATCCAGAATAGATTTAATCAGATGATTGCCTGCCCACAACCCGTCGCCGTCAGGCCAATTCTACGCGGTGCAGACAGCAGAAGTACCATCAGAGAAAATTTCGCTTACCAATAGTAAAATAACGACAAGCGGTGTTCTTATAGATGGTACCAACTATTTTAATTTTACTAAAAGTAGATTTGGTATAGTAGTCTAGGACTTTGTGTAGTAGTATACTACTCAACAGTTAAAGTAAGTTAATATTTTAGTATAAATGTTCATGTTTTGGCTCTCTCAGTTGAAGTTCGTTTCACTGAATTCGGCTCTTTAGTTTGGCTTGTGTACAGAGAAATCTGTTTAAATCTGAATGAATGAATGAATGAATGAATACTTTTATTTATTTGAATGAATACTTTTATTTATCAAAAGGTAGATTATCTTATAGCTAAATATGACCCACAAAACTGCATGTGCAGTTTGACTGTGGGATCCGTGAGTCTCTGATACAATTTTAATAAAATTAGTACCTACTTAAATAAAAGTAATTAGTACGATCAGCCGAACGTAAGCGGCCACGCCTC
This sequence comes from Ypsolopha sequella, assembly GCA_934047225.1. NCBI lineage: Eukaryota > Metazoa > Arthropoda > Insecta > Lepidoptera > Ypsolophidae > Ypsolopha > Ypsolopha sequella. The sequence continues at coordinate 2,715,141 of OW203985.1, forward strand.
CGCTACCACTTTACGTGCCTTTGCTAAGCTATGACTTGGCGTGGGTATCCGCTGACGCGCGGCCGACCGCACCAGCTAATTGTAATTATTATACCTACTTAACTAAAAAACTTACATGGTATTGAGGAGATGATTCAATAACAGTTGTTTAAACGTTTGTTTATTGGACTCCTGCCTAATATTAATGGGCAGGCTATTTAGAATATATGGGATACGCTTTTTTAAAGTTCTATCGCCATAATAATTACGCACTCTTGGTACATTATATTTACCCGCTCTTACTGACCTAGTATCACAAGTATGGCTTACAAGAGATAAGTTATGCTCTTGTCTACCATGCTGATTAACTAATAATAATAATTTATGTTTTAAGCTGACTGGAAGAATTTTGCATATCTTAAATAATTTTCTGTAATCGTCTCTGCATTTACTTTTGGTTTTATTAGACACAAGGAGCTTTAGGAACCTAATTTGAAGTTTCTCTAATTTATCTATGTTTGTTTATTTTCTGTCTATTAAGACAATACCCTGACTGACTGATCTATCAACGCCTAGACCAAACGGCGGGATCTAGGAACGTGAAATTTGAACTGTAGGTTGTATTTATGACGTAGACATCCGTTAAGACGGGATTTTAGGAAATTCCTACGGGATCGGGAAAAACACGATCCACGCGAGCAACGCTGTGGGGCGTCCGCTAATGATATTAAATAATACTAAACGAGCAACTATTTAGGTGGTAGAGCTGATGCCGGGCTCGACTATGGAGGTACCACCATCTTACTTGGAGACCCCCTTGGAGTAATTCGGGGGAGAGTAAGAGGACAGCTCACATACAAAAAACCAGGAGGCCCACCATGCCTGGGACCGATGGATGGTGGTATATCCATCCCTAACAGCCGGGCCTTATATGGAGCACACTGGTGACGGACAGTGGCGTCACTGGTGCGAGGATTCCGGCACCGCACTCACCAACCCACCTGCTCAGCGTGTGTGAGTATGGGCAATTCTTCCAGGATGACCACCGGGAGTGGCAAAGTCCTGGAAAGGCTCATGTCCAGCAGTGGACAAACTACCCATACAACCATTTTGGTTGCAACGTCGTAACTGCTACATTTCTGTGTTACAACCCAAGTAACAAATTTCGCCGCTCTGACCGCTTAGTTTCGTCGTTACGTCAACAAGTGGGGAAGTTCCGAAACATACATTTGGTTGTGGTATATACACCATGTTGTAAAGTTGTAGAAGCTTGGTTACCAGGTTGTTACGAAATTTTGGTGAATATGTTGTAAAGTTGTAGAAACTTTTTACCAGATTGTTACAAAATTATACTCGCATGATTGAATGACAACGAGAAACGAAAAATCGAATTGTGTGCCAATGTTTTATTTACTAACTGTCATGTCAACTTTACCGCAGCCATTTGTTATTTTCATTGTTATATACCTATGCCTGTTTTTAAGTTATTTATGCGTTTGACAAAGTGCGCAATCTAGTTCATCGCCTAATTTGGAAAGAAAATCCCAAAAAACAGGAGCACCCGTGAAATAATGAGAGGTAAGCCTAATCTTTAGTTATTTTTCATTATTTTGCATAAATAAAAACATGCAATAAATATGTATGTTGCTAGCAAATCGTTCAGTATGATGTGTTTGGATCTAATTTCATTATATTATAAAGTATATAGCTGTAAATTTGGTTTATTTTGATTTCATAAGGGAGTTGCATGCCTTAGTAACATAGTGCACACCAAAGAGTATTTCAGTAACAAATTCTACTATGGCTGCCGTGCTAATCCGATGTCAGTGGCTCCAAACATTTTATTTGCCCCAATATTTACATCTGTGGTTAAATGTATTACTGTCTGTTGATAGTAAGTTGATTACACTACTTGATTGATTACATCAAGAAGACCATTAACTTTTATCTTCTTTGTTGTTTGTATTTTTGAAAAAAAAGCTCTTGTTTCATTATAATATATTCATTAATAGGCCCTTTAAGAATTGCAATATACGTACGTTGATTACAATTTATCGTTTACAAGTTGGAAGTGCTCCGGCTGCCGGATCCAGCACTTGGGGCGGGTGCCGGAGCCGGCATTTGGGACAGCTGCCGGAGGTCACGCAATAGGGTGCTTTTATAATTTTGCACGGTAACGGCACGTTTTTTTTACACAGTAATTTTATATTCGAATATTTGAACCATTTCATTATTAGAATATTCAAATGCAAGCCCTAGCTATCAGGGTGCTCCACGTGCAAGTGAGGTTAGCATTTGGGGCTTTTGATTTTTGGGGCTCAAGTAATGAGGGGTTTTCAAAGTCAAATTAAAAAAGAAAAAGTAGTACCGAACGACTCAATAGATGGCGCAGCCTGTACTAAAAGTGTCAAAAAATGTCTTCCTGGCAACACTAGTTTCTTTTGATTTTGACACTTCTTCTTTGCTTCGTTCTTTTTTGTGGTCAATCCATGCCTCACTTGTATTATTGCTAAGATCTATTGTTTTTTCCGTAATTAATTCTTAGGGAAACTGTCCTATATTTTTACAATTAGCTACAACGATGGGCTGACCATGTTAAAAGTTGAATGACATACCAAGCTATTTTGTTAACGTAAACAATATATATAGAAAACAACACAATATAAACACAACGAAATAGGAATGTCTTTATGAAGGTTGTTGTTGGATTTGACAATTGACTTGACAATTTTTATTTTGCTGCCCACAGATTAAAAAATAATCTAAGCTTTTTGACACTTGAAAGCAGGGTAACGCCATCTATGTTTACTTCTGAAAGCTTGATCAAGGTCAGTCTGGAAAACCGCTCATTAAAATATTTTTTTGATATTTTTTCAGATCCACATCAGCCACGAAGTTCAGCCAAAGCCACACACAGGAGAAGTTCCCCAGAATTAGAGGCCACAAAACCTTTCGTAATTTTTTTCAAGTGTTCGAGATATGATTCACAAAATTGATTGTTTCGCAAACAAAACGTGCTTACTTAAAAAACTTGATGAATGAAGGAAATATTAGTATAATTATTTCAAAAGTGTTTTTAGAAACGTAAAAGAAAATTAGTTTCCCATAATTAGGGGTCACAAACGGGATTGATTTTACGGTGATTTAACAGTGACAAGTTTTCGGTGAATATATTCAAAATAAAACTGTATTAGAAAGAATAAGTCTTTTATTTTCCACTTTCTTGAATCAGTCTAAATAGGTAATAATATATTTTGATGCTAGTGCGAGATGGTCGATATTTCAAGTCGAGGCAAAAAATAGGACAAGAGATATCTACACTCGCACGTGTATCAAACGACGTTTTTTAATACATCTGCGAAAATGACATAATAATAATAAATTCTACGATATATTTAATTTATACTCTACAACAATTATAAGACGGTTTAGACGTGGACGTTGTTTCAGTTTGTTCTTTCAGTCATAACCCGTTTTAAATTAATCCGGTTACTTCCAGAAATACCAACAACACGATATGCAAAACCAGTCCACAGAGTGCTTACTTAAACGATGCTAATGTTATCCTCTAGATGGTGCTAGTGATTGAAAAATAAAACACTGCGCATGTGATACAGGCACAAAATCTAGCATATTTTGAGCAGGTGCACTAAAAATGAACTTTTAACAAAAAAATAGTAACAGACTTCAATAGTAACAGCAGTCATTCACTAAAAAGTTAATAATAATTCTATAAAGACCGATGGTACCGAAGCAACACCTTTGCCGACTTTTTTCTTCCTGAAACGTTATTTTATCTAGAAGTCGGCGTTCTTATATTGGTGTTTATGTTGCTATATCGTAGGAAATACGCCGACTTCTAGATAACATAATGTTTCAGGAAGAAAGAAGTCGGCAAAAGTGTTGCTTTGGTACCATCGGTCTTTATAGAATTACTAGCTGACCCGGCGAACTTCGTTCCGCCTAACAGTCTAATAATATCGTGTTAACTTTAGTTAAACTTAATTTAGGATTTCATTAAGGTAATAACATTAATACAACTTTTTTGCAAATACAGAAATGTTTTATTGCTCGCCATTGCGAAAGAAGAATGGCAGGGACCCATGTAGTTTTAGTACCGTTGTAGGCTTAGCGTAGGGTATTGAATATATGCAGAAATAATAATTCTTGGAATAAATAAGCGATTTTAAAACTTGGGGTTTAGATGTTATTTAATGATATCAGAACGATATCTAACGAACCTAGATAAATAGGTTTCTTTTATATGCGTAGTTTTGTCAACAGATGGCACCACATGCTGTTTGCATTCGTAAAATTAATTAATTTATTTATTGTTATTCGATAACTTATCCGATATTTTATTACTTATTCTGCTATTCGGAGCGGATAAGAATACACCAAAAAAGAGATAACTAACATCGATCCAGCCGATCTTGAGTTATAAGTGGTGTAACTAACACGACTTTGTTTTATATATTTAGATTATTAACTTTTTAGTGAATGAATGCTGTTACTATTAAAGTCGGTTACGAATATTTTGTTAAAAGTTTATTAAATTTCACATTTTTTAGTGTTGCTGGGTTAAATTGTGAGGTATGGGTAGTTCTTGCAAACGTGGTGTTAAAATGAAATGAAGTTCAAGTGAGTACAAGTAGCCATGTTTGAGTAGCTTCCTGCTATCAGCACCCTAACACAACATAATTACCACAATCTCGAGTTATGTGCTGTCATCCGTTGAAGAGTTCTACGGTGATGAAGCCAAGATCGAAGGTCAGGTGGGTACACTGGCAATTTTCAGCAATGCCCTGCAATGAGCACCCTAACACAAACTGGTTGCCGCAATCCACAGTTATGTGCTATCATCCGTTGAGGAGTTCTATGGTGATGAAGCCAGGATCGTAGGTCAGGTGGGTATTCTGATAATCTCCAAGTAATACCCTTGTATCAGCACCCTAACGCAGTGATTGCCGCAATCTCGAGTTATGTGCTCTGATCCGTTGAAGAGTTCTATGGTGAATATGGTGATGAAGCCAGGATCGAAGGTCAGGTGTAAGAATGTCGATTTTCAAGTAAAAGCTTGTAATCAGCACCCAGGCACAAAGCAATTACCTCTCAAAGGTATGCTGTCATTTTCTGAGGAGTTTTACTGCTTATCTCTGAAGACCTTCATCAGATCATAACTAAACCCAAAATGGGACCTACCTGAAAGTACATTCTTTCAAACAAAAAAAGAATTATTCAAATCGGTTCAGAAATGACGGAGTTATAGAGTAACAAAGCCAAAAAAGAAATACAGTCGAATTGAGAACCTCCTGTTTTTTTTGATGTCGGTTAAACATACTCCTACTTACACAAATTAAAAGGGATTTTTAATTTTTATCCAACTTTGATTTACTTTTGATACATAAAGTGACAATCATGTGGTAGGAAGGAAAAATTCATTTTGAAACTACTGTTGTGTTTATAATATAGGTAAATCGGTAATAAGTCGTTGAATGCTCACAAAATTTCCTCATGGTAAATCCAAACGTAATTCAATCAAAGATTTCAAATGAGTTCAGAACAAAAGGTTGGCAAGAACTTACTTTTTTGTAAAAGAAATCGAATATTCTTTGATCACCTAACGGTTACGACTCAGTTTCGATAACAAAACCTAGTTTCCACATTTTTAAAGAACTATTTAAACACAGCTTAGTAGTATAAACAGGAACAATGTAGTTATACTGTGAGCACTTTCGGATAATGTAGTAGCAGTGTAGAAGCATAATTTGAACTAGTTTACACATTTTTAAAGAACTATTAAACACCGTTTAGTAATATTAACAGTAACCATGTTGTTATACTGTGAACACTTTCGGATAGTTTTGTTCTTGTTATTACGATGTAGTAGCAATGTAGAAGCATAGTGTGAACTAGTTTACACATTTTTAAGGAACTACTAAACACCGTATAGTAATATTAACAGTAACCATGTTGTTATACTGTGAACACTTTCGGATAGTTTTGTTCTTGTTACTACGATGTAGTAGCAATGTAGAAGCATAGTGTGAACTAGTTTACACATTTTTAAGGAACTATTAAACACCGTATAGTAATATTAACAGTAACCATGTTGTTATACTGTGAACACTTTCGGATAGTTTTGTTCTTGTTATTACGATGTAGTAGCAATGTAGAAGCATAATGTGAAATAGTTTACACATTTTTAAAGAACTATTAAACACCGTTCAGTAACATTAACAGTCAACATGTAGTTATACTGTAAACACTTTCGGATAGTTTTGTTCTTGTTAATAGAATGTAGAAACAATGTGATAATATTTACGGAACATCGCATCAAAAATTTGTCTCACACAATTTTAGATGCATAGTTGAGACTATACTTCTACATTTTGCGGCTAAAACTTCACACAGCCGCAAAGAGTATTAACTATTGCGACTCTACGACCATATTCCAAGTGCAGATTTCTATGTTACCGAAATTTCAGCCGCCGCGGCCGAGTTTGGTTGTATGGGTAGGCTGATGGATGGATGGATGGAGCAACTAAAGGCCGATGAAATGGTTACACAGCGCTGGCCTTATTTATCTATATCTTTATATTATACACGAGATTATATTGAGAAGAGTCGACAACCTTAATTACCTCCTCGTTCTACCGATTTATGTTTGTCCTTACATACATTTTTACTAGACCAATGATATTTGAGCAAAAGATATGGATAGGTTATAAACAAGCGATCCGCGAGTGACACGTTAAAACTTGGCTGATTAGCTAACTCGAACTCAGTGTCGCGTCGTCGCACAGGACGACGCGTAGCAACATATTATTATAGATCTTGTCTCTTTTTCGCTCCCGATAAGTATGATTTTCACGTGTAAATGTGACATTACAATACTTTATTAATAAAATACAACAGTATTAAAGACCTTATGTATGCTAAGGTGTATGCTTTCGAGTCGATTAGATGCGCTGAGCTCGACAAAAAAACGAGACCCTCAAATAATAATCAATTATAATATAGTTGGAGGGGTGTTGACGTGCAGTGAATGTGGTCGCATGTTCACTGCAAAAATCGGCTACGTCAGCCACGTGAGGGCTCATCAGCACCGCTCTCAGCAGTGACTGTCGCTGTGACCGAAAACGGCCGAGAAGAATTGATTGATTGACAATAATCGCACTAATCTCGTGAACAAGGCCCCTCTCAGCCGCGTGCTTCGTTTACTCAATGGTATGGCTAGAGATCAACCAGAGGTGGATGTTTTCTCTGCATCACTGACCCAAATCCACACATGTGTGGTGAAATACTTGAAGCAGTAACCATTTTTATTCTAAGTGTATGTATATTTTGATTTTTAGTGTATTAAAATTTCTTTCTGTTTTTCCATGTATACGCATTGGACTTGTGTCTGTAATGTATTCATGTGTATTAAGGCGATTACCGTCGCCAAATAAGCAGCTCGATATTTGTCGGTATGAATATCAACGGAAACGACATTGAAATAACGTTCATATCAGCGCGCAATGCATAGTGGCTGTTACGACGCTCGCTTTGTCCTTGATAGGGCGAAATAGGAGAAAATAATATTTTTCACTAGGACGTGATTGTTCGATTGAATAATGTTATGTTATGTTTATAGATATCAAGTTTATCTATTTATCAAAGGATAAATGAATTCAATCGGCCAAGCCACTTAGGAGCAGTAGGAAATTCAAGCCAAAAAACACCCTTCAGTTTAAAAAATATTTCATTTTGAAGTTTTGGTGGTATGAAAAAGAAAAATGTTGTATATGTTGTCTAAGAGTTGATTATTAATACAGTTTTTCATTATTTTTGGTTTCGCCATAAACGAGGAGTAAGCTTTAGAAAGTACCCATTTGGCAATAGTAAGGCCCTTAATAAATAAATAAATAGTATTGTAATGTCACATTGTGTGCTGATGTTATGTTGTGTGCTGTTCTTGAAGTACGAATCTTGTAGTTACCTACGTAACTTATATACACCTTTTATAATATCATTGTACTACTCTGTCTCGGTTACTATCATTTGGACTTGATTCCTGTGTACATAGGGCTAGTATAATACGTTACATATAGTTTCATATTCGTCTTCCCCCTCTACTCATATAAACCCTACTGTATAAAAGAAGGGCCACATATCAAGCTTTACCAATAAACAGTACGTTTGTATGTAGCAATGCCACTCGGTATGAATAGCAGTGTGACCGTTCCGAACTGAGAGGGTTTTGAATTTTAACATAAATGGCCGCCATTCTAATAGAATGTGAAAGTAGTGTAGGTTGGACCTTTTTTCGCCTTTTTCGGAATTTCGTTATCACTAGACATCGGATTATATGCACTAACAAAGTGCCAAAATATGCATGCAAATATGCACTAAAAAGGCCGAAATATGCACTAAAAACAGTTGATATGCCCAAAATATGCACAATGCAAAATCAAAAAACCGTTATTATTTTTATACATTTTACAAACACAGCGAAATATGCTGAAAATTATGCAAAGTTTTTGTGACAATATACAATTAAGTATTTTTCCAAATTTTCGAGTAAAATTTTGTGATGTTTGTCACCCAGTTTCAATTTGTACACCGAAAACGAAATCTCTACATAAACTGACGTCATTGGACAAAACGTACGCACTGGTCAGTCAGTTTGCGCTCGCGCCCTACACGTCTTCGTCACTTAGGTCCCTATACGTACTTACATCCCACTACTAAACGAAATATGCACGATTGGGAAAAAGGCTAAAATATGCATTAACGCCGTAATTAGAGAGTTATATCCAAATTGCAGAAATATGCAAATGCATAAAATCCGATGTCTAGTTATCACACAATACGGGTACGGAACCCTTAAACATTATGGTTAATTATTCCACTGCAGTCCTGCAGTTATATCCGAACAACTTAACTTGATACTTACAATATATTTTATTATTTGTATCGAAAGGGTATATTTAAGTTGGTTATTAAAAACTTCCTAAATCATTTAATATTGGGAATTTTCAGATTTTTTTTCTATGCGTGTGAATATAGACCTACCTGCGAACGAATTTCAAGTTTTTCTGTCAACTGAAAGTGCCCTGTAGGTTTTTCATGGTGAACAAATTTGTATGAAATGGATTATGTACAGGGCAACAACTTTTTTTCGCGTTGAGATAGAAGCCTGATGTCTTTACAGCACCATGGGGCCGTAGACTACTATAGAGAATGTCAGTTTCAACTTGATATCTCACACGGGACCCGAGCAAAAGTTATTTTGACAAACACACACACGGGCAGACGGACAACAAAGTGAACCTATAAGGATTCCGTTTTTTCATTTTGCGGTACGGAACCCAAAAAAAAATTAAAACATAAATCAGTGACCTATCATTAAATTGCAGAACATCGTTTGGTAAATTTTTTGTTAATCAAATTAAAAAAGGGCTAATGAACACATTAAAAGTATGTTATTCAAGATCCAAAATAAACAAATTTTTCTAACATCGTTATTCAATATTTTTGTATTTATCCAGTATAAACCAAAGTAATAATTTGTCAGTTTCAATAATTCCTGGTGTTCCTAGTATTCATTTATTTATTTATTACTTATTTATTACATTTTGGCAAAACTAACAGCACTTGTAACAACTTAGTACATTACATTAGTTTAAAAAAGGTTCCACTGTTAGTGACAGGTTAAACATATTTAAAAAAGTTAAAAAAACTTAAATAAGTAGTCATAAATATTTACATAACACTAATACTCAACTTAACTATGTGATGATTACATACACACCAGTGTTTATTACATTATAAAAAATGTTGAACTAAGAATGATCATTAGAGTTTTGTTTAGCTTTTTCAGGGACACAGACCGCCCATATACGTGATTCCATTGTTATTTCTACTTTATCTCGTTATGTGTGAAAGTGTAGCTTCAATAAATTGCATTCTACTTTGATATCCTGTATTCGATAGTAATGTGCGCTTCGCTACTAGCCAACGACCTCATCTCCTCAATGAATCGATAGTCCATACAACCGCTATGACTTGCGTTTATTATCTTAGATATGGAGTAGCAATTTCTTCTATTGTAGCTGTGCTATGATAAAATAAACTTTTAACAAAAAAATAGTAACCGACTTCAATAGTAACAGCAGTCATTCACTAAAAAGTAATAATAATTTTATTCTATAAAGAGCGATGGTACCGAAGCAACACTTTTGCCGACTTCTTTCTTCCTGAAACGTTATGTTATCTAGAAGTCGGCGTTCTTATATTGGTTTTTATGTTGCTATATACTACGCCGACTTCTAGATAACATAACGTTTCAGGAAGAAAAAAGTCGGCAAAAGTGTTGCTTCGGTACCATCGCTCTTTATAGAATTATTATTAACTTTTTAGTGAATGACTGCTGTTACTATTGAAGTCGGTTACTATTTTTTTGTTAAAAGTTTATTTTATTTCACATTTTTTAGTGTTGCTGGGTTAAATTGTGAGGTATGGGTAGTTCTTGCAAACGTGGTGTTAATATGAAATGAAGTTCAAGTGAGTATAAGTAGGTATGTTTGAGTAGCTTCCTGCTATCAGCACCCTAACACAACATGATTACCGCAATCTCGAGTTATGTGCTGTCATCCGTTGAAGAGTTCTACGGTGATGAAGCCAAGAGCGAAGGTCTGGTGGGTACACTGGCAATTTTTAAAGTAATGCCCTGCAATGAGCACCCTAACACAAACTGATTGCCGCAATCCAAAGTTATGTGCTGTCATCCTTTGAGGAGTTCTATGGTGGGTATTCTGATAATCTCCAAGTTATACCTTTGAATCAGCACCCTAACGCAGTGATTGCCGCAATCTCGAGTTATGTGCTCTGATCTGTTGAGGAGTTCTATGGTGAATATGGTGATGAAGCCAGGATCAAAGGTCAGGTGGAAGAATGTCGATTTTCAAGTAATACCTTGTAATCAGCACCCAGGTACAAAGCGATTACCTCAATTTCAAGAGGTATGCTGTCATTTTCTGAGGAGTTTCACTGCCTATCTCTAAAGACTTTCATTAGATCATGACCAAACCTAAAAAGGGTCCTACTTGGAAGTACATTCTTCCAAACAAAAAAAGAACTATTCAAATCGGTTCCGAAATGACGGAGTTATGGAGTAACAACGCCAAAAAAAATATGCAGTCGAATTGAGAACCTCCTCCTTTTTTGAAGTCGGTTATAACCTAGGATGGGACCAACCTGAAAGTACATTCTACCAAACAAAAAAATAATTATTCAAATCGGTTCAGAAATGACGGAGGTATGGAGTAACAAAAAAATAACAAAAATACAGTCCAATTGAGAACCTCCTCTCTTTTTGAAGTCGGTTAAAAATGTGAAACGCTTAGGAATATTGGGGTCTCAGTTTTGGTACGGAGTGACGATACAAACGCTACGACTTCATCGTTTTCTCGCTTTGTAGCTTCGTCGCTACGGGATGCGTTAGAGTAAAATAAAATAATATAAACTACAAGTATCTTTTAGTATGAAACTGATAATCAGTTAGTTTTATAAAAACATAAATACGTACTAGTTTAGTTCATTTCTTTAGTACATTTGCGTCCTCTTTTTGCTACGGCGGCGGCGGCGTAGCAAGCGCTACGAACCCATGCACGAATATGTTGATATAAGTGACAAGTGAAATACCGGGTGTAAAACGACAGACAGATTTTTGAATAAAACCACAAAAATAGTGATCGTACTAAATATTTTTTTCATAGATGGTATTATGTAACAAGTTAGTAAGGAAACGTGAAACAATTTTTTCTTTTGCAGGTATGTTTCATTCTGCAGGTATGATTAATTTCTGCAGGTATGTTTCATTTCTGCAGGTATGTTTCATTTCTGCAGATATGTTTAATTTCTGCAGGTATGTTTCATTTCTGCAGATATGTTTTATTTCTGCAGGTATGTTTAATTTCTACAGGTATGTTTAATTTCTGCAGTTATGTTTCATTTCTGCAGGTATGTTTCATTTCTGCAGATATGTTTAATTTCTACAGGTATGTTTAATTTCTGCAGTTATGTTTCATTTCTGCAGGTATGTTTAAATTCTGCAGGTATGTTTAACTTCTGCAGGTATGTTTCATTTCTGCAGGTATGTTTCATTTCTGCAGGTATGTTTAATTTCTACAAGTATGTTTAATTTCTGCAGTTATGTTTCATTTCTGCAGGTATGTTTCATTTCTGCAGATATGTTTAATTTCTACAGGTATGTTTCATTTCTGCAGTTATGTTTCATTTCTGCAGGTATGTTTTATTTCCGCAGGTATGTTTAATTTCTGCAGGTATGTTTCATTATGCAGGTATGTTTCTTTGGGAAAATTGATTAGATAATGTGCTTTCTTTTAAGGATATCTGTTCATTTAACGCCACTTTGTGGTCGATATCCGTTTTAATCAATAAATTTGTAATGTTGAGGTCAAGCGGCCAGAAATAAAGTCATTAAAATAAAATACGACAGAAAATCATAAACGCTACTTGACCGCCAGTTAATTCAAATTAATCTTGCCCTTGATAATTGTAATGTCAGGGTTTATTCAAAATGTACGGTAAGGGACCTGTCCGACCTTAGGCCTTCCTTTGATATATTTTGACCCTTTTGCGAGCTATTGTTGAGTTTAATATACCTGCAGAGCCTGCTACCTTTAAGTTTGTGAAGGAAATTTTCCATGAGAATTGTACGTTATAAATAAATGTAAAATAAATGTACTTTCATTACTTTGAGACCTCATAACATTTTTGTAATTTTCATAAGTAAAATGGGTTTTGTTTACTTTTTTACCAGTTCTGTAGTGCAATAAACAAGGCTTTTTGTATTACTCAGTAATTTCTCTGTTCGTGAAATTTTGCTGTGTGATAAAATAAAATGTAGAGTCGCATCAAATCTTTTTTTTTATATTTTGAGCCTATTGCGATCAGTCTTTTGACTATTAGCAGGTATTTTGTGGGTTAAATGATATAGTTATCAACCACATCATCAGCAGTCTACTGCTGAACATGTTTAGCTGAATTATGTTTTTCATCTAGACTACAATCTTTTTGAATTAACGACATACAACTTTTACCATTTTAATAAATAATATTTTAATATAAACTTTATGAATAACACTGTAAGCTTACCATAACAATGTGCTAGACCGCCGTTTTGTAGCCGCTACGAAGACCAACAGCCAGTCAGTCGTAGCGCCGCGGTCGTGGTGACAGCCCGCGTCTCAGCGCGCGACCCATATCAACAAAACTAAAAACATAACCGTACGTAATAAACAGTGACCGAAAAAATCCGCTAGCATGAAAAGTGTTTCAGAAAACTTTTTCAACGAAATCCACAATCTAGTACTGAGTGTTTAAGGTAAATATTTATTTTTAATGAATATTCATGGAATGAATAATTTATTAGGAATTAAAAGTTTGTAAAGGCTTTTGGGGTTATTTTGCGAAGGTTAAGCGGAAAAAGAGATGAGCTGGTGTTAGTCTAGAAGGAGTTTTCTTGTACAACAGGCGTTTCTAGACGCATCGCGCACAGGTGGCATGTTTAATAGAGTCATTAACTACAGACTTTACGAGAGCGAGCTAGAAACTAAAACATAACTGAAAATAAAAAGTAACTGTTCATTAAACGGTGGCAGTATTTTCTAGGAATGAAACTTGTTACTTTATTTCTCAAGTATTGTTATTTTAACCGTTATCATGTATTTTCTAAAGTGCTACATTTTAACTTTGTTCTGGGTCTTTCTGAACAATAAAGTTTGAACTCTTACAAATAATAATAATAAATATTTATTTCTTTATTGCACAAATTATAGATATACAATGGGTGGACTTAATGCTTAAGCATTTTCTCACAGTCAACCCGTCAGGAGGTCCAAATAAAATATAGGCGTGCAGGGAAATATTTTGGGGAAAAATTATTTCAATGAGAAATACCTACATTAGTAGTTATAATAATTTATAAAGTAGGTAACTACTTGCTTACGTATTATACGTATTTATATACACATGCACATATTCATACATTAAATAATGTTAAAAAAAATTGTTTTGAGAAGAGTCCGTAAGTGTACCGGCATAAAAATTACCATGGAATTTCTTCGGTGAGAATTGGTCCCGGAATCCTTATCTAACTTCACACCTAGTACTAAATTATAGCATAATTGATCCAGTAGTTTTTGAATTATTCTGCTTATTATGTTACGTATAACAGACAGCAAAATTTTCATGTAAAATTTCCGTTTCAACAATCCTAAAATAAAACCAACACCTATCTGTAAAATAAAAAATAGCAACTAAAACAATCCAGTCCCCACATTCCATTAACGATAATGGATCGTTGGTAGCGGAATGTTTAGAAAATGCTTTTTCTCTCAATACCCTTTTCATCCCTTGTTGTGCATGGCAAGTTCTGTATAAGATGATTGATTATATACTGAGCATACTTAGTCTTTCTACTTAATGGTGCGAGTCGTTAGAGGATCTTATTATAAACTTCTGGTTTGGCGGTTCGTATCCAAGCAATTTGCGTTGAATAATGGATAACGATTTAAATACATAAATTGTATCAGAAGCTAAATAAATTGAAAATGTTTGTTGTTCATTTTAACTTTGTAGCTTAGAGCTGCCTCATGAAATGGAATGTTTTATACAACACATTTCTTAACCCTTTGCAAGTTCAATTAAATGAGCTTATAAATCATACATACATATGTATGATACACATCATGCCTGTCTCCCAGAGAGGTAGGCAGAGACCATAGATTTCTATCTGCTACTATCGTGACACACCTCTTTCGTTTCTTTGGTCGGTATACGTCCTTCTATGGCAGCACGGTCGAGCTTTACCTTCCACTCGCGAATCATACATTTTCTTTTGCACAGTAAAAAATATGTAGAGCACAAAATGGTTGTAAAATAAGAAAATGTTAATTTTATTTTGGTTCTTTTTTTAGTATTAGATCCATCTAATTTTGATTATTATGTTTTGAATTTGTAAAATATTTAAAAGGCGACTCCTATTATTTTACACGTCCTTCTGCGCCTTTATTTGATTTTTTTCTAAATTATGTCCTCTGTCTGGGGTATGCTGAAAATCAGCGCTGCTGGATTTCTATGAGATCAGCAGCTTTGTTGAGCATGCTACCATTTGCCAGAAATGTCTAAAACTTTTTTTTCTTCTATTTAACTTTTGTATAATTTGAATGTGTTTAGTTTTAAGTATTTTTTTGGCAATAATCCTTTTTTATGTATCTAAATTCATACTGAAGACTCAGTAAGTGGTCAGGACCAAAGTTTAATGACAATTTTGTGAAAAATGCTAAAAACAAATTTTGCCCCTTCACTAATTTACGAACAACTCCAAGTCAAGCCTAAATTTTATTTGGCGTTTTTCACAAAATCGGTAATTGAACCTCGGTCCTGACCACTAACCGAGTCTCCATTAAGAATTGGGATATATAAATAAAAAATATATCGTTACAACATGAATCCCCGAGGGGTATCAGAGGTATTCCGAGTGTAAACTCTGAAATGTAAGTCACGGTCCATACTCGGTACACAAACATGCCCACGGTAGGAACATGGACTTCTTTGTATGTTTTGGACTCGAGTTTTCTAAGACGTAAGCTTATTTTATATTTTATTTCAGTAGCTATTGACGTTTTGCTTATAGTTTCAACCACTTTAGATGAGAAACTCTACCCTCGACACCACTTTACAATGAAAACCGCATCAAATGCATCCAGTACGAGTATTTTTCTGGTTATAAGTAAAAAGGTAAATTCGAATAAAGATATATACTTGTATATTGTATGCTTTAAGGGCAAACGGATTTAGTGGCGAAGACACAAAGATTTAACACTCGTAGAATTAACGTAGAAATTAACAATTTCTTTTTGAAGTGGATACTTATTTTTTCGCATCTTGAACGACCTTTATTAAAGAAGGATTGATTGATTCGACCGATGATGGCGGACCCATACCGTGGGCCGAAATATATCGAGTCAAAACCTGTTTTTATTGTTTCAATATAAATAAATAAACAAAAGAAGTAAATAAAGTTTAAAAAGCAAAATATAATATATTTACTTACAATAATTAACGAAGGACATACCTAGATATAATATATATTATAATGTTTTTAAATTGTTTCTGATAAGTTTATAAATTTGATCGGAATACTAAAAAAATTTAAAGGTCCTCGGAGCAAATGCGCCGTGCCGCCGCCTTATTCATATTATGATATCTATGGTCGCCAGTGAATGATTCCTCTGTGATTGAGTAAAGAGGCGGCATTAGAAGTATCCACGAAACACGACAAAAATCGTACAAAATCTTAGAAATTGCGAAAACCAAGACAAGAAAAAAAAGACAATCATGTTATGCATGTAATTTTTTTATAAACAATTGTGTTGTAAATCGCGCGCGGAGAATATGCATTATTACAAAAAAAGATAAAAACTGTAAACTTTATATAGATAACATAGTTCATATTACTCACATGTTGCTCACTCACTTTGATCGTTTTATAAACAAGCACTTGTGTCCCAATGTTTCACATTTTGTCACAGTTGCAAAAAATACTTATATATTATACTTATACTTATAATACTGCCTTATATGTAGATATTAATTCAAAACTACGAGTATGCCAAGATCAGAGCTCGTTAATGGAGGTAATATTATTATCAAGTTTAGAATCAATATAAACTGCATGTCATGCAGTAGGTAGGTGCCCGTAATGACCTTAGCGCCACAGCCACATTTATAATAGAGTAAGTTTGAAACAACAGAAGACGTGCAAGCAATTAAAACTTTTCATATTACATTATTGTTTCAAGAGAATAGTTTATTACGTAGAATCATAGTTTATTAGCCTTGAGAACTGAGGTACCTACTTTTCCTTTGTTTGAAACAATTATTTTCAATTAAAGGGAAACACGTGTGACAGAATTGATACAACACTTTTAATTCTATCAAAACTAATTTTCCGATCAATAACTGTAGATAATAAATTGGAACTAATACTATGCGCCTAGATAGGTGGGTAAAAATCGCTGCCGAGTGGGTGATAGATGACAGATCGACGGCCCATCAGATCAAAAAGACGATGGCGTCTTCACCCATTTTTACCGGGATGGTCTAAACTAGCGCTGGACCGCGATATGTGATCTTCGCAAGTGGAGGCTTTTGCCGAGCGGTAAACATTCTGTGAGTGGAATACTTGAAAGGTTAAAAAAAACTGTAGATCTAGTTATATAATTTTATTTTAAGCACTAACTTTTTTATACTAATTAAAAATATCTTAAATTAAATGAAAAATTTGATTTAGATCGTTGCCGCTGGGGAGAGTACCCAAGAGACTGGCAGCGTTACCTCGTTGAATCGATAGACTAATCCTCTGGCCGAGGTAAGCTCCAGCTCTTGGATCACCAGAGGCGTCGACCAGACGCGACGACAGTTCTTGAAACAGTCGTCGCGCACTTGGGCCCCATGGTCCCAGAGTTTCAACTCCGAACGGCGCAAATATGTAGCCCTCGCCAAGGGCGACATACCCGCGCCGCTTTCGGGACTCCGCTGCCTCTGCAGCCGCGCCAGCACCGACCGAGGTAGCCTGTAGGTAGGACGGGGCAAGTGTGTCTGCACATGTGGCGTCCCACACAAGCGGCTTGCCATGCTTCCATGCAAGGAGCGTCATTCCATCGGGCCGCTTACCATCGTTCCGGGTTAACCCTGGTGGTTCGAGAATGCTCGGTACATTGGCACTGACAAGGGCCCGACGGATGACGTCATTGAGGTTAGCGTGGCGGGGTGGACGTCCGGCGCTTAGCTGGCATGATAGACCATGGTGCCCGAACTGGCCGACGTGCACTCCACAACGGCAACGGTGTGGTTCATTGATCTTCGTGCCTAAGCGAAGACCGCAAGCCAAACTCAAAGTGTTACGGTCTAATAAGGTGCCGATATTACTAGATGAGATGGCGTTCAACCAATAACCCGACTCGCGTTCATTGGAGGCTAGGAGACGGGCCCGGTCTGCTGGGTCGGTTGCTCCTTCGAGCAGTTTTGTTTGCTCCAGCTTGCAGAGGGGCTTGTCCCATAGCCTCTGCGATGACGGTGTGATTGGAGGGTCCTGATTAGAACATGCTACTGCCCAGGCGCTCTTAGCCTCGTCCAAGCCCGAGACCTCAACGTCAGCAATTGAAGGGAAAATTATCTTACCAAAGAGGTCTCGTGTGCTGTAGGCTGAGGACAAAAACGCTGGTAGTGCTATACTCGAAATTTTGCGTATTCCCAGGCCACCAAAACGTACTGGTAACGATGCCTGGGTCCAACTCCGTTCGTCTAGGTTGCAATTCAGAACTTCACTAAGAATTTTTTGTAGTAATTTGTCTAAAGTGTCCAAAAGGTTTTTATGATTCCAAACGGGTGTACAGCGCAGAACGTAAGTGAATTTTGGTACAAATAAACAGAACCGAATTATGAATAGTGCCATGTGTGGATTTATTTGAGTTAGACGACTTGATGACTCTTCGAATTTTGCTATTTGATCCGAAATATATCCAGGGATACCGTTGTCTAAAATTGGAGCTCCGAGGAGGCGAAGCGAATCACTACTAATAATTTTGATATTAGGTGCCAGGATGTTGAACTTATCAATTATTTCATTTTTGTTTATGGTATTATCTAAAACGAATAACTCGCATTTATTTAAATTCAATTCAAGTCCTATTTCTTTGAATTTATGTATTATAAATTCTAAGTCATCTAAAACCGTAGTCACCTCACCTCCAATAGTTCCGTCATCAAGGTACCACACATTGAATTTTGAATTTAGCTTCGTTATTATTGGGTTTATAGCCAGGCTAAAAATGGCAGGGCCTAAAGGGTCACCCTGTTGACACCCTACTTCCGAGCTCAAGAGATGGTCTTTGTAAATTAATTTGGATGGTGTGCTATAGCATTGCCAAAGATATCTGTAGATTTGGGGTATGTGATCCTTTATTTGCGTCAACAGCGTGCCCCTGTCGACGGAGTTGAAGGCGTTCTTAACGTCCACCTTCAGCATCACCTCACCACTGCCGCGTTCAAGAAAAGTGCGAGCAGCGTGTACTGCTGCCTCGCACCCACCCTTACTGCCAAAGCCTAGTTGTAGTGGTTGGAATTTTTTGGACAGTGTTGGTAACATGTACTTACAGCAGACTTTGGAGACCACGCGGCGTATGGTATTTCCAACCGCGATTGGTCTTATTCCCCCATCCCTCTTCATAAGCGCGCAAAGATTTGCGCCGTACAGGATGTCCAAGATTTCACTGCATACATTTCCGGACAACATAAGATTGACAAGCTGCGTCATGTCCTCCAGGAGGCTTATGCCGGTCTGACCAGTGCCTCCACAGATGAGGTCCTTGAAGTGTTGAGGAGATAGACCATCCAGACCTCCAGCTGAGCCGTTCCTGAAGGACATGATCGCAGCTTTCACATCTTCAACTGACGCTTTCAGTGTTGGGTCAGAGGAATGGGGTGGATTGGGAAGTTGCAGGGTTGATGCTGCTGGTGGATGCTTTGAAGCCAGTGCCGAAAGGGTTTCCGGGGTGTCGGGAGCTACCGCGTCGTTGGAGAAAAGAATTTGAGCGGCTCCTCTTATGTCCCCATCGTTGAATTTTGATTCGACTTTTTTTAAGATATTTTGTTTGGTATTATTGGTTTTGTTCGTTTCGATCGAAGGGTTTAGTTGAATTTGGCAGTTTGTTTTAATTTTTTGAGTAAGAGAGCCACTCTGTTTTGATTTGGACACGTGCAGTGTCCGGAATGAGAAGCAAAAGAGGTTTTCCCAGCTTTCTTTGTCATTTTTATTAGTTACATTTTTTATGATGGAAGAAAGGGAGTTTGCAACAGAATTTCTAGCGCCACGAGGGATACGCTTGACAAGTGGTATATTTTGTTTAAAGTTGCTGATCTGTTCCCAAAGTAGACGCGCATTCGAGGAGATTGTAGTTGAAGTACTGGTTGTCGCATTTAGGGGCTGAGATTGAATTTGCATTGGTTGTTTATGTTTTCTTCCCATGTGCACTTTTAGACCCCTCTGTCCTCTTAAATATTTGGGACGTGGACACTCGGGGCACTGCACGAGTCCAGACATCGACAACGGCACGGTAGGATTGGGCTCGCCACCCACTTCGACCGTCTGGCATGCGGTCTGTGGCATATTAACAAATACTGACCTAAAACATAATAAAAATAAATCATTAAAAATTTTGGTTGACAGAGGTCACAAAAACCTTATTTGCTACAAAAGTTAGTAGTATAAATTTTGTCTAAAATATCGTATACAAATCTAAGTTAATAATAATAATTAAAAAAACAATACTTACTAAAAAAATACAATTTGCAACTAAAACTAAATTATTAAGTACACAAGCAGCCTGGATTATCGAGTGTATGGCAGTCGGATGGAGTGGTGGCAGTTGCCGGGAGTTGGATCAACGGTCCTCGTATTTGTTGGACGTGAAAAGGGTTCAGGGTCGGGGGCCGGGGAGTTTTTTTGTTGTAACTGGTTCTGGCGGTACAATTTAGCTTACTGCATCTTCTTTAATTATCAGTAGGGTGTATTTTCATTCGCACAGGATACTGTTAGGGCATGAGGTGGAATAGTGGATAGAGTACAGCGCACGGGGAGTGCGGCGTGAGCACTCGTAGCGGCGACTCTGCTTAGAGTCGCTGATGCTCGCGACGTTTGGAAGCTGCACCTTCCAGAGCTGGGCCTTCGTGGGTTTACGTATTGATTTTGTCTTTATAATAACACTTGTTTTTAAAGAATATTCCTTCTCGAGGCGCTGAAATTATTTAAATAATAAAAATGTTTCTGTAGATCAATGTTTATAATATACAAGACGTAACGTATCGGCACCGTTGTCCGACTAGGCTCCTGTATGCGACCGCCCAGTATTTTTGAAATTTGTAACAATATCCCGCGTCAAATAAGTGAACAATTGCTCGTCTCTTATAGGCCAATTCTTAAATTACCGATGAATCATGATTGGTTCTAATTTCCGCTACGTTCAATTTTGTTATTAATTTTGTTGTCACTGTGCATCGGTTTAGTTCGAAGTCGAGCTTTGCGGAACGTAAAAAGTTTGTGGAGGTTGTTTTTCATTTTTTGTTTGATGCTGCCTATTTTGGTAAAACTGACATATTTTTTTATGTTATTTAGGGTTCCGTTCATATATAAATGCAAGATTTTTCAGGATTGATAAAATATTAATAGTCTTATCATCTTTTCTATTTCGGTCGGAATCAGGAGATCCGGCAAAATGATTGTTTCCAGATACCGTACAGTGGACGGTATCAGGTATTTTATAGACTTTCAGACTTTTGTTAATTTTCATTATAAATTGTATATAAAAACTATAATTTGAATATACACATGTTTTTGTGACATATACATTTGCTTAATATCCTGATTCCGTCCTAAGTTTAGACTTTTAGATTGATTAATAATTTACTTAAAACATTCCGTTCTTTCTTAATTTTATTGGGATATTAAATGTACGTTAATGGTTTTAAAACGTTATTTTATATTAAAAATTGACATCTGAGATATTATTATAAATTTTTTAATGACTATATATGTCTTTAAATTTCTATAAAGCTCACTCCTTTTTTTATCACAGTGGATAAATGATTAAAACACATAATTATTGTAATTGGACGGCAATGAGTTGTGATAAATTTAATTTTGCTTGTTACCGACCACAATAAATATACCATAAACCGGAGTCTGGTCATCCGTTTGTGTATGAAGACAAAATTTTAAAATACTTGCAAAAAATGTACGGTGCTCAAAAAGAGTGTGTTTGTATAGAAAAATACAAATAATGAGCAACAAGTAACACCTGTCATGAATTTATTTTAGTATGGCCTCAGGAATAAGTGTCACAAAAAAAAATGAAACTGGAATTGAAATAAAACAACACATTACACAACAAGAAGCAAACTGCTATGAAAATAGCAGTGTATACAAACAATTGTGGAATCTTTTCAGTTTCAGTTTAAAGGAACATCGAAAAACCTCACCAAACGAAAGAAAAGAATGTCAAGTTAAATATGGAATTAATTATTCAGTACTTTTAAAGCTCGACCACAATTATAAAGTTGGCAGAATAGTTCCTAAAAATGATACAATTTATTCCATGTATTCTGTAACATTATAGAAACAAGATAGATAAACCTAAACCGAAGAAAAAAATTGCCACAGAAATTGAAAAAAAATAATTGTAAAGCAAGTTAAACTTATTGAAAATGAAGACGATGTTTTCAAACTTTTTATTAGCAAGGACTGTAATTATTTTAATTTCTAAATTTTAGAAATAAAGTACAAGCTCTTAACCTTTTCTTTATCTTTGAATTCTTAGAAGTTACGAATTTCATTCATTAATTACTCAAAAAGATAAAAAATCACCATTATATCTAATCACAGTTTAAAAATAAAGAAAAAATTAAAAAAATAAGTAAAATAACATAAAAACTTGATTGAATAGTTGTAGACGAAAAGAGAAATATCATACGACATAATATATAGGCGTTTGAAGTTAGAAAACTGCTGGCATCTATTGACATGAAAATATAAAAAAGTATATTTTAAATCATGGTTTTTAAAATCCTGATGACGATCCCACTGAGGGGTCAAATATAGCACCTATAACTATTTAATGAGTGTTTATATATATTTAAAATACAACATACAAGTAAAAACAATATTTTATTAACATATTGAAATAAGATAAAATACATTTGGCCAAACATATGAAGTTCATATTGATAGCGACAAGCATGAAAAAATGGAAAATATATACTATTAATAAAAGTTAATTAAAGCCTTAATTAACAAAAATTATTAATTGAATAAAACCATCTATATATTTTGATATCTCCAGTAACTTTTGACCCTATATTTATAAGATAATGACATTTTTGGCAATTTTTTGAATGGTGGTCGGAAACGGGTTACTTGCTGGACGGTATCAGGAAAACTTCAACTAAGTGGTCGGTAACTAGAGCTTTTAAGAAGGACAGGCAAACATATTAATATAATTTTTTTTTGTATACTCTCACAACATAAATATTGATAATTATACTTTATAATGAAAGTCTCAACAATAACGTTTAAAGTAAGCTATATACATAGTTTATAAATCAGTTTACGTTTATCTTTGGACGGTTTATTTGAAAAAAGGGCGTGAGTGGTCGGACTTGGGTGCATTTACGTTAATTATACCTATTTATAATGTTATAATCCCGTCAAGGTACGTTTGCGTTCGGTCTGCGGGCTTCTGATGGCACGTCAATCTGTAGGTACATATTTGTGGCTAAAGTACGCTGACAGGGCTCAATACCCAACGCTGGGATGTTTTAACTGTTGATGAAACGCGGGTGTACGATGGTGGCCTATGAGTGTCACTTTATAGTACAAACTTGGAACTTTGAAACACCTCTGACTCCCTTTGGGGATTCATGTGGTGACCATGTATTATTTGTCGGTAAATGTAAGAAATAAGACAAATATTTAGCAATTTCTTATCTAATTAATCTTATTAAGAACCCGGTCCGCGACGACGACCGTTTTGATGCAAAGCATTTTGTTAAACATTTTTCTGGCCTTTATCGCGATGTTTTTGGAAAAACCAAGGACACACAACCATTTCATATTGGCCGTTTAAATGAATGCCTAAAATTATTTGATTGAATTGTTTCCCTTTTACAAATTATTTTGGTACTTACGAGCCCGTTCCGAATAGTTCTTCATAATGTCTAAGTACCAAAATAATTCGCAAAGGAGAAATAATTCGATCAAATAAATTTTAGGACTTCATTTAGACGGCCAATATGAATTGGTGTATGTCCCTAGTTTTTACAAAAACATCGCGGTAAAGATGAGAATCATATTTAAAAAATACTTCGCATCAAATGGACGAAAAATACGCAGTGGGTTCTTAATGTAGTATTAGAGTTCCGTACCCAAAAGTCCGTCCGCTTGTTACAGAGGTCTACAGCTTTAACCATACAGTTTTCATACAGCATACAGTTTACATTTTCACAGAATACGTGTTATTATGGCTTCCATCACGATAGGTAACAAAATATTCAAGAAATTAAAATAATTTATGTTACTTTTTTCTGCTCAAATATCTAACTGTCAAACTTTCTATCTGTCTGTCTGGTTATATATCATCGTCAAAATCAAAATTCATCTCTCGTATCATTTATCACGATGTTATTTTATTACACGACTGCTCCTAAAAAAAAGAGTGTATTGTTTTCAGGGTTCATGTACTTTTTTTTATTCCAACATATCTTCTGAACGCTTTTACAAATTCGGATGAATGAGGTGTTATTAGAAAACCATCTAAATCAACCAGATTGGCACTGGGTATAAAAGTATTAAATAAAAATAAATTATAAAAAAAATTAAAAAAGACGACTTGCCATAATTTCAAAATGAACTAATTAACGGCACTCAGTGCAGTCAGGGGATATGACCTCACTAGGTGTTGTTATTAGGTTCATTTTGAAATTATGGCAGTCGTGTTATTTAATGTTTTTAATTATTATTTTTTTTATCTTAAGTAACTGATACCGTAAGCAACCAACAGGTAAAAATATATTTCTATTTTCATCACTTATCTACTTATTTACATAACTAATTTAAGGCGCTACGAAAAAAAATCTACACTTTTAGACCGTGCATATCTACTTCAGTAAATAATTTATTATTTTGAAAAAATATATATATGTATATAAATATACATATATATATGTGGGTTTTCGAGTAATAGTCGGATCCTCGTCGTCACTCATTGCTACGAAACTACACTGTGGCGTGAGTAGTCGGGTGAGGAGAATAAAAGAAAGGTTTCCTTTCAATCAGTCTTGCTAGTTGGACTTTACAAATAATCACTTGAAAACGAAATTATAACTAATAATGTTCAGCCGAAAACTTAGCGCGTGCTACACCCGTAATCAATCGTTCTTCCTCCAAAACCTCGTCTTTTTCCCATTTACTTGAAAAAGCCACCAAAAACCCTCTGACCGCTGCCCGTCATCGACCCTCTGACAGCTGCCCGTCATAGACCCTCTCTCTCTTTTTTTTATTCCTAGTGTTGCCACACTCTAGTTTTCGGTGTTACATTAAAGACTGAAATGTCTTTCTTATATAATCAACAAGAGAAATATTAAAGCGCCGTCACGGCCATGCTGACATTACGCACGTCCTCGTGCGTTTCTTACTCTTCTTAATTGTTGTGCTGTCCTGCAAAGAGCAATCAGAGATCAACTACTGCAGTCTCTAATACCAAAGCGTAACGTCGATATTTATCAGTCTATCCTTCTTATAAATACCCTCATCTCATTAAGCAGAACACCACTCGTCCGTCCTGACATGCTAGTACTCGTCATAAAAGTCACACTACCCTACTCATTCAACATAGTTATCTCACCTCATCGTCCCCATTTTCGCCCAACCCCCACTGAACCGGATGGCTCCACGAGGCGTCCCTACAACCGAGCTCAGCACCAGGCGGTGTGACACGACCCGGACTACTTGTGAGTATCCCTACGATCAGTGATCTAACTGGCCCGGAAGATAGCCTGGCAAAGCGTCCCTTCAATCGAGCTCAGCACCTTATGGTGTGACACGACCCGGACTACTTTTCAGCCCTTCCGACCAGTGAACTGGCCCGGACAACCAGACGAAGCGTCCCTTCGATCAAGATCAACACCGGTCCTGTGGTATGACTTGAACCGGACTACTCGCCGGCGTCCTTTCAACCAGTGAACCGAACTTTCAATTGTTCCGACGCGCCTCAGCGTCACACAAAACTCTCCATAGCCAAGCCCGTCAATGACTCCACACATCAATGGTCAACATAGTCAATAAATGTCAAATGTCATGCTCATGTAAAATCCTTTGTAATATAACACTTCTAGCAATTTTTACACGCATAGTTCAACTAAAAGAAATAGTTACAAAACAACTCATGATAAAAATGTGGGTGTTCCTTGCTTACCTGTAGCAACTAAAGTATCATAATTGTTGGTCGAGGTGCTTTGCGAACAAGTCATCGATTCTGTGTCCTTATCATCATCGAGTGGTACCCCGTCATTTTCATGATCATGACTCGCCGTCTCGGTCTCCTCATAATTAATATTCGTGGCAATGTCAACGTAGCCTTCATAGCCTCTGGGTACAGCGCGGAGACTTTCGTGTGCATACTTATACACTCTTTTTGAGCTTTCAAGATTTTTAAGCTCGTACCTATCATTTTCCAAGACACGGGTAATAACGAATGGTCCCTTGAATTTTCGGTTTCACTTTGTTTGATTACGTTCACTATTTTAATAAAGACACAGTCACCTACAGCAAATGGTTTAATTGTGGCCTTGCCTCGATTGAAGCGTTCAGTGTCTTGTTGTGCAAACTTTTTGATATTTTCAGATGCCTTTTTACGAGTCATTTCAACATTTAAGCGTGGTTCTGATTCAGAGGTTGATATTGCTGCTAATCCTAATGATTGTGCACGAATACCAAACATCAGTTCTGTAGGTGTGAAGCCAGTTACCCTTGAACGAGTGCTGTTAAGCGCAAGTTGTACATCGTAGTTCATCACGCCATGTTTTGTTAGGATTATTCTCTACAATGGTAAGTAAGCTCTTCAGGGTCCGCATCACCCGTTCTACTTGACCATTGGCCCTACTTGCCCCCGTGGCTATTATATGAAGTTCTATTCCATGGTTAGCGCAGAATTTTTTGAAATCAGAGCTTACGTAGCAACGTCCTTGGTCAGATATTATCCTTTTGGGAGCCCCAAAGAGAGAAACTGCATTCTTAAGAGCTTTAATAGCACTGGTTGAATCAAGCAAGGGCGTGTACTCTGAAAAAACATACTTTGTAAAACCGTCTATTATGACTGAGCAATATTTTTTGCGATCACTTTTTCCGCTGAGTTTCCCTGAGACATCAACATGTATGGTATGCCAGGGTGTTGCAACCTTTGGGATAGAGTGAAGTTGGATTTGTTGAGCTCCGGAGCTTCCCTTGGACGCCCGACATACGATGCATGATTCTATGAACTGTCGTACCTGTTTGGCCATATTTGGAAACCAATATTGTTCATATATTTTGTCTAACGTTTTATCGATACCCAGATGCTTAATTTCAATGTGTATATGATAGATCAAAGTCCACGTAAGCGAACGCGGCACAATGGGAAGCCAAGAACTATCCCCATTGTGCTGGATCTTCCTATAAATAATTCCATCTCTGACATCATAAGTATGAGCCAGCAGTTTGGGAAATTCGTTATTTTTATGTTTGTTAACAAGATCTTGAATCTTATGATACCGTTTCTGCTCTACAGCAAGCCAACCTTGGTGGAGTTCTACAAAATGTACGAATTTATTCGATTCGGGCTCCTCACTGAATTTAGTTTCTGACTGATCCGATTCAGGTTTAGGTAATGGGTTCCGCGATAAGTAATCAGCGTGCTCCATGCTACTACCCTGCTTGTATATTATTTCGAAATCATAAGCCTGTAGAAATGCCCACCAACGATGTACGTGTGGGGTAAGATCGGTTTTAGATTTAGATGACTTCAAGGAGTTACAGTCAGTGAAGACGGTAAAGACACCATATAAAATAGTGCCTGAAGTTTTCTACCGCCCGAACGAGTGCTAACGTTTCTAGTTCATATGAATGATACCGAGATTCCGGATCAGTCGTACGGTGGCTGAAATATGAGACCACATGGGGCATATTATCTTTTCTTTGTATCAGTATGGCTCCATACCCTTCGGCACTCGCGTCTGTATAGAGCTCCATAGGTAAGTCCTGATCAAAAATCGTCAAGACTGGTTCTGAGGTAAGTATCTTAACGATCTGTTTGTGAATTTCACCATGCGTCTGAGTCCATTTAATCTGACTTTTAAGTTTCGTGAGTGGGTACAAGGGGCCTACCAACCGGGTGTAATTGGGTATAAATCGCCTGAAATATGAAGTAAGACCTAGAAATTGTCTGACTTGCGACGCCGTTTTTGGAGTCGAAGCATCTACTAGAGCTTGAATCTTTTTAGGATTGGGCGTCACTTTACCCGCTTTAATGACAAAACCGAGATACTCAATTTCCCTTTTCATGAAATGGCATTTGCGCATGTTGAAAGAAAACCCTGCTTCAGAGAGAGCCTTAAAAGTGGCATCTAAACGTTCTAAGCCTTGTTTCACATCACTAGAGTGACAAAGGGATGCCTTGGATAATGACAGGACTGAGAATCTGTGATGAACATTCTACATTGTTCCTTCCGATGCCAGTTAGGTAAACTAAATCATTGTGAACTGTACCCAGAAACTTTCAGCAATGCCACTCTTTACTAAAGAGCAATCGGAACTACTATCAAATAAGAAAGAAACGGTCTCACCAGATGATGTGTTCAAGCTACCTCACGTTGAACTTTTTTCGCACACATGCACCTCCTTAACCGCAGCAGGTGCTGCCTTAGTATCTCTTCGTTCTGGACACGTAGGAGCAATGTGCCGTGGTTTCTTACACACATAGCATACTGCTGATTGAACCCTCATCGGGGAACGCTGCACAGGTTCTTTTGCCCCTAGGATTATTTCAGTGTCTTCACGACGCTTGCGACAATCAACCGACTTGTGACCTTGCAAACCACATTTGTAACGGTTTCCTTGGAATCTTGGTTCATTATAGCGGACCCTCTTAACTTCAGTTTCATTATTTTCTGAATTCTCACGACGTCTCTTTAGAGATAAGCAATTCAAAATACGGAAAAGTTGTGATTTATTCACCACTGTGTGTCAATTCAGGTCGCGGCGCAGAGAGTTGTCTTTCTGGCATAGTACGGATACCACCAATCCTGTCATCATGTCTTCTCTCATTTATACATTTGGAAGGCGTTCTATCAGCCCCCAGAGACGCATGGCTACTTCGCTTGCTGTTTCTTTGAGTAAAATGTGAAACTGGAGAATCTCATCAAAATAATCTTGTGGCAACATAGGCTTCAAAAACTTTGCCAGCAAAATTTCCTTAATTTTTGGCCACGTCAATTTAAATGATTGGAGTTTAGTGAGACAAGCAGCAGCTCGGCTTTTGAGTGCATGAGTTAGAGCCAATAACAATTTCGCACCTTGTAGCTTCTTACTTTCGACTATTATCTCAGTAATATTGCACCAGCCTTCCACATCCGCTTCGGTTTCTTCTGGGTCAAACCGTACTAGCTGCGTAGTCACATTACTTGTTGGTGGGGGCTTGGAAGCAGCTAATAGGAAGAACGATAACAAGACATCCATATTATTCAATAAACTCATCGCTGTAGCTTCTTGACCACGACCATTCTCCTCAGGTTTTGGTTGCCCTTCCATCCCACTTCTGATGTGGGTTTTCGAGTAATAGTCGGATCCTCGTCGTCACTCATTGCTACGAAACTACACTGTGGCGTGAGTAGTCGGGTGAGGAGAATAAAAGAAAGGTTTCCTTTCAATCAGTCTTGCTAGTTGGACTTTACAAATAATCACTTGAAAACGAAATTATAACTAATAATGTTCCACCGAAAACTTAGCGCGTGCTACACCCGTAATCAATCGTTCTTCCTCCAAAACCTCGTCTTTTTCCCATTTACTTGAAAAAGCCACCAAAAACCCTCTGACCGCTGCCCGTCATCGACCCTCTGACAGCTGCCCGTCATAGACCCTCTCTCTCTTTTTTTTATTCCTAGTGTTGCCACACTCTAGTTTTCGGTGTTACATTAAAGACTGAAATGTCTTTCTTATATAATCAACAAGAGAAATATTAAAGCGCCGTCATATATATATATATATATATCTTTTTCTAGGGATTTGTTAAAACAGAAACGCGATTGGAGAAATTTGGCTCGATAGAAATATTTATTGAAGTGAGGTCTTTTTCGGCACCAATTCTCCTGGTTTGACAATTTAGAATGACATATGGACTGCAATTATATTTTATTAGATGGGTTTTAACGATATCTAGGATCTGGTTAAACGAAATTTTGATAGCAACTTTAGTACATTTTATATCAATAAAAAACCGACCTTTTGCTACTTTTCCACGAATCCGTCCCTCTCGCACTGAGGGTTTTTTCGCATATGGAGTAACAGGGACGCTAAAACTTTTAGATATCACCTTAACTAAAAGACGGAAAGACAAGAAGTGTTTATTCTTTCATATCAAAATAATTTGAAACTAAAGCGAGGCAGGTGTGGTTGTTACCCCAACCCTGCACCATTATGCCCCAAATTGGACGAGCGGTGTCCTCTTTTCCCCCTTTTTGTAGGAGCCTGTGTAACTTGATACTGGCTGGTAAAACGGTGAAAAATTCAAAACTTTTTCGATTGGAGCCGATTTGGTGTATAAACGAGATTGTGTTATGTTATGAATATACTTGTGTTAGTTCTAGTTTCAGGCTTTGAAACATTTATTTTCCTTCGAAAACATTTTTCTTGGAAAATATTCTCAAAAATAATCTTGTTGTCGTTCTTATAAAAACATTTGCTAGATAAAGTTGTACAAGTTCCGTGAACAACATTATCCGTTGTTGGAAGACCTGTTGTATTCGTTTATTATTCATTATATTATTTCTTTTTCGCGGTAGACTGCTCTACTGAGTGTGTTAAAGGTCAGAGTTCCACGATTGTGCAAAACAGGGTTCGGGGTTATGGCCTATGTAAGAGAGTTAAAATTTAAATTTCTAAACAAAATAAATACCACTTACTCAAGATGTAGTACTGGTTCTTTGAAAAAAATCGCGGCTCTAATATATAGTTACTTCAGAAAAAAAACAGGAATCTCCAGTAAATCTTTCAAATAGCATTGCGGTGTTATAGGCATTGGGATTAAATTAAAGACAAAACAACGACAAAACATATTTCAGATTCATAACAACACGTTAACAAACATTATTACATAAAAAGTTTTCCGATACTATTCATAGCTTTTCCGCAATACGTTACCAAATATTCAACTCTTTTAGGCAGTAATTCGCCGATGAAGTTGCGGTAGCCGGAAACTGTCCATACGAACAACTTATACTACGGAGACAAGACTTGAATCGCGAAAAAAAAATCAGTAGATCCATAGAAAAGTTACATAGCTGCCCGACCAAAATGTATGATTTCGCAAAATAAAATATTGACCTCCCATAGTAATTGACTCCGGGCTGCGTTTGCGTTTGTAAAGAATACGAAAAATATAATTTACGAACTTCACAAAAAGGATCATCGAACCTTGATACTGTGCACTTACCGAGTAAAACGTAATTATAATAATATATTAATATGTAAATATATATATTAGGTTAAATAATATGAGTTGGCGAAACTCAAAACATAAGTAGGTAGTACTAGTCTATATGAATAACTGTTTGTATGGGAGCTAAGCGAAATTCGCATCTTTTTTTCTCTTCCTCCCATACAAATTATCCCGGTCAGCTGACTGGTCCAGCATGGAAAGGTGAAAACAAATTTTAAGAATTGTTGTTCATATAGACTAGTACTACCTATGTTTTGAGTTTCGCCAACTAATATTATTTAACTTTATATATATATATATATAATATAGATTAGAACTTCCCATACCCAATTCTAGAATTTGTAGTAAGTCGTATTTTTTTTTTTGGCAGTTATACTTATTATGGAAGTATATTCATGTGATTAAGCATGCTATATAACATTAGACTTGTCTGCCTGTTTTAACGGTAGAAGCCCCTCGGTCCGTCTTATTGGTTGAATTATAGTCTTAATTTAGTGCACTGGTTTTAAACAAATCCGTTACATGTAGTATTTTTGTTTCTGTGACAGATGAAAGCGTGGACGGCGCACGAGCACGATACGACGCTACAGTGTTGCCGCACGATACACGTCAAGCACGCAGCGTATGCTAGCGCCCTCTACACTCTGGTTGGTACTTAATATAAAAAACCAGACAAGTACGTGTCGGGCCACGCGCAGTGTAGGGTAGGGTTCCGTAGTTGCCCGTCACAATATGCGGACTTAGAAGGTTCATAAACTTTTATTAAATGTCTGTTTTACGAAATAAATTTTCAATTTGTACGATAATTTAATTTTAAGTTGATCGACTATTACTCGTTAACTTGTAAAGCCAACTTAGCCGTGGCAGTTTTTAATTTCATTAAATATCCTACTTCCGTGAATTTTTTCACATATATAAATATAACCGTTTGGATGGCAGGGGGAGGGGACACTTGACTCTAACAAAAATTAGCACCTTAAAGCTCAAAATTTCGCAAACGGATTTTCACACCAACACAATATTTTTGAAAGTCCTATCCAACGACACCCTCACACTAGAGATTAGAGAGCATAAATTAAAAAAAATATACATTTTAGCATTTTGTCGTTGTGATTAAAATGTATACCCATGCCAAATTACAGCTTTATAATACTACGTGTTTCTGAGTTAAGGGCCTTACTATTGCCAAATGGGTACTTTCTAAAGCCTACTCCTCGTTTATGGCCAAACCAAAAATAATGAAAAAATATATTATGAATAATCAACTCTTAGACAATATATGCAACATTTTTCTTTCTCATACCACCAAAACTTCTACATGAATTTTTTTTTTTACTGAATGGTGTTTTTTGACCTCAAATTCCCTACTGCTCCAGAGTGGCTTGGCCGATTGAATTCATCTATGCTTTGATAAATAGATAAACTATATAGCTATAAACATAACATAAGATTATTCAAACGAGTAATCACGTCCAAGTGAAAAGTATAATTTTCTCCTATTTCGCCCTTTCAAGGACGCAGCGAGCGTCGTAACAGCCACTATGCATTGCGCGCTGATATGAACGTTATTTCAATGTCGTTTCCGTTAATATTTGTAGTGACAAATATCGAGCTGCTAATTTGGCGATGGTAATCGCCTTAAGTCGCGGACAGATAGACAGAGAGACGGACGGACATGGCGCAACTATAACGGTTCCTTGTTGTCTACGGAACCCTAAAAACCGGGAAAGTCAACTTGAGACCAGAGGGCCTATTATGTATCTTTCAAGTCGGTAACCCTATGTATCGAGTAACAAGATGTGACCAATTCGTGTTTGTGTAGAAACAAAAACGACATCAAAATAAACAGGGTTAGCTGAGCGCAACTTGGAGCATTTTGTACAGTAAGCAATGGACAAAAAGAATTAAATCATAATCACTTATCTCAATGGCGTGGCTAATTCGCTTACGAGGTAATTTCAACACTTTATAATAAATAATTAATCATTAACGAATCATTAATAAAAACTAAATAACAAATAATGAACGACTAAAAAACGTTACAATCTAAAATTAAGAAATTAAAATAAAAAGACATTCCGGAAGACAATTTCGTATTTTTTCACTTTGTCCCCTGAGTCATCCTTCTCGTAACTACCGATATATTGTTGTATATTTATTTATGTATAGTATATACACTAATTTGTATATTATATGTATGTATATTTTTGTATTTATATATGTTTATGTAGATATTATATGTTATATTATTAAAAGATGATATTTATAAAAAATTAATTCATTACTTATTTGGCACTACCCTTGTAATCTCCACATCACCAAAGGTTAACTGGTAGAGAATGCTAATTAGCATTAAGTTCGCCTTTGTGCATTGTATACTTATTTTGTGCAATAAAGAATTTACATACATACATACATATACTTCTTTGTTCGCATATTGTATGTATGATAGATAAACATTGGTTACGGGCAGGTTGGTCAGTCGGCTGTGAGCTATATACACCTACCTTTATCATCCATCTCACTCAAACCGTGTTGGTTTAAGTGATGTGAACTATGTTTAATTAAATTAATGTAATAATGTGCTAAATAAATAAAAAAAAAATGTTCAGAACTTGTATGTGTTCTGAACATACAATATGCGAACAAAGACGTATACGTACACTCGAACATCATGTCGATCCTTCGATATCCGAAAACGAAAAAAACCGAAGATGCAGACATCTAGGTCTCTTGACTTTTGTAGTCATCAATTTTTCTATGTTTTAATTGTAAAATAAAATGTAATCGGAGTGCATTATTGGCAGATGTGAATAGTTATTAAAAGGTTATATGAAAAACTACAGAAAAATAGTCATGGATATAGTCTGCCAGCATGTTGCCTCTGCATTGTAATGTGACAGCACTTTAAAAATGTAAAAAAAACAAGGTAAGACTATATCATCATATCATGTGTTCATGTCTGCCTCTTGGACTGATGTTTAGATTTCTTATAAAAACGAAGAAAACTTGATGAAGCAGACATTCAGGCCTCTGATATTTCCAAGGCAGTACATTTAAATATTTTTTCAAGACTTGAACCTTGTATAGCATCAAGTGAAAGTGTTTATGTTAATTTTTAAATTTTTAATTTAGTACCTGTAAGTAAAAATTATTAAAAAAAACAATAACATAATCATATCACTAAAATTAGTGTGAGTGTCCATCATAACGAAATATATAACACAGCTAAGACTCACTATTATTAATGCGAGAAAAACTCGACGTTTCGGTCAACTTAAGGCGAATGGATACGCCAACTGCAATTTGGACCTGTCTTTGAAGGCCTACTCCTCCCACACGGGTGGTCCAAAAACTTTCATAAAAATATATGATAGGCATTATAGAGTCAAAAATAAATATTAAGTTTCATAAACTGTTTTTGTTTTGTAAGTTTGGACGCCTCCATGTAAAAAGTATTATTTTCTCCTATTTTGCGCTAGCCGGAGACGCAGTGGTTGTCGTAACAGCCACTTTTCAAGGCACGCTGAAATGAACATTATTTCAATGTCGTTTCCGTTGATATTTGTACCGACACACATCGAGTTGCTTATTTAGCGTGGTCATACGCCTTAAGAGTGACCTTCATCAGGCTTCGTGAGGTGCTCCGGCGCGTGCGACACCCTCACGAGGTCTGAAACGTCTAGTTTTTCTCGCATAAATAAAAGTGAGTCTGAGCTGTGTTATATTTTTCGTTAATAACATAATCAGTTGTAATATGTATGATATAAGTATCATTTTATTCGAGTTATATATTAGGTTTTGGACAATAAAACTTAACAAAATAAACGTGGTACAAAATGAATAATAAAATGGCCGTCATATTAAAAACCCATCCTTCTCATTCCAGAATAATAAATAAAAACACATTAAATTTGTGAGATTTCTGAGCGACCTGCTTCTACTGAGCAGGATAGACAAGTGTAAAATCAAAGCATTGGAGTAGGATCGATTTTTTCGGATACACTAGCCCGCAAACTGATAGATATACAGCCTCCGAAGCTTCAGTAGATGAGTTTATCTTGTTGGCAGAACTCTAAAACCTTACAACGTGTCCAAAAAACATTTTGGATGAAAGTGGATTTTAGCATAAAAGGGCTTCAAAATAATTCAGTACTAATGGAATTCTTACGAAAATTAATGAGTTGTTTGCTAAATATTACGATTTTTACGAAAAATAACGAAATCTTTTAAGAAATTCACTATAGAAATTCATTCTATTCTTCAATCAAGAAATACAACTCTGCGAAGACACGAAATAGCGGTAACTGAGAAAATCAATTACCTTACTTCTTATCGGAACCAAGCTGAAACAATATAAATAAATACGCATACTTATTTAACTGCTCTGTAGCGGCTCAAGGCAGGGGTAACAAACGTTATTTAAATGGGTCTGTAGCGGTTCAAGGTAGGGGTCCAAACGTTATTTAAATGGGTCTGTAGCGGTTCAAGGTAGGGGTCCAAACGTTATTTAAATGGGTCTGTAGCGGTTCAAGGTAGGGGTCCAAACGTTATTTAAATGGGTCTGTAGCGGTTCAAGGTAGGGGTCCAAACGTTATTTAAATGGGTCTGTAGCGGTTCAAGGTAGGGGTCCAAACGTTATTTAAATGGGTCTGTAGCGGTTCAAGGTAGGGGTCCAAACGTTATTTAAATGGGTCTGTAGCGGTTCAAGGTAGGGGTCCAAACGTTATTTAAACGGGTCTGTAGCGGTTCAAGGTAGGGGTCCAAACGTTATTTAAATGGGTCTGTAGCGGTTCAAGGTAGGGGTCCAAACGTTATTTAAATGGGTCTGTAGCGGTTCAAGGTAGGGGTCCAAACGTTATTTAAATGGGTCTGTAGCGGTTCAAGGTAGGGGTCCAAACGTTATTTAAATGGGTCTGTAGCGGTTCAAGGTAGGGGTCCAAACGTTATTTAAATGGGTCTGTAGCGGTTCAAGGTAGGGGTCCAAACGTTATTTAAATGGGTCTGTAGCGGTTCAAGGTAGGGGTCCAAACGTTATTTAAATGGGTCTGTAGCGGTTCAAGGTAGGGGTCCAAACGTTATTTAAATGGGTCTGTAGCGGTTCAAGGTAGGGGTCCAAACGTTATTTAAACGGGTCTGTAGCGGCTGAAGGCAAGGGTCCAAACGTTATTTGAACAAGTCTGTAGCGGCTGAAGGCAAGGGTCCAAACGTTATTTGAACAAGTCTGTAGCGGCTCAAGGCAGGGGTTCAAACGTTATTTGAACGGGTCTGTAGCGGTTCAAGGTAGGGGTTCAAACGTTATTTAAACGGGTCTGTAGCGGCTGAAGGCAAGGGTCCAAACGTTATTTGAACAAGTCTGTAGCGGCTCAAGGCAGGGGTTCAAACGTTATTTGAACGGCTCTGTAGCGGCTCAAGGCAGGGTTCCAAACGTTATTTGAATGGGTCTGTAGCGGTTCAAGGTAGGGGTCCAAACGTTATTTAAATGGGTCTGTAGCGGTTCAAGGTAGGGGTCCAAACGTTATTTGAATGGGCCTGTAGCGGTTCAAGGTAGGGGTCCAAACGTCATTTAAATGGGTCTGTAGCGGTTCAAGGTAGGGGTCCAAACGTTATTTAAATGGGTCTGTAGCGGTTCAAGGTAGGGGTCCAAACGTTATTTAAATGGGTCTGTAGCGGTTCAAGGTAGGGGTCCAAACGTTATTTAAACGGGTCTGTAGCGGCTGAAGGCAAGGGTCCAAACGTTATTTGAACGAGTCTGTAGCGGCTCAAGGCAGGGGTTCAAACGTTATTTGAACGGCTCTGAAGCGGCTCAAGGCAGGGGTTTAAACGTTATTTGAACGGCTCTGAAGCGGCTCAAGGCAGGGGTTCAAACGTTATTTGAACGGCTCTGTAGCGGCTCAAGGCAGGGGTACCAAACGTTATTTGAACGGCTCTGTAGCGGCTCAAGGCAGGGGTACCAAACGTTATTTAAACGGGTCTGTAGCGGTTCAAGGCAGGGGTACCAAACGTTATTTGAACGGCTCTGTAGCGGCTCAAGGCAGGGGTACCAAACGTTATTTAAACGGGTCTGTAGCGGCTCAAGGCAGGGGTACCAAACGTTATTTGAACGGCTCTGTAGCGGCTCAAGGCAGGGGTACCAAACGTTATTTAAACGGGTCTGTAGCGGCTCAAGGCAGGGGTACCAAACGTTATTTGAACGGCTCTGTAGCGGTTCAAGGCAGGGGTACCAAACGTTATTTGAACGGCTCTGTAGCGGCTCAAGGCAGGGGTACCAAACGTTATTTAAACGGCTCTGTAGCGGCTCAAGACAGGGGTACCAAACGTTATTTAAACGGGTCTGTAGCGGTTCAAGGCAGGGGTACCAAACGTTATTTGAACAGCTCTGTAGCGGCTCAAGGCAGGGGTACCAAACGTTATTTAAACGGGTCTGTAGCGGCTCAAGGCAGGGGTACCAAACGTAATTTAAACGGATCTGTAGCGGCTCAAGGCAGGGGTACCAAACGTTATTTAAACGGGTCTGTAGCGGCTCAAGGCAGAGGTACCAAACGTTATTTGAACGGCTCTGTAGCGGACCAAGGCAGGGGTACCAAACGTTATTTAAACGGGTCTGTAGCGGCTCAAGGCAGGGGCACCAAACGTTATTTAAACGGGTCTGTAGCGGCTCAAGGCAGGGGTACCAAACGTTATTTGAACGGCTCTGTAGCGGCTCAAGGCAGGGGTACCAAACGTTATTTAAACGGGTCTGTAGCGGCTCAAGGCAGGGGTACCAAACGTTATTTGAACGGCTCTGTAGCGGCTCAAGGCAGGGGTTCAAACGTTATTTGAACAAGTCTGTAGCGGCTCAAGGCAGGGTTTCAAACGTTATTTGAACGGCTCTGTAGCGGCTCAAGGCAGGGTTCCAAACGTTATTTGAATGGGTCTGTAGCGGTTCAAGGTAGGGGTCCAAACGTTATTTAAATGGGTCTGTAGCGGTTCAAGGTAGGGGTCCAAACGTTATTTGAATGGGTCTGTAGCGGTTCAAGGTAGGGGTCCAAACGTCATTTAAATGGGTCTGTAGCGGTTCAAGGTAGGGGTCCAAACGTTATTTAAATGGGTCTGTAGCGGTTCAAGGTAGGGGTCCAAACGTTATTTAAATGGGTCTGTAGCGGTTCAAGGTAGGGGTCCAAACGTTATTTAAACGGGTCTGTAGCGGCTGAAGGCAAGGGTCCAAACGTTATTTGAACGAGTCTGTAGCGGCTCAAGGCAGGGGTTCAAACGTTATTTGAACGGCTCTGAAGCGGCTCAAGGCAGGGGTTTAAACGTTATTTGAACGGCTCTGAAGCGGCTCAAGGCAGGGGTTCAAACGTTATTTGAACGGCTCTGTAGCGGCTCAAGGCAGGGGTACCAAACGTTATTTGAACGGCTCTGTAGCGGCTCAAGGCAGGGGTACCAA
This sequence comes from Ypsolopha sequella, assembly GCA_934047225.1. Classification (NCBI taxonomy): domain Eukaryota; kingdom Metazoa; phylum Arthropoda; class Insecta; order Lepidoptera; family Ypsolophidae; genus Ypsolopha; species Ypsolopha sequella. Next base: position 2,753,925 of record OW203985.1, read on the forward strand.
ACGTTATTTAAACGGGTCTGTAGCGGTTCAAGGCAGGGGTACCAAACGTTATTTGAACGGCTCTGTAGCGGCTCAAGGCAGGGGTACCAAACGTTATTTAAACGGGTCTGTAGCGGCTCAAGGCAGGGGTACCAAACGTTATTTGAACGGCTCTGTAGCGGCTCAAGGCAGGGGTACCAAACGTTATTTAAACGGGTCTGTAGCGGCTCAAGGCAGGGGTACCAAACGTTATTTGAACGGCTCTGTAGCGGTTCAAGGCAGGGGTACCAAACGTTATTTGAACGGCTCTGTAGCGGCTCAAGGCAGGGGTACCAAACGTTATTTAAACGGCTCTGTAGCGGCTCAAGACAGGGGTACCAAACGTTATTTAAACGGGTCTGTAGCGGTTCAAGGCAGGGGTACCAAACGTTATTTGAACAGCTCTGTAGCGGCTCAAGGCAGGGGTACCAAACGTTATTTAAACGGGTCTGTAGCGGCTCAAGGCAGGGGTACCAAACGTAATTTAAACGGATCTGTAGCGGCTCAAGGCAGGGGTACCAAACGTTATTTAAACGGGTCTGTAGCGGCTCAAGGCAGAGGTACCAAACGTTATTTGAACGGCTCTGTAGCGGACCAAGGCAGGGGTACCAAACGTTATTTAAACGAGTCTGTAGCGGCTCAAGGCAGGGGCACCAAACGTTATTTAAACGGGTCTGTAGCGGCTCAAGGCAGGGGTACCAAACGTTATTTGAACGGCTCTGTAGCGGCTCAAGGCAGGGGTACCAAACGTTATTTAAACGGGTCTGTAGCGGCTCAAGGCAGGGGTACCAAACGTTATTTGAACGGCTCTGTAGCGGCTCAAGGCAGGGGTTCAAACGTTATTTGAACGGCTCTGTAGCGGCTCAAGGCAGGGGTACCAAACGTTATTTAAACGGGTCTGTAGCGGCTCAAGGCAGGGAAACCAAACGTTATTTAAACGGGTCTGTAGCGGCTCAAGGCAGGGGTACCAAACGTTATTTAAACGGGTCTGTAGCGGCTCAAGGCAGGGGTACCAAACGTTATTTGAACGGCTCTGTAGCGGCTCAAGGCAGGGGTACCAAACGTTATTTGAACGGCTCTGTAGCGGCTCAAGGCAGGGGTACCAAACGTTATTTGAATGGCTCTGTAGCGGCTCAAGGCAGGGGTACCAAACGTTATTTGAACGGCTCTGTAGCGGCTCAAGGCAGGGGTACCAAACGTTATTTAAACGGGTCTGTAGCGGCTCAAGGCAGGGGTACCAAACGTTATTTAAACGGCTCTGTAGCGGCTCAAGGCAGGGGTACCAAACATTATTTAAACGGCTCTGTAGCGGCTCAAGGCAGGGGTACCAAACATTATTTAAACGGCTCTGTAGCGGCTCAAGGCAGGGGTACCAAACATTATTTAAACGGCTCTGTAGCGGCTCAAGGCAGGGGTACCAAACATTATTTAAACGGCTCTGTAGCGGCTCAAGGCAGGGGTACCAAACGTTATTTAAACGGCTCTGTAGCGGCTCAAGACAGGGGTACCAAACGTTATTTAAACGGGTCTGTAGCGGTTCAAGGCAGGGGTACCAAACGTTATTTGAACAGCTCTGTAGCGGCTCAAGGCAGGGGTACCAAACGTTATTTAAACGGGTCTGTAGCGGCTCAAGGCAGGGGTACCAAACGTAATTTAAACGGATCTGTAGCGGCTCAAGGCAGGGGTACCAAACGTTATTTAAACGGGTCTGTAGCGGCTCAAGGCAGAGGTACCAAACGTTATTTGAACGGCTCTGTAGCGGACCAAGGCAGGGGTACCAAACGTTATTTAAACGGGTCTGTAGCGGCTCAAGGCAGGGGCACCAAACGTTATTTAAACGGGTCTGTAGCGGCTCAAGGCAGGGGTACCAAACGTTATTTGAACGGCTCTGTAGCGGCTCAAGGCAGGGGTACCAAACGTTATTTAAACGGGTCTGTAGCGGCTCAAGGCAGGGGTACCAAACGTTATTTGAACGGCTCTGTAGCGGCTCAAGGCAGGGGTTCAAACGTTATTTGAACAAGTCTGTAGCGGCTCAAGGCAGGGTTTCAAACGTTATTTGAACGGCTCTGTAGCGGCTCAAGGCAGGGTTCCAAACGTTATTTGAATGGGTCTGTAGCGGTTCAAGGTAGGGGTCCAAACGTTATTTAAATGGGTCTGTAGCGGTTCAAGGTAGGGGTCCAAACGTTATTTGAATGGGTCTGTAGCGGTTCAAGGTAGGGGTCCAAACGTCATTTAAATGGGTCTGTAGCGGTTCAAGGTAGGGGTCCAAACGTTATTTAAATGGGTCTGTAGCGGTTCAAGGTAGGGGTCCAAACGTTATTTAAATGGGTCTGTAGCGGTTCAAGGTAGGGGTCCAAACGTTATTTAAACGGGTCTGTAGCGGCTGAAGGCAAGGGTCCAAACGTTATTTGAACGAGTCTGTAGCGGCTCAAGGCAGGGGTTCAAACGTTATTTGAACGGCTCTGAAGCGGCTCAAGGCAGGGGTTTAAACGTTATTTGAACGGCTCTGAAGCGGCTCAAGGCAGGGGTTCAAACGTTATTTGAACGGCTCTGTAGCGGCTCAAGGCAGGGGTACCAAACGTTATTTGAACGGCTCTGTAGCGGCTCAAGGCAGGGGTACCAAACGTTATTTAAACGGGTCTGTAGCGGTTCAAGGCAGGGGTACCAAACGTTATTTGAACGGCTCTGTAGCGGCTCAAGGCAGGGGTACCAAACGTTATTTAAACGGGTCTGTAGCGGCTCAAGGCAGGGGTACCAAACGTTATTTGAACGGCTCTGTAGCGGCTCAAGGCAGGGGTACCAAACGTTATTTAAACGGGTCTGTAGCGGCTCAAGGCAGGGGTACCAAACGTTATTTGAACGGCTCTGTAGCGGTTCAAGGCAGGGGTACCAAACGTTATTTGAACGGCTCTGTAGCGGCTCAAGGCAGGGGTACCAAACGTTATTTAAACGGCTCTGTAGCGGCTCAAGACAGGGGTACCAAACGTTATTTAAACGGGTCTGTAGCGGTTCAAGGCAGGGGTACCAAACGTTATTTGAACAGCTCTGTAGCGGCTCAAGGCAGGGGTACCAAACGTTATTTAAACGGGTCTGTAGCGGCTCAAGGCAGGGGTACCAAACGTAATTTAAACGGATCTGTAGCGGCTCAAGGCAGGGGTACCAAACGTTATTTAAACGGGTCTGTAGCGGCTCAAGGCAGAGGTACCAAACGTTATTTGAACGGCTCTGTAGCGGACCAAGGCAGGGGTACCAAACGTTATTTAAACGGGTCTGTAGCGGCTCAAGGCAGGGGCACCAAACGTTATTTAAACGGGTCTGTAGCGGCTCAAGGCAGGGGTACCAAACGTTATTTGAACGGCTCTGTAGCGGCTCAAGGCAGGGGTACCAAACGTTATTTAAACGGGTCTGTAGCGGCTCAAGGCAGGGGTACCAAACGTTATTTGAACGGCTCTGTAGCGGCTCAAGGCAGGGGTTCAAACGTTATTTGAACGGCTCTGTAGCGGCTCAAGGCAGGGGTACCAAACGTTATTTAAACGGGTCTGTAGCGGCTCAAGGCAGGGAAACCAAACGTTATTTAAACGGGTCTGTAGCGGCTCAAGGCAGGGGTACCAAACGTTATTTAAACGGGTCTGTAGCGGCTCAAGGCAGGGGTACCAAACGTTATTTGAACGGCTCTGTAGCGGCTCAAGGCAGGGGTACCAAACGTTATTTGAACGGCTCTGTAGCGGCTCAAGGCAGGGGTACCAAACGTTATTTGAATGGCTCTGTAGCGGCTCAAGGCAGGGGTACCAAACGTTATTTGAACGGCTCTGTAGCGGCTCAAGGCAGGGGTACCAAACGTTATTTAAACGGGTCTGTAGCGGCTCAAGGCAGGGGTACCAAACGTTATTTAAACGGCTCTGTAGCGGCTCAAGGCAGGGGTACCAAACATTATTTAAACGGCTCTGTAGCGGCTCAAGGCAGGGGTACCAAACATTATTTAAACGGCTCTGTAGCGGCTCAAGGCAGGGGTACCAAACATTATTTAAATGGCTCTGTAGCGGCTCAAGGCAGGGGTACCAAACATTATTTAAACGGCTCTGTAGCGGCTCAAGGCAGGGGTACCAAACGTTATTTAAACGCGCTTTTTAAACATTGATGTATTTCAGCCCAAGACCATTTTGACTGAACTAGCAAAGCGAATAGGAGCTCAAAAATATTTTATGAAATGAGAGTTTCAAAAACTGAAGACAAGAAATAAAATTTTAAACTGATAATAATATTAACGCCCGATCAGCGATCTCTTTTACGTCTGTTCATTTGTACGAATTACAGACAGAATATCAATATTTATCAATATTGTTATATCAAGAACAATTAATGGGTGGAGTGAGGCATATATTAATTATATTTATTTCATCATATTTACCTATATTTATAATATTATTTAATCCTATATTTTTTGAATTCAAGTGTATTAATTTATTAAATTTAAGTAAACCTAACCTTTATTATTTTTTGTATATTTCCCATATCATTATTTTTTTATTATATAAAACTATTAGATATAGATTATTTAATCACAAGTTGTTACAAAATTGAGAAATCTAGTTGATCTTGGTGGATATACTGAATAAGTCACTGGCCCGCGATAGGCAGAGATACGGGTTCGAGATTTAATTTTCTCACAGAATTTGTTTCCAATATATTTGATAGATAGGTATAATCTTTATTTACTCAGCACAATTTACAAAATCATATAAAAACATTATACACACAAAAAAGTACTGGGTAAAAAGGCCCTGACTCAGCATGGATTGCAGCTAGTAGACTATATATATATATATATATATATATATATATATATATGTATATATAATAGTAATTTATGCTACAAGGGCGCAAAGGAATAAATTATGAGGACGATTTAAAACACGAGCGTAGCGAGTGTTTTAAACGTAACCGAGTAATTTATTGCTTTTACGCCCGTGTATCATACTACATTTTTCAATGCATAGTGTGAGGAAATGAAAACAAATATAATCTTGTGAACTTTAAATTATAAATGGCTCAAAAGGACTGTATCCATAGCCGTTAAACGGTGTAAAAAAAGTATAACGTCTATGGTACACAGGAAAGGCTGCAGGTTAGCCAACCATTGTAAATAAATTAAAAAAAAAATAATAATAAAGCTCTAGGGCAAAATAATCGACTTTCTGTTCGGTTTTGATGCATAAAAAGTGGGTCTTTACGAGCACATGCATTGAAATATATATTAAAGTTTCCAAAGCGATAGATTTCCCACTAAAATTATAAATATAATTAAAGTCACACTACTTTTTTAATAAAAATTAAATTTTTCAGTTAGTTCTTGTATATTTTATTATACGTTTACCATACATTATCTGCAAATACATTATTCGTTATACGTACGTTAACAAGAGGTTTTTCTCTTTATTTTGGTAGTAATACCCTTCTCGATACAAACATAAAGGGTAATAGAATGCTAATCAACCGTTGCCCCTCTGATGAATGGTTGTTGAGATATGGGACAATTTAACACCTCTGACACTGAAGGCATTACAATGACGTCACTTTAATAAAAGAGAACCAATTCTCTTATTTATCATTATTCATGTTTTTTTATTACAAGCTTTTATTTAATTTATCCTGTGTGGTTATTAGCAAGTGAAATAATTTTAAATCCAATATGGCGCACGTGGCTAGATGGCGGTTTATTATTCCCACACAAACCCTCTTGATATGGCTATAAAAAAGAATTTTCGACACCTAGTTGATAGGACTTAATTCAATGGAAATGACCTCTACTATAACTTCTTTCAAGGAATAGGTTGAATTACCAAGAAACCTGTATAAGCGCCCTAATATAAGATCACTGATAATAAGTGAGTGGTGTTTCTGTAATATCCATGCATAAAGGGTCTTCAGGTTAATTATTATTAGATGACTTTACGTCTTCCTTGTGGGATCTTGGAGCATTGCTCATTTAACTACGCACTAACGCAAATCTTGAAATGGATATTGTTTTCAGTTATACAGAGAAGCACGTTGAGACATGACAGTGTGGGGAAAATCTAAAATAAGAGACATAGAAATTTGCTCAAATGACTCTATTCATCGCTTTTGATGAAAACAAAAACAGCATTCAAAACTTTTTGAAAATTTTGTTTAACCGGGAATCTAACCTGTTCATTTTGCAAAAAAAATACGTGCAGTTGTAGCATCAATCGATTGTGCTAGTAAGAAACATGAATTGTGTCAAATCATGGGATCGTAGCACATGCTACGCCGTAGCAAAATGAGTATACGAGTTTTTTAATTTTATCTGTTATATATGTTTGTCAATTTAGTTTTAATTTTATACTTGCAATATTCCCTTTCATACAATTTTATTTAATCCATTATTATTTAAGTAGATATACATTATTATTTAAGTAGGTACGAGTATACATTATATTTAAGTATGATCGGATGTATTTTTTGAAATTTTATTTAAATTCAATCAGTACTGTTTTACTAATTAATACCTCTTACCATTATCGCTTTGACAATACTGAATATTATCTGAATACTTGTACAGATTCAAGTTTATGTATTGTCTTCTCTACTTACATAGTTGGTAACAATATTCATACAACTTTGTAAATGAAACCCAATATTTGAATGTTATTAAATTCAAGTATATAGGTATAGTAATACAAGTAAAGTAATTTGCCTCGGCAATCTCCGAAAACACAATTTGTAACCATCACATACTGCAATAAGGTCTAAATTCGAAGCGCAGAATTTTGTTCTGTGAAATGTAATACCTACTTAGAAACCGATGATAGGCGAGCCGCGAACCACATATATTTCGTACGATTTTGTTAGCTACGAATCAAAATAATTCAAGTCGTGACGTTTCTATCCATGATATAACCTCAATTGTATTTTGTGCCACTGTGGCATAATGTGAGACATTCGGACACGAGTGCTTGTTTAGACTGCACGAGTGTCTTAATGTCTAATTTAATTATGTTCAGTTGCACACAATACTTATCTAAGACCGTTAAAAATATCGTCGTCGCGTAACATTATTTCATGGCGAAATGTCATGCTGTTTCATTTTGCTATAAGGTATCGCTCCATGGAACTTGCGAGGACAATACAATCGTGCCGATTGAAAACTTGTTTCAGGAGAAACATGATGTGGACTTTCTTAAACATTATTGTTGGTTATTATTGATTGCACCACTGTGACCTGGTCTCTTTGCAGGCCAACTACAAGCTACTAAGGATCTTTGCACGTGGCACCGCAAGCGAAGACAATTGCAGTGCGGCTAAGGATTAGACGGTGGAAAATATTTATTTAGAAATATTTTTATATAAATGAGAGCAGACGAACAGCAGAAATAAAATAAATATTCCACCAATCAATATTGATGCGCTACATGTTAAATGTAATTGTTTAGCCCAGAACGGGCGGCAGCGCCTGAAACGCCCGCACCCACTTCTTCAGAGTGGGGGAAACGGGTTAGGGAAAAAAAAATCGAAATTAAAAAAGAACTTGTAGGAGGGTTTAAGCAATGCAGAGAGCAGAGTAACCAGAATGTTATTAAATCCCGAAGAGCCGTGCAAACCCCCCGCGTTTGGTTATAACCATAGAGTTGGTATGGACATGGGAAGGTTGGAGGGATTGGATGGGAGGTTGGATGAAGATCATTATCTTGATAAAATTTTCGATGTTCGAATCACATTAATTTTTTTCATTTTATTTAAAGCAATACAAGCACATTTGGCTACATTTTTGGTAAAAAAAACATAAAATTTACGTATGTTAGAAGGTTTGTTGTTAAGTTATTACTCAAACTTCACGATTTTTAGTTTGACTTAAACATAGATCTGGATAATGTTAATGGACTCAGCCTAAAATATTATAATAACATTCCATGGACGTCCTATAATTTAGTGACAACGTCGGTCCGGAGGTTTGCGCGTGATGATACCTTTCAAGAAAAGATTTTGCAAAATTCTTACCCCACGGGGGCAAAGTTTTAACAAGTAGTCTCTATTTTGCCAACATCATCCACGCTAGACAGCCAAAATATTGAAATAAAATAAACTTAGATAGGTACATCGGTTTCAGGGTTTTCCGAAATTTTCAAAACTGAAAATTCAGGGTCAGATTTTGATCAAAAATAAAGAAGATTGTGATTTTCTTCAGACAAAAAAAGGTTGTGTTTGGGCATTTTTATGTTGTCTGCGGAGCGATTGTGAATACTCCATCATCAGCCCCTGTCCAGGATCTGATGATGAAGTGGAAATGGAACTTTTAATCGAAAATAATAGGAATATTATGTTAAGACTCATATGATTTTTGAAACCATTTGCAATCCATGGCAAGTAGGATGATGGGGCAACAACTAATGATGGAGTAGAAGCTAAACTGTTCAATGGATATTTTTCAATTCGTCATTTTGAAACCTTTTTCGATCCATGACAACCAGAATTTGACGATGAGTAGCCAATTATGAACCTTCTAAGCAGGCCGCGTTAAAGAATAAGTAGGTAGGTATATTTATATGATGTAAGTAGATAGGTATGTGTAGTTATATAAAAACTGTTTCGTGATTGACTGACAGACAAAGCATGAAATTTAAATATTAAATATCAATAGGCGTTAAATAAGCGCTTGATAATTCTTCAAAATAACTGCATCTAAATAGATCAAATAGTTCTATTTATATCTAAATAGAAGAAGAAAATAGAAAAAGAAGAAGACAAATAAGATGATTTATGGATGATGGAAACAAAGACAGCGCGATACAACAATAAAGTTGCCGCTATAATATCTTTTTAAAACTAGAGATCACTTTCCGTTTATACATAGAAAGTGCCAAGGTTTATTCAGCTGACGTCATCAAAGGACGGTCACTCTCTAACAACGATGCTGCTGAGTACAAAAACCACGGTAAGTTGACTTCCAAACAAAATCATTCTAGCCTGTTTACCTATTCACCAAGAGCCTCAGTAGATACTGCGGAAGATGGTGGATTAAAGTATGCTACTCGGATCACAAGCGCGCTATTGTCACTGAAGATCAAAGACGTTAGCTATAATGCGATAGTCACTTCAGTGGGATATCTTTTCTATCATATAAAGCTTTACGTTATCTCATCTATCCGCCATTATGTTTTTGTCTTAGTTGTTTGTGCCAGTATGAGTGTTTGATTTGCCGATATGGGCATGAGGAGTTTTCGTAGATGTAGAACGTACTTGGTATCGACTCGATATCGACGACTTTTTTCGCAATAAAGTCCAAATTATGACAAATAGTAATATGTCATAATAAAATTAATCAAATAGAAAAATATAATTCTACTTTTTGAATTTCGGAATTTCTCGACATAATCTGTCAAAATTGAATCGATGCTTTAATTCCTACATGTATACTTGTAGTTATAAATAAACACGAACACATACAAAATTACAGTGAAAAGATATGTACACTGGCGAGCTGGTCGCTCAGAGTTGGTGTTTTGTTTCGATGTCAAGGCTCCTTTAATAGCTCTTTTTTAATAATATTGGGAATACCGTCGCATAAATCAATTAATATGACGTAATCATTTATGAAAGACTTTTGGCTGCCAACCATTCGACTGTAACAAAAATTATGAAAAAAGAAAATATATGGTCTTGCTAGGTTTCTTTTTCATCTTCTTAGCAAGACTAATCGAATTGGCGCAGTTAGGCATATATTTATTATAATATAATATATACATATATTTATTATAATATAATATATACCTTTATGTATATTATTATTTATTTCTATATTATTCATTTTATTTATGTGTATTATTTTATTAAAATTAAGTAAACCTAATTTTTTTTTGTGTAGTTCACCATATCCCCATATAAAACTATTAGACATTGATTTTTTATTATATTACATAAAACCGACCTATAATAAGTGTATTTAATGTAAAACTTCATTACATAGATAAATATTATTTCATGTCATTTCATTCCATTATTGAGACCAAAAAGTTTCTTAAGCTACCTACGGTACGTATAGATATAGACCATGAACTTAAGCTACCTACGGTACGTATAGATATAGACCATGAACTTAAGCTACCTACGGTACGTATAGATATAGACCATGAACTTAATCTACCTACGGTACGTATAGATATAGACCATGAACATTTTCAATACTACTGTAAAGTTTCTTAAGCTACCTACGGTACGTATAGATATAGACCATGAACTTAAGCTACCTACGGTACGTATAGATATAGACCATGAACTTAAGCTACCTACGGTACGTATAGATATAGACCATGAACTTAAGCTACCTACGGTACGTATAGATATAGACCATGAACTTAAGCTACCTACGGTACGTATATATATAGACCATGAACATTTTCAATACTACTGTAAAGATGATGCTGCAATTCAAACGTTCATTATTCATTTTATTTGTTTTATTTTTATTTACTACACTAATGTACATTTACAAAATACATAAAACACGACACTAAAAACATTTATATTGTATAAAGGCGGCACTTATTACTAATAGCAATATCTACCACGCAACCTTTGAGTGAAAGAGAAGGTGAGAAAATAACAAATACAGGGGAGCATGTAAATGTAAAATAGACTACATGAGTACATTATGGATTTAGAAGATTGTTGCGAGAAAAAAACTCGGAAAACTGACGATGGACAATTTTTTCAAGGACTTTGGATAGGAGAGGGAGTATAGATTATGTATAAGAAGGAAATCGTATTTACCTCTACTTTAGACATCTTTATTTCACTGGACGGACTCTTCTCATGACGTCATGCCGGAACACGAGAATTGGCTTGGTGGCATGGTTTGGTCATGAAGGTGGTCACAAGCCACGGCCAAAGGCTACCACCAGTTAAACTTAAGACGACACTGGGGTAGTAAAAATTAGGATCTGAAACAGTATTATTCCCAAACTACACAGAAATCGTTCTGAAAAAAAAAATATAAAAAAAACATGAAGGAAGCAAAAAAAGTGATAGGGAAAAATTCGTTGCATCATAAAATAAAATAAAAGTGTAAGTGGTTTGCAGTTCAAAATCAATTTAGTAAAATAAACAACAATGACTGCTTTAAACATGTTAACCCATTACTATTAAACGAAGAGGAGTGTTACCTTTATTTTGACATTTTGAAATAATTTTGAATTTTTATTTATGAAAGATAAAAGCATTATTCAATCTTATCTTGATGTCTACTCGGACACACACTAATTCTTCAGATATGTTATGATATATATCAGATATGATATCTTTAATTATGAAGAACTATCAGAAGTCTAAAAATATTTAAATGATGCATGTTTAGTGTTAATTACATAATTTTGTGCATGAAAATGTAAATTTCTTAACTAAAAATGTCACGTTATGATTAGGTTTATGATTGCCGATGTATCAAAATTTCAATTCGTTTTATTTAATGTAGATCTTTACCCTGAGAGGCAGGGTTTTTTTTTCGGTTCAAGGTAAATTTAATACTTACATTATTGATGCTGTACTTTTTATGAGGAAAATAAATAATTTGTATTTGTATTGTATTTGTATGCGATAGACCAAGTATTTTCAGTGGGTCTTTGTCTATTTGTCCAAGGGCGCCGGGCGTATTTACTTATTACAGTTTGAGCCACTTGCATTCGGGTAGGCTAAATTCATGCATTGCACCCCAAATATATGCCATATGAACACAATGATTATAAAATAGAGTAAAACATTATTCCCGCACTACTACCTATACCTATAAACTACCTATATCAATCTCTCTATAAACCGCAATTAACGTTGAGCATTTCAGTGTTTCACTCAAACTGGCGAACATTTCCATAATATTTTATGCTGATTGCCGAAATTTCCATGTTCGAACTGCGGCTTCCGTTGAATCGACGAGTTACTATTGTGAACTACTAGTACATAATATATATTATGTAGGTTAGTAATTATTTCCTGTCGAGTGAATCAATTGGTATTTATTTGATTATTGGTTATTGCTTCGATTGTCGTACTATCCTTTATACGTACGATCGCGGAAGTATATTTATTTATTATACGTAAAGCTGGTAGATGGGAGAGAGGAGGGCCCGTATTCTTTTTGATAGTAATACATGTTCGTATTCAGTTTATTAAAAATCTACTCCCATACTAAAATAAGGTAATTACAACATCAAAAACGATTTATAAGTACCAACATAGTTTGTCTGATGCAAAAAATAACATTAAAATATAACCAATGATGTTTTTTAATTAGAATATTTATAATGATTGATAATAAGAATGATTATAACACCGTGATTCTGCACTGTTATTGGCACAATGAAGATAACCAATCAGAAACAACGACTAGAATTGCTTTTGATTGGCTCAAGCGGCAATGCCGTACAGACGCACCTGAACTTTATGAACTAGGTTTCTTTTTATAACTTTTTGTAAAATTGTTAGCAGAAATAATTAGAAATAATGTCAAGTAAAGAGGATCTTTTTGTTGGTCGTAGATAAAGCATTTTGTCCAAATGGACGTAATGAGACATTGGAATATTCGTGTAGTTTATTACGAAACGAACGAAAGCACTCGTATCCCAATGTTATACAAAATAATATTTTGTGATGGTTGCGTAGTAGATTTAGATAATAATAATGTGATAATAAAATAAATATGTCATAAAACAGAAAATCCAAACGTGTTTTAAAAGTTATCGAATTGAATTAAAGGTTATTGAGGCGAGCCGTTTTGCAATAATCATGTTTTAAAAGCATAAAAGATCTAAAGAAGGTGTTAGAAGTAAACAAGACAGGACATTTAAAACCGATAAACTAACACAAACTTGTTAAATTTACCAAATACTTTATTACCACCACTGTATTAGTTTGGACAGCAGTCTCTAGGAGTTTATTTATCTGTAAATTTGGCAATTTAACATTTAATTTGAGTTTAAATACGTAAACTTGCACAAAAATAAACAAGTCTGACTAAAGTCACCCCATGTTACCTCTAGCTAAAGTCACCCCATGTTCCCTCTAGCCTTTGAATTATCTAAACTAGTACGGGTACATACTAAGAATTGCTTAATTCACACAAAGTTTGTTTTAAGTGTTTATTCTCTAGACTGATTGTTTGGTTGTGGGACGTAACTAAAACACTGTTGTAAGTTATCGGATGGGTCTGAATCACGTTTCTTTGTTTTAGTTTGTATTTTAGAAATACGAGTATTTATGTGTTTAATTTTATGGAAAGAGAAGATCCTTTGCCAGATAGGTTTGGGTCAGATATGTGAATATCCGTTGAAATATAACTCCATTAGAGTAAATGGAATATCCAGCAGTATATTATTATTTTTGTTCGTTTATTTAAATGTTTAAGCCCTTTTTATTATAACAAGAATGTGTGATAGTTAATATTTAAACTTATACTATGTTTTGTTTTAATTCCTACATATGTTGTGTTTATAAAAATCACTTGATATCTTTTTTGGCGTCTCTGATTAACATTTACTTAAGTACATATAATCCCATTAATATTACGTTAAAATTTTCTTCCAAAAGTTGCCTGTAAGTTTATGCAATTAGCAACAAGTGCTGCCTGATGGCCGTTCATAAATTAACAATTTCGTCAGGTTCTAACACTGACAGCAGGATAGCGTATACAATTTTCAACGCGTGTGACAGATGTGGCATGAGAACCCGTGTCGCGATCCCTAGTTTATAAACGCAGCCCTGTGTGCACCATGTTTGATCTTTTACTCAGTAAAATTTACTGTATGTTCTTCGTTATTATTTGTGTAATGTCCGAATCAGTGCGAAACGTACGAGAGAGTGAGACGAGCACACCCAAGGTCGTCAGCAATTTTATATATACAGGTGGAAAAAATTCAAGGGCCCTGGAGGGGAACTACCTTAAATCCTTTACTTAGCTAATTTTACTGAAAGGAAACATTCCTTTATTTTGTAAAAGAAACAAAACTGCATTCAAAGATCTTCTAAAATTTGCTTGTCTCACCCGGGAACTGAACCAACTAAAAATTAAAAAAATAAACCCTCGCTATTTTACTATACGAATCGGTAGGATTATTGTTCAGGATAAAATTTGTCTAATAAACATTTAGTCTCACACTCATCTGTTGTACGAGATACCCATGAAATTGAATATTTATTACAAGATCTTTATTAACAATACCTAGAACTGTTCACTTGTAAAGTAATAATGATACGCCATTATTACACAATGACAGCACGGAATGGAAGCAAAACAAAACAAAATTTGAAATTAGAACGAATACTTTTATCAGTATGCCTAGTGCAAGAAGGAATTGTGCTGTGCATAGATTTATTATTACCATTTAACGATTTTCTTATTGAAGTCTTCAACATTAGCAAGCTTGTACTTCATACGATGTCTTTGGATGTTAGAGAGATAAGAAAATTATAACGTGTCATTTACTTGTTACATGTGAACAGTTCTAGGTATTGTTAATAAAGAACTTGTAATAAATATTTGATTTCATGGGTATCTCGTACAACAGATGAGTGTAAGACTAAATGTTTATTAGACAAATTTTATCCTGAACAATCATCCTACCGATTCGTATGACAAAATAGCGAGGGTTTATTTTTTAATTTTTAGTTGGTTCGATTCCTGGGTGAGACAAGCGAATTTCAGAATATCTTTGAATGCAGTTTTGTTTTTTATTTTAAATAAAGGAATGTTTCCTTTCAGTAAAATGAGCTAACTAAAGGATTTAAGGTAGTTCCCCTTCAGGGCCCTTGAATTTTTTCCACTCTGTATATATTTTCTTCTTATTGTAATTGTATAACAACACCGTATTCAAATAAAGGGTTCTAAGACAAAGTGTCTTTAATAATGATAATAAGTAAATTATAAACAAACCGAAGAACTATTGACTGTAATTGAATAAAATTGCATTACTACCTTTACTACTTTTAACCTCTAAAATTTATTTTAGAGTCTAAATTTAAATATGAAATTTTATCAGTTTCTTAACTATTTTATTTTCTGAAACATTCAATATATATAATTTATACATATATTTATATAAAGTAACTACATTACAACTATTCACTTTATGTACCACTAACCCTATCACACTTATCCACACACATTTACATTTTACACACAGGGAGGACTATACCAAACTTACTTTAATATTTTTGAATTACTGTTATATTGTTAATATAAATGTTAAGGCTTTAAACGTAGGAAATATATTTATTTTAAGGCATTCGTTTGTTAATATGTTCTTACAAGCCAATAAATATTGATACGAGGGTGAAGGCGCTGTATGCTGAAATTCAGGCTTACAACGTACTTAGCAGTGGATGCTCCTAATCTCTTACACTATGCCAAAATTGTTTAAACTTATTTGTAACCAACTAGCATAAATTTTGTAAACATGTACCGTTTTTGAGAATGAATAACTTATAATAATATTATTATTATAAATTATATTATTACACATATATATTATTTTATATTATATATACAAGGTGACTTTTTGATCATCGTCCAAATTCATACTAGTGGCTTGGTAAGTGATCAGTATCATGGATCAATAACAATTTTGGTGAAATTCGTAAAATGAAATTTCGACTCCCCATAGTGATTCACTCGGGACTGGAACTGAATTTATATGGGAAGCCGAAATTTCATTTTACGAATTTCACAAAAATTGTTACTGATCCAAGATACTGATCACTTATCAAGCCTCCAGTATGAATTTGGACGATGATCAAAAAGTCACCTTGTATATAAATATTAAAAGCATATTGCAAAGTACAGTCGTCGACGTTTCAATTACCTTTTTACTCACAGGTCTAGGTGGACACGGAGGCATCTGTAAATTGACAGGGAACGTTACGATCGGGAAAATTGAATTGTGACCAAGTTTGGAATAATCTAATACTTTTAGTAGATGTTGTTTGTTTACAGATGACAGTTATTTATTAGTTGTGACTTGTGACATTTGGTTTGACACTGTTCTTTCCAATTTATTGACTTTTCCTGATCCTACAGACTTGTAAACAAGCAAAAGCACTCAAATTGTATTTCGCATTTACGTAATAAGATTGTGATCATAGGTTCTTTATAGTGTGGGCGTTAGCCCGATAAGCTTCTTTAGAGGTATCAATAAATTGTTTTTCCTGTTTTTGACACCTAATGTGTTTGTAGATTTTAGATCCCATTGATGCTACTCTGTCAAACTTGAGCAATTTGAGTAATTCAAGATGGCGTCCAATATAACGCCCGCAAAATATTTTTTGTTAGAAGTATGAATGTATGTTAAGAATATATGATAAACATTATGTAACAGTTGTAATTAAACGAATATCTTTAAATTAAACCAAATAATCTACTGATCATACTGAAAAACGTTTCTGAAGAAAAATAATAGCGGAATAATAACAACGTGCCCGTACAAAATTTACTTCAGGTTTTCAAAATTAGTGAAAAAACGTTCCTGTCAAAAGTTTAGGCCGTTTACTTGATGATGATGTCGGTAGCTCTTGATTGCAGCACTTGCCGCATCGCCGAAGTCGTCGAGAACATGTCAGGGAGTTTAATGCAAATCTGTGCATTTAATTTAAACGCATCACTCGTAGCTCCGCTATCGTTGTCATCGAGTATACGGCCTAAAGCTAGAGCCCCTACATACAGCCAGTACAAGTCGAGAGGTTTCGTGAGACACCCGGTTGGAACGAAGTCCTTTCGATACTGACGCGCTAGCCGCCATCGCATCGCGTCGTTCACCCCACCCTGCACTATGAAACGCGGTGCGAAGCGTTAGCGATAGAGAAGTGTATGAAGTATATGATCGATATGACGTAACGGTCGAAATGTTAAATTTTTTTCGGCAAAGCCCTCATCCGCCAATCATCTGGAGTATAAAGTGCGATAAGGAACTTTGTTCTAAAAAAATCAGGCTTTTAACCGGCTTGCCCACCTTCAAATCCAATTCGCCTTGGACCTGCTTCACTAAACGCATGTTTGAAATTGTTTCAGAACATTTCAATCCTGGTAGTACTACTATACAGTTGGAGGATCGGCGTCAACGCAAAGAGGTATAAAGAGCTCGACGATGTTTATTATGGTGAGTTTATTGTATAAAATTAGTCAATTATTCACATTTTGAATTCTACAATTATTTTAGACTAGCGACCCGCCCCGGCTTCGCACGGGTGCAATGCTGATACTAAATATATTACAGTTGGATAAGGATTAATGCTGCATTGCTTAAAATCGCTTCGTATATAAGCCATTATTTCTCGTGAAAAGTAACGGATAAAAAATGGTTATTGTGGGTTATACCTAAGAGATAGTTATATACCATTGCAGATTTTTATGTAGACCTTTTTAAAGGTGTACAATACTACTAGTACATTATTTTGATATATCTCGTAGGGTTCAGCCAGCGTTTGCAATGTAAGCGCAGAAAAATGTGTTTATTTACGACATCAAATTAGATACCTCTAAAATAATCGGTGTTTCTCTACTATATTATGCATGTATTATACATATAAACCTTTCTATTGAATTACTCTATCCATTAAAAAAAACGGCTTCAAAATCCGTTGCGTAGTTTTAAAGATCTCAGCATACATAGGGACAGACAGACAGCGGGAAGCGACTTTGTTTTATACTATGTAGTGATTTGTAACTATTGTAAGTTGAATTCATAATTAAGTATAAAGATGGATAGACTTGCATAAAATTATTTTGCGATACGCGACATGTTTCGAATTCCTTCCGAATTCGTTGTCAAGTGAGCGAGGGTCTGTCGTTAACGGACGAAGTCCCTGCACTGTCGTTTATTGCGAAATAAATTCATGTAAGTCGATCCGTCTTTATACTTCATTACTACAATTATTATTTGACAATTATTCGACATTTTTATTTTAAAGAATAAAACGTTTGACCAACGAATACTCAGTAAGAGGCCGAACACACACAGCCAAGTTCTGCGGATCATAAGGAGAACGCGCGTTCTGATTGTTTGCAATACAGAATGCACTCTGTTTGGTTAGCCCCTAAATAATAATAAATTAAGCAATTACTAAAATGATGTCACCAAAATCCAGCAGAAAAATGGGCATGTGAGCGAATGCACCCTAGCGCGCGCTGCCATGAACAAGGAACAACCGCAAAAAAAAATTGGATTTTGGTCAAGCCATATTTAATTTTAAAAAAGTACATCAGTCAGTCAGGGTAGTCTTCTATATTTATAATAGTAGTTTATGCTACTAGGGCGAAAAGGAATAAATCACGAGGACGATTTAAAACACGAGCGTAGCGAGTGTTTTAAACGTAACCGAGTAATTTATTGCTCTTACGCCCGTGTATCATACTACGTTTTTCAATGCATAGTGTGAGGAAATAAAACAAACATAATCTTGTGAACTTTAAATTATGGTTGGCTCAAAAGGACTGTATCCAGAGCCGTTAAACAGTGGAAAAAAAAGTATAACATCTATGGTACACAGGAAAGGCTACAGGTTAGCCAACCATTGCAAACAAATTTAAAAAAATAATAATAATAAAGCCCTACGGCAAAATAATCGACTTTCTGTTCGGTGTTGATGCATAAAAAGTGGGCCTTTACGAGAACTTGCATTGAAAAGATAATTATACCTAACGGACATCCCACAGTGTTGCTTACGTGGATCCTTCTCCTGCGTGGGAATATTCTAGAATCCCTGCTTAGCGGATGTTAACGTCTTACAAGGAACCTACAGTCCCAGTTCCTAGGTCTAGCCGTTTAGTCTAGGCATTGTAGATCAGTCACTCAGTCAGTTAGATTATTCGTTTATAAGGTGTCTTTGGGGGATATGGTAATATGGGGGAGGCCTAAGTCCAGCAGTAGACGAATACCGGCTGATGGATGGATGGATGGTTTATATAGCCAAATTCATACTGGAGATTCGGTTAGTAGTCTGGACCATAGAGCAAGTCTGGACCAAGGTTCAATGGCCATTTTTGTGTAAAACAAATAATAAAATTTAGGCAATTTTTTGTTTCTCTTCTGCTAATAAAGATCATTGAACTTTGGTCCTGACCACTTACTGAGTCTACAGTATGAGTTTAATAAAATAGATACGTTAATATATACTACCTATATATACTACTTAAAAAACTTTACCAAAGAAACTTAGGTCTCCGCAAATCTCAGTTTAACCGTCAAATCCTATAAATGGTCATCATCAATTTAGCGAACATTTTCATATTCATTTTTGTTTTTGAAATACGCCCCATATTTATTTCCGTCCTTATTCACGAAAATGTTTGACAAAGAGAAAGGAAAAAAAGTCTTCTTGAAATCGTTTAATCAGCAAAACACAGATGAGCAGCCGAAATCGCTCCGGCATAATCATTTTTAAGAACAAAAAGTCGAAGTATAAATTCATAAAATGGTGTTTCAATTTGCTCATTTTCTCCGACCGACAGTTTTGTTTATCGGATAACTGAATTGGTTAATGGACCGAGCAACTTGTTTCTTTTAAAGCTTTGGTAAGTATAGCAAAACACTTTGTATTGCCTTCTGGTTTTCTCGGAAATGTTTTGAATTTTGATGATACTAATATAAAATCAAAGATTGTATTACTAAAATCAGGTTAAATCTCCATCATAATGAAATAAATATTATAACGAATACTCAATTTGATTTTTACAAAAAAAAATAAGTCCTCGTAAGGGTGTCGCACGCGCCGGAGCACCCTGCGGAGCCTGATGTAGGTCACTCTTAAGTTGAGTGAAACGTTGAGTTTTTCTCGTAAAAATCAAAGTGTGTCTGAGCTGTAACGTCTATTTCGTAAAATTATAGATGCATTTAAATCATAAATTATATTCAGGTAATATAACAACACATTGATCACGGAAATATGTGCCATTCCTGTTAGAGAGATTGGCAAAGATTTTGAAAAAAAATAACCAACAGACATCATCATAGTCTTTCTTTGGTGGACCGTAGGGCGAAGTTCGTGCGCCACTACGACACTTTTTTGCTCAAGATGTTTGCCGGCTTGTTTAATTTAATTACTGCTCAGGAGAATGGGTATAATATGTAAAAATTGGTCTGAGATTTTATCGTCAATTTGTTGAATTAACGAATGTACTCTGAAAAACGTAAAGTGGGATTAGGACTCGTGCACTGAGGATTCCGTAACATTATATCAAATAAGTTAGAAGACTTAAATAATTTAAAAAAAAAGAAAGAAAATCTATAGTTAGGTAGTCAATAACCACATAGAATTGGAAATTAATGATTTTCAGATTTATGCCTTCACTTGAACCAAAAGACCTCCTTTTGTGTACCAAATTTTGGGTTTTGATGATCAATTATTTTTAGTACATATATACGCTTTGAAAGGTCGTATATTTAAACAAGAAACTTTATTTGTTTTACAGCAGTATACTTTAGTATTCCATATTCATTTTCACTTGACAATGTGAACAGTTCTACTTGACACACTATAGACAGAAGGACAACAAAGTGATTTTTATTTTATTTATTTTAAGGAAACACACAGTACAAAATATAAATAAAATATATGTTTTAAAATACAGAAACCTAGAGACCAGTAAAGTTCTCACAGACAGTAGTTTTTAAGCAAAAAGGTAGCAGCTTAAAATTAACATGTAAATAATTTAAATTTATACAGCGAAGAATAAATAAAAATACCAAATAGTTGTTAAATAGAATCATATATTCGGTTTTTGTTTTTGCTCGCTTTTATTGATGAAAGAGATAGATTCTCTAATGGTTTCGATTTTCTATGATGAGGTGCGAAACCCTAAAAGAGAACCCCTTTCCAAGTATGACAGATGAAATCATTGTTCTAATAACCTGCCAACACCCAGCTTTTAAAAGGTAAAAATAAAATTGATGAACCTTTAAAAAAATATTGAAGCTTTAATAGGATTTAGTGAAGGCCATTAAGCAAGACATCTATCATAATGAAATATTTCGTTCCCTTTCAGAAGCTTTTTGGCTTTTATCGCAATATAAAATTGAATAAAATACAGACCAATTTGGTAAAAATATAAATAGAGTGTGTTTAAATTAATAAAAATAAATTTCTTAGAGATAAATAAATTTCAGACGGTGCTGAATCCGTATCTCTCTTATGGCAGGCCAGTGACATCCAGTTTATCCACCAAGCCCTATTGTTCTGAATTCAAACACTGACACTGATGATTAAAAAAGAGTGGTCTATGGTAAACCAAAAGATGGTGTCTGTCTTATTTTATTTACTGGAAAATAATTAAATATGAAACGAAAGAGACTCCAAAAACCGTAAATAAGTCTAAAATTTAACAACTGGCGACCGTGACTATTAAAAACGTAACTATCTGCAACCTTCAAGTACTAAGCGTTGTCCTCTAAAAACGTAAAAATGGACTCCGCTTTGAAAGAACGTAAGGTAACAAGAAGACTATTTACCCAGACGGCCAACAAACTAGAGAGTATTTTACTAACAGAAATGGCTGAAGAAATTGATTTGAAGCATGAATATAAAAAGTTTAAAGAGCAAGCTTCAAAATTAGAAAATTTGGACGCCATTATAAAAAATTGTATCTTGGAAAGCAAAGACTTCCAAGAAAAAACGTTCGAAGATGAGATGCTTACCGCAGAAGAATATAGAAGTAAGTGGCTGTATCTAGAAACGAAATACGAATTAGTCATAGAAAAAAGATCATCAAACGGTCAGGCAAAAAGAAGGAACTTTGTTCTACCAAAATTAGAGTTCCGTCAGTTTGATGGTTCAGTCAAAAAATGGCTTAGTTTTTGGGGCCAGTTCAAAAAAATACATGAAGACCCCAACATTGATGAAGATGACAAGATTCAGTATTTACTACAATGTATGGAGCACAACACGGAAGTTTATACCCTAGTGGAAAGCTATCCACAAGATGGTGCGTCCTACAAAAGCTGTATTGAAGAATTGAAACAGAGGTATGCCCGAGAGGAATTATTGATAGAGGTGTACGTGAGGGAGCTCTTGACCTTGGTGCTCGAGAATAAACATGATCTCTTAGAACTATATGACAAACTCAATGTCAATCTCCGGGCTCTCGAATCGTTGGGTGTAAAAAAGTACGAGGCCTTCATTTTGCCATTAGTGGAGTCAGCCCTTCCTACGGAAATGTTGCAAATATGGGAAAGGGAAAAAGCCAAAGCTAAGAAAGAGGGACCTGAACAAATGCTGCCAAAATTAATGCACTTCTTAAAAACAGAAGTTGAGAGTTCACAGCGCATTCAAATCGCCCAAAACACTTTCAATAAGCAAAAGCAAGACATAAAAGAGCCTTCATCGTCTTGTTTAGTTGCTGGAATCAACAAACAAGAAAAGATTAAGCTTTGCGTATGGTGTGACAAGGACAACCATAGTAGTGTAGAATGCTACAAAATCTCAAAAATGTCTATGGAAGAGCGAATAGAACATCTGAAAAAGAAAAAAGCATGTTTAATCTGCTTAAAAGAAGGTCACTATGCAAAGGTTTGCAAAGCATTCATAAAGTGTCACATATGTGGCAGACGTCACAGCGTAGCAATGTGCCCAGGAAAATTTGAAGACAAGAAAAAACAACCTGAGGCTCAAAAGAAGAACAAAGAAACAGGAATATCAACTACTAATCTCTCATCGCAAAATGGACATACACTGCTACAAACGGTTGTTATTAATATAAAGAACGGAGACCAGACTCTACCTATTCGAGCCATTTTTGACAATGGTTCACAACGAAGTTATATATGCGATGGAGTTGTGGAAAAGTTACAACTGAAGAGCGTAGGCAAGGAGACACTTAGTCACTGTTTATTTGGTAATGTATCCACACAATCTAAGACATATAGCGTATACAATGTTCAGTTAGAAAGTTTAGACAAGCAATTCCAAATAGAAATAGAGTCCTTAAGTCAGCCTGTGATTTGTGGTTATGTTCCTAAAGCAAACTTAAATGATAAGAATATTATAAAAATGCTAAAAAACCATAATATTACATTGAGTGATACAAACAAATATGATGATGAGATTGATTTGTTGATAGGTGCAGATTTTTCTGGTTTATTGTTAACTAGTAGTATTATAAACTTGGAAAATGGTATGGTTGCTATAAAAACAAGGTTAGGGTGGACACTACAAGGTAAACAAAAATGTGTTTCATCTGACAATGTTGTAACTTCCATGTTTTGTGTATCCGATACCAGTTTGACAGATTTTTGGTCGTTGGAGACACTTGGCATTCGCGACCCAGTGGAAATGAAAACCAAGGCGGAGCATGAAGCAGAAGTGATGGCATGTTTCAAGCAGTCAATACAGACACAAGAAGATGGCAGATACGAGGTCCAGTTACCATTTAAGGTGGGTCATGAAGATTTACTATCAAATTTTGATAGAGCTAAAAAGAGACTCGAGTCAACTACTAAGAAACTTGTATCATGCGACAAGTTCCATGAGTATAACGCAGTTTTTCAAGAATGGCTAAAATTAGGCATCATAACAAAAATATTCACAGGAAAAGACGGGCTTAATAGAACGGCAGAGGTGAAGACTACCACAAGTATTAAGGTAAGACCTTAGAATTAACAGCACAAAGTGATTTAGATGGATTTCCTACCGTAAAACCAAATGAAAATCCAATAGATTCACAAAACTACATGGATGAAAATGACGGTACAGGCAGTGATAAAGTTACTCGCTGTGGGAGACAGGTAAAATTACCTAGTAGATATTATCTATAAATTGTCAGATGATCACTGTTATTGAAACATGAATGATGATCTCTTTAAGATAATTTGTTCCTTTTGACCAACCATTTTCTACATGTTAATTTTATGTTTTTCTGTGTCAGGAGGGTCCTCAGTAGTAGAAAGAGATACCTTGAAAACCTATTTTTATTGTTGCTGAAAAATTTGCCAAAAAGAAGGTCATTATGTAGAAATTATAATTGTATTATTAATTAAATAAATTATTCTTAGTTAAAAGTAATTAGTAGACGTTATAATTATACAAGTTCTATTAATTAATACTACAGTAATTATTTATGTTATTATTTTAGTTCACAGACAATAAGTGTTTTAGTTCAATACCTGTTAAGGCGAAGTAAGTTTCCTCTTTTTTTTTTTGTTTTTCTGTGTTAAGAGGATGTTCTGAATTCAAACACTGACACTGATGATTAAAAAAGAGTGGTCTATGGTAAACCAAAAGATGGTGTCTGTCTTATTTTATTTACTGGAAAATAATTAAATATGAAACGAAAGAGACTCCAAAAACCGTAAATAAGTCTAAAATTTAACACCTATTATACTGTAATACACAAGATAGTAATGCATTTATTAGTGATTCGGGCTCACCACCGTTATACCGACCAGCACTGGTAGCATAGTGTTTAATCGCGCGCGACTTCACTAGTTGAATCACAAGTGCAAGGAGCGTGAAGTACTGTTTAATCGTAAAAATCGTGTCACACACCTCGCACTTGTGATTCAACTAAGTGGCGTCGCGCGCGATTAAACACTGTGCTACGAGTGCAGGAGTCGAAGAGGTCGTCAAGACCGACAACGGTCGGAGTGAATTATCATCATAGGCATAGATAAATAAAGGAAGGATAGATTGCTCACTCCATACATTAAAACAAAGCCCGCGTAAAACTTATTATTTTCGCCGGTACCTAGTATTTCGACTTATTATTTTTGATGTCGCTACTATACTAGATAAAATGTGACAAACCTAGCGCCATCTATCGAACAGTTCATGAAACGAAATTCGATGTGTGTGTGTTGCAACTATACTGCGCCCACAAAAACAAAAATTTGCTAGAATACGACAATACGCGACACATGGCATACGATAAATCGCGCAACCGTGCATGACAGTTGAGTCAAAGAGTAAAGTTATATACCGGTATGTATGAGTAGTGTGTGTAAGGTAAATAAAGCGTATTTCAATGCACATATTTTGTTTAATTGATCGTTGTGCGCCATCTACCGGAATCCAGAATAACCATCTGCACGCTTAGTTAGATTGCCAGCTTACCACCGAAAGTTTAATGAAAAAAATGTTAAAAACACCTGAATAAGAATTCACTATTTTCTGATGCGATGTTATGAAAATTTTGTGTTTTTATTCATAAAATAAATAAATATGATGAACCAGAACAGTAAAATGCTATATTTCGTCGATTTCAGACAAATTTTATTTCCAGCGAGACAAGTAACGCCATCTAGCAACGTTATTTTTAGTATTGCGAACAGTACAAGGAGATAGCAATCTATCCTTCCTTTGTTTATCTATGTCATAGGTAAGGCACATAGATGGTGCCTTGTTTTGTTAACAGTCCACACACGAAAGCATCTCTGTCACAACTCAGGATTATATGTCGTAACAAGGAAAGTAGTTTTGTCTAAATTTTCAACGTACGTAATTATATGTTTTTCAATGCATGTGCTCGTAAAGGCCCACTTTTTATGCATCAAAACCGAACAGAAAGTCGATTATTTTGCCCTAGGGCTTTATAATTATTATTTTTTTAAATTTATTTGCAACGGTTGGCTAACCTGCAGCCCTTCCTGTGTACCATAGATGTTATACTTTTTTTTACACTATTCAACGGCTCTGGATACAGTCCTTTTGAGCCAATTAGAATTTAAAGTTCACAAGATTATATTTGTTTTCATTTCCTCACACTATGCATTGAAAAACGTAGTATGATACACGGGCGTAGAAGCAATAAATTACTCGGTTACGTTTAAAACACTCGCTACGCTCGTGTTTGAAATCGTCCTCGTAATTTATTCATTTGCGCCCTTGTAGCATAAACTACTATTGTAGCGACATCCATCGCTGAGGATACTAATAATTTTTGATAATAGTGATTTTTAATAGTTTTAAATATTTTCAGCTACAAGAATGAGCATACACTTTACATAAGAATCGTTACAAAAGATCAGCATCAGAATAATGGCACAGAACAGGTTGGCATCTGCAAAATAAAAGCCTGACAGGGTATCTTAAACATGATTGGAAACTATAAATAAAAGTTGGTTCGCTTAACATGTTAAAGGAATAGATGTGTCTAATGGCGAGCTGAAGCTATGAATGAGTTATGAGATATAACACAAGAAAAAGATCAATGAAATACCGGTGTTAATCGGAAAAAATACAGGTATATTGGATATAGATATAATAAATGCAAAGAACTTGTACAATAAAGGTTTTTTGCGAAAGCATACCATTATTTATCGAAAACAATATAGATATATTGAATATCGGTATTTTTACAACCAAAAAGTTATGACTTATGACATAATATTATGAGTTATTATGACACGCGTTATCTGATGTGTATAAAGCGTTCGCACTACGGCGTAGAAGGTCTACAAAGCTGTTGAAATTTTATCGTCGTAGCACTTGCTACGCTGCGGTAGATCTTGCTACGCTGACGTAGCGCTTACTGCGCCGTAGCGCTTGCTACATTGTCGTAGCAAAAAGGAAATGCGAATGTGCTAAGCCGATTGATATACTACGGGCTTGTTCTCAAATCGGGTTTGGCTAATGTCAGATGTAGAAAAGTGTAAAAATTCTCGATATGTATACCTCTATATACAGGATGGAAAAAATGAAAGGGCCCTGAAGGGGAACTACCTTAAATCCTTTAGTTAGCTCATTTTACTGAAAGGAAACATTCCTTTATTTTTTAAAAGAAACAAAACTGCATTCAAAGATCTTCTAAAATTTGCTTGTCTCACCCGGGAACTGAACCAACTAAAAATAAAAAAAATAAACCCTCGCTATTTTATTATACGAATCGGTAGGATTATTGTTCAGGATAAAATTTGTCTACTAAACTAATGTCTTACACTCATCTGTTGTATGAGATACCCATGAAATTGAATATTTATTACAAGTTCGTTATAAATAATACCTAGTACTGTTCACTCGTAAAGTAATAATTATACGCCATTATTACACAATGACAGCACGGAATGAAAGAAAAACAAAACGAAATTTATGGTTCGAACTTCAAATTTGTTGCTCCGCGTTGCAAAAAAAAATACATTTTTAAACTTTTCGTCAGTACGCCTAGTGCAAGAAGTAATTGTGCTCTGCATATACATTTATTATTACCATTTAACGATTTTCTTATTGAAGTCTTCAACAAGGTACTTAAGATAAATAACATTAGCAAGCTTGTACTTCATACGATGTCTTTGGATGTAAGAGAGATAAGAAAATTAGAACGTTTCATTTACTTGTTACAAGTGAACAGTACTAGGTATTGTTAACAAAGAACTTGTAATAAATATTTAATTTCATGAGTATCTCATACAACAGATGAGTGTAAGACCAAATGTTTATTAGACAAATTTTATTCTGAACAATAATCCTACCGATTCGTATGATAAAATAGTGAGGGTTTTTTTTTTTATTTTTAGTTGGTTCGATTCCCGGGTGAGACAAGCGAATTTCAGAATATCTTGGAATGCAGTTTTGTTTCTTTTAAAAAATAATGAGCTAACTAAACGATTTAAGGTAGCTCCCCTCCAGGGCCCTTAAATTTTTTCCACCCTGTATATTATATAAATTCTCGATATGAATATATATTTTTATATACATATCGAGCAGTGGCGTGCACAGAACTTTTTTCCGGAAAAGCCTTCAGAAGGTCAAGTACGACAATAAAAAAAAATATGAAAAAATTTAAATTACACTTTGAAAAAAAAAAAGTTTGTATGAAAATGTTCACTCTAGGAAAGGCAGTGCCTACCCTGGCGTCATACAAACTTTTTTTTTTCAAAGTGTCATTAAAATTTTTTCATATTTTTTTTATTGTCGTACTTGACCTTCTGATTGCTTTTCCGGAAAAAAGTTCTGTGCACGCCACTGATATCGAGAATGTTCAAAATTTTCTCTATCTGTCATTAGTTAAACCCGATTTTAGGACAAGTTTTCCCTACGCCAGAATATAGGTAGTTCTTTGGAAGTTTCTGAAATCCAGACCATAGTGGTTATTTTTTATAACTTTTTAAATATCTGAATACTGTTAACTGTGAAATAAAAGTCACAGTCCATACTCCGTAAACCCACGTTTCACCGACAATTCGGGAACAAACATACGATTTACAGTACGCAAGTTTCGTTACAATGTTTTCCTTCAACATTAAGCAAGTGGTAAGTAAGAATACTATGCAAATAAATTCCGAAAAACTCAAAGGTGCTTATCCGACTGGGGCTCTAACCTAACCTGGATCTCAATATTCGGAGACCAGCGTTCTACCCCTGAGCTATCGCTGCTTTGTTTCAACTTTTATCAACTCATTATTATTTCTTGTCATCTTTCAAACCAAATATGCGTACGCACACAGAAAGACTTTTTTTCCTATACAAACGATTCGTAAGAAAAATGTGAAGATAGGTTGAAAGGAATAAATCGCGAAAGATAAAAAAGTCGTTACGCGCAGTTCATTATCAGACCCGACGAAGCCACTAATACTGACTGATCCCCTCATAACTCACACAATATACGTTATTCATACCGCTCATGTTCGGTCAAATACAAAACAGCAAGCTCTACTTGTTACACGATTGTATGCCTTATACTAACGCCATATGAACTACCATGGTTGTAGTCATGTGTGGCCGACTACGCATCACCGCCGCTATTTCACCGCATTAAATCGGATTATGTTAAATAACGACTTCATGAAACAAAAGTTGTTGGGATTCTATTTCTGAATTAATTTTATTTCTAATAAATCTTTCTGGCACAGCTTTATTTCCGCCATTTAAAGGGTTAAAAGGCGGCTATCCCGATTCATAATAAAATATTTAGAAATAATTATTACAGCCAAAATACAACTTTTAGCTACAAGCAATGTATACCAATAGTTTACTATATGCAGTTACGTATTTTTCATGATATATTAATAGATTCAATATAAATCGATTTCTATAAGAGTGAAGTTAGAAAATTTTGTTTAATTTTTCTAACAAAACTTAGTTCAATCTGTGGTAAGAACTAATAAAAAAAGTCACAAAAAAACTTGAATTGTCTCTTTTCTCGCGTTCCTCTTAATATGTCCATGCCCCGTAGCATTATGTCTAATCGCGCGGGACGCAAGTTAGTCGAAACACAGGTGCGAGGAGCGTGACACGATATTAAGCGATTAAACTGTATGTTACGCTCCTCACATCTGTGATTCAACTAAGCCACGTCGCGCGCGATTAAACATTATGCCACGGGGCCATGTGTGTATTAGTATGTATCACTACTAATAAAAAAAGTTGAATGGTTAAGTATTATATTTTCATTTTGTTCAGCTGAGCCATATTAATAAAACATAACATAAACATAAAAAGTATTTATTTTCATACACAAAGTCACAATTGTTGTAAAGCAACTGGCTCCCAAAAAGTTAATACTGAGATTCAGGAGCCAGGATTAATCCTACCTGGTAGTGCATGAACCATTGATTTTCCCGAAACTGATATTTCTAAACCCACCAGTTAAAAGGAGTATGTTACGAGGGTTTAATGTCTCAGTGACAGTCAACACCCGGAAACACCTCTGACACCCCTCTCAGATGTAAATGTCGTGAAGATATGTTTATAATAAGTTTTATTGTGTTTAAATTTTATAAACAAATCTGGTATATAAGACTTAAAAAATCTGTTGCATGTTATTTTTTCATATTTTAATCAAAACGAAAACAACTAAAAAATCATTGATTGTATCAATTAATTACAAAACTATATATCATGGCAACCTTTTGTAAGCAGTTTTTTTATAGTTGGATGTGGTGATTGTTGGCACTTGGTGGAATTTACGAAACATGCTTTTTTTTTTTTTTGAAACTTTGTGATTTAAATACTTTTGTCCATTGACTTTATTATTAATGTATACCTAACCAGTTAGCATTTTCAAAGACTTTTTCAACATATTAATTTGATTATTGTTAATTGTTGTTTGTTTACGTACAATTCATGAATCTTCTTGTAGTATCTAAGACTGTTACGCAACAACTATAATAGAACGCATCAACTATAATAAATGACACCAAGCTACGCTCAGAGGTTATTGGTCTGAGAAGCTACGACCAGCACAAGTCAAGTACCTACATCGTTCCACGCACACTAATACACGCGCACTGGATGTAAAAGGCAGCTACCAAGCGTCAGTTGCTCAGTGGTCATAGAGTACACTGGTCAATAGATCATTCGATAGCTAGAACAATCTAAATACGATAGCTACGCAGTCTTTTCAAATAAAGGCTTCACCTGAAAGATGTCAAGCGTCATCAAGCTGAAATAAGCTAAAGAGTTAAGGTAAAACTTGAAAAGCTCTGCAAAATTTTGCAAGATAAATAAATACACTTTAGACACAACTGGGTTTAATTCCTACGGGCCTCCCAACAAGACTAAAATAACTGAACTAACTGAAAGATTGGCTTTTTATAGTAAATCCCTCTGGAAACGTGCCGATTGCAATAAAAGTCTAAACATCAGAGACCAATAAAAAACCAACTAAGCCACGGAGAAATCTAATAAAACCAATGATTGTGTCGAGTCAGACATCCGTTCGGTCACCTTGGATTTCTTAGATGTAGCAGACAGTGGCAGAGGGGATATATTTGAAAAATATTATGTGTGGCCGAGTGGTAGAACGCTCGTCTGCTAAGCCAGAGATCGTGGGTTCAATCCCCGTGATGCACATTAATTTGTGTTCGGTTTGCGTGCTTTGCAAGGCACGTTAAGCTCTGCCCTGTCACGATAAAATACTGCAACTTTGAAAAGTCGATTTCTAGAAAAACTCGTTTTTATGTTTTGAAACAGATTTGATTTCAGTGTCTTGCCAAAAATACTTAGAATTTCACAATTTTTTTACATGTTTTAAAATTTATTCAAATATATTTAGCCGTTCAATTTTTATTGTTAGATATCCAAATACCTGATCAAAAATGTTTTCTCAGTAGAAAAATGCACAAAGTTTACGAAAAATTGTTACGACGTAACACTATGTATTGAAACTTGCAGTGTTATGCCAAAAGATAGCATTGCATAAAAGTTGATAATTATGCAGGTTATATATTGATAAATGAGTTAATTGGAGGAAAATAAAATACATACTTATTAATATATTTATCCACTCCCACACTGCAATAAGGCAATTGCAACATCTAAAGCAGTTTTATAATGATGCACGCGCCTCACTGTTTACCGCTCTGAATTAATATATTTACGTACTGACGCGGCCGCTTGCGCGTCCGTGACACGACCGACATCATGAGTGGACAACTCGTGCCCAACTAAGTCTTGGCGTTCTTGCAGTACCAGCTGGACGTGATGGACGAAGTTAGTATTGCGCAGATCTGCAAGACTAACTTCACGGAAGAAAAGATTCGAAACGCGAAATCTCTATTGTACTGAGGGTCCAGCATCATGTGCCCACTCGTCACTTACGTTTCACATCCACCCATCGAGCATATAGCTCTTAACTACTCCACTTTGACCGGCCTCCCACGGCAAGCCAAAGGTGGAGGATCTGTCCCTTGTCATTGTTTACTCCGGCCGACCAGCAAAGGCAAGTTGAAGATGAGGAACAGGACCTTCTCCCGGGAGCACGTTCGGGTCCGTGAGGTCGCTACTGCCCAACAGCTTGCCTCAAGCTGCCCTGCGTTATGCTATTGCCCTGTTAGCCGTAAAAGTTTTGTATAACTTGTCTTGGCAAGCCGGGAAACAGATTTCCCTCTAAATTGGACCATTTTAAAACGTTGTATGTTCCACCCATCTCCCTGATATCAACGAATCATCACTGATAAAAAACTGCAACTCAAAGTTACTGCTGGATAAAATGATGGACGTTGTTATGACAAAATACGGTAAGATTAGTTGCAGTGCTTTGAGGAAACACAACAAAGCAAATTAGAAAGTAAAAATAAATTGTGATTTAAATACACTTTACTTGTTCACTGTCTTTATTATTTTTGTACATCTAACCGGTTTCGCTATTTTACCATTACTAAAGATTTTTTCTGCATATTATTGTGATTGCTGTTAGTTATTGTTTGTTAACGTGCAATTAATGAATCTTTTTGTAGTATTTGATGTGGTGTGTACATTAGTTACAACTATTGTTAACACCAAACCATTAAAAAATCTAGTAATTAATTTGTAGCCTTAAGATCTGGTTATAACCAGAAGTGCCTGAAGATGAAACCGGTCGCTAAAAAGCGCAAATAAATACCTACTGTGGAACTTTCATTGCTATAATGGACCTCCATCAAGAAACATCAAGAAACATCAATCAAACCTATCAATTATTTTAGTCCTAGTACATATTTTTTAAATTAAAATAACAAAACAGAATGTCAGGTCTATTACTGCAGCTTGACCCAGTGTTATTTTATTTCCTGAATTCTGTGATGTTCAATGAATTAAATCAAGTCTAATGTAAAGGATTCTGCTAAAATAAAAGTTATATCAAAACCATAAATATCTAAAAATATGCAGAAGCGAGATATTTGCTATTTTGTGACATGCTTTGTACATGGATTTGTACAAAATTACTGAGCTTGTACAAAGTTATATAGCTTAACTGCATGTACAATAGTATAGAACGAAAACGATAATAGCAGAAAATTGTAAAAAAAAAAACATTTTTACAGCACATTGGCCAATCACAGCCTTCAACATTTCTAATATTGTAAGATGGCAGTCATTCGTACGTTCAAAACCGTTTATTTGATCATTTTCACCTCAGAATAAGGAATACAAATAGAAGCCTGACTAAAATAAGAACTGGGCATTAGCCATTGTACTCATCTAACGTAAATTACTCCTGTGTACGAGTGAATGAAACGACGGACCGCACTTACTTTATATTTTTTCCTGGTGTGTCACTAGTTTGAACCAAACAAATGTCAGATGGATGTAATTTGGATGTATTTTAAATATTATAATACCATCAAATTAAATATGTCTCATCATTGTATCGTTGTGTTGTAATATCGTTCGTTGCGTGCATCACATCTTAATTTGGTGGCATCGAAATGTCTAATGCATTTTGCGAAAGTTTACAGCTTCACCGAGAGAAATTAAATATTTTTGTGCTCTTCCTCTCAAAATTCGTGAAAGTGTGATTTATTATTGTTTGTGTTGATTGTTTTTTTAACATTGTAATAAAATGTCTTGTGCGATTGAAGGCTGTAAATCGCATACAGGAAGAAAAGAAAACAGCAATGAAGCAATATCATTTCATCGGTGAGTTCTGATAGTTTTTATGTTAATAAGTTGCAGGATCATACCTAAAACTCAGTAACAATAATAGTAGTTCTTGTAAATTATACTAGTGTTCAATTCTTTACCGATATTTGCCTGTTTTATATAGATTTTCTGCAGACTAGTAGAGGTTATGTTTTTTCGCATAGTGATGTACTAAAGTCCGTGTCGCAAACTATCGAACATTGGTTCACGTGGCAGCCGTGCATAAAGGATGAAGCCGCAGATTAATTGCAGCGCGAGTTAAAAGAAAAATAATGCCGAATAAATATTGCCATATCTTTTTGTTACAGATTTCCAAAAAGGGAAGAATTAAAAAGTGGATGGCTTAGACGAATAATTAGACCCAATTGGGCAATTAAAAAAAGCAGTCATATTTGTTCGAAACACTTTACGCCGGATTCTTTTGGACCAAACGAAAATTTAACATGGAGACGGTTAAAAGCAGATGCTTTAGCGACGTTATATTTACACAGACACATTGGTAACCTTTAAATAATTATGTATAATTGCATTATCAATCTTGTTTGTAGGTGCGTGCTTGTACTATACTATAGTATATTAACTCGATAATTTTTCAATTTTAGGCAAGAGAACCAGTACCTATGGATGTTTGTGGTGTAGAAAAGTGCATATTTCTATGTTCGCAAATCGTTCTGAAAGGCCTCTTCAGAACTTGTACGTTACTTCCGTGATCGACTTCACGAAGAAATTCCGCAGATCAAGACATTTTCGTACTTAGTGGTTGACAATAAAAGTACTTTGATAGGGTGGTTCTTTCGTGAAATGAATTTTGGGAATGCTTATTGACTTGAACTGCACATAATTTGATTTCTTATTACAGGTTATAAGGTATTTTAATCGTTCATTATTTGTTATCAGTTATTATTCAAGATTAGTTGATGTTTATTTGATATAATAATAAAAAAAATTAAATTACCTCTGTAGTAATTGCGCTGTCATCGCTCATCATTTTTTGTACTAGAAACAAGCACAATTTTGGACTTAACTTATGTACCTACTTGCCTACGATATAGTAATTTGTTCTTAATAAAAAATATTATGCTAAAGAAAGATATCCTTTTATTAATTCCTTATTTACACAATATAACATGTGTCCCACTGGGGTAGACAGAGACCACTTTGCTATTAATTCTCTTGGCCTCCTTCCAAAGCAAGAGGATGTCACCAGAAAGGTCGGTGCCTCCTGCATTCTCTTTTTTTTCACACTTTGATACGATATAATGTGTGGTAAGCAGATTGGTCGTGGTTCATTTCGATTTGGTTTATTTATCGTAGTCAAAAATCGACATTGTTACATCACTAGCAAAGCAACGAACTAGTGACAACCTACCTAATTAAGAAAAAACTAATACATATCCATCTCTCTCTAACGCACTAGAATGTCGTAAGAAAATCAAGGATAGGTGTTTTTCTCCGCGTATTATTTTAGCCAGGCTTCTATTTGTATTCCTTATTCTGAGATTTTCACGACAAACGTACCTTTTTCCCCGGGCTTTACAAAATCGTGCAATTTATTTCCAATGCACAACTACGACATTTTGGTTCATTTTAATTTTAATTTAAGTGCTGTGCTCTTGTCGGTGGAACTTCTGCACTTCGCCTTTTCTTTAACTTCTTGATTCGACACGACACATTTGGAGATTTTTGTACGACACATATAATAGGTCTTTCGTATGAAATTGCCGAAATTTTCTTACAGATTCATAAGTTCATAATTTCTGTAATTCAATAGCTATTTCCGTTATTTGTTTTTTTGTTTGAAAGTTGATTTCAAGATAATGTATTACGTATTAAATTTTGTTTTTATTGTCAGTTTGATAACCAAAAACAGTTAGTTCTAAATGCTATCCATTTCCACGATAAGATTCGTAATCATTTTTTACAGCTGACAGCTTTCGAAAAAATATTATTGTTGCTGTTAGCTTAATGTTGTCTTATTCATACACAAAATAAATTATTAAATTTGGAATTGTCATTCCTAAGAAAGAAATTGTAAAAATGTTAGTACTGAAAATTGAGTTTCCTTCAAGTTCTCTATAGAAAACGGCAATTTCATATGTAAAGACTTATCAAAATAGATGTAAAATTCAGGATACAAACTTTTTATCTATTTGATTTTGGTATATGTTTTAGGTTCAAGTTATGGATATTGTACGGAATAGGTTGCACAAATTAACAATTTTAGTAAGTACCAATAAATAAGGATATTGTAAGCTAGCCGCCCTTAATAATTCAAATTTTAGAGTAAGGTACTTGAATGATCAAAAGGGGTATTGTACGTCGGTTTATATATTCATCTGTCACAGTTTGGCCATTCAAATTACTTTTCCCCGAATGGGATAAATATATTAAAATTGTTTGAAATGTAAATGTGTCTGGAAACTTTTCCAATATTCCCAATATTAATATATGTTAAAGAGGCATGTTTATTAAAACGCCCGGATATAAACGTGCTTCGGAACATTTAACTACGGGGCCCTCGCTGTGAGAGTCGCAGCCACAATTTAATGTTTACAGAAAACACTTTTTCTAATCAAAAATGGATGCTCATTTCATTACACAAACGAAAACAAAGCATTCTTTAGTATATTTAGTAAAAATATGTTTTCCTTACGTTAAAAAATATATTAATAGAAATCTGTCGTTACGCTGGACGAATATGTCGCCCAGCAAGCAAATAGGTAAACAATGCTTTTTTTTTATAATAGCAAGAAAATGCAAGAAAATTCACAGCTCTTGTTATTTTTATAATAGTTAACGAAAGGAGACTGGGTGAAAGTGGTCTATAGACCAACAGATATGGAGTAATTTTTTAGACGGTATTTTTTTGTTATGATGTCATCAAAATCTGACCCGACAGTTTTGAGATATTTTAAGTCAAATATATTAGTGTTATTTTACTTTAATTAAGTATTTTTATTACAATAATGTTATAATAAAGTAAGGAACTTCCTAAGGAACTTCGTATAAGAAAGAATTCCGATTTTGCAATGAGCTACATTTATTAAATTTTTGACTCCAATGACGCCGAACTAAGAACTATAAATAAGTGGCCTGTTATACTAGCTTTGATAAACTACATGCCGTGTCTTTAAAGACGCTGACCTCTTTCTATCCGAAAAGTACCGAAAAAACTGTCGGGTCAGATTTTGATGCCCTTTCGCACAGATATTAGTTGGGGTTAACTAATGTAAAAACCACAATATTATATCTGTTGGTACATAGACCACTTTCCATACAAAAAAAAACAGTCTCCTTTGTCTGCGGTAGCAATAAAACAATAAAACAAAAAAATGTGTACATTTTAAACTACTATAACCCGCAGAACTTAAAAAAAAGAGTTCCATTTCCTTAAAATAATCTTTTAAAAATGCTTAAGTGTATTTTCATGTTCTGGAGAAAAAAAAATGCCATTTTGTTTAGTCTAAAAGAAATTGCAGTTGCAATACGTTCAGAACTCGGGTTGAATTTCTTAGAAGTTGAGAATTATTATTTAAATGTGCAAACTTCAGTACTTGTTTGAGTAGTGGCTTATCTGTATGTCGCATGTATAACCCGACAACGTTTTTCTGAGCTTTTCTTTTTTTTCCGTTCCTTTTTCACAGTTGTCTGTCAGGACCTTTTGTGTTGCTAGTGGCCAGGCGGTTTTCATGGCGTACCACTCTCGATAATAATATATATTTAGTGGGACGGTGTGGATGTTGTCAGACTAAAATTAATGTTTAGTTTTTTGACGTCAGAAAAATGTTTTGTGCGCCAACTTCTGAAAATAAAGTTAATTATTACATTATTACTATTTATACTATTATGTAAGCATAAATAGTATTGTATATTTAATATAAAAATTAAATTATATAAATAAATATAATAAAAAACCAATATTAAAAATAAATTTTGTATTATACTTATACACATTATTACAATTATATTTGATGTCCTGCGGTTTTCTGAAAAATAAACGTTCAACACTCTATTCGCATTTAAAATTTCCTGATAAAATTCAAATTTATTTTATTTCATTTCCTACGTTTTACGCCCCTGGTTTTACTTTAACTGAAACATCGAAGGTAAATTTTAACTCAAATCTTGACTTCGGTCTTTTTCACGATCGATTCCAATACCTACTTTAAGGCGTTCGGTACAAAGTGCACAACTTAACTTTGTTTTTCTTGTTAAAAGAGAAAAAGATATAAATCTGTGGCCATTCACGCCAATAGTTCAGTATAAGTTAGGTTTATAAATCAATTGTGCATTAAATTTCAAGCTGTTCATTCATAATCCTTACTTCACTTTACAATAGTTCACTATTGGCGTGAATTGCCACAGACCAATATCTTTTTCACTTTTGACTTCTTTATAAGAAAAACAAGGTTAAGTTGTGCACTTTGTACCGAACGACTGATGTTAGACCTTAAGCCAAGTTTACATTAAAGCTAGTTAGTAGTAAAGTAACTTGCGTAACTATTTATTCAACTAGTCTTCTTGTATCGCTTTTGACGTTTAACCGTCTACATACACAGCTACAGTTTTTAGTACCAACTTGCAATCGTTTACATTTGGCTAGTTACGTAAATGGTACTTTTTAACTCTCGCACTCTACTCTTTACTCTACCCGTGTAAACTAGGCATTACTCTTATTGCCACTCAAAATCAAAAAGTAAATCGTAGCGGGAAGTAACATATTTTAATATAACTTACCCCAAATATCATGTGAGACATCATTGAGTCATCCTTCTTTTAACTACCAGTATATTTTATATGTTTATTTATGTAATACACTCTAATATCTTTATTATATGTATGTATATTTTTTATTTATAAGTAGATAAATGAATTTTATGTAGATATTATTAAAAGTTAATATTTATAAATTATTTAATTAAGTAACTTATTTGGCACTACTATTGTAATCTCCACATCACCAAAGGTTAACTGGTAGAGAATGCTAAGTAGCATTTAGTTCGTCTTTGTGCATTGTATATTTTTGTGCAATAATAATTCACATTCATACATTCATACATGTACCGTTTTGTGCATGCTGTAGTTAATAATTTTTCAATGCAAGTGCTCGTAAAGGCCCACTTTTTATGCATCATAACCGAACAGAAAGTCGATTATTTTGCCCTAGGGCTTTATATATTTTTTTAATTTATTTACGAGAAGTTGGCTAACCTGCAACCTTTCCTGTGTACCATAAATGTTGTACTTTTTTTCACTGTTTAACGGCTCTGGATATAGTCCTTTTGAGCCAATTATTAACTTGCAAAATTGTAACAATATAACTTTCAACTTTAATAATTAAATTATATTTGTTTTATTTCCTCACACTATGCATTGAAGAACGTAGTATGATACACGGGCGTAAGAGCAATAAATTACTCGGTTACGTTTAAAACACTCGCTACGCTCGTGTTTTAAATCGTCCTCGTAATTTATTCCTTTTCGCCCTTGTAGCATAAACTACTATTATAGTAACTAGTTGGTATATTTAATAAATGTAGGTTGGCCACATTTGTATACCCCTGTTTCACCGACGATTATACGATATACGTTCAAGCGTGATGCATGGTGAGCCAAAATACAAATATGGACCCACAGCATAACGTGCCTCCTGAAGTACGCAGAGCGAATACAAAATGTTCTCCTATAGGATTTGAACCTGTGACCTCCGGATTAGTAGTCTAGTAAAACTGGTAATAATTCAACAAAATACTCCATTTTAAATTCGAATGTTGATAAAAACACACCACCCACCGCAGTGGGAGGAGGGATTAAAAAAATAAACTGACATTTTCAATTTCGTTTCGCCGAATGGTTTGTTCTGAAAATGGGAAAAACACAATATTTCCATTAATATCATCATGAATCATGTATTCTCGACATTCCATTTCGGTTCCATTATACCTATAATTACGTAAACATTTTTAGCGCCGATTGTCCCTCGACGAAGTGTTGACATTACGTGACGAAACAAAATTACGTACAGAACCTTCGTTCAGAATAAATGTTTTTCTTATCCTGACTTTAGATACCTACACTTGTGTATATTTAACAAGGACTTATGTAATACTAGCTTGTGCCCGCGTTGCATTAGTTTTTAATCAAACAATTGTAATTCAATTATTGACCATTATAACAGAGAATGTTACATGAGGCATGTTAAATATTACATACAGGTATCTTAATGATGAGATAGGAAAAGGACTATATGAGACAGGTAGACAAAGATATATATGTTTTTCTTTTTTTCATTAACCTGAATTCCTGCTGTCTTGTATTTTCTTATCCCTTGGTTAAAGTAGATATAAGTCATATATTGTATAGTATAAGTTTTATGTTGAAAAAAAAGACATGATCTTGCTAAGTTTCTTGCCCTTCTTCTTAGCAAGACTAATCGAATGGGCGGAGGTAGGCATGTATTTATATATGTAACCTATTAGTATGTAGTATATAGGATGGGATTTGGTCGGCCGCCTGGATTCGTGCTGGGGGCTCGGTTGGTGATCATTGAACCTTGTTCCTGGTCCCTGGCCGGGTCTCCGGTATGGGTTCGGGCGGCTGATTGGATTTTACCTTGTATAATATATATTTTACCTATCATTTTAATCGTAAATATATTGCGACATAAATTAAATAAACCTTTAATTTAGTTCATGTACATTTATTATTTTATTACATATATTTTCTTTATTAGATTAAATTTGACGTGTAAAAAGTGTATATATCTATACCTGCTTTGCAAAATAAACTATTTGAATTTTGAATTTGAATTAGGTTTAATAAATATGCTAAATTAAAATGTGTTACAAAACTAAATTTAAAAGTTATGTCAATAGAATATGAATTGTTAAATATGATTGAAAATGATTTGTCGACGAGATTATATAATTATATCAAATGTCTATCGAATCAGTCAATATTTTTAGATCATAATTTTATAGTACGTATATAACCTAATCGTGTTTTTGGTTCTCAACAAAGTAATTTTATTGTAACATTTTAAAATTAGTATCGATTTCGCAGGATAAAAGGCCCGATCATGTAGATGACTAAAACAATTTTCTTGGTCTCTGATATTATCTTCTACCCAAGTGACTTCAACAAGCCACATTTCTATCAATAATTATTCTGGTTCTTGATCAAATCCAGATCCAGAGTGTCTTTGGCAAGGCAAACGTTTTCATAGGAAATTATTTGCATGTATGATGATTGTAATCATTGAAACTATAGCTGTGAAAACTTGCCGAGTTCCACATATTCAATAGAAAGGACCCTAACAAACTTTCTTTTAAAACAAGTAAAAACGTATATTGCCACAGCTATGACTTAAGGAACCTCCATGGAACTTGGCACCCAATTTGATCTCAATTCTTTTTTAGCGAAGCCGACAAGCTGGCACTACTTTTATACTGAACTCCTTTTTCACATTTATGTTTTTGGTGGGATACCTTTTACGGTAACTGTTTGTGTTCAAGTTTCTGTGTACAATAAAGAATAAAGAAAGTATCAAAATTGTTGCAAATCCAGTATCTGACGCCGAAATGAAGTATCATTAGAAGCACGTGTAAAGGAGAATGACCAAAATTATATGGAAGTTAGGCTGAACTTGCGTCTCGACTAAACTGTCACCAAAAGACAGGAAATATACTAGGATTATTATAAACAGAAAATCGTTAAACTAATTGAAGGGAAATTTGAATAATCTTAATTTTAAATATAGATAGGTTATGAAAACAAAAGCAAAAACAATAAAAACATTCCTTCGTCATATTACTTAGCTTTGTTACCTACTTTCACAAAAAGGAAGTAAAAGAGTCCTAAGAATAAAATTTTTATAAATAAAATATTTTTTCTGCCGATTACGTAAACGCAAAAAACGGGTAAGGTACAGAGAAAACAGAAAAAAGTGCTGTTGACATTTGGTTGCCATAGATTAAATAACTGACATTAGCGATGCGAGAGATTTGAGTCGATTGTTTCGATTACTCTAATATCTCAATGATTCGATGAATGAATTGATGAATTCTAACTCGATGAACAATCGACTAAATTATCACGCATTGCATTGTAAAAGACAAAAGGAATGTAAGATTCCTGTACCTACACAAACGTAAGTTTTGGTCAAAACTTACGTTACGTTACGTTACGTTACCTATTACTAGGATAGGGGACTCGGAATAATCTAAAAATGTCTCGATTATTCAGT
Source organism: Ypsolopha sequella (assembly GCA_934047225.1). Lineage (NCBI taxonomy): Eukaryota > Metazoa > Arthropoda > Insecta > Lepidoptera > Ypsolophidae > Ypsolopha > Ypsolopha sequella. The sequence goes on from OW203985.1 coordinate 2,795,509, forward strand.
CGGTCAACGAGTCAATAGTTGACTTGATTCGATATTTCAATAATTATTAATTAATTTATAAAATATCTTGTCATTGCACATCGCCACACAAGATTGACGTGACCAAGAAGTGACGTGATAAACACGATGGTGATTTTCTATTCCTTTGATTAACCAAATCGATTAATCGTATTTCGGTAACATGACAATTGCTTGATTTTTTTACGATCGTGTGTATTCTTACTATAATATTACATTATTATGCAAGCCAGCCAACGAGTACGAGCATCATACGTCATTTTTCAGTACATTTGCGATTACTCTGCCACTCGGATTCAATTCGATACAAAGTACAGTTTCATTCGATAATGAGTAAGCATCGCTCGAATGATTCAATGCTAGAAATACTTCGTATCGAAACATAAGTATCGAGTCTTTATTCATATTCAACCTCCCTATAAGTTGTCAGTTGCTTTGTGGTCGGATAGAAGTACAAAATAATCAACTGCATTACCAATTAAATTTTATTTTTAAACCCCCATTCCTATAGTGCTACAAAAAAAATTAATTGATTTATAATTTAGACCAATATTGTTCGTACATGAATGGTGGTGACGCATCTACAGCCTGGTTTTGGTCATTCTCCTTTAGTTTTATTAGAGTACGTATCAGCTTGCTAACTGCGTAGATGGCACTAAGCTCGCCTCTGTACATCAACTGTATTTTGTGCAATAAAGTATTTTATTATAATTATTATTATACCTTGAGCTTTGTAGCAGCGTAGAGCATGTAGACCATCAGCTATTTGACTAGCTTTCATCGCTACCGTCGGGACACTAGCTATCATCGCCACCGTCAGGACACTAGCTATCATCGCCACCGTCGGGACACTAGCTATCATCGCCGCCGTCGGGACACTAGCTATCATCGCCGTCGTCGAGACACTAGCTATCATCGCCACTAGCTATCATCGCCACCATCGGGACACTAGCTATCATCGCCACCATCGGGACACTAGCTATCATCGCCACCGTCGGGACACTAGCTATCATCGCCACCGTCGGGACACTAGCTATCATCGCCGCCGTCGAGACACTAGCTATCATCGCCACCATCGGGACACTAGCTATCATCGCCACCGTCGGGACACTAGCTATCATCGCCACCGTCGGGACACTAGCTATCATCGCCGCCGTCGAGACACTAGCTATCATCGCCACCGTCGGGACACTAGCTATCATCGCCACCGTCGGGACACTAGCTATCATCGCCACCGTCGGGACACTAGCTATCATCGCCACCGTCGAGACACTAGCTATCATCGCCACCATCGGGACACTAGCTATCATCGCCACCGTCGGGACACTAGCTATCATCGCCACCGTCGGGACACTAGCTATCATCGCCACCGTCGGGACACTAGCTATCATCACCACCGTCAGGACACTAGCTATCATCGCCACCGTCGGGACAATAGCTATCATCGCCAGTCGGGACACTAGCTTTCATCGCCACCGTCGGGACACTAGCTATCATCGCCACCGTCGGGACACTGGCTATCATCGCCACCGTCGGGACTCTAGCTATCATCGCCACCATCGGGACACTAGCTATCATCGCCACCGTCGGGACACTGGCTATCATCGCCACCGTCGGGACACTAGCTATCATCGCCACCGTCGGGACACTAGCTATCATCGCCACCATCGGGACACTAGCTATCATCGCCACCGTCGGGACACTAGCTATCATCGCCACCGTCGGGACACTAGCTATCATCGCCACCATCGGGACACTAGCTATCATCGCCACCGTTGGGACACTAGCTATCATCGCCACCGTCGGGACACTAGCTATCATCGCCACCATCGGGACACTAGCTATCATCGCCACCGTCGGGACACTGGCTATCATCGCCGATTAAAAGCAAATTAATAGTTAATAATATAATAGTTCAAGAATGTGATCCCTTTTACCGCCAGGCAGCGGTAGTTTTAAGGTAGATGCTTTGGATCACGTTCCAAAACGCAAAACTTATTAATTGTTTTACTTATTTTTCAATGAAAAGTATTAAATAAATGTGATTAACGGCATTAGACGAGCAAACTGAGATAACAATTAGACTTTTTTAGCAAAGTTGTCTTGTTTAAGGACAGATCGACTTACATGAATTTATTTCGCGATACGCGACATGTTTCGAATTCCTTCTGAATTCGTTATCAAGCGAGCGGGGGTTGAAAGGAATTCGAAACATGTCGCGTATCGCGAAATAAATTCATGTAAGTCGATCCGTTCTTATACTTAATTATGAATTCAACTTACAATAGTTGCAAATCTAAAAAAGTAAAACAGTCATGAGTTTTGCGTTTGGGAACGTGATCCGATGCATCCACCTTAACGGGGGAGGGCTGTTGCTTGTGTTGGCAGGTGCGGCTTAAGAGCTAGTATTAAAATAAAATAGCTGTAACCTAGACATAAAATTCAAGTAAGAAAAAGATTGAAATCGTGAAGACCTATAGGTAAAAGAAAGAATAGAAAATTACCTACACACTCGTGGAATCTTACACATAACATTTCCAGCGATTACGTTCATAGCAAGTGAACTCCGCCAAGGAAATCTTCTCTCAAAGAACTTATCGTTACGTAATAATGTTGAAATTGCCATAATCCATGAGACTTCTTCCCTGATGTTCACTCTACCTGACAGGGTTGCTAGATAGAATTGTCAAAAATACCGAACATTGCCTGGAGGGGCGTATAAAACCTCTTATCTTGAGAGTTACTGTCTCAAGTAAACCTCTATCTACGAGCGCAGAGCACGAAGTAAAAGTCGCGTAAAATTGAACGTATTTTAATTCAAATGTCCATTGCCGAAATTGGGGAAATGAAACAAATTCCATCTACCTTGAATCAAATTATTTGCCGATTGGATTCACTACAGGTGAAATCAACGAAACAGTAAGTACTAAAATAAATATTTATTACTGCTAATAAACAGCTTATTGTAAAGTTATATTTTAAGTCGATTGCCTTTTATAATTCAAATGATAATTAACTGATGTGTAAAAATATACCGAACTTTTTTTCGGTAGTTTTGTCATACCGAACACCGAAAATATATAAATATATCGTCACAACATGCAAAACAAGTCAGAGGACACACTAGCTACACCCATGTTTCCCTGACTATTATTATTACCAGTGCCCTATTTTTGACGCCTACTAAGACCAGGCTGTCTCTTTGGGATCAAGCGCCTCAGCCATATCTAAGCCCTGACTGGGGAAAACCCGCAGAACATCTCCCAACGGGCCACGATCAGGAATGGCTAGTATGGAAATCCTTGAATTGTCTTAGAGCTCGTATTGGAAGGTCCAAGGATAACCTTAAACTCTGGGGAATTTCCGCCGAAAATGCTAGCATGAACTGTCTATGCGGTGTTCCACAAACGACAGACCATCTCATGTCGTGCACACTGTGTCCGGCTTCCTGCACTCACTTAGACCTGATGCAGGCTAATGACAAAGCTATTACAGTAGCTACTTACTGGAAAGATTTAATTTAATTTAGTTTCCACACGAAGAAGAAGATTATTACATCCCAACGACATTGGTGGTGAGCTCTACAGCCGTCCTTCAGGCACAAATACACGCTTTGTAGGGCATGCATTTCAAACAGTTCGGTAAAAACCCGACCACCTGGCAACCCTGCCTGTAACAGACAGTTCACTCTGAGTCCGGTCGGACGGAACCCTCGAGAGGAAATCCTCACGTCCGTAGGTGGCTCGTTAGCTCCCAGTTTGTACAAAGATACATGGAATGTTTCCAACAGGCTACACTTCACATGGTTCTGTGAAAAAAACTGTCGAGAAAGTACTTTTTGTACAAATATAAATCTTTTAACGAATAGAAATATAGCAAAATCGCGCAAGTGAGAATTTGACTCGCACTCAGATTTTATATTTAAATCGGTCCTCTTTGAATTATTTTAAAGTAGGTAACTTTGGTAAGTGTTCCTTCAGATATTTTGGTCACGTACTTTAAAAAAAAGGCTAGACATAGATTGTCTTATTTTTTTTTCAAATATCTTATATTTACCGGATATAAAAGGGAAACTACATAATACCGATGATATTTAACAACTTTCCCAAAGAAAAATAACCGCGCAAAGGAAAAACTAAATAGGCCTGCCCGTTAATATAACAGTAAATTTTCAAAATTGGTAAGAAAATGTGAGTAGTATATATCGTGGCATTTGTGCATAGGGGGGCAGACAAGATGTTCACCAAGATGAAACAAGGGCGGTGGGGGTCAAAATTCAGCCAGACAAGCGTCACGTGATTTACGGACGCCTCCTTATAGCATTTTGAAGGTTCAATAAAATATAATGTATTTATTTGTAGGTCTACTGCCATCTCAAAATTGTTAACAAAATGTAAATTTATTCTTACATGAGGAACTATTGTGACATCTTGAAGTGGATAAAATTTTACTTTTAAGACATGGACACTTTTTAGTTCCGCAATATTTTTTGCAAGTACATTTTACAAATCCCTGACATGTTCCCGTAGATTGCAGATCCGCAACTGCAACTGTACGGATTGTCGTTTCTTGATTAGGAACATCTCCTTTTTTAAATAAAATTCTTGTTGGCAAGCTGTGAACTGCTGCCTTGAATACAATGTGTTGTTCCGAATTGATAAAGTTCGTCATCTGTTTTTGCTTGTATACTGTGAGCACCACCGCGACCTCTGGCGACTTCCGGAACAGGTATTCTCACAGTGGTACTCAATGGCAAATGTTTTTTTTTCTTTTCAGAAGTTTTAAGCATTCTCTGATCTTGCCCTGTTAAAAGTCTCTTTGGAACTGATGCGGTTCTCTACAGCTAAGGCTCTTTTCGCACATAAAGAGCAAATTACTTTAAAACCATAGCCTTCTGCGAGTTTACTGTCTGCTCGCACGTCTCCCCTTTCCCTGCTCTCGTCTTTTACACACATTACCGGCTGCGCATTCGGTACTGTATAGAATACCTAGGCAAAGTATAAAATTAATAATAAATATTTCATACATTACCTAAACGTTTTAGGTGTTCTATACATTGCCAAGGTATTGTATAGAATACCGGATTATACAGATTGCCAGTAACATATCCTTTAAATTGTTTTTAAGCTGTTATCTTTATACTTACTAATTGCGAAGTTTTACTATTGATTGGAGAATATTGAGTCATGAAGAGGGAGCTCAAAAATCAAAATTTGACTTGCAAGTGCTGAAGTTTGGTTCACTTAGTTAAGTAATTCGAAGTTATTTCGCATCCTAAATTCTCTGCAATGAGCAGAATGCAATTTGGATCGACTGAGCACCCAAGCACTATGCATTTCATGCAGATGCCGGCATTTTCTATCAGAATCTGTTCGGAATTTATTGCTTCATCAACTCTGAGCGTCTGGCCTCTTCGTTTTTTTAGGGTTCCGTACCCGAAGGGTGCCAAACGGGATATTGCTTAGCCTCCGCTGTCTGTCTGTCCGTATTTTGCAGGGCTCTACAGCTTCAGCCATTATAGGAAGCCAGTCGAAATTTTCACAGAATACTTTTTACTGTGGCATCTATCACGGTACAAAAGAAAAAAAAATTAAGTTTTTAAGCAAGAAAGCAAGACTTCCGGACTTAAAAATTAAGCAAGACTTCCGGAACAGGTATTCTCACAGTGGTACTCAATGGCAAATGTTTTTTTTTCTTTTCAGAAGTTTTAAGCATTCTCTGATCTTGCCCTGTTAAAAGTCTCTTTGGAACTGATGCGGTTCTCTACAGCTAAGGCTCTTTTCGCACATAAAGAGCAAATTACTTTAAAACCATAGCCTTCTGCGAGTTTACTGTCTGCTCGCACGTCTCCCCTTTCCCTGCTCTCGTCTTTTACACACATTACCGGCTGCGCATTCGGTACTGTATAGAATACCTAGGCAAAGTATAAAATTAATAATAAATATTTCATACATTACCTAAACGTTTTAGGTGTTCTATACATTGCCAAGGTATTGTATAGAATACCGGATTATACAGATTGCCAGTAACATATCCTTTAAATTGTTTTTAAGCTGTTATCTTTATACTTACTAATTGCGAAGTTTTACTATTGATTGGAGAATATTGAGTCATGAAGAGGGAGCTCAAAAATCAAAATTTGACTTGCAAGTGCTGAAGTTTGGTTCACTTAGTTAAGTAATTCGAAGTTATTTCGCATCCTAAATTCTCTGCAATGAGCAGAATGCAATTTGGATCGACTGAGCACCCAAGCACTATGCATTTCATGCAGATGCCGGCATTTTCTATCAGAATCTGTTCGGAATTTATTGCTTCATCAACTCTGAGCGTCTGGCCTCTTCGTTTTTTTAGGGTTCCGTACCCGAAGGGTGCCAAACGGGATATTGCTTAGCCTCCGCTGTCTGTCTGTCCGTATTTTGCAGGGCTCTACAGCTTCAGCCATTATAGGAAGCCAGTCGAAATTTTCACAGAATACTTTTTACTGTGGCATCTATCACGGTACAAAAGAAAAAAAAATTAAGTCCAGGGTGATCCCCGTTCAAACAAACCTCAAAAAAGGAGCATTTTTAACGCTATCATGTGCCTCTCCCCCCTTATCACCGAAACAAGAAGACCAAAAATGTAACGGTTAAGATATTAGGGTTCCGTACTCAGTGGCAGCCATGAATTGTTTGTCAGGCGCTACCATTTTAGCGTTTGTTTTTAGTGTTCCGTACGCGTATTGTGTGGTGGTATGGGACCCTTTGTGCACGAGCTTTACGCAATTGAATACCACTAAAAAGACATCAAAGAGGTATAAAATTGGGAAAACAGATTCAGTTTGAGCTGAACGCCCTTCTAAAGAAGAAAAACAGTTCGCAAAACGCCTCATAATATAAGCCAAAGTATTTATTTAGGACAGTCTAGTGCAAAAAATTGAAAAGTAAAATACACTCGTAGAGATATTCAGGGAAACTCAAGAAAAGGGTCAATTCAAGTTGTTTTGTGACTTTTATTTTTGTTATTATTTGTTACAGTTTTGTGCTTTCCTGTCGAAAAGCAGTCCTTTTGCTATCTTTGTGCAAGATTTGGGTGGAATTATTGCATCAGGTAAAAAGAAATGCTTTTGAAAAACCGCAGACGCACAAGTAAAGACAAGATTTCAAAATTGCACCAGAATTACTCCTAAGTAGATAGGACCAAAAACGTTAAGTCCTTAGTGAAAACTTGTGATAAGAATATTGTAAACAAATTGCAATTTTAATTGACTAAACTTGTACTCTTGAATACCCTATGAGTGAATTAAAACTTGAAAATATTTTAAGTGCAAAATAAAACTTTAAATTCTTAATTTACTACGTAGCCGTGGACTTGATTTGATGTGCCTTAAATTAAATATATGACGGGGAAAAATGAGGGGCTCAGGCAGCTGATGGTCCGAGTTACAAGTCACGTGGTCGTTGTTTGGTCGATCTTGTAAATAACAGCACAGATAGTTCAAAATGTCTGTATTAATAATCGTTATTTAATGTTACACACTTTCAAATACAACACTAGATAACAGGCGATATAAAACAATAAAGAAATCTGAAAAGAAGGTGCACCACCGCACACACCGTTCCGTCTGTGTCTAAATTCAGTAAATTAATGGCGGTTCCCGCTCGCCTTTTCAAAGGCCATGATGATCGTGGTTCCGTTTTCTTGTTTTACCTCTGGAAACAGGATGTCAAGTTTTCTCGTTTGATCGACTGCCACGGCGCTACTCGATGGCGCCAGCGTTCCGGATATTTGAGTCAAATGCTGACTTTTCTCCGAAATTCGTAGAGGTATTTGTTTTCTTATATCAATAAGACCTCCCATTTCATCATCTATACCTGCCTCTCAGGGTTTTGTGGTGACAGTATTATAAAACGCCAACTTTAATTACCTGTTGATTTCGGCCTCTTGACTGGCCCAAAAACTTAAAGTGAGGTTGCCTACTTTAAAAGCCCCAGTGATTGAGCCAAGTCCTAGGCCGAAATCAACAGGCTTTTGTAATCACGCGTCTAACCCGCACGCACCCACATTATTTTAACACGCTTTTATTATTTTCACATTACATACATAACTAAGTATGTAAACCAATCTAGAAAATCGATTTTTACCTACTTCTATTTGTTGTATCAATGTGAAATTTCGCTATTATATGTAATTTGGATGTCAATACAATAATTTGCAATTTATTCCTACTGTTGCAAAAGTTAAACTTATTTGAATATAGGCTATAGTTCCTGGAGATGGGTAGTTCCCTAGCGACATGGTTATCAATAACTACGGAACCAGTTTTGAAAATTCTTTCATTTTTGTAAGACTAAATATTTACAATAGTAAAACAACAAGAAATTTATTTATCTCTTTGTGCATACAGTATCGGTGGTCAATTAAAAATACAAAAGCAACTCGTTGTCGTAAAAACTTTTATTCTCTCTACACTTCAAACATCGGCTATGGTTGGAATATAAAGGGAAGCAAAAAGAAATACGTTCCAACAAAGTGGAACTGAAACCGAAATGGAATCCAGCGTAACGAGATATAGTTTGTAAAAAAACTACACAAAACAAGTACTGTGACATTGTTTGGAAATGAAGTTTGAATTGTTGATGCTGAATGATACATATTTATAAGTCGTCGGCACAACGTAGAATTGGGCGTATCATTACCGCTCCGCTCCGCTTCGCTCGGCTCCCCAAATTTATTCACATGTAAACCTAACACACTCCTCCATGATCCGTGAAATATTTTCGATTTCGTACTTTACGATCTGCCTAATTCTACGATCTGCTCACTAAATATTTATAAAATAGGTATCGAGAACTTTTAATAAACCGATGAACGGCGGCGTTTTACATAGAAGTTACAAATACTCACTAAATTGATTGCAGTTCTGACCGTGGCTCGCATCAATCTTATAAATAAATTGTGGTTGCAGCTGTGTCATATGGGTACCGGCAAAAATCTCATTTTAATTTGCACGATGACGCACGACTTCGTTTGTCACGCGTTTTATCGCGTGCAACCAACCAATCGACCTGTTCTAACGCTTATTTTGGTCGATGTGTGCCGATAAAACGCGTGACAAATAAAAGTCGTAAGTCATCGTATTACGGAGGCTGCACTGCGATGTCTTAGTGATTATGAGAAATAAGAGGGTTAACAATTTATAATTACAAGTATATTTATAATTCAAATATACCGCTCACCACCCATCAACGTGGGTTTACGAATGCGGACTCGGAAACACTTCTGACACGCCTCCGGGTATTCCTGTCGTAAAGAAGTATAGTTGCTTTAAAAAGAACCAAGTTTGTACGCCATGTTTAACTAATAGCTGCCATTACTCCGGCCATTTGCATAATACCACCGCCATTAGCTAAATATTTATTTTTTGGAAGGGAGGAAGTTTACCAAACTTGTTGACTAAATTATTTATTTCTGTGAGTAGCAAAATGAATTTCCGTTGACCGAATTTTCACAACTGTTATCATGTGAAGAACGGAAAGCAGTACGTAATTTTCTTGCTATGAATGTAGGTATATGTCTGTCTGTACCTTAGAGTGTCTTTATCTGCACTTCTGTCCTTACTTCAAAATGTCTGCCCGTCTGTCCGGTCTGGACCTCTAATGTCTACTTGTCTGTTCATATCTCAGAATGTCTGTCTTTCTGTCCATACCTCTGAATATCTACCCGTCTGCTTCTATCTCTCAACACCAACATTGACGTAACATGGTCTTTGCTTTCAAATCTAATATATTAGTGAATTTTGAGTAAAGAATCGATTACAGCTGGTAAGGTACTCAGCTCGATAGTATACAGATCTTGGAGTGGTTACTTTTTGTTTGCGTCTCGTTTAGGGCGACCTGTTCAAAGCGTGTACATCACTTCCGTGATTGACTTAATGAAAGAATTCCGCAGATCCAGGCATTTTGGTACTTGAGAATAACTTTGACAGGGACTTTTTTTGTGAAAAGAACTATAAAAATGGTTTATTGACTTGATCTGCGCGTTAAGGAAAGATAATTTTCTTTTTTCTTACGTTTTTTAATCGTTTATTATTTGTTATTAGTTATCATTCATGATAAATTAACAACAGGCATTATGGCGTGACCAACTCAGTTGTGGGCGTGGCCAAATGTGCATGCTCCATGAAACTTGCGTGGACAATACAATCGTGCCGAATTTGTCACGGGCGCAGAATTGAAAACTTGTTTCAGGAGAAACATGACTTTGTTAAGACTGTGGATGTTTATATTTTTGGTTATTATTAATTTCTTAATATTTAAAATGTTTGAGTCGTATTGATTTTTTGATTTTATCTAAAATAATAAAAGCACATTCGACTACACTTTTGGTAAAAAAAAAAAACGTTAAGTTTACGTAATTTAGGGGTTTGTTGTTAAGGTATTACCCAAATTTCACGATTTTGGTTCGTCTTAAACATAGGTCTAGATAATGTTAATGGACTCAGCCTAAAATATTTTGATAACATTCCTTATACACCCCACAATTTGGTGACAGTGTTTGTATGGAGGTTTGCGCGTGATAAAGATGCCTCTTAATGCTTTTAATGATAGGAATAAAAATTTTGAAACCGCGCCGTAATCTAATGCGTGCGCTGCCATCAGGAATTTATTCTCTATGCTTTTCTCTGTGATGATATCAAATGCCACAAACGTAACATACAGTGCGTCTAGAATTGGATTACTAGAGATAGTACAAAGAATACCAAGAATATTACTCCAAGCAAACCTCTCCCCCAAGCAAGATCCCTTTTGTAGGAAAATGAAACTATATATGTCTTATATAGTGCAGCAGATGTAAATGCAATAAGTTTTTTGTAATTGTTATGGTCCAAAACGGTAACGATCAAGAGAAAACTTACTTATCTCCAGATATTTTAAGACTGTACACGAGCCTAGAGCATAAACGGCGCCAGATTTTTGAGGATTCATTTGAAGAAATTTGAACTCTCATTTTATTGGAAAACATTATATTTGATTTATTAATCTTTTATCTTTATTTAGATATTATCTAGAAATCGCCTAGGCCAAATTAGCGATTTAGAAGTGGACATTCTTCGTGGATTGCAGACCCATGACGGAAAGTGCCTGGAAAAGCAGCTAATCTGTCCAGAAATGTCTGTTAATTGCTTTCATAGGACGTTCAGATTGACCCAGACGGGAATGCGTCTGCGGGGGATTTCTAGTTAACACAAAGTTGAGAAAGCTCTTTAATCCGTGGTGGCATAGGGTTAGCGGAAATTCAGTATGCAAAGCTCGCTTGAGGGCGACAATGTCGATCGTGGTTCAACAAGGGAGCTGGCTGAATTTTCTGCTATTTTTTGCCTATAATCAAGGAGAGTCGAGAGCATAGGAGTGCGCTGTAAGGTTTTTAGGAAGTACGTAGTTTTAGCTTGATCAAGCGTCGTAGGAACTACAGGAGGGATGTTTGAAATTAGTTGTGATGGTTCGAAAGTTAGGAAATGCATGGTTTAAAATTATAGCGTTTAGGACGATGGTATCGCACTTTCGCTGGCTTTGTAAGGTGGCTAGACTGATTGACATGTAGCTAGGTCTAAGTTATTAGGTGTGTTGGGAGATTCGGTTTGAAAATCAACATTATGGAGGACCCCCGTTTTCTTCTAGTCGTATTTTAGGTTAAAATCCCTTGATTATTCCATCCCGACGCTACGCAACGAGCAACGGCTAGAAAATCTCTTTGAAATTCCCACTCTTAATATATATATATAATATTCATATACCTAACATATTTGTATCAATATACAAAACTATAGTGTAAAACATAACTGTGCTTACATTACAAATACAAATCATGTTTCTATTTCTCTACTTACTTTAATTAACCATTTTATTGATCTTAACAGTAGGAAAATTATACGAACAGACTATTTAATTTTCACTACTAGCTTGATGTACCTATTAAAGTATATCCACCCCCCCTTTCATAATGTAAGAAAGTTCGTACACCTTTCTTTATAGTACCCGGAGTTGGCCCCCCTAGTCAACCTCCTAAATCTTGTGGTTAATATTGTAACGTCCTAAACGTGATAGGTATTAATATCGCCAAATGGGTACTTTCTAAAGCCTACTCCTCTTTTATGGCCAAACCAAAAATATTGAAAAAATGTATTATGGATTATCAACTCTAGGACAACATATGCAACATTTTTCTTTTTCGTACCACCAAAACTTCTATACGAAAAATTGTTTCAACTGAATGGTGTTTTTTGGCTTGAATTTCTTACTGCTCCTAAGCGGCTTAGGTGGTTTAATTCATTTATGCTTTGATAAATAGATAAACTTGATAGCTATAAATATAACATAGAATTATTCAATCGACCAATGACGCCTATGTGAAAAGTATTATTTTCTCCTATTTTACCCTTTCAAGGACGCAGCGAGCGTCGTAACAGCCACCACGCATTGTGCACTGATTTGAACGTTATTTCAATGTCGTTTCCGTCGATATTAATACAGACAAACATCGAGCTACTAATTTGGCGACGGTAATCGCCTTAAGCCCTATCGCCGTACTTTGACCAACAGCTTGACGTGCCTTAAGAAGCACGCATATCGAACCTAATTAATGTGCACGGCGGGCGGGGATTTGAACCTCTGGGTTAGCAGGTAAACCATACGGCCACAGATGCAGTTAACTCAGATGGACTAACCTAAAGTCTTTATTAGATCAGGTTAGGCTGTGTTTGTAGCGTATTAGTTTTACCTCAATCAAACTCTAGCGAAGAACTTCAAGAAAACTTTGATCTAATCCTAGACTATTTCAGTTTTAAGTAATAGACCTCAATTGAAATAAATCCAAACATTTTGATCTGTACATCCCAAAGATAGTTGAAAACAAACGATTACTATTATGTATGTGGTGATCATTTTGTTTGACTTTGACGACTTTAATCATGAAAGTGCATATCGGAAACTAAAAATGAATGCTCTCTTTTATTGTTCTGAGATGCTGTTCCAACGCTGATATGATGGCAAAAGTTACAACTTCGCAAAGTATCCGCTTATATACATGGTATAAGATTTTACAACAAACTTCCAAAGGAGGTACTTACTTTGTCAGAGAATAAGTTTGAACTGTTTATGAAGCAGGGCCTATTGAAGGAGGCATATTATAAAATAAATGATTACTTAGACGATACTAAAGCATGGGGTTATGATAGTGATTTTGTCATAATAGTAGTTAGTATAATTTCCTAACTTATGATACCTCTAGAATTAACGTTAATTAGTTAATAGATGAAATGACTGTAAAAGCAGATGAACTATATGGGGCAGGAAGACAAAGGTATTGTAAATTTTTTTGCTTTCATGACACAATATTCTCCTGTCTTGTATTTTTTATCTATTTATTCAATTAAAGTATAGGCTTACTTTTTAAATTTAGTTGTTTGAACTAATCTTATGAAAAAAAGGCATGATCTTGCTAAGTTTCTTGCCCTTCTTCTTAGCAAGACTAATCGAATGGGCGGAGTTACATAGGCATACAATATTTATTATAAGTATTGCATATATTTGCCCTTTTGATAAATAACCAGAGATATTGTATTAAAATATTTTCTCTTTTGTTGTCATCATTATCTAAATAAAATATTCAATACCATCATACTTACCTATATTTATAATTTTTATTTATAATATTATTTATTCTTTATTCCTATATTTTTATTTTATTCAAGCGTATTTTTTTAAATTAAATTTGAGTAAACCCAACCTTAATAATTTCCCTGTGTGTTTCCCCATATTATTATTAATTACATAAAACTGTTACCTATACACATAGATTATTTAATTACTTAATTACATTAAAACCAATCTATAATAAGTGTAAATTATACCTACATTACGTAAATAAATATATTTCATTTCATTTCAATAATTAACGATTGTATCTCCAACCTAAACAGCTACTTTTTTTAAATGCACTTTATGTGCAACAACTTTTTACTTATTAACTTCAAATATTGACAGGGCGAATGTTATTGAAAGATTTGAATCATAACATTAGGTTATTATTACACATAATTACTTCTGCACAAACCGGATGATTAATCTAAGACTTATTAAAAGCTTGCCGTCAGAACCAACCACTTCATTAATTACGGAACCTTATTTTGTTTTCGGCTTCGCATGATCATACAAAACCGTTATAGGTAATTAGCAAGCAACAACAGCAAAATTCTGCAAAATTAACTGCTGACTTCTGCTTTTGACAGACTATCTGTCTACCTATTTACCTGTGGACACGTATTTACGACTTTGCCCTTTTGATAAAAAACCAGAAATATTGTATTAAAATATTTTCTCTTTTGTTGTCATCATTATCAAAGTAAAATATTCAGTACTATCAAACTTACCTATATTTATAATTTTTACTTTTTACGACATCATCCGCCGGGCCCTTGCCAGCTGTAGCGTCCCAGCTACTACAGAACCGTACGGGCTCTCTCGGGACGACGGGAAGAGGCCCGACGGAATGACATTGATGCCGTGGAAATGTGGCAGGTCTTTGGTGTGGGATGCGACTTGTGTTGATACACTAGCCTCATCCTACTTACCAATGACCTGCTCCAAGGCGGGCGCCGCGGCGGAAGGAGCTGAAAAAAAGAAGCGGCGCAGATATGTAGCCCTGAGTACGGACTACATGTTTGCGCCATTCGGCGTTGAGACACTCGGACCGTGGGGACCGAGTGCACATTCTTCATATAAAGATCTATCATAACGCCTGGTCGATGCCTCCGGGGACCCTCGGGCTAGGACTTACCTCGGCCAGAGAATCAGTCTGGCCATACAACGAGGTAACGCTGCCAGCCTACTGGGTACTCTCCCGCACGACGGCAGCGACCTTGATACAATTTTTTATTTAGTTTAATTTAAAATATTATTTAGTTTTAATTTAATATTTTTTTGTTATAATTGTTGGTGTTCCTAAATAAATTATTCTACTATTGCGAAAATAAAAACTTTTTATAGCATATTATTGTAAATCCTAATATCGATTGTAACTGATGCCGACCACAACTAGTGGTTGAAATATATTTTACCAACTTATCATTACCTATATTTTGTGTTTTTGTATATACATATATATTATATATATACAAGAGAAAATGTTTAATTATATATTCTATATATTATCTTATTATTTTCAAAAGTGTACGTTTACCAAAACTACACGCATAAACAACAATCTATAAGTATTGTGCATAATGAAATAATAACTTTATTTTCAAGTGAAAATACTACATGATATCTTTTATTAACTAAGCAACATTTTAGGTTAAGTTTTTTTTTGTTTGTGTTGGTATTATATTATTTTTCTATTACAATATCTACAAATACAGAATACCTACCTCGTAAATACGGCCAGCCAAGCGCAACACGCAAAACCGGCTGGTCAACAGCAACACGCAAAACCGGCTGATCAACAGCAACACACAAAACTGGCTGGCCAACAGCAACACGCAAAACTGGCCGGCCAACAGCAACACGCAAAACTGGCTGGCCAACAGCAACACACAAAACTGGCTGGCCAACAGCAACACGCAAAACCGGCCGACCAATAGCAACACGCAAAACCGGCCGACCAACAGCAACACGCAAAACCAGCCGACCAACAGCAACACGCAAAACTGGCTGGCCAACAGCAACACGCAAAACTGGCTGGCCAACAGCAACACGCAAAACTGGCTGGCCAACAGCAACACGCAAAACCGGCTGGCCAACAGCAACACGCAAAACTGGCTGGCCAACAGCAACACGCAAAACCGGCCGACCAACAGCAACACGCAAAAGAATCCCCACGTCTGTGAAAAAGAAAAAGAAAAAGGACAAATACTCAAATGAAAAGAGAGGAATAAAAAATTGCCACGGATTTTTAAATATTTATACCAATGTTTATGTATTGATCATTAAGAGGCCCCTTTACACCTGGATTTTTATTAAGATTCATAAAAATGGTAAAAATTTATTGTGAAGTCAACAGCTTATTTTCTTCATATTTTTTTCATTACTATTATCTAGCGACATCTAACTACGTCTCTTTACAGCCCAAAAAGCTAAATTTTATAAAACACCATCATATTTATTAGCTGTCAGGATATCGGGAATAGTGCCTCGTTTTTTCGCAAAGTTTAGTAAGTTGTATAATTTCTATATATACTGGAAACAAAAAAGAGAATACTACAGACGTTGTTCATGTAATGATCTCTAATGTACCGTATCATGGAAAACAGTTTTTACCTGAAACCAGTTCACAAGTTCGGCATCGTTTGAATATATCGCCATCTCGCACCTCAGATCTCCATCTCTCTCTGAGAGATCGGTCGGAGTGCAGTGTGAGGGGGAAAGGAAACATATCTAAAGATGTGTGCAGATCAAAGCACTTAACAAGCACCTAACGCATTTATATGGCAGCTGAGCGTGATGAGGCCACTTAAGTACTCTGACTCGGGAAATTAACTTTTAACACGTGTCATTTATTTAGTTGAAAATATCTATTTATTTTGATGTACAACGCCTTTACGGTTTATATCCTTGGCTTTATTTCCACCCAAAGGTTGTCTGGAAGTAATCGATTTAAGCGATATGACCGCCAATTGTAATCTATCTGTATCACGTTTAGGCATGTTTTTTATCATCGTTACACATTCAATATTTTCATATTTTTCAGTGAACATCTTATTAGGCGGCCAAGAAGATTCGTCATCGTACAAAAATGCGGGCCCTTTGAACCACTCACGCTTGAGAACGGTCTCATCACACATCTCTCTCGTACATGTCAGCAACGTTTAAGTTGGTAGGTACGTACCGCCACTCTTTTGCGCGCGTCAGGTCGTCTATTTCCCCTAACCGGTTTGCTACGAAAGTTTTGTAGTTCCGTGCATCTGTAGTAATCCAGTGCAACACAGGTTGTGGAATCGCACCAAAAGTACCGCCGCTCAACACACATTTTATGTTCAGAGATAATTGTATCAGCTAATCTGGCAGCTAACAATCCCGCTAGTAACTCTAAACGTGGGGTACTCGTCGGTTTCACCGATGCAACTCTGCACTTGCTTGCTATAAAGGCCACAAACACTTTACATTATTTTTCTTTTTTTAATTTTATTGTTAACTCTATTTTATCTATTTATTCCATATTTGACTGACGACGGCCCCAAGTGGATCGAAATATATACCGAAAGTTTTATTTTTCATTTAATTTCAACCATAATATTCATAAAAATCTGTATATATATAATAAAACAATGATAAATAAATATAATATATAAATAAATAAATTATAGTAAATAAAGCTAAATGCAAAAAAGGGCACTATAGGTTTTTAAAGAAATAAATAAAAACGGTGGTAGCTCAGGGGTAAAACGCTAGCCTCTCAATCTTGTGATCCAGGTTCGATCCCCGGTCGGGCATTCACCAATGAGTTTTTCGGAATTTATGTGCATAGTATTTGTTCTTACTTAGCACTTGCTGAACGGTGAAGGAAAACATCGTAAGGAAACCTGCATGCCCTAAAAAGCGTGTGTTTGTATGGCGATAGCACAGTATAAACAAAACTCTGGCGATAGGGCTCACCATCCATCACTATGAGACGTAATAATCGGCGGTGAAACGCGGGTGTACCGAGTGACTTGCATTTCACAGTTAACACTCGGCACACCTCTGACACCACCTTGGGGATTCATGTCGTAAATAAAACTTTACTGTATAAAAGCGTTGTATATTAAATATGACCCGAGAGATCCCTTTAAGGGATAATTATGTGCGAAATCAGAGGAAACTCTTATTTTCTTGTTGTCCTTTAACCGGTTTTCTATTCTCTGCGTACCGCCGCATTTCAAGTGAATATCCTGCTGTGAAAACTTCTATTGGCACGTTGACTGTATTTTGGTAGGGGAAAATCTTTTGAGGTTCGCATCACCGACATGCTATTTCAACAGTAACGTGACTGCCGATTTTTTTTAGAACTGATGCCGGGCTCGACTGTTGAGGTACCACCGTCTTACTTGGAGACCCTCTTGAAGTAATTCGGGGGAGAGTAAGAGGACAGCTCACAGGCAAAAAACCGGGAGGCCCACCATGCCTGGGACCGATAGATGGCGGTATATCCATCCCTAACGGCCGGGTCATATATGAAACAGACTGGTGATGGGTAGCGGCGTCACTGGTGCGAGGGTTCCGGCACCGCGCTCACCAACCCGCCTGCCCAGCGTGTGTGAGTATGGGCAATTCTTCCAGGATGACCACCGGGAGTGGCAAAGTCCTGGAAAGGCTTATGTCCAGCAGTGGACGAACTAGGCTGATGGGTGGAAGTGCACCTCTTTAGGGATAGTTTATCTGTGGCTGACTCACAGCAGTAAATGCCATACGAGTCAATACCATAGTAAACATGTGCCCGGCACAGTTTTCATGAGGTCATTTCACACTGCTAATTTGACTTCAATGTTTTTTTCGGTCGCTATAGTTAATCAAATCAAATCAAATCAAATATAATACAATATTGTATCGTTTGTTCCAGGTGTACAGATAGCATACGTCGCCATTATCGGGACACAGATGTTTATGATCATGCTGAGCATATTCCTGTTTTATGGAATTTATAAAGTAAGTTTATAAATTTATTTACATACCTTAGCCCAATTTTTTGTTGTTTTTCTAGTTTTAAATTTTATTTTTTATACCGTTTAAGTGAAATAAGTTTATAAATCTTTTTCACCACCACTCACAGACATCCAACTCAAAACATGAGAGGAGTCCTATATTTGGTCGCTTGGTGCCCATTACGGCCCGGGTCTCAATAAACAGAGATAAATAATCATCTACCCATCTCCATACTTCAATTTCAAAACCTACTTATTTAATATATATGTATATATACAACGTGTAACAGAAAGGTGTTACCATATTTGAAGAGCTTATTCAGTCAATGGTAAAGAACAACTTTTACTATGGAAAAAAACCTGTGTATCTAAATTTGTTTTTTCTGTTTCATAGAAAAATGCAATGCCGCTCGGCCGAAATGTATGGAAGGGCAGATTTTTTTTTTGAGATTTCAGGTTTGGCTCCATAGTAAAAGTTGTTCTATACCATTGACTGAATAAGCTCTTCAAATATGGTTACACCTTTCTGTTACACGTTGTATATATATATATATATATTATCCTCTTTTGTCTGTCAATCATCCACTTCATTCTGCCATTTTATGACAATTTAGTATATTATACAAATTTTATTAAGTTCCACTGATGCCGACAAGAAGTCGAATTATATCTGGATATAATTAATAATAAAGTGTTTTAATAGGATTATATTATGTAAACTTTATAAATAAGGGTCACTTTCGGAAGATGCTGGGAAGAAGTACAAAAAGGAATCAAAATTAGAACTCTTCTTGTATTTCCCAGAATAAAAGGTATCGAATGCCAATTAATAAGGTAACACCCAACTCAATATTGTACTATCTCAGTGTAGGATGAAACGAAAATAAATCACTACTATACCAGAACCCGTCGTAAATTTCTGAACACGATGTAATTTTTCAATGAAATGTCGCAGCTCGGCAAAAGCCTCCGTGGGCTATAAATTGTTCAGTTGTCCGTTGACGATAGAGCCTGCCTCGCGCCCGTCTACACATTTACACCCTAACTTTATAGCGACAGATTCAATTTTATTTTACCTTATAGCGACAGATTCAATTTTACTTTACTTTACAGTGACAGGTACGATTTTAGTTTACTTTATAGCGACAGGTACAATGTTACTTTTTATGCCTTAATCTTTACATTTCTGTGAATGTGCCTTGGCCCGTGTATGTATGGTAAGGGCTTTCACAAGTTTCTCGAAACTATCCAGATTTTTTTATCCAGATGACTAGAAGTATGACTATGTAAGAATACCTTATCATGTCGTTTGTTAGGATAATTTCAATACATTAAAAAATATTGCATGGTAAAAATAACTTTTCTGACTGGCACTTTCCCTTTATTTATTAACATGGAATGTTTGATGTACGAATTTATAACGTAGTCTGTAACTTTTTATCTTTTCTCTTAGCCTTCTATCTATTTCCATCCCGCCATGGGACACCTATTTTACCTTCTATCTGCTTCCATCCCACCATTACACACCTATTTTACCTTCTATGTGCTTCCATCCCACCATTACACACCTATTTTACCTTCTATGTGCTTCCATCCCACCATTACACACCTATTTTACCTTTTTCAAATTAATATTTTTGGGAAAATACAGCCACTTAGCTATAAAAATATTAATACGTAATTGTCAAAATCTGTTACTTTTTGGGGCACTTTTTATATGAAATATATTGTTACTACCAGTTTGATAGTTAAGTATGTACTCTCCAAAAGGGGGTACAGGTTTGAGGTACAGAGAGGCAAGCAGCAAACCAAAAAAAGATCAGGAATACATAAAAAGAAAACGGTAATAATAAGTGTACAAACTTAATACTTACTACCAAATATTCAACGAAAACACACTAATTTAACTAACTACAAAACCAGCGTACATAGATATAAATAAAGAATGAATATAATACATATTTTAATTACACCTATCAATTAAAATAAATATTAGTACGTATATAAATAAATAAATAATTAATTTTAATATATAAATATTTAGCAGTCCCTATATACGTGCGAAATTTTATAAAAACATTAAGGTAACTTTTACTTCTCCACCACTATGAAACTTGCCACGTACGGAGTTCTTTATATGGTTTTACATGAAAATACAAAAACCGGTCTAGTGCGAGTCAGACTCGCGTACCTTGGGTTCCGTAATTCGACAGTTTTGAAAAGAATCAGAAGAAAAGTAATTAAAACCTTGCCCGTCTACCAGTTTCGGATATAAGGGGGGGAGACATACATATTTTTGAGGTTTTTTAAAGATTTCTCGAAACCAGTGTTAGTAAATATAGTAAAAGTATATATTTTTGCAATCAGCTTTTTAATATCTACAATTTATTATCCATATTATATTTTTATACAATATTTTTTTTTTATTTATTATACTTCTTTTTTTAATTTCTCTTTTGTGCTCAAATTTTTTTTAATGCTATAGTTTTCCTGTAATTGGCCAGTTACGATCTATAATTTTAATTTTTTTCAATTTTTTTAATTTACCAGTTTCGGAGATTAGACGGGGGGACATACATATATTCAGGTTTTTTAAAGATTTCTCGAAACCAGTGCCAAATAATGTAGTAAAAGTATATATTTTTACAATTAGCTTTTTAATATCTACAATCTGATACCCATATTGTGTTTTTGGGATAATATTTTTTAATTTTCTCACTTTTGTTTTGGAAAAAATTTTTAACATTTAAAAAAAAAACAATTTTAACAATTTTTACAATTTTTTTTTAACCGTTATATGTGGGCAAATTAATACTATTTTTGTGCCAAATTTCATGTACGTATCTTTTATGTTGCTAAAGTTACGAGGCTGTGACATACGGATAGACGGACGGACAACGGAGTCTCACCATAAGGTTCCTTTTTGAACCTTTTAGGTACTACGGAACCCTAAAAAGATGTAATGCCAAGTTTCGCCTGCATGGTATCTGTCACTTTGACACAGCTCAGCCACACGTTCACGTCTTAGAAATACTGTAACTACGCTGCTGGCCTGAACTTAACGTTTTATAAAGATGGAGTTTAAATATCATTATTTATTAGTCTTAAACTGAGATTTAGGGACAAATAAGTACGTATTTGAAACGTCAACTAAATCAAACCGTATTTTGAAATTAGTTTTGTTTTACGATTCGGTCTATTCGACATCCATTTCAATGTTTCATCTGCGAATACATTCCGAAGTTGAAATTAAATTGTGTGTAGAGTTTTACCACTAGTAGGTTTTAATTACTAATGTTTGTATTGTTTCTAATCTCACATTTGTTGTATATTTTGTGTGATGGTATATATATATAGTCTTAAATACACATTTATATAGAGTAGTAGTATAAATCTTATATAGTTAGTAGATGTAGGCTGTACGCGTAAAGTAGCAGTCCGTGATCGTTAGTACAGCGAAGCAGTCTTACTAAGTATTGCTATGTACGGTGTTAGTTCAGCGTAGCAGTCCTACAGTTAGTGTTGCTATGTACGGTGTTAGTTCAGCGTAGCAGTCCTACAGTTAGTGTTGCTATGTACGGTGTTAGTTCAGCGTAGCAGTCCTACAGTTAGTGTTGCTATGTACGGTGTTAGTTCAGCGTAGCAGTCCTACAGTTAGTGTTGCTATGTACGGTGTTAGTTCAGCGTAGCAGTCCTACAGTTAGTGTTGCTATGTACGGTGTTAGTTCAGCGTAGCAGTACTACAGTTAGTGTTGCTATGTATGGTGTTAGTTCAGCGTAGCAGTCCTACAGTTAGTGTTGCTATGTACGGTGTTAGTTCAGCGTAGTAGTCCTACAGTTAGTGTTGCTATGTACGGTGTTAGTTCAGCGTAGCAGTCCTACAGTTAGTGTTGCTATGTACGGTGTTAGTTCAGCGTAGCAGTCCTACAGTTAGTGTTGCTATGTACGGTGTTAGTTCAGCGTAGCAGTCCTACAGTTAGTGTTGCTATGTACGGTGTTAGTTCAGTGTAGCAGTACTACAGTTAGTGTTGCTATGTACGGTGTTAGATCAGCGTAGCAGTCCTACAGTTAGTGTTGCTATGTACGGTGTTAGTTCAGCGTAGCAGTACTACAGTTAGTGTTGCTATGTACGGTGTTAGTTCAGCGTAGCAGTCCTACAGTTAGTGTTGCTATTGTAACGACTGAAGTTTCTCAATCGTACAGAATTATTAATAAAATACGTGTTTTAAAATACCAGTAACTCCATCTATGATGTCAATGGATGAAGCACCTTCATACACACACGGAGGAGCTGAAGTGAAAGCTGAGCATACAAGCTGATATAGTTCTGCCGTATTTGCAACCTTATAATAGGGCGTCATAAGGGTGTTAGATTGGACTGAAAGTTAAAGATGTATTTTACGTCAGACTGTTCAAAGCACTTATAGAATGTTCTAGAACAAAATAGCAATAATTCATGGAATTTATTAGGCCTCAAAGAAACTGTCAAAGTAATTACTACATTTTGGTATTGTGTTGACAGAATATGATGCACAGTGTTACAAAAATTATAGAGGACGCAAGAATTGGTTATTATATCTCTACTGAAACTTAATGATTTTGAAGGGAATACTTAGCTTTCAAAAAGGGTGTTCAAATATATATAGAATAAGTTTAAGATGGGCTTTTCTTATATTTTGGTTGAAGGATCGCTTACAGCTGCTTTGACGTAATATGGAGTGTTTGAATTTATGAAAACATAAGGTACATATTATGAAACGAAGGAGATGTTTTCTTGATGTTATGGATAAATGTGTTTTCGTAATGAAATGTCGAGATGTCCGTTTAGTTTTCTTGAAAATTGGGTTTTAAAAGAATTACTCTGTTGTTTGAGTATTCTGTGTTACACTTTAAAATTAACTTTTATCTTGCACTTTAATCTAAGTTCTGTTCAAGTTTGACGAAACTGGGTTTCGAGGGCCTTTGACAGGATCATAAACCCTGAAAAATATGGTTTTGCGAGGGAAGGGGGAAAGCGTCATGCGAGGTTATATATATGGGTACTGACGTTTTGATCGGGGAGTTTTTAACAACCGCCGTGGAGTGTGGGTCTATAAGACACACAAGTATCGATTCTATATACCTAACCGTGATCGACGGGTATAAATAAACGGCATATGAAGGAGTGCGCGGAAAATACCGTTTTAGTTAGGGGCGTACGGGCGAAGAGTCAACCAAAAAAAAAAACATTTCGAAGTATTGTGATTTACGTTGTGTTTTAGTGTCGGTTCTGAAATAATTTATATTAGCGACGTGCACGGTTGCAATTCAGAGCTCTGAAATTAAATTCACGCGATCGAAATGAACGTAGTGTCTCCACAGGTTTGAAAGAACGCGAGTGTTTTGGCTCGTGCCAAATATATTTGTGTCTATAAATATATATATATATATATATATATTTACTTTTAATACATACACAAATCTCCACTTTACATAATGTACTTTCTACAAGAACATATATTTATAGTTTTATCTATTTATTTCCCCATTTTGTCCTTAGAATCGTCTACGTTTTCTCCGGAACTGCTCACCTTAGATTGTAGGGGAGTCCAATGGGTTTTCAGATGCTGGAAGGAACGACAGCGACAGAGTGGCTTCAATCGACTTTCATTATATTTTTATTTCCCATATAGCTATTTTCCTTTAACAGATTTCTACGTAGCGGAGCTGATTAACGAAAGGACTCCCCAAAAACATTTCTTAGACGATAGGGTTCATATTTTAGCTTTTGTTTGTGAGTGCTGTGATTTGAAAATGTGTCTTTATCTTAGGAACCACAGAGGTTTAGGGGTTTGTTTTTGGAGACTGTGTCTTGCCAGAATTCCGGTTCCTGTTAGCAGTCAGCCTAGATGCGACCCCTTGCTATGTTGCTTGCGTGTGACTCTAGAGCCGTTCAGGGTTTAACGACTTGCGAGCTGGAGGATCCACCTTCGAAAACAAATCCAAAACGTCGAGCGTAGAAAACCGTAGAACTGACTGGATATCTAGTCGTAGGAAGGATGAATGCTTAAGTGATGTCTTGCGAGGGTTTTGTATGACTGAGTAAAGTTCTAGGGCCATTTAGGTGTACTAGGACGGCTAGCTTTGCTCGAAGGATTCTGCTGGAAACGCTGTCGTTCTGTGCGATAGCGTGGGGACGTCTATAAAGGTGTGTTGGGAGGGCGTCTTCTAAATCTGTAGGACCCCCACTTCATTCTGGACTCATCTGGGTCTAGAATCCCCTCAAATACCAAAAGTCTAGCTAAATCAACGTGCAGCGTGCAGCCACCGTGCCTCGAGTATCTACGGTTCATCAACCTTTTTTTTTCTAACCTAAACAACTGCAATATTATATTTTACACACACTCATACACACACATTCTACTATATTATCCGATAATTACATAATAATTTATCTAATTAAAAATAAAAAGTCGCGCGAAACTTACGATTATGAAAGTGCCGTTATTCGTTAAACATCTTACGGAGTGTCGAATCAAAAGTGGTTTTACATAGTGATTTCGTTTTCCCTTGGATTTTCAATGGCAATAATAGCCTTGAAATATAGCTGAGTTCCAGAATACAGCTAAGTCGTATCATTTAACAAATAACTAGTACATTTGTTTTTCTTGATTACTTTATTTTTCGTAGTTGAATTATGATATACGTTGTTTTGAGCATAACCGTTTTGTAACATAACGTAGTGTCCTAATCTACTAGACGATCACACAAATAAATCACGGCCAATGATTTAATTTGTAATTAATAAATCGATGTACTCTCAAGTATGTCGTAATAACGTAGGAGACGTGGAGAGGTATATACATTACTATAACCTCATTCTACGGGTGTTGTCGCTTGTAGCGGTCGTCTTTTTATTATTAAATAAATACATACTAAGTACTGTAAGTACATATGACTGTACATAACACATATGTATATACATATGTATATACCTGTATAAGCAGGATATTTATTTATTTCTCTTACAGTACAAGTAGTCCCAGAACTTATTTGTTACAGATGGTCCACGTGACCAAGGATTTAGGTCATTCAATCTTGTATTATTTTATAATACGAGAACCTAAATAAAAGAGTCTGAGTTGCAATTATACAAAGCGGTTGTGAGAGAAGCCTTTATCATGATTTGTCTATGATCTTTACACGAAAGAATCAAAGATTCCCAAGAAAAAGTAGACTATTTACAAACTTTACTCAAATCAAACATTCATAGTCAATATGGAAAGCTTTCGTTCAGCTTTTAAACCGTTATGCGTCACTGAACTGAGAAGCGTTGTTGTTTTTTTTTTCTCTCTTTCATAACTGCTCAATAGCAAAAACGTAAAACCTGCATAGAAAAAAAACGTAAACACAGCACTTGACAACACAGATGTTCGTATTATTATTTTGAAGGCCGGCGCCAAAATTCCTCAGAAATTAGAAATAGAATGGGGATAATAAATGTCTTACAAACTTGAGACTTATCTATTCTTAGAGTGGCGCTAAGTTTTGCTGTGTTTTTACTTTTCGGGTGTTTAAGGGCATTGAACTTTTGAGAGGCGCAATCTTTGTAGTTTTTTTTTTTTTTTTTGACATAATGCGACAACATTTCTTAATTACGTAGTAATTTTTTTTCTCGATTCTGAGAAATTGTTGATTGCGTGTTTACACGTGAAATTTTGGAGATTTAGTTTACACGTAAATTTAAGGATTTACTTTTGGTTCGACACGTTTTGTGAGGAGCGGTTTATAGTGAATGTGAGTGGTGAAAATACATATATATATATATATATATATATTTTTTGTCTCTCTTCTATTTGGACTTTTGAATTTACATTTGGACTTCATCAGTGTACTGCAAGTTGCTAAGTGGATTTTATTCCTTGTCTGCAGACTATTGAACTAAAGTGAGATTAAATAAATATTAAAAGCTACAAAACTAAGAGTGAAATAAAGTGCAAAAATGAAACGAAGATCCGGACAAAGAGCAGTGAAACCGGGAGAGTCCAGCTCGGGACGTCTCGTATCCATGGAAGAAGAAAGCTTCATAGTGAAGTTAGGCGACATGATTTCTAGCTCTGTTGCACCAATAATGAGAAGAGTAGAAAGTCTGGAAAGAGCTTCTTCCAGCAGAGAGAGAGAGACCACGGATGTCGTGATGACAGAGGCTCCTAGGGACACAGTTTATATGCAGAGTCCGAAGAAGCCAGACTTTGATTCAAAGGGGGTACATCCAGTAGTGCACTTGGAAGATTTCCGGAAATATGTCCGAAAAATGAGAATTCCAGAGGGGGAGATACTGATAGCTGCGGTGGACTGTCTGTCTGGAGATGCGAAGGACTGGTCTCGCATATTTGAAGGAAGATGGAAGCGGTTTGAGGATTTTGAGAAGGATTTTCTAGAGCAGTTTTGGGGACGAGAAGCGCAAACAAAAGTCAGGAGTAAAATCGGAAGCGGAAAATGGCTTGTCGCGGATGGCAGAACCATGAACGGCTATTTCAATAGTTTGTTTGCGGAAGGGATGAGACTGACCAATTATTTAGAAGAGGCGGAGCTAGTTGAGGAAATAATGCGGCATTTTCCGTCAAACATTCGAAGACTATGGATGACCACAGGTGGGCGAGGAGCAGCGGGTGCTACTAAGTTTCTGCGTAGTGTTGAAGGCATGTCAGATGACAGCACTTCCCCAAGTCGTCCCATTGCCGTTACAAGTGAGAAAGGCAGGGTAGCCAGATCTGCAGCTGTCGAGACCGTTCGGCAAAACTATAGTCGTTGGAAGCCGGCAGAAAATAATAACAAAGACTTGGGAGTCAATGCGGCGCCGACTTCGAGTGGACAGATAGAGAAACGTACGGGAAACTAACTACCGCTGGGGATCCGGCTCAAGCTTTGGCGGAAATAAAACGAGTTTCGTGTAATGTGGCCCTAGATTTAATGCTAGATATGGGATGGGTTCCAGGCCAGTGTTTGGGGAAAGGAGAGCATAACATTAAGGAACCCATTTCTGCATTAGGACAAATTAACACATTAGGTTTAGGTTATGTTTGTAAAGGAAATAGAAATTTAAGAGATTTTAATGATAATTTTAAGAAAGCTGTTAACTGTTTGGCGTTAACTGGATGTTGTAGAGAGGTGGAAGAATTGTTCTCCAGGTCCGAGGTGGGGGCGCAGGTTGCATCTATTTTTGATAAATTAGATTACGAGGAATCTTTGTCAGACGGTGGTTTACCTACCTTGCCAGAATTAACGGCCTCAATTGGAGGTATACCCGTAAAATGCTTGATAGATACTGGAAGTCAGGTCACCGCGATTAGTAGACAGACGTTAGACGAGATAAGGATTATTTTAGGTGAATTACCCATAATACCTGTCACAGCTGTGCAGCTGAGAGGAGCAGTTGGACAGCGATCTGCTAAGGTAAACCAGCTAGTTTTGATCCCCTTGTTAGTTATTGATAAAGTAATGAACACCCCTTGTCTTGTTGTTGATCATTTAATTAGACCGCTCATCTTAGGTTATAACTGGCTAGAAGACAACAGAGTCACCATTTTTTGCAGTGATCCGTGTAGAATAGTCATAGGGTCAAATGGTGATCAAATTGTATATATATCAGAATCCAATGTGAATTCTAAACAGACTCTTGTCGAAAATCAAATATTCGAATCTGATAATTTAGAAATAGGGCCAATTCCGCTGTCTGATCAAAAATTAGTAGACCATGTTAACACTTTAGGGTTGTCTGAAGAGGAGAAGGGTCCATTATTAAGTCTTTTAAGGAAGAGAATAGGAGTGTTTTCCGAGCAACCAGGTTGTACAGAACTATACGAGCATAGGATTAATATGATTGACGACTCTCCCTTTGTAAAGTATCCTTATCCCGTACCGTTTGCTTACAGAGGGAAGGTTGAAGAAAGGATTAAAGAACTAGAACAGCAAGGAATAGTTAGGAGGGCGGCGACTCCATATGCAAGTCCTTTGACGTATACCTTAAAAAGGGACGGTTCAATTAGAATCTTGTTAGATGCTAGAGAACTAAATACGAGGATGGAAGGTGAAACTGAAAAACCTCCCATTATATCAGAAGTTTTACAGCAATTTCATGGGGTACAATTTATGTCTACTTTGGACTTAAATAACGCGTACTTTCAAATTAAATTACATAAAGACAGTATTAAATACACCGGTTTCATCTTTAATAATAAATCATATGTATATCTGAGATTACCTCAAGGACTGAAAACGGCTGTGTCCGGTTTCTCCCGTGCGATGGATGTCATTTTGGGAAGTGAAGTACGCGAATATTGCACAAATTACTTAGATGACATCTGTTGTTTTACTAAAGGGAACTTAGACCAACATATTGAGCATTTGGATCTAGTTTTAGAAAGGTTTGAAAGGGCGGGTATGACTTGCAAACTATCCAAATGCCAATTTTTACGACAGAAATTAAAAATGTTAGGCCACATTATTTCGCCAGAAGGCATCGAAATGGACGAAGACAAGATTCGCGCGATTAAAGATTTTCCTGTACCTAAAAAGGTCAAACATGTGAGAGCATTTTTAGGTCTCTGTAATTATTACAGGAGGTTTGTGAACGAATACAGCCACGCCACCATTCCGTTGTGTAAATTGCTGTGTAAGGACGTGAGATGGCACTGGCGAGACGAACAGCAGCGGGCTTTTGAGTCAGTAAAGGAATTGTTTTTGGAGCAGGTAATGTTAAAGTACCCTGACCATAACAAAATTTACTATTTACAAACAGATAGTAGCGGGTTTGCTCTGGGTGGTTGTTTGTATCAGTTGGACGAAGATGGGAATCATCATGTAGTCGGGTTCTGTAGTAAGGGTTTTAGTGAGGCGGAAAAGAAGTGGACGGTTTCAGAACAGGAATTGTGGGCGATTATTTTCTGCCTGAAAAAGTTTGAAACCTATCTGCGGGGCGCTAAGGTCGTAATACGAACTGACCATTATGCATTAACATTTCTTAAGACGTGGGGGTTTTATTCAGGACGTATTGCTAGGTGGCAATTATTTATCAATCAATTCGATCATATTGTAGAATACATACCCGGGCGTGATAATACGGTTGCTGATGCTATATCTCGTTATTCTGCGGATGCTCAATGTGTTCAAGAAGAGAAAGTCAGACTTCCTGAAATTGTAGTATTTACTACGGAATATTCAAAGGAACTTAAAAAGTATCTTAGGGATATAATAAAACATCAACTAGAGGATGAGAAGCTAAGGGAAATAATTAGAAATTTAAATAATAATCCAGATGAAAAAATACCAACGCCTTATGTAAAGGGAAAGTACGAATTAAGGGACGGAGCGTTGTACGTGACCACGGATAGGACGTTTCCTAAGTTGGTTTTGCCCAAGACAAAGGTGGATGACATAGTGTGGCATTACCATAAAGAGCTAGGACATTCAGGCTATTATAAGATTCAAAAGATATTGTTTGCAAAATACTTCTCTCCTTCTTTGAAAACTAGGATCAAAGAACTGTTAAATACTTGCCATTTTTGTCAACTTGCTAAAGTAAACAATTGTAATACCGTAGGTCCATCTAAACCGGTTTTGGCAGAGGAGGTAGGGGAAAAAATTATGGCCGATTTATATGGACCCTTACCGACGGGAAGGTCCGGTTGCCAGTATGTTTTTGTGTTACAAGATGTTCTCACAAAATACGTGAAGCCTTACCCTATAAGAGCGGCCACCGCGCGTTCAGTACTAAATTGCGTAAACAAATTTTGTAGGGACACCGAAATATCTCCAAAATGTATAGTGACTGACCATGGCCCTCAGTTTAGGTCAAACGCCTGGAGGGAGGGAATGAAGGAACTAGGAATTAGAGCGACCCTTATCTCTGTATACAATCCGCGTCCGAATAGTACCGAGCGATTCCATAGAGAACTAGGAAATATGCTCAGAATACATTGTGTAGATTCGCATACAAAGTGGGTCAATGTATTAAACGATATAGAGGAGTGCCACAACCAAACTATTCACCGAAGTCATAACTATAGTCCAAATTTTTTGTTGTATGGCAAACATTTTAGGTCAGTTATTGAAGATAATCGGTATGTTGTGAATGATTCCGAAGAGATTTTGATCGAAGCACGTAGAAAGGCAGCGGAAAACCTAAAGGTCAGTGCAAACAAGCGGAGTAGATATTTCAATAAGAATCACCGTTTGATCACGTATAAAATTGGAGATTATGTGAAGTTAAAGTCGTACCCGAAATCTGACGCTTTAAAGAGAGAAGCAGCGAAACTTTCTTTGAGATATTTCGGGCCGTATATAGTAGGGGCCATTCCTTATGAAAACGCTTACACTGTTGTTGACCCGAAAACAAAAAGGATCATAGGAAATTATAATGCATATAACTTAGAAAGATATTATAAGTAGAAGAGTAGCCTAGTTGAGTTATACAGATCGGACCAAAGCGTACAAAAGGGTTGTAATAGAGATTTCTAAAATAGTTTTTTTTTTGTTGTATTGTTAAAGAATAACTACCTAATGAGAATTCCTTGAGGAATTGCTTTGGTATCAAAGGGAAATTGTAATTTCAATTTTTTTTTTATAAACTTATATACTAACAGTGTGACAAAAACAAATTTAGGTTAGACAGCACACCGCATTCGCACGGCATCACTCTTCACATTAGGTGGGTAGTTATAGACAAGATACTTACATTAGATATAATTCACAGCTAGCTTTTGTTTGTGTATACACACTAGGTGATTATTTTATGCTTAATTATGACGATATGGATTGTGAGAAGAAGTGTTTTAGTTTGATTTAATGTTGTTTTTGTGATTCGATTTTTTTTTTTATGCTTGGCGAAAGTTGTTTTAATAATGTAGGTATTTGTGTATTGAAGTAATTGTTTTCCATATAAGTTACGAAATGGAGGAACTTGAAGGTTCTAAATTAATGCACTTCATATATGTTTCGGTTTCGGGTTATGTATTGGTAGTTTAGGTTAAAGAAATTTTCGGTAAAAAGGCTATATTTGAATTGGTTATGTACGGGTATGACTTTACAGTAATGGAATAGTATGTAATAGTTATCCTGAAGTTGGTTTTTAATTTTCGGTGGAGTGAAAGACTTAAGGATCCTTAGTTGTAGTGCGTATATTGGATCAAGATGTGACTTACAAGTTCGACCGTAAGAACGAATCATTCTTTGTTATATACCTTATGTGTATACCTTAGAAAATAGTCGGTTTTATTTTCATATTATGTCATATTATTGTTCTTCTTTTCTTCCTTTTTCATGTAATTCTTAGAAATTGGTTGTTACTATACTGATTATGTGTAATTTTTAACGTGATTTTAAATAGAGTATTCCTTAGAAATTAATTATTTAGATTAATATGTTTGTTTAGTAAACGAAAAGTAATATAGTATAAACTTTATAATAAATCTTTATAGAAATAAGAAAAGTTTTTTTTTTCTTTTTCTCTTTCTCCGAGTTTGAGCGCCATCTACCCAAAATTCTGCTGAACCCGTACGTCACTCCAATAACTACCATGTAGATACTGATGGACTCCGGATGCGAGTTCAAGTTAAGTGAATTCCGAAATAGTTCGATTAACTTCAGATAGGAGCACTGTGTGTGGCGTGTACAAATCGGTTTAATTTTGTCATGATTAATAAGATAAGTAAATTTATTATTGTTAGGTGTATGAAAGATATTTAATTTAAAGATATAAGAGTGGGTTTGTGACAGCGACAGCGGCATCTATCCTTCAACCCTTGAATCATTTTCTAAGGGCGTCACACTGCGAGCTTCAACACTATGCACTGATTAGGCTCCTCTGTGCTCGGGAGACAGTGTTGCGTCAAATGATAGATAGAAGCGTGGGTGTGCATTTTTATTTTTGCGGGAAATTTGAAAGGTATATGTGTATACAATTTTTTTTTGTCCTATTATAATTTCATAGCCATTCCTCTCTCTCTACAAGATTAAAGAATAGCATGAAATCAACGGGCGCTCTGTAACGACTGAAGTTTCTCAATCGTACAGAATTATTAATAAAATACGTGTTTTAAAATACCAGTAACTCCATCTATGATGTCAATGGATGAAGCACCTTCATACACACACGGAGGAGCTGAAGTGAAAGCTGAGCATACAAGCTGATATAGTTCTGCCGTATTTGCAACCTTATAATAGGGCGTCATAAGGGTGTTAGATTGGACTGAAAGTTAAAGATGTATTTTACGTCAGACTGTTCAAAGCACTTATAGAATGTTCTAGAACAAAATAGCAATAATTCATGGAATTTATTAGGCCTCAAAGAAACTGTCAAAGTAATTACTACATTTTGGTATTGTGTTGACAGAATATGATGCACAGTGTTACAAAAATTATAGAGGACGCAAGAATTGGTTATTATATCTCTACTGAAACTTAATGATTTTGAAGGGAATACTTAGCTTTCAAAAAGGGTGTTCAAATATATATAGAATAAGTTTAAGATGGGCTTTTCTTATATTTTGGTTGAAGGATCGCTTACAGCTGCTTTGACGTAATATGGAGTGTTTGAATTTATGAAAACATAAGGTACATATTATGAAACGAAGGAGATGTTTTCTTGATGTTATGGATAAATGTGTTTTCGTAATGAAATGTCGAGATGTCCGTTTAGTTTTCTTGAAAATTGGGTTTTAAAAGAATTACTCTGTTGTTTGAGTATTCTGTGTTACACTTTAAAATTAACTTTTATCTTGCACTTTAATCTAAGTTCTGTTCAAGTTTGACGAAACTGGGTTTCGAGGGCCTTTGACAGGATCATAAACCCTGAAAAATATGGTTTTGCGAGGGAAGGGGGAAAGCGTCATGCGAGGTTATATATATGGGTACTGACGTTTTGATCGGGGAGTTTTTAACAACCGCCGTGGAGTGTGGGTCTATAAGACACACAAGTATCGATTCTATATACCTAACCGTGATCGACGGGTATAAATAAACGGCATATGAAGGAGTGCGCGGAAAATACCGTTTTAGTTAGGGGCGTACGGGCGAAGAGTCAACCAAAAAAAAAAACATTTCGAAGTATTGTGATTTACGTTGTGTTTTAGTGTCGGTTCTGAAATAATTTATATTAGCGACGTGCACGGTTGCAATTCAGAGCTCTGAAATTAAATTCACGCGATCGAAATGAACGTAGTGTCTCCACAGGTTTGAAAGAACGCGAGTGTTTTGGCTCGTGCCAAATATATTTGTGTCTATAAATATATATATATATATATATATATTTACTTTTAATACATACACAAATCTCCACTTTACATAATGTACTTTCTACAAGACCATATATTTATAGTTTTATCTATTTATTTCCCCATTTTGTCCTTAGAATCGTCTACGTTTTCTCCGGAACTGCTCACCTTAGATTGTAGGGGAGTCCAATGGGTTTTCAGATGCTGGAAGGAACGACAGCGACAGAGTGGCTTCAATCGACTTTCATTATATTTTTATTTCCCATATAGCTATTTTCCTTTAACAGATTTCTACGTAGCGGAGCTGATTAACGAAAGGACTCCCCAAAAACATTTCTTAGACGATAGGGTTCATATTTTAGCTTTTGTTTGTGAGTGCTGTGATTTGAAAATGTGTCTTTATCTTAGGAACCACAGAGGTTTAGGGGTTTGTTTTTGGAGACTGTGTCTTGCCAGAATTCCGGTTCCTGTTAGCAGTCAGCCTAGATGCGACCCCTTGCTATGTTGCTTGCGTGTGACTCTAGAGCCGTTCAGGGTTTAACGACTTGCGAGCTGGAGGATCCACCTTCGAAAACAAATCCAAAACGTCGAGCGTAGAAAACCGTAGAACTGACTGGATATCTAGTCGTAGGAAGGATGAATGCTTAAGTGATGTCTTGCGAGGGTTTTGTATGACTGAGTAAAGTTCTAGGGCCATTTAGGTGTACTAGGACGGCTAGCTTTGCTCGAAGGATTCTGCTGGAAACGCTGTCGTTCTGTGCGATAGCGTGGGGACGTCTATAAAGGTGTGTTGGGAGGGCGTCTTCTAAATCTGTAGGACCCCCACTTCATTCTGGACTCATCTGGGTCTAGAATCCCCTCAAATACCAAAAGTCTAGCTAAATCAACGTGCAGCGTGCAGCCACCGTGCCTCGAGTATCTACGGTTCATCAACCTTTTTTTTTCTAACCTAAACAACTGCAATATTATATTTTACACACACTCATACACACACATTCTACTATATTATCCGATAATTACATAATAATTTATCTAATTAAAAATAAAAAGTCGCGCGAAACTTACGATTATGAAAGTGCCGTTATTCGTTAAACATCTTACGGAGTGTCGAATCAAAAGTGGTTTTACATAGTGATTTCGTTTTCCCTTGGATTTTCAATGGCAATAATAGCCTTGAAATATAGCTGAGTTCCAGAATACAGCTAAGTCGTATCATTTAACAAATAACTAGTACATTTGTTTTTCTTGATTACTTTATTTTTCGTAGTTGAATTATGATATACGTTGTTTTGAGCATAACCGTTTTGTAACATAACGTAGTGTCCTAATCTACTAGACGATCACACAAATAAATCACGGCCAATGATTTAATTTGTAATTAATAAATCGATGTACTCTCAAGTATGTCGTAATAACGTAGGAGACGTGGAGAGGTATATACATTACTATAACCTCATTCTACGGGTGTTGTCGCTTGTAGCGGTCGTCTTTTTATTATTAAATAAATACATACTAAGTACTGTAAGTACATATGACTGTACATAACACATATGTATATACATATGTATATACCTGTATAAGCAGGATATTTATTTATTTCTCTTACAGTACAAGTAGTCCCAGAACTTATTTGTTACACTATGTACGGTGTTAGTTCAGCGTAGCAGTCCTACAGTTAGTGTTGCTATGTACGGTGTTAGTTCAGCGTAGCAGTCCTACAGTTAGTGTTGCTATGTACGGTGTTAGTTCAGTGTAGCAGTACTACAGTTAGTGTTGCTATGTACGGTGTTAGTTCAGCGTAGCAGTCCTACAGTTAGTGTTGCTATGTACGGTGTTAGTTCAGCGTAGCAGTACTACAGTTAGTGTTGCTATGTACGGTGTTAGTTCAGTGTAGCAGTCCTACAGTTAGTGTTGCTATGTACGGTGGTAGTTCAGCGTAGCAGTCCTACAGTTAGTGTTGCTATGTACGGTGTTAGTTCAGCGTAGCAGTACTACAGTTAGTGTTGCTATGTACGGTGTTAGTTCAGCGTAGCAGTCCTACAGTTAGTGTTGCTATGTACGGTGTTAGTTCAGCGTAGCAGTATTACAGTTAGTGTTGCTATGTACGGTGTTAGTTCAGCGTAGTAGTCCTACAGTTAGTGTTGCTATGTACGGTGTTAGTTCAGCGTAGCAGTACTACAGTTAGTGTTGCTATGTACGGTGTTAGTTCAGCGTAGCAGTATTACAGTTAGTGTTGCTATGTACGGTGTTAGTTCAGCGTAGTAGTCCTACAGTTAGTGTTGCTATGTACGGTGTTAGTTCAGTGTAGCAGTACTACAGTTAGTGTTGCTATGTACGGTGTTAGTTCAGTGTAGCAGTACTACAGTTAGTGTTGCTATGTACGGTGTTAGTTTGGCGTACTAGTCTTACAGTTAGTGTTGCTATGTACGGTGTTAGTTCAGTGTAGCAGTACTACAGTTAGTGTTGCTATGTACGGTGTTAGTTTGGCGTACTAGTCTTACAGTTAGTGTTGCTATGTACAAATACAAATACAAATACAAATACAAATTTTATTTATTCTGATATGTTAGTATGTACAGGAAACTAATCTAATGTTTACTTTAGAAAAAAACAACAAACAATTAAATTTTGCACAACTAACTTAGTACACGTTATTGAATATAATATGCGTGCTCCCATACCAGAATCCTCCGTTTCATGGGATGCACAAGTGTTTTTTGCCAGAAGGCGCCCGCCCGTGCAAACATAGATTAAATATATTTTTACTTAAATCTAAATCTAAAGTGTGATCCAAAATAAACGTAAAATAATATAGGTATTATAAATAATATATATTTTGAATATCAAATATAATATATGTTATAATAAATAAAATATTTAGTTACATATAAATTATATAAAATATGTACAAAATATGTACTAGTTTCAATATAAATAAAACATAAAATACGAAGAATGAAAAAAAAAAAAGAAAAATAATAATAATAAAATAAAAAAATAAAAAACGAACTGATAAAATGTATGTATGATACTTAAAAAAACACAGGTGAAGCCTATAGCGTAAGTAATACTTATTAATAATATACGAATAACAAAAGACAAAAAATATATATGTATTAATAATAATAAAAAAAAATTTTTTTTTTAATGTTTTAATTATTCAATGACATCCAAAAGACTTTCTACATTGTCATATGATTTGGCTAGAAGCCAAAAACTCAGCTCTCTTTTTAGCTGGAGTTTCTGCTTTGTGTTATCTGCCAAATTAATTTCCTTATTGATTTGATTGTGAATAAAGGGATATAAAAAAGTTTTGAAACGCTGTGCAAATTTACTACTCATTCTAGGAACGTGAAGTTTTCCCTCCAGCCTTACTGACCTGTTGTTTATTTGCGTGCTAATACTCGGTGCGTTTATTTCTAAGGCTGTGCTAGATTTTAAAAGAATGTGTGATATAAATAATCTTCGTACACTTAATATGGCACTTTCTTTGTGTAGAAGGTCTGTGTTATAACGAAATGGTTTGCTAAGCATTACTTTGATAACCATTCGTTGAGCTCGCTCTATTTCTAATAAGTGAGTCTTTGCTGCGCCACCCCAAGAGCTAATACAGTAGGAAAGCAAACTTTGGCACATTGCAAAATAGACACTATATATTAGCTTTGTGTTTAAAATGTTCCTAACTGACCTGAAAAAGAATGATAATTTTCGTACGCGACCTGATAGGGTTTTTATGTGAGCTTGCCAGTTAAGTCTATCATCTACAATGACGCCAAGATACCGAATGTTAGTTGCACGCTCAATTATATCGCATTGGCAATGTGAGCTGTATGAATGCGAATGGTTATTGCAAGTGTGTAGCTTTAAATGAAAATCATACTCAGCTTCCGTGTGATTTGTTTTACTGAAACATAAATATTTTGTTTTACTTATGTTGAGCGTGAGGAGGTTCACGTCAAGCCATTCCTTCACAATTGCAACACCTTTATTAGCCTTTTTGAATGCAAGATCCCAAGACGGAGCTGAAAAAACAAGGGCAGTGTCGTCAGCAAAAGACACGATTCTTGCATCGACGGTATTGAGGTCTGTCAAGTTATTAATATATATTAAAAATAAAACCGGGCCAAGCACGCTGCCCTGTGGAACACCGTAGGCTACTGGCATACTCTCGCTAATTGTGTCATCAATGGTTACCTTCTGAAGACGGTTTTCCAGATAAAACCAGATGTACGGTGTTAGTTCAGTGTAGCAGTACTACAGTTAGTGTTGCTATGTACGGTGTTAGTTCAGTGTAGCAGTACTACAGTTAGTGTTGCTATGTACGGTGTTAGTTCAGTGTAGCAGTACTACAGTTAGTGTTGCTATGTACGGTGTTAGTTCAGTGTAGCAGTACTACAGTTAGTGTTGCTATGTACGGTGTTAGTTCAGCGTAGCAGTCCTACAGTTAGTGTTGCTATGTACGGTGTTAGTTCAGCGTAGCAGTCCTACAGTTAGTGTTGCTATGTACGGTGTTAGTTCAGCGTAGCAGTCTTACAGTTAGTGTTGCTATGTACGGTGTTAGTTCAGCGTAGCAGTAGCAGTCTTACAGTTAGTGTTGTTATGTACGGTGTTAGTGCAGCGTAGCAGTCCTACAGTTAGTGTTGCTATGTGCGGTGTTAGTTCAGCGTAGCAGTACTACAGTTAGTGTTGCTATGTACGGTGTTAGTTCAGCGTAGCAGTACTACAGTTAGTGTTGCTATGTACGGTGTTAGTTTGGTGTACTAGTCTTACAGTTAGTGTTGCTATGTACGGTGTTAGTTTGGCGTACTAGTCTTACAGTTAGTGTTGCTATGTACGGTGTTAGTTCAGTGTAGAGGTCCTACAGTTAGTGTTGCTATGTACCGTGTTAGTTCAGTGTAGCAGTCCTACAGTTAGTGTTGCTATGTACGGTGTTAGTTCAGCGTAGCAGTACTACAGTTAGTGTTGCTATGTACGGTGTTAGATCAGCGTAGCAGTCCTACAGTTAGTGTTGCTATGTACGGTGTTAGTTCAGCGTAGCAGTACTACAGTTAGTGTTGCTATGTACGGTGTTAGTTCAGCGTAGCAGTCCTACAGTTAGTGTTGCTATGTACGGTGTTAGTTCAGCGTAGCAGTCCTACAGTTAGTGTTGCTATGTACGGTGTTAGTACAGCGTAGCAGTCCTACAGTTTGTTTCACCGTGCACGTTAGTAAAGCGTAGCAGTCCTACAGTTTATGCAACACAAAAATTTGCAGGATCGATGAAATTCTAGTTCTATGGTTTGAGTCTATTCCCGGCTAAGCTACTGCGAGTAAGTCATCATGCAACAGCAAAACCGAACCAATTTTATGGCATTTGCTTTCTTAAAATAATATCCATCTATTATTTATGACTTCAATGGAGATTTCCGTTAACACCGGTTTTTCAGACACGTATTTTAATGTTCAATATTACAGGAAAATCAAAGCATTCACAATGGTATATCTTTTGCCAGGAAAACGTGGCGTTTTTGGTGCCTTGGGTGGTGGGCTGCATGACCTTCATGGCGTTGGAAGCAATGGCCATGGTCTACTCCAATGTACTGCGGGATCATGTAAATAAGGTAAAGTTAATACACTTTTCTAATTTTTAATCCACTCTGATATTATCTAGGGGTCAAGCATAGCAGCCCATATCGAGTATTAACCGCTCGATACAGCAGGTAGATCGACAGAGTGAGAGGGAGCACTCAATACATTCAGTCTGGTATACAATATGTTTCGAACACTCCATTAATTCTTTAATTTATTTATGCTTATAATTGACTTATTAACATATGTTACTGGTCATATGGCCTTTTTAACTTGATCGGACAAAGTAGGTTAACTTGTTTTATCGTTCCGGTAAACTAATTTATGAAAAATTTTGTGCACTTAAAACAAAAGAAATACGAAATATAATACAACAGTTGTTGTATTATGGTTAAATATAGGTCCCATAGTATTTAACATGCCTGTTGAGGAAAAAAAAGTAGAATTACAATACAATACAATATTCTTTATTGCACACCAAAAAACAGAAATAAGGAAACAGTTTTATAATAGTAGTAGGGTACAATTGGCGGTCTTATCACTAAAAGCGATCTCTTCCAGACAGCTTTTGGATGGAAGAGCTTTTAAAATAGAAATGTATAAGGGCGGTGCACAGAATCATTAACACACTTTAAAATATATTGATAAATTAAATGAACTATATACATGTACATAAATAATAAAAAATATATATATGTATATATACAAATTATAAATTTTGTATAAATAAATATTTATTAATATAGAAATACATAGAAACTTTCAGATCAAAGAGAAAGATAATGCTGTTTGACTAATGATTTAAATGACTGTAATGAATTATCTCGCATTACTATGGAAATATATTTGTTTGTATGAAACTTGAACTTAAAACAATTAGTTTAGTAAATAGTAGTAAATAGTAACAGTCTAGTAAATAAACACTTACTTCTGCCTGTCATAATCGATAGTATATATTCTATAGTAACCTTATAAAGAACTGAAAAGTGTATGTATGTACCTAATGTAGGGGGTAGTCTATGGAACTACTGAAACGATTTTGAAAATTATTTCACTCTTGTAATAATAATTGTTAGACTCTTCACTTGGATGTAGCTCATAGCGTTTCCCTCGGGCATATTCATGAATCACATTCACGTAGGTGAAACCGGGGGTAAACTACTAGTCTATAAATAATCACAACCTCGTGCTTTTTAAGTTTGTCAGAAAGTTCTGATACTAAAAGTTAAAATAAACCGAATTACTATTTTTAAATTACGGTACATTCAATTAATTTGCAGCTTTAAGTTGTAGCAGTTTCAGGTGAAATTTAGTGAAAGGGCGAAATGAGAGCCTAGTTTACTAAAAAGGCTCAACTCGCAACTGTATATAAACATTTTCATGACCTAAAGTCCACCCTTTAGCACGAGTAGAGTTTTTATATACTTATGCTGTAGCGTTTTTTATTGCGGATAAATGAACATTAAAAATAATGGTAACCACTTTAAGAGGCTTAGCTTTAAAATTAAAACTTTGCATTATAATATTAATACTCTCAGTATAAATTAACTTTACAAATAATGGTTTCCACTATAAGAGGCTTAGCTTTGCACTATAATATTAAAAAATTCAGTTTACTATTCAACTTTCCATAGAAAACCAGTGCAGAAGAGAGCCGTTAGATTAGGTTAGGAGGTTAGGTAAGTATAACCTCCGTGGTAATTTTTTTGACAACCCAGAAAACGTTACATTGCGAAACATGAATTTTTGGTGGAAATTATTACTTTTGAAGGGCGTTATATTTATTTTCAATGCATGTGCTCGTAAAGGCCCACTTTTTATGCATCAAAACCGAACAGAAAGTCGATTATTTTGCCCTAGGGCTTTATTATTATTATTTTTTTATTTGTTTGCAATGGTTGGCCAACCTGCAGCCTTTCCTGTGTATGTACCATAGATGTTATACTTTTTTTTCCCACTGTTTAACGGCTCTGGATACAATCCTTTTGAGCCAGTCATAATTTAAAGTTCACAAGATTATATTTGTTTTCATTTTCTCACACTATGCATTGAAAAACGTAGTATGATACACGGGCGTAAAAGCAATAAATTACTCGGTTACGTTTAAAACACTCGCTACGCTCGTGTTTTAAATCGTCCTCGTAATTTATTCCTTTTCGCCCTAGTAACATAAACTACTATTATAGTTGTATTATTTTGAAGGGCGTTATATTTATTTATAGTTGTATTATTTTCTGTGGTGCCTTTGTTGTTATCTATTAATTTTAAAATGCATTGGAAACGTTCCTTTTGATTGCATAGCGAGGAATATAGGGTTAGTAAACCAGTTTTTGTGTTATTTGCAATCAACCTTGAGATTCGTGCAGGGGATTCAACAGTAATGATGATGCAATCAACAGCTGTCTCCTCTTTTTCTATAAATAATGTGCTTACGCTTGGCCATCTCCACGCCTGATGAAAAGTGTCAATAAGACTTAGGATCAAGTGCGCTCACTAGGAAAGTGGGAAAGAGTGAGCTGGCGAGACGTTAATCAGTCCGTCCAGAGAATTCCGCAAAATCTACGGAAGTCGGTTACAGACGACTGCCTGTTACCACGTAACTGCCTCCAACCACTGCCCCGTCTCATTATATTCGGAACCAACGGCTTTCCAACATGCTTTCCAAGGTACGCAGACCGATCACAAATGGCAACCCTATGAGATTTGAACCTGTGATCTCCAGATTTCCAAGATAAAACTGGACCACCAGGACATAGAGGCAGGCACGCGTTGATATCGTCTTTATTCAGGTCAGACCGTGGCTGGTGGGATGTTTGTCAAGCATAGCGTTGAACGTGCAGAGCATTGCTTACAAACATATTCAGGTTTAAACTATGTTCGAAGTAAATTGTCTTGCAAATAAAACCATATTCAAGCTTATTTCAAATACATAACAACTCTGGCAAAGGCCAACAGACACGACAGGGCTGGATTTAGAAGAGGATGACCGGGGCTACAGCCTCGGAGCCTCCACATTAGAGAGGGACAGAAGAGTATCAAGTTTTACATTGAAATTAAGAAAAGGCTACAAACTACGGTGACAATCTCTCGTAATTTGCTTATTAAAGTTAAACCTACTCGGCATTGAAAGTTATTTACTCCGGGAGATGGATTTCAGCGAAATCATCAATAATTTTTCTTTGAAGAAAGCTCGCAACGTTCTGTTTGTTAACGTTTAAAATTTATTTGGTTTAATTCTTGTATACATACTATACCTACATGTTTGATAAAAATTTTTGATTTAACAACACTAGAATGAAAAAAGAAATGTTTAGCCTACATGAAAAATAATTAGAGGCCTCCACTTCCTTATTGCCCCAGGGCCTCAAGACCTCTAAATCCGACCCTGGAAAGAATTATTAACACGT
Source organism: Ypsolopha sequella (assembly GCA_934047225.1). Lineage (NCBI taxonomy): Eukaryota > Metazoa > Arthropoda > Insecta > Lepidoptera > Ypsolophidae > Ypsolopha > Ypsolopha sequella. The sequence goes on from OW203985.1 coordinate 2,838,408, forward strand.
GATTGTTTTACAAAATAATAATCAACATAGACGTTCACGTTTTGGGCGTAACGATTTTTTTTTTATTCTGTTATTTATACACTTTTGTACATTTACATAGATATTTAAAACACGTTTTTACAAAGTGAACAGACATTGTGTACAAAGACGGCACTTATTGCTTATCTAACAGGCAACCTTTGGGTAGAAAGAAAAGATAATAAAAACTAACATAATAAGGGGTAGTTTAAACGATAACAAATTATCTGACGGCTATTTAAACTAAACTTAAAATATATAAACATAATAATAGATTATGTATTTTTATTGGTTAACATACCTACCTACATACAAACATAATAAATAAAAAAATACATAAACGTACTTAAAATTAAAATATATTTGAAATAAAATAAATAAAAAAATACATGTACATTCTTAAATAAAACTGAGGGCGGGATATTTAGATGAAGTTTTATTTTGATGGGTATTCGGAATGAAAAATTTGCTTCACTTTGATATTGAATCAGTTTACATTTTTAAACTTTTGTACAGAAAGCGGTAAACAGTTCTAAAATTGAATAAAAATAGCATCGAGGACCATATTGGTCCTTCCTATGTGTAACAGGTTAACTTGTAACGATTAAATTATACAGATTCATTATCTAAAACATATGAATCTGTCAATGTCTATGCGGTGTTGTTTTTTGGGTTTATTATAATGACAACTAACTTAAACGGCTTGCTTTTAGTTGCCTTGATATTGCTATGACATATATATATATATATTATATTATCGTAATGTTTGAGGGTTCCGTACCCGTATTGTGTGGTGGTACGGAACCCTTTTTGTGCGAATCCGCCTCGAATTTTAACTTGTATTTTTCTTATTATTTTTAAGTTATGTGGAAAATAGACGGAGATTGTGTGTAAGAGATGGATAGAACATTTGCTATTTCCCAAGATCTATTGATTCGGGTTATAAGCAACGTGTAAAAACTAAAATAGGTAAAAACAATATTTTTTTATAAATATATAATATTTTACTTTTAAGCTTTATTTATTTCTTTTGTTTATTTATTAACATTAAAATAATAAAAATAGGTTTTTACTCAATTTATTTCTGCCCACAAAATGACGTTGACGGCCTCATACCGTGGGCCAAAATATATCGAGTAAAAACCTATTTTTATTGTTTTACTATTAATAAATAAACAAAAGAAATGAAATGAAAATGAAATGAAAATATATTTAATTAACTTACACGAATTTTTACAATACATGCGTATAAAACAGTGGTCCCCACGCTAAGCCTAACTTGTCCTGCGGGGACCGTGACAATATGGTTTACTAAAAGATAATTTCGTTTACTAACATGCATTTAACAAATAATGAAAACTTAATTGTAACTTAAATAAAGTTATTATAAATTACAAAATGTGATATATATATATATACATATTATTCAATAAGTTTACATAAAAAACACAAGAAAACAAATATATATATTTAAAACTAATACTATTAGCTACAGAATCATACACGGAAATTATTATTCTAAGATGTTAAGCCACAGGTATTATTATTTTCTCGGTAGAGTCGTAATCCAGCTTAGATAACCAGTTTGTTACACGAGTTTTGGCTTCACGAACGGAGATATCATGTATTTGACACAGGCTGTCCGTTCTTTTATATATGTACGGGAACGAAAATGTCGAAAAACGGCGAGCAAATGTGGTATTTATGGCAGGGAGTTTAACAATAAAATTTCTCTTCGCCAACTGCAAGTCATACTCAGGGGAATTTAAAACAAGTCTATGATAGCTTAATACAGCTCTTAAGATATACATTTGGCGCACTGTTAACAGATTGCATTCCCTATAAAGTGTCTTGGTGGGGAATCTGTAAGGTTTCCTAAGCATCACCTTAAGAACGGACCGTTGAGCTCTTTCAAGCATGATGAGAGTCGACTTCGCTGAGCCACCCCAAGCTGGAATGCAATATAACAATAAAGATTGACAGAGGCTGATGTATACTAGTCTAAGAACTTCCCGGTCAGCACTCCGACGCAAGAGTTTCATAACCTGAATAAGACGTCTCACACGAGATGAAAGAGCGGAAATGTGCTCTTCAAAGTTTAATTTTTCGTCTAAAACCAGTCCCAAATATTTAACCGAATCGGAACGGCTGATTGTTGGACAAGGGCATGATTTATTGCTATCCGAATCGAGGAGTGACGTGTCGCACGAGTGTAACGTTAGCTTAAGAGAAGGATCGGGTTCAGATGCTTTAGTTTTTTGAAAACAAACTAATTTTGTTTTTCTAGTGTTTAAAGTAAGCAGATTATTTGAAAGCCATGAAGCCACACGTCTAAGTCCTTCCTCAGCTCGCGAGAATGCCGATACCCAGTTTTTACCAGTGAATACCAAAGCCGTGTCGTCGGCATAACAAAAGACTTCAACTCCTTCTTCGGGTTGGAATAAATTCTTACATATGTCATTAATATAGATTAAAAAGAGGGTAGGCCCTAAAATACTCCCCTGTGGTATGCCATAATGAATGATTTTTGGCTCACTTAAGTATTGGTCGACCTTTGTTCGTAAGCTTCTATTTGTGAGGTAACTGGAAAACCAATTAAGGGCAATTCCACGTATGCCCAAACATTCCAGCTTTCGCAGTAGAATAACAGGTGAAACGGTGTCGAAGGCTTTTGCCAAATCCAGAAACACACCCAAACAAGCCTGACCTCCATCTAAAGCAGAGCTAACGGATGCCAAAAGTTCCAACACCGCATTTTCCGTGGATTTACCCCTTTGAAAACCAAATTGTCTAGTTGAAATGATATTGTGTTTGTCCACGTATTGAATTAAACGCTTATTTACGATTTTCTCAAGCAATTTTGAGAATATACAAAGCAATGATATGGGTCTGTAGTTGCAAGGTTCAGATTTTGTACCTTCCTTGTGAATAGGGACTACACCCGCTACTTTCCAACAATCTGGAAATTTTCCAGACGATAAGCTGATATTGAAAATATGTGTAAGTGGCTCAAGTATGGACTGGGCAATGTTTTTTAGGAGACGACCTGCAATGCCATCTATTCCGGGCGCACTATCATCCTTTATTTGATTTATCAGTTCGCTAATTTCAACTACATCCGTTGGCTGCATATAAAATGAGTCTGGAAAAGAGGTATTCGTATTCAATACATTTGCTAACTCCTCCTCAGTTAAGTCTAGATTTTGTAAAATTTTATTTGCTAAATTCTGACCGACATCAGCAAAATATTTATTACAGTCATTGAGCGATTCCTTTTCGGAGCATTTGGTTTTTAAAAGATCAACAGATGATCCTGACTGCTTAGAAATGTTGCTAATTGTCTTAATGGCTTTCCAAAGCTTTTTGGATGAATCTTTACTCTCTGTTAGCAGGGCAGACTCGTATTTATTTTTAAGGCTTTTGAGCAAAGTATTACAATAATTGCGATAGCGCTTGTAAGTAATTTGCATCATCAAATTGTTCGGCTGCTTACGGGCCTTATTGTGAAGTCTATCCCTGTGTAGCATACATTTAATTAAACCTGGCGTTATCCACGGCTTTAATGTGTATTTTGAGCGACTAATTCGAATTATTTTAGAGTGCCTCTCAACAGAGTCTGCAATAACACGCATCAACTTCAGTGCAGCTTCTGATGGGTCACTACATTCGAGCACATTTGACCAGTTAAGTCCATTTAATTCAGCCGCAACCGCCATGAAGTCTGTTTTAGTAACCTCTCTTTTGCGTTTTGATTTTGACCCATTTGACCCATTTAAGGAAATTCCAGCAAGGACGATATCATGGTCTGTAAGGGTTGTTTTAGCAACGAGCCCCTCTGCTTTCACAGTAGAGTTAATAAAAATATGATCAAGGCAGGAACCAAGCCTAGTAGGCTCAGTAATTGCTGGCTTCAGTCCTAATTCAGCCATAAGGCACAAATATTCAGCCGGGTATTCATCATTTGAAAGGATGTTCAAATTTATGTCTCCCACAACAGAAATCCCACAACTACCCTGTAAACGTTTGATTGAATATTCTAAAGAACCTAAAAACTCAGTCGGGTCCTTAAAGGACGGGGAGCGGTAAATACCAAATACAGTTAGATGCCCAGGAAAATTTATAGTAAGACAATTTGCGTCTTTTATGTCGTTGGGCTCGGAAACTATTACCTCCCAGTCATTTCTTACAAAAACAACGACACCGCCGTTTTTGTTAATGAACTTGGATGTTCTATGTGAGTTGTAACCGTCGACGGTTCCTATTAACGATGAGTCCTTAAGGTGACACTCTGTAAGGATAATAATATCGAAGTTAATGTTAAGTCTAGCTAGAACGATCAGGAATGTATCAAAGTTTTTATGTATGCTTCTAATATTAAATGTCAAAATTTTGAAGTTAAGGGTTGAATCCAACAAATTATTACATAATTCAGGTAATTCGATTGTTTGGCAGGGAACAGTTAGAAAATTTTCAACATCAGTATCTATATCAGGGGCTGCAGTTGCAGCCATAGTAACAATAAAATAATATATTGAAATTAATATGATACAAAAGTAAATAGCTTATCCTGCCAAATGATTCCTTATGTATTCTATTACTATACAGAATATAACCCACTCTAAGTAGACAGCGATAAATTTTGAGGTATAATGATGATTGCAGTATTGTAAGATTTTTTAGTGTAGCAAATACATATTTCCCGTAGATATCCAATTTGAACGTTGCAAACGGCGGTATTTTAAATGGAATTTTTAAAGATTTATAGCTATAAAAACACAAAAACTCATGCAAAAACAACAGCTTAATACAGTATAAATAAAGTTCATATTTATTGACTGAGTCAATATTACCTATATAACGGTCACAGAAATAAAAACAAACAATTATAACATACCCAGGTTTTACCTAAATGTGTTCTGACACTCCTCGCCAAAAAACTTAATTTCAGCACAAAACCTTTTATATTTCTCTTGGAAAAAATATGGTAAAACGGTATAAGTTTCTCTTATAATGTTAGAAAGTTGCCTCCAGGTGGTAGCAATATTTTATGAAAAAAGGTTTTATTCAGTTAATTCAGTGACGAACACAAGTATAAAAAATTGTTTTTTAGTTTTTTATTTAAAGTAGATGAGATATCGCGTTCCTAAACGCAAAACTTATGATTGTTTTTCTTATTTTTAAATAAAACTAGCGAACCGCCCCGGCTTTGCACGGGCATGTATTATACATATAAACCTTTCTCTTGAATTACTCTATCTATTAAAAAACGCCTCTAAATCCGTTGCGTAGTTTTAAAGATCTAAGCATACATAGGGACAGACAGACAACGGGAAGTGACTTTGTTTTATACTATATAGTGATGTAGTGATAGCGAAGTGATTAATCACATTGTGCGGTCATAGTTTTGTGTCAATAAGTTGTGTTATTTAATGCGTTACTTTGTAAAAGATCCTGTGCAACACAACTTAAAAGTGTATCTATTTGTAGTTGATCATTTGAAGCGTAAATAATACAACATTGCTAGAAAAGCGTAAATAACAATAAACTATGCTCGCCTAATGCCATAAATCACATTTATTTTATACATTTTATTGAAAAATAAGAAAAACAATCATTATGTTTGTGTTTGGGAATGTTTTGTCGCATCTGTTTTTCTTGTCCACAACAACAGAGAGATTCAATAAGAAACAACCAGAAGCCCTCAGTCATAGCAACGTTCGTCTTTAAATCTAGATTGAACAAAACGTCGACAAACAACAAACAGAGTGTACAAAGCGGAACAAAGGCACAAAATATCTAATGGTAACAAAGGTCTCTTTGTGGATTCGATGCAACAATTTACCGGCTTCCACATTGTTTTCAGTTCCACTCAGCTCAGTTTATTACATTCTAGACTAGACTGTACATCATTGCAGCGAATTGCCAGTATTGAGTTAAAATAGTTTTACACCTACTCGGAAAGAACCTTCTTACTTTTTTGAAAACGATGCAGAAAATACGTCATTACTGTCATACACATATGCGGGCGGAAAAAGTGTATGAAAATCCATTAACGTTTTATTTTAATATATTTAATCATTGTTAACGTGCTTGAGCGGGCAGAAAAAGTATATGCAAATCTATTGTTAACGTGCTGTTTTTTTTAATATAGCATGAACAAGTGGCCAGTATCATTTTGCGAACTCTGACATAAAAACTTTTTGTCTTTTGGCACAAAATGATTAAATTAGGTTACCTACCAAGAAGTTTTAACCAGGCTCTACTCTAGTATGTCAATTGTTACCTACTGATGTTATCAAAAGAAATCAAAACGTTAAAATCACGCGCGAATCGCTTTTTTTTTATTTAAAATTTGTAAAATTACTAGCTAGCTTCTGTCTAATGAAAGCTGAGAGTAACTTTACCTGACACGGGTATGGAAAGTAGGTACCTATTTATATGTGGATACGTACAAGTGTTTTTAAACATAATTTGTGTTTTATTTTCCTCGTAGGTGTAGTATAAAGCACTATGTATCACTCGGGAGAGAGTGCGATTCCCTTTCTTCCCTCGGTGAACAATGTACTATTATTTATTTATCACCACATTTTAAGAAAACTAACAGTACTCATTACAAAGCAGGAAGTCAGATTAGCTTTAAGAAAGGCAAATTAAAAGTTTCCACTATTAGTAACATAAGTGAAAAGTTAACAAAAGTTAGACAACTAGTTAGTCATAATACATAACTATTAATTATACTTAGAAATATTTATGTTATATATCACACATACCAATAACATATTTAATACTACTCATTAGAAAACGTTGAGTTGAGGATCGTTCTCGCCCTATGGACAGACATTGAAAATATATCAACATCTTCAATATTATTATTGATGTTGCTACATACTCGCCACAGATTCTGCTTGTAGTTGGTACGGGTTGGTTGGTTCTAGTAGACTGGAAGAGAGAAAGTAGGAATTTTACCTCTTGATCGGTTAGGAACATAAAAGTTTAATTTGTCAAGCAATTGAGGGCAATCAATAATTTTAGGTAATTGTCGCGTTATAAACATAATATCAACTATGAAGCGACGCATCTATAGACTAAGAATGTGGTATTTCTGACATGAGTCAAAGTAGTCAGGTATAAAAATTCTGTTGAGATAGTTCATCCAACGAAAAAATCTTTCCTGTGTTCTTTCTAATCGAGTGATGTTAACATTGTAGGATGGATTCCAAACTTGCGAAGAATATTCTAAACTGCTTCGCACATTATACCTATACAATAAAAGATTTTTAGGGGTTTGATATTATGGAAAGCTAGAAACGCTCATTATAAAACCTAAAGCCTCAGTAGCATTTATATTACATTATCAATGTGAGTATGTGTGATTTGACATTAAATAACAGAGTGAAAAATATCGATATACGGGATCACTTCGCCTTGTAAGAAGATGTAGTGACTAGAAGAGAAAAAGGAATGCTTTTGTAGTTTGGACATATAGAGAGGATGAATGAAAGTAGAGTGACGAAAGAATTTATGGTGCGCAAGTCGAAGGTAGAGCTCGATCAGGGGCTCTACCGCGTAATTCTCATTTGTATCAACTTCAAGCAAATGCATGCGAAATTTAACGCGTGCAAAAGAGATGGCATGTTAGGCGGGCGTCGTCGCACGCACGACAAATTTCAATCTCAAGTTGATGTTGATGAAAATGAGAATTACGCGGTAGACCCACAGGCCGCTCTAGAAGGACAAATGCTAACCAAATTGGCGAGATATTGAAGAAGGGAAATCTCAAAAGCACCCGTAATAAAAGAGCTTGTATGAAAGAGATGGATGTGAAAGAGGTGAAAGAAGTGTGTCAGGATCGTAGCAGATTGAAATACACCCTCGCTATTTTATTATACGAATCGGTAGGATTATTTTTCAAAATAAAATTTCTCTAATAAACATTTGGTCTTTGTAATAAAAAAAAGTGAAAACTAATATTAATTTTATTTTATCATCAATACAAAGAACACATAAACATGAAACATTTTTTTAACGAAGACGGATATTAAGAAGAGAAAAGAATCCTGATAAGTTAAAGCAAAACAAAACAAAATTTGAAATTGGAACGAATACTTTTATCGATTTTAAAAATTTTGTAAGTTATCGTTCGAATTTCAAATTAGCTTGCTTGTACTTCATACGATGTCTTTGAATGTTAGAGCGATAAGAAAATTATAACGTGTCATTTACTTGTTACAAGTTACAAGTGAACAGTACTAGGTATTGTTAATAAATAACTTGTAATAAATATTCAATTTCATAGGTATCTCGTACAACAGATGAGTGTAAGACCAAATGTTTATTATTTTATCCTGAACAATAATACTACCAATTCGTTTAATAAAGTACCGAGGGTTTATTTTTTAAATTTTTAGTTGGTTCGACTCCCGGGTGAGACAAGCGAATTTTAGAAGATCTTTGAATGCAGTTTAGTTTCTTTTAAAAAATAAAGGAATGTTTCCTTTCAGTAAAATAAGCTAACTAAAGGATTTAAGGTAGCTCCCCTCCAGGGCCCTTAAATTTCTTCCACCCTGTTTATATATGTATATATATATATATATATATATATATATACATATACTCTAAAATTTATTTTTAACTAATTTCCATCATAAAAAATTCCTTTGCGGAATTTCACGGACGGAGTTCTACATTTTGATTTCGAGAAGGCTAAACAGGTATTAAAACCAGATGGACTATTCTGGAAAAGCAGTCGAAATGAGGTTTATAAAACTCAAACTAAAAATGTATAGAGTTCGATAAATAAAACGGGTTTTTACGGTCGTAATTCGACAGACTAAGAATTACCCTCTAGAGCCTTTTCGTAATCTGTATTAATGAGAATTTAAATGAGAGACCCTAACTGACCTCATGTTTACGACAATTTTATTATGCATTTTTATGTTTCTTTCATAGTGTGAGATAAATAGACAAAGTGAAAACTTACTGTTGCATGCATTGAAATGAAATTTGCCACGGAAGTAATGTATTTTGGCTATTGTCGTACATTGAGGTCTGTAATTAAGGCGCTGTTAATTCATAATCTCAGTAAAACGACCTTTTTAAAACTAGTATATCTACAAAATGGTGATATATTTATGCTTGAAAAAAAAATAGCATGACATTTTCAAAACCGTTATGCAGCGACTGTAGGAACCCAAAACAAAATTAAACATACTTCGATGCATTAAAAACAATTTCAAACTTACCTCTACACTAGTCAACATTTACTTTCAAAACAGTGTATCTCTTTATTGAAAATTATAATTCACGTGAAAAATATTTTATAAAATTTATAATTTTAAACCACGTCGATTGTCGGTTTAACTTTTATTGAATCGTAAATACTAAATTTTTTACGGGTGAAAAACGTGTTTTTTGAGATCGCGTGATGTTTCCGGCTGTTGTAAGCGCCACTGCTCAAAGCGCGCTATTTTAAACAATAATGAAGAGTTCAATTCTATTTGATCCAAAATGAGGTGCTCAATGTCTGCTATAACTGGGCCTTAATTATTACTCGACTATACTAATCTTTTTAACATAATAAAAAATCATGACTTCTAAACTATACATTTTTGCTAACTAAAGTTTTTCTATGCGGCTAGTCACAATGTTGATAATAAAAATAATAATTTAATCCCTCATTAATGGGCCAACCTGCATAAGAAAAGATATTCAACAATTTTTGCAAAGTCCAGTTACATAACAAAATACGCGATTATTCTAAAATTAGGTCCTCATATTAATCAATGTTCAACAAAATGGGACACAAAGGAATTTCACGACATCATTTTGCTCCTTTTGTCATCCTAACCATGGGAACAAAAACAGGGTTAGACTAACAAAGGTAAATTTACAGCAATTTATATACCTATTAAAACTTTGCTAAAAATTGCTTATGTTCAGTGATGATTTTTGTTCATTAGCACTAAACAAATAACTAATAAATTAATTATTTATCGCCAAACAAATTGCAATATGCTTGGGATATCTCTGATGAATACAATCCGAAACGAAGATATCCGAGATCGAAGGTGACCGACATAGCCTACCGAATCAGTAAGTTGAAGTGGGAGTAGACTGGCCACACTTGTCGCCGACGTGATAACCGTTGGGGCCGTAAGGCATTTGAATGCAGACCACGTACAGCAAAGCGCAGCGTAGGCCGCCCTCATGCCCACTAGACTGACAATCTTATGAAATAACGCTCCTCAAATTAAGTAGGGTTTTATTTTCAGCACACAAGATCGACGACACAAGCTTGCTACGGTTTGACTTCGTAACTTGTCGGGGGTTAACCGATAATTTTCCCTATCTTTTGACAGTTCAAAACTTTGCAGCGAGAAATGGAGTTTCAAACGAATCTCCTCGCGAAGTGTAGTCGCGCTGTCATAGTACACAAAACTTGCAAACTTTAATTGGTAATATAATAGAGAGGGGTGATGAAACTGTTAACAATATGCAACAGTCAGGTCGGTCATGATGACCCGTGCTCTGTGGTTAGTTTGTAGTTTATGTAGTAAATAAAATATTTATGGACCATTGTTGGCTACACCTACGTTTTGTTTGTAATGGCTATTTTGCCCTTAACTATACTTTGCCTTGCCTGAAATTAAACGTATTTTAAATTAAACAAGTATTTATATAGAGATTTGTGTCTAATTGATTTTTTCTATCGTTTAATGCACCATAATAATAATTAGAGTATCTAAAGCGATGGAGTTTGCTATAAACAATATCATTTTAAATATAGCTTGATTCAAATGTTAATTGGATGGAACTTCGGCACATCAAGCAGAGTTGACTTTATTTTTGTTACCTCGAAGGTCAACAATCAATGTATCACAATGAAACATTTGCAAGAGGCGGTGGATTTTTTTGGAGATGACCATAATTTAATATTTTTGCGAAATTTTAAATAGAATCGGTTATTATTGTTGTACTGAGGCCAAAACTACGTACAATGTTTGTCTGTCTGTAAGAATAAAATAATCTCCAACTGTCGATAAAATACAAAATATAAATATAAAATTATGTATTTTTTAAAGTTATAAATCATTTGCGGGTGGTTGGAGTCTCCTGTTGAGCAAAAAAAAACCTGTAGATTCCGCTCTTCCATGGTAGACAACAATTAGTTTTCATTATGATAAACGTAACAAAAAGGAAAATTATCCACGTAAAAGTGACTGATGTTCCCTAGTCCTACGACCAAAGTCTTGGGATCGGTATACAAGAAACTACTAGGGATAGTGTGTGGATGTGAGTTTTGTTGTGTATGAGGATGTGTGTGTGTGATGCATGATAATGTGAATGTAAGTTTATTTTATTTGTGGAGCCGCTTAGATTTTCATTAAAGATTTAATTGTTAATACGTATTAATAAACGAGAATATGCTAAATGTGATAAAATATAGTGATAATAATAAATATTATTTTATTATTTTTACTTTGTTGCCTACTAAAAATATTTATTTGTGGAATAGAATTTAAGTTAGAATCCTGAGCCTTGACGGATTCAAAAGCACAAGAAACAAAATAATCACTTTGCTCTCGTGTGACACATACAACTTTTCACCTCACTAGCGAGAAAATACAAGATGTAGAAACGATATTTTTGAACGAGTTAACTGATACACTTGTATCGTATTATTATGATATATATGGCTGCCATTGATTAAAAGAGGTAGTATAATAAGTACCCACTTAGATAATTTACGCTTACTCAATCCCTTTCTTTTTGTATGCGTTTGTCAAGGATGCTGGGGTCATATGTAAGTGATTTATGCTTTTTCAACACTATGTGAAGGATATATTTATAGTTTTCTAAAATTGTAAGTAGGTAGGTCACAGATCGGTATGGTTTATAATGCATAATCTTTAGAAGAAATCTTTGGGTTTTCTCTAATTCTCAACTCTAACTCTGTGTACTCAAAGAAATTCAATGTACAGACAAAACTGCTTTACTACTTTTTCATTTTACGCGCAAATAACACAAACATTGATTAAAAGACACTTATAAGTGAGCGACACCGCAGGTAAAACCTAGCTATTGCATAAAATAAACAAATAAAATAAGTAAGCTCGATTTAAAAAGTGCTTGTGAATTTCATTTCACGAAAGCTTACAAAAAGGTTAAGTGATGGGTAAAGGAAGGCTTTAGTGTCTTGTCTATGCAAATACGGACTATTTGTCTTTCGTTACCGCGACTCGACGCAAGAGGGCGCGCGTGTAGCACGAACTTTGGGCTCACAACCCGGGAAATGTTATCGCAAGGAGATAAGGGTTGCTGTTTTACATTTGATTTACAGTGGCGGATGAAAAAAAACATAGAAGACGCGTTTTTAAGAAATTTGTCATTTGAAAATGGTACCAGACACTCAAACGGGCTAAAGGCTCAATGATTCGTACGTACTGTGTATATGTCATGCATTACTCATCTAGCCACCATTTGGAGACTCGTAGAGATTATGAACTTTTATATGGGTGCAAAACTTGGAAGGTTACCAGTGGAATATCTCAAAAACTGCAGGTCTTTATTAATAACTGTCTAAGAAGCATCCTGAAGAGACATTGGCCCAACACCATGACCAATGTCGAGTTGGGGGGGTGACAAACCAACCGTTGCCCAAGAAATACCAAGGAGCGAAAATGGCGATGGTTAGGACGTACACTACGAAGACCTGCAGACCATATATCTAAAGTGGCCTTGAAGTGGAAGCTGTTTGGAGGTTCTCGACGACCAAGATGACCCACCCAGACGTGGAAGAGGTCCATTTTAATCTAGGCCGTAGAGAAAAAAGCTCAGAGCTAACCTCTTTAGCCATGGACAGACAGGAATGGAAGAGCCTAGTGTTAGCCCCAGACTCCGTGGAGTAAAGGGACGATAGAGAGTCAGAAAGTACAACGTATCGGGTTTGAAGCCACAAAAAAATCTGCGCAAAGAATGTATCTAAAACATATATCTTTTTTAGACATAAAATATCCCAATATTATGGTTTAAAATTAATTAGAAAAGAGAGAAATTCGGGATAAGCCTCTTTTAAGTCGCATTTAATTCCTGAAAATAATGACACTGTCATCTCTTGTCATCTTTCAGGGGGCGGTGTATAGCTATAAAAATATTGACTCATATGAAAATACGTACCGGTGACAAAATTATAAGCGTCAAACAAAGACTTAAATAGTCAAGTATGCTTACACATGTTATGGGTCCCACTGTGTATAATTGACTTCTTCTTTTTTTGTCAATATTTACGTTTACGATTTGAAAACTGTTTCGAGGAATAGTTTTCCTTCAACATTTATAGTACACGAATATTGAAAATCGGCTTAAAAGCACGAAAATATGAATTATCGAAATTACATCAAACCAATCAACTGCGAGTCAGACTCGCGTGCCTAGGGTTAAAATTTAATTTTGTTGCCTTAAAATATCCTCGGCTCTCTTAATATACAAATATTTACATGGATCTATGAAACATTATACTTACTCGATTAGGATTTTTTAACACAAAACAAGTGCAATCTATCTATACAGGTCGCGGCACGAGTGGTGGGGGACTAGCGCATGTGTTCATTGGCGCACAAAAATACTAAGTGCGATAGAGAAAAAATTACTAGCACAGTCAAGGTCAGACCTCTTAAACCTAGTGCTACCTGTAGCAGCTATACTAATAATAAAGCAGATTCTAAAGGCTTTAATTTTAGTTTTACTGCTGTCAAAACTTGAATTTTTCCACAGTAACTTAGTTTCTAATTCTAAGATTTAAGGACTGTTTTGCAATGAAGAAAATTTAGTTTTGACAGCACTAAAACTAAAATTAAAGCCTTCAGAATTGGCTTCAATGTAGTGATAAGATAAAATAGTTGTGTCTGTCCATTGAATATTTTTGCAAAATTTTTAATGAAATGTATTTACGTAAAGTACTATTTAATTAGCATTGTAACCTTAAACAAAAATTTTAGAATTTTTGTCTGTCTGTCTGTCTGTATGTATGTACTTGTTTGTATTTATGTTCCATTTTAATTCGAGAACAACTCAACGTATTTGGATGCGGTTTTCTTTTTTATCATCGTATTGACCCTGGTCAACATGTAGGCTATAAGGAGTGTTAATAAAAACCTGCACCCATGGTACAGACTCTCCATGGTCTAGTCTGGGAGCCACTGAATACTTGTTCAAATGTATAACTATTTATGTAAAATAAAAATATTTTTCATTTTCTTTTTTTTACACGGTTAGAGCCACAGACGAAAGCCTAGTCTAATAATAGCAAATTGAAGTTTAAAAAACCAGCCAAGTGCGTGTCGTGCCACGCGCAGTGTAGGGTTCCGTAGTTGCTCTGCACAGTATGCGGACTTCTTCTCCAAGTACATTTTATAAGTTTGTCGACTAATACAGATCGCGCCATACTTCTATTATGCTCGGAAGTTGCTCTTCCCAAGAACGGCCCATATATTTTGTTTCTGCTGATGGGAATCGCCCCGTGTTTAGCGGGGACTAAAACTTTGGCGCGATCTGTACTCGTTAACTTGTAAAGCCTACTTAGCTGTGATAGTTTTCCTTTCAATTTCGTTATGTATACTACTGACGTGATTTTTTTCACATCTCCAAATACAACCGGTTTCGCTGGCACGGTGGGGGAAACTTGACTCTAACAAAAATTTACACTTTTAAGCTTAATATTTCGCAAACGGAACACTGGATCGAAAAATGATCTTCTCACACCCCCAATATTTTTAAATTACCTATCCAACGACACTCTACACTAGGGGATAGACGAGAAAAAAAAAATCATCCCCACTTTAGGTGTAGGACACTAAAAAAAAAACTTTCAAAATTTTACTATACCACTTTATCGGCGTGATAAATATGTTTACTCATGCCAAATTACAACTTTCTAGTACTAATAATCTCCAAGCCAAGCCGCGGACAGACAGACAAACGGACATGGCGAAACTATAAGGTTTCTTTGTTGTTGACTAAGGAACCCTAAAAAAACGACCAAATTGAAATATATGTTTTTTTTAGGAAATATTAGTAGCTGGCAAGAATTATAGGATTAGTTAGTCAGTTATAGTTAGTTAGTCAGTCTTTAGAGAGAGAGTGTACTCTTACTCTCTCACATACTCTCTTAATTATTACTCCAACTGATGCCGGGCCCAGTGGGGCCCGAAATATATCTTGGACTATATTATGTTATTCTACAATAATTGTGTTTCTTTTACGTGTATTTACCTATATAATTATATATAAAAAACGAAAAAACAAGCTGATAAAGGCAATATATATATTTTTCATTATACTCTCTTAATGCAATATAAGCCTGCCTCCACTCCCCTGTTGTGTCGCAAGTGATGGCTAATTTCAAAATAATTCATAGGTACTAGATACTCATATGAAGGTACAATCCATTTAATATGATGGCTATGATATGACAAAGGTTAAAGCAATGAATTAATTCTGCCGTACAAAAGTGACTTTGTTCAACCTATATTTAAATACAAACATAATATATTGATATTTCATTTTGTAGGTTGTATGAATATAAAGTTTACTTAGACGAAATCTTGTTACAGCCTGGTATATTGAAGTACTCGATACGTTGAGTGCAGACAAAATTTACTTAATTTTCCAATAATGGAATTGATTGACTTCATTTTGTTGTTTTTCGACAATTATTTTGTTTGAGCTGCGCAAATTTTATAAATTGGATTGGAGAGAATCGCATTAAAAAGAATCTGTCTATAAAACGGATAAAAAAGTCATTAAATACATGTATCTACTCCCATAATGCAACAAGGTAATTGAAACATCAAAATCAGTTGTATAAGTATATAGATTGTTTATCCGATGTTTAATTTTACATTATAACACCGCGATTCTGCGTTGCGATTGGCCCAGTTTATTATAAAACCGATAGAGACCCAATCAACAACAGAGACGATAAATAAAACCAGACCTTACTTCGTAAGCCACGCCTCCGTTATCCTGATTGGCCTTCAAGGCAGCATTACCGACGTATCCAAAATTCATAAACGAATGTCTTCTTCTCATTTTTCGTGAAATTGTTAGTTGGAAATATTGTGAACAAAGACGATATATTTGATGGTCGTAGACAAAGTATTGTGTGCAACTGAAGTTCGTTTGTTTTGTAAACAAGCACTCGTGTCCCAATGTCTCAAATTATGTTACAGTTGCACAAAATACTATTTTTTGTCCTTTATTGGCTCGATATATAGCACCACGGACAAACCTTCTTGGTTCTTTTATTGTGGTATTATTAGCTTAAGTTTTTGTATCTTCTTTCACCAATAAATAAATTTTAAAAGTATTATTTAAAGTAAAGTAAAATAATACAATTTAATCTTTAAGAACTGTGAAAATATGATACAGTATTCTTTCTTGTTACAAAAAAAAAATATTATTGCAAATGCATATCTGGATATTTCAAGTGGAGCAGTATAACATTTAAATAATTTGCTGGTAATATCTTTAATCAAGTAAATCAATGTTAGCACTTCCTCTGAAGCAAATTGCCAGTTTCGACGTCAGAATTGTAGATCAGATTTATCTAAGACACGGGTCTCGATTCCGATGAAGTCAGACATTTAATTAAAGTTTTAACCACAAATTACAACTTTACTTTAATTTAATGCCAGTAACAGTCAGTGGGTAATCAATCCGTATTGACTTCAGCAAAGGCCATCGAAAGAGGATGCTTCAATATTTAAATTTTTAGCAAAAGTCTCATATTTATAGATAGCAGGAAGTCCTTTTATTAGTTAACTTAGTCACAAAAAGGCAAAAACTAATTACGTTAAAAGAGAGAAATATGACAGGTGATTTTTGAAAGGCGGTCGTGTATTGTAATTAATTTGGGACGCATAAATTTACACTGAGTTTTTATTGGGTTCCGTAACCACAGAGGGTGCCAAATGGTAATAATAATAGCCTCACAGCCGTTCTCGGCCACAGCGACAGCTTCTTTAACTCCTGTCAAGTTTGAGAGCTATGTGCTATGAGCTCTCTGATTTGCTCTCAAGTGACTCGCGTAACCAATTTTTGCATTAAATGTACGCCCACATAGGGCGTACGTCAGGACACCATTGATATAGTTATAAGCGATGTTCGCAGGTGGCCGAGACTTAAGGTCGTCCCTTTTTCGGTCTAAATCGGACCTTCGTTGTTGTTCAAAGTCATAAACATTCCTTTGAACAAGGTTCCGCCACTCTGCGCGTTGAGCTGCCTTATCCTCCCACTGCGATGGCTCAATTTTGCATCTTTTTAATTGTCTTTTTAGAACATCCTTGTACCTTTGGTACTGGCCTCCACTTTTTCGCTTTCCGGACTGGAGTTCTGAAAAGAAGATGCGCTTCGCCACTCGCTCCTCCGCCATCCGCGACACGTGTCCGCACCACCGAAGCTGTCGCCGCATGATACGCCTCTATGCCACCCACATTGGCGCGTTGCAGCACTTCAGTATTTCGCACCCGATCAGACCATCTGATCTTAAGTATATTTCGGAGGCATTTAAGGTGGAATCGGTCGAGGGTGCGGATTTGGTATGGTACCCTATCACTAAGCCTCCGCTTTCTGTCCGTCCGTCTGTCTGACTGTCTGTCCTGTTACAGAGTTCGACAGCTTCAGCCGTTATAGGTAGCCACCAGTGGTGAAGGCTCCATAGAAGCCGATTTCCACCGGCTTAGCTTTCAGAAATATTTCCAATTACAACCAACTAATCCACCATTCATTATTTTAATGTACAATCTTTTTTGTGTGCCCCTAACTAAGAATTACTAAAAAAATCGCCTGCGTGAAACGAAAAGCAAATCTTCCGTACACATTATTTCAACTCATTATGGCGCGCAGCGCTGTTTGCACAAAATTGGGAGGTTAGGGCGCGGGTGGTCCATTAATTAACCTTGCAACTTTGCCACGTTGGACACTATTGGGCAGGCTCCCATAGTGAGCAATTTTTGTATCGGCTTACCAACGTCATAATTCCACCCCTCGCCACTGGCTAGCCAAAGACATTTTCATAGATTAGGTGTGACCATGCACTCTACCACGCAGTGGCGTGTACAGAACTTTTTGCTGGAAAAGCAAGCAATTGGTCAAGAATAACAATAAAAAAATATGAAAAAATTTAAATACCACTTTGAAAAAAAAAAATGTATGACGCCAGGTAGACAATACAAACAAACAACACAAACTTGTTTTTTTCAAATAAATATTTAAATTTTTTCATGTTTTTTTTATTGTTATTCTTGATCAATTGCTTGCTTTTCTAGCAAAAAGTTCTGTGCACGCCACTGCTACCACGGCAAATTATAAAAAATCAAGAAATGTAACACGAAGTTCCGATATAAAGTCCTCGAAAAATATCATTTTTAAACGTTGTTTCAGCTGTATCTTGATAACGGTAATACAATCAAGTTTCAAATATGGTCAGATTGTAGAATATACAAGTAAAACAACAAATAATAAAAATTGGGTTCCGTACTCAGAGGGTGCGGAAGAGTTTATTAGGCGCTACCATTCTAGCGCCTTGTTTTTGCCACTTTGATGTTAATGTAGCATCTAAAGGTGTATTGTTTAAATATTACTAGAGTGCATTACAAACTAGAAAAAAACAAAAAGAAACAAATTTTAAGTAAACTAATATTAAAAACGAAAACTTGGGCCATGATTCGAACCTGGGACCTCTTGCTATGCTTTGCCATGAATGATGAATGAATTCACATGAATGATCCGTCCCATCTATACTGTTCTTTTTCCAGTCCTGTTTTTATCACTAAATACAATTGCTATAGCTTAATTTCTGAAAGATTTTCTTTTATATTTTTTTTCAGAGAATATACGTCATTTTAGAACCTAATTTTCATTATTTTGGTTTAAAAATTAATAATAATTTTTTAAATATTTTTAAACAATTTTCGCATATGACGTCACTTGGGAATTTTAAGCATTATACTGAGTGTGATTGCTCATAAAAAAGTGGTTTTGTCTGTGTCTGTCTACTCATCTGTCATCCATCTGTCAAATCACTCAGAAGCAAATTATTAAAAATTTATCTGGATAGCAAAGGACAAATTTCTAAACAGCCTTTTCTCAAGTGACGTCACACGAAGGCAAATGGAAGTTGCAGCTTTTTCACAAAAATATTCATCATCATGAGGTTTTTTGGATTACAAGTTCTAAAATACAGTTTAATAAACCAAAATCTCGAAATGGTTTTCGAATTAACATACCTTAATATAATTTAATCTAAGCGAATTGTTTAATCAATGACATCATAATATTACAATCATAACATAATTGCCTGCAATACTTAAAAATTCCTTTAAAATAATTTATCGACGACCATTTATCAGGTTTACAAAAAACTGAGCCACTTTGACTACATTCAGGTTATAAATGTCTTCCCTGCGCGTGAAAATGTTCCTCAATTTCATTTTGCAAAAGCCTATCTGTCATGTCTAACCACGTGACTGAGATAGCGGAGAAAAATAGGAATACCGCCAGGAGACAAAAAACCTTAAATATTAGCGCCATTTGTTAACCGTTTATTGCGCAAAGGGAAAATACACATTTTACATTGTTTGTCATTAGGTCGTTTTGTTAACTTTTACTGTGTAAAGTTGTTACGAATCAATAACAACATGAAAATATCTTGAAATTATAAACTTCAAGAAAATAGAATCGATTAAAGGTTATTATTGTAAATTACTAGCGATTAAATTGTGCATTAAATTTTATACTGTAGATTCATAAACCTAAGTAGTTTCTAAACAAGAAAAACAAAGATAAGTTATGCACTTTGTACCGAGGAACTAATGTTTGACCTTAAATAAAAGAAAACCTAAGCCTTGAAAAAAAAAAACGGTGTGATAAAAGTTATCACGTTTCTATAGATGACTAAAAATTTATGTAACTTTTGATTTTACAAAAAGAAATATAATATACAGAACTTGACTTATAATAAAGTGTGTATTGTGGGTTGGCCGGGCTAATGCCAGTGTCTGATATAATGATCAGTGTGACGTAGTTGATTACATACATTCACGCTTTTCGGGACTGTATAATTGTATCCGATACTTATATAAATATACGTGAATATGAACACATTTTTATTTATTTTCTTATTAACCTGTTCTGTGGCATCAAGCCATGATCTTGACTAAAATAAAATAATTACCTAATAATTATGCATCAAAAATGCTAGGGAAACAAGCTATAATTTTGTTTGTGTAATAAAAATAAAAATTGAATATATAAAAGGTAAAAAAATAATAAAAATAGAATTCTTCGAACCGAATTTCACTTCTATCTTCGGTCAGTGTTGTTATTATTTTTTATTAAATTTATTTATTTACCCCTACATCTGTGTATACATTTCATACATACATTTATACATAATAAAATATATATTGTAAACATATAAAATAATAAGCCAAAATTTACTAGTGCGCGATTTAGGATTTTCTTGATTTTTTATTATTATTATTTTTGTTTCAGATTAATTCAGAAAATACATAACTTCACTAGAATCTAATAACTATTTCTATAGATATCCTCAGGTTTCTGAAATTTGCGAAAAAAATCGCAAAGCCTATATATCTCCGAGAATTCTACAGGTTAAAGAAAATATATCATAGTTTATAATCAATTCACTAACTTATAAAAAAAATGTCGGCTAAAACTGACAAAAAATAATAACACTTTTGTCAACCTTGTTATCACTTGGGATAGAAAGCTGTTCAAATAGAAGCACTGCCAGAAGATGAAGCAGAAAGTACTTGTGCGGTGTAACCTACTGAACCTCATTACTGATTTTACATTAGGGAGCTTTATGTACGTTATGGTGAAAAAAGCTAGGTAAGTAGGTAGGAAAGAAGATTTGAATTTATAAAACTTGGGGTCTCTTTGTGATATTTATTTGTTTGTTACTGCAATAATGGAAGATTTTTGCCTCAACCTAGCTACAGTAAGGACCAAATTTTGTTCAATTTTTCTTCAATCGTTAGTCGATAATCGATCCGTAAATAGTTTGTAAAAACTTAATACATTCAATATAATGCGTTTTTTATATTGTATTATTCATAAAATAAATATATTTTTATTAAATCTGTGCAAAATAGCTTTATTATATCATTAGCTAAGATATTCTGTTAGTACCTTCTCTTTTGTGCCCTATAACAGTCGAAACAGATGACCTTTTTTGGGCCCTGCAGACGATATTCTCTTACACGATATACCAATCACTTTAGACCCTTTTAAAGGCTCATCTGATCAGACCCTCAAGGATTAGGCCAGCAAAAGCACAGGGTCCGAGATAGGATTAAATAGGGAAATGGTCCAGTAAATCGCTTAGGCTTAGCTTGAGATTGCTGATAAAAATCACCTTGCTTTGGGATTTCTCGTTATGCCCAAAAATCACATGCTTGTTGACTTTATAAACTGACACAGAAAACGAGGATAAAATTAATATAAACTGTAGAGTTATAAATCGCCTGATAGGGACATTTCATACTTACCACATTATCCTAAATTACTCAAATCCGCAAAATAATTCGCAAAACCTATAAACTGCCTTGAATTTTAGAGGTTAATTAACTTTTATTATCTTAAACAATCTTAAACAGCAGCTTAAAAATAATTAGAATTTCCAAAAACGTGAATTTAGTTGTACATTTCAAAATAGAAACCAATAACTTCATGTCTATAGTTTTCGCTTTTGGTCTCTTCTTATTGAATATAGAGGCTCAAAATTTAGCAGAAAGAAAACACCCTCGGGTGATTTAAAAATGTGTAAACTATGGCACTAAGATAAGAACCAACAATAATGAAAAAAAAAAAAATACAAATTTTTAGATTCATTATGTTCTTCTCTGTGTACAAGTGTATGATTACTTCGTTTATTTTACTTTTTCCTATTATGATGGTGTTGCTGTCAGAAATCTCTGTTTAGAGATAAGCTCGCCAATGTGCATCTTTTTTTCACTGTAACTTTGTTTATGTTTATATTTCTGTGTGTGTACAATAAAGAATAAAGAAGAATTCACGCTGCACACTTAAAATTTCAAGCAGTAATTAAACAAGCCATAAAATGTTAAACTGGAAATTAGATATTCCAATGACAATATCTAAGAGAATCCGTAACTAATGAAGTAATCAGAAGGTAAAACGTCGCGTCGCCGGAAATAAGATATATCTTCCAAGGACTGGGTATCTTGCCCTTTGAATTTCAAGTGAAATTTTCTCACAGCATAAAATACCATTTCTATTTGCCTGAAAATTTATATTTTTAACATCGCAACTTTAACAAGTACATTTATAGGTCATGAGACATCTGATTTTTGCATATTAGTTCTACTAAAAGCATTTCTTAAAAATTCTTAGGTCATAAAAGTGGAATTTTCATCGAATTCTTAATAGCAAAACTATGTATGAAAAACCAATTAGTTTTCATTGGAAGACCAAACCTTGTAATAACATTTATTTACTGAAACAAAGTATTCATTATACCTGAAAACAAGATTGAAATGGTTGTCGGAGAAGCACTTTCGAAGCCTGGCATTGTTTGATTTAAGCAAATAAGAAAACCAAATGTTCATTTTAATCGAAAATATTTAATTTCAAGTTCAATGAACTATATTACCTGTTAAAAAATAAACCTTTTACAGAGCCTGAAATTTAATTGTATGCGAATTTATAAAAATAACTGCTTATTTTTCTGTTTCAGCAATTCGACGCGATGTGCAAAGCAGAAATCTCGTTCCTAATACCAAGGATATTTTTAAATGTAAGTATAGGTATGATGAACCTTGAGGCACGTAAATAAACCAAAATATATAGGTACAGAAGGACACTCAAAGTGGGAGCAGGCATCCCTAGTGTTCTCTTTCAGCGCTGGCCCAGAATGAATAAATAATTAGTCAAATAAAATATTCCGTTTTGTGTGTTGCCAGTGTCTGTGCATGTGGTGCGTACTCCGGTTATACCACCTCCTTCGAGCTGGTGTTACGTGGAAGGGCTCAGCGCCGATCGAGCTGTGACTGCTGCCTCCTGCGATGCGCTCTCAGCTGGCAAAGGAGCGGGATCCCTTTCCTGCCAGTCTCCAGCAGCGAGATTCCCTTTCGCCCCCGTGCGAATCGACGCTCCTTCTGGGCAACGTCGAGAGCGATACAGACGCGAGTCTTCATTCGCTCTGACGACGTCACTTGTTATAAACTTTCTGAAAATCTTCCATGTAATGAGCGTTTTTCTCGTTGTTTTTTTTTCTTAGTTCTTGACTTTCCGCCAGATGTCACTGTCCATGTCAGCATACTTAGAATATGTTCCTTAGCAATCAATGTCAAAGTAGTTTTTGGTTTGTTTGGGATCCGTACAAATTTTGTCTTTGATTCTGTTGCTAAAGTATATGACAGTGCCATCTAGGAATCTTATTTAACACTAAATTTGACACAAGGAAAAACGCCCATTAAGTACAATAAACGTTTATTTTATGCATGAGATTCAATCGTCTGGTATATAACAACGTTGATTTTAAATAAAGTGAATAATGAAAAAGAAAAAAGTAGCAAGATAGCTGAAAATTTCAACATATATAAAGGACACAAATTTATGTTAAATTTAAACATACATAAAGGACACAAATTTATGTTAAAAGTCTTTCGTTCTCTGGTTTGTCTGACAAGTCGAAACACAATTGGACTAATGGGGTTGGGTCAATATGTAAGGGTTGCTTTTATTGTGTTGTGTATCATTGTTAAGCTTGTGTATATACAAAATTAAATGTTTGTAAATAATAAACGGTTTTAAACAAAATGTTTTGAGGAACTTTGTAAATAAAAAGGCATTTAATTAGCAAACAGCGGCGAAGAAATCGCAGGCGACATGTTTACCGCTTGTATATTACCGAGAACATAGAACATATATTAAATGTAAATGTAGATAAATTAAATAAAAAAGTTATAAAGTGATGAAAAAAATGTCACAGAAAGTTATTGTATTGTAATAAATGTGAAATAAATTCAATGTTATTGTATGAGTGTTTTTTACTTAACCATATCTCAACATACACAGTAACAAGATAGTGACCCTTGCCCTAATAAATTAATGTGACGAAATTAGTATCATTTGTGTGTGCCCGGCTAGAGCAAGCTTATCTACCCAATTTTCCATAATTTAAAATTTATTGAGGAAAATCTAAAAACAATGGATAACAATTTTAACTTATTGGAAAGCAAATTTTCTAACGAAGCCGTAAAAACATTCAACAATTTGAAGAGTAAAGGGAAAGAACAAAGAATGTCACATCGTAAGGAAGGGAATAAATGTGTAAACAATAAAAACAGATTTTTTTTTTTTCGTTTCTTAAAAGGCAAAGTAACACCTAAAACCAGAGTTTAGCGAAAATGAAGATACAATCTTATTTTACCAAGTGAAAAAAAAAAACATTCAAATTATCCACACATTTATTTTAGCCCGAAAATAAAAAAATCTATTAAAGTTATTTATACATTTATTCTAGCCCTTCCTTACAATGTGACATTCCTTGTTCCTTCCCTGTACCCTTCATTTGCAATTTCTTTGTGTTAATAAATACACAAGTTTCAAGGATGCCAATGCTTTTACTTTTTTAGGATTCCACACCTTATCATGGAAAACCAGAACCCTTCTAGGATCACTTTGTTGTGTCACCATATAGTGTCTGTTTGTCCGCTTGCCCGTCTTTCTGTCAAGCAAGGTCCTTTTACTTAGAAACGGCTTGTGATATTTACTTAAAATTAATATCGAATATTATAGTTTATAGCCTAATGCTTGGAAAAAATATTTTGTTTCTTGTTTACAAAATATATTTTGATACAAAAATCGCAGTCACTGACTGATTAAAACAAATCTTGAAATTTTGTGCGAAGGGAGGTCTTCTGGCACAAGTGAAGGAATAAACCCGGAAATCATTAATTTACAATTGTATGTGGAATTAAATAGATACTTGACCAACTTAATTTTGCTGTTTCGTTTTACATACTTTGTTGTTAGTTAAAATTATTTGAGTCTACAAACATTAATTGAGTGTGGGAGTAAAGTATGTTCTGCTTTAATTCAAAGACAAAAAATGTTAAATGCAACCAAAATATTGAAGTTTACATTGAAACCCTGGAATTTTCTGAACTTTATGCAAATAAAAATGAACTTTGCAATATTTAATCCTCTTAAAGCCTTCATTCGCGACAAGTGAATTATAAAATTTTAATATTTAACAGATTCCGCCAGCTGCAATTATTTTAACTAAAGTCCAGTTTTTTTATAGTTTTATCGTCTCTATTATTCTATATTAAATAATATAAAAAGGAGATTTTTTTTCTGTGGTCAGAAAATCGTTGAATATTTTTGATCTTTATTTAAAATTTTGAGGAAGGTTTTTAAAAAATAGTGATGGGCAAATAAAAACAACAACATATACATCATCACTATATACATCCCTGAGGGCGAAATAGAGATGTTTCTGAAAGTGGGTTTAGTCCAACCTCGTACACCCAAGTTTCACCGATGATTATTACATATCCCATCATAGGTGGTGAGACCTATCGCGGTACTTTAGCGCCAAATTGGACCTTCTTTTACGTGCGTTCCGAAGCACGCAGACCGAAAACATCAGTGCCGCTGCGGATTTGAATCCGCGGCCTATGGATAAGTAAGTGGTCAAGACGTTCGCACCACTAGACCACAGAGGACGCAAAATACTTTTTTTTGAATTTAATGTTTTTCTTGTGTACTATGGGGATAATTTCGTCGATCCCAATTTTAGACCGTATCGCAATGAGAAATTGCAGCGGTAATTTCCTTGATGTTACATCATCAGGATCCTTCTCTGTCAAGATATATAAAAATAAAAAATAAAAAATTTGATTCTAATTCAAATTATTTAAATGCTTTCTCATTCACAGTTCTAGAAGTAAAAAAAGCTTTAGTACAGCCGCCTGCAGTTCAAGCTCCCTATTTGTAAACGATTTTAACGGCTATGAACTGGGATCCAAAAACATCTTGATAAATGTTAAATAATCATGTATTATATCTTCTATATTTTACATAATCATTTAGTGTTATACTTTGCTTTGATAACCCAATCAAAACTGATGACACTTTTTAATTAGATTTGACGAAGCCGGCGAACGATGCTACAGAAAATTACAACTTTCACTATTAAGAGGGCTCCCCTAGCCAAATGCAGATTCTTGCTTCTTTTTAGCAACTTTAAGCTCGTTTGTGAACAGAAATTAAAATAAATAAAAAATACAGCACTTATCTCCAATATCTTGCCTTGAAGTTCCACAATGAAATTATTTTTTTACGTTATTAATGTCTTACGACATCTGCTTTCAAAAGAATGACTGTAGTTGAAGATTCCATGCATCTACATCTCAAATTGACGTCATTTATTTTCGAACAATACACTAATGGTTAGATAATTTAATAACTTAAATAATACACAAAAAAAAATATTGAAAATACCATTTTTTTATTTTTCTTTCAAATAACTACATCAATTGGTACGAATTCTAGAGCAAAAGTTGTGCGCGAGAGCGGCCGGCAGTGTGCCGCTGGCTGTTCGACGTGGAATCCGTGTCGTTTGTGCTCGCGCCAGCCGCTCTGCACCATTGACCATTTCTTTTAGTAGATATTATGAATGGTATATAGTTGCAGTGGGTAGTGAAGACGAGAAGATTTATGTTGTGGAACAATATTATAGACATATTATAAAATGCGTAAAGACGCTTTGTTTTGTTTTTTTAAGGACATATTGATAGTGAATAGCACAGGTGGTAGAACGTTGGCCTCCCAATCTTGAGACCCAGGTTCGATCCCCGGTCGGGCATGCACCTATCATTTTTTCTAAATATCGTGCATAGTCTTTGTATCTAATACTTGTTACTTGTTCAACGGTAAAGGAAAACACCGTGATGAAACCTGCATGCCCTAAAAAGCATAGTTCACACTCGGGAACACCTCTGACACCCCCTCGGGGATACATGTCGTGACGATATTTGTACTCAACACAAAATATCAGACTCATCACATCTCCATAATTTATCGACAGATAAAACTCCGATACGTAAAATATATACATAGAGTTATGAAACCACAGACACGAACGTAACGGTTCAGTGCATAGAGCATTGTGTCGTGAATAGTCGTGATGTTTTTGTTTTCCTGTTTGTAGACATCTTATTCGAATAACGTAATATTTATTATTTTATCGATTCGGTATAATACGACTTCACTTATTTGACAGGACTAACCTTATTTTAGGCGTACCGTCTTTGTCTTGTGATACAAAAACAAGAAGACAGCACGCTTAAATTTAGTTAAATAAGTAAAGCCGTATTACACCGAATCGACACAAATAAAAATTAATAATAATAATAATAATAAATTCCGTTATTTTTAATATTACATTTACTTTTGTTTTTGGAACGAAGTTCCTTATCGTACGTTACAAACACTTGACGAATGAGAGCTTTGCCGAAAAAAGTGTAAGCCTTCGACCGACAGAAATTTGTTTTTGTTTTTTCTGTACCCTGGACCATCCCCCAATTCCTCTCCTGACCTATGAGGGGGTCAACATTGTACATTGAATATTGTTTCTATTTTCCAAGCTTGGTAGTATGTTTTTATTGTTGGAACTATCGCAGCAGAGCTAGACCGAAAAACGTGCAAGGCTTCGACCGTCACGACACTTTTGCTAATAGTATGTTAGAACTTCGTTCACACCGGAATTCCCACTACATTTAAAGATTTTTCGTTTTTATTGAAATTTTTTAAAACTAATGAAAACTGCGATGACAGTTTAATTTAACAACAAAGTAGTTACGCGGGGTAATAGTTTAATTTAAGTAAATATTAAAAAAACGGACAACTCACATATTTTTTTATATTTATGATGTCAACCTATTTTTAATAAATTTAAGTTATCAGTTTTGATTAATTACAAAAAGGCGGGTTTCTCACAATCCTACTGCGTGCAGGGCACTTAAGTGAGATTTGGCAATGAAACAATGAAAATATACCATATTAAATAAAATAAGTTTTAATAAAAATAGGTTACTAGATTATCTACCTGAAAATAGGTGAACATGATTAAGTCTATTATTTAATACTGCCGCCTCTGTCGCTTCAAATGCTTGTGTTGTGCGACTGTAATGCCAGGCTACTGACCTAGACAATGACAGCGCGTCATTGTGGTTTTGCTGCGAACTTATAGATGTCGCTGTATCATTATTACGATGTTTTGTAGAGGTGTGGTACGGTGCGGAGGTAGCGAACGCTCAAGGCCGTTGGCTCTCGGAGCCTTCCTTAGATCATCTACAGCAGGGGTGGGCAAACGGTCGATCGCGATCGACCGGTCGATCGCAAGGGAATCTATGGTCGATCGCACGCATTCCTAAAAATGTACTGACGTGTTGGGCTAATTCCAATAACAGTGGTCTTTTCACCAGTCAAAATACCAGTATTTAAAGTGGCTTCATACTTATTTTTAGTAGTTATTACAGTTGCCACAAAATAAGAGGCCCGTTTTGACAGATAAGAACGACCATAGAATATAACTCTACATGTAATAAATGAAACGGTTAACAAATAATTATTAACTTTTTGGGTTTAAAGAAAATAAATAAACGTTATTTAATTATCACGGAACATATTTCAAGTATTATTTTCACGCATATTCCAAAATAAAATGCAATTTTGAATTACTACACAATGTCTCAAAAACAGTTACATTCTCAGTCAATTTTTTCTTAATAATAGTGTTGTAACCAGATAATCGCCTAATTTCACGGACTCAATTCGATTCCACGTGAAAATAATTTACTTGTTTTAATATTGATAAAATAATTGTAATGGTCTGTAATTAGCTTTTGTGAGACCGGTACACAAAAAGCCAAGTTTAAATTTCCTTTTTTGTTTTGCAAATATGAACTTTTTAAATTTGAACATTTGCATGTATTTGTAACGGTGTCGCGTATACCGAAAAATATAATATAATAATTGTGCTAAATAATGTTACATACCACTTAGCTTTTAAACTTACAGTTTACAAAAACAAAAAATATATATATAAAAAACATGCATTTATTGCTTGAAGTACCATTTTTTTATTAATGAATTGGTTTACAGGCAGTTTTCCATAAAACATCCTATCAATAGACAGATTGGCTGGTAAGAAATATGGCAGTATTTTTTTTTATAAGGCAAGGAGCAATTTTTTCATGTTGAAGCCTACATATTTTTCTCACTGGCAAGTATTTTATATCTATCAACCTAATTTGAGGTCAGTGAAGTACTACATTACAAAATATTAATGGCACGTAAGAATTTCCATTTCAGCTTCTTTTCGTAGAGAAAAAAAATTAAAAGCTAGTTTTAGCACCCGAAATATCTTTATGTCACCTATTGGAAGTCGTTGTGCTCCCGTTTATTTCTAGTGTTTTTTTCTTGTGACTTTAGGCTTTACTTTTGAACTGTTTATATTTTCTTTCACGTTGACCTTTGCAATTATGTTTATTTTGGAAATTATAACCAATAAACTTGAAAATATTTCAAACGATAACAAGCTCATAATATTTTGAATCGATTTCTCGTGAGAATCGGTTGACATAGTTACCGATTTGCATGTTTCACATCCATAGATACGTTGCGATGACATGTGTCAAAACGGACCTATTACATTGTGACTACTTTAGTTATTAACTTGTATAGTAAGAAACTGTACTTCTTTAATTGTAAATAAAAGTATATTTAAATAGTAATATGTGCGCAATACCTACAATAAACGATTTAACATAAAAAAATATTGTTTTATTGCAAGTCGATCGCTTGTCGTCTCAATTTATTGATATAGATCGCCATTAGTGAAAGTCTGCCCACCCCTGATCTACAGCAACTTGCTGCTCACAAAACACGACCTGAAACCATACCCAAAGGTACCAATGAACGGCATGATATCCATCCGTCAGACAGTTTTTCACTAAACTAGCACGGCGAATGGCTTTTGCCATTGTTATTTAGATTCTGAGGCATGGACATAAAATCTGTTATTCTAATACTAGGTATAAGTTATTTTACATTGTAATACCTGACAAGTCTGTATGTACTTTTTACGAAATAAATTCTCATTCTCATTCGCACTTAATGTGTAATTCTTAACACTTTTATGTTCTACTTAGAAAATAGTTATGAAAGACACTGTGTGTGTTACTACAAAACGGCGTTTAATTTTAGACAGTGTTTAAATCTGTTGTTGTCGCCTTTTCTTTCATATCGTAAAAAAGTGACAGCAACAGATTTAAACACTGTCTAAAGTTAAACACCGTTTTGTAGTAACAGCGACAGTGTTTAAAACCACTTTTTACTGTAACACTTTAAGTTCCTGGCTAATCTGCCTATGAGTCCGCAATAAAAACTGCCCATAGCCTATCATGCTGGCGTCTGTACAAAGGAAAATGTCATGGTATTGACGTTATTCTGAAAAATCATTTACATGAACGACCGCTGCGCCATTTAGAAAGATCAACTTAAAAGGGAGGGGCTTTAAGTAATTGGCTTACAGTCGCAGGTTTAATTTGTTGCTCTGTTAAGGTTACCAAACAAAGAAAAATAAACGGTCACAAAATGAATAAATCATTTTCATTCCTATGACCTTATTTTTAATTAAATATTCAGTCGAGAGTTCATCGAATTAGCTTTGTTTCCTTGGCCCTTTGTTCGCGGTTTTGGATCGGTTTTCTTGGTCGAGATCTTCCACGTAAGTCACACACTACAAAACTACAGGTTCAAATTAACCCAATGCTAGGCATTGATATTATGTTGGTACATCAATTATATAGTTAAAGTAGTTAAACTACTAGTTAAATAAAGTAGCATGGCGTCTGCTGCATCAGTTCTTGCGCTCAAAACAAAAAGTTTGACAAAATATGAAGACAGCTGTCTATTTAATCGATCGATTTACATTTATCAGTTAATCCCATCCCTTGATTTTTTCAAACTGCTGATAAACGCTGATATAACCTAGTACGTGCGTTCCTGTTGTATTGTTGCAAATACTATCAGCTTGTATTCAAAGAATTGGAAAAGTCAATTTTTAAGTGTGATTTTGTGTTGCAAGTGATCAAATTTGCTTGTGAAAAACGAAAAATTGGTGATATTGCAATAAGAATAAAATTATAATTGAGACGCGCGCCTGTTCAAAGTTATTTTGTAGGTTTCATAGGCAGCTGACACAGATTATCCGACACAAAATTCTATAGGAAAAACCTCAGAATAAGGAATAAAAAACCTTCTAGAACAGAGAAGATAATAAAGACATTGGACATTCCAAATTTGAAGAAACCATACGTAACTGTCTTACTTTCCCTAAATAAATTCAGTCCTGCTCAAACGCGTTTGTTTTTTAACTCTCTATCCTGCTCTAATCAGATGCCGCGCACGCAAAACTTCAGTTATTTTGAAATCGCGGCTCCATTAGGACATAAGCCATAATTTATTTATGTAATAAATATGGTTTTGTCTAGTTAGTGTCTGCGTGTGCTAGTTTCGTTTCAATCGGTTTTGAAACAAGGAAACTGAATCGCTTTTTTCGTGAAATTGATGATTTTGTAAAACTAATGCAATTAATAGAAGATTGAAAGTATGTTTATTTATAAAGTGTAATTAATAATTGTCTTAAATCAAAAAACACGCCACATTTTATTTTTTTATTTTTACCATCTACATTAATGGAACTGAATCCAATACAAAACTGATGTTTAGCATAGTGGAGCCCCTTAAAGAGATTTGTGTCAGAAAAAATCACGCTATATTTTAAATTAAACACTGTATTTACTTCACAGGTAAATGACATTGAGTTAAATTTACCCACTTGTTTTTGTATTACTTTTTATGAAACAAATTCATTAATTTTTACTTAAAAGACACACAACCATTATTTAAAAAAAACTACATTTAATTTAAAGATATTTCACGGCTTGAGCCGTGATTCAAACTGGGTAAAAAAAAATATATCATGTATGATACCGATAGAAAGGGTCAATCATAAGGATCCATTTATTATTACTAACGTATCTAGTATCTTGAATTAAGTGTTAATACTTAGATATCAACTAATATAATGGAAATAAAATTAAACATTCACCACTTGTGTTCGTTTTGCATGCTTCGGAAGGCACATCAAATATGAGTCCTTCTTCTTCTTTTTCTTTTTCTTTGGCGGGCTTGGTTTCCGCACCTAAGTCTCTTATTTGGACCTTTGTGCGACCAAAGTGTGGTGCCGACTATTCTAGCCAGCCTCGCACGCTAGAATCCCTAGACCGCCCGACCTAGATTGCCACAGGATACACCAAGGACCTTGCAGTCCTTATTTGTGCTCGAAGTACGGCGATCTGTCAAATAGATAGAGACCAATTAAGCATCGGTAAAAAGTAAATGTCAGTGTTTGAATATTAAGTTGACACTCGATACACCTTGTATTGTTTATAAAAATTGTTACATTATTAGTAAATGAAATTATCAACGCTATAAACATAGCAAGTTATAAGAACGACAAATATTACATTCAGTTCTCAAAGAAATCCCAAATACTTGTTATCTATCCAAACTACTTCGCACGTAATAGGTTCGCCTTCTCACACAATGAAATGGGAATTAGTCCATTCGTTTAACCAGTGACAGATGGTTAATTTCGTCCAGTTAATTCTATTGAGTGCCCTCTTCGGGCCACGGGAGTTCCGACACTAATCCTATTATTATACGTCTCTTTATCCCTTGTATGTGGACCTAATTCCTTTTCATTTCTTATCTGAAAGAGCAGACGTGCCAAATTGTATACAAGCCCTTTGCCCGCGACTTCGTCTGCGGTGAAAGAGATACTGATCTCCACCCCTTTTTCTCCACCTTGTTGAGTTAAACATATGGTCACTGAGCTTTCCTTTGAGAATAGCGCAATTATATTTAAAACCATTTTAGCAAACCCTAAACAAGTCATAAGTTACAAGTACAGTTGAGAAAATATAATTTGACCCGTTTCGGAATATCAGATTAACTTTGTATAACAATTTAACAATAGAGGCACGTGCTCGGTAAGTCACGATTCGCGGTCACTACTATCCATAAACTGTGACCAGCTAATATTGATACTTATAATTCACTAAGAAGTCACCAAGAGAATTTTAAGAAAATAAAGTTACTTATATACCCAACATTTTATTAACAATTTCCCACACAAGGTTATGTACGAAATAGTTAAAGATATATTTTTTTAAATATTCAATTAAGATAAATACCAGTACTCATTATAATGTATTACGACCTTCTACTATATATTTACATTTTTTGTAAAAACAGGTGTTCTGATTTAATGAACCTATTATTAGTTGTACGTATAAATAACACTAACATTATTTTATATGTTCAATAATAAAAAATATATATATATCATTTATGTATAACATATTTAACAGTTTTTGTTGTCGAATTCTCCTTTTAAGTTTTCACCTGTTGTAGGAGAAATTCACTCTTTCATCAAAAGTTGCGACAGAATTATAATTAAATAATTAAAAAAAGCAAGACTTTAAAAATGTACCATCGAAGAAAAGCCCGCCGTCCCACTCACCACCCGCACTGCAATAGAGCGTTAAGTAGGTCAGCGGCAATCTCCACGATGGCACAATATGTGAAATAACTTGTGAACTTATTAAATAATTATAGTAAGCAACCAATCCAATTCAGAAAAGTCACCAATTTACAAAAATAATGTATTTCAGGAAAGCGTAGAATAAGTACATTTAGTTGATCTGTAATATTTACTTTCAATATTATATTTAATGTAATATTTAATTCAAGAAAAACCACATTTTGGCAAGACTGTGGACGTTTTCAAACATTATTTTTGGTTATTATTAATCTAGATTACATTTCCCATGTTTGACTCGTAATAATTTTTTGATTTTATCTAAAACAATAAAAGCACATTCGACTACACTTTTGGTAAAAACCGTTGAATTGATGTAATTTAGGGGTTTTTTGTTAAGATATTATTCAAATTTCACGATTTTTAGTTTGACTTAAACATAGATCTAGATAATGTTAATGGACTCAGTCTAAAATATTATAATAACATTCCATAGACACCCCACAATGTGGTGACAGCGTTTGTTTGCTTGACAGAAGTTTGCGCATAACGACGCCTCTTAGGCCCACTTGCAGCATGATAGAGAAAAAATCCTTAACCCTCGGGTTAACTAACCCAAGGGAAGAGTTAACTAACCCGACATTTCATTAGTCCTATTGCACCATGATAATATCGAAGTGGGTTAGTAAACCCGAGCTAAGCGATTGTTTGACGTTTGATTTTACCATAAAGTAATTAGTTGCAACCAATGAGGTATAGTATCTATATAATGTCATTGGAAACAACACAATTTAAGTCAAACTGGTAACATTACTTCGCTAACCCGAGTTTAACTCGAGGTGAGAGTCAGGTTAAATTCTGATGACTTTCTCTTAGTTTAACCCTAGTTTAACCCGACATTTTGATTGGTGCAAGAGAACTTTTTCTTAATCCTCTATTTTTTGACTTAACCCGAGTTAAAGTCGAGTTAAGCAAGTGCTGCAAGTGGGCCTTATAGAAATATCATACATGTACTCCAGCTTATAAGAGTTTGCAGAGTTTCGAAACCTGAATTAACAAAAATATACACTTAGTGTAATTCTTTGGATAAATGTTTATGTTTAGGTTTAGAAGTCTCCGGGCTTTCTTTTTGTTCTGCTAAGCCAAGCCGCGGGCTGTCGGTGAGTTTGGAGTGTAAACTCCTTTTGCTTTTGTTACTGGATATATTTTCATTTCATTCATTTTGAATTAGTCTTTGAGCTGAAATCTTCGAGTGTCTTGAAATCTGCCTGTTCTGTTTTCTACAGAAACTACAAAAACAGACCCACACAAGTACACGTACACATACACTCATCACTACACACATTCTCACTTAGGCCTAATTGTGGTCTAAGCATCTCACAAACAATGCCTTCGATTCGGTGTGGCATGTTTGGCGGGACTAGGCTTGGTATAGGTGTTCTGTCTTTTTCTTTCAGTATTGAAATGACAGGGACGAAGCGCTGAATCGGTTTTGGTCCTGTCAGACATGTGGCACCGAATTGACACCGATATCTAGTTTAGTCTTGCGTCTTTTTCTTAGTAAAATTTTTTGCAAATTGTTACATGTTAGTTCCTAATGTAAATTATATATATTTATTGTTAGCATAGTGAAACCCGTTATTGGGACTATTAGCTGATGTAATATTTAGTTAATGTTTACTGTATTTGCTGTGGATTTTGGTTAAAAAATATATATATACAGTAACAAATAATCTCTATACCTAACAGTGAAAACTGCATCAAAATCCGGTCAGTGGTTCTTGAATTATTAGGTAATATACAGACAGACGTTGCATTTTATACATATGTATATACATATGTATATGTGATAAGATATTACAGTGCGGAATAGTTAGACATCGGCGACATCGTAAGTCCTAAACTGTTGCTAATTGATATAAAGTTTTCTATTCTGTGTCGCAGTTTCTTCTGTCGACGTGGTCGTATTCCTTCGCAAATATTTACAAAGGTCCCCCCGAGGTCGTCTGAGATCTGAACACGAATGTCTCATTAGGTACTGATCCTTTTTTAGGGTCCCGTTAAAAACCAAACCATTAGCAAAGACTCTGTGTCCCGTGACTATCTGTCCGTGCCAGGGACTAAAGACGTTCATTGATCTGCTCATGATATGACGCTATAAGATCCGTAGCATAATTAAATAATGACTTGGACTATCAGCCAGTTGCAGAAAGAGTTTTTAAGTTTAATGAATTTTTAAAGTTGATGCCATCCCTTACATTGTTCTTGACAAAAAAAAAGTGACAGCATTCATTTTAAAGTTGCATTAAACTTAAATACCCTTTCTGCAACTGGCCGTATGAGGCCCATTGAGTTAGTACTTACAAAATATTAAAAAACTAGTAATATGAGAGCTGCTCAATACGCACTGATCTTTATTTGCTTGGTAAGTTGGTACATTCGTGTGTGTGTCGCAACAAACACACTTACATTCTGCCAAAAACTAAGAATAATATTTGATCAATAATATTTTGATGGGTATCATAAAAATACAGGTTGTTTTTTTACAGATTTGATTCGATTTCTGGTAAGAACAGAGAAGTGATTTTCAAAATTTTTTGAATGTAGTTTTATTTAACTTTAAATATAAAAATAAACGTTCCCTTAAGTAAAATATTTAGGGCACTTTCCCTACAGGGGGCATTCGTTTGCACTTGTTTTAAAAACTTATTGTTTTAAAAAGTTCACCGAATACTACAGGGTGAACAATGGTTGTATTTATTGTTTAAATCTTGCAATTTTGTCGGAACACTAGCGTTAGATCGTAGCTACGAGCAACAGATGCCATGGTATTACATGTGGATGACGCGGCGGCGCGGCGCGGCGGAGCAAACTCAAGCGCGTCAACGGGGACAAGCAGCAAATGTGGAGCTGACCTGAACGTAGAGAGCCGAGGCTGCAACCTGTAAGTCGACGTTTCTGATAGACGCTCCAATCTCGACGATGTTCTTGGAACGCCCTGTTCCGATCAGTCCTCCAGTTGCGGACCTGTTGTTGCACTTTTGTTGCCATATGTGAGAAGCCAGCACGGGTAGGTAAGTCGTCTCTGTAGACAGAGGCCAAACGCTAGGTCCGATGATCTAATGACCCCAAGTACTACAGTGACATCGCTGGTTGGCTTTCCTTTCAATAATCCCTTAGTCGCCTCTTAAGGCGCTTGATCCTTCAAATACAGCCAGATGGGTACTTTCTAAAGCCTACTCCTCGTTTACGGCTAAACCAAATGGCTTGAAAAAAATATATATGAATCAATAACTCTTTAAAAATATTTGCAACAAATTTTGGTTTCGTACGATTAAAACTTCTATATTAAAAAAAATAACAACTGTATGATGTTTTTTTGGCTTAAATTCCCTACTCCTCCTAATCTGCTATGACGTTTGGAAATATTTACACGCCAAAAAATTAAGAATCTGTTGAACTTTAAATGCAACATATCTCAAGTATATCCAGTAACTTTTCCTATTAAAAATATCGAAATATGTAAGATTTCAAGGTCAAAGTCTAAGAGGTGCTCTGCGCGGGCGCAGGCATCAGTCGTGCAGTGGCGTTCAGACGGGGAGGCTGTGTCACTCGTTGCCACGTACCGCACCCTGGCGTCTGATGACATGTTTGCGAAAATATTTATAAGGATTTTTATTTGTGTGCGTTCAGATAGTACTTTCGGCAATGGACTTAGTTATTTAGAGGATAAATTGTGCTATGAAGTTCGCGCGTGGACGCTATAATAAACTAGAAGTTTAGTAGTAAGTAAGTACCTAACATAATCTACCTACACAATCATTATCCATAGTAGAATAGATATGAATAATTACTGGTAACAATTATAGTAGCTCATGGGTAGAACGCAGGCCTCTCAATTTTGAGATCCAGGTTCAAGCCTCGGTTGGGCATGCACCAAGGAGTTTTTCGGAATTTTTGTGCATAGTATTTACTAATACTTACTACTTGCTGAATGTTTTGTGCCCGAAGTCACCACCAACCACGTTGGGACATACTTATCGTCGGTGAAACGCGGGTGTACCGAGTGCGCAGACACTCGAAACACCTCCAAAGCCCCCTCGGGGATTCCTATCGTGACAATATATAGGTATAATTATTATTATAAACAGCTATAAGAAACAATTCACGCAAAAAACGTTGCTCAAAATTTTGTTTTTACTTCTATCTAGCTAAATAAACTACCCAAGTATCAAGGCTCGGACTATGTATATGGTTTAGCTCCGCTTCCGACCTGTTTTTTTGGACCGGAGCACTATTTGAAATACTTGTTTTAGTTCATTTCAGAAAAATATGTCCCAGGCAGGCATATCAAAGCCGTGGTATTTATACCTGTAATATTATGTAGAGATAGTTGAATAACTAGAATTGTAGGTATAATACATATAGTTGATATATTATTTCAGGGGCATCTAAAAAGAGACCACCAGAAACAGAAGGCAAAGAAAATAATCCGACAAAATCTGCAAAAAAGACCAAGACCTGACAATATATTAATTCAAAATAATCT
This sequence comes from Ypsolopha sequella, assembly GCA_934047225.1. NCBI lineage: Eukaryota > Metazoa > Arthropoda > Insecta > Lepidoptera > Ypsolophidae > Ypsolopha > Ypsolopha sequella. The sequence goes on from OW203985.1 coordinate 2,876,702, forward strand.
GTGCATGTAACCTGTAATGTCATTCCATCCATCCATCAGCCTCGTTCGTCCACTGCTGGACATAAGCCGTTTCAGGACTTTGTCATTCCCGGTGGTCATCCTGGAAGAATTGTCCATACTCACACACGCTAGGCAGGCGGGTTGATGAGCGCGGTGCCGGAACCCTCGCACCAGTGACGCCGCTGCCCATCACCAGTCTGTTCCATATAAGGCCCGGCTATTTGGGATGGATATACCGTCATCCATCGGTCCCAGGCATGGTGGGACTCCTGGTTTTTTGCCTGTGAGCTGTCCTCTTACTCTCCTCAGAATTACTTCGAGGGGGTCTCCAAATAAGATGGTGGTACCTCCACAGTCCAGCCCGGCATCAGCTCTACCACCTATCAAATATCATTGTCATTGAAATTATGTAATGTCATTGAAATTTTGTAAATATTTAGGGTGCCAACAAACGAACATCACTTTCAAAACGGTAGCCGTAGACAACGGTAGGTAACTGCACATGTCGAACCATGTTGGCGATAGCCATCGACTACCATCGAACAATGGAAGTGAGCGTCAGCTATTGGTTGCATTCGACGCGCTGACGCTGCCAAACAGCGCCGACTGTACTCGATTGATGGTATTGTCAGCGTTGTATGGTCGACTGCAACCGACGGCTGACGCTAACGTCATTCGGTGGCAATTTATGGTATAGAATAGTAGACTGTCAGAATACAGTCGGGAACACTATCTCATCGAGTAACAAGATGTAACCAACTCGTAGTGATGTAGAAAAAAAACTACATCAAAATAAACCGGGTTGGCTAGGTGCAACCTAGAGCGTTTTATACAGTCAGCAAAAACAACGCAAATTTTCTGACAAAAAATTACGTCAATAAGTAGCAAGTACTATGTTCGGTATAGCGTATCACAAGGTGCTTAAAAATAAAGTTTGCATGTCCTATGTTGGTACTAATATCAGCCTGATTTTATCGAATATCTTTTTATATGAAAAAAACCTTTCTTTAGCACCTTTTATACGCTCTGTCGATGATATATACTTGATGATGTGATTTTTTTTAATCAATAAAATTGTGCTGCTTTTGCTGACTTTACAAAATTTTGCAGGTTGCGTCGAGCCAACCCTGTTTATTTTGATGTAGTTTTTTTTCTACACCACTATGAATTGGTCACATCTTGTTATTTAATGACATAGGGTTACCAACTGTCACCCGACAGCCTAGTACGTTAAAAATTATATTCCGTATTAAAACATATTCAGCGTTATTTGTTATGTTTCTTAGAGAAAAGCATCGTCTGGATCACCACAATCTCTAAGCTCATTCATTGCTTCAGAAATGGAAGGCAAAGACAATGATCCAACAATGTCTGCACAAAAGACTATCGAAGAGTCGATTCCGGTAGGTTTGAGAATTTACCAATCTTTTTTTATAACGTGGTAATATCCTTGAATTTAGGTAAATATTTAGGAATTAATATTATATTTTATATTTGTTTGTGAAACTTGAGTATTTTTCTTTAATGGGTTTGTATTATTTTATAATTTATAGTAGGTTAAAAATTATACTATGTACTTAGGTAAATTCAAACTTATTTATTATGTTTTTCAGAGAAAAATATCTTTTGGACCACCACCATCTCCAGGCTCATTCATTGCATTAGAAATGAACGGCAAAGACAATGATCCGACAAGACTCGATTCTGGTAGATTCGTTTTAATTTACAGCAAATGTAATACAAAATATAAAACAAGAAAATGAAAACCACAGTACAGAACAATAAAATGAAAAACAAAGTGCACAACAAAAAAAGTAACAAAAGGAAAAAAGAAAATTACAAAAACGAAAACACACAGAAACTGTATAACAATATAATAGAACAAGAAAATGAAGACCGCAGTACAGAACAATGAAATAAACAAAGTACAGAACAAGAAAATGAAGAACAAAGAGCACAACAAAAAATTTAACTTATCTCAAGTGAAGAACAAATAAAAAGCAGAAGACTCATGATCAAGAAAATATATACATATTGAGGATTTACCTGCAGATCAGAGCTTACAAGTGTTAGCGAGGTGAAACTGTGGTACAGATTACGTAACATAATTAAAATTTACAGATTAAAAAAATATATGTTTTGTTTATTTTACGTGCGAATACAATCTTCATAAAAATAAAATCTAAAAGTTGCATCAACATCATTGAAACCGTTTCTGAGTACCCAAATATATTACATACTATCGGTTTTATTATGAGACCCGCAAATAACCGATACATACCACTCAAGTCTCTAAAAGCACCGAAATTAACAAAAATTGTAACAAAATTATATTTTATCAATATATATATTTTTCGTCATTATCGTTCAAAAATCATTCAAATATAAAAACAGAAACTTTTTATGAAAAATTGTTTGACTGCAACCGACGACGGCTGACGCTACCATCATTAGACGGTTACCTCCGACAAGGTTCGACGTCTAAAGTTACCTCAATCCTCTGGCACAGTATAATACTGTGCCTCTGGCCTACCATGAGTTTGGCACTCGATACACGTTAGCAACAGCGTAAAACATTTGTATGAGTTTAGCGGTTCTAGCGGTATACGAGAGGAACCAGAATTTCCAATACATTATATTTTACGCAGTCGCTAACGTATATCGAGTGCCAAACTCATGGTGGGCCTACTGTTGACGGTTACCAACTGCAAAGTGACGCTCGTCTGTTACCGCTCAAGCCCAAGATTTATAAAGGTCTGACCCCAATATCAACTTGGTCACTTTCGGGTATCCTCACATAACCGATTTTGTTGTATATGTTTTATATATTCTCGCGATTTCAGTACTATCACCACTAGTTCGCGATTACTATAATCACTAGTTTGTTTTCAAAACTACCAAAATATCACCGTGTAGTAGTAGGTACAGAATGGTCACATCTCTCTGTTACAGCACCACAGCCTATTGAGTTTCAAAAGTTATAGTTATAGGTTTACGCATAAAACAATGCCACATAAATTTATTTATAGCACACCGTGCGTAAAATGACCACTTTACGCACGCTGCGCGTGCGTAAAGTCGGCATTTTCCGCACTTGTACTATAAAAAATTATACGAAACTCGTGCGAGAAACTTTTTCTCGACTCGTGTGATTGCAGCACTCGCCTTCGGCTCGTGCCGCAAACTCACACTCGTCAGAAAACGTTTCATCGCTATGTATCGTAATTCATCGTATCGTAATGTACTATTCTACCTCGCTACGAGGTGTGAATCATTGCGACGCTAGCGATCTTTGTAGAGGGGCGCGGGGCGTCTGCGCAGAGGCATGCGGGGAGCAGCGCCTGTAACTCCCCGGAGGTGAGGCCGATTGCTCAAGGCCGTTGGCGTGGGTAATCACCTTAAGACATCCACGGGAAGGCAAGTAACATTTTTTTTTGCGTAGCGTTAACTCACGCCAGTTATTATCTTAATTATTATCTATATCAATAGTAATAACAAAGTGGTAAAGAATATTTTTAATTTTTTTATTTTAAATGTATTATTTGTATTGTACTAAAGACAAAACTACAACTTTTAGAAATTCGTCTGTCTGTCTATATAATGTATGTGTATGTATGTTCTGTTTTAACAGTTGAATGCGGTTTTCTTTATTATCATCGTATTGATCCTGGCCAACACATAGGCTGTAAAGGTTGTTGATAAAATAACGCCAAAGCCGAAAACGTGCCAGAAGGTTTAAAAACGCGGGTGGAGCCGCGGGAAAAATGCTTCCATTATTGTTCGATGTGGACTTGACAAGCCTTTGCAACGTGTCAAAAGTTTTCGTTACATTTTATGCTGTCTTCACTGAACTATTTAGACTTGAACCAGTGAGGAGGAAACGGGTGTTCTTCCATTGTTGTATGATTGGATTGAACACAGAAGAGATAGTTATCGACTTGAGTTTCACGAATGAGCGATTCTGTATAGCAGTTTCGGAAATTGTGCAATTTGCTCGAAACAGTTTTGAAATTTGGTAAGAAGGTAGGTCTTTTGACACAAGTAAATAAATAAATCCGAAATATTCTACAATTGCTTTAACACGATAAATTGGTTTATAAAATTTACAAAAAATACAGTACGTTAGTACTATGAAATTATATACAAGGAATAAAATATATTTTCAAGGAATAACACATGCATTTCGAAAATACAAGTGATAAAAATCGGCCAAGTGCGTGTCGGGCCACACGCATTGTAGGGTTCCGTAGTTCCCCTGCACAATATGCGGACTTCTTCTCCAAGAACATTTTATAAGTTTGTCGACTAATACAGATCGCGCCAAACTTCTAGTATGCTCGGAAGTTGCTCTTCCCAAGAACGGCCCATACATTTTGGTCCTGCTGATGCGAATCACCCCGTGTTTAGAGGGGACTAAAAGTTTGGCACGATCTGTACTCGTTAACTTGTAAAGCCCACTTAGTTGTGATAGTTTTCCTTTTAATTTCGTTATGTATACTACTGCCGTGATATTTTTCACGTCTCCAAATACAACTGTTTCGCTGGCAGGGGGGGGGGGACACTTGACTTTAGCAAAAATTAACAATTTTAAGCTTAATATTTCGCAAACGAAACCTTAGATCGAAAAATGGTCTTCCCACACCCCTAATATATTTCATATACCTATCCAAGGACACCCCACACTAGGTGATAGACGAGAAAAAAAAATCATCCTCACTTTACGTGTAGGGGAGGTACCATAAAAAAAAAACAAAATTTTACTGTACCAATTTATCGGCATGATAAATATGTATACCCATGCCAAATTACACCTTTCTAGTACAATAGTCTCTAAGCTAAGCCGTGGACAGACAGACAGACGGACATGGCGAAACTATAAGGGTTCCTTGTTGTTGACTACGGAACCCTAAAAACGTTCCTTTCAGCCGATTGTGACTATTTGTGACAGATTGTCGGCAAAAAAAAAAGTTAAACAGCTACAGCAATGTATCTAAGTTATGGCAGCTACTTCCCCGCAACCTATTTTGGTATCACAAAAGGATCCAAACGGAAGTTTGACAATGAACTAAACAAGCTCCACAAATCACGTAATAAAGCTGCGCTAAATGTGGGCAAAGTTTATTGGCGCCCGAGGCATATGGGCCAATAAAACTTTGTTACTGTGTTTAGTTACTTAGTTCGTTTTATAATTTCCTACATTACGAATTGTTGCTTGAACATTGTTGATTTTTCTTCTTCGCAAATCTTTTTAACTTACTTCATCAAGGAAAAAAAAAATAAAATTGACACCTAAAGATTACCATATCGTGCATGATCGCTATTAGAAATAAAACTTAGACTCAAAAGCTTGGACATTTACCTTCCAATTGGCAGCGATTCGGATTATTTTTTTTATTTAAATTTAACTTTTTGTTTTAAATACGTAGGTTAACCTAGTTTGTTATTTAGTTAGTCAATATCTAAATTTTTTGTTATTGTTTATTTATTATGTAAATAAAAAATTACCGCCTGAATAAATAAATATGTCATTGTTCGTTCAGTTTTTCACTTGAAAATTTATCAAAAATATTCCTGAAAGCTTTTACCTAGCTCAGGTTTACCAAAAATAATTACCAAAATCTAGATATTTGTTTCGAAGATATTATTGATCTAGCACGGGTCCTAGACTTAATTACCGTATTGATATTTTCCGACTACATTTTATCTACGGAACCAAATTATTCTTTTTCATCTTATTACGCTAGGCAAAGGCATAACCGAAAATAATATAAAATGCAACGTATTTAGTCAAAAATCAAACGAAAAAAAAACAAAATCGGTCAAAAGGCGTTTTTTTGTTTTATTTTTAGGAATTTTTTTAATTAATTTAATTAATTAATTTTTTAAAACATTTTTTGTTTTTTTCTACCGCTAATTCTTACAGTACAGACAAGAACAGTCTCAAAGTCAACAAGCTCTGTCAACACTGTCAACTCAACAACAATCTTTGGTGACATGCCCTTTAATTTAGCACGACGAATCTCATCGTAATAAAAAAAAAATACTTCTCGGTAGAAATAATGAAGACAAATGAAAAGAAGAGAGCTTTCAGATCTTACCTGTACATAAGTCTAGCTATATAATATAGATATGCAAGTCGGGCCTGCAGTTACAGAATCATTAACTTACTACTAAAAACCCATTTGAAACTACAGAACAAGATCCTCTTTTATTACTTTTTTTTTAATCGCATTGTCCTGAGTCAGACCTTTTTCGCTGCCTCAACATAACATTTCTTGTTTTTATTGTTATTGTGTTACCAATCATTGTGTTTGTTAGTGTTGTGTTTGTTAATTTTCTAATCTACTTTATTTATTTTTTAATTGTTATTGCAGTGAATAAATTCCTTCTTATTCTTATGTTTATTCTTACTTTTCGGATACAAGACCGAATCGGATTTTCCCATAAAACTTTAGCACCCCGTCAGGCAAAACAATTTTCCTCGTAAATGTTTTAGGAGTAAATGTTCAAAAAATCCTTTAATGTTGCGCCTCTAAACCTAAAATATTATTTATTTTCAAGAGTTTTATCCCAAGTTAATACGATTTTCCTATTACACCCCGTTTCATGTGATGATGATTTTTGAAAAACGCTAATTTTTTTTTTGTATGTGTTATTTATAGTATTTAAACCAAGTTTTGAATTGTTACAAACGCAGGGTAAAATTTTACGATACACACTTTTTCACCCCATTCTCAGGTGTTCATTTGCGAAAAATCTTTCATAGTGCACCCCTGTATTCTCTAAGGAACGTATTTTTTCAAATTCCACGTTTCTATCTTTAGCCGTTTAGCCTGTACGTTGTCTGTCTGTCTGTCAGTCATTGTATATGACGGAGAAAGGCTATTTTCGATTGAAATAAGTTTAAACTATATATTAAGCAGGGCCTACTGAAAAAGGCATATTATAAAATAAATGAATATTTGGATGATGGTAAATCATGGTGTTACAGTGATAATGATATTTGTCATGATGGTAGTTAAGTTAGTAGTATAATTTCTTATAAATATGATTCCTCTAAGTAGTTAATAGTAATTAATGAGAAATATACTACGAGTATATACGTATGTGACAGGTAGACAAAGATATTTAGATATATATTTCTTTTTCATTACCCTAAATTCCTGCTATCTTGTATTTTATTATACCTTAGCTGAAGTAGATATAAGTAGTTTGTATAGTATAAGTTTTAGTATGTAACTGATAATGTTAAAAAAGGGAAATATGCAAAAAAAGATATGATCTTGCTAAGTTTCTTATATTTATATAACATTTATATTTATATTTATACATGTATAACCTATTAGTATGTAGTATATAGGGTGGGATTTGGTCGGCCGCCTAGATTCGTGCGGTGATCATTGAACCGTGTTCCTGGCCGGTGGCCGGGTTTCCGGTATGGGTTCGGGCGATTGATTAGATTTGACTTTGTATAATTATAGATTTTACCTATCATTTTAACCCATTCCGGACCGTATATATTTGCTTAATAAATTTCATAAACCTTTAGTTCACATACATTTATTATTTGATTACAAATGTATTTATAAGATTAAGTTTGAATCGTAAAAAGTGTATATGGATAGCTACCTTACAAAATAAACTATTTGAATTTGAACTTCCATTTTCACTTCATCATCAGACCCTGGACCAAAATTTACACTTTGCAGGGACCGTGACAGAGTGTACCTAATCGCTCCGCAGACGACTAAAAAATGTCCAAACACTACCTTTATACATATATTATGTGAAGAATATCAAAATTTTCCTTAGTTTTTATGAAAAATTTACCCTGGCTTTTCAGTTTTAAAAATTGCGTAAAATCTTGAAACGCGTTTATGTTTATTTTATCTCGGGAGTTTACTTTCAAAATTTCGCCTGCCAAGGGTGCACGGCCCTGGCAAAATTGAGATTTTTTGTTAAAACATTGACCCCATTTTTGAACCCCTTCGGACGAGAATGTTTTAAAAATAATGTCTTACTGTGCGTTTTCATCTCTTTGTAATTAGACCATCAAAATTTTCAAGTCTCTATGTCTAGCAGCATGGGCTGTATGTCAGTATTCAGTCAGTCACTCTGAACATGGCTGTTTATTTATATTGATTGTACTTACTATTAATATTATGTGTAGGAATTTAGTACACAAAGAACAAAAGCCTTTATCCTATTATTATTAGAGTGCATTACCAACTAGGAATCAATCAGAAACAAATTTAAAAGCACAAATATTCAGCACAAATAGCCTTTATCTTATTTTGTATTGACTAATTGTGCTAGAAAATATAAAGACTGATTACAATATTTTTTATACAAATCCATGGATTAGGCCAGCACTGAAGGGTTAAACAGTTTTTTGTTTTGTGTACAACGCTCCTCATTGTTTCCTTTTATTTAAAAAGTACAAACTGCTCCCTGAAGCGTTTTGTTTCTTTGTTTCATTAATGCTCTCTGTAATAAACGAGGGTCACGGCCTCAACCACACGGCCACAGTCGGCTCGCGATATCAGACTAAAAATATTGGAAAATACCTATCATAGAAAAGCTGAACCATCGCCTCACAATTTAATTATTTTTCCACTGTGATCATTATAGTTGTTAAGCTATACGTACAATACAGAATGAAAATTAAAATGGTGCATAAAGGGTAACTACCAAAACTTTTATACCTTAACTTTTGGAGTCTTTTACTTCTTCATACACACATTTTGTAAAAATATACAGTCATAAGGAAACACGATTGACTATGCCCAAAATCATTGTTTATGTAAACCCATGATAAAACAACAAAATGGTTTTATAAGTACTGTATGGTGATTGGTGATACGAGATGTTCTATACTTAATAATAGAACTTCAGGGCACTTCACAGGTTCATTATTATCTTCTCACATCTCACTTCACCTAACACACAAATCACTTTAGGGGAGTAACTAACAAACACTGGCGTGGTTCCAGGAGAACAAAACTGCGCGAGGATCTAACCACGCATCAGTATAAGATCAAAAGAAGTATATATCTCTACCTCAAGAAGCGCGACCGTATCCGAGCAAGAGTCTGTAGGAAGATATGTAGCCCAGGGCCGCAACGGAATCCCAGCAAGAATCAGAGGAACTATCTGCTCGTGTTTTGTTTGATAGATCTTTTATATTGACTCGCTATTCATTTTTGGAAAACGAGAAATAAATCAATCGGTACGACGTATATCGATTCATAAAGATTATCGAATGCCAACTAATAACGAGCCAAATAGTTCTTCAACCTAATTACGCTTATAAGACCTAGACTTACCTAGCCCTACACATATGTATGCCTAGCTATATTGCAGTACCTACATTGTATGTTTAATGTTAAAAACCAATGTTATAACATATTATATTACAAACAACGTGATTTGCGCTGTGATTGGCCCAATTTATGTTAACACCGCTAATATAACCAATCAGCGACTAATATTTCTTCTTTTGCTAAGTATCTAGAGTATCTCTGCCATGCAGGTTCGAATGCTCCCACATAACACCTTCAATAAGGGTTAGCCCGTAAAATATCGACTAGGGTGAACAGCTGAGACTTGCCTAAGCCACAGTATATCTATACTTTGTATCTACCTATATACTGTGCCTAAACTTTTAAACAAAAAAGCCCGCGGTTTCCTTTTGTAATTTTTCACGAAATTGTTACTTGAAAATATTATAAATAATGTCAAGCAAAAAGATACTTTTGATGGTCGTTAATAAAGTATTTTGTCCAATTGGACAAAATTAGCCATTAGGACACTCGTGCAGCCTATTACGAAACGAACGAAGTCGTGTCCCGATGGCTCTTTTTTGTACAATATACTATTTAATACTGTACCTGAGCCTAGAGCATGACCAACTCCAGGCTGTCTAGGATTCGTTTGAAGAAATTCGGACTCTCCTTGTATTGAAAAAAATATATTTGGTTTATTAATCTTTTCTCTAGGGATATTACGTATAAACAATGTAGGTACTAAGATTTATACTTTTGTCAAAAAAAAATGTTTTGCACCCTCTTTTTTTTTGGTTTTCAAACGTTCGCTTCAAGAACGCGGTTAAGAGATCAACTTGATTTTTTTTTCATAAAATAGGTTATAGAAATGTGAAGGTATATCACCTAAATTCAATATTTTTTCCCCTACAAAATATTTCAGTATTAGCTAAACACACACCAATTTTTTGTTTCGCTGCGTGATCACTAGTATTACGCGTCCAAGAACAATAGGCTAAAGAGCCAACATATAATCGCCTTTATGGAAAGGAAATAGAGTATTTGCCATTAGACTTATTGTGCTGGACGGGTAATAAAAAAAGTTGCTAGAGTATGCCATCCTTTTAAGTAAGTAATATTTATGTAAAGGTATCTTCGAAATGACTGGATTTCCTCTCTCGTAAACGGATCGATTTGTCCGACAACATACCAATTGTTAGTTCCTATTAAAATATTAAATTAAAATGTTGTGTACATTTTTTTAGCTGGAAGCTATATATTATATATACCTATAAGATATCATTCCAAATCTACAGACTTGATCTTTCTACATTTATGGGATTTTAGTTAATTATTTCAACCAAGTTTAGTTGGAACAATGCTACCCTTAAACAGTTAACAAATAAATTAAAAATTCTCATCTTACTGCCGTTATTAAAACAATAATAAATAATACACAATTTATAAAATCAAAACCAAGGCCCAAATGCACGATGCAATTCAATGGAGGTTAACTAACCTTGATTTAAAAGCACTTTTACTCGTAGTGTCACTAATTATTTTTACAGTTAAACATCGTTTACGTCGGTCAGAACATGTACCTAAAATCTTACTGTATTCTTAACATCTGCCCTTGAAAATATCCGAATAAACTATATATATCCGAAACCGTTTGGAGAAACTGTGAAAATAAAAGTGATTTTAATTCAAGATGTGTTTCGAAGTGCCGACAATCCATCCATCCATCAGCCTAGTTCGTCCACTGCTGGACATAAGCCTTTCCAGGACTTTGCCACTCCCGGCGGTCATCCTGGAAGAATTGCCCATACTCACACACGCTGGGCAGTGAACGCTGGGAACTCTCGCACCATTGACGCTGCTGCCCGTCACCAGTCTGTTCCATATAAGGCCCGGCTATTAAGAATAGCCGTCAAGACTGCCCTTATATGAATTCTTTACCTACCCTATATTACATTATTTCCTTGTCATACAGACGTTTTTAGGAGGAACCCTTATAGTTTCGCCATGTCCGTCTGTCTGTCTGTCTGTCTGTCTGTCTGTCCGAGGATTAGCTTAGAGACTATTAGTACGAGAAAACTGTAACTTGGCATGGGTGTACATATTTATCACGCCAATAAAGTTGTACAGTCAAATTTTGAAAAAGATTTTTTTTTGGGATACCTTCCCTACACGTAAAGTGGGGATGAATTTTTTTTTATCGTCTATCCAATAGTGTGGAGTACCGTTGGATAGGTAATTTAAAAATATTGGGGGTGTGAGAAGACCATTTTTCGATCCAGGGTTCCGTTTGTGAAATATTAAGCTTAAAAGTGTTTTGTTAGAGTCAAGAGTCAAGTGGTTGTATTTGGAGACGTGAAAAAAATCACGGCAGTAGTATACATAACAAAATTAAAAGGAAAACTATCACAGCTAAGTAGGCTTTACAAATTAACGGGTACAGATCGCACCAAACTTTTAGTCCCCTCTAAACACGGGGCGATTTGCATCAGCAGGAACAAAATGTATGGGCCGTTCTTGGGAAGAGCAACTTCCGAATTTCTCTATTGAATTTTCGTGAAAGTCCAGATGCCATTGAGTCGTCGCGTCGAACTCATCTTCTATTACGACCAAAGGACACCTTCGATAAAGATCTATTGTATCAGTCTTAACGGATATTGTTAAAAGGACTTTCCGAGGGTTCAAAACAACTCGAGTGAAGTGATTTGTTGGAGTCTTACAAATTGCTGAGCTTTCAAAGAGAAAATTCAGCAATTACTTTAAGGGTGATCGAAAGTTTTTTGTGTCTACCTCTTAAGATAGTTTTTTACTTAGATTATTAACATCTAGATAGGTGCGCAAAAAATGAGACAAATTTTATCCGGCTAAAATACAAGAATTACGCAAGTATTAAGAAAACACTAAGGTCTTAGGTTATGATCGTTATAAATCGTGTTTACTCGCCTAATTTCAGCTCATAAGCACATTCAGGTTTTTTTCATTGTGATCCCTATTTGATAGCATCCAGTTTGTAAAATTATAATTTAACTAGCATTTTGCCCGCGAGTATACCCGTTCTAGCGGCATGATAAACTTGAGCATTCTGTATCACACATTTATAATTGGAATTTCTGTGTTGTATTAAGAATGAACATTCAGATGATTTCGTGATGAATGAGCAAGTGGGTGGTAGTTCGCTTTTAAAAATATATTTTATAAAAGCGAACTACATTTTATTAGTTTTTTTTTTCTTGCTGTCTCCAACAGCAGAAAATATGACTAGCGAGGAAGCGATTACACCAAACAAAAGAAATAGAAAATTGCTGTTTATTCCTGATAGTATTTATACTGCGTATTTGTACTTTGCACCATCTAGGCATTATTAATCTAAGGTTTTTTTTATATACAGATAGTCTACGAAAAACAAGTTTTTGCGCCGGTAATCAAGACCTAACTAGTTACGCAACCAATTATGAACTTTTTCAATCAATCACATAAATAAAAGCTCTAGTTTGTACATTAATGAAACTTTTGCTGTAAATATTATTTCTAGGGACGAAATTGTAAGTATTGAAAATTCCTCAATATTTAAGTTTGACATTTTATTAGTCCGGGCACAAACCATTAGTAAAAACTAATTATAAAATAAAATTAACGGACAAGTGACAGCTTATGAGTTACTAATTTTAACTATAGATTCAAGAGAACTCTTCTTAGATCCCCTCTATTTTTAATCAAATTTTGTTTTAATATCAACATGCAAAGATGCTTAAATTTATTGATTTAAAAATGAATCTCCGAGTGGTTCTCAGAGGTGTTCCAAGTCTGAACTGCGAAATGAAAGTCACAAAAAATTTATAGAATAATAAATTAATCAATATATGTTACTTTTCGGACTATAAAAATAGGAGAACAAGTGGCAACCGAACCTCGTAAAGTCTTGGAAACAATGCTTAAGACTCACTATCCGGGATATAAAGAAACGAACAGATAACGAACCTGTCATAGATGAACTGCTCGGACGTTATTAAACTAGAAGAATTAGAATGGACAATCAAATGTTTTGCTCCCTATAAGTCTGCAGGGCTAGATGGTATTTTTCCGGCTCTACTACAATTGCATGCAGATTAATAGGTAAAGTCTGACTGAGCTGTACCAAAGTAACATTGGACTAGGCTAGGACATACACCAATACCTGGTAAAAGACTTATCAAGAAGCCAAGGCATATAGAAGCATAAGCTGATCCTCATTTGTCTTGAAAACACAAGAGAAAATAATGGATAAAAATATTAGGAACTGCAATCAGATATCTCAAGTATCTTGAGTACCCAGATAAACTAAGATTTTCTAAAATAAGCGGAAGATTTGAGGAGAGAACACCCCTGGGCCAATTGGATACCAAAGCTCCAAGCAATGGGAATTGCACGGAATAGCTCCAAATAGAGAGCCGACCTTTCACCTGTGCCCAGTAGGCGTCCCATCTTAACAACATCATATTTAGGTATAACGCACATCATATATGCAAGATTGTATGTAAGTCACAGGGAAATACCCTATAAGTTCTGAAAATAATTCAGTGTGAGGGACATTTTGTATGGAAATACACATTAAAAGGCCGCATCTGTTTTTTTTTTACTTTTTTTTTTGTACATCTGTATTCGACACTAATTCAAACTGGATTCCTCATGCCTAAGACCAAATAAAGATTTAAGACGGAGCACTGTCAACATTGAAGTGAAGCCGGTTTTGTAAATATGTCTGCGCTTAGTGAGTGTTGCCACGTAGTAAAAACTGAGACAGATTGCGCATGTGTGAATTTCAAGACGTGTACGAACACTAAACAGTTTATTTTTGGCCTGCTTCACAAGAAGTGCGCTCCGTCTTCATTTTTTATTTGGTCTGAGCCTCATGGCGAACTTGAGAAAAAGTGCTCTGACACATTTTTTGTTACGTTTTTGATTAATTGTATTCTTACACTATTTGTTATTTTTTTTCTATTTGTAGTTTAGAGTTGACTTTATTTTATTCTAATATTTTAGTATTTTATTTGTAATTTTTGGACGTGAATTGTTTGTTTAAATTTAAAGTACATTTAAGACATTTTAAAATAAAATTTTTGAATACGATCTAGTTAATTATGTGTAGTTAATTCTGTGAATAATAATCCATTTTTAATGGAAAAATTAAATGTAGGCTATATTTCTGAACGTCATTCTTTTTTGCAAATAATCTCAAAATCCTCGTTTCAAATTTCAGGACCTTTCAGCGAATTTAACGATGCTATTATTTTTACAGCAGTCCCAACATTGGGGCAAACATTCAGTGAACGATAAACTGGATAAACTCTAATGTAGTCACAAAACAGAACCCATTACATACATAATAGCCCCTAAAACGTATGAGAACCCTTTGTGATAACTGTTACCCACGTATCTTAGTTGATATTTGACATTTTACAACCCAAAAGAAGAACATATTCTTAGCGTGGTACCAACCATAACTTCGTTCATAAGTTTACGCATTCATTTCATAATAATATGAATTACCCGTTATCTACATGTCGTTGACAAATTGTAGAATTGGGTGTATCATGATCTGCCTAGGCATATCATGAATTCTATTAAAACTACAAGGGTCGCTGTAGTGTATGCGCTATAGCATACATACGCTGTCTCGTGTGTTCCTGTATTGGGTAGCAAAACGTCACTGTCACGAGAGCCGTGGGCGAGGGTGCACGGTGAAGCTATTACCAAATATGTGAGCATTGTCGAGCCAGTGTAGTGGTAGGGAAACGCTAAAATAAGATACCATGACCCCACAGTCGCCTTGCTCTGCTTCGCTTCGCTCGGCTCCCCAAATTTATTTACAAGTATTTCTAACACGCTCCTCCTCGCTACACTCGTTGTTTGAAGACTTTTGATTTTATACTTCAAGATAAGTACAATTCTACGATATGCCTACGACATACACAAACACCTTATATTGATCTAAGTTTGAACTATATGACAGTATGACGTCATGAGAAGGGGAGATTGGTTGAAGGCAATTGCGTAGCATCAGTCATTTGTATGTGGATTTTGCTTTCTGAGTGAGGATGCTTCATCCTAGGCCTTTCCAATTCTTCCCACCAAGCGCCGTAATGGCCAAGCGTAACCTCAAATTGCGTTTACTTTGAAAATGTAAATAATCAAAGTGTGTTAAACTATAAACCATTAAGAGGTCACTCGTCATCTTTTATGGCAATTAGCTCAGGTGTCCCTCAGGGGTCCCATTTGGGGCCTCTGCTCTTAACTATTTACATAAATGATGAGTGTAGCATATTAGATAAATCTATCTCATTGCTTTACGCAGATGACATTATTAATATTATGTACTATATAATTATTATAGATTTTAGCTATCATTTGAATCGTATATTGCTGCACAAATTAAATATACTTACCGTTAATTTAGTTCATGTATGTTTATTATTTTATTAAATATATTTTTATACGATTAGATTTGACTTGTAGACAGTGCATCATGTGTTGTGTGCTTTACAAAATAAATTACTGAATTATTTGAATTTGAATTTTGAATTTGACACAAAATTATTTAAATTTTTTGAAAACACCTCCAACTGCATAGATCTTCAATCTGACATTGATAAAACATACTTATTGCTCACAAAGTCAACTTTTTTTTAACCCTTCTAAGTGTCACCTATTTATATAAACGCAATGTGATTACGCATAACTACATATTCTTTGAACAATGTTCCTTTTTGCCAAGTTAATCTGGTTAAAGATCCTGACATCTTAATATATTTTAAAGTTAAAAGTTGACCGAAACGTCAAGTTTTTCTCGCATAAATCAAAGTGAGTCTTAGCTGTTTTTATCTATTTCTTTATGATGGACACTCAGCCTAATCTCAGTGACATACTTCTAAAATATCTTTCAATCAGCACATTGATCATATTATAAATAAAACTTATAAGCAGCTTGAACTAATCCTGCGACTTGGTAAACCTTTTAAACTGGTATTCACTTGCAAACTTCTATACTTTGCTTACGTCAGAAGTGTTCTTGAATTAGCCTCCGTAATCTGGCACCCTCAGTAAAATGTTCACATTGAGAGTATTGAAAGATTACAAAAGAAATTCGTTAAAGCATTAGATTACCGCACTCAACATCAACATTTTGACTACTTCTCATGTAAATATCACAATATACCTTCACTGTCAAATTAAAATTAAAATTCAAATAGTTTATTTGCAAAGTAGGTATATATAATACACTTTTTACACGTCAAATTTAATCTTATAAAAAAATATATGTAAATAAAATAGATAATTAATGTACATGAACTAAATTAAAGGTTTATTTAATTTATGTAGCAAGATATATATATATATATATATATATACGATTAAAATGATTGGTAAAATATATATTATACAAGGTGAAATCCAATCAACCGCCCGAACTCATACCGGAGACCCGGCCAGGGACCAGGAACAAGGTTCAATGATCACCAACCGAGCCCCCAACACGAATCCAGGTGGCCGACCAAATCCCACCTATATACGACATACTAATAGGTTACATATATAAATACATGCCTACATCCGTCCATTCGATTAGTCTTGCTAAGAAGAAGGGGAAGAAACTTATAAAGATCTTTTTTTTTTTTTACATAAAACTTATACTATACAAATGACTTATATCTACTTTAACTAAGGGATAAGAAAAAACAAAACAGCAGGAATTCAGGTTAATGAAAAAAAGAAAAACATATATATCTTTGTCTACCTGTCTCATATAGTCTATTTCCTTTTACAGTCTGTGATTAATTAATGTTTTTTCCTTAGAGGAATCATAAGTTAGAAAATTATACTACTTAATTAAATTATAACCTACTATCATGACAAATATCATTATCACTGTAACACCATGCTTCACCATCATCCAAATATTTGGACGGTTTGGACGAAGACAGCAATATGATGCTCTCTTCCTTTACAAAATTGTCAATAGTAGGTATGATCGACTTCCCCTCACTTCTCGATAAAATCCATTTCAGAGTTTCCTACTTAATAACCCGTTCAAAAAATATATCCATCCAATTTTCTGTAACAAATTATTCCAAAAATAGTTTCATTAGCCGAGTGTGCAGCTTGTACAATGACTCTTTAATGTTAAACGTCAGTCGCTTAGCACAAAGTGCATAACTTAACTTTGTATTTTTACCGAATTTTGTATTCAAAATGAAGGTAATTAAATTATTTTTCCTTATAAATGAAAATGTAGCCGAAAATATTTTTTTTTCTTACCCTAGCATGTGGGGTATCATTGCCTAGAACTCATTATGTAGAGTATAAATATATTTTTATTTTTTTATCCTGAAAAATAAAGAAACGGTGTCATTACGGGGTCTATCTCAAAGGCCAAAGCAGTTACGAATTTGAAATTACTGTATATTATGTACCATATGCTGTATTTAAACTACAAATACTAAAAACTAATAATGTAGTTTTAGGGTTACGTCCCCGAACACTCAACTAACGTAATTTTGCAGTTTTGTTCCGTACAATTTGTAGGTAGTGATAAGTTTGTAATTTCTGTTTAAATTATTACCTATTTAAATGGCACGGAACCCTCAGGGCGCAAGTCCTACTCGCACTTGACCAATTTTTATTTTTTCATTACTTTCATCTGTTGTATGTAACCTGATAATAATAACTAGTAAAAAGTCATAGCTACAAAATCTGTCACAGATTTGTTATATGTAGTAATAACTTGCTAGGTACGAGTATGAATCTCATTTGGTGCGTCAGTATTAATACAATGTACCTACTTTTGTCATTAAATACTCGAATCCACAGACTCATGGTTGTGCCTATACTATTTCATGTTTTGTATCATGTTAATTTAAATCATTAATTTTAAAAATGTTTTGTCCTTTTAAGTTTAATTGTTACGGTAAGGTTATAAACGTCTTATCTCATTAGCAAGTGCCCTGAAGCTAGAACATCAACAACACCAGATTTTCAAGGGTTCATTGGAAGAAACTAGGTCTCTCCTCATATTGAAGAAAATACATTTTATTTATCGATCTTTTATCTAGGGATTCCACCTATAAACAATGTTTTAAGATGTATACTTTTGTCCAAAAAATATGTTTTCCATCCTCTTTTTTTTGGTTTTCAAAGTTCGTTCCAAAAACGCGGTTAAGAGATTAACTTGTTTTTTTTATAAAATAGGCAATAGAAATATGAAGGGATTTTACCTAATTCTAATATTTTTTTCCCTACAAAATATTTCAGTATTAGCTAAAAACACACCAATTTGTTGTTTTGCTGCGTGATCACTAGTATTACTCGTCCAAAAAAAAGAGGCCAAAGAGCCAACATATAATCGCCTCTATGAAAAGTAAATAGGTTTTTGCCATTAGACTTATTGTGCTGGACAGGTAATAAAAAAAGTTGATAGGGTATGCCATCCTCTTAATGTTTCGGTATTATAAGTAATATACTGTGGGGTAATTTTGGAAGAACCATTTGTCTATATAAGCGCTTATCCTCTTACTGTTTAGTTTTACTTGCAAGACTGTTTTTTCTTCAAAATAAAATAAAATACAATTTTTTAAACACAAAAAAAATTGTGTCGGCATCTAATTTCTCCCATTGTTTTTTTTTGCCGTATGTTTAAATTATCATTCTGATCTAAATCAGTTCAGTCAGTAGAGACATGAAGAGTTTTATAAGAAGCCAATGTAAGCTATTCCGGCCGAGTTTGAAACTTCAATACGCTATTTTACTCTGCTTTTGGAAAAAAATTATCAATTTAGGTAAGTTACGTGTATAATTGAAATTAAATACGAAATAAATACATTTTTTCATTAATTTAAACCGATTTTATTAGAGTATCTACAAAAAAGTGATATCATCGTATAAACAGAATAGTTGGATCCTTGTCAGACCTTAGGATGCGTTCTAGAAAGAAAAAAAATGCGCAGCGAAATGCTTTTTTTTCAGTTAATAAAGGATGTGCAAGCTTATTTTAAAATCTGTCTACTAAAAACAGAAAGCAATTCTTCAAAACTATTTGTGAATCGTAATTATTGGTGAAACTGAGAAGAGGCCATTATAGGGAAAATTGAAGCTTCCAAACAAATTTTCATGAGCAATTTTGTTTACGTGTTCAAACACACGAACCTTGTGATTTTGTGACGATTAAAGGGCATCCTTCATGACAACGTGGCTAGAATAATTGGCGTGAAAATTAATGGTAACTTTGCAATGTTACTGGACCACTGATCTAGTAACATGGTAGCCCATGTCACTAGTTTGTACTGATACAGTACAGTCAAGACCACATCAAGATATACACTTGCAGTACTACATAAGCCCCTATAATGTGGGATGTAAGATAGGTAACAAAGTCCAATGTGTATAGCTTAATGTGATCTCCACTGTACAAACTGTAGAACATTCTAAACTTAAAACCTTAAATTAATTACTATCGCAGGTATAAATGTACCGATGTGTTTAAATGAAACAAAAAAAAAACACATCGTATTGACATGAACCCGCGAGGGGTTGTCAGAGAGTCAGAGGTGTTCCCAAATGTGAACTGTGAAATGCGAGTTACAGTTTCACACTGGTACATCCGCTTTTCACCCCACATAATGTACAGTTATGTACCTTGGGGAATAGTCAGTAGAGGATGCCGTTTTATTTAAATATAGCGGTCTATTTACACTCGGTATATAGACATAGGTATATAGACAATTATATAAAGTTTAACTAGTATGAAAAATTACATTTGAAACGATGAAATTTTGGTCGGCTTCGCAAGTTTCAATAAAAATGCCTGTCTAAATTAAAATAGATGACATTGATGTCGATTCGGTGAAGCACATCTTAACTTATTTGACAGAACTAAACTTAATTTAAGCGTTCTATTCTTGTCTTTTCGATAAAGAAAGCAAAAGACAGGACACTTAAAATAAGGTTAGTCCTGACTAATAAGTTAAGTCGTGTTACACCAAATCGCCACAACTGTCAACTTATTACTGATTTACAAATTGACGAGAGTGCCACTGCACCGGCTTTTAAGCGTCGATTCTCCAGATTTGTAACATAATATTAAGAAATTATTAGTTATAACGGCTAAAATACAACTTTGCTCTACTAGTGCTCTTAGCTTAAAGTTGTATTTTGTCTGTTATAATTATTCTTTGATATTTTCTTACAATCCGGAGAATCGTATATGAAGATACATGGTATAACTGTCGTCAGTTTGAAACCAGTTACTACCCAAACCAGACTTTGTCATCAAGCCGTAAAGTACATGTTACATTGGCACGGATGCTCATGGGTGTGGAAATGAGAACAGCAAGTCTTTCATGCTCTTGGAAAACACACACGCTTACCCTGACATTTCCAAGACACTGTAATCAATACGGTATGCTATAATAGTTCGAAGGGCAAGGTAGTTAATGTGGACTATTTTTAATACGAGTGATAGGCTTCTCTAATAAATTAACTGAATTTTTCAAAATAAAAATGTCATTAAGTGGATAAAATAAAGAAGGATGAGCGATAAAAAATGAGTGAAGTTACTCCGTTTGCGCCTTTTCATGCAAGCGAGCAAGTCTCGAGTATGTTTGGCCTCTGGATCGTTTCTGCAAGGAAATTGACTTCGTGCAAACTTCGCACCCGGATATTGAAATTTCAAGCGTTAGTGCAATCGAGGAAAGTTCCGCTGACTAACTTTTCACCCAACTGAAATGGTTATGAGAGCAGAAAGTGTGTTATACAAAGAGTGCAGAATGCGTATACGCGGTTTTGTTATAAAATATCAAAGCGCGCTGACGTCACTCTTTATTTAATCTAAACGCATATAAAATGTTAAATATGGAAGATAGAAGGGAGTTCACAAAGTTACTTGGAAACAGTGCCCTAAATACCTTTGCAACAAACTAAAATAAAAAAAACGTTAATTGTGTTAGATGGCGATGAGAGGATCAAAATACACTTCTTAACATAATTCCGAGGATGTTTTTCATACGGCAGTGCGAAAATATGGAATAATTTACCACCGCCCTTAAGAAGAAATAGTTCAGCTCATACATTTAAGTTTAGGTATAAACAGTCTCTAATGAAAAAACAAATGGACACTGGACATTTGAAAGATCCTTGGAAAGCCTATAATGCTTAAGACCATTTATCCTACTGATAAATCTATATCTATGTGTATTTATTTTTTAGTTTTTGCTCAGTTTTGTTTTGTTCTTTTTTTTTCTGTTTTGTTTGATTTATTTACAGCATTAGAAATACATATTATTTTTCTATAAAAATTATAGTTGCGATTGTCGGCACTTGGTGAAACTGAATAAAAATACACTTGGTGAAATTGTATAAAAAGGTTAAAATGTATTTAAATTAACATCTTCCCTTGAAAATGTAAAATCCGAAACTGGTTGGGAGAAACCATAAATAAAGCCTTCCGTTGCTGAATATCATATTCGCAAAACATGATATTCGCATGAAACTACTGTACAAGTGCTTTTAATTCAAGATGTATTTTTTTTGCTAATTGTTATTGTTTTTTAATTTAGTAAAAAAAGTGCCAACTACTCGTAGGCAACCGTAATGGAGGTAGCTGAAAACCAGCGCGAACCAAAACATATTTTGGATGGCATATAGCTGAGTTATATCCTTTTGTCGTGTTGTTCTTCTTATTTATAAATATATTAAGTACTATCTACCTTTCTTTTGCTTTGTTAATTTTTAGTTTTCTATTTTTTGTGAACACGCCAGTGAATTTATTTTCTTTCTTTCTTTCTTTATCACACTGTCCCAGATTTAGCGTTACAACAACGAATTGAAAAGCTGTTCGAAAAATTGGACTATAATTTGACAAAAAACTAAGTAATAACCGAAAACTCATCTGTCAAATTTGCATTTATACTATAGCGGCATGGAAAAACAAAATTATAGTAAATCTGGAAAAGAAAAGCTCTGAACCGAGCCGAGACTACGAGTACAGCCTGGGACCTCCCGCTGAGCAATGTTTGCATTATTTTACCACTGAGTTATCCAGGTCTTAACATAACTCGCGAATTTACACAATTGTTTTATATTTCTTCGTAAGGCTTAATAACGGCCTTATAAACTTAAAAATTACAAAAAGAATCAGTAAATGAAATAAATAAATATAAAACTCTTTTTCACGGTAATGTTCACAAGTATACCTTTATGGACTAATATTTAATAATTAACGAAAACTGGAAATAAATTAAAAATTCGCAAAAATTTAAATGTAAAATATTAACCTAATACATTTTTAAATCAGTGGAATGACAAAGCAAAGGCGCAATAAAACAAGTAAATGATCTAAAAGAATACTCATCTTTTATTAATCCGGTAATTTTCTCTTTTTACCAGCACCGTGACTCTAAGCCCTTTTTGCACCTTGACTATACGACTATTAGACATCGTAAATATCTGTTCCGTTCGATGGTTTCTCCAAAAGCAAGTGTGTCCCCCCTGAACACTGAATTATATTTTATTTACTAATAATATCACTTTTCTCTTTCATCACAATGAATTATCTGATGCGATCCCGTTCCAGCAACTTGATGGTCCTTCTACCCGTGCAAGTACAACCTTTGTAAAACCACGTGGAATATCATGACACCTACTTTAGTTTCTTAACTTATTGAAAGTAAATCATTATTTATTATATTTACACATAACGATTCATATCAAAATGTATGGTGTAAGATCAACAATAGTACGATAAGTATTTCATAATAATCCAGACATCTTTGTTTAGTAACTACCTCAAGTCAAACACATTTTTTGGTCGCTGAAAACTATCACAATAATATTGTTTATTTTAACAAGTACCTACATATTTATAAACCTTGAAAACTATTATAGCCAACTCTACCCACATAAATATGGATATTATATCACGTGCGTAAACGTCCGGAGCCTTCACCGCATTTTATCGTGTCGTGCGGTAGCTCGTCTGAAAACAGCCTTAGGGGAAAAACTTTGCAAGATGGCGGAGCGAGGTGATGTTTTCTTGAGTCCATCAATATTATGAAAGTTGCTGAGGAATGCCGGAAAGGCATTCATACATACATATACTCACGCCTGTCTCCCAGAGGGGTAGGCAGAGACTACAGATTTCCATCTGCTACGATCCAGACGCACCTCTTTCGTTCTTCCACATTCATCAATCTAGTCATACAACGTCTTGTATTCCGGGTAATTTTGACAGGAATAACCGAGTAGAAAAGTTTACACTGTGAAAATTGATCCTTGTTTTGGTAAGTAGTAAAGCTTTTAACTTATAACGTTATAACAAACATTGTATGACAGCAAACATTGTGACAACCATTGCTGCAACCAACGTTAGATGCAACGTTTAAAATTAGTGTTATATATATAAGGTCTTTCAATTTAAATGGAAAGTAATTTAGGAGGTGATTCAGTATCGTTAATACATCACATTCCACTGCAAAGTACTTTTTTCTGCGCGAACTTTTTCTTCACTTGTCCATACGAACTGAGTCAGCTGATCGGACCACTTTGTACTGAGACGTGAACAAAAAGTTCGCGCAAAAAAAAGTGCTTTGCAGTGGAATGTGATGTATTAAAGATACAGAATCACCTCCTAAATTACTTTCCATTTAAATTGAAAGACCTCATATATAGGTATATAACGTCACGATATGAATCTCCTAGGGGGTGTCAGAAGTTTTACGAGTGTGAACTGTGAAATGCAATTCACAGTCCACACTTAGTACACCCGCGTTTCACCGACGATTACGTCCCTAAGTGGTGAGTGTTGAACACTATCGCCGTTTTTGGGGCACAAATACATGTTTTTAGGGCATGCAGGTTTCCTTATGATGTTTTCCTTCCTGTTCAGCAAGTGGTAAGTAAGACAAATACTATGCATATAAATTTCGAAAAACTTATTGGTACATGCCCGACCGGGGATCGAACCTGGGTCTCTAGATTAACACTGAGATACCACTGCTTTTTAACCGACTTCAAAAAGGAGGCGGTTCTCAATTCGACTGTATGTTTTTTTTTTTTTTTTTTTTGGCGTTATTACTCCATAACTCCGTCATTTCTGAACCGATTTGAACAATTCTTTTTTTGTTTGAAAGAGTGTACTTCCAGGTAGGTCCCATTTTGGGTTTGGTCATGATCTGATGAAGGTCTTCAGAGATAGGCAGTGGAACTCCTCAGAAAATGACAGCATACCTCTCGAAATTGAGGTAATCGCTTTGTAACTGGGTGCTGATTACAAGGTATTACTTGAAAATCATCATTCTTCCACCTGACCTTCGATCCTGGCTTCATCACCATATTCACCATAGAACTCCTCAACGGATCAGAGCACATAACTCGAGATTGCGGCAATCACTGCGTTAGAGTGCTAATTCAAGGGTATTACTTGGAGATTACCAGAATACCCATCTGACCTTCGATCCTGGCTTCATCACCATAGAACTCCTCAACGGATGACAGCACATAACTTTGGATTGCGGCAAGCAGTTTGTGTTATGGTGCTCATTGCAGGGCCAGAGAATATAAAGTATTACTACGTAAAGAATCAACACTCACCTCCCCGCGCGAATTTAACGGCCCCCGCGGTCCCCCGCAAGTTAGTGGAAATCTGGAGTCAAGCAGAGCTCGATTACCACTCGTTTGATGCGCGCGTGTTTTGTAACAAAGTTTTATCACGATACTGATTTTTAATCAGTATGGTGCGTTATTGCAGTGTTTATGGATGCCTGGAAAACTTTTTTTCAAAAATTAGAATTGCGTGATCAAACCTTACAATTTCGTTCAGTGACGCATTTGGAACAATAAAATCAGTATTTATAACTTTCCATGTTTTGACAAGTTTTCATTTTTTTTCCAAAATTTATGTTTGAGTAGTTGTTAATTATATGATGATCATTTATGCATACGAAACTATATAGGTACCTACTAAGCTTAGGCATACTATATATATTTTACATAATGTGCATAGTATTGGCTAATAGGTACTTACCACTTGTGAACAGTGAAGGAAAACATAGTAAGGAAACCTGCATGCCCTAAAAAGAGTGTATTTGTGCCCGAAGAACGATGATAGGGCTCACCACCCATCACGTTGGGACGTAATATTTGCAGGTGAAACGCGGGTTTACCGAGTGTGGGTGGACTGTGACTTGCATTTCAAAGTTCACACTCGGAACACATCCGACACCCCCCGGGGCATTCAGGTCGTAACGATTTATATACATATATAAGGTTAAATAACATTATTTGGCGAAACTCAAAACAAAGGTAGTACTAGTCTATATGGACAACTGTTTGTATGGGAGCTAAGCGAAATTCTTAACTTTTTTTCACTTCCTCCTGTACAAATTGCTCCGATCAGCTGACTCGTCCAGTATGGAAAGGTGAAAAGGAATTTTAAGAACTTTTCACTATCCTATTAAAAAAAGTTATTCATATGGACATGTTCTACATATGTTTCAAATTTCGCCAACTAATTGAATTTAACCTTGTATATATATATATATATTTTTTTTTTTAATACTGATTAATCCACGGGGAACCAGAAATTGGACTACGCTAAAATTTAGGAAGAGAATCACATAAGTTGCTGACTTATATTGTGTCCCTCTCGGGCGACGACGCTCACACGATTGCTGCCAGCCCTAGACTAGCTCACGCACACACACAAGCGTGTGCGGACAAGCCAGATGCGCGCGTGAGAGTGTAGGTAAATAACTTGAGCCTTGACTATGAAGTGACGGGGGTGTGGCAGGGCATTGCTTGAAAATTGCCAGTGTACCCACCTGACCTTCGATCTTGGCTTCATCACCGTAGAACTCTTTAACGAATGACAGCACATAACTCGAGATTGATAGCAGGAAGCTACTCAAACATAGCTACTTATACTCACTTGAACTTCGTTTCATATTAAAACCACGTTTGCAAGAACTACCCATATTTCACAATTTAACCCAGCAACACTAAAAAATGTGAAATAAAATAAACTTTTAACAAAAAAATAGCAACCGACTTCAATAGTAACAGCAGTCATTCACTAAAAAGTTAATAATAATTCTATAAAGACCGATGGTACCGAAGCAACACTTTTGCCGACTTCTTTCTTCCTGAAACATTATGTTATCTAGAAGTCGGCGTATTTCCTACGATATAGCAACATAAAAACCAATATAAGAACGCCGACTTCTAGATAACATAACGTTTCAGGAAGAAAGAAGTCGGCAAAAGTGTTGCTTCGGTACCATCGGTCTTTATAGAATTATTATTAACTTTTTAGTGAATGACTGCTGTTACTATTGAAGTCGGTTGCTATTTTTTTGTTAAAAGTTTATTAAAAATAGTATTAATTTTATTTATTTCGCAGTGCTAATAGTGCTTATTTGATTATTGTTCTCCATTTTGACATTTATTATAATATAAAGGTTTTAGTATTTTATACTATTTTTAATAATAAATAATTGAAATACCATTAATGATGTCGTTTTCCTAAAAATCATAATTGTTGCTCACAACCTTCTCCAGGTGACCCATTTAATTTGAAACCAATATATATCTACGTTGACTTTGAAGAGTTTTCTACTATTATTGCTGCAATTCCTTTGGAGTAAAACTTTTACACGCTTGAAAGCTCAACTTTGTTATATTCCGAGCGTGATTTTTCCTCAAGAGAAATTCTCAAGAAACGTACGCCACCTGAATGAAAGTTGCGCTTAGTTTTTTTATTTTGCAACAAAATATTGGAACGTACTGCGAGAAAAATGGGTTCTCAGAAGAAAAAAAGTCAGAGAAGCTTTTAGAATAATTATTTTCTTCGTAATAATAATTAACATTCTTTAATTAAAATGAGATTGCAGGTTGAGCGACACGAGAAAATGCCCAAAGTTACGTAAGTTAGTAAGTTAAGTAAACGGTTTCTTTGTTTTAAAACTTTTCATATGAAATGCATCAAACGAACACTGTAACGATTATATGGCCGTTTTCGGTATTGTGGATTATTGACTGTTAGGATTCTTGCAGGGATATTGATGAAAATACCAGGAATTTCTCGTTAAATGTATTTATCAAACAGGAACACATGTACCACACAATAATAGCAAAAAGCAAGAGAGCGCACCAAGCGGCCGGAAAAGGAACCAAAAAGTTTTCTTTTATCTGACAGCAGAGAGAGGCAAAGGATACTTAAATCTATAATGCCTAGACATAAAATTTCATTCTCAACATGGATGATAAATTTAATTTCGTCATTTTTTTTCCTGAATTTCTCAACCGCTTTATTTTTACTGTAATCTTTACGTAAACACATTACCATGATTTTTTTCATATTTTTCGGTCCACCAGTTTTGGAGGTAAGGGAGGGAACATACATTTTTGTCAACATACATACATGAGGTTGTGACATACGGACGGACGAACGGACAACGGAGTCTCACCATAAAGGTTCCTTTTGTACCTTTTAGGTACTACGAAACCCTAAAAAGGTATGCTGCCATAGCGCTTTGTCATGTGTTGTTAATTTAGTACTCGTATCTCCTCTCGCTTTTACCTATGTGGGTCTGACAACGACATAATATGTAGAGAAGGTTTACAAAACCTTGGAGTCGTAGTAATTGCTATGCCGTAGTGAAAAGGGACAACATACATACATATACATACATACATACGTATATACAAACATACATACACTCACGCCTGTCTCCCAGAGGGGTAGGCAAAGACTACAGATTTCCATCTGCTACGATCCAGACACACCTCTTTCGCCTCTTTCACATCCAACAATCTAGTCATACAAACCCTTCTATTCCGAATACTTTTAACATTGCCCTTCTTCAGTATGTCGCCAATTTGGTCAGCATACGTGCTTTTAGGGCAGCCTGGTCGAGCTGTACCTTTCACTTGCGCAACATAAATTTCTTTCGTCACCCTACTTTCATTCATTCTCTCTACATGTCCAAACCACAGAAGCATTCCTTTTTCTATTCTAGTCACTACATGTTCAAGCCGCAACGATCCCATGTGTCGATATTTTTCACTCTGTCATTTAAGGGTAAGCCACACATACTTCGTAAGGTACGTATTTCTACTGAATTCACTACTTGAATGTTTGTCTTGCCATTCCCAACATTCACTACCAAACATAAGGAGCCAACACTCCATTATGAACCGCCAATCGTGCCTTTGCAGTCACATTTTGGCTGGTTAAATCTTCGTAGAGAAAATATTTTTTGTAATGCAATGTTTGTAATGCACTCTTTATAATATTTAAAATATCCAAAGCAATGAGTCGCTATAAAACATATAATATTAGGTAATAAACACATCGTAAGCGCGTAAAAAAATGTTTGTGACGAGATATATCAGGGGGGTGACGGTGAAAGAGGGGTAACAAGTGTTAAAGGTGTCACTGAAACAGTCAGCACTCGTTACCCTCTTTCTTCACAGACGATAATAGGTATGTGATAGAAGTAGTGGCGTGACATTCTCATTGTTATTCCAGCAAAAAGCTTTAGGTACGCCACTGGAGAGGAGGTGAGCTATATCGCCGTTCTTTGGACACAAATAGACGCATTTTGGTACTTACACGCTTACCTCACTGTGTTTTCCTTCACCGTTCGGCAAGTAAGTAATTATACATGGTTTCTATCTTGTTATGAAATCTTTTTTATTAACAGAAACATAAAAACTTAAATAACATGAAATAAAACTAAAATTAAACCTTACAAATTTACCTTTAAAACTAAAATGTCTCCTAAAGTAAAATTAAACTAAGTAGAAAATGTTAGCCAGATCGCTGCCGTCTTGTGGAAGGGTTCCCAGAATGCTGGCAGCATTTCCTCTTTGGATTGCCAAACTAAGGCGTTGTCCAAAGTATGCACCAGCTCTTGGGTTCCCCGAAACGTCAACCAGCCGCGAGGAAATTTCTTTAAGGCCCTTAATATCGCCAAATGGGTACTTTCTAAAGCCTACTCCTCTTTTATGGCCAAACCAAAAATATTGATAAAATGTATTGTGGATTATCAACTCTAGGACAACATATGCAATATTTTTCTTTTTCGTACCACCAAAACTTCTATATGAAAAATTGTTTCAACTGAATGGTGTTTTTTGGCTTGAATTTGCTACTGCTCCTAAGCGGCTTAGGTGATTAAATTCATTTATGCTTTGATAAATAGATAAACTTGATAGCTATAAATATAACATATAATTATTCAATCGAACAATGACGCCCATGTGAAAAGTATTATTTTCTCCTATTTTGCCCTTTCAAGGACGCAGCGAGCGTCGTAACAGCCACCACGCATTGTGCACTGATTTGAACGTTATTTCAATGTCGTTTCCGTCGATATTCATACAGACAAACATCGAGCTGCTAATTTGGCGACGGTAATCGCCTTAAAAAGACATTTCGCCCATTTCTATTTATGCACTCTTATAACATTTAGACTTTTCAAAGCGATGGATATCACAGTAGTTTAGTGTTGTAGGGATAAATGTCACGAGGAAAGTGTGCAGAGGGAGAGCGAGATTAATAATTCATGACACGACCTCAGCTTGTTCAATAGGAACACTCTTCGGTAAATAAAATCCGTTCAGGCTATCCTTGGTTTGTAAACAATAAAAGTACTTCTCAGACAAAACAAATAAATGGACCATCACGGTATAACTCGGAGGGGGGTCTTTTCACCAACATCCCAATGTAATAGAGGCCATACTACGGGATATACTTCTACAGGTCAATGTACTAATGTGCGCGCTCGACCCTTAGGTATTCCGTATTAAATTGAAAAAGTACCTTTTAGACCTACAAAAAATTAACTAAACCTTGTGATGAAAATTTTTTTCATCCCACTAATCCCACTAATATTATGAATGGGAAAGTTTGGATGGATGGGTGTTTGTTACTCCTTCACGCCGCCGTAACTACTGAACCGATTGGGCTGAAACTTTGCACAAATGTAGTTCAAAACCTGGAATAGGACATTGGCTACTTTTAATCCCATAAATCAGTTCCCATGGGAACGAGAAACAATGTCGTTCAGAAACGCGGCTTGGCCTTCAGCCTTGCTAAACATACTACTAGGGGATTATAGCAGTTATCAAAGACCACCACAGAGACATTAGCAAATGATTAATTCAGAGAACAAAAAATAGTGTCGATCAGAAAATGGGCTCGGCCAAAGATACTTTACATCAAATTAGAGATGATGAGAATCCATGACACTCCATATATCCAAACCAGAGTCAGGTTAACTACGTACTAAAAAATTAACGAGCTGAAAAATATTCACAGATTCGATACGACTATACAAAACATAATCAACACGGGCGAAGCCGCGGGCAAAAGCTAGTTTTGTATATTTTTATATTAATATAATAATACACAAATTATATTTTATATAAATATTTGTTTTTATTTTTTTTATTTTATTTATTAAATGTAACAACTAACACTATTATTATAGGTTTAAAAACCTAATGCAACAGTGCAGGCATAAAAGATAGACACAATAAAAACATAATATATAGCTCCTGCACATTCTTCTTCTTGTCTTTATGTGTATTGAAAAAAATTAAAAATTATTTATTTCTTAAGCTTTATTAAATAAACTGAGTTTGAGTTCTCCTATTGGGTATGAAAATACCTGTAACAGGAGTCCCCGCTCTCCTTTAACTAATAATACAAAATTAAGAGATAAACAAAACTATTATTTACAGAGGTGACTAACAAATTATTATAAATATAAAAAAGAAAATAAAAATTTAGTACCTTATATACATACTTAGGCTGAATTTGTAAGTGTGAGAGAGGGTGGGTGTGTATGTGTATGTGGGATGTGAGATGTGTGTTTACTATTGGAAATTTGATTTAATCGTGTAAATTTAAAATATTTTTGAAATTAATAATTTCTTGCCCCGATCATGTGTAAAACGAAACCGATAAAAAGGTTAATAAATAAATATTTGTAGAATAAAAATACAAGAATTTGCATGTAACTTATTGAAGATTATATAAGAACCATCCATCAAATCCATCGAATATAAATTCGAAAAAAATAGGTACATTGAAAAAAAGTACGAAGAGCCGAATTCGTGAAAAATTCCTTTAAAAATACTGCTCTATAGTGTGTTTGTCGTAATTTATATATTTAGGTTAAAATATAACATATATACTAAAATAGTACTTATATTTCAGAAGAAGATTCCATGCAGAGTACAGTAAAAAACTATGATCAACTGAAAAACATGTCCCTTGACTTCACTTCTCATGTACTATTGTTATCAGTTACGGCTATGTAAACAAACGGTGCGAATATTTTACTCAAGAGGCCCGAAGTGATATACTAAATCTACAAACATCAGACAAAATTACTTGCCTTCTTCTCATTGCAAAATAGACCTTATCGTATTCGGTGAAGATTCAAGGTAATATCAGTGGGTTTGTGTCGGAGGTTCAGTCTGGGAGGGTTGGTCACGTAATTGGATGTTTACTCCAGAAATTGGAAATGTGTCGATCAGTCATTGTGCTGTGACGTCACTCCTGTAAATATTGTCGTGAAGAGGATTTTAACAAAAATACAGTAAATAATGTTAGGTTTATGTAAAAATAATGTGGCTAAGTGCGAGTCGTACTCCCGCACAATAGGTTCCGTAACATAACGCAATACCCAACGTATACAACGTTACCCTAAAAACATAGTAAATTACAACAATATAGATGTTAAAGCAATAATTAAGGTGACACAAATAAGCCGGAAAAATGGAAGCTAACAAACAATTCGCGGTTCCCGCTGAGTACGGAACCCTAATATCTTAACCGCTATATTTTTACTGTAATTTTTCCTATTACCATGATATTTTTCATATTTTTTGGTCTTCTAATTTTGGAGATAAAGGGGGAGACACGATAACGTTAAAAAAGGCAACTTTTTTGAGGTTTTTTGTATTGGGTTTAAATTTTTTTTTAATACAGTTGCTCAAAAAGTGGCGTATTGCAGGGACGTATAGCGTTCGGGATGTGGGCTATTACATACTCGAGCTTTTTCTTTACCTTTTCCGAACTCGTGCGTTCTCTTTCCCAACTGTCAAAATAATGTCTATTAAAAAGAAAAAACCAACCACGAAGTTTTTACTAAAAAAAAATCAAAGAAGTTTTTATGATTCATGCAAATATTTCTAAAAAGAAGCTACTATTTTGTTTCAATATCAGATTTAATTATTTGATTCAATGAGTTAGGTTAGGTTTCATTTCATTTCATCTAATTAAATTTAATTTTCATTTCATATCAATAAAAAAATTCTACTGAAGACTTGGCTTGGCTGTATGGGCATAGTTCCCTTTACCTACCCCGAATGGGTGAAGAAAACAAAAAAAAATCTCTGCTTATATTCTTTTACGGTTGGCGCCATTTTCCAAAAATTTTCTTTGCGGGTTTAGTTGTTTGTTGCACAAAATGAGTAATTTCGACGATATTTTATTTGAATTGACACCACCGGAACTCAGTATAATTGCACAAAATGCTTCGGAAAACATTTTACGGGAAAAGTCAAAAAGTTGCTACATATCTACATACTACGAATTTATTGCGTGGAGTATTAGTTAGTTGAGTTTATTGTGTTTTTATTATTTTATTAAATTGCTTCATTTTTTCGCAACTGTATTAAAAATAGTTGTTCAGTACACGTGCGGAACCGTCATTGCAACTTGTTCCGACTGTCAACCCTCACCTTCGGCTGCGCCTCGGCTCGGGTAGACATTTGTCGGAACTCTTTGCAATGACAGGCTTTCCGCACTCGTAATGAAATATACTATTTTCAAATCATGTGCTCGTAAAGGCCCACTTTTTATGCATTAAAACCGAACAAAAAGTCGATTATTTTGCCCTAGGGCTTTATTATTATTTTTTTTTTTAATTTATTTATAATGGTTGGCTAACCTGCAGCCTTTCCTGTGTACCATAGATGTTATACTTTTTTTTCCACTGTTTAGCGGCTCTGGATACAGTCCTTTTGAGCCAATTATAATTTAAAGTTCACAAGATTATATTTATTTTCATTTCCTCACACTATGCATTGAAAAACGTAGTATGTTACACGGGCGTAAAAGCAATAAATTACTCGGTTACGTTTAAAACCCTCGCTACGCTCGTGTTTTAAATCGTCCTCGTAATTTATTCCTTTTCGCCCTAGTAGCATAAACTACTATTATGTAACTATCCTTCCTGTCAATTCCGTTAGTTGTAAGAAATTACGACAAGCTACTTACAAGAGTGTTTATATTTGTAAATTTATCGTAAGTTAATTACGTAAGCTTACGTGTGTAAAACTTGCAGTTGTTAAGTCTGCTTCATACGTTCACGACCCCTTTTAGGTACGGCAAGTGCGAACACAATACATACTATTAATACGAACAT
Source organism: Ypsolopha sequella (assembly GCA_934047225.1). Classification (NCBI taxonomy): domain Eukaryota; kingdom Metazoa; phylum Arthropoda; class Insecta; order Lepidoptera; family Ypsolophidae; genus Ypsolopha; species Ypsolopha sequella. The sequence goes on from OW203985.1 coordinate 2,910,450, forward strand.
AACATGCAAACAAAAAGGATATCTATAAATGAACTATAAAAATTTAAATGAACTATATGTCTGCTTCATGGATTGAATGATTTTGACCATCATTCCCAAAGGCATAATAAAAGATTTTCATATACATGAATAAACGATTTTTTTCACAAACTTTAAGCGCTGTAGCGCAAAAAAAATCGCAGTGATGTAGGACCTCTATTGACGACCAAATTGATGTGTATTGATCTGAACTTTAATCCCTGTTGATATTAAACATACGCCAGTAACCTAACTATTACATAATTATAGCACAAAATTAAAATAACAGCAGAAACGAAGCAAAAATGGGTCTAACTAAATAAACTCGTTGGTAGGTATAGTACGTTTCAAATACCAAGGCCCCATTGCACTTTAGACGGTCATTAGGCGTTAACAATAGGATTAGTGATAACAAAAGATACCTGGCCAGATACGCGTGCCAATTTGAAGCCCCATTGTTAAGTTTCTAGTGCAATAGGGCCTTGGTATTTGAAACGTACTTTATGTTTTGTTATCACTAGTCCTATTGTTAACGCCTAATAACCGTCGAAAGTGAAATGGGGCCTTGGTATTAGAAACGCACTATACCTACCAACGAGTTTCTAAGTAAACATAGGACAAACCACGCATTCGTCGTCATTTCAGGTTGCCATCAAGTTATCAAACTTTATGTACCTGTACAGCCAAACCCGATTTTAGGACAAACTAGTTTTAACTAGGTCAAAATGATTTCTAGGTGCTTACCTACAACGTCTTGCGCTTTGTTTTGGGGGCTGGTAAACAAATTAAGACCCTATTAGTAGACTCGGTACTTAAAGTTATCCAAACAGCCTTCCAAGAAGCACTTTAAAATAAGATTCGTTAACGTACGAACGATTTATTAGACCACGGGCGCACCGTGGGTAACGTATCGGCACCGTTCTCCGACTAGGCTCCTGTATGCGACCGCCCAGTATTTTTGAAATTTGTAACAATATCCCGCGTCAAATAAGTGAACAATTGCTCGTCTCTTATAGGCCAATTCTTAAATTACCGATGAATCATGATTGGTTCTAATTTCCGCTACGTTCAATTTTGTTATTAATTTTGTTGTCACTGTGCATCGGTTTAGTTCGAAGTCGAGCTTTGCGGAACGTAAAAAGTTTGTGGAGGTTGTTTTTCATTTTTTGTTCGATTCTGCATATTTTGGTAAAACTGACATATTTTTTTATGTAGTTTAGGGTTCCGTTCATATATAAATGCAAGATTTTTCAGGATTGATAAAATATTAATAGTCTTATCATCTTTTCTATTTCGGTCGGAATCAGGAGATCCGGTAAAACGATTGTTTCCAGATACCGTACAGTGGACGGTATCAGGTGTTTTATAGACTTTCAGACTTTTGTGATTTTCATTATAAATTGTGGATAAAAACTATAATTTGAATATACACATATTTTTGTGACATATACATTTGCTTAATATCCTGATTCCGTCCTAAGTTTAGACTTTTAGATTGATTCATAATTTACTTAAAATATCCCGTTCTTTCTCAAATTTATTGGGATATTAAATGTACGTTAATGGTTTTAAAAAGTTATTTTATATTAAAAATTGACATCTGAGATATTATTATAAAATTTTTAATGACTATATATGTCTTTAAATTTCTATAAAGCTCACCCTTTTTTTTCATCACATTGGATAAATAATTAAAACACATAATTATTGTAATTGGACGGTAATGAGTGGTGATAAATTCAGTTTTGCTTGTAACCGACCACAATAAATATACCATAAACCGGAGTCTGGTCATCCGTTTGTGTATCAAGACAAAATTTTAAAGTACTTGCAAAAAATGTACGGTGCTCAAAAAGAGTGTGTTTGTATAGAAAAATACAAATAATGAGCAACAAGTAACACCAGTCATGAATTTATTTTAGTATGGCCTCAGGAACAAGTGTCACAAAAAAAAAATGAAACTGGAATTGAAATAAAACAACACATTACACAACAAGAACCAAACTGCTATGAAAATAGCAGTTTATACAAACAATTGTGGAATCTTTTCAGTTTCAGTTTAAAGGAACATCGAAAAACCTCACCAAACGAAAGAAAAGAATGTCAAGTTAAATATGGAATTAATTATTCATTACTTTTAAAGCTCGACCACAATTATAAAGTTGGCAGAATAGTTCCTAAAAATGAAACAATTTATTCCATGTAACATTATAGAAACAAGATAGATAAACCTAAACCTAAGAAAAAAATTGCCACAGAAATTGAAAAAAAAAATTTGTAAAGCAAGTTAAACATATTGAAAATGAAGACGATGTTTTCAAACTTTTTATTAGCAAGGACTGTAATTATTTTAATTTCTAAATTTTATAAATAAAGTACAAGCTCTTAACCTTTTCTTTATCTTTGAATTCTTAGAAGTTACGAATTTCATTCATTAATTACTCAAAAAGATAAAAAATCACCATTATATCTAATCACAGTTTAAAAATAAAGAAAAAATCGAAAAAATAAGTAAAATAACATAAAAACTTGATTGAATAGTTATAGACGAAAAGAGAAATATCATACGACATATATAGGCGTTTGAAGTTAGAAAACTGCTGGCATGTATTGACATAAAAATATAAAAAAGTATATTTTAAATCATGGTTTTTAAAATCCTGATGACGACCCCACTGAGAGGTCAAATATAGCACCTATAACTATTTGATTAAGTGTTTATATCTATGTAAAATACAACATACAAATAATAAAAAAGCCGTTAAACGGTATTATACCAACAATATTTTATTAACATATTGAAATAAGATAAAATATATTTGGCCAAACATAGTTATGAAGTTTATATTGATAGCGACGAACATGAAAAAATGTAAAATATATACTATTAATAAAAGTTAATTAAAGCCTAAATTAACAAAAATTATTAATTGAAAAAAACCATGTATACATTTTGATATCTCCAGTAACTTTTGACCCTATTTTTATGAGATAATGGCATTTTTAGCAATTTTTTGAATGGTGGTCGGAAACGGGTTACTTGCTGGACGGTATCAGGAAAACTTCAACTAAGCGGTCGGTAACTGGAGCTTTTAAGAAGGACAGGCAAACATATTAATAATATTATTTTTTGTATACTCTGACAACATAAATATTGATAATTATACTTTATAATGAAAGTCTCAACAATAAGGTTTAAAGTAAGCTATATATATAGTTTATAAATCAGTTGACGTTTATCTTTGGACGGTTTATTTGAAAAAAGGGCGTGAGTGGTCGGACTTGGGCGCATTTACGTTAACACAATGTATCGAGTAGCAAGATGTGACCAATTCGCAGATGTGTAGAAAAAAACTACATCAAAGTAAACAGGGTTAGCTACGTGCAAACAGAAGCATTTTGCACGGTCACAAAAAAAAACATCTGATAAAAATAAGTAACAAATAGGTCCCTACTACGTTCGATAGAGCGTATCAAAAGGTGCTTAAAAAATAAGGTTTGCGCGTCCTATGTTGTTACTAACGTCTGATAACAGTCTGATTTTATCGAAAATCGATTTATTAAAAAAAAAAACGATTCTGCATCATTTTCAGCAAAATGTGACCAATTTGGAGTTGTGAAGAAACAAAAACTACATCATAATAAACAGGGTTGACTGGGCGCAATTTGGAGCATTTTATTTTTGCTGACTATACAAAATACTCCAGATTGCGCTCAGCCAACCTTATTTCTTTTAATTTAGTTTTACGTTCTACACAAAAACAAATTGATCCCTTCTTGTTACTTCATACATAGGATTACTAACTGTACGCTCTTATTCCTAGTCTATATTGTGTTAGTAACGAAGTTGCATACAAACTAAGTTAGTAGTAAATAGTATTAATATCTCACACATTTTATACAGTTATAGTGACACGTTTAACAATTTCTTCTAACCACTTTATGAAAATTTTGATTGAATTAGATTCTTTAACGGTCTTTGGTAATGTATCTCTCTCTACGAAATCTCTCTATGAGAATTCCAGTGCTTGCATCAGAATTAACGGGGCATACACTGATTGGTTTAACATATCTAGAGGATGTTAAACCAATCAGTGTATGCCCCGAAGTTAGACAAGGATGTGTAGCGTCACCGTGGCTATTCAGTCTATTTATGGACAGCTGTTTAAATGATTTAAAATAGCGTGAATATAGACTAAAGTTAGGAACTTTACTTATCAAATGCCTCTTATACGCCGATGACCAAGTTCTCCTTGCTTCATCGACGGATAAGCTGCAAGAGATGGAAAATGATGCCTTTAAAAAGAAAGGAATGAAAATTAACGTAGGAAAAACAAAGTTTATTGTGCTAGAGAGGGATGAAGCGGTGACTGAATGCAAGGTTAAGTCTGCAAGACTGTCGAGCCCCCCTTCGAAGAATCTGCAGCTCCTACAATAAACAACTCCTTACCGTAGAAATATTTAACACTAATAAAGTCAAATTTAAAAAAGATGTTAGTCAAGTTTTAGAAACTAAAAAGTAATATAAGAAATCGTAAATAAATATAAGATCAAATAAATATATTTATGAGGCAAGTGTGTGCATTAACGATAGTATGTGAGATTGTATCTGTGTGATTGTGTGTATGAATGCTAGGCTTAGTTCTAAATCTGTACTTACCGTTTATAAATTGCTTTGTAAACTTGACTTCATTATTTTATTTTAAATATATTATTTTATTTGAAACTAGCTTTTGCCCGCGGCTTCGCCCGCGTTGATTCAGTTTTTGTGTAGTACTTTTTACACAACATATTATTTAAATCTGGTTTGGAGTGTTTTTGGTGCAATTCTTTGATCTCCAGGTAAAGTCTCTTTGACGGGGCCTATTACCTATTAGTTTTTTTTTATTCATATTTAAAGTACGTTTATAAGAGCTCTCACTCCCACAGGGACTCACCGATCAAAGTTTTTCCGAAAAAGTATCAAAATCCCTATCAGTTGTCAAAAAATGACAAATTTGAATACGGCAGCGTAATCGGCAACCTTGAATGCCCTTCGATACCGAGTTTCATGTGACCTGTCAAAAACTGTCAAAACCTGTAAAATTATTTTTTTTGTCATGTAGCCCTACCTTGACTGATCACTATAGTTGAAACCAAAACTCCCTACGATTAGCCGTTCGGGAGATATGGCCGATCAAAATTCTGTCAATTTTTCTTCTTTTCGTTTTTTTTTACCGTCGTCTAGATCTCACCGAGCCCTTTTCTTAGAGTACCATGAACATGGGTCTAGCATCAGCCGTTTGGGAGATAAGGGTCTGTAAAGTTTTGATACTTTCGGCAGTTAGACAGCCATCAACATGGGCCTAACTCCAGCCGTTTGGGAGATACAGGCCGTCAAAGTTTTGACATTAAAAAAGATAAACTTTTTTGGCACACCGTGGTCCAAGTATATCCCAAGTATATCCCTTCCGTTCCAAAGATATTTTGCTGGAATATAGATAGATATAGACAGATAGATAGATAGATAGATAGACACATATATATTAGATAGATATATAGATTGACCTCAAAAGGAAATAATGGAACCCTAATATGATCACTTGTGTGGCTGTCTGTCTGTCCGTCAACAACAGCCGATTTGCTCTGGCACACATACATTTTCATGTCCACTATATTAAATGTCAAAATCGATGCAATTTTCGTAATTAATGTCCAAGAAAACCATAAAAACGACACCCATATTGATATTTACACATTTCAAAATTTCAACCCCATCGCACCCCAACAGGAAATGATGTTATTTCACGTTCACTACGTTGGATTTAGAAATCGTTGTTGTTTTCGTAATCAGCGACCCGATAAACCATACAAACGATACCCATGTTGATTTTCAGACTTTGTCACCCCATTTACCCCTTTTAGGGGTTGAATTCTGAAAAAACCTGAAACACGTGTTTACTCATTTATGAATAGGAGTACTCCTGTGAAGTCTCGAATAAAATAGTCTAACTAATCTTGTTTCCCCATACAAACTTTGGACCCCCGTTTCACCCCCTTAGGGGTAGAATTTCGAAAAACCCTTTCTTATTCCTTGTTTACATTACAAAGGGAAGCTTTGTGCAAAATTTCAGCTTTCTAGGTCGAAGGGTTTGGGCTGTGCGTTGATGAGTCAGTGAATGAGTCAGTGAATGAATCAGTCAGTCAGGACTTCTCTTTTTATATATATAGATGTCACCAATTAGTTCCTACAAAGATAATGTATTGGAAAGCGTAGAGGAAGTAAATTTAATTAACCTTTAACTTATACTGTCTATGTATGTATGTGTATGTGTATGTGTCTATGTGTAATTTACTTCTGTGTCTTTTCCATAATATAAATAAATAAGATTGGAGATGAGGAAGTAGAACACGTTAACGAGTTTGTCTATCTGCGTTGTCTATTTACGCGCGATGGAAAATGTGACGATGACATTGAAAGAAGAGTGAATGCGGGAAATAAAGTGAATGGAGCCCTAAACTCCTTTATGGCAGCCAAAATGTGACTGCAAAGACACGATTGGTGGTTCATAATGTAGTGTTGGCTCCTACACTTATGTATGGTACTGAATGTTGGGTATGGCAAGATAAACTACATAGTAGAGTGAATGCAGTAGAAACGTACTTACGTAGTATGTGTGGTTTAACAGAGGGAAAATAATTGCGATCTGAAAGAACATGTAGAAACTAGAAAAATAAATTTTGACATCTGTCAAAAAATTAGTAAAATTCATCTGTCAATTTTGATATCTGTCACTTTGACACCTGTCACTATATCTCCGTAGCCAAAAACAAAAAAAAAGTCTCAGTGGACCCATTGTTAATCTAGGCTGAATTTCTATTTGCGATTGGAAGTAGGTAGAAACACGGGTCATTTTTTTTCCTTCTCACAGTACACCACTGCAGTAGTAATAAAGGCAATTAAATTACCTAGGTTTGGTAGTCATACGGGTAAGATTTTAGAGATTTAGTTCCCGCTATAATATACCAGACTTAGAGAAGGTTTAACTTTATATGAAACGAAATCTATAGACAAAGTCGGGACACACATTCATAAACCTTAATGTGGGACACAAACCCGCTAATGGAATGGTGTCAAAGCTTTTATGAACAATAAGCTGGCGTGAGACCACGTTTGTGGCTGCGCATTAAGGCGGAGTGCAACCATTTGCCTAAAATTTGTAATGTAATTAATTTATGGTGAATAGACACAAAACTTCCATAAATCAATGCATTGCTGAGAACACTAATTAAATGATAAACGAAACGGAAAAACAAAAGTTGTTGGCTATCAGTCAAAATAAATCGCTAATTACAACTTAAACATAAGTTTTCATTGCCGAGATCTCAGAATTTTGAGCGACTATTGCTGTTATTTTGGAAACCATATAGCTCACTTGTGTTTTAAATGCAAGACTGAGCTTTTTATTTATATTTTTTTGTATTTTTTTTTCTTTGTTTTCCATAAAAGTAGAAAATTAAATAGTACAAAATAAAATACCCAGGAGTTTTCCCATCACCCATCACTCGGTGATGTTGAGGTCGCGTGCTTGACTGAGGCAAGAAACGGTTGGCAAACAACCGCCGGTCCTTATAAAGATATCCCGACCAATCTGGTTTCACAAACAGATTTTGCCTGGTTCAAATAAACCTATTGGAAACTACAATAAACCCTGCAGAACGAGCTCGTCTTTTGGTGACCAGTGAGCCTGAGTCAGGATACTGGTTATATGCATTGCCTTCTGCCAACATTAGGACGCCGTTGTAGAGGATAACCTTCAGCCTGACCATCGGCATCGGTTTGAAAGTTAGAGCCAAAACAAATGAGCCATATCGTTGCCGTTGCAGGAAAAGTGTGGACCAGCTCAGCCACCACGGCTTATCCTACCAGCGTAATGCCGGGCACCTGCCACGCCATGTCGCTTTTAATGACGTCATCCACCGCGCCCTTGTCAGCGCTAATGTGCCAGCAATATTAGAGCCGAAAGGCTCTGATACGTGACGACGGCAAGCAGCCCGACGGCATGCCACTAATTCCTTGGAAAAATGGGCGGTCTTTGGTACGCTACATGCGTCGATACAATGGCAGCATCCCATATTCGGGCAACCACCACCAAGGTAGTTGTGGCAGCTGCTACAGCAGAAACGCGTGGCAGGTATAAAGCTCTGGGTGAGGGAAATAAACATTTATGCCATTTGGCGTAGATACCCTCGGGCCATGGGGGTCGGAGGCACAGCGACTTTACAAAGAAATTTCATCACGCCTGGTCGTCGTTTCGGGTAACCGAAGAGCTGGGGCCTATTTTGGCTAAATAATAAGCCTGGCCATCCAACATGGCAACGTCGCTAGCCTTTTGGGCACCCATTTTGGCGACGCATTTGGCAAGCATTTGTTATCTATATATTTGTTATTTAGTTTAGATGTATTTATTTTCATATTTTTTATTTTTATTTTAATATTATTAAGGTAATTTTATTGTTTGCAAAAACTATAATTTTATGGGTTTTTCATCTGAAACCACATGAAATTCGACTCCAGTTAGTATCCGTTAAATATGTTTTTCGTTCTCGTAATTGATATGCATGGTTGCACCTCGTTTTAAGCATTCCAGCATAGCCGGGATTCCAGGGGCACACGGCGACACCCGTCCTTAAACTTTATTAGGCTGTGATAATTGAAATTAAGGCGCCAAGGTATTCTCTTTGTGTTTTGTACTGAGCGCGGAATTTCTTTTATTTATTACAATTTTATGCTGTTACTGAAGGAGAGATTGAGGTTATTTTGAGCGGTCTGATACCTGAAGGCTAAAGTCGCCAAAAAGCTGAAAACTAGAATAAAATCTCGTATACGAACAACTTTAACTATAGAGCAAAACCTGACAACGCGAAAACACTATCAGATGTTCCATACAAATTTACAATACGTGTAGAAGAGCGATTTTTTTTCGCGTTATGTGTTGGCTCTTTAGTAAAAGTTGCACATAGAGACTATTAGTACACCAATTTTGGGCTTTTAACGAATTCAATCCAGCGTGGGAAATGAAAATTGTTTTATAAACGTGGACTATCTAATCTGTAAACTCTCATACAGCCTCAATTCACCGAGGATTTTGACGTCCCAAACTGATAAAGAGTGTAACGTAGTATCACCGTCACTGTTCACCAATATTGTATTAAAATTTTAAATGTATAAATTACCTACCCCAAGTACCTTAGAATGCGTGTAATGAAATAAGAGAAATTTTAATTTAAAGTGTAGTGTTTTATTTCAACAAATAAGTTCTACGGAATGCTGATAATCACAAGAATAATATAAAATTATATGCTGTATTTTCCCGTTTAAAATTTTATTAATTAAATCTTTCTTTAACTAAATCGCTTAATTAAAATAGACGTGTAATTTGTACATCTATGATGAACCTTTATTGCAATAGTAGTTTATGCTACAAGGGCAAAAAGAATAAATTACAAGGACGATTTAAAACACGAGCGTAACGAGTGTTTTTAATGTAACCGAGTAATGTATTGCTCTTACGCCTGTGTATCATACTACGTTTTCAATGCATAGTGTGAGGAAATAAAACAAATATAATCTTGTGAGTTTTAAATTATGATTGGCTCAAAAGGACTGTATTCAGAGTCGTTAAACAGTGAAAAAAATATATAACATTTATGGTACACAGGAAAGGTTGTAGGTTAGCCAACTTCTCGTAAATAAATTAAAAAATAAATAATAATAAAGCTCTAGGGCAAAATAATCGACTTTCAGTTTTGATGCATAAAAAGTAGGCCTGTACGAGCACTTGCATTGAAAAATAGATTATTCATTCCCTATAATAATTCTCAACATGGTATCATGGTATACATGTTTTTATGGCACGCAGGTATCTCACAGTGTTTTCCTTCACTGTTCAGTAAGCATGCAAATACTTTGCGCTTAATTTTCCAAAAAACAACTAACTTGTGCACTCTCGATTAGCAGAATTTAAACCCGGGTCTCAAGTTTGAGAGTCTGGCGTCCGTTGCGTTTTATGAGCGTTTGGACTATAAATTCCATTTATACAGGGTGTTAAGATGAAGTTGCGGAAGCCGGAAACTGGCGATAGTACTCGTCCATACGAACAACTTTTATAATGGAACCCTCAAATCCATAGAAAAGTAAAATTTTTTTTTCCGGATAATCAATATTTTTTTCACGAAAAGTTGTTTGTATGTACGGTTACTATCACCAGTTTCCGGCTTTCGCAACTTCATTTTAACATCCTGAAAAAACCGTAAACACCAAACAAAGTATATTGCACTTAAAAAAGATGAAGACAGAATAGATTTGTTTATTATTGGTATAAAATAAGCAAAGCTAAAGTCGTCCTTGAACATAACTAAAGCTGTGTGTGACAAAACAGGCTAAGCCAGCTCCAGAAAAGCGAATTTTGACCGTGACAAGACTACCGAAAGAGCGTTCCTAAACGAATTATTTTACGCCCGAGGCGGTTCCGGTTACTCTACCACAATAATTTGGGTAAGTTTTAACAACAACTTTATACCTTTGCAACTTTGTTTGCAAAATTTACCTTTTTGTTATTACATTATATTATTTGTTACACGAAATAGGGCCTTACTATTTCGGTATTTTAATTAACTTGATATAAATTGTACTTGTAGAATCCTAAATGTGGGTATTAATTTTATGCTTACCTCTTTCGAGGGTTTTCAATGAGTAAATATTTTATTGTTATTTTAAAATAAAATAGAAATCAATGTGATCTTTTTATGAACATGGACGTGAACTAAATCAGAAATTTGTTTTCTGTTTTTTTGAGTCTCTTTTACTGAGTTTTGGCGATAAAAAAAAACACAAACGTTCAAGACTGTAACTCAATGCAAAAAAAAATATTTAAAACAAAACCATCCTTTCCGTTGACCAAAAATCTTGAAGTATAAAGGTCTAGGTGAACTCTTATAGTTTGTCTAATAATTATAATTTGATCCGCTATGGGGCCGGTATCAGATATGAGTTAATAAAAATTAAAAATTAACAGATATGCGTAAAATGTGATTTTTAAGCTTCCTACTCATACAAGTCAGTGCTTTTAGCCAATACATAGAAAATACATATCAAACTACTTCTACCATGTATCTCTATAAGACGGACCCAAGCCACGATCTACAAAAAGGAACATAAGAATAAACCTTAGAACAAAAGTTTGACCCAACAACGTGTCACATACGACGTAATCAAGATTATACGAACAAAGACGTGGCTAAAAGGCGCTAAATTTACAACATAAAAGACGATATTGAGCACGACGACGACGTAGCTAATAAACGCCTCCCGCGGGCGATCGTAAAGGCTTCGACGGTTCTTATTAAACAAGCTGCGGCGCCCGGGCGGATGTGACGTCATAGAGTCAAAGCATACCCACGTACGTGACGCGTCCAGTAAGGTTTGGCGATCTTGAAACGAGTTCTTGTCGACAGCCAAGGAGGAAAAGAGATGGAGAGTAACATTTTACGTAAGTATAACATGAGTTTATAACCAAACTGGAGTGACGACCTCTATTGAAATCCGCACGCAAAAATATATGACCTTTATTCTCTTTGGCTGTATCTTTATCTCTATTACTCATTAAATGTTGGAGAAAGATGGAGTACTAGCTGCAGATAGAGGCCTACCTTATAGCAAAAACAAAGTTGTATATGCTATAAAAACCCTATTGAAAACATCAAATTTACGATAAAATTTATTTGATTAGCCTTCTACAAGGATAACAGCGCTCCAGTCTGTTATTTTTTTAGTCTTGCTTCCCATTTCTCCTTTGAAAAGCCTTTGGATTGTCACATATGTAGATACGGTCTCATTTTAATCCTATAATAACTCTAAAAAAAAATGTATTTAAATGTCATCTTTTTAAATTCGACATCGGAAACAGGGTTAACTAAGACAGAAACAAACAAAGATTAGTCGTAGGAATGAACTTAAAATTCTGGTTACCAAACTGTGCAAAAGTTTCAGATAATTACAATATTTTAGGACAATAATCTCATAAACTACTCGAATGGGTGGAGGTAGGCATGTATTTATATATGTAACCTATTACTATGTAGTATATAGGATGGGATTTGGTCGGCCGCCTGGATTCGTGCTGGGGCTCCGTTGGTGATCATTGAACCTTGTTCCTGATCCCTGGCCGGGTCTCCGTTATGGGTTCGGGCGGTTGATTGGATGTCACCTTGTATAATAATATTTTACCTATAATTTTAATGTATGTACGAGTATATTGCTACATAAATTAAATAAACATTTAATCTAGTTCATGTACATTTATTATTTTATTGCATATATTTTTATAAGATTAAAATTTGACTTGTGAAACGTGTATTATATATACCTACTTTGCAAAATAAACTTTTTGAATTTTGAATTTTAAAACAACTAATTGTGTACTGCAAACTATTTGACCGATATAAGTGTAGATATGTAGGTACATGTACAAAATTATGATCTTATTTGTAGTTTGTACAGTGCTTCAAAGATCTGATGGCGCGTAGATGACAGTGACATAGGGTCGCACCTGTAAAACAAGGAGTATGGTAGCGGCGTTAGTTCCGAGTTTGGACACAACCGATCCACGCGCCATAAGATCCTTGTAGCAATGTAGACGCCTCAAGTAAAGCTTATCGTTCTTTTTTGTTACTCCGTGGTCGAACGAAACCATGATACGTTTTGTTATGTTAATAGTCGGCTAAAAGTTTTGGGACAAAATATTCATGTTTAGAGAGCGGTGCGCGATAGTGGTTACGTTTCAGAATTAATGTCGTTTCAAAAGTTTGGCTGTTCTGGACTCGGATTAGGATTTGAGAAGGGTTTTGCTTGGTGTTTCACTAATATTGTTACACAAAACTACACGTTGGTGTTCTATTTACTTGTAGATCTGGCTTATTAGTAGATTGTTATACAAGGGAGGTAAGTCATCAATTACAAATTCAAATTCAAAATAATTTATTTGTGAGTCAGAGGTTAGTAGTTAGATAGCAAGTACATTAGTTTCGTTTCTCCGTGCTCCGCCACATAGCGTACAAATATTCACAAGAAAAATTTAAATATACACAATACATTCACATTTAAATATAAATAAAAATATAAAGTATAGTCAATTGTAATTAACATGCATATACTTTTGGACTCATTGTGTATCGGATAAATATAAATTTACACCATAATAAGTTTTGTCGAGTGAGACGTTTTTTAAATTATTTTTAAACAATTTTTACACCCGAGATATTTAAGCGCACAAGGGAGCCTTATGGTTCAAAGGTGTAATTGATCACTTACACCCGAGTGCAATACTCTACTTTTCATCACTTATGTGAGGAAATAAAAAACAACTAACAAAACTACTGTTTATTAAAAAAAAGTACCTAAAATTTCATGAAAATTAATGGTAAATTGGAAAAAATTTGATAGCGTCAAAGTTACCGGTTTCGCTGGTATGTTAATACTAGCTTCTGCCCGCGGCTTCGCCCGCGTGGCTTACAGGAAACAAATTACATTTTTTCAGAAACAAACATAAGTGCTCTCACTCCCTCTGGGAGTCAAGGTGTAGTGCTCGGCCGAAAAACTTGCATGCTCAGACTACGAACGCGCCCTGCTCGGCCTTCGGCCTCGCGGGCGCGTTCTCCGTCCTCACATGCTCGTTTTTCGGCCTCACCAGAATGCCAAACACGGGGACTCACCGATCAAAGTTTTTCCGAAAGAGTGTCAAAATCCCTATCAGTTGTCAAAAGATTTCAAATTTGAATACAGCAGCGTAATTGGCGACCCCGAATGCCCCTTGAGTTTTATGCAAATCGGAATACTTTTTTTGGACCTGTCAAAAAACTGTCAAAACTGTTTAATTTTTTTTGGTCATGTAGCCCCAGCTTGACCGATCACAATAGTTGAAACCCGAACTCCCTACGATTAGCCGTTCGGGAGATATGGCCAATCAAATGTTTGGCAATTTTTTTTTTCGACTTTTTTTTTAACGTCATCTAGATCTTGCCGAGCCCTTTTCTTAGAGTACCATGAACATGGGTCTATAGCATTAGCTGTTTGGGAGATACGGGCCTGTAAAGTTTTGACACTTTCGGCGGGTAGATCTCGTCGAAACCTTTTCCTAGACACCCATCAACATGGGTCTAAGTCTAGCCGTTTGGGAGAAACAGGCCGTCAAATTTTCACATAAAAAAAGAATTTTTTTTGGTACCCCGTGGTCCAACCCTTTCAACCTTCCATTCCAAAAATATTTTGCTGGGATATTGAAAGATATAGATAGATAGATAGATAGATAGATAGATGGACAGATAGATAGATAGATAGATTGTGGATATATAGATAGATAGATACCTCAAAAGGAAAAAATGGAATCCTAATAGGATCACTTGTGTGGCTGTCTGTCTGTTCGTCTGTTACAGCCGATTTGCTCTGGCACACATACTTTCAAGAATTTTCATGTCCACTATATTAAATTTCAAAATCGATGCCATTTTCATAATTAACGTCCCAAAAAACCATAAAAACGACACCCATATTGATATTTACACATTTCAACATATCAACCCCATCGCACCCCAACAGGGGATGATGGTATTTCACGTCCACTACGTTGGATTTAGAAATCGTTGTTGTTTTCGTAATCAGCGACCCGATAAACCATACAAACGATACCCATGTTGGTTTTCAGACTTTGTCACCCCATTTCCCCTTTTTAGGGGTTGAATTCAGGAAATGCCTTTTTTACGTCCACTACGTTGGATTTTTAAATCGTTGTTGTTTTCGTAATCAGCGACCCGATAAACCATACAAACGATACCCATGTTGATTTTCAGAATTTGTCACCCCATTTCCCCCTTTTAGGGGTGGAATTCTGAAAAAACCTGAAACATATGTTTACTCATTTATAGATAGGAGTACTCTTGTGAAGTCTCGAATAATATAGTCTAACTAATCTTGTTTCCCGATACAAACTTTGGACCCCCGTTTCACCCCTTTAGGGGGTGAATTTTGAAAAATCCTTTCTTAGTGGATGCCTACACTATATAAGGTATCTATATGCAAAATTTCAAGTCTCTAGGACCAGCGGTTTAGGCTGTGCGTTGATATATCAGTCAGTCAGTCAGTCAGTCAGTCAGTCAGTCAGTCAGGACTTTGAATTTTATATATACCGATTTTGTTGCATGTTTTGTAATAATGCGGCTTAACTGTCATGCACGGGTTGACCAGTTTCTTTTTAATAAATTTAAGTAAATCTAACCTTTATTACTTCCGTGTGTATTTTGCCATATAATTATTTCTTATATAAAACTATTACCTATGGACATAGAATATTTATCTATATAACAGACCTGTAATATGTGTATCTGATATACCTACATTACATAAATAAATATATTTCATTTCATTTCATTTCACAGGTGGCTGCTTGATCGGGTCTAGATCGTCACCGTTGCAATCTTTTGCTGAACATGGGCGCGGCTTACTTGAACCACGACTAGTTTCCACCTTTCCGCCAGTCGAGCTAGTCAACAAAAGTGGGTAACGTAAATAACAAAGAAAAAAAAGGAATCGTAAACAAAACTTGCTCGTACCTTATTTTAACTTATACCTATAAATAAACATAGTTATTTCAACGCAGATTTAATGACACATACTTTTTAGGGTTCCATACCTAAAGGTGTTATCCTAAGAAACCATGATGGTGAGAATCCGCTTGTCCGTCCGCTTCATAACTTTTGAATCGGTCAAGATAAAGACTTGAAATTTGGCACAAAAAGCACATTAATTTGCCCACATTGTAGGAATAGAAATTTTGAAAAATTCGAAATTGCTCAAAATATTGTCACTGTGAAGAAAGAAAAAAGAAACCCCCCTAAAATTTTGTAAGCAGATTGTAAAAATAAATAATTATACTATAATTACTTGTACAGATTTAGAAATTAATTTTAAAATACGGCAAAAATTGTATGGGGCACATTTATCTCCAACAACACACACACACATTATTTTACACAGACACACATACACATACAACGAGGATGCGTTCTTTGCGAACTAAATTTCGCCGAAATATCGGGAGTTCATAAAATAAATATCAAGTACCCAATATACCTATATATAGTCTATTAAACACCCTTGGCTGAAGACGAGAAGCTCAAACTTG
The DNA here is from genome assembly GCA_934047225.1 of Ypsolopha sequella. Taxonomy (NCBI): domain Eukaryota; kingdom Metazoa; phylum Arthropoda; class Insecta; order Lepidoptera; family Ypsolophidae; genus Ypsolopha; species Ypsolopha sequella. The sequence continues at coordinate 2,926,685 of OW203985.1, forward strand.
CTTACGAAACCTTCATCAAATATTTGACACCAAGAAAACTAGTTTTTGTTCGTCACGCTGTGATGCGGATTTATAAGAGGAAATAGCAGCCTGAAGATTGAAAATATATCTTATACAATATTTTTTTAACTATAATTTTGATAATATTATTAAAACTCGCGTGAGCTGACATACTAAATTATTATTACATACGGCTTGAACACTCACGTGTGATTGTTGTTGATTATATGCCAACCGTTTCACCGATACAATTTCGGCATTATCAAGGCCGGAAATATACATATATTAGGTATTTGTATGTTTTTTCAGCCTTGCCCAGGGATATTGGGATTAGTAATTTGATATTGTAAGTTCGTGTTTCTAAAAATTTGTTTAGGTATATATTATATATATTCTTATTAAATATATTTATTTTATGGGTTTACATGAAAGCTTTTTCTCGTGTTCGTCAGCTGATGAGTACGCCAGTGTGGAGAGCGATGCTTCTCAGCCGGGATCTACTCTTAGCTTGCATGACTGTTTGAAGTCTGCATTTAACGGTCTTCACAACAACTTAAACGTTGTTCACATCAATGCCCAAAGCATTTCTGCTCATTACTCCGATCTTCTCGCTTCATTCAGCAGTCAGCGCATTGATGTCATCCTTGTATCAGAATCTTTTCTCAAACCTACGATACCATCTACTATGGTGAGTTTACCAGGTTTTCGTCTCATTAAGAATGACAGAATTGGCGCAAGTTGTGGTGGTGTTGCGATTTACCTTCGTTCTGACATTACTTGCAAAATTGTAAGTCAATCCCCAGGTTTTGTGGAACACCTTTTTATCGAAATATATCTTCACCACTCCAAACTTCTTCTCGGTGTGTTCTACCCCCCAGACCGCACAGTTGACTACTTTGACTACTTTGAATCCCTGCTCTGTGATCTGTGTCCCCTATATGATGATATCCTTTTTTTAAGTGATTTTAACACTGACCTCTTAAAAAACGATACTCGCTCTTCCAAATTATCCTCAATAGTCTCAAGTTTCAACTTGCAAACTCTTCCTTTGTCTGCCACACATCACGCCGCCCATTCAACTCCTTCTCTTCTCGATCTTATGATTGTTTCTAAGCCCCATAAAGTTGCCACGCATGGTCAACTTATTGCCCCTTTCTCCTATCATGATCTTATATTTCTTTCGTATAAAGTGCGACCTCCTAAATATAAACCCAAGCATCTCCATCTTCGCAGTTTTAAGGGTATGAATCTGGATGAGCTTAGGGCAGACGCCTCTGAAACTGACTGGACACCTGTCTTTGCTTGTCATACTATAGATGACAAAGTCGCTAATTTCAACAGGATCCTTCAGAACCTGTTTGATAAACATGCTCCTGTAAAAAAAGTAAAAGTAAGGCATCTTCCAGCACCCTGGTTGTCGCAAGATATTCGTGATTTCATGAAAAAACGGGATAAAGCTAAGCGTATATTCAAGAAGTATCTCACTGATGAAAACTTTGAATTATTTAAAAAACTACGCAATCACTGCAATAGGGTGTGTAGGGACGCAAAGAGACGCCACATTCACAAATCAATTGATAACTTTAACCCTGCTCAAGTTGGGAAATTTTTAAAAACGCTTGGGATTGGCAAATCTCCTGAATCTGCAACTAGTAATATAGACTTCGATGCACTTAATAGGCACTTTTCCTCTTCTCCTGTCACATTGGAAGACAACATTAAAAAAACTACACTTCGTAACTTAGCCAATAAACCAAAACCCTCATGCGTTCCATCCTCTTTCAAAACTGTTACTCTGAGTGATATTAAGAAAGCCATCCTTTCCATTTCCTCCAAAGCTGTTGGTGATGATCAAATCTGTTCCCAAATGATCCTTTCAATCCTCAATGAAATTGTTCCCACTATTGCTCACTTGTTGAATTAGTTTCTAGTGACTTGCTCTTTTCCCACAGCATGGAAACGGGCTCATGTCATTCCTTTGCCCAAGACATCCAATCCCAGTTCTTTCTCTGAGTTCCGACCTATTTCTATTCTACCCATCCTCTCCAAAGTCCTAGAATCCATTGTTCATAAGCAACTATCAATCTTCCTGTCCTCAAACAACCTATTAAACCCTTTCCAATCTGGGTTCCGTCCTGGACACAGTACTACCTCCGCATTACTGAAAGTTACTGATGACGTAAGGTTTGCCATCGACAACAAACAAATAACATTGCTCACATTATTGGACTTCAGTAGTGTATTCAACTGTGTAGATTTTGATATTCTCCTGGGAGTCCTCCGCTCTCTTAATGTATCTCCTCTAGTAACAGAATGGTTTGATTCATATTTACGCGATCGACAGCAATGCATTTGTTCTGATGATGTAACATCAGGGTGGTGTGAACTTACTGCTGGTGTTCCCCAAGGTGGCGTCCTTTCACCTCTCTTATTTTCAATTTTTATAAACTCTATCACGAAAACGTTAACTTCTCGCTACCATCTCTATGCAGACGATTTGCAGCTTTATCACCATTTTCTTGTGGAGGATGTAGAAACAGCTATCCAAGGAATGAACCATGACCTTAACTGTATTTATAACTGGGCCAAGACGTTTGGTCTCCTTGTAAACCCTCGGAAATTGTATTGTATTGTATTGCAGTTTGGCGATCTTTGTAAAATTTTATAAAATGTATTATTGTAAAAATAAACCAAATAAAAAAAAAAAAAAAAAAAAAAAAAATCACAAGCTTTATTGATGGGAAGCAGATACTGGCTGGGTGTTCTCAATAATCAAACGTATCCATCTATAATTTACAACGGGACCCCAATCGTCTTTTCCGACAAAGTAAAAAACTTAGGTGTTATATTTGACAGCAATCTGTCCTGGGTCGCTCATGTAAATGAAACCAGCAGAAGAGTTTATGGCGCATTTCACTCCCTAAAGCAACTCCAGAACTTTCTGCCCTTTAAAAACAAAATCATGCTTGCTCAGACGCTTCTACTTTCCATCATTGACTATGGTGATGTCTGTCTCATTGACGCTAACGAGGAGTTGTTAGATAAACTCGAACGACTTCAGAACTTAGCAATCCGATTTATCTTTGGTCTTCGTAAATATGATCGCGTCTCTCATTTTCGTAAAGAATTAAAATGGTTACCAATCCGTCTTCGCCGCAATGTTCACATTTTGTCCCATCTCTTTAATATAATTAAGAATCCTCTTTCTCCCGCTTACCTTCGTGAACGTTTTGAGTTTTTAATCTCCAGGGATAGACCCTTACGTTCCAGGACTTTCTCCTTACTTAAAACCCCTACACATAACACCTGTGCTTATGGAAACTCATTCAGTGTCCATTCAGTCCGACTATGGAATGCTCTTCCGCATAGTATTCGCGACTGTTTAACTATCGGTTCCTTTAAGAAAAAGCTTAAAGAACACTACCTCTCACAATCTGAATAGATAGATATTATATATATTTATATTTATGTAGTTTATTACACACTATGTATATTTATAATATTTTATATATTGTATTTATAGTAAGTATTGATATAATTTTTTATTTTGTTATTAAACGTGTATAATTGTTTGTATATTCTTCTTCTCTGTGTACACGTGTATGATTACTCCGTTTATGTTACTTTTTCCTATTGTGATGGTTTTGCTGTCAGAAATCTCTGTTTAGAGATAAGCTCGCCAATGTGCATCTTTTTACTGTAATTTTGTTTATGTTTATATTTCCGTGTGTACAATAAAGAATAAAGAATAAAGAAAGGCCAATGTCGTTCTTAGGACGACGACGCGGCGTTCACCGTCGTTGTCAAACGGGCACTGGCAGCCGCCGATCAGCAAGCTGCACGCATTGCTCGTGCGCTGAGCGTTGGCTGCGTCGTCGACGGAGGTGGGATGGTGGATGCACTTGATTCTTTTAATTGTTCCAATTGTTTGTTATTAGGGGCGGTTATTAAACAAAACGAACTCACAACATCGTCACTGTCACTGGGCACTGTCCTAAAGTTGCTCGATCCATCGAGAACTGGTTTCCAAGACGGAGCCAACCATGATCCCTGTTGAAGTTGGGATTACGACTTATCTCGATGGCTTCGTGTATTTTGCGAGGAATGGTATATTTCTCCTTCACTAATACTGTAGCCTTGTCGAAACGGATGAAGTGGGTCGTATCCGAACTTAGTGCATGTTCTGCTACTGCTGACCCGTTAATGTCCAGTTTCTTCATGGATCGAATATGTTCAGACAGTCTTGTGGACACGTTGCGCTTGGTTTCTCCTATGTAGCTTTTGCCACAATCACACGGGACTTTATAAAGTCTATTATAAAGTAAAAAAGATATGAGCAAATTTCATTGGTTCAATCAAAAGTTACATGCCTTCAAAATCACTATGTTTTTTGATAATCTTTAGAAATTGACTGGTAGAACGACGTGAACGCCCACCACGACCACTCCCAGATCACTGTAAAACGCATGAGCATGCGGTAGGAGGGAACTAAGACCGCGGGAGTCATAATTTGAAAAATAAGGACGCAAGACACGCTTTTCGATTTTGCGGTGTCTATCAGACTACCACGTCAGCCGCAGAGAGTTAACATATAATTAACACGTACAGTACACAATACATGACTGACACAGTCAGTACGTACACATAAAAATAACATTGGCGGCTAAAGGCACCTCTTGAAATTTAAGTATAATATAATATCTAAGGATTATTATTAGTGACAACAGAAGCAAGCTATAAATCAATAGTATTTTGTGCAACTTTGAAATAATTCGAGACATGTACCAATGTCTAGTTATGTTCAGTTGCACACAATATTTTATCTACGACCATCAAAAATATCGTCGTTATAATATTTTCCACCAACAATTTTACGAAAAAAAAGGAGTAGAACATTCGTTCATGAAGCTCGGATGCATCGTTTCGGTAATGCGGCTTGAAGGCCAATCAGGATAAAGGGGGCGTGGCTTAAGAAATACGGTAGGGACTTATTCCTCGTCACTGTTGTTGGTCTCTAGCGGTTTTATAATATATTAAGTCAATCGCAGCGCAGAATCGCGGTGTTATAATTTAATATTATAACATCGGATAAACAATCTAGATACTTATAAAACTGCTTTTGATGTTGCAATTGCCTTATTGCAGTATGGCAGTAGATGAAACATAAGATTAGCAAGGCTTTTTTTTACAATATTAATCATTTTACCTCTATAGAAACCAACAAAAATCAAATACAAGTTTTTGTTATAAATACTTATAAATGAGAGAGGATGCGCGGCGATCACATCGATGTTGACGAACGACGGCATACACCACTCTGTTTAGACAATATACAGACGAATGTGTCAAATATTTTTTATTTTATTTAAAAAATTAAGCTAAAATATAAAATAAAAAATAAAAATATATGACTAATACCTACTTATACAATTTATAGCCCCAGCAGGATTTTTTGTGCAAAAAACAACAATTACAAACAAAAAACTTGGTTACCTCACTTAGTGCGTCCCACATTTAAATAAAAAAATGAGTTTTTTTTTTCTCTTTTCGTTTAACCTGGTAAATATTTTACATAATGTTACATGAACTCGTCCGAACAAATATTTGAACATTAAAACCTCAGGGTCTACCAAAGTTGTTGCGGTCAAGCCCTTCATTTTCATACACAATTTACGTGGAGTTCAATGCACAGTCCTTCCCAATTGTGACCCAAAACTTTTTACTACGTCAATGCCTTAATGGTTGTTCAAAGTTATTATATTTTAATGTTGAGGTGTAAGCGTTTTTGATGTGAAAACTCCAGTACTGCTTTTATTAAATTCAATAGATGATTTGAAGGCAGACTTGTTTTTTTTTCTTGACTTGTTTTACTTTATAAATTACCTGACATACTCGTATATTTTAAAATTGTATTACCATTTATGTTAACTATTGACAATAATTTATTTGTGTTTTTTTAATTTTAGCTAGCATTAAGGTTTTAGTTTTAGTAATTTTATTCAAATTTATATTGTTTGTGAATTAATAAATGATGATGATGATGATGATGATGATGATGTTGATGTTGATATTTTAATAATAGATTGATATATCCAAACAACACACTAAGTATCAATTATAGTCGATGCATCTTATGTTGCCTTATGTTGGTAAAACAGCGTATGTAAACAAGCGCCTCACGCTTTGCCCCACGCTTAAAAATTATTATTATTTCCGAATACCTCAATTGTGCCTTGATTACTTGGTATTTTTTATTCTGTTTTAATTAATTAGAATATTGATGATGCTTCCAAGTGGTGTATGTGCTTACTTTGCTTGTTAAATGTTCATAAGTCACTTAACGTAGCCTTGTAAAAGTACTCGATTTTAGGGCGAAAACCCATTATTTTGAATATTTTTCTGGTCTTTAACGCGATGTCTCATGTAAAATTGTTTAGTTCCCTCGAAACGGAAATACTGTTCCCCAAAAGACAATTATATTAGTTTGGGGTTCAGAGTCAACCTTATTATTTTGTAAACTCTTTTTTGTACAATAAGGACTTTGTATTTGTATTTGTATTATTTGTTTGTGAAAAAATCAAGGACATACACCACTTCATATTGACCGTCAAATGAAAGCCTTACAATTTATTTGATTGAATTGTTCCACTTTCGCGAGTTATTTCGGTTTTTAGATATGTATGAAGTACGATTCGGAGCGGGTTCTTAAGGCCGATACAAACCGGAAGTGTACGCGCGGCGTTATGTGTGGCAGCACCAGTTGTTGTATGAAACTAGACTGACGCTTGAGCTGCCACACAGTCAATATAGCCCAGAAAGACATATATTGTTCAACATCTTGCGTACAAATAATTCTCTTCCAATCTTACGTATAGCGCCACAAACTTATCTTTCCCGAAGACGAAGACTCTAACGTAATGAATATAGAAGCCATTTTAGTTTGGCCTACCGAAACATATAATTTTGGAGTGGCGAATTGTATCTGCTGGTTCAGTCAGATGTGTTGACAGAAATCGGTCACCTGTTACCTTGCTGCCACACATAACGCCACGTGCACCGGTGTGCATCGGCCTTTACCATTGCAGCATTATATATAATATTTTTTGTCACTTTGGTTGATATAGCTAAATTCATACTGGAGACTTTGTAAGTGATCAGTTACAAAATTCAATAACCCTTTATATGTATATGTTACTGGCAAAGCTTGATTTTAGGACAAAATAGTTTGGCTTTGGCCAAAGCAGCCTTTGGTTATCATAAAGAAATAACTACCAACAAGGTGACTCGCCATATATAACTTTCCAACCTAACCTAACAGCTTTCTTCTGTGCTGTAGGACTTCCGAAAAACTAGTTCGGCCTAGGCTAAAAACTAGTTTATCCTAAAATCGGGGTTTCCCGGTTACATACAATAATCAAAATTCCACCACTCACTCGATCACGAAACATCAGAGACTGCTATTAAGTTTATTAAAATTATTAAAATGATAAATTTACATCAAATTAATATTATTTTATTTCGAAGAAACAAATCCTTATAGTTGACCCTTTCATATAATATAATATGATATGGTTGACCCTTTCATAAAGTATAATATGATGTGGTTGACCCTTTCATAAAGTATAATATGAAATAGTTGACAATTTCATGAAGTATAAGTTGACCCTTTCATAGGGTATAATAAAAACAGGTTGTTTTTTTTTTACATTCCACCTGTTTTTCAAGCAAGTGATTTATGAATAACCTTTGAATGCAGCTTTACTTATTTTTGAAAATTAATATTTGCTATCAATTTTGATTTTTTTTCCACCTGTATAAGAATCAGTTCTGCAAAGGGACAAAATTGCAAGAAATATCCAAGACGTATTTGAATATTTAGTGGTTTGGAATTTTGTAATGCTATAATGACAAAGAAATCCAATGTTTAAAAAAATTGCACAATAGTACCTAGTTTATGCAACAAGTGCAGTAAGGCGGCAATAATGTGAACTTTAAATTATGACTAGCTCAAAAGTACAGAGCCGTTAAACAGTGAAAAAATAATGTAATATATATGGTACACACAAACATTCAATGTAAATAAAAAAATAAACTAAACATAAAACACGAGTGTAGTAAAATTTATTTTAAGAACAGTTTTAATTCATATTAAATAAGTCTTTACGAGCATTTGCATCGAAAATAGTTATATTATTACTGACCATTTTGTTACAAAACTGAACGTCGGTCCTCAACCTGGGTATTTTTATGTGCATTATTAACGTTGCAACGCGTTGATAGCAGTAAACATTATTACTGCATTTTACCGTCAAATAGCAAAAAGATACTGTTTAAAGACGCAGTAAAAATATCTATAAAATAAGTTATGAGGTCCCAAGGTATGAAGAATGTTCCTTACAGAACATTATGCTAGCCATAATTTCAACACTATTGTCATATCTTTTACGGCTTCATAAAATAGGGTTTATACTTAATTTAGTTTTTTTCTTTTTGATTCCTAGTAAGTTAATAGTGATTAGTTTCAATATTTAAAAAATGTATTTTTTTACTTATCAAGAACCTTATGTAAATATTTTATGTTTAGTTTAGTTTAGATTAATTTATTTTAGTCCTCCTTTTTTTTTAACTATTTTAATGTTATTTAAGTTAATTTTATACGATACAATTCGAAGTTAAGATAAAGTAGCAAGGGTCACGCGACCTAAAAAAATAAACGTAAAAATTTTCCCAGTGTTGTAAACATACATGGAGTAATAAAACCTTTTTGTAATATATTATGCGTGTGCACGAACAACCTCTAAAATCTTTGGTGACAGACCGTCCCACTGTCTTTTAAGGGTGAATCCAAAAGTTCTAAACCCGACCTACAAAGAGGTATCAAATCTTTGTAAATCTACCGTCATTTGTTAGTATGTTTTTTCGTGATTGATTGTGTGAAGTTGAAGTTCGATACTGCAAGCTATTATTTTTTTGTGATATTTTGTTTAACGCAGTCTGACGGGATTTTTCACAATGGAGAAAATTGAACACCGTGTTGTGATTAAGTACCTCAATAAAAAAGGTCTTTCACCTAAAGAGATTCATGAAGATATGGAAACAACATTAGGGGAATCTGCTCCATCGTATTCCACTGTCAAAAAGTGGGTAGCTGAATTTAAACGCGGTCGGGAGACCATTGAAGATGACCCAAGGAGCGGAAGGCCTTCAACGTCTACCACTAAAGAAAACACTGACAAAATTTGTGATCTCATCCTAGGAGACCGACGATTGACCATTAGCAGGATAGCTGAGATCACAGGCATCAGTTATGGCCGAGTGCAAAACATTATAACTGTGGAATTGGGGTTCCGTAAGGTTTCTGCTCGCTGGGTCCCAAGATTGATTTCAGCTGACCAAAAACGAGTTCGATTCACAATTTCGCGTGGCTGTTTGGAACTTTTTGAGGCAGATGCTGGGGATTTTATGTCTCGTTTTGTTACCATGGATGAAAGCTGGGTTCATCACCATACTCCTGAAACAAAACAGCAATCCAAACAGTGGAAAAGATCTGGCTCACCCACGCCGATAGGCCAAGTGCGTTTTGTCAGCCAACAAAGTCATGGCATCTGTTTTTTGGGACTCGAATGGAGTTATTTTATTGGATTATTTACCTAAAGGTGAAACTATAAATTCACGCTATTATTGTAACCTATTACGAAAACTTTGCGAAGAAATAAAAGAAAAACGGCCGGGGATGTTACGTAAGAGAATTTTGTTTCATCAAGACAATGCACGAGTTCACACTTCGGTTGAAACGATGGCTGTGATCCATGAATGTGGTTACGAGTTGCTGCCCCACCCACCTTATTCGCCGGATTTAGCCCCCTCGGACTATCATCTCTTTCCAAATTTAAAAAAACACTTGGGGGGATCTAAATATTCGACTAGAGAAGAAGTGATAGTCGCAGTTAATGACTATTTTGACGACCTTCCGGAATCATTTTTTTTCGAGGGTATAAACAAGTTGCAGGTCAGGTGGAAGAAGTGTGTTGATCTAGATGGAGACTATGTCGAAGAATAAAAATAATTTTGAACCCACTTTTCTTTCATTTTCACGGTCGGGCTTAGAACTTTTGGATTCACCCTCGTATTACAGTTTAGATCACAACTTTAGAGCTAAATTTCACATTTTTTCATCAAATATACCTGGTTTATTATTCGGATAAATACAAGTTTGCCCATGGGTCACACATTTTTAGCAGATGGAGATTTATTATAGCAGCAAACTGGACAAACCTGCGTTTTATTACATGGTATATACTTACAGTACTACAGACATTGTACAATATTTCAGAAAAATTATGCAGATTTTAGATATGTAACTACTGTAAGTTGGATTCATAATTAATTATTTAAAACGAATCGAATAAAGTGATGTATCTCTCGATACGTGACATGTTTCGAATTTCTGAAACAGGCACTCGCTCGCTTGAGTACGAATTCGGAAAGAATTCGAAACATGTTGCGGTTCGCGAGATAATTCACGTAAATCGATCCGTTTTAAACAATTAATAAGTAAGCAGATGTTAAAAAATAATAAAATAACAACAGCGGTAACTCAGTAGGACGTAGGACGTACTCAGGTAGGACGTAGGACGTACTCAGGTAGGACGTAGGACGTACTCAGGCAGGACGTAGGACGTACTCAGGTAGGACGACCGTGATCAGTTTTACGGAATTATGTTTGTTTAAACGGCGTGTATTTGTTCCCGAAGTACGGCGATAAGACTCACCTCTATCACGTTGCGACGATAAAATCGTCGGTTAAAAGAGGGTGTTATGAGTGTTAACTGTTCTAGTGACAGTGCATATTTGGAATCACCCTTTTGTTATGTCGTGACAATATGTACGTTGTTATATTGAAGTAGTTTAGTCAAGTGTTTTCAATCTTTTCTATTGAATAATTTCTTCACGCGTGACAAGAATTAAGAAAAAACCAATGGTGTACCGCTCTGTTGACCACAATCCTGATTATTCTATATGGTAAGCATCTAAATAATCATTATAGTCATAAATAAAAATGAAAAAAAAATATATATATAAACGTAACTTATAAATAACTGCAGATTTACCTGACACGATATCTTGACTGCTCTGAGGATCTAATAATTCGTTTGAATATCGTTCAGTCGTATACAACGTGTAACAGAAAGGTGTAACCATATTTGAATAGCTTATTCAGTCAATGGCATAGAACAACTTTTACTTTGGAAAAAACCCTGGAACTCGAAAAAAAAATTAATTTTTTCATAGAAAAATGCAAAGCCGCTCGGCTGAAATGCATGGAAGGGCAGATTTTTTTTTTGAGATAACAGGTTTGGCTTTATAGTAAAAATTGTTCTATGCCATTGACTGAATAAGCTCTTTAAATATGGTTACACCTTTCTGTTACACCTTGTATATATCTCTATCACACTCTATAAGCGTGCGTCAGAGATGGACGTATGCTCGAAACATAAACGCCAGACCGAATCTTTTGTGGAGTGCTGGTCCATGCTCTAAGTCCGGGCCTGTTTATTTTTAATTATATCTTCGTCGTCCTCTTCCGTGACGAATATTTTTGGAGCACACATTTTATTTTGTACAACGTTGGGAGTCAATTTGGTTTGGTTGGAAATGTGATTGAGTGTCATTTTTCATTGGTTTTATTTATCTAGGATACACTTCAAGCCTGTTCCAAACGAAATTATAATTAAAGAACTATAAAAAATGTGTCTTGATTGGGAATTTTTGTCAATTCAATAAGGTAATAATATACTTAACTAGAAATAATAAGTTATGCTCCCTTTAAAAGTCTACAGTAATTGATTGATCAATTTGACTTGGTTAAGGCTTTGGCTATAGATTAAGAACTTAAGGCAACTAGCACGGTGAAATTGGTGAGAAAATCGCAAAATGCACTAAATCACTAAAATCCGTGTTTTTTGCAAATATATTGTTTATAAAACTTCCCTTGACCGTGTTTGTTTCAAAACTCCTAAGCAATGATCTTGTATTATACTAAAGCAACTCATTGCTCCTAAATAGTGAAAATATTCAAATTTTTAATAATTTGTAAAACATTGGAATTCTTCCAATATGATTATTAAATAATATTAAAATAAATTATTAAATAATAAATTATTATTACATACGGCTTGAACACTCACGTGTGATTGTTGTTGACTATATGCCAACCATTTCACCGATACAATTTCGGCATTATCAAGGCGAGTGTCGTTCTTAGGACGACGTAATTGTATTGGTGAAACGGTTGGCATATAGTCAACAACAATCACACGTGAGTGTTCAAGCCGTATGTAATAATAATTTAGTATGTCAGCTCACGCGAGTTTTAATAATATTAAATAATAAATTAAAGAAAAAACATTCAGATTCATTTTCATCAACCACATCTGCTTATATGATTACTCCTGCATTTAATCCCGTATTTCACGAGAAAAAGGTGAAAAACAATTTTTTTTCATGTCTTTGTAGTTAGGCGTAAAGCGTACTTTAACTATAAAATGATAAATATGTAAAAACGCTGGAGATGGCACCTAAGATTAAAGGTATGCAGATTTATAATTTCTTTCATCGGCAAGATGCGACGTTTTCAACATTCAAAAAATGTCGAAATTTACATTTTCATCCGCTGTGGAGACGCATATATGCTCTGATTTTTTATAAATTTTCTACATTATCTGACAAAGTATCGAAAAAAGGAAAAAAATATTGCCTACACAGCTCATAAAATTCATAAAAGCTTCAACTCTCTTGGTTGGACAATATTGATAAGCCAGTTATAAATATCATTGTGATAAGCACATTAATTCGTATTTGAAGAGATAACTTTGCAAACTATTTTCTATAAAAAAAAGTTTAAAGAATAACTTTTTAAATATTTAATTAAGATTTTCAATGAGTATGTATTACTATGTACCTATATAGTCAAACTGAAACAAATTATTCAAATTGTTAAACCAAAAGATGGGTAAAACATAAACATTATTTTAAATAAAGGTTTTACTTTACTTTACTTCCACACGGACAGTAGAAATTATTTTAGGTTCTTTAATAAATGAATAAATCTTCAACAGTCCGAGAAAATTCTGAAAACTTTTTAATTAACAAAGTTTCGAACTTTTTTTTCAAGCTTTAAACAATGATAGTACTAAAGAAAGAAAGGCATTTTACGAACATGAAATAAACGAAACCGCAAAAACCGGATCCATCAACCGATAGGTTGACCTGGGCGATCTTGATCTTATATTATTATTTAATTTTCAAGATACATAATCTTGATATTGTCACTATGTAAATATATTATCACGACATGAATCCAGAAGGGGTGTCCGGGGTGTTCTGAGTGTTAACTGTGAAATGCAAGTCACAGTCCACACTCGCTACACCCGCGTTTCACCGACGATTATTATGTCTCAACGTGATGAGTGGTGAATTCTATCGCCTTACCTCGGGCACAAATACAATCTTTTTAGGGCATGCAGGTTTCCTCACGATGTTTTCCTTCACCGTTCTGCAAGTGGTAAGTAAGAGCAAATGCACATATGCACATATTAAATTACGAAAAACTCCTTGGTGCATGCCCGACCGGGGATCGAACCTGGACCACATTATTGAGAGGCCAGCATTTTATCGCTGCTTCATTTCACTTCACTACTGTCACTAGCTTTGCTTTTTTTTAAAGGAATATTTTCGTGGTTCATGGGATTTAAAAAGCAGTTCATCTATATGAAAGTCTTGCGTACACGCGGACACAACATCTTGACAGATCGGAATAGTCCTCGTCTATACGAACTATTCGGATCACGAAAAAAAATCTGCTGTTCCATAAAAAAGTAACATAGCTACCCGACCAAAATGTATGAATCAAATGATATTTTTTCTCGATTTCTCGAAAATTTTCACGATGAGTTGTATGGGCGAGTACTATCACCAGTTTTCGGCTTCCGCAACTTCATCATAACACCCTGTATAAACGTGGCTTTAACTAAGCAGCCAAGAATACAACTTCTTCGTTAGTCCATGATCACAACAGCACATTGTTTCTAGGTTTTGGAAATTCGTTACAAAAAATCTGTCTTATCATACTTATTTGTGTGGGAGCCAATATGTCATTCTACAAATTTAGCAAAAAGTGACTGACTGGTAGAAACACCTGTTTCAATTTGGCTGTAAAAATCAAAGATAGATTTTTTACGTCATTTCATGTACAGGATGGAAAGTTAAAATGCGGCACTAAGGGCTACTTAGATACAAAAGAACGGCTTTAGGAGATCAACCCTAACTTTTAAAGCATTTTACTTCGGCATTCACAGATTTTGGAAAAAATCAACAGTCCTGTGTTAATATTCACAAAAAAAATTGCATTTTATTCGACTCTCTTACTGATAAGAAACATAAGTATCAACCAAGTTCCGGGCAAATGAATTCCAAACCCAAAATAAGATTCCCATTCCCATACATTTAATATGAGAATATTGAAAAAAATATATCATCTTATTTGATCCTTTTACTGAAAGAGAACCTGCGTCTCTATTGTCAACCGAGGTCAAGGTATTAGAACTCCCATGAAATGCAAAATAAAATTTCCATAAATTTAGTATGAATTAAATTTAGAATTTTATTTTGCTTTTTCTGGGAGTTTTCTGGGATATTTAAAAATAAGAAAACATAAGTTTTGCGTTTGGGAACACGATCCGTCGCATCAATCTAAAGTCAACGGTGCTACGGCGTAGCTGACTGTAGATATTGTTTGATGTGCTACGACTTAGTTGGTGCGTAGCTGACCGTAGATATTGTTTGATGCGCTACAACTTAGTTGGTGCGTAGCCTACTGTAATTTTTTTTTATGTGCTACGACTTGGTTGGTGCGTAGGTGACTGTAGATACTGTTTTATGTGCTACGACTGAGTTGGTGCGTAACTGACCGTAGATATTGTTGGATGTGCTACGACTTAGTTGGTGCGTAGCCTACTGTAAATTTTTTTTATGTGCTACGTTTTGGTTGGTGCGTAGGTGACTGTAGGTATTGTTTTATGTGCTACGACTTAGTTGGTGGGTCGCACAGAGCTTGCTACAAGGCTCTTTTGGCGCGTGGATTGGTAGTATCCAAAACTGTAATTAACGCTGCTATCATACCCTTTGCACGTATTAAAACTGAAAGAGCTTACAACGAAATTGCTAGTAACAAAGCAAAATCATTAGTTAAATTGCAGTACATATTAAAAGCACTATATTGAATAAAAATGCTGAGTCGAAGCCATTTTTCATCATAAATGTAAATAAAAGAGCCACCCATCAAAAGCTTTTGATCAAGTTTAACAACTAAGTATTTACTAAAATTTATTTACTGCTGAAAGAACTTTACAAAACCGACGCTAATTTGTTCAAAAATGAACATAATAAGCGTAAAAATAATATCTAACAAATAAATTAGCTTGGATATGGTGAACACGAGAAAGCGTGATTATCGCAGCAATTAGTCCATTTATTATTACGGTTTGTTACCAAACGAATAATAATTAATCACGCTTGGTATGTCACGGACGGTATTATTATACATTTGAATCATAATAAAATTCCTTGATTATTATCACAAGTTATTAATTTCATTCGATCTTTTAATGTTAAAGCCGCACTATGGCTGTATTTTATAGTCTTGAATCAATGAGGCTATATCGTCTTGAATGATCTTGAAGCTTAGCTTAAGATCGCTCTTGATAAAGTCCATTGGCCAGCTAGCCAAATTTAAGAAAACAGTATAATTTGGAGGTCCTATTTTTCTTTTTCACCGTAACTAGTTAGCCAGGTTTTTTAGGATGTCTAAAAACTATGATGGTCATCTCAATTTTTTTTTTAATTTTCTATTGTGTGGGGTATAAAATTGAAGGGCTTCAGCAACCTGAAAGACAAAAACAAGTTAAAACATAAAATAAAAGTTTGGGCTCCTCCAGGTAGAAAACGGTTGAAGGATTTTTTGTAAAACTTACATCAAATTACTTTACAAAATCAATTTACAAAATTGTAAATGTAAATAATTTAAAAATTCCTTTTTTGAAATTAAACATATAGAATACACTCGACTATAACTTCAGGAACAGACTTCGAAACTCATTGGTGCATGCTCACCTGACAGACTTCGAAACTCATTGGTGCATGCTCACCTGACAGACTTCGAAATTCATTGGTGCATGCTCACCTGACAAACTTCGAAACTCATTGGTGCATGCTCACCTGACATACTTCGAAACTCATTGGTGCATGCTTACCTGACAGACTTCGAAACTCATTGGTGCGTGTTTACCTGACAGACTTCGAAACTCATTGGTGCATGCTCACCTGACAGACTTCGAAACTCATTGGTGCATGCTCACCTGACAGACTTCGAAATTCATTGGTGTATGCTTACCTGACAGACTTCGAAACTCATTGGTGCATGCTGAACTGACAGACTTCGAGACTCATTGGTGCATGCTCACCTGACAAACTTCGAAATTCATTGGTGCATGCTTACCTGACAGACTTCGAAACTCATTGGTGCATGCTCACCTGACATACTTCGAAATTCATTGGTGCATGCTCACCTGACAAACTTCGAAATTCATTGGTGCATGCTCACCTGACAAACTTTGAAATTCATTGGTGCATGCTCACCTGACAAACTTCGAAATTCATTGGTGCATGCTCACCTGACATACTTCGAAACTCATTGGTGCATGGTCACCTGACAAACTTCGAAATTCATTGGTGCATGCTCACTTGACAGACTACGAAACTCATTGGTGCATGCTTACCTGACAGACTTCGAAATTCACTGGTGCATGCTGAACTGACAGACTTCGAAACTCATTGGTGCATGCTCACCTGACAAACTTCGAAATTCATTGGTGCATGCTTACCTGACAGACTTCGAAACTCATTGGTGCATGCTCACCTGACAAACTTTGAAACTCATTGGTGCATGCTTACCTGACAGACTTCGAAACTCATTGGTGCATGCTGAACTGACAGACTTCGAAACTCATTGGTGCATGCTCACCTGACAAACTTCGAAACTCATTGGTGCATGCTCACCTGACAAACTTCGAAATTCATTGGTGCATGCTTACCTGACAGACTTTGAAACTCATTGGTGCATGCTCACCTGACAAACTTCGAAATTCATTGGTGCATGCTTACAAGACAGACTTCGAAAGTCATTGGTGCATGCTTACCTGACAGACTTCGAAAGTCATTGGTGCATGCTTACCTAACAGACTTCGAAAGTCATTGGTGCATGCTTACCTGACAGACTTCGAAACTTATTGGTGCATGCCCAACTGACAGACTTCGAAACTTATTGGTGCATGCCCAACTGACAGACTTCGAAATTCATTGGTGCATGCTCACCTGATATACTTCGGAACCCAGTCTCAAGATTGAGAGTCTACCACTACTGTTTGTATTAACTATATTACATATTAAAACGATAAGTTAATGTGATAGAATATCTCAGAATAATAAAATTAAAATATATTTTCTTCATATTAATTTCCTTTCAATGAATAACAACTTTGATACATCACATACATTTTAATAGCATTAAAAAATGTTACGTTATTAAAAAAGTCCATATTTTTCCCCAAATTTCAGAATAACTGATACTTTCGGTGAATTTCATTTTATTTTACTTCAAAGTAAAGCGATTTTAGATGAGCAAATTCCTGAAGACGCGAAGGTATTTTGTTTACAGGTAAATAAGTATATATTAAAAAGAGCAAACTTCGAACTGGTGACGGAGAATTGGTTTATTCCGAATATTTATTAATAATATGAGATAAAGGGTTTGGTCACAAGTACTTTCGAACCATTCAAATCTCAAGACATAGCTGTATGGGCTGTTTCCTTTGCCTTCCCACTTACTTTAAAAGTAAATTAATAAAAAGATAAATATATTTTAGAGCTTATTTTGTAAAAAATAATCAGGATTGTACGATACGAGTGTAGATAATAGTATTGTATGCAACCGTGACATAATGAGAGACATTGGGACAAGAGTGCTTCGTTCGTTTCGTTCGTTTCGTATACGAGTGCCTGTTTAGCTTAACAAAGATATTCAAAAATTAAATTGAGTTTTTTAATTTTGAGCATGTGCGAATAATTTTTTTAAAAATTAAATACACTTTAACAGCTTTTAATGTTTTTTGTTTTTTTTTAAATGTAAATATACTGATAAATATGATAATACAAATATAACGTAATCTCAAGATATATTTCGGGTCCGACCTGGACCCGGCATCAGTTGAGTTTTAATAAAAATAAATAGACATTGACATAATATATGATAGAAGAGCACATGACATAATGACATATAAAACCTAGACTATTTACAATCTCTCTTAATGTTATCTTATATGATGATATATTATCATATATATATATTATATATATCTCTGATGGATTTCCTCGTTCCGTATATATATATATATATATATATATACGGAACGAGGAAATCCATCAGAGATCGAAAGTGACCGACATGGCCTGCCGAATTAATATGTTGCAGTGGAATTGGGCTGGCCATATTTGTAGCTGACACGATGGCCGTTGGGGCCGAAAGGTGTTGGAATGGAGACCACGTACAGCAAAGCGTAGCGTAGGCTGACCTTCTGCCCGCTGGAACAACCAAGAGTGGCGAAATATTGAAGAGGCCTGTGTCGAGCAGTGGACGAACAAAAGCAGATGGATGGATGGATGGATGGATAAAGCAAAGTTGAAGTAATTTTGATATAAAGATGACAAATAGTCATCGCTAGAAGAACTGACTGATTGATAGACCTTTAGTTTTTGACAGCTCTTATACTTAAAATAAATTAATCAAAACTCCAAGTAATCTAGTTTTATTAATTTTAAAGCAAAGGGTTCTAAATTTCACACTTAATAATATGAAGTTTTTGTTTTTAATGTTGCTGTTGCTTAATTTTTAAACATAAAAAAGAATCGTTCCAATTAATTTTGCAAGAAAATAATATTAAAACATTTTCGATACCTACTACTACATAGATTAAAACTGTCAACAACAAAAAAGTTTTGACAACTCCGAACTGTCAATGATTGATAGTCAATCAGTCGATAATCAATCATATTCTTTCTAATTTGAATCGTGCGCGATCGAGCATAAAACAATGAGCTTTTCAAAATTCATGTGCATATTATTTTGTTTTTTCTTTCATTTACTGAGTATTTGTATATGTATCACTTGATAAACAGTGAAGGAAAACACTAAGAGGTAATTCTGCATGCTCTTAAAAGTTTGTAAGCGAATACGGCAATAAGGATAGTCTTTTATCTTATCACGTTGCGGTGCAACTATTGTCCATAAAAAGAGGGTGTACGACTGATGACAGTTCTTCCAACATTCCACTCCTGGAAACAGCTCTGACACCTCCTTGGGATATATGTCGTGACGATACGTTTGAACGGTGTTCCATTAGTAAAACTGCTGATTCACTAAGAGACTACTAGAAGCCACCAGTTACCTGCCAAACCTTGTTATATAAGACGTCACGTAGCAAAACTGCGTGAACATTATGAAGGTCTGAAAAATGAGATATGACCTACTTCAATTGTCACATTAAGGCAATATGTAACAAAATACGGGTGCTTCTTTTCTGTGTATTTCATGAAATACACGGAAATTTGTAATCAATTTCTGGTTTATGCACTTTTACAAAGTAATCTAGGGTTTTATAAATGGAAAATATGTTTGGATAAATTTTCCTCGATAGAAATAATTTTTGAAATGAGGTCTTCAAACACACTTTTTCTCCTCGTTTGACGAATAGGTAACCGAACTCATACATATTTTATTAGATGGGTTTCAACAATATCTAGAAGTATTTTTTTTTGTGAAATCTGTTTCTTTGAATACTCTTATTATTATTGGAGTGCATTAAAGAAATTTTGAATTGAAAAAATTTCGAAATTCTAACTTACAGATACCAATGGAAACCTTGCGAATGCAGCATACACAATACAAAGGTAATAAGGTTTTGTTGAATAACTATTCAGTAAATTTTTAATTAACATAAGCGTTCTATTTCGATTAATTAGAAAAAGGCGGATTCTTCACAATCCGCTGTGAAACCGCTCTTAATGGGAGCTACGCTAACTCTTTCTGTAGAGCAAGGTAAATGTATTGCGACTGGCCAGAATTTTGGAAATAATATTTTGCATCGGACTGCAAAACAATTTTTTTTTGTGAATCAAAGTAAAAACCAGATCACAATTCACAAAAACAAAATCACCTCACGTGTAGAGGTGAGAAAAAATCAAAGTATTATTGGGGTTACCTTTGAAATTTCTGAAATTTTCTAACAGATTCATGAGTTAAAAATTCCTGTAATTTCATAGCTATTTCCATTATTTGATTTTTGTTTGAAAGTTGATTTTAAGGTTTTGCATCTACGTATTAAATTTTGTTTTCATTGCCAGTTTGATAACTAAAATTAAATCTTCAAAAACAGTTTGTCCTAATCCTAAATGTCATCTATTTCCATGATAAGATTAAAATTTGTAGTAATATTTTAGCTGACACGTTTTAAAAATTAAATTATTGTTGCTGTTAGCTTAATGTTGTATCATTTATACAAAAAAGAAATAATAAAATTTGGATTTGTCATTCCTTAAAAAAAATGCAAAAGTGATAGTACTGAAAATTCAGTTTCCTTCAAATTCTCCATACAAAGCAGTGTGCACCTAATATTATAAATAAATGTTTTATTTCTTTTTAAATTATTTGCAATCAAAGAATGATAAAGCTTTTACTGTGGGATCATTTAAGGTCTGGGCTCTTTGAAAATTCGACTTTAATCCAACAAAGAAAAGTCAAATCTTTTATGAACCCATTCAATCAAATGTTACTGAAATAAACCCCGAGAAAGGTTTCCTAATAAACATTTACTGGTGTTTCTTGGAAATTCCGTCGATTTGCGGCGGAAATTTGGGAAAATTGTTCAAGTAACAATAAGGAGGGCTCGTCATTTTAGCTTGATTCTGTAATTTCGTAATTTAAGCGGCGAAAGATGCCCCTTTATTGATTTGTTTAATGTACCGCAATAACGAGAAGTTCAAATGAAAATCAGAAAAGAAATTTATTTCAGTTATTTACTGTATGATTTAATTGATTTATTTATAGCAATACCATTTTCGTCACGTCAAGCAATGTAGGGTGACTGGTTGATATAGCCAAATCCATACTGGAGATTTGGTAAGTAGAACCAAGGTTCAATTATAATTATCCTTTTTTGCAAAATATGAAAAATATTATTTGTGCCCTGTTTAAGAACAACCCCGAGTAGTATAGGAAGCCTAAAATTTATTTTATTTCTGACTAGTTATACCTGCCGTACGGCAAAATATTTTTGTTTCGAGGTTATTCACTAATTTTTGTGCAATATTTAAGCAAGGTTAAATTGGAGTCATTGCGCTTTGTAAGAAGTTTAGAAAACTAGATTTTTTATAAAACAACATAGCAAGGGAAGGGTTCTGATTGGTTATCTAAGAGGTATTATAATAAATTAGGCCAATCACAGCGCAGAATTGCGGTGTTATAATGTAATATTATAATATCGATCAAACGATGTAGGAACTTATAAAACCACTTTTGATGTTGTAATTACGTTATTGCAGTTACGTTATTGAAGTTGATAAAATATTTTAGAGCAATATTTTGTTAAGACTGTAGTTAAATTTAACTTATTTATTTTTCTGTATTAGAGACGTTTGTAAAAAAAATGTCATTATGCACAATTATTTTGAGCTCATAATCAGGATTTTACGATATGAGTGTAGATAAAAAGTAATAAAAGTATTTACTGAAAGACAGATGACACTAACTTGGGATCACAGACATTATGAGAAAAATCATAAATTTATGCTTAAAATATGATAAGAATTTATTTAGCTTTGTTGTTGTACAAAAGGTGTCTTAAATAATAAGTATCAAACAAGAACCCTATAAGGGTGCTGCTAAATTAAGTCAGTGACTAGTTACATAAAAGTATAACAACTTACAAGTCTTACTACTAATTTGCCTAAACTACTAACAACAAAATATACTCGACACGGCCGTAAACAAATGACGTCCGAGTGCATTAGCAATTACAATATTTTGCTGAGTTTTTTTTTCCACATTTGTCTGACAGGGATCTTTTTGCGTGTTGACGGTATCCAATCAGTTACCGTGGCGTACTCCTCTCAAAATATATATTATCAATGACAGTCAGGAGGTTTGGATGTCTGGTTGTCAGTGCGCGTGGGCCTTCCTTGTTTTATTACGTCAGGGAAATATTTACGTGGTATTCTTGCTTCTGAAAATAAAGTTTTCATTTTCTTTATTGGGAAACAAACAGTTATAATTTTTACATACTTACTAATAATATTATAGCTAATACTTAAACAAAAAACAGTTTCCACTTAACAGTATCGTATCAAAACAAATAAATTAAAGCACTACAAAGAAAAATATAACATGCAAAACTTAAAAAACAACAGCTCTGATATCTAATGTTAACAATACTAAAAGATTACAAGAATAAATTAAATATATATATAAAGTGACTTTTTGATCATCGTTCAAATTCATACTGGAGGCTTGATAAGTGATCAGTATCTTGGATCAGTAACAATGTTTGTGAAATTCGTAAAATAAAATTTCGGCTTTCCATAGAAATTCAGTTCCAGTCCCGAGTGAATCACTATGGGGAGTCGAAATTTCATTTTATGAATTTCACCAAAATTGTTATCATTGATCCATGATACTGATCACTTGCCAAGCCACCAGTATGCATTTGGACGATGATCAAAAAGTCACCTTGTATATTACAAGCAAAGAGAAATCAAAATTTTTAGTACATACTTAAAAGTTCATTATTTCATATCATTATAATAATTATAACTAAAGAAAGTTTAGACGGCAAAATGTCAAGAACTATCATAATCATCCATCACCCTACCGCAACGAGATACCCGTTCACCATCTCTCAGCTTACTGTCAGATCAGGAAATGTCATCAGTGCGGAACCCGGCAGCGTGTTTACAAAGGCTACGACGTTTTAGTCCCGCATAGAATTTAGTTCAATATTTGACCCAAACCTCTTAGACTTTGTTAATTGTTTTATATGAATTTTTGTCCTGGAAATGCTATATTTTATGCTCTTCTTTCGCCTTTAGCTTCTTTGGACTGCAATTTGAGCAGGCTTCTTTGTGTTATAATTGACAATAGTTTAGGCAATACGAAGTGCAAAAAATTATAGTAATTAGGAAGTGCAAGTAAACGGAGTTCGGCTGGTTAGCAATAAATATAAAGATTCAAGGCTATAAGTATGTATGTTGTAGTTGGATAATAAGTATAATAAAAATGACAAGGGTCTTCTTGCTCTGTTTCTCTTCGCTCGGTTCCCGAATTTATGATCACAAGCAACCTAACACACTTCTCTTCGCTTCGCTAGTCGTTGCACCTATTTTTGATTTTTGTTGAAAGACTTTCTTTAATTTCCTAACGCATTTAAATTCTTGAAACAAATAATATTTATATGGTTTTTTTATCATGATTTAATTTATACTTGCGATTGTCGGCACTTGGTGAAACTTAGAAAGCATCTTTAATAAAACTCACTTGTACACTATTTCACACATTTAATTAAAAGTAATACACCCAACCGGTTTCGAATAATTAATTCATGTTCAAGGGGTTTTTATTTATTTTCGAACTACTGCAACTATGTGCTGTAAAAACCAATATTATTTTTGTAGTGTGAAATAGTGTACAAGTGAGTTTTATTAAAGATGTTTTATCATGATTATAATGACAAATTTCCTTAAAAATTCTAATATGATCAATGATTTGTGATCAATTTAGCCACTACAAACACAAACTTGATATGATCGGATGCGGGACTAAAATGTATTAGCCTTTGTAATCTCGCAACCCGGTATCATGAACTGAAAGTCTATCAGCTTATGCTCGAACCCTATTACCTATAGCTCCTCGGGAAATGGGATTCCTTGTTCTCTGATGTCGTGTGATAGAGTACGTTACTGGCACCTTTTACTTCAGTCGGTGTACAAAAGTTTGCCCGACGAGATCTCATTATTATATCTACATATTATTACGCCAACTTTGGTTTTCTTAGCTTTTAAAAAAAAAACAACATATTTTCTTTATAACACTTATTACACATTTACACAAATAATAAGGGCGTACTTTTAAAATTTATAATATACACATAATACATATATAAAATAAATAAACGTACAAAACATAAATAATATTTGAAATCTAAGACGAGTACTGTGGACAAAAATTGTTTTACTTTTATTTTAGAAGATAGAATAGAATATGATAGATTTATTTGGTATTTTAACATTATTACTTAAAACTAACAACGTGAGACTAATAATAATACCAAATAGGTCTCCACTCAGCATGTGTCATGAACATGGCTAGCGCCATGATGCTGATTTTCAGTGGAAGTAAATATATACATATATTGTACTATAACAAGCTTTTCAATAAATCACATAAAATATACAGTATAAAAAAGGTATTCCAGATATTTTTTCATGTCAATGAAATTAAATATATTTGAAATGAAATAAAATATATTTATTTATATAAGATCTTTCAATTTAAATGGAAAGTAATTTAGGAGGTGATTCAGTATCGTTAAAACATCACATTCCACTGCAAACAACTTTTTTTTCACTTCTCAGTACAAAGTGGTCCGATCAGCTGACTCAGTTTGTATGGACAAGTGAAGAAAAAGTTGGCGCAAACATAAGTACTTTTCAGTGGAATGTGATGTATTAACGATACCTTCTAAATTACTTTCCATTTAAATTGAAAGACCTTATATAATGTAGGTTTATCAAATACACTTATTACAGGTCGGTTTTAATGTAATATAATTAAATAATCTATGTCCATATTTAATAGTTTTATGTAATAAATAATAATATGGGAAAACACACAGGGAAATAATAAAGGTTGGGTTTACATCACTTTAATAAAAAAATACAATTGAATAAACTAAAAATTAGGAATAAGGAATAAATAATACCTATTACAAATATATGCATAACTCCGCCCATTCGATTATTCTTGCTAAGAAAAAGGGCAAGAAACTTAGAAAGATCATGTTTTTTTTTTTTTGTAATATTAGTTAAAACAACTAAATGTTAAAAAAAGCCTTTACTTTAAATTAATAAAGAGATAAAAAATACAAGACAGGAGAACATTATGTCATGAAGGCAAAAAAATATATAATACCTTTGTCTACGTGTCCCATATAGTCCATCTGCTTTTACAGTAATTTCGTCTATTAACTAAATAATGTTAATTCTTGAGGAATCATAACATAAAATAAATATTCCAAGTCATGATTCATCTAAAAAGCCTGACGATGTTATTTTAACGAAACCGGTCGCTAGTGTAATATATAAAATAAGTCGATCAGGTACCAAGAATCTATTTACATAATATAACATAAGTTATTCATGGTCATCTCGTTATTCTACCAATTCTTTTTAGACCCCCTTATGTCCCAAAATGGGCCGAAATATATCTCCGAAATAACATGAACTATTTTATTGTATGAATAAAACACTTGTACTATTTCACAACCTATTATTTCACTATTTCCCAACTAGTTTCACCTTGTCGGCATTATCAAGGGATGGTTTATTTATATATTGCACAAACATAGTGTATGTATAGAGGTAATATAACGAATAACAGCAATGACCAAAACTAATTTGGCTGTAATTAAATACAATATGTAAACAATCTCATCAAAAAATCAATTATATTGTTTACTTTACTGTATGTACAATTATTTTGTAACTATCTTATTGTTTTTATTGTGTATTTTATTTTAAATGATTTTTTATTTTTCAATATCTGAATTAACAGGTAAGGCCCACTTAAGTCAAAAAATAGAGGGTTAAGAAAAAGCTCTCTTGCACCAATCAAAATCTCGGGTTAAACTAGGGTTAAACTAAGAGAAAGTCATCAGAATTTAACCCGACTCTCACCTCGAGTTAAACTCGGGTTAGCGAAGTAATGTTACCAGTTTGATTTAAATTGTGTTGTTTCCAATGACATTATATAGATACTATACCTCATTGGTTGCAACTAATTACTTTATGGTAAAATCAAACGTCAAACAATCGCTTAGCTCGGGTTTACTAACCCACTTCGATATTATCATGGTGCAATAGGACTAATGAAATGTCGGGTTAGTTAACTCTTCCCTTGGGTTAGTTAACCCGAGGGTTAAGGATTTTTTCTCTATCATGCTGCAAGTGGGCCTAAATGATTCCAGAGTCTTGCAGCGTATACATAATATGAGTCACTATAAAAACCTGTTCTGTTTTCTGAAATAGATAACCGTTCACTTTTGCACGATTGCGCATTTCACGACCGCGTTAATTAATAAATAAAAAACGTTCACGGAGGTAACTAGTTACCTCCTAAGAGTATAAGGGTTTTCTGGAGAACAGAAAGAATGTGATTATTTCTGCGAAGACTTATCGGGAGCCAATTTAACTGGGAACGGAACTGACTTGGTAAAAAAACTTTACAAACGTTGCATAAAAATACAAACACATAAATACATAGTCACGGTATGAACCCCCGAGGCGGTCTCAGAGGAGTTTGTGAGTGTTTATTGTGTAAATTAGGATGAGGATTATTATGACCCACCGTGATAGATGGTGATGGTGAGCCATATCGCCGTATTTCGGGCACAAATTGGAGCCATAGCTTAACTTGCCTTCCGTAGTACGCAGACCGACCACTGAATTTGTGAGGCCCTTTTAATATGCCCCTACTGGATTTGAACCCGTGACCTCCGGATTAGTGGTCGGGCACTCAAACCACTAGACTAAAGAGGCGAATTTAAATATCGGTTGGGCATGACTCAAATGAAACGAGGAAAAGTCAGACAAATGCAAAAAAAAATTGGAGTAAGTTAATTAGCCGCTGCTTTGTAATAACAACAAAATTGTGATTTCAATTGAATTTTTGCCCGTATATATACGAGTTCTATGCAATGACATTAATGTCGTCGGTTCTATGTCTTGAAATATAGATCGACTGTCTGATCGGTTTACCACTAACCGAGGTGACGAGAAATAGGAAGGGTTTCAACATAGATAGTTTTGTCTATAGGTTTCAATTAATAGGCTTTTAATTGAAATTCGTATTCGGGTCTTCACCTTATTAAAAGAACATTAATATACTCGTATTTTAAGTAGAAAAACAAATAGAAAACGTATGTTTCTAAAAATATTTTCGGTCGTTTCGGTTAGCATACATTTTTATGCCATTGGTGACATAAGTATGATATAAGTAATCTGAAATACAAGTCATTGCAGGTAAAAATATGCTTATTTGTGTGGTGCCTCGAACTATGTTTAGAACAGAAAACTGCTAGCCTCCCGATTTTTTTTCAAGTTCAATTTTGGATAATATCGCAGGAATCACGATCATGATCTAATTCTGTTCCCTACAATTATTCTTGTGGTAACAAGAATAATTGTATCAAAGTTTCACCCTAATAGTTTCAATATTCTGTTCGTTTGAATGCAATGTTTCAAATCTCCATTTATCATCTTTACAGCTAAGATATTGAACCCCATGCTTTAAAATAAAACCGGCCAAGTGCGAGTCAGACTCGCGTACCAAGGGTTCCGTATCTTGGATGATTTATTCAATTTTGACATTCTTTTTTCGTATTACCATGATTTTTTTCATATTTTTCGGTCTATATGTAAATTAAATTAGTTGGCGAAATTTGAAACATATGTAGAACATATCCATATGAACAAATTTTACTATTAGGGTTATGCAAAATTCTTGAAAATTTTTTCATCCTTCCATACTGGACCAGTCAGCTGATCGGATGGCTTATTATCTATCTTGCAAACAGTAAGCAATCGACAAAAATTAATTAATATGTCAAAAGTCACTTTTCTTACTAAGAAAGTGACTTTTGACATAGCAACTGCGCAATTTTTGTTTGTATGGGAGGAAGTGAAAAAAAGTTACGAATTTCGCTTAGCTCCCATACAAACAGTTGCTCATATAGACTTGTACTACCTATGTTTTGAGTTTCGCCAACTAATATTATTTAACATCGACAGCAGCCAATCGTAAGCTTATTGTGAAAAACAAACTCTTATTTTATATGATTCAAGTATTTAATAAGTTTGTATAGAAGCTATAAAGATTTAGTCTGAAAGTGCAGTCAAGCTATACAAATAAGACGAGCATGCTACACAAGTACTTGAAATATTGCAACGCCTGTTTTTTGCAATCTACTAAGTGAATAACCTCATTTATATGTCCTCGAGGATGGGACATGAAAATGTGACTGAAAAACGCGGCTGTAGCAAACATTTTGTTTGACAATCGTTCTGTTGTGAAATAACCAGGGCATAAAATACACTATTCGCTTGCATTCAATTTATCAATATTGTAATCGTATTACTATTTCCGTTTAATAATAATGTTACGCGTACTGATATTCCTGCTTTATAATATTCTTATTGGTAAAGTTGACTAATATTTTGTCAAATCGCAGACGCGGCACGTTGCCAGACCGTGCAAGGGACGCCGTGAAGAATTGGCACAAATGTTGCTGCACTGCAAAATTGCAGTCGTTTTACTACGTTCAGTAAGAAGCTGCTAGTTTGATAAATTAGTATACATTTTTGGAACCTTTTTCTCTATTTCTGTAATACAGACACGCGATTAAAAATCTTTCACTTGATAGAAATAATTATTAAAATGAGGTTTTGAAACACACACTTTCTCATAGTTTGACAAATAATTTTCATGTACAGACCCTAAACATAACTTGTGACATGGGTTTTAACAATATCTACATTTTGGTAATTGGACATTTTTCCAACCATTTTAGTTTTTGATATAAATAAAAAAGCATTTTTTTTTGTCTTTCTCCCTGAATCGGTCTCTCTCGTACTGCGCGTTTTTCCGCTTGAAGTGACACTGGCCGTTGAAAACTCGATGCCTCAGTTTAATATGAAAAAGTAGATGCAACGTTGCCAGTTTTTGTTTATTAACAAAATATCAACAAAACAATAAGAAAATACCAATGAAATCGATATGTTATTAATATTTTTGATGTTAGTATATAGCTTATTTGGTATGTGATGATTAGTAATCCGTCAGTAGGTATTGATATCGCTACAGGGTGTTACGATATGAATATAACAAAATACCAATATTTCAAGCCCTAGAGACATGGTCGGCATTTCGCGACGACCACGTCAATATTTCCTCGGGATAAATACAGGAATGGACGATGAGCCACAAAATTTGCAATAATACTATAGGGCAATCCTCTTCGTTTCAAGTAAAAAAAAAAAAATGTATAGGTATAGGTGTATGGTGAAATATAGTCAAAATTCAAAAATTCAAAATTCAAATAGTTTATTTTGCAAAGTAGGTATATAAAATACACGTTTCACAAGTCAAAATTTAATCGTATAAAAATATATACGTAATAAAATAATAAATGTACATGAACTAGATTAAAGGTTTATTTAATTTATGTAGCAATATATATACGATTAAAATTATAGGTAAAATATATATTATACAAGGTGAAATCCAATCAACCGCCCGAACCCACACCGGAGACCCGGCCAGGGACCAGGAACAAGGTTCAATGATCACCAACCAAGCCCCCAGCACGAATCCAGGCGGCCGACCAAATCCCATCCTATATACTACATACTAATAAGGTTACATATATAAATACATGCCTACCTCCGCCCATTCGATTAGTCTTGCTAAGAAGAACGGGCAAGAAACTTAGCAAGATCATGTAATTTTTTTTAACATAAAACTTATACTAAACATCAAAAGACTTATATCTACTTTAACCAAGGGATAAGAAAATACAAGACAGCAGGAATTCAGGTTAATGAAAAAAAAGAAAAACATATATATCTTTGCCTACCTGTCTCATATAGTCTATTTCCTTTTACAGTCTGTAATTAATTAATGTTAACTCTTAGAGGAATCACAAGTTAGGTAATTATACTAATTAATTAAATTATAACCTACCACCACAATAAATATCATTATCACTGTAACACCATGCTTCACCATCATCCAAGTATTCATTTATTTTATAATATGCAGATTGTCAGACTTTAAGACCTTGTTTACATAACACAATATCTAAACTCTTTCTCTAAACTTTTTTAAGGAAGACTTATTCTATTTGAATCGTTTAGTTAAGTGATCTCAATTATCGTGCAGCAAATTACACATATATAGTACAATTAGCGGAAGTTTAAGGCGATATGCGAAAAAAATACTGGTGTTTCCTTTCTGTGTATTTTAATGAAATTTAATAATAAATTAATTAATAAATTTTAATAAATTTCTGGTATATGCATTTTGACTATATAATCTAGGGTTTTGAAATTGGAAAATATGTTTGGATAAATTTTCCTCGAAATAATTGTTAAAATGTTAAATAATTGTTGAAATGAGGTCTTCAAACACACTTTTTTCTCCTCGTTTGACGAATATGAACCATATATAGAACTTAAACATATTTTATTAGGTGTGTTTGATATTTGAAATTTTGCTAGCTATTTTAGTTTTTTTATAAAACTCTTGCACTGAGCGTGTTTTCGCTTGGAGTGACAGTGACAAAAATAAAATTCTCATTGCCTCTTAATTAATTAAGTCTGTGTTAAAAAACAAAAGAAATCAGCTTATACGTATATAAAAAAGTTGTATACGAAACCTGGCAATCATTGATAAATCTTTAAAATGTCAGATACAACATAGTTATTTGTTTTAAATTCTGTTTTACTTTAATTATAATAAAATTATTATTTATTTTTTCCGATTTTTTATAAAACTGACAATGCTAATTAACTGATATTTGATTTTTTGTTTGTTACATAATTTTATGGTAGCCAACATAATGGCCAGATCCTTATAACTTTCGTTTCTTTGAATTCAGGTCTGTTTTGAATGAACAATGTTAAATTTTTTAAATTTAAGAATAGGAGTCATTATAAGCTCTTACGAAGGCATACATAATAAAGTTTATACTGTACTATTGCTATTTATATAAAGAAGGGTCAGTATCTAAGTTCCAAATCCATTCCCTACATGTAAACCACATCAATCTAATGTGGTGAAAGGACGCTGGAATTGAGAACAGGTGCACACCAACTTGGCATTTAGGGGGAAGGAAGGGGGGGGGGGGGCGTCATGAGCGCTTTGAAGTACAATTTGTTTATTTATAATTCACATATTTAACAAGGTCTGTAAAAAAGCGAAAATTAGTACAACTTTCCGCTAAAAATTACTATGGAGAAAGAACCAGAGGGTACTTGACACCAAGAATTTGTAACCATAAGCTCTTCCAGCCACTTTTACTGAATCCAGAAAAATTAATCTATCTTGTCTAAAAACTAAATTAAAAAAAGATTTCTTAAAATTAATTCAATAAGTAGGTATTTACTGCGGTCGCTTGCGGAGAGATGTCTATCTGCAGGAGGCTGTATGCATAACTTGTATTTATTTATAACATTATTAAGAAATAGTAACTTGTAATACAACCAGTGTAATGAGCGCGACACGCCAACAAACTGTTGTATAGTTTGGCGTAACTGTATTGTGTTAACTGTGTTTTTTAAATGGTAATAAAAAAAAATAAAAAAAGCATTGGGCCACCACCGCTTTCATGTGAACTAGAAAGAAACGAGATCGCTCAGAAAATATTTACACTTCTTCTAAAAATTCGGTTGAACGGACGCTGGCAGGGAGTTCCACACCTTTGTAGATTTAATTAAACTTATTACATATTTGGTGAAATAAAACTGATCAGCTTTTTGATTTGTTATCTCATTTAAAATTAACTTAATTTCACCTAAAATTTACTTTAGAATAAAAAGTAACGTAATTTTTAATACAAGATTATCTACCCATGTGGGACGTCATGACTCTCTTGACCCCCTTTTCCCTGAGCCCGTGTCTGTCCGAGTATTTGTAACAAGGGCAGTCAGTTCTTGGGGACCGCTAGCATTTTAATTCCTTTAAGAGTCCTTACGGATCCTTCGAACTTGGGCTCTGCAACTGGGCCCTGAAGTATTCTCTTGACCTATTTCTGAAGTCGTTTGATTTCTACAGATTCTGTGTCGCTGACGTAACAAAGATGTATTTTTATTTCTAAGTTAATTGGATTTTTGTACTTGAGAACATTTAGGTAACAAACAAGCTCCGCTGAAAAGATCTCAAGTTTAAAAGGTTTTGTAGAAAAGAGAAACCTTATAACGGCTTCTTTGTATTATTCGTTGTGGTAATAAGTATTTAATAGTAGGGCTTTGCTCATGGCTCCGCCTGAGATGAAAAGCAATCTTGTATTAAAAAAACCTTTCTTAGCGGGTCCTTGCACTGTATGAGGAACCTACTACTTGCCAAATCTCAACTTTATAAGCAGTTTAGTCCCTAAGATTTTATGATGATTAAGTGAGTGTTACTTTTATATGTATATAGTTAAAAGATATTTTTACAGCCTGTAAATTTAGGCGAACTACATAAATAATAAGTCATTGATATAAACGTTGGAACAATAAGTAGAAACAAGGTTAAATTATATATTTATATTAAGAAGAAAGCTACAAAAATAAACGAATTTCTAATAATTCACTTTCATATTTATTTAAATTGAGAATGGCCAACGATTGTTCCAAAGTTTTTTTAAATTTTATTACACTTTTTACTAGGATTGTGGCCCTATTTTGTTTTAATGTAATTTCAATAAAATGGTGACTGTTCAACATTCTGTAGAAACTTAAACGAAATCCATATTAATCCATATTAATGTTCTGTAATTTTAAAGATGTAAGTAAACATACAATTAAATACATTTTTAATACACCTGCTCATCTCAAAATATGATAGATCCTGTGCCTGTTTAGCGTGCGCAAAATTACGTATTTTAAACTACTGTTTTATTTTTCAACAACTAGCGCCATCTAGGCGATGGCATTGACATCGTTGAAATAAGCACTCTGTGAACTCGTTTCACATATTGCTATGTTGGTATTCCTGGAAGTAAACGGATAATTGTTTATTTTTATTTAGGAAGAGTATTTTAAAACTTTTATGTAACTAAATATATTATGTTTCTTAAAGATGCTTTATAAATTCATAACGATGTTAGACTTCATAATTTATATTCAATTGAATCTATCTTATAACTTATGACTTAAAAGAGACGTTTGTTTTGTTTTGTAACATTGACAACAGTGTCAGACTGACAAACAATACAGGCTTGGCACAAAAAGGTTTCTTGTGTATGTAATGTCGGCTTGTAATTTTGTAATTATCTCATGTTATTTTTCGCAGATGTATTAAACAAACGTCAAAATATATCGATCGTCTCGCTATAGAATCAAAATATATTCACTTATGTAATTTTATTTTTTCACTTTTTATAAATTGAAATAAACAGAAAATCAGTTACATATTCTACCAATCTACCGAAACATATACCGATCATGCTCAACAATTTCCCCAAACAAAAATGCCCGCGCAAATAATAACTTACATTCACTTGCCCATACAAAATTTTCAGTAGGTTCCTAAAGTTAATATGTCAGACAAACTTAAAAAGTCATTGGTCTGCGTCTGTTCACGAAAAACTCTACGACTGTATTATTGATGAGCTCAAAAAATATAACCACATGCTATACTGGGTATACTTAACCCGCTTCATTAAAAACTTATGAAACAACGCGAAAATTAACTTCACTTCCCCATATCAATTTTTCAAAAGTCTATTAAGCAACAGTTCATCTGTAAGATCATAAAAGCATGTGATTATTTTTCATGAATACTTGTACATAAACCATGGCGTAAAGTATACAATAAATCGTGAGGATATACAGTTTAAAACCCTCCTCAAGAAACTTTGTACCAACTACTAATGAAAACCGCAACAAAATTCAATAAGTTGTATCGAGTTAGAAAGTTACATATGTACAGATAGACACTGTTTGGCCTGGTGCAACCTTTTATATAGGATTTCAGTAGCTACGTCGTAGCTATCCGTTCTCGTAGTATCAACTAACGCGTAGAGACGTAGTAAGTAAATATTTATTTTAACACTTTTAACTCACGAAATAAGGTCCAATATTCGGCGGCATGTCCATCCATCTCTTATGGCTCGGGGAAGGGCAAATCTCCGCGGTATGCTAAGTGAGATTAACACCACTCGCCCTGAAAAGTAATTTATTTATGACGTGGTCTATTACTTAAGTGGAAAAGTGGGTCGCTAATGCGATGAGAATGCTTATTTCAAATAAATAAAATAAAGATTATATGTTTTAAAGTCACAACTGCAACGTCCATCGCCTTAGATACTCAAAATATTAAGGGGCTATACCGTGAAAATTGACACTTTTTGAAGTTATTTATCTGCTCGTTTAATGAAGTTCCAAGTAAAACATATTATTATAACAATTTTGGGACCTTTTACTAGATTTTGGTCTATCAGAAACGCGATAAGAGGAATTTCATTCGATAGAAATAATTATTGAAATCAGGTCTAAATTTACACATTTTTTGATATTCTGACAAATTAGGATAGCATACAGACTTGAAAAATATTTATTTAGATGGGTTTTAACGACACCTAAATTACTGGTTATGGAATTTGTTGTAGCTATTTTAGTTAATTTTGCATTAATTTAAAACCGACTTTTTGACAATTTTCCCCGAATCCGTCCCTTTTGCACTGCGGGTCTTTCTGCCTGGAGTAACGGGGACCTTTGCTAGCACGGTATATCACCTTTAATAGCGTGCGTTACAAATTAAGAAATATCAATTAGAAACAAGTTCCAAACAAATATTTTGAAAAAATAATCTCGGACCAGGATTTGAACTTGCTTTCACGACAAGGGCGTTACCGACTGCACCATCGAGGTACAAATCCTAGATCTTTGAACTCTTTCAGCATACCTGTATACTGAATTGTTGTAACTACTTGAAAAACTAGCTAGTAATGCACATAGTGTTATACCAATTGGCCCATAGTAAAGCTAATGTGCAAAAATTCGGTCCAGCAGAGCTCAAGTTTTAGAGATACTTCCAAATATCGAAGTTCACATGCTAGCGTATTCAAATATTATAAAATGCATTGGTTTTTATATTTTATAAAGATTATTATTAGAGTGCATTACAAAAACCAGAAAAGATAATTTACAATAAAATTTCAACTGAACAAATATTTATAAACTGGCTGTTACCCGAGACATCGTCCGCGTGAAGGAAGATAATGCGGCCACAGTTTATTGGGAATCCCGCAATAAAATTATCCCAGTTTTTAAGTTGGATAATAAATTTTTGAACAGTGATCTCCCTTCCTTCTTTTTTTGTACAGGATGTTAATGAAACAAAGCCTATATTCTAAACCAAATTAAGTTCTGTCTACCTATGAAAACTACATAAAAATCCGTTCAGCAGTTTCGGAGATTTGCGTGAACAAACAAACAGACAGACAGACAGAAAATAATTCTAGAAATCACTGATTTGTGTTCTATTACTCTTTTGGTCACCGTCTTTATATTTTTGTAACTTTTCTTCAATGTACAGACACACCGGGTTATACTTTTTTATTATATGTATTGATGATATGATATCATGACGATGATATAAAAATATATTTTCAATGCATGTGCTCGTAAAGGCCCACTTTTTATGCATCAAAACCGAACAAAAAGTCGATTATTTTGCCCTAGGGCTTTATTATTATTATTCTTTTGTATTTGTTTACAATGGTTGGCTAACCTGCAGCCTTTCCTGTGTACCATAGACGTTATACTTTTTTTCCACTGTTTAACGGCTCTGGATACAGCCTTTTGAGCCAATTATAGTTTAAAGTTCACAAGATTATATTTGTTTTCATTTCCTCACACTATGCATTGAAAAATGTAGTATGATACACGGGCGTAAGAGCAATAAATTACGCGGTTACGTTTAAAATCGTCCTCGTAATTTATTCCTTTGCGCCCTAGTAGCATAAACTACTATTATAAATATTTATAACGACAAGTGCAGCATTCCCGACAGCGCCGAGGTACTCATCCTAGACCGTTGAATATTTTTCACCATACCTGTACACAGAATTTTTGTAACAACTGGGTACTGGATACTGGATTATCTTGTAATGCACGAATTGGACGCTCACGTGGGCGTTACATAATATTCACGCCTTTCTTTAGAGCACGCATGGCGCTGTCGTTGCTACAATACGAGCTGATTCGAACAGGTAAGAAAAACACAGTTCCCATTAACTAAGATTTTATGTTTTTATAGCGACAACCATCAGTTTGGATACTCTAAATATTACTTTTTTTTTTTTTTTTTAATATACACTATAACAGCTTTTAAAGTTTTTAAAAAAATATAAATATATAATAAAATATAATAATTTTAAAATATCTTAAGACATCAAGAACTTCTACACGATAATAAGTTAATATTAAGATAGATTTTAAATAGGTAGTCTAGGTCATAACCTGTCATGTCATGTACTTTTATTATATATATGTCAATGTCTAGTTATTTTAATTAAGATACTCAACTGATGCCGGCTCCAGGTCGGACCCGAAATATATCTTGAGATTTCCTTGTATTTGTTTATCTTATTTATCAGTATATTTATATTTTTTTAAAAACCTTAAATATTACTAGAGTGCATTACAATCTAGAAAAAATCAATCAGAACCAAATTTCATGTTAACAAATATTTTGAAAATTTTTTTAGAGCCAGGATTCGAACTCGCTAGTTTATAATGCACTCTAGTAATATTCAGAGTATTCAAAGTGTTGAATGTCGCA
Source organism: Ypsolopha sequella (assembly GCA_934047225.1). Classification (NCBI taxonomy): domain Eukaryota; kingdom Metazoa; phylum Arthropoda; class Insecta; order Lepidoptera; family Ypsolophidae; genus Ypsolopha; species Ypsolopha sequella. The sequence goes on from OW203985.1 coordinate 2,963,670, forward strand.
ATAAAACATAATAATGATTTTATAAAGCTTAATTTCAGGCAGTGAAGAATAAAATAAACACTAACGTTTGTATAGGTTGTTTAACCTACAACAATTTTGATGAATGAAACTGATTGGTTCTCTAAATATCTCCCGAAACGAATCAAACCAATATTCCTATGACAAGCAAACAAAAATAGACCGTTTTGGATTCAATTGGTTTTCTGACGACATCAAATAAATTTAATACTATCGGTTTTTCAAGCTTATCAAGTCTAATGCAACAAATTCCCTATAGAAAAATAAAGTTTGGTCAACATAATTGCTGCCTAGATCATACATATCCTTTTTAGAGTTCTGTAGTGCCAAAAAGGAACAAAAGGAACTGTTGTAGTGAGACATCGTTGTCCGTTTGTCCGTCCGTCCATCTATCACAGCCTCAGAACTTTAGCACCATTAAAGATAGACTTGAAATTTGGCATAGAAATACCATTAATTTGCCAACATAAACAAGATGAAAGTAAAAATTTGAAAGTTTTGAAATGGTTCAAAATATTTCGAATAAAAAAGAGAAAAAAAAAATCTCAAGTAAAAATTGATATTTTATTGTAGATAAAAAGGTGCTGATTGAAAAAATATATAGGTACTTTAACTATATTCACTATAATACCGAGAAATCTTTAAAACCCAAAAAAGTGTTTGGCCCCCCCACCCTTATCTCCGAAACCGGTGGACCGAAAAATATGAAAAAAGTCTATTATAGATCATTAGTAGCCTATTACAGAAAAACTAAAGTGATTAAAAAAAAACAACACAAATGAGAAATAAACAAAAAGTAAAAAAAAAATACACGTTTGCTTTTTTATGATGCTGAACGTCAAACGTGTCATTTTCGTAGGTGAAACTTGGTATATACATTTTTATCCATTTATTTATAACTATACAAAGTATTCCCTACGTAGCCAATTTCATAGAGCTAAAATAAATAGAGTTAGTACCCTTAATTTTTTGACAACTTTGTACGAAGGGTGCTCATATGGCAAATAAAAAAAATAAAAACAAATTAATATACCAAGCTTCGCCCACGAAAATGACACGTTTGACGTTCAGCATCACTGCATACGCGCTGCCAATAGAATACGGTAATTGGGCCGCAGCTGTTATGAGAACATATGCCCTTGACTGAAGCAATAATCGTGTCGCCTTGTATTATGTAAGGCTTCATCCAGACACGTGGCAAATGTTGGACAAATACCATTCAACATTCATGAATGAGATTTGCCAATATCTGTCATGTACTCATGAATATGGGTCCATCTTAAGGCGATATGCGAAAAAAATACTGGTGTTTCTTTTCTGTGTATTTCATGTAATACATGAAAAATTATAATTAGTTTCTGGTATATGCGTCTTTACTATATAGTCTAGGGATTTGAAATTGGAAAACATGTTTGGGTAAACTTTCCTCGATAGATATAATTGTTGAAATGAGGTCTTCAAACACACTTTTTCTCCTCGTTGAAATTTTGCTAGCTATTTTAGTTTTTTTATAAACATTATTAAACTAAAATTTTTCGCTTTCGCCCTGAAACCGCCCCTCTCGCACTGCGCGATTTTTCGAGTGACAATGACAAAAATAAAATTCGCATAGCCTCTTAAAGATATTATGGGCTTCGCAAATATTTAAGGGTGCCTGAGGCAAGAGTAAACCGCTTTGTATTAGCATGAAATTCCATTTCCATATAATCACCCTATTCTCTAGCATCATGAGATCTGATGACTTTCAAAATGGAGTAACTTTAGGCAACCCCGTTTTTTTAAAATAATTCTCATTTTAATTAAAATAAGTAATACAACTACAAGAAAGCCTAAGAGACATAATTTCGATTGTCATCAAATTACCCTTCAGATAGTGACCGAAGCATAAAACTTGGTACAGGTGTAGCCTAGGTCAAAATGAGCAGATTAAGGCCTGCCCCTAGCAGTTTTGGTGCCGGAGTACGCTTGTGCCGCTCCATAAACAAAAAACACTAACGCGTCGTGATTGCGCAAAAGATTGCATATTTAGTATCATTTTCGTATAAATTAAGGATGAAAAATTCAAATTAAATGTTTTAATAATGCCCTTGAAAATGAAGGCTAACTATTTTCTCTTCAAGCAGATATTACGCAAAGAATAGTTTCTTCTTAATATTAAAAAGATTCTAGCAGATAACCTAGTTATTGTGGTTTATGAAAATTTATATATCATAATATACTTACTTCACAAAAATAACCAAAAAAAATAAGAAAACGCCTCGCATTTCTCACTATGCTACGAACGGCAGCGCTCCGTCAACAAAACGCCTCGCATTTCTCACTATGCTACGAACGGCAGCGCTCCGTCAACAAAACGCCTCGCATTTCTCACTATGCTACGAACGGCAGCGCTCCGTCAACAAAACGCCTCGCATTTCTCACTATGCTACGAACGGCAGCGCTCCGTCAACAAAAAATACTAACGCGTAGTGATTTCAGACAAAAGCATATTTGGTATCTTTTTCGTATAAATTAAGGATGAGGAATTCAAAATATTTTAAGGTTTTCATTATACCTTTTGGTACAAAGAAAACAATTTTTAAATGTAATTAAAAACTGACTTGACAACATGCATCTCACATTTCGGGAATTCTCTATTTCTATCACAGCGTGGTGTTGGCTCAAAATTCAAAATTCAAAAAGTTTATTTTGCAAAGTAGGTATATATAATACACGTTTCACAAGACAAATCGTAGCACATGAAAGCTCATTGAAAGTTGGTGGAATTTATTTCGAACAAACCAAGTGTCACTGCATCTCTATAGGGGTAGTTTCTCTATGTGGCCAACAATGAGATCATTGTGAATAAAAATAAATTCAAAGTAAACGTTGCCGTACAAAGCAGCTAAATCATCAAACATAATCACACAGAATTCTCGCTAGGGGGCGTCACATGTGGTGTAATGCTTTTGAGTTAATGACAGGCTTTACCTACTCTGATTGATTGTTTGGTTGCTGCGTAGTTAATATACATCAATTTTATCAAATTGTATCTTTTAATAACACGTTAGCAAGTGCTACGATTCTATAGTGCCTCCACTTTGTAGACCTACGCCGTAGCATTGACGCACTATGCCATCAGCATTTTTAAGAATCCGGCAAATAAACATACATAATATTAGTTCTCTAATTTATAATAACATACTCAGGCGTGTTCTGTTCCTGAAGCTAAATCCAAGGTAGCAAACTGGCTAAAACTATTGACAATAAGGACACTGAAAAACTGCTGGAACCATTCACTACCGACAAGGTTTCAATAGACCATTTAAAGCTTAAATAAATGTTTGCTTGTGTGAGTTTAATTGCTGTATTTAATTTTCAATTTTTTATATATTCTGTTTCTGTGTACATAATCTTTTTAAAATGATCTCAATTTAATTGCTTACATTTAATTTAACTTTATATTTTAGGTATATACATGAATAAGTTATGTAACTATTCCACAAAATATTCTGGTTCCCCAAGTTACTAGCCCAGCTGAGTTTGGGGTCCCCTGGTAATTTTGTGTTTGAAATTATGTGCAGTCTATCCAAGTGTTGTTTTAATTCTGTTACCTGACCTTCCATTTGCAATCAATTTATTTATATTTTTTTATTTTATTTTTATAACATAGAATATTTTTGAAACGTTAAAATATATACTTTTTTAATAGTTTTAAATTACTAGATAGGTATTTATTAATACAAAACGTGCAGTACAACCAGCGGTGTGACAGCGAAAAAAAATTTACTCGTCGTGACAATGGTGTGACAAGCTGGTGTGACGAAGAGTGGGGAATGATATTATAATGTATTTAATCGAAAATATTTCACCAAAAGGTAAAAAATGGGTGCGATGACGAGCGGAGCGAAGAGGAACGTGTTAGGTTTACATGTCAATACATTTTGAGAGCCGAACGAAGCAGAGCGGAACGAGGCGACCTCTCCTAGTTTTAACAGTAATATAATATGTCTAGGCAGTTTGTGATAAGCCGAATTCTACGATTTGGTAACTACACATACAATATGTAGATTTTTATTACTAACAACCATTAAAAAGGTACATTAGTAGTGAAATTCTTTCACTGTGAGTACAATACGCTTATGGAACAGCCTGCCGTTACACATCCGTGAAGCGTCATCAATATCAGTCTTCAAGAACAAAATAAGAATACTTTCTTGAGTTGCAGAATATTACTTGATTTCTTTTGATTCTTATATTATATAATATGTTATGAGTAATTGATGAATGTTCATCACTATACATCTATATATTTGTGTAAACTGTTTATGTAGTTTATGTATTTTATTATAAACTATAACTTTGCTTTAAATGTTTATTAGGATGTAGTCTAGTTATTTATTATTTAAGTTTGTACTATTTTCATGATTACGACTTTTAAATAGTATGGCACTACCCTCAACAATTTCTAGAGGGGGCGGAACTAGAACAACTAATAAACCAACGATATATACTGTCTCACCTCAGTACGAGTTATGATCGGGATAGCCGACCAGTTTCAGCAGATTTAGACTGCCTTCATCTGGGCGAGTGAAGACGTTTACGCGACGACGTGTGAGGCTATCCCAATCGTATTGAGGTGAGCCGTTTATATAAATCATGAATTATCCTCAAGTCTCATTTAATTCATTCAAAATATCGAGTGTTTTCTATTTTATTTAGACAAAACTAGCTTTTCAACCGCGGCACCGCCCGCGTTTATTCAATCTCTGCCCCGTGTTGGCTTGGGCATTATTTTATTAACACTGTTTATAGCGTATAAGAAAACTGCATCCAAATCCGTTAAGTTGTTCTTATGTTAAAACGGAACATACAGACAGACAGACAGACAGACAAAAATTTTAAAAATGTGGTTTTGGCCTCAGTACAAAAGTGATAATAATAACCCATTTTAAATTAAAATTTCGCTAAAATAATCAATATACCTATAGAGACAAGCCTTATTTACGATTTTATTATTCGTATACATTTTGAGAGTGATCAAAACTGAGATACGTGGCGTTGGAACTTGATTCGACAAAGGCATGTTCGGGAATAAACCTCCCGCTATCGGAATATTTCTATCCCAACTGATCCACTGAGACATTTTAACAAATCACGTAGTTAGCTAGATAGCACCAGAGAGGACGCTAATGAGAGTATCTTTAATGCATAGTTTAGAACCAGTTCCAGACTCATGACAAATATAGACAAGCGTTTACAAATACCCGAGTGTGGATTGGGATTACGGATGCCACAACTCGCCAAGCTTTGCGGTGGTTCGAACCGCAAGATTGTCAAATAACTTACATGCCTTGGTCTAGCGTGCTTGTCAAGTTGTTTGTTGACGCTTGGCTTGCCTGCATTTGTAGAAATATTAGAATAAGACTGTTAACGTTGAAGTACTCAGTCTGTTCATATTAAATCGTCATTAATTCTCTTGGTACCAGAAAACGACCTATCAAAAAATTGAATAACAATAAATCGACATGAATCCCTATCTTAGTTCATTTAACACTGGTCTAAGATCGCTATAGATAGATTTTGTACTTAAGGCGATATGCGAAAAAAATACGGGTCTTTCTTTTCTGTGTATTTCATGAAATACACGGAAAGTTATAATCAGTTGCTGGTATATGCATTTTGACTATACAATCTAGGGTTTTGAAATTGGAAAACGTGTTTGGATAAATTTTCCTCGATAGAAATAATTGTTGAAATGAGGTCTTCAAACACACTTTTTCTCCTCATTTGACAAATAGGAACCATATACAGAACTAAAACATATTTTATTAGGTGTGTTTTAACAATATCTAGGAATTTGATATTTGAAATTTTGCTAGCTATTTTAGTTTTTTTATAAAAATTATAAAGCTAACCTATTTCGCTTTCGCCCTGAATCCGCCCCTCTCGCACTAAGCGTGTTTTCGCTTGGAGTGACAGTGACAAAAATTAAATTCAATTAGCCTCTTAAGGCGATATGTAAAAGTTTTAGCGTCCCTGTTACTCCATATGCGAAAAAATCCTCAGTGCGAGAGGGACGGATTCGTGGAAAAGTAGGAAAAATTCGGTTTTTTATCAATATAAAATGTACTAAAGTTGCTATCAAAATTTCGTTTAACCAGGTCCTAGATACTGTTAAAACCCACCTAATAAAATATAGTTGCAGTCTTCATGTCATTCTAAATTGTCAAACCAGGAGAATTGGTGTCGAAAAGGACCTTATTTCAATAAATATTTCTATCGAGCCGAATTTCTCCAATCGCGTTTCTGTTTTAACAGATCCCTAAAAAAAGAATCCAAAAATAATATACTATTTTATTAAAATAATACATTATTTAGTGAAGTAGATATACAAGTCCTTAAAGTGTCGATTTTTTTTTCGTAGCGCCTTAAAATTTACAATAAAGGAGATTCTCGATACAGTTAGCTGCACATTCAACGCTGTACACAACACAAACAATCATCTCGAGAGCTCTCGCTCGACCGTCCGTGAAACATGTAGACAAGACATACTGAAACAGTGTCCATCTTGTAATAGAACAGTCGAAGTGGTTATAAAATAGCTCTCAATACAAACAATAGAGGTAGCTTATACGTACAACTACGGTATCACCAAATACAAATACAAATACAAACTTGTTTTAGGGTAAGTTTGCGTTTACATTTGTTTATGGTATTAAAATGGAATTCAAATTCAAATACGTTTGAAAATAAAATACTGGAATAAAATTGGTACATATAAAACAATTTTTACAAGACAATATTAATCTTAAATAACTGTTGTGTTTGAGCACTACAATATGTCAGCTTGCACTGGACCCACTGGTCGTTATATTTATGTTTAACTTTAGTTAGATATTATTAAGTTCTCATTTTAAGTGAATATGTAAATGTTCTTATGAGAAATAAAGAATCTTGATCCTTAAATAACCGGCCAAGTGCGAGTTGGACTCGAGCACCAAGGGTTCCGCACCACCACACAATATGATGGTAAATAATTCCACTTGCAGTTGCTAAAATATAATAAATATTATAATCGTATTCTAATAGAATTGTTATGATTAAAGTCTCGAAATTTATCCAAAAACGTTTACTATTGCTTCTTATAAAGGTAAAGTGATTCAAAAACCGTGTATAAATAGCGGCTTATATCCCTCTAGCCATCATATTATGTTCTACCTCTATGATATAAACTTGTGTATCGGTATGTGTCGAAACACGAGATCTGTTTATCTTTTAGCGCACCCGGAGATAGACCAATATTAGGTTTCCGTCTATTACATCAGTTCTATGACGGATAGCAACTAAAGCAGACATCAATTTTGAGCCTCAAGACCTGGAAATAGAGTATATTTTAAAATTACCAGGAGTTCTAGCTCCGCTGGTCCGTGTAGAGTTTCGTTCTCTTAGTTACGTGTAAATGCGTCCCTAGAGGGTTTTTGCGAATGTGGTGTGTTACTTAACGACCGTTTCTGTAGCCTTGTGTTGGAGTTTTGGCCGACTAATTACCTGTTCAAATGTAAGGGCACAATTTGTGTCCGGTCTGCATGCTCAGAAATCTAGCTTCTATCGCAAGATAGAAATCGCTAACGAAGATAGGTAACTGTTGCTTGTGTCCACGGGAATCCCTACACGCCTCTCAGGAAGTTGGTAAAAAGCAGAGTACCAAGTTAGCTACACCTGTCCCCTTTGGAGCCCTCAAAGCAAAATAAAATTAACCAAACAAAGTGGTGCAAATATGAAAGCCTCGGAGAATAATGCATGTTTGTGCCGTTTGGTGTAGAAACCTTCGGACTGTAATGACCCAACGCACTCTTTTCAAAAAGAGTGCAGCACCTTGTCAATGGCCCGGGTGACAAAAGGGATGGGGCATACGCTGGACTGAATATGGTACAGGTCGACGCATGTAAAGAGAGCTACAGACGCCCTGTGGTGGGGATACGTCTGCGCATGTGGTACACTCGCGGAAAAAAGTTCTTATGTCTATTATACTGATTAATTATGTAAAATGTAAATATTAATTTATAATTTATATTAAATATTTATAATTTATGATAATGGTTCCACGCCTTTCATTAATTCATCTAGACTAGAAGTCGATGGTGTGTTGGTGTTAGTAGAGGCAACTTCATAGTCATCATTATCATTCTTTCCTTTCTATGTAAAACCATCGTGATACAATACAAGAAAATTATTTCCGTGTCTGTACTTTACGGACGGACGAAACGTGGACACTGCGCTGCGATGCAAAGACGACTGACGAGTCAATCACGTGGCAGTAAAGCCAGGCCGCGCGAACTTCCCCCGTCGCACCGCCAAATTGACCGATAATTCGCCTACTGCGCAGGTACATCTTTCGCATGAATTTATGATACAAGAAATAATGACTCCAGCCTTCTTGGCACATTTCCCCGCGGCGTCGATCTAAATTTACAACATTTTCTTTTTTGTTTAAAGTTAAGAAATAAAGTTTTTAATTTAGGGTAACTTTTGTTTTTATTTTAGACAGTTCAATTTGAGATATTCAAATTCAAATTCAAATTCAAATAGTTTATTTTGCAAAGCAGGTATAGATATATACACTTTTTACACGTCAAATTTAATCTAATAAAGAAAATATATGTAATAAAATAATAAATGTACATGAACTAAATTAAAGGTTTATTTAATTTATGTAGCAATATATTTACGATTAAAATGATAGGTAAAATATATATTATACAAGGTTAAATCCAATCAGCCGCCCGAACCCATACCGGAGACCCGGCCAGGGACCAGGAACAAGGTTCAATGATCACCAACCGAGCCCCCAGCACGTCAAATTCTACAAATTTTGTTCCATACTAGAAATATATGTATAGTTGAACTGGCGATGGGAACTTGTTGAACGTAGGAAGAGCATTAATCTTTACAAGTTAGAGCTCGGGGACACGGCTCATTAACTTAAAAGAACTGATAGGGAACAAGACAGCTTTTTTGTTAGGAAAATTTGCGATTTTTGAAGCTTGTAATCACTATTCACTTGAAAATGGTGTAATATTCGAAACCGGTGGGAATATAAATTATAAAAATAAAGAGTGAGACTAATACAAGTGTATTCAATTCAAGAAACTATAACAAAAATATGTTTATGGCAGTCAAAACTGCACCTTTTCTCTCAAAACCCAGTTGGTTGACAGTAATTTTGTATATATTATAACTTTAAATATACGAATAAATATTATTTTAAAGCCTTTTTAGCCTTTAATTATTTTAAAATAAATTATGAATATAAATAAAAAAGTATTACTTGTAATCGATATATATTTCGACCCACTTGTGGTCGTCGTCAGTCGAATTGTAACAATAGATATTTGACATATAATATAAAAAGACAGATTGGTGACATTTACACGAATTCTAAACTATTGGAAAGGGGTGGAGGAATGACAGGAAGATAAGTTGTGAGAAAGATTGTTTGTGAGAAGGGGTGATAGGATTTGTGAGGGGTTGTAAGAGATGACGAGTGTATACTATGTATGTTATGGGGGAATGTGCGTGTTATGTTTGTCTGTTGGTTAGTGTTGTCTATTCAGTCCTGGTCCGTAGTGAGCACCAAGTGACCAGATGTATGAGGACTCCCATGTTCTAAGTTCTATGTCAGTCAGCGGGGGATGAAATGATTTGATGACACGAACGGTGAAGCAGTTGTTGAATGTTTGGTTATGGGATCTGGCGTTTGTGGGAATGGGTAACGTGTTATTGTGTATAGTATCTGTTGTGTGTCGGTGATTATTCATGCGTATGAGTAGTGCAGTTCTTGTTTCACCTACGTAGAATGCCGGACAGTGCCGGCATTCTAGTAGGTAGATGCAGTTTTCTGTTTTACATGATGAGTTATGTTGTGCTTTGTATGTGTTGGTGGTGTGGTGAGTATTGATTGTTGTGTCTGGTTTAATGAGGTGGCAGGTTTTGCAACGCGGCCGTCGGCATGGTGTTGTTCCTTGTGATGTTATAATAGTTTGGTTGTGTGTGTGATTTGGTTTAGTTTTAGATAATAATGATTTTAGATTTGTGTTTTGTCTGTAAGAGATCTGTAGGTTTGAAGGGAGTAAGTTTTTTGTTTCATTGTTTTGACGGAGTATGGGAATAAAGTCGTTAATGAGTTGTGTGAGTTTATGGCTGCCCTGGAAGTATGTGGTGACAAGTCGTGGGTAATTAGATGAATTGTTGTTTCGTGTGCAATAAAGAATAAAGAAGGTTGACATTTTATTATCATTTATCATTCAATAACTCAACCCTAAAATCAAGCGACAAACGGATTCTGCTCAATTCCACGTAACGGTACATAATAAAATTAAATTCCTAAAAGTTTTCCGCTGCTTCAATTTGTTGATTGTTCCCAAGGGAATTCTAATGGCTTTTTTTATTACGAAGAAATTCTTACTAATCATACGAATTTTTAGGGTTCCATAAATGAATTATTGGGGACTTTAGAGTTGGGGACCGGTGGAAATTTTCGATGACGTCTTATTTTAAAAATAAATTGGAAATTCGTGCCGGATGTCTAATAAGGCGTTTTTTCTAACATATTTCGTCTATGTTGACAAAACTCATACTTTTATATAAATGAAATACGTAGGTACTATGTCATATTGTCACACCAGAGCAACTTTAGGGCCCGTTATCTTTAACATTGAGCACCTCATTTTGCATCAAGTAGAACTGAACTCTATGACCTTATATTATAGTTTAAAATAGCGCGCTCCGAGCCGTCGCTGTTACGACAACTGAAACATCGCACGCTCTTAAAAAACGCGTTTTTTGCTCAAAACATTTTTGCGGTGAAATTTTCAGAAAACTATCCACAAAAGTACTTAACTACTAAATTACATTTTCCTTAATTTCCTGTAATTTTCCTACGATTTGGTAAAGTAAATTTTATATTAAACGAAAAAAACGTGAAAAATTTACCAAGTTTCGGATTTTTTTCGATCGAGCAAAGTATAACGTATCGCGTTTTGAACCGCAAAAAAATTTGAACAAAGAATGTATCTAAGTTATATATTTTTCATGCATAAAATATCACAATTTAATGGTTTAAATTAAATTAGAGAAGAGACAAAATTGGAATTAGCCACCCTTAAGTCTTTGTACAAAGCTCAATTTTGGTCATGCGTGGAGTAAGCAGCAACCTTTGGGACAGTAAACAAGTAATCAATTAATCAAATTTAATCAGACCTGGATTCAATTGAGCACCGCGCAATTAGTCTCTTTAATGATGAATCGCTAATGAGTGTAGAACACCAAAGCTTCGAGTGGCGAAGAAAAATTGCTGTCATGCAATTGTGCATATTACACGATCAAATGATGGGGGAACCCATTACCCTTCTACCACCAGAGTAGTCAATACGCAGTAAAATTTCCATCCATCCATCCATCCATCAGCCTAGTTCGTTTCCAGGACTTTGCCACTCCCGGCGGTCATCCTGGAAGAATTGCCCATACTCACACACGCTGGGCAGGCGGATTGGTGAGCGCGGTGCCGGAACCCTTGCACCAGTGACGCCGCAGTCCGTCATCAGTCTGTTCCATATAAAGCCCGGCTATTAGGGATGGATATAAAGCCATCCATCGGTACCAGGCATGGTGGGCCTCCTGGTTTTTTGCCTGTGAGCTGTCCTCTTACTCTCCCCCGAATTTCTTCGAGGGGGTCTCCAAGTAAGATGGCGGTACGTCCACAGTCGAGCCGTGCATCAACTCTACCACCTGTAAAATTTCATTTGTTCTCAATATTCCTTTTCAGTCAAATTTTCGTTTATTATCCATAAAACTGAGATATTGAACTCCCTGCCTCTGTTTATACAGATATTTATAATTAAGATTAAATAGTTACGTTCTGGGCAAGCGTCCTTCATCCTAGTTTGCACCGACGATTTCCATCAGGCGCTTTGTAGGGGCCAAGCGTGAACAAAAACCGCTCAGTTTTTGCCCTTAGCCTTTGGTCGTGTATCTACTATCAGTTAAAGTGGCACTGACCATGTTTTCGGTCTTACCACCATAGCAAAAAGGAATAAAAGTGGATCTGCACAATTTTTCCCGATCGTACCGTTGCGTGTGACTAACGATACAGCAATAGAAACCAGATTTTCGGACAGACTGATACAAGAACTGTAATTTGAAACTCGTTAGAAATGTTTTTAAGGTCCTGAGGCCCTGGTCCGGTTCCGGTTTTTGCTTGTCACAACTCAGAAACAAATTAAGCCTATATATGTTTGTAGTAGAGCTGACATTTGGTTAGCAGATAATATGTAACTAATGTTAACAGGAATAATCCTGCCATTAAAAAACATGTCGTCATCACCTTAGACCAAATATCATGAAATATATCATGACATATCGACATCCGCAACGGAAAAGGTTGTAACTCAAGATACCACCCTTTTGAGATATCTCCATAGATATATTATATCATATGATATATAAGGTTAAATAATATTAGTTGGCGAAACTCAAAACATAGGTAAGTAGTACTGGTCTATATGAACAATTGTTTGTATGGGAGCTAAGCTAAGCTTTTAAGAAATTCTTAAAATTTCTTTTCACCTTTCCATACCGGACCAGTCAGCTGATCGGGGCAATTTGTATGGGAGGAAGAGAAAAATAGTTGCGAATTCCACTTAGCTCCCATACAAAGAGTTGTTCATATAGACTAATACTACCTATGTTTTGAGTTTCGCCTACTAATATTATTTAACCTTATATATACAAGGTGACTTTTTGATCATCGTCCAAATTCATACTGGAGGCTTGATAAGTGATCAGTATCTTGGATCAGTAACAATTTTTGTGAAATTCGTATAATGAAATTTCGGCTTCCCATATAAATTCAGTTCCAGTCCCGAGTGAATCACTATGGGGAGTCGAAATTTCATTTTACGAATTTCACCAAAATTGTTACTGATGCATGATACTGATCACTTACCAAGCCACCAGTATGAATTTGGACGATGATCAAAAAATCACCTTGTATATCATGACATATATCTTCTTTGTAGAAAATTAAACTCTTTTACTTGTCCACAGATATTCACTTTATTAAACGAAGTCATTTCGGTAAAACATGTAAACAATATTTAATTGTTAATATTTTGTAATAACTTAAAACATGTAAACAATATTTAATTGTAAATATTTTGTAATAACTTAAAACATGTAAACAATATTTAATTGTTAGTATTTTGTAATAACTTAAAACATGTAAACAATATTTAATTGTTAATATTTTGTAATAACTTAAAACATGTAAACAATATTTAATTGTTAATATTTTGTAATAACTTAAAACATGTAAACAATATTTAATTGTTAATATTTTGTAATAACTTAAAACATGTAAACAATATTTAATTGTAAATATTTTGTAATAACTTAAAACATGTAAACAATATTTAATTGTTAATATTTTGTAATAACTTAAAACATGTAAACAATATTTAATTGTTAATATTTTATAATAACTTAAAACATGTAAACAATATTTAATTGTTAATATTTTGTAATAACTTAAAACCCTTGAGAATGCTTACAAGCGAAACCGGTTGGGTTTAATTTAATAAAGTGAATATCTATGGACAAGTAGATGAGTTTATTTTCAACAAAAATGTTTCATAAGTTCCACCAAGTGCCGACAATCAGGACCATCAACATGACATATATCCCCAAGGTATTTCAGAGTGTGGACCTTCACAACAAGAGTTAACACTTGTAACACCCTTTTTTCACTGACGATGTCAACGTCCCGACGTGAGGATTATTACCTAACCTGAAAACCCCACAGAACATATATGGAAAACCCATACAATTATGTCGAGCGTGAAGATTTGCAGTTTTATTTTGGTTATTATTGTGGAAAAATTATGATCGTTTCACATGATCATACGAGTAACACTATTGACATAACAAAATAACGTAAAACGTTTCCAAGGTAGACGATCATCAAGTTACCTTAAAGTACGGTCGCCTGCAGTTAAAGCTACCTACATATTTTTAAACGATTTAAACCTTAAAGATAGCGTCACAAGAACTGCCATTGGGTAGAACGACATCTCAGATAACAATATTGGTTATTACGTAGAGCTTCGTAGAGGTACATATACGGTGATACTGTGGTTCCATGTAAACTCGGTTCATATTAATGTAGTTATTGTGTGTGCATAAGGATTGTTTAATATTTTATGGTTTGCAGCAAAATTCATCGCTTTTGGTACTCTAAACATTATTTAGAGTGCATTGATTTGATTTAATTTTCAGAATTCTTTATAGAGGTAATACCTTTTTTGTAACATTGTTAATATAATAATAACAAAATTAGTTAACAGTATACAAAATATCACTTGAATGTTTTTACCAGATTATAACACCTATGAAAAACTTGACAACTGGTTATCTTGAGGTATACTCATGTTCGAAAAAAGAAGACTACTCTGAAATGGTGACAATGGCAACTCAAAAGCTAGACAAAATGGCAGTCTATATCCCTCTAAGCTCTATGCTATTAAGATGACGGTTTATGGTAGATTTACGTACCAAACGTTCCGAGTGGAATCGGATCAGCGGGTCTACCATGAGTTTTGCACTCGATACACGTTAGCGAATGCGTAAAATATTTTGTATGAGAAATTGTAGTTCCTCTCGTAAACCGCTAGGGGCGCTGTTCAATTTCTCATATAAATGTTATGTGTTCTATTTCCGCCGGTAAATTACTGATTTAGTTCCTGAATGTGGAACCTGTTTCTTGGATTGCGGGAGTGTCAGATATAACTGGGAGAGTTTATAATATTATCTTGTTTGTTTTAACTGTGACTCTAAATATTTTATAATCGGGCATATGTTAAAAGTTAAAATAATCTAGGAAGGGAAAAGGTCTATTACCTATCAACAGGTTACTTTGTAGCCTAGTCTAGGTTTCAGGTACCTACAATAAGTTAAAACCTCATTTGTAATTTGTAAATTTTGAAAATTGTATTTATTTGTCTTATTATTATTGTATAATCACTCAGCATGTTAATTTAGTTATTTTTTAATGACAAATAGGACGACCGCAATTATGTTGTGTTTTTTTTTTAACTAAGAATACTATGTAAGCCTTTTTCTGACTCTCTGATTATAAAACTTGAAATAAAATACATACATACATATACTCACGCCTGTTTTCCAGATGGGTAGGCAGATATTACAGATTTACGTCTGCTACGATCTAGACACACTTCTTTCGCCTCTTCCACATACATCAATCTAGCCATACAAGCTCTTCTACTCTGGGTTCTTCTATGAAATACAATATTAGCCAAATACTCCCGTTGTAGGCGAACGCCATCAAAAGCCAGCCTTAACTTATCTGTCAGCTGTCAGCACCAAACTTTAATTGAAGCGTTCTGTCCTAGTCTTTTCGATGTAGAAAAAATAAGACAGAACGCTGAAATTAAGTTTAGTCCTGTCAAAAAAGTTAAATCAAAAATTAGTAATTGAATAGACATCAATATTCTATGAAAGTGAGAAGAAGTGGAGTGTTGTATTGACCCCACACGTTACCGCCTCACCAGACGATGATGGCACAGACGATGATGGCACAGACCATGATGGCATAGACGGTGTGGCACAGACGATGATGGCACAGACGATGATGGCACAGACCATGATGGCATAGACGGTGTGGCACAGACGATGATGGCACAGACGATGATGGCACAGACGATGATGGCACAGACGATGTGGCACAGACGATGATGGCACAGACGATGATGGCACAGACGATGATGACCCCACACGTTACCGCCTCACCAGACGATGATGGCACAGACGATGATGGCATAGACGATGATGGCACAGACGATGATGGCACAGACGATGATGGCACAGACGATGATGGCACAGACGATGATGACCCCACACGTTACCGCCTCACCAGACGATGATGGCACAGACGATGATGGCACAGACGATGATGGCACAGACGATGATGACCCCACACGTTACCGCCTCACCAGACGATGATGGCACAGACGATGATGGCACAGACGATGATGGCACAGACGATGATGGCATAGACGGTGTGGCACAGACGATGATGGCACAGACGATGATGGCACAGACGATGATGGCACAGACGATGTGGCACAGACAATGATGGCACAGACAATGATGGCACAGACAATGATGGCACAGACGATGATGGCACAGACGATGTGGCACAGACAATGATGGCACAGACAATGATGGCACCGACGATGATGGCACAGACGATGTGGCACAGACGATGATGGCACAGACGAAAATAGTCGTGATTCCATCCGTCCATCCATCAGCCTTGTTCGTCCACTGCTGAACATAAGCCTTTCCAGGACTTTGCCACTCCCGGCGGTCACCCTGGAAGAATTGCCCATACTCACACACGCTGGGCAGGCGGGTTGGTGAGCGCGGTGCCGTAACCCTTGCACCAGTGACGCCACTGCCCGTCACCGGTCTGTTCCATATAAGGCCCGGCTATTAGGGATGGATATACCGTCATCCATCGGTCCCAGGCATGGTGGGCCTCCTGGTTTTTTACCTGTGAGCTGTCCTCTTAATCTCTCCCGAATAACTTCGACGGGGTCTCCAAGTAAGATGGTGGTACCTCCACAGTCGAGCCCGGCATCAGCTCTACCACATGCTAGTCGTGATTAATTTGATAAATAAAGATACCCAGTGGAACTTTTACAAGAAGACTTGATTAGTTATTATTAGTATTAATGTATAGTCAGGTTGGGTGGGCATGTATTTATATGTGTAACCTATTAGTATGTAGTACATAAGTATAGATTTTACCTATCATTTGAACACATATAAATTAAACACTGTATAAATTAAATAAACCTTTAATTTAGTTAATTTACCTACACTTATTATTTTATTAAATATTGTTTTTTCAAAGAACAAGTTTGACTTGTAAAATTATATATACCTAATTTACAAAATTAACTATTTGAATTTGAATTTTGAATTTGAATTTGATTTCGCCAGACTAGTTTTGATGTAATTAGTACAGCTTCTTCGGAGGTAAACAGAGTTACCCGTTTGGCACAATGCTGCAGCTCAGCGCCGGTTTCACTATACATAAAATTTACATTGTTATAGTAGTCTGATTTTTCTTCTTTTTGGTAGACAAAACTTTGTCCTTGGCATTTTAGCCCAATTTGGGAAGAAGAATTTGTTTTTCAATTTCCACTTAGCCTATAATATAAATTCTAAAAGGCTGCAAAACAAAAAGACTTTCAAGGCAAAAATAAAATAATACCGACTTACGATAAAGTATGTACGTATATATAACTGTAATGTTATATCCCATAACTACTCAAAATTAATATTTTATTCTATTTATTGTTTATGTTTTATTATTTTTATGTTTTAATATTTTAACTATACGCTGATTTTATTGAATATGTTTAGGTTAAAGTAAATTAATTAAGTATGTTTTTTCTCTTTTAATGGTGGTGGCAGAATAACAGCGTTCCTAATGCCTTTGGTATAGAGGAACATATGCTGAGTCACCGTCCTTTTTAACAGTGCCATACAACTTTAAGTTTAACATTGTCCATAATGGTGTGTTAAATAAATGTCTTTTAATTTTTATTTTATTTATGTGTTGAGGAAGCCTTAAATTATTTAAATCTATATCGTCACGACATGAGGGGTGACAGAGGTGTACCCGAGTGTGAACTGTGAAATGCAATTTACAGTCTGCACTCGGTACACCCACGTTTCAGCTACAATTATTACGTCCAAGCGTGATGAGTGGTGAGCCCTTTTGCCTAATTTTGGGCACAAATATAGACACACCCAGCTTACTGTACCTTTCGAAGCACGTAAACCAAACACAAATGTGGTCTGCAGGATTTTATCCCCCGACCTTTGAAAACGAACGACTATACCACAAAAGTTTTAGCAAACAACTCACCTCAAAATATATTTTGGTCGGAACAAGTTAGCCATTGCAAACAAATTATGTACTTAGGTGAAGAAATTTGTTAAAAACAACCCTAAAGCCTTCAACAAAGTAGCTAGAAACGTAAATCTTAATGACAAGGATAAGTTAGCGGAACAAAACCAAATTTGTAACAATGTACAGGTGACGAAACTTAGTTATCCTGTTTAAGGAACTTTTTCTCTTACTGACGGAGGTGTTACCCGAAAGTTGGTATATTAACTTTATTTCAAACTCTCGTTTGCTCGGCTCAGAGCAGATTTATATTTTGCCAAGAACAGATTTTAAAAAAAGGATATAGGTAGGTCAATCAACTTTTTACCCACGCCATTTATTCTTTTAAAAAAGCAAGTTTAACGATTTTTGCTACATATAAAAATATTAAATAAACAGATAATTGAATGTCTTTGGAGTCATTATTTCATATTTATCGTAATTTTCAGCAAAACTAGGGGGTAACTCAGTTGACAACACCGTTTTTCCACAGTTACTCGGGGAAAAACTCATCCCCTGAGTTACCATAAATTTGTTAAGAATAACAGAGAATTCTTATATTTATTTATTTTGAAATGTTAAGATATTATCTAATAAGCGTACAAACCATTTTCGGAAAGAAAAGTGCCAAATTGTAAATTTTGTGGTTGAATACTGGCAAAGACACAAAAAGTAGTGTAGGTAAAAAAGTTAATGGACTCAGCTACCTATTTTTGTTTATAGGTAGACTACAAAGAAAAAAAAAACGACCTGAAAACAAATCAATAACTTCCTGATCTTTTAAGCAACCACTTGTCACTTCTAATGTTTAATTATAATTACTATGCCAAAAGGCATGGGCGCTTTTTCGAAATAAATTATAAGTAGCTTTTTTGGCATAAAAAGCGTCTTTTTGTAAAATTAATTTTATTCATGTTAGTTTTAAAACAACTTTAACATATTACTGATGCAGATTCATATTTGGCTAAGAGAACCAACTCAAGCCTATGTCCAAGTGAAGAGTCTAACCATTACGAAAGCGTAAGATTTATGATGCGCAAGTGGAAGGTACACCTCGACCAGTCCATAATTGGCGACATACTGAAGAAGGGCCATGTCAAAAGTAAACATAAAAACATAAAATATCTTTATTGACCGTAAAAAGTACCCGGAATAGAAGAGCTTGTATGACTAGATTGATGAATGTGGAAGAGGCGAAAGAGGTATCTGGATCGTAGCAGATGGAAATCTGTAGTCTCTGCTTTCCCCTCTGGGATACAAGCGTGAGTGTATGTATGTGATGTATAAAAGCGTAAGAATTGTTAGTACCACACATTACCCGCACGAATGACTTTGTCAATAGGGAACTGCGCGTCCCCAGTGAATAAACCATAGCGTATGTCCATGTGAAGAATCTTACAAATACAATAGTGAAACAATTTTCAATAACCATTCCCTAGTTATACTGGTAAATTTGGCACAGGTCTATAATCGGAAGGGTCCTCGTTATCGCCTTATTTTAAAAGGGGGATCAATTTACTCCACTTCATTAAGTCAGGAAAGACACCATCATCTTTGCATTTATTAAACACAAGAGCTAAATAAAGAGCTATTAAGTCGAAGCGGAGCTTATAACTTTGACCGATAAGCCCCATAAGTAATTAGTTTTTTTTTTATTTAGAGATTTGCTTGAATTACCGTGAATGAGTTTATATGTGGAATTACACTAAGGCACGTGATCACTAAAAAGATCCTGCGCATTTCCTGGGGTAAAAGAAAAAACAAATGCATTGGCACCTTCTTCGTTTTTTGTACGACTTTATTGTTAGTACTTAAGGTCGTCATCAAGTTTCTTACTTTTCATATTTATCATGTTCCATACTGTTTTTACTTTATTATTGGACATTTTAAGGTTTTTATTTTTGAACTTTTTGCTTTTAAACACACTAATTTGAAAATACGTGAGCATTTTTCAGGAATTCAATATGGATTGTAGGATTTTATGCCGTATAATTCGTATAAATCAATTCTGCTGACCTGGTGTCGCCCAGTCACTGAAAGTGATTTTACTTTTATTAGAAACTTTTTGCAATTTAAACGTATTTTCAAATTCCTTAGAGACTATGTCAAACAGACAGATCTGGTAAAAGAGCGTTTGATTAAGAAATACAGTTCCAAGTTGAATAAGTTCTGTGAATTTATTTATTCCATCCTGACCCAACTTCTGTTAGACTAAGTAAACAATATATTATGTATTACAATTTAAGTACTGCAAATATATATAATAATAGTAGTTGATGGAATTGGTGAGTTCAAAAAACGAGATAAAACAAGACAAATACTCTTTATTGTGCACCATATAACAGAAAACTTACAGAAAAACTCTTGCAATTTAGGTAATAATTGGCGACCTTATCACTTAAAGCAATTTCTTCCAGACAATATTTGGGTGGGAATGAGGTCAATCGTGAAGGCGATGTACATAAAAGAAATAAGAATTATTATCAGTAATTTAACAATATACTTACTAATACTTAAATATGGTGAAATATATATTATAACGTGCCGAGCTGTAGGCGAGTTTTTAATAGTATACACGAGTGTTTTAATACATAGTTATGTGTAGTTTCATACACTACTATTACTATTTCTAGTCCAAAATTATTGATGATACCACGAAGTTATTTTTGATGTTTCTGGTGGTTCGTCCTTTTCTTCGCTGTTTCGATAATGTCAGGTGGAGTTAAATTATCATCCTTACTACTCAATGCTATCAGCCATTTATTTTTATTAAAGCCAGCAAAATAAAACTTTTGACTGACAAAAACAAAGCATAACTTCTTAACCAACCAAAATGCACTGCCCCGCCATAGATAAAAAATTACCGAAAATAAATTGAATTGTAACCTCCTTACAACCTAACCTCATAACTTCCTCTTAAGTCTTTATCTCCTAGGTTGGGCGGGTATATGTACGTGCCGTTTTAACTTGAGAACCACTGAACGGATTTGGACACGGTTTTATTTATTATCATCCCAGTGACCTCAGAAAATTTAAATAGTGTAGTGACCCTGATTAACATATAGGTTATAAGCAGTGTTGGTAAAATAACAGCCGAGCCGAAAAATATCACCATTTGAAAGATACCACCACGCGGGAAAAGCCGCGGGAAAAAGCTAGTCTGACATATTATAACGATCGTCTATGGTACAGTCTACTATTTGCCACTTTTTCAGTATCTGGATTATATAATAACTATACCATACCATATTATTTGGGAGCTGTTATTAAAATCCCGTAGAACTCAAAATGTGAAGCATCGACATAACAAGTACATAGGCTGTTATGAAAGTTTTTAGCTGTATAAAAATTAACAACATTTACCTTTCAAGATGTATGACAAACAAAGGGTAATTTAGATTTAAACCTATTTGTAAAATAAAATTCCATACTGGCCGGTTACAATTTTTGATTTTTATTTTTTTTTCTGACAATGTCAGTCCAGTTTTGTTTTTTGCAATGTGTTGTCGCGAGAATCGTTTCGTGCTATTATATTCTACGACTACAAAAGGAACTTAACATAAAAATAAAAATTCATCTCATAAAAATTGAAACCACGCATTTGGGGAGTTCGCTCCATCGTTAGTCACAATCTCATATTGGTACCACGAGTTTAAGGGCCTTACTATTGCCAAATGGGTACTTTCTAAAGCCTACTCCTCGTTTATGGCCAAACCAAAAATAATGAAAAAATGTATTATGAATAATCAACTCTAAGACAACATATGCAACAGTTTTCTTTTTCATACCACCAAAACTTCTACATGATTTTTTTTTTACTGAATGGTGTTTTTTGACCTCAAATACCCTACTGCTCCTGAGTAGCTTGGCCGATTGAATTCATCTATGCTTTGATAAATAGATAAACTTTATAGCTATAAACATAACATAAGATTATTCAATCGAGTAATCACGTCCAAGTGAAAAGTATAATTTTCCCCTATTTCGGTCTATCAAGGACGCAGCGAGCGTCGTAACAGCCACTATGCATTGCGCGCTGATATGAACGTTATTTCAATGTCGTTTCCGTCGATATTTGTAGTGACAAATATCGAGCTGCTAATTTGGCGATGGTAATCGCCTTAAGCGGGGTCGAGAGTACCTCAAAGATGAGCCGAGACCAGGACGGCCGCCGTGTGCTGTAACGCCAGAAAACGTGATCAAAGCCGAGTGGTTGATTAAATAACACAGAAATATTACATATCCGAAAATAGAACATGAACTCGGCATTGAATCACCCGCAATTGCGAGCATTTTACATGATCATCTCGGCGTCAGAAAGATTGTTTCGCGTTGGATACCACATTTGCTGACCGAAGAGCAAAAAGCCCGGCGAGAAGATAAGTGTCAGTTTATGCCCAAAAAATTCGACGGAGGCCATTCTCAACAGGTGTCTAATATTCTTACTACTGATGAGTCCTGAATATACTGCTATGACCCTCTAACAAAGCAACAATCTATACAATGGGTGTTCGAGAAAGACGGGCCACCGGTAAAAATTGTTCGTGGTCGTAGTGTGAACAAAAAAATTATCGCCGTTTTATCGCATTAGCTATAATTCCTCTTGAAGATCGAAGAACAGTTACTAGCCAGTGGTACACAGAGATCTGTCTACCCCAGGCGTTTGACAGACTTGGTGAGGATAGTCCAAAGAGCGGCACTCTTGGAATTCTTTTTCACCAAGACAATGCACCTGCACACACCGCGGCAATAACAATAGACTTTTTTACCAGGAAAGGTGTTCAGCTGATGTCGCATCCACCCTACAGTCTAGACCTGGCCTCGTGCGACTATTTCTTACTCCTCACTATAAAGAAAATGATGCGTGGCTGGACTTTTACGGACTCGAACGAGGCAGAACTAGAATTTAACGACTTTTCTTTGACCTTTCGCAGAACGCATTTTTTAAACGTTTTGAGGATTGGTTTTCTAAAATGAAGAGATGTATTGAACTTGGAGGAGTGTATTTTGAAAAAAGTTAAAGTCATTAAGAAAAAAAAATGAATAGCTTTTAACTAAAAAATTTCGTAGCAACTCTCGTACCCACTTAATTTATCGTGTTGAAAGAAAGCTTTTGAAAAATGTTAAGTAAATTATGTTCGTGTTCACAATAAATCAAGTTAATAAATATTTATTGCGATGACAAAAAGGTTACCGCGTCGTCGTGAATTCTTTCATTTTTATTTAGGAGTGAGTTTCCACGGTACGTGACTTTCTCAAGTTTTTTTTTTTGTGTAACTGTAATAACGCGTTTTTCTTGCACTTAAATACCCATGTTGTACATAAGGTACAAAGAAATATATACTTCTACAAATGCAATGCACCTATGAGACACCACAAAATTGGCGAAAGTTTGTCCGTGGTGCAGTTTTTAGTCTAATCCATTTATGTTTTGTAATAAAATCGTAGTTAAGGTTTTGTACACGCTTTTTGAATGGAAATTATGCCTGAAATAGAATTCATAGCCGCGAAAAACTTTCAGAAATTTTTTGTTTGTCTCTGTGCTCGTGATATGCTTAAAAAATACTGACAAAAGTTTTTTATAATTTAGTAGGTATCTCGAAACTATTTTAGGCTTTAAATTATTAAGTCGACGGTATCTAAAACATAAGTTATGGCTTAACATAGATTTGTAAGGAATTAAGGTCTTCCCGGGGAAGACCTTCTAGTTCGGCAGCTTCAAGCCGAATTTGATATGAATATGGATGCAGCGGATAAATTTTTCTTCACACTACCTTTTCAATTTAATTAAATTTTCTATATTAATTTCATTAAATTTTCTATATTAATTTCATTAAATTTAATTTTATTAAATTTGTCTTTCAATTTAATTATATTTTTTTTATTTGTAACCTTTTTGCATATTTACACAAATGATAAAGACAGACAAAAGAAACAATTAAAAATGGTGTACAAATGTGGCATTAATTGCTAATAGAAATATCTTCCAGGCAACCTTTGGAAGTGAACAAAAAGATGAACAAAATAATATAAGGAAGGTGTAAATACTAATCGGAAAACAGTGAGGAGATAAAGATAAAATATATACTGACATAAATAGGGTTATCTAAGACATTATATAAGACTTACATATAAAATACATGAACGTACTTAAAATAAAATTCTATTCAAATTTTTACAAAATAGCTAAAAGGAACCAACAGCCATCTTGATTTTTGTTTGCGGTTATACCGAAAGAAAATTGACAATGAAGGCCCTGCAAAGTAAAAATTATTTTATCTGAATTCGCATGAATTGTGCATGTTAGCCTCCGCTGTCTGTCTGTCCGTCCGTCTGTCACAGGGGGACTACAGAAAAATATGAAAAGTCATGTTAATAGGTGATTATGTAAACATGTAAACATGTAAGATATTAGGATTCCGTACACAATGGGAGCCGTGAATTGTGAGCCAGGCGCTACCATTTTAGCGGCTTATTTTTGTCGCCTCAATGTTGTTATTTACCATATAGTTTTTAGGGCTCCATACTCTACTGTGTAGTGGTACGGAACCCTTTGTGCGCGAGTTCGACCCGCACTTGCCCAATTTTTTATATTACTTTCAGCTCCTTTACATAATTTAAGTTTCAATACCTCCGTCAGGGACCCCGATCTCAAATATTGAATACAGTACATAAAGCAATAACGGGCATCACTTGTGTACAAAGCGTCCCAAAAGTGACCTTTGGCTCCTCAATATTGAATCTCCCCGAGGTATTCCAGTGATTTAGGCAACATTTGGGAAACATTCTACAAAAGATACCATCCGACCAGATTTGAAAGACCCATCCGGCCCGACTAATATTCCCTTGAATGTGCTTCCACTGATACAGTTGTGGGGGACAGGGTGTTTATTTTCTTTTAGCCAAGTTATTCGAAGATGGTCCATGTAGGGACCGCGCTAAGTGGCGATATGAAAGAATTTATGGCGATTCGTATAAAGAAATGCAATGTGCCGAGGGTTTTGTGTTATTGATAACGCCCTTTTATGTGAATCTCTGATTTTGTTTGTTAGAAATCATAAGGGAAAGTAAAGCTTTTTCTAGCAAAAGGCGATAAATCTATGGCGAATGATGAAAAAGACGTAAGACGTTATCAGTGATCGCCTTTCCTTCTTTCTTTGTAGTGCATGTCTCACTGCCGAGGATCGTACAGTGGTAACCGCCTCAAATCTCGTTCAGTAGTTTTTGCGTGATGCATGAAATACCGACCAATCCATCCATCCATCAGCCCGTAATCGTCCACTGCTGGACATAGGCCTCCCCATATTACGCCACTCTTGACGGTCCTCAGTCATTCTCATTCAGCCGCCACCCGCAACGTCCTTCAGATCGTCAGTCCAGCGGGCGCGAGGGCGGCCTACGCTGCGCTTTGCTGTACGTGGTCTCCATTCCAATGCCTTACGGCCCCAACGGTTATCACGTCGGCGACAAATATGGCCAGTCCACTGCCACTTCAATTTACTGATTCGGCAGGCTATGTCAGTCACCTTCGATCTCTGACGGACATCTTCGTTTCGGATTTTATCCATCAGAGATATCCCAAGCATACAAAATAATCTAATTTTTTTTGTATCCGACAAATATTCCTATTTTTTATCTTGTTATACCTATATCCTACACCGCTATTTTTCTTTTACAGTTTTTAATAGTTTCTAATATACTTGTAGCTTTACAATTTTCAGTTATTATTATTATAATACATAGCCCGTTTAATCAAAGAAGCCATCACTATATATCTGTTATACAATTGCTGCAACTAATTTCGCATCAATTCTTTTTATTTACCAACATCGATAACGCTATTTAAAAGAAATTTAAATGAAATAATTAAATATTTATTTAAGCGTGTTCTAACAAAAAACAGCGCCACTTGTTGACTTTTTTATGTAAAAATTTTAAATGCTACAAAATCCTAACCCAAGTTTTATTGGTTGTATCTTTTAAACAATTGTTCATGACGTCGTTGATTATTTGCTATTTTCTGTTTTTTAGTTACCCCCTTTCTATTTTGATAACTTTGTTCACACACTGAGTTCTACTCTTTTATTATATGTATTGATATGCCTAACTCCGCCCATTTGATTACTCTTGCGAAGAAGTAGGGCAATAGATATAATATATATATATTTATTATTATATTTCCTTTTTTTTCGAATAAATGATAATTGTAATAAAATCATGAATTTTAGGTACAAAGGAAACATTAACAAAATATACAGTATTACTTAAAACTTACTGAGGTCAAACGGAGGTCAAATTTAAGAGTGACCTTCATCAGGCTTCGCACTTCAGGCTTTGGTGATGTAAAGGAACTTCCTTTTTAGGGTTCCGTAGTCAACAAAAAGGAACCCTTATAGTTTCACCATGTCCGTCTGTCTGTCTGTCCGCGGCTTAGCTTAGAGACAATTAGTACTAGAAAGGTGTAATTGGGCATGGGTATACATATTTATCACGCCAATAAAGTGGTACAGTAAAATTTTGAAAGAAAAAATTCGTTATGGTACCTCCCCTACACGTAAAGTGGGCATGATTTTTTTTCTCGTATATCCCCTAGTGTGGGATTTCGTTGGATAGGTAATTTAAAAATATTGGGGGTGTGAGAAGATCATTTTTCGATCCAGGGTTCCATTTGCGAAATATTAAGCTTAAAAGTGAGTCAAGTGTCCCCCCCCCCCCTGTCAGCGGGTTTGTAACGGTTGTATTTGGAGACGTGAAAAAAATCACTGCAGTAGTATACATAACGAAATTAAAAGGAAAACTGTCACAGCTAATTAGGCTTTACAAGTTAACGAGTACAGATCGCACCAAACTTTTAGTCTCCTCTAAACACGGGGTGATCAGTAGGAACAAAATGTACGGGTCGTTCTTGGGAAGAGCAACTTCCGAGCGTACTAGAAGTTTGGCGTGATCTGTATTAGTCGACAAACTTATAAAATGTACTTGGAGAAGAAGTCCACATATTGTGAAGGGCAATCTGGGCAACTACGGAACCCTACACTGCGCTTGGCTCGACACGCACTTGGCTGGTTTTATTTGTGTGTTCATTTTAAAAAACACAGATTATTTCTATCTTAAACAACATACTTCTTCACTTTTAAATATTTTCGATCGTCGGTCGGGCATGCACTAATGAGTTTTTCGGCATTAATGTGCAAAGTATTTGTATTCTTATCTATTAGTTACCACTTGCTGAACAATGAACGAAAGCACTGTGAGTCTATGCCCTAAAAATCATGTATTTATACCCGAAGTACGGCGATAGGGCTAACCATCCATCACGTTAGGGCGTAATAATCGTCGGTGAAACGCGGTTATACTGAGTGTGGATTGTGATTTGCATTTCACAGTTTACACTCAGGAACACCTCTGACATCCTTTCGGGGTTTTATGTCATGACGATACATTTTTATATTTGTTTTACTTGCTTCCTTAACAACACAGAAGTTAGTTTCTAAACTTGTTTTCTCCAAAGAATTCATTGTTTGTTTCTCCAAAACGATGAAGATAAAACTCTGTTACTAATGTGGGTGCTGGTTGTTCATACATAGGAAAAAGGGATAATTTATTTTCTTGTGAATGTGTCAAGCCAAGGATCAGGATCGTTGAATACCTTTGTATGGCTATTTATTCATGTTCTGTTACTTGGTTCCGTTATAAATTTGAAACTAATTCACATTAAAAGTTGGAAAAATCAGCCTTATTTTTTTGATCATAAGGTATATATTTTTTAAATCTCTTCTTTGGGTTTAGGTTCAGCCATCACTACGGTGCTTCGTCATCATGGTTTACGTTCGGCTGTTACTACGGTGCAATGTCATCATGGTTTACGTTCGGCTGTTACTACGGTGCGAAGTCATCATGGTTTACGTTCGGCTGTTACTACGGTGCGAAGTCATCATGGTTTACGTTCGGCTGTTACTACGGTGCGAAGTCATCATGGTTTACGTTCGGCTGTTACTACGGTGCGAAGTCATCATGGTTTACGTTCGGCTGTTACTACGGTGCGATGTCATCATGGTTTACGTTCGGCTGTTACTACGGTGCGATGTCATCATGGTTTACGTTCGGCTGTTACTACGGTGCGATGTCATCATGGTTTACGTTCGGCTGTTACTACGGTGCGAAGTCATCATGGTTTACGTTCGGCTGTTACTACGGTGCGAAGTCATCATGGTTTACGTTCGGCTGTTACTACGGTGCGAAGTCATCATGGTTTACGTTCGGCTGTTACTACGGTGCGAAGTCATCATGGTTTACGTTCGGCTGTTACTACGGTGCGATGTCATCATGGTTTACGTTCGGCTGTTACTACGGTGCGATGTCATCATGGTTTACGTTCGGCTGTTACTACGGTGCGATGTCATCATGGTTTACGTTCGGCTGTTACTACGGTGCGAAGTCATCATGGTTTACGTTCGGCTATCACAACAACGCTAAGTCGTCATGGTTTTCCGTACTTTTCCCTCTGTGGCCCAGATCGATAGATTCCAAATTTCAACTTCGCTATAATATTTCCGTATTGTGGCGGACCCCTGAAAATGGAAGGAAAGGGTAGGTAATGGTAATAAGGAAGCACTCAATGGAAATCCTTCGTATTTCATCATATATCTAACTCAAAATAAATACAATCAAGATGTCGTCGAAATGTGCGTTATAGGTTTATGTGATACTAAATTAACTTCAATTTTATATGTCGAGTACGGGGATTGCATAATGATACAGATGTTCTATCTCACGAAGTCACTACGGCTATGGTCGTAGTAGTGCGTGCACGCGCACTTTTTCTAGTGTGCGTAGCCTCGGGAGCGGTACAAAACGCGTATAACACACAAAACGCGCTTATCTGTACACGCGTCACTACTGCAACCATAGCCAAACCACAAAATAGATACTACCAGAAGGCTGACTCGACGACGGGACGAAAACAGACGCATAAACAACCGACTTCATCCGAGATCGTCGTACGTACGCGTCTATGTGTGCGTGCGCCTGTTTTCGCTAGTTATGCGGAGTAAACTTATTTTGTGGCCAAACGGACTCGTGAGATAGAATATCTGTACACATATCGTACATTATATTAAAACTACGGGCTCACAATATTGGCGTTGAGATGGGAATATTCATGTTTGATATTTTCACGAAGCTCTTGAACATTAGAAGCAACATGTCACTCAAATATTACATGCAATTATTTTTATGGGTAACTTATTTATTTTCTGACATTGATAAATGTGATTTTTGATGTGACTTTAAATTCTAAGTTTATAGCTATTTATATAAAGTTTAGTTTGTAGCTACTTATATAAAGTGAGAATTAAATTACGATGGGAATAGTATAGTTCATTACGAGTGTGGAAAGCCTGTCATTGCAAAGAGTTCCGACAAATGTCTACCCGAGCCGAGGTGCAGCCGAAGGTGAGGGTTGACAGTCGGAACAAGTTGCAATGACGGTTCCGCACGTGTAATGAACAACTATTTTATAAAAATGCTGCGCCTCGGCTCGGGTAGACATTTGTCGGAACTCTTTGCATTGACAGGCTTTCCGCACTCGTATTGAAATTTACTATTTTATCATTGGATAGGAATAACTTCTGCAATGAACCTCGCAACAGCGATTACCTACGATTGATTGACAATAACTAGAAAGGAAGAAAAAATAAAAAGGCAGTCTAGCGAGTAAGAGCCGGGTGTAAATAGACTTCTTTAATTAAATTAAACTATATACTCCACCGATCATACTGAATTAATTTCCCATTTCCTTCTCCAAGCTAACTTCAAAAACCTGCTGTCAATTTTGTGTAATGGCAGGTCAATTTTTTTATTTATTGGGTATATTTCTATGATCATAAGAATTTCATATAACACCCTCCGCCAAAGTGGTTCTGAAAAATAATCACGAACTTCTTACCTAATCTACTGGCTCTCTTATGTACTGAAGGACTTCCGAAAAACTATTTTGCCGTGACCAAACAGTTTATCTTCTAATCAGGTTTAGACAGTAACATAATACACGTTGTAGCATTACATTTAAAAATTTGTAAGCTACTTGAGAATAATTAAAAAATTAGTAAGCTACTTGAGAATCACGAATGTAATTTTATTAATAAGATTGATCTGGCCTAAATTTGGACTGCCACCAGGCAAGCCTGGTGACAGCAAAAAAAAAAGGATAAATCAGGGTAAAGACACTATATAATTTTTTCGGATATACTAAAAATAACAATACTGAAGTAAAAAAAAAAGGTATAAAAACACAAGTATATCACAAGAGCATTAGGTACGTCGGAACTTCGAAAATTAACACAAAAAAATACCTAGTCTATCTTGTTTTAGGATTTTATTTTAGGAGCTTTAACGACGCTATTGGTTTACGATATTATGGATTCGAAATTGAATGTTAAAACCAGTTTATAGGATCCCAGAAACTAGAATTTCGCGGAAGTATTAGTAACTTCTAGTCGAGAGAAAATATAACTTTAAGGTAATAAAAGCAATCGTTATCTAGCTTTACATTAAGGAAGAAAATGATTGATTCAGGGTCTATTAAATGCCAGGCTACAGATATAAAAACCTGATAAGGGTGTCTTCGTGACGTAGATGTTGGAAATCTTCCCACGGAGTAGTCAGTCAAACCATGACTGTCATGCGCCAACTTCAGAAATAACTTGGGAAACGGACTTTATCCCTTCAGCCTTACTTCTGATGCGCAACCAAACAGGATGAAAAGGTGGTGCGCGGAAAATGGAAGAAATGGAAAAAACCCTTAAAAAACCTGAAGGGTCGCTGTAAAGAAATAAAACAACAGCGTCAAGACATGCCTACGAAATCCGGGCAAGGAAATTAGCGTATTGGAAACGGGACAAAAGGGATTTTCAGAGAATGAAACCAAAAGTACACAAAACTTACCATGAAAAGAAGAAAAAAAAGGCTTCCATGGCTCTAGGGCAAATGTGCTCTGTTTTGTGAATCCAATGGGATTTCAAATTTTATATATTCATTTTTTATTGCAAATTTTGTATTGTTTCAACGATGATACTCTTCGATATGAGAAAAATAACAAAAAAAACATGACAAAATCTTATAAATTTTAAAATTTGAATATTCAGTAAAGAAATCAACGACAAAGAAAGACTAAAATAGATGAAAAAGGTTGAATACCTGTAGCGAATGCTACAACGTTCAGGCTACGACGTAGCGGGTCTACACAGGTAAAACTATAAGGTCGTAGTTTTGTAGTTGAGTTTCTGCCCCCCCCCCCCCCGAGTGAATTCCTGCGTACGCCTTGGCGTGACGAGTTACGTATATTAGTTTCGTTACTGTTACAACAAATCACAAAAGAAGGCAACAAAATACATTTATTGACCTTGAGTTCTAAAAGCACATACATTCCGCTTTAACGTGATGCCTCTGATAACACTGGGCCCAAAAAACGTTGGCAAGGTTGCCTTTTTAATATACTAATGGAAGGCCCTATTCTTGACACCTACGTACAAAAGCGACGACGGCCCGAAATTATTTCACGCTGTCTGCGCTGCCTACTTGACGTCGAGATGGGGGTACGGATAGTGGTGCTGTCATTTCGCAGTAAAGTCGTTTTCTACGTTAGCAGAAAAATCGGCCAATGACCTTTGCGCGTTTTGTATTGGACCCTGTACCACGAAACGCAGTAATTTGTGACAAACGGTAAAGATTGTATGGCGAGATTAACGTATCGTTTTCTTTTGACGCGTATATTTTTTTCCAGCTGCCTTAGAAAAATACTTAAGCAGTCTGTTTGTACCGGATGTTTTTACATCTTTAAATCAAACCAGAGTAATCTATTGATTATATACCATTATCCACCTATTAGTTTTGCTAAGAAGAAGGGCAATAAACATGACAAGATACGAGTATGTCTATCTTTCTTTTTTCCAAAGACATTGTATTAGATAACTAGATTGTACACTACAACATGAAAAACAAGTCGAGCAAAAAGAGCGCAAACGTCCGTTTGTCCCTTTTTACTAATATGACCACACATTTGCAACATTGCTAACCAAGGACACAAGGGAGGCGAATGGTTCTCTCGTTTGGCTCGTTTTTAGCTTGAATAACAATAACAACCTTGTTTGTAACACAATTAAATCTAGTTTAGTTGAACAAATATTGGACATTCTAGTTATTTATACACTAAAGCCGATTCTGATGGCTTTAATTTTAGTTTCAGTGCTGTCAAAACTAAAATTGCACAAAAGTTCTCAAGTGTTAGGATTAGACGCTAAATTGTTTTGGAAAGATTTAAGTTTTGACAGCACTAACACTAAAATTAAAGTCTTTAAAATCGGCTTTAATGTCTTTGATTCTTCCATCGTGATGAATGACAGGAATGTCCCTATTCATAATTTAAAATTGATGTTTTATATTTGATTGTATTTTTTTTTTTTTATTTTAGTTTTAATTTATTAATTTTGATTTTAATTTTTGATATTAATATTATAATTGTATAACGGATTAGTTAATATACTGTAATGTTATACATTTTAAATTAATAATAATAATAAATCATCATTATTTTAAGATAAAGTTATTGGTAACATTGTATTCTAGAATATCTATGGTTCGTTGTCTATGGTGCCTCCGTTTTGTGATATAGTGCGATTCATAATAGTAGTTTATGCTACAAGGGCGCAAAAGAATAAATTACGAGGATGATTTAAAAACGAGCGTAGCGAGTGTTTTAAACGTAACCGAGTAATTTATTGCTCTTACGCCCGTGTATCATACTACGTTTTTCAATGCATAGTGTGAGGAAATAAAACAAATATAATCTTGTGAACTTTAAATTATAATTGGCTTAAAAGGACTGTATCCAGAGCCGTTAAACAGTGGAAAAAAAAGTATAACATTTATGGTACACAGGTAAGGCTTCAGGTTAGCCATTCATTGTAAATAAATAAAAAAAAAATATGAAGAAAGCCCTAGGGTAAAATAATCGACTTTCTGTTCGGTTTTGATGCATAAAAAGTGGGCCTTTACGAGCACTTTCATTAAAAAATAGTTTTATGCCATAATGTTGGCAACAGCGACGTCTAAACGAGATGACTGGATAATACCAACTTTCATGTTAATGTATGAACAAGGCTCTTTTGGTGCGTGGATTCAAGTTTCTTTTGAACGTTTAGCACACTTATCTACCTACAAACTTGAAACTTGACTGGTAGGTTTCTTATATCACACAGGTATCCGCTACGTAAGGATTTTATAAAGTATAAATTATAAAGGTGTGATACAGGCTGTTGAAGTTTATATCCACGCGCCAAAATAATAATAATAATTATATTTATTTATTCACAAAAAGCTTAGCCTATGTTACAAAAGATTAATATTAACAATATGTACACAGCCACAAAGTGACCAAAAACAATCATTATTGTACAGACGCCAACATGCCTGACCCATTGACAGTTTCAATTGTGACGCCATAGCTGTTAAAATCGTTTACAAAGAGAGAACTTGAACCGCTACCGTCTGTACAACTTATGAGTAGCCAAAAGAGCCTTATCGTACCATAAATGCATAGCAACTATATTCTAAACCGCACACTACGTACTAATTTTTCTTTTGTGCTCTACCCATATTTTGTTTCTTTCTTGAATATAATGTTAGTACCTAAGTAATTTATTTATTTGCGTAAGAATTTGGTTACAAAGTTGGCTTAAAAAACAATTCCAGGAAATTCAACCACAACATGGTGTGCAAATATTACAACCAGCGGGCCTATTATGTATCTCTAGTTGCCTTCTGGACTGGGTGTCTATCATCAAAATAGTAGTTTATGCTACTAGGGCGAAAAGGAATAAATTACGAGGACGATTTAAAACACGAGCGTAGCGAGTGTTTTAAACGTAACCGAGTAATTTATTGCTTTTACGCCCGTGTATCATACTACGTTTTTCAATGCATAGTGTGAGGAAATGAAAACAAATATAATCTTGTGAACTTTAAATTATAATTGGCTCAAAAGGACTGTATCCAGAGCCGTTAAACAGTGGAAAAAAAAGTATAACATCTATGGTCTGTCTACGTCTATGGTACACAGGAAAGGCTGCAGGTTAGCCAACCATTGTAAATAAATTAAAAAAAATAATAATAATAAAGCCCTAGGGCAAAATAATCGACTTTTTGTTCGGTTTTGATGCATAAAAAGTGAGCCTTTACGAGCAGATGCATTGAAAACAGATATACTATCGAATTCCGATTGTCTAAGGGCATGTTAGCACTTGAAGTGACGACACAGTTCGTAAATAGTTCAATACCCACTAAAAGCAATTTTGAAAGTTTAGTTTTTATCTATGTTTTTGACGATAGGCACCCTGTCCAGTTGGCAACTTAAGATACAGAATAGGGGGGCTGTATACAAATGTCACTAAACAAAAAAGTGTAGCACTAAAAGACAAATAAAAAAAATTATAACGCTGTCATAGATATAAAAATATAGAACATTATCATTGTACGACCATATTAATTTAAAAAACTGAGAATAATAAAAAAAAAAATAACAAATAATGTTAAAATTATCCTATAATGTCAAAATAAATTTACATGTTACATGAAGATGTGGCTGTACAGAGTAGAAACAATTATTATACAAATTTTCTCTAGTTTTCTTCTTAAATAAGTTGAAGGGTAAACTTTTGATTTCTTCTGATAACTTATTATAAACCTTTACGCACACATAATATCTACACATTATTATGAAATAGGGTAAGATTGTATCTTGATAGATATAATTTATGATTACATCGACGTATTACTTCATATCACTTCTATTTTAAAATAAATGCAGATTTTTCTTAACAAATATATAGATTTCAAGTAAATAAATACACGGCAATATGTAAGGACAAGTCGTTTATATACAACAAGAACAAATGGGGACAAAGATAACAGTGTTTTGGTAAAGAGATAGAAAGTACAGGACGAGGAATTGGAACTGTACACCAGTTGGAGTAAAAGTATTTATCAGTTAGTTTTGGGGCAGCCCGGTCGAGCGTTACCTTCCACTTGCGCACCATAATTCTTTCATCACTCTTCTTTGATTTATTCAGAGAGGTATAGACGGTTTTTATTTTTGCTGACCCTTGAACCACAATATAAAAAATTAGTCGTACATTCACAACAACACTCGCAAGTAACCGAAACAAAAGTTGAAAACAATCCTGAAATAGAATCCCCTATTTAGAACAAAAACTTGTACACTACACACATTCGCACATTCTCAGAAGTTTAGGATTATTTCCCCTCGATGACCCGAGTAAGTGAAACTCTTTGCTCAGCCTGACCTTCACGTTTCAAACTTTTAATCAAATTTCAACTTTAACATGTGTTAATAGGGATTAAATACTACATTTTCGGGGTGGCTGTGAAACGGCGCAGGTGTTATCTACACAAATGTAATAAAGAGGTTAAGTTTGGATGAATTAATGTTTGTTTGTAAATTGTAATATTGTTATCTCTAACATTGGAATAAATATATCAAGACATGTCCGTCAAGGAATGGTCAGAGGGACATTACAAATTTATGGACATACCAAGCTACTGACGTGCTATAAAATTCAAAACCCATTTATTACTAATTAAAATAAGTACCTTGGCAACCGAGCTCCGCTCGGGATAGATGGTAAAACTAAATAAAATGTAAATTTAATAGTTCCAGATGCATGTAAAGTCAGATTGAGCGCATCTTTCAGGAAATATCGTTTCTTTTTAGTTTAAAATAGCGCGCTCTGAGGCGTAGCTGTTACGACCACCAAGAAACACGCAATTACAAAAACTTTGCTTTTAAGTGAAATTATTTAAGTATTTTGAGACTCACCCACGGGGCCATTTATTAACTTATTTTTAATACAAGTTTCGTAGTTGTATGATTTAAAGAAAATAAGAGGTAATTTTCTATTTTTTTCTATCAAGTGAACTTACATAAAGCAATTGCGTTTATGCTAAGACGTGCCGCCGATCAAATGTATAGTATACTATTTGTACAATTTTTATAAACTGATAGACTAAGTTACGCTATGTGAAATGGTCATTTGAAGTTGTGCATTTGACATTATACGGACCCTTAAATAATGCACGTAGGAATCTCAGCAAACGTCAAAGGGTACGGAATATTCGTATTTCCGCTTTCTAAACACATCGTCACGACATGAATCCCCAAGGGGTGTCAGAGGTAGTTTCAAGTACGGACTGAGAAATTCAAGTCATACACTCGTATAACCACGATTATTACGTTTCAACAGCCCTGTTACCGCACTAGGACTCAAATATGCCCCTATATAAATTGAATCCGCGATCTCCGGATAACTAACGTGACTTTCAAACCAATAGACCAAAGAAAAAATCAAATTCTGTAATGTATCCCGAGTTTACAACTCAATATACAGGATGTATCAAAAGTCAACAATATCCCTTGGAGGGCTGATAGGCCAGCTCATAACTGTTCAGAATATCAAAATATGACCTCAGTAAAAAGTCGATTGTTTTCGAGTTATCTATACTTTTACTACACAATTCCATATGCTAAGATTCTAATTTTTGTTTCGCAATCCTGAATAGTCCTACTACTGATCTCAGTCCAAAATCAAATTAATATGATACCCTTTGTAATATTTGTTTTTTTTTTGTAAATTATAGGTTTGAAATTTTTTACTGAGGTAATATTTTGATATTCTGGACAGTCTTCTGGAGAGCTGGCCTATCAGCCCTCCAAGGGATAATGTTGACTTTTGATACATTCTGTATATTGTGTTTTAAACTCGGGATACATTACAGAATTTGATTTCTTCTTTGGTCTATTGGTTTGAAAGTCATGTTAGTTATCCGGAGATCGCGGATTCAATTTGTATAGGGGCATATTTGAGTCCTGGTGCGTTGACAGGCCAGCTGAAACGTAATAATCGTTGGTGAAACGTGGTTATACGAGTGTATGACTTGAATTTTACAGTCCGTACTTGAAACTACCTCTGACACCCCTTGGGGATTCATGTCGTGACGATGTGTTTAGAAAGCGGAAATACGAATATTCCGTATCCTTTGTTACTTTTGGGACACTCTGTATACAATTACACACAGAGACTTCATAACGCAGTATTCGTCATACGCTTTCAAGAGAGCATAATTTCCATTTAAAATGTATAATAAATGAAGGTATGTGCCCCATTTCCGTGCGTGATGGACGCACATGTGACTCAGCGGGACAATTTGCATTTAATTATTGCTTACGTAAAATATAGAAGAGATGACATTCACGCTTTAAAAAGTAATATTTTTCTGCATGTTTATAGTACGGGATATAAAATCTTTATTATAAACGAGTAGTTGATGCTTGTGTTTATTGGCAATTGGTGGAATTTATTAAATATTATGTTTTATAAATCACTTAATTAATCCACAGTTATTTATACCTTATTACCAGAGTTCGGATTTTATGTCGGTACTTAAAGTTTTCATCTCTATTTGTTGTAAGTGTTCATCTATTTCTACAATAATAGTTTGATTAAGAGGATGGCCTACCCTAGCAACTTTTTTTATTACCCGTCCAGCACAATAAGTCCAATGGCAAAGACCTTATTTGCTTTTATTAAAGGCGATGATATGTTGGCTCTTTAGCCTCTTTTTCTTGGACGCGTAATACTAATGATCACGCAGCGAAACAACAAATTGGTGTGTTTTTAGCTAATACTGAAATATTTTGTCGGGGAAAAATATTGGATTTAAGTAGATTCCCTTAATATTTCTATTACAAATTTTATAAAAAAATATATCAAGTGGTTCTTTTAACCACGTTTTTGAAATTTAGAATTTCAGTTAATGTTGTCTAAATTATGTTGTCTTACCGAGTTAATAAAGAAGTATCTTTCCAGATAGTCCTGCAGCATAGCACATAGCACATTCAAGTACAAAATTGTAAAAAAAAATATATATTTGAATAGTACATTATATTTTCAAGAGCCTAAAATGGTCCAAAACCTGAAATTATAAAAGTTGCCTCCATAGGAACAAAATCACGAAGTTACCTCTAACTTTCACCGAGTTTCCATTTTTACTTAAAATGGTGCAAATTACAACGCCAAAAATTTTAACAATATAATCATGTTATTGTAAACAATAGCCCAGCGTGGTGATTTTATAAACATAACTACATTTCAAAAGTAAAAAAAATAAAACTCAGTTTTTCGTAATGGCGGGTTTTTCTACTGTCGTAGCAGCCATAGTTCAGAGCGCGCTATTTTGAACAAAAAAGGAAAGTTAATTCCTTAAAAGGAAGTTTAATTCTTATTGATTTAAAATGAGGTGCTCAATCTGTCTATGACTCTTATAGAAACAACAAGTTTTCTGTCCAATATCGTCTAATCAAACACTTTGATTCATCGGCTACGGCGTAGCACGTCTGCAATATCTGTAGAACGCATTTCAACTCGAATCACGTCTTCAATATCCGTAGAACGCATTTCAACTCGTACCACGTCTTCAATATCCGTAGAACGCATTTCAACTCGTACCACGTCTTCAATATCCGTAGAACACATTTCAACTCGTACCACGT
The DNA here is from genome assembly GCA_934047225.1 of Ypsolopha sequella. Classification (NCBI taxonomy): domain Eukaryota; kingdom Metazoa; phylum Arthropoda; class Insecta; order Lepidoptera; family Ypsolophidae; genus Ypsolopha; species Ypsolopha sequella. The sequence continues at coordinate 3,002,327 of OW203985.1, forward strand.
CTTCAATATCCGTAGTACACATTTCAACTCGTAGCACGTCTTCAATATCCGTAGAACACATTTCAACTCGTAGCACGTCTGCAATATCCGTAGAACGCATTTCAACTCGTAGCACGTCTGCAATATCCGTAGAACACATTTCAACTCGTACCACGTCTTCAATATCCGTAGTACACATTTCAACTCGTAGCACGTCTTCAATATCCGTAGAACACATTTCAACTCGTAGCACGTCTGCAATATCCGTAGAACGCATTTCAACTCGTAGCACGTCTGCAATATCCGTAGAACACATTTCAACTCGTACCACGTCTTCAATATCCGTAGAACACATTTCAACTCGTACCACGTCTTCAATATCCGTAGAACGCATTTCAACTAGTAGCACGTCTTCAATATCCGTAGAACACATTTCAACTCGTACCACGTCTTCAATATCCGTAGAACGCATTTCAACTCGTACCACGTCTTCAATATCCGTAGAACGCATTTCAACTCGTACCACGTCTTCAATATCCGTAGAACGCATTTCAACTCGTACCACGTCTACAATATCCGTAGAACGCATTTCAACTCGTACCACGTCTTCAATATCCGTAGAACGCATTTCAACTCGTACCACGTCTACAATATCCGTAGAACGCATTTCAACTCGTACCACGTCTTCAATATCCGTAGAACGCATTTCAACTCGTAGCACGTCTACAATATCCGTAGAACGCATTTCAACTCGTAGCACGTCTACAATATCCGTAGAACGCATTTCAACTCGTAGCACGTCTACAATATCCGTAGAACGCATTTCAACTCGTACCACGTCTTCAATATCCGTAGAACGCATTTCAACTCGTACCACGTCTTCAATATCCGTAGAACGCATTTCAACTCGTAGCAAACAAACAAATTTGAAATTCCTGCAAACTTCAAATGAATGGTTCAATGTATGTAACACTTTTATGAAAGTTTCACCAAACTAGCTCACAGTAATTTTATAACCATATTAAGGATAAATGAATGTGTATTTATTCTTGTTCGAAATTAAAAGCAGTTGGTCAAAGCAAAGTTCACCTGCTTTGACTCTCCCGCGTTCTAGACGAGCGCGATCCATTCTAGGTTTTATTAACGCTTTCCATGAGACACGGTAATGGCTAAGAAAAAGTTGTATCAAAAATTATTTTATGTTTTACATAAAATTGTATACAAAATAATTTTAATAAAAAATATCCACTTTATTCTTTTTTCATTATGTCTCTTATTGTTTGTTTTTAGTTGTGGTAACAAAATTTAGTACAACCGCATAATGTATATAATATAATACTGTACCACCATCACGAACGAAACCAAGAATAAAAATTAAAAAATAATATATCGTCACGACACGAATCCCCGAGAGGGTGTCAGAGGTGTTCCGAGTGTAAACTTTGAAATATATGCATGTCACAGTCATGAATCCCCACTCGGTGCACTTGCGTTTCCAAAGAATATTACGTCCCAACGTGATGAGGGTGAGTTATATCGTCGTACTTCGAGCACAAATACATGCACGCTTTTTAAGACATGCAGGTTTCCTTACGATGTGTTGCTTCACCGTTCAGCAAGTGATAAGTAAGAACAAATACTATGCACATAAATTCCGAAAAACTTATTGGTACATGCCCGACCGTGGATCGAACCTGGATCGCAAGATTAAGAGGCCAGAGGTCCTACCCCTGAGTTATCGCTGCCACCGCTGCTGCCACCGAGAATGTTTTGAATTATAGTTCCTTAGGAATAATATTATTGTTAAACAAAGAAAAACACACCATTAGGAAAACAACAAGCATTTAGGTGTCAATAATAAATCGTAATGCGATCGTTTGGTCATTTTCGGTCGAGCTTTATTTCACCAACGAATTGATTCAATTCAGTAATGGAACCTCGCGTGAGCCTAGCAGTTATGAGCCAACCATGTCAACTCACCCGGGCAGCCCTTACTAGCCTTTTCTACAATAGTAATAGAGGCTATTTTTGTGGCTTAGTAGTCTAATTAACTTGGTAATTTAGCGCTATAACATGCCCTTGGCTGAGGCAATCACTGCGATGGGGCGTTGACAAATTTTTTATTAGTTTACAAAGTTTTCCATGCTCCTCCAAGTGAATCAATTTACAATTACAATATATATAATCTATTTTATTATATAATATCAGCATAATTTTTATCGAACTAATATTCTATACACTCGACATAATAATAACGTTATACAGGTTGCTTTGAAATTCGACCTTTTCCCTTAAAGGGGTTATAATAGAGATCATTTCCAACAATAATACCAAGTAGGGGTCGAAAATGATCTATTTTATCAAGCAAAACACGTCGATATTTTAAGAAATTACAAAATCAAAATGGTTTTCTTTTCACTTAAGACCTTTTACTTCTGAGATTATAGGAATCCTGGGCAAGTGTATTTTTTATAAATGATGACTCATTTATTATTAATCAGAAAAATAAAAAATAAGTGCCGAGAGAGGAAGCATTATTTTTGAATAATTTGTTTTTCGCTACCAGTCTGAAAGTTTGAAAAATGTCTTAAAAACCTTCGTAACTCGGAGACCATTTATTTTCGACCCATAGTTGATAGGACTTAATATGTTGGAAATGATCTCTAGTATAACTCCTTTCTAGGAATAGGTTGAATTTCAGAGCAGCCTGTATACCGTTGTAAATAAGAGCGCAGCTACATTTCCACGGCACGACGCCCCGGCAAAGTAAAACGATACGGTTCGACGTTGTACCACGTTACGTCATCGCGTGCCAAGCTGTAGAATCTTACCTCACAGCGCCATGTGCGATATTTCACTCTTGAACGGTGCAAGTCGAACCTGTGATGTGGCAGTTTTTTCAGAAGAAGTCTACGTCTCACACAGTCCATATTTAGAAAGAAACTGTCACTTCACAGGATCAACTTGAACCGTTCAAGAGTAAAACCGGAACTTGACACGACCCGGCGCGTCGGCGCCGCACTTATCCGTAAATTTCCACTTCATGGCGCCATACCATGACGTTTTATAATGTTAGAGACGTCAATTTTAAGAATGTTTTAAATTTATAACGCTACTCAAAGGTCTGCATGCTTTGGAAGGCACGTTAAACTGTGGGTCCAAGCCGAGTGCCCGAAGAAACGTGATAGGGCTCACTTTTCGCGTTGGGATGTAAAAATCATCGGTAAAACATGGGTGTACGAGAGTGGACTGTAACTTGCATTTTACGGTCCATGCTAGGAAACAGCTCTGACACCAAACCTGACTAGATCACCAAACACACAAACCTCGCTAGACCACCAAACACACAAACCGTGTTACTTTAAGCGATGTGAACATACCATATTGTTAATTGAATGTACAACAAACTTTGAGTAGCAAACCAAATGGTCTAGACAACAAATGATAACGTACAATTTACGTAAAATACTTTACATTAACATTTAACATTAACAAAATCCGTACTCCTATCATAAATGCGGAAGTGTGTTTGTTGGTTTGTCCTTCTTTTACGCAGCAACGGAACGACGTGATTTTTTGCATAGAGATAGTTTATGGGCTGGAGAGTGACATAGACTTCTTTTTATCCCGGGAATATACAAACAATATCAGCGCAAGCGAAGCTGCGGGCAGAAGATAGTCAATTATAATACTCGTATTTACTTGCCCGTTAGTTTGAAACATACAAACTAAAGTTTTAAAGAAACCCAAGAAAATCTAAACTGGAGAGTAATACGAAGTTTCATTACGATCAGACTACTAAAGACGTCTAAATCACCTACTTTTTGCAGCAGCCGAGCGAGAAGGTTTACCTTAGAAGAAACATCCAAACGAAACTTACTGAAGGTAAGAAAGGCATTAATCTTAACAAGTCGTAGTTTTGGAACGGCCCATTAACCTTTCAGAGAACTAATGGAGAACAACTTCAGTTAAGTCGGGAAAATCGCTCGAATTTCTGACTTAAAAAACACACTTATTTTAATATAATTCACTGGCCTGTTTACTTTACATTTAAGTTAATTATTTAATTTGAGGGCACGGCAGTGCCCCCACCAAGACGAGCCAAAGGAAAAAGTGCACTACGTGCCTTTTCTTGAAGCGTTTCGTCGTATTTTCGAACTCTCGCAGCTTCCGTCTAGATAATACTAGAGAGCAGACTTATGAAATACGCAAAGTTTCATTTGTATAGCTTACAAATGAACTTTGGATTTTATGAATACCTAAAATAGGTCGATTTCGTCACTGACTCACTCATGATCATCAAAACATTTAGGGAACATTTTAATTTTAAAATTTAATTTGTAAATTTGGCATGTAGTCAGGTTAGGGCTAGCACACAAACAACAAAAAAAAATTAAGTTGGTAGCTTTCACCCTCCAACCACTCATACAGGGGTGTCCGGTACTGTATATACAGGCCAAACTCGATTTTAAAACAATCTAGTTTGGCTTAGGCCAAAGTAGCTTTGGGTTGTCATTAAAAACAACCACGTAGGTTATTTATGGGGGTCGCCTCACCCTCTAATCTATAACCTACTAGTTATTTTCTGCGCTGCAGGACGTTCAAAAAACTAGTTGAGCCTAGGCCAAACTAGTTTGTCCTAAGATCGGGTTTGGCCGGTAACCTATAAAACAATTTCTATCCCAAACTTCTAAAAGCCCTAGAAAGCTAAAATTTGGTTTGTAGACTAGGATTACCACAGAGACAACAAAAAATTAATATATCTGTTACTTTTAACCTCCAAGCGCATTAGGTTGGTCCGGTTCTGTATTATATAACAATTTCCATCCCAAAATTCCAAAAATTCTAGAAAGCTGAAATTTAGTATGCTGGCTGGGATTTATACATAAACAAAAAAACGGTAATTTTCATCCTCCAACCCCTCATAAAGAGGGGCCAGTCTGTTTATAAAATAGTCTTACATAAAGAAATGATATCTAAACAAAAAAAAAATGTATAGTAGGTTGCCAAGACTCATAAAGCTTTCACTGTTAAAAAGTTATCAGATCTCATATAGAGCCAACTTTACAATACCAACAAACTCTACAAGCCGCAACTCTAAAAACCCTCACAGTGTTTTAGAACATACCTCACAGTGTTTTCCTTCACCGTCAACAAGTGCAAGTATAAAAGTACTATGGACACCAAAAAACTAATTTAAGCGCTCGAACGTTCTACCAAATTAGTGTTAATTATCCAGAATATAGAATCAAGGAGGCATGCTATACTCTGCCTATCGGTGGAGTATATAATAAGTGTATAAACCGAATCAATAGACCTTGGCAATAACCATGGTGACCGTTCTATCACCCTTACTCACACACTATCTTTCGTCTGTATTTATTCGCACATGGAAATGTAAATAGTATTGGTGTCGGTTCAGTGTAACAACACTTAACTTATTTGACAGGCGTCCTCTCTTTGTCTTTTCGATACAGAAAGAAAAATACAGAAAGCTTAAATTAAGTTCATCCATCCATCCGTCAGCCCGTATTCGTCCACTGCTGGACACAGGCCTCCCCAATATTACGCCACTCTTGGTGGCCCTAAGTCATCCTCATCCAGCCGCCACCCGCAACGTCCTTCAGATCGTCAGTCCAGCGGTCACTAGGGCGGCCTACGCTGCGCTTTGCTGTACGTGGTCTCCATTCCAATGCCTTACGGCCCCAACGGTTATCACGTCGGCGACAAATATGGCCAGTCCACTGCCACTTCAACTTACTGATTCGGCAGGCTATGTCGGTCACCTTCGATCTCTGACGGATATCTTCGTTTCGGATTTTATCCATCAAAGATATCCCAAGCATAGCCCGCTCCATAGCTCGTTGAGCTACCTTAAATCGGCGGATCAAGCCTTTGGTAAGAGACCACGTCTCAGCACTGTACGTCATCACTGGAAGGATGCATTGGTTATATACTTTAGCCTTTAAGCACTGCGGCACAAAATAACCACTTACAGAATGTTTACTCCGAATAACTAGCGAAAACAGGCGCACGCAAACATAGACGCGTACGAACGACGATCTCGGAGATACTCGGGTGAATGCCAATACGGTATTCTGCCGAGATCATCGTACGTACGCGCCTATGCATGTGTGCGTCTGTTTTCGCTCCGTCGTCGAGTCGGCCTTCTGGTAGTATCTATTTTGTGACTGCGGTATTGGCGACGTAAATATGTGACGCAATTAAGTTTAGTCCTATCAAATAAGTTAAAGCGTGTTACATAGAATCGATATTATTATCGCTAAAATCCAAAATTGTGATGACAGTGCATTTTATTCCCAAAGTCTGTTGATTAGGATAACCAAAAAAATATATATATATTCCTAACTAGTAAGACGTAACACTTTTTTGATATCATAAACAAGTAATACCCACTCAAGCATATTGATTGGAGTCATTATTACATAAAAAAATGAATCCAAGCGCGATCTCGCTGATTGCCTTCTCGCGTGGTTATGTTTGACCTTTTGCTCTGTAGCGCGGGACAAGGCGAAGTTAGCCAGCTGCTTATTGAAGACTGTGGAATCTTGATACTTGAACGAACATACTTCAGAAATTAGTTGTAGAGTCCGCCAGACTTCAGTTTAATAGTATTAAAATTAGTTTTGAGGTTACGCAATACTTAGTTCTAAATACGCGATACTCGTTGCCTGTCTTCAAAAGATTACTTAAGGATCATTTAATTTCTTTGTAAATGTTTGTTAAATCCCTTCTTCTGCCACTAATATTTATTTACTTTGGGTTTAAGTATTATATTATTTATTTTTGTTATATATTAGTGTATATATTTATCGTATTATATGGATTTGAATGTACAATGTTATACTTGTGTATTTATTTTAGGTATTTGCTAACCATTTAATTATTATTATTTATTTTGTGCACCACCTTCGCGTTATTTTTTCAAAGAATTAATTTCCACCCAAAGGTTTTCTGGAAGAAATTGCTATAAGTGATATGGTCGCCAATTGTAACCTTCTTCCATAAGTTTGTTCTGTTACCTTATTTATTTATTTTGGTGTACAATAAAGAGTATTTGTCTTGTCTTGTCTTGTCTAAAATAATTTATTAATTAAATTTACAAATTAATAATATTATTATAGTAGGTTAATACAGAGGGAATATTTAATATTGTTAATTCACATATTAAGTTAAGGATATCATTTATTCGTACATGTTTTATATCCAAAATATAGATCTAACAGCAAAATGCAGTCAACAAACAACATCAAAACAATGTCCCTAATTATTCGTGTATACTTAAAATTTATTGGGATATATTCCCAAGTATCAAATATAAAATTTAGTACTTATTTTAATAAAATAACATCTTCGCCTAGATATTCACTTAAAAACTCATTTAAAAACTAGGGGGCTATTTTTATGCATATGTTCCTAGCAACTCCTTCTCATTCAGTTCATCGTCGTCATACATATTTAAGACAAAATAATGTATTCATATTTTACGATTATTTCATTCATTTGCTGACACATTCTGAGGACGTGCTTCGAAATTATAATTATTTCGCGATTTAGTTTTTGATTCCACGCATGAATACAAATACAAATACAAAATTGAACTATGATATAATCCATTTTTTATTTTATATTATTATACAAAAAAGACATTAAATGTCAAATCAAACCTGGAGACAATTTTTATCTGAGAATAAAAATATTTTGTAACTAATTAGAGGATAAAAGTTTAAGACAAATATAAATTTTTCTACTACCTCTATGAAAAAGTTCCATTTAATACTCGAAATTAGTTTTGAAAATCAAACTTTCTGGGCCTCGTTGCGGAATGACTATCAGGTCAGTTTGAAATATCGTATTGAAATTTCATTTATTGCAAAATTAAGTTCTTTTTGGCGTTTGTCTTCATTTCATTTCTTTTTCACGTCCTTAGTTTGTCTTTACAATCGAGATTCCCTGCGAATGACATTTGTATAGTAGTGAAACTGCACTGATGTGTTGGTGAAAAATTATTGCCCTCCTTACAACGTGTAATGGCTAAGTGTTGTGTGACTGCACATGAGCGACTCCACTGTACGTGTTATATACATAATTAATTATATTCTTATACTTACTAATCTCTTCAAAGCGGTTCGTATAATTATGATAGCACTCCACTTACAAGGAAGTTCGTCTAATCATTAAATAAATAAATTGAATTGAATTGAATTGAATCATTAAATATATCTGACAACTAAAGGTTGCCTGAAAGAAATCGCTTTTAGCGATAAGACCGCCCATAGTTGTTTAAATGAATTAATCTTTGTTTTGTTCTTTTATCAAACTTTCTGTGCACATTAAAGAGTAATAATGGTATATTTTTCAAAAAAGTAATAACTTGTGTTAGAAATAGGTGAAAGAAAAGCTTTTAGTTTGAGCGTAGCAGCGTATTGCACTTTTGAAGACATTTTTTAAAAACATCGGGAAAATGTTCCAAGAATACAACTCTTAGAGCACTTAGTTACTGAGCTGAAACCTTATTGCAGCAGAATTTATGAAAGAAGCAAGGCTGAGGCGACCAACTGTTAAGTTTTTAACAGATATTTATTTGAAATTGGTTTGCTGTCTCCTGTTTTCGAAGTAAGTTCGAAATGACACAGTGTGACGCTGTTAAGATATTAATCGACAGACTTAGATTTAGTCGATAGACTTAAATGTAAAATGGCAACTCTATGTAGATTGTCTATGCACTCCTACTCTACCTTGTTGTTGATCTCTCATGATGTAAAATGTCGGCGTTTGTGTTTATAATAAAATACCAAGTTTATATGAAGAAAGTGCTTTTATTTCTCTGAAGATAACTGCCTACATAGACCGCGTGCCAAGATATATGTTCACGCTACAACGTGACGAATCCGCGCGCATGCGCGGATGGCTAGTCTCCCCCCGCGCGCCGGCTCGAGGCGCGCGCGCGGGCGCTGGCACTCACTCTGTTCCGCCGCAAACGTCGATCATATCAGACGTGTGTACACAATCGCGCCGCCAGCCCAAACAATATCGCGTATCCTGTGTTCCTAACAGTGTTGTGTTCATACCAGTGCTGTGTTTATTACTCCACATTACACCAAGACATTCTGCACATTCCTGACCAAAACGCCAGCTCCATCAGCCCAACAAGAAGGCTCAGCCCGTCAGCGCATTCGTCGGCTCGCCCACAACATTCAGAACAGGTCAGTGCACCCACAATTCTCCAGTGTCAACCCTTAAATCCCATCAACTCTGCATTCCTGTAACCCCGCGGTTACCATTTGGCCCTTCGAACCGTTAGAACCAGCCCCCCTCTATTTACTACAGTCCATTTTCAATCCAAGAAAAATTTTGGTCCGTCGAGCGGAAAATTTTTGGTTTATATCACCCCCCGCCTCCCCCCCGCCGGCCCGTAACTTTCTTTGAACCAGCCCCCGTCGATTTACAGTCCATTTTCACCCGGTTACATATTTTGACCCCCTTCCCGGCCCTTTTTTCAAAAAAAAAAATAATATTTTGTGATCTTGAGAACACCTGTTTCGGGTAGGTGACTACTGCGTCCGCGCCGCCTAGAACATTCCATTTATCGGTATAGAACCGGCCCCCCCCGCCTCCGGCACAGAATAAACTCATTTTCATCCCGTTTGTTATTATTATTCAGCTCAGATAATATAATTATATTCATTCAGCCCAATTGTTTGTTACAGTCCACTATATATCTTTATTAAACCCCCACTGTCAAAGATAGTTTTCGTAGGTATCTTGCAAGATATTTTTTTTTGGTGCGAGTATAAATTCGTTTTATTTCGTTTTATTTTGAGTACATACGTATTACGTATTAACAAAGCTTGATTTGCATCATTGGATTGTCCGCTCATTTAGATCCGATTTCGGCTAGGTAAATACATTCTTTGTTTGTTTACTCAGAGAAGTAGGTAGGTATTTTATTCTATAAATAGAATTTTCGACGATTGATGTTTTTGTTGTAAATATACTATCGTGTAGGCAAGAACTAACGCGTATTGTCGGCACATGATTTCAAGGCAAATAACATAAAAGTGAACAAGGTCATCAGCCCTTTTCGATATTTTATGTTACGGTAATCTTGTGTTACAGTAATATATTGCCGGACAGTTTTTTCGTGTTATTGTCTGCTTTTTTAACCGGGTGCATATAGCAGAAATATAGTAAAAAATTTTTTTTTTCTTCTCGTCTCTGCTCTTAATGTTTATGGTACACATATAGGGTGTTCCACGTTGGTTTATCAGCTCATATACAGGTTGTTTAAAAAAAAAAAAATTTTTTTTTTCTCTATCGTGTTTATTTAAGTGTTCCGTGTTCCGTTTGAACATAGTCGTTGTTACTTCATCTGCGCAAGTATCTCAGCTCTATTCATCTATCTCATCAATTATTTTAGTTGTACGTCCGCTCTTATAGTTCAGCTCAAACTCGTTGCGTATTTTATATTAGTAAACAACCACCTAGTTTAACAAGATTAAGATGCCTTCGAAATCACAAGCCGCGATGTTTCGTGAGGCCGTAAAGGCGATAGTTCTGTTAAAGGAGATTGGTGCGGCGCGGCGGTCGAGGCAGGCGACAGAAAAACATATTCTGTGGCGGACTTCACCGCTCGTTACGCAAACATACAACGCGTTAAAGCTAAATTAGAGGACGTGTTTTATGAAATTCTTGACGATGAGGATCTGTCCGACGAAACTGAGGCAACCTACACGGAAAATTTTCAGTCAGCACTTAGCGACTATGATGCTATACTAGTGGCATTCGAAAAACTGAAAGAAAAATCAGCTCTTCCGGACAAGACGCAACCTCTCAGCTCAAGTACACCCGTTGGTGTTCTACCAAAAATACCCATACCGGAGTTTCATTCGAACGTTGAAGAATGGCCCTCATTTATTGCTGTTTTTAGGAGCCTCATCAGTGAGATGGCTACAGTCTCGGATGCTGTCAAACTGCATTATTTGTTAGGCGCCCTAAAGGGTGAGGCACATGAGATGGTGAAACACCTCTACCCTACCAACGAGAATTATCCCATAGCCATGGAAATTCTCACCAAGCGTTACGACAATCGTCGCCTACTCATTGACCGATTTGTGGACATCATCATGAACCTTCCGCACATCCACATGCGCTCGGATATCCGCACATCGTTCTTAATTCCGCTTATCTCAGCGCAAAGCGCTCTCCGCAACCTTGATCTGCCCATGAAGGATTCTGACTATGTTTTCGTGTCACACGCTCATCTGCTCATTTGCTGCCTCCGTCTCTACGTGAGCAGCCCAGACAGCGCTCAGCGCATGAGCCTCAATACCATTCGGCACATGCTACACAGGCATACACGTCCCATCCCAACTCGCCCACTCAATCGCGATCGCCAAGTAGGTCTCGGGTAGGTAGGCAACAATGACTACCTACAATAACAGAGCACTATGAAGGCGAGGACGACCAACACTCAGCACACTCAGCACACTCATCACACATTCACTCATCACATACACACTCAGCTCATTTTCACTCAATGACTTCAACTCCAACAGAGAATTCCTGTGACTCCGCACAACGTGTAGTGAACGTCACTAACACACCAATTTTGTTGCCAACCGTCTCACTTAAAATAGCAGACGTAAATGGTCAATTTCACTCAGCACGAGCCCTGTTAGACTGTGGAAGTATGCTGACTCTTTGTTCTCAGCGCATGGCCACAATTTTAAATTTACCAATAAAACATACATCTCTAAAAATCGCAGGAGTTGGAAATCAGCACACACAAAACTCAAAGGCATCAATCACAATTGTATGCCGACCTACACACCGTGATACACCTACGATCACGGCCACAGCTCATATATTGAAGAACGTAACTGGGTACCTACCGTTAGAAAAGGTTCCAGATCTCGCTCAGTTAACAGGTCACCCACCGATTCCTCTTGCTGATCGAGAATATCACACACCAGCTCCGGTTGATCTAATACTAGGATCTGACGTTCTTGGTCAAGTGTTAGACGGAACCAAGGTTTCGCTCGGCCCTGGCAAGCCTATAGCCTTCGGCACGATATTTGATTTTACATTGATAGGACCTTTCGAAAGTTTACACACCTCACCCACGAATCAGGTCAATTCAGTTCACATTGTCGGCTCTCACACGGACTCAGAGCATTCCACTCATGACATTCACAAAAGTCTTGAGAGGTTTTGGGAATCCGAGGAACCCCAAACCTACAAGCATACCAGCCCATTAGAGGATCAGTGTGAGGACATTTTCCGCACCACAACTACTCGTGAACCATCAGGTCAATATATGCTTACACTGCCCTTTCTGCACAACGCGCCGACATTAGGTTCCACTCATGCTATTGCGCTACGCAGGTTTCTCAATTTAGAGAAGAAGCTGCTAGCGAACCCGCCCTTCCGCTCGAAATACGTAGAATTCATGTCAGATTACATAAAATTGGGACATATGTCGCCGTGTCACCCCAATACCTTTGCTCATAAATCCCATTTCTATATCCCACATCATGGCATATTCAAGCCAGGATCAGAAAAGTTACGCTGCGTGTTTGACGGAAGTTGTAAGAGCTCAAACGGCGTCAATCTAAATGATTGTCTTCATACAGGTCCAGCTCTTCAGCAAGATATTGTTGACATTATCATGTCCTTCAGGATCCACTCACAAGTTTTCAGCACAGACATCCGAATGATGTTCAGAAATATACTCATTCACCCAGAGCAAAGACCTTTTCAACTCATTCTCTGGCGGTCTTCACCCGACCAGCCCCTGCTCACGTATGCCCTTAATACCGTCACATATGGATTAAGGTCCAGCCCATACCATGCCATCCGCACTTTACTCCAATTGGCTGATGACGAAGGTCATCGCTACCCCCACGCTGCTCAGATCCTCCGCAAATCAATATTTGTGGACGACATTCTCTCAGGTGCAGATTCTGTGGAATCTGCTCAGTCGCTCCAAAGCGACCTGATCGAGTTACTCGCCCTAGGTGGCTTCCAGCTCAGTAAATGGACCTCCAACTCACCTCAGCTCCTTGAACGGTTCCCAGATGACCAGTGCGACATGCCCAAGGACTTTGACTTCAGTCCCGACTCTAATTCCATTAAGGTTCTGGGAATACAGTGGATTCCTCAAACTGATGAGTTCACTTATCGCATTTCTCTGCCCACTCATGCTCAAGTCACAAAGCGCTCCATTCTTAGTACAGTAGCGTCTCTCTATGACCCCAATGGCTGGGTTACTCCAGTCATCTTCCGCGCAAAGATTCTTTTGCAGAAGCTTTGGCTTCTGAAAATAGGATGGGATGAGCCTATCTCTGAAGAAGTAAGTCCACACAGAGTGGCAACACATCTCAGAGGATCTTCCTCAGCTCTCAAACCTCCGTTTACCTCGACACATTTGTAAGTATAAGCCCACGTCTACTTACTCACTTCACGGGTTCGCGGACGCATCAGAGGCTGGCTTTGGTGCCGCTATCTACCTTCATGAGCGCAATACCACTGGACATGTCAATGTACACCTAATCATTGGCAAATCCAAGGTCGCACCCATTAAGACTCGCCTCTCAATCCCGAAATTGGAGTTGTCAGCCGCGACTCTTTTATCTCAGCTCATGACTCGAGTGTCAGCCCAACTGTCAGCTCATATAGCCATTCAAACACACACATGCTGGTCAGATAGCACAATAGTGTTGGCATGGCTCAATACCCCACCTCACCGATTACAGACTTTCGAGGCCAATCGAGTGGCTAAGATCACAGCTGCTTCAACTAGCGGTACGTGGAGGCATGTGCCCACGAATCTCAACCCTGCTGACTGTGCAAGCAGAGGCATGTCTGCCCAGTCTCTCTCACTTCATGACCTTTGGTGGTCACCCAGCTGGCTCAAAGAACCTACCTGCACTTGGCCCAAGATGCCACCCGCTCTAAGCCATCATGCTCTCCCAGGCCTTAAGCCCAAAAAAGTACCAGCACACATAGCAGTCCCAGATATCGATCTGGACTTGCTCACTCGCTACAGCTCACTTGACAAGCTCGTCGGAGTGACGGCTTGTATTAAAAGGTTCATATTCAATTGTCGGCACAGCCCAGATGCAGCTCTGGTCCGTTGACAGCTAATGAACGCAGGGACGCTCTGTTGCACTGGGTCCGCTCTGTTCAGCACAATGAGTTTGCTGAAGACATTAATCGTATCCAGACTGATAAAGTTTGTCCCGTTCGGCTCCAGCACCTCTCGCCCTTCATAAAGGACGGCCTCTTGAGAGTCGGTGGTCGTCTCTCTCACGCGTCAATTAGGTATGACGCTCAACACCCACTCATTCTACCCAGCTCAAGTCCGCTCGTAGATCTCATTATAGACCACTATCAGAAAATACACTGCCACCCTGGAGCTGACACATTACACGCCATATTACGCCAGCAGTACTGGATTCTGTCCGCTCGTCGTATTATTAGACACCGCGTGTTTAAATGTATTAGATGTTTCCGGTGCCGCGCTCAGCCTAAGGCTCCGCTCATGGCTGATCTCCCAGTAGACAGAGTTACTCCTCAGCCAGTTTTTAGTCACGTCACGACGGACTTTGCTGGCCACTTCTTCGTTAAATCCAGCACGTTGCGGAACGCGAAACTCATAAAGGCGTATTTTTGTATTTTCGTTTGCCTCGCAATAAAGGCGGTTCATTTGGAACCAGTCTCTGCACTCACAACGGAAGCGTTCTTTGCGGCATTGCAACGTTTTATCTCACGTCGCGGTACTCCAGTTCTCATTCGCTCAGACTGCGGCACAAACGATGTAGGTGCTAGAAATCAGCTCATTGAAGTTCAGAACTTCCTCAGGTCAAACAATGATGCAATCACTCACAAGCTCGCGAATCAGCACATAACTTGGTTACTGAACCCGCCTAAAGGGCCTTTGTTCGGCGCTCTGCACGAAATAAACGTAAAATCCACCAAGCAACTACTTTATCGCGTGATAGGTGAACAGCACCTCACTTTTGAGGAATTTTCTACTCTTTTGGCTCGAATTGAGGCTGTACTCAACTCAAGACCCCTCTGCCCAATTTCATCCGACCCTACGGACTTTGAACCTCTCACGGCCGGACATTTCATTATTGGTCGTCCGCTCACCGCTCTACCTGAGCAGTCTTTTGACGACAGACCCATATCTGCTCTTAAACGGTTTCAACTCATTCAAGCGCTCTCTCAGCGCTTTTGGACTCTCTGGTCCAGATCCTACCTCCATACCCTGCAAACCCGCTCCAAATGGCTCTCCCCTTCTTCCCCTCCTCAAGTGGGTGAACTGGTCCTCATCAAAGAGGATGACTTGCCTCCGCTCCAATGGAAGTTGGGGAGAATTCTCCGCACGATACCTGGCAAGGATGGAGTGATCCGAGTTGTGGATCTGGACACAGCCCATGGAAATCTGCGACGACCTGTGTTCAAGATAGCCAGGCTGCCATTGGATTCAGCTCAAGAGGAGTCGCAGCCCCGGCCCCCCCAGGATGTTCACGCTACAACGTGACGAATCCGCGCGCATGCGCGGATGGCTAGTCTCCCCCCGCGCGCCGGCTCGAGGCGCGCGCGCGGGCGCTGGCACTCACTCTGTTCCGCCGCAAACGTCGATCATATCAGACGTGTGTACACAATCGCGCCGCCAGCCCAAACAATATCGCGTATCCTGTGTTCCTAACAGTGTTGTGTTCATACCAGTGCTGTGTTTATTACTCCACATTACACCAAGACATTCTGCACATTCCTGACCAAAACGCCAGCTCCATCAGCCCAACAAGAAGGCTCAGCCCGTCAGCGCATTCGTCGGCTCGCCCACAACATTCAGAACAGGTCAGTGCACCCACAATTCTCCAGTGTCAATCCTTAAATCCCATCAACTCTGCATTCCTGTAACCCCGCGGTTACAATATATATAAAAGACGCAGCCGCTAGCGAGTATCGAGGCCTAAGTTCATGGTAGCCCAGGCTCCGTAGCACAGTGTTTAATCGCGCGCGACGCGGCTTAGTTGAATCACAATTCAGTTTAATTTTGCAAAAAGATCGTGTCATGTCACGCTCATCGCACTTGTGTCGCATCATAACTAAGTCGCATCACGCGCGTTTAAACACTATGCTACGAGTTCTGGTAGTCCTGTTCAAATGGTAGCATCGCTTATCGCCTACTGTGCCAAGAAGTAACCGCTTGCGGAGCGCTGCTGAATAATGGATGAGCCTGCTAACCAGTCGCGAATAATTCATTTAAGTGCGGACACGACGCGGATCACGGCGATATTTGGGAAATGTTCGCTGGTTCTTTTATTGGTTGGTTTTTAGGCCTCAGTTGAACGAAGCGTAAGTGTAAGTGAAATCACAGTTGACACTCGGTGTACCCACGTTTTGCCGACGATTATTACGTCGCAACGTGATGAGTGGTGAGCTCTATCGCCGTACTTCGGGCGCAAATACACATGTTTTTCTTTACCGGTCAGCAAGTGCTTAGTATGTGGTAAGTGTGTACTATGCACATAAATTCTGAAAAACTCATTGGTGGATGCCCGACCGAAGATCGAATCTGGATCTCAAGATTGAGAGGCGTTCTACCACTGAGCTACCGCCGAAAGAAAATTCTGCAAGAGCTTTAAAATTAATAAAAGAAAGAATACAGAAATATTAAGTTACAGGTCTGAAATATAGACGTTTAAACGTAAAATTTATCGTCACACCGTATATCCCCAAGAAGATGTCAAAGCTGTTTAAAGTGTCAACCACAGAGTAAAGATATGTCTAGTCTAATGGTGTCCACACTCGTACACTAATAGTGCTCACTCACACTCGTACACTAATGGTGCTCACACTCGTACACTAATGGTGCTCACACTCGTACACTAATGGTGCTCACACTCGTACACTAATGGTGCTCACACTCGTACACTAATGGTGCTCACACTCGTACACTAATGGTGCTCACACTCGTACTCTAATGGTGCTCACACTCGTACACTAATGGTGCTCATACTCGTACACTAATGGTGCTCACACTCGTACACTAATGGTGCTCACACTCGTACACTAATGGTGCTCACACTCGTACACTAATGGTGCTCACACTCGTACACTAATAGTGCTCACACTCGTACACTAATGGTGTCCACACTCGTACACTAATGGTGCTCACACTCGTACTCTAATGGTGCTCACACTCGTACACTAATAGTGCTCATACTCGTACACTAATGGTGCTCACACTCGTACACTAATGGTGTCCACACTCGTACACTAATGGTGCTCACACTCGTACTCTAATGGTGCTCACACTCGTACACTAATAGTGCTCATACTCGTACACTAATGGTGCTCACACTCGTACACTAATGGTGCTCACACTCGTACACTAATGGTGCTCACACTCGTACACTAATAGTGCTCACACTCGTACACTAATGGTGTCCACACTCGTACACTAATGGTGCTCACACTCGTACTCTAATGGTGCTCACACTCGTACACTAATGGTGTCCACACTCGTACACTAATAGTGCTCACACTCGTACACTAATGGTGCTCACACTCGTACTCTAATGGTGCTCACACTCGTACACTAATGGTGTCCACACTCGTACACTAATGGTGCTCACACTCGTACACTAATGGTGCTCACACTCGTACACTAATAGTGCTCACACTCGTACACTAACGGTGCTCACACTCGTACACTAATGGTGCTCACACTCGTACACTAATGGTGTCCACACTCGTACACTAATGGTGCTCACACTCGTACACTAATAGTGCTCACACTCGTACACTAACGGTGCTCACACTCGTACACTAATGGTGCTCACACTCGTACACTAACGGTGCTCACACTCGTACACTAATGGTGTCCACACTCGTACACTAATGGTGCTCACACTCGTACACTAATAGTGCTCACACTCGTACACTAACGGTGCTCACACTCGTACACTAATGGTGCTCACACTCGTACACTAACGGTGCTCACACTCGTACACTAATGGTGCTCACACTCGTACACTAACGGTGCTCACACTCGTACACTAACGGTGCTCACACTCGTACACTAATGGTGCTCACACTCGTACACTAACGGTGCTCACACTCGTACACTAATGGTGCTCACACTCGTACACTAATAGTGCTCACACTCGTACACTAATGGTGCTCACACTCGTACACTAATAGTGCTCACACTCGTACACTAATGGTGCTCACACTACAAGTGCTCGTAGCCAAGCTCGGAATTTTTTTTATAATGTAAATACAAAATATGTGAACAAACTATAAACTTTCTATTGATATGGCACCCATTAAAAAAGGTTACTTTAACGCATAGGCACTGAACAAAAAGAACAATAGTAAAACAATATAACATAGACAAGACATATACTCGTGTATATCCCAATAGTGCTAAATTTTTTTTTTTTTTAAATAACCCACTAGAGATTTTGTAGTTACGGAAACGTATGATAACAAAGTGTTTGCTAATTTCACTATAAATAACTAAAGTTAAGCACAAAAGTAGTTAATTTTTCCCGACACGTTTTTTAAATGTAAAATTTTATTTGTGGGATATATATATATAACTTACCGCCTCTAAAGGCATGCAGGTTTGTCCTAAAGTCACAGGGTGTTGACTTTCAAGTATTGCAGGTAATACCAAAATCTCTTCATCCAATTATCTTCCAACATCGACTTTCAAACTTCGTTTGAAAGTTGTTCTGGCTCTCATAAGTTAGGTATAAAATTACATGATTCTCAAAGAGGAGAGAAATGGCTTCAGAAAGATAAAACTGTGAGCAAACAGTTTATCTCAAGCGACAGACTAAGAGTAGCTCTGTAGCTAGTTTTATTAGATTTAAGCCACGGTTCGTTACACTGACGTACACATAGACGCAGTAAAAGGCGAGCAAATAAACTCCTACTATGACATGGATCAATGCTATGGGATTATGCTGCGCCCGTGCCGTGCAATCCCTTGCAGCGCAGAATCACTGTGTTATTATGTAATACTAGCTTTTGCCCGCGGCTTCGCCCGCGTTAATTTAGTTTTTGTGTAGTACTTTTTATAGAACGTATTAAATCTGGTTTGGAGTGTTTTTGGTGCAATTTTTTAAGTGCCGTCGTTTTTATTTAAAACTGCTTAAAAGCATGCCTAAAATATTAATATTACGAAATAGGAATGCAAGCACGTCCAATAAGTTTGTGGTGTTTGTGGTGGACTGACACCTAATAATAAATAGCAGGACCCAAAAAAACTTTATTTTTTAACAAGTGAAGAGCATTGTACATTATTACAGTTACATAGCTATGACTGAAAAAACGTCCTTTAACCTCGACACCCAATTTAATCTCAATAACTTGTGCCGACAAGCCGACAACCCTGCAATGCTTTGTACTGAACTTGGCCCCTTTTTCACATTTATGTTTTTAGTGGGATATCATTGATTTTTTAGAGTTGTATTTCAATACTTATACATATTTTAATAGCATTTTGTCCTCGATTTCACGCATGCGAATGTAATAAGACTTGTACAATGAGATTAGTTATTATTGTCCTTAACACCTACGATCTATTAAACTTTATATATCCAAGGGTCTTATTAGGTTGGTCAAAAATAAGTTCTAGATTAGTTAAATAATTTTCTGAATTTGTCATTTGTACACGCTCAATGACCTACCATTATGGCAAAGGAGAATGTTCTTTTTTGTATGGAAAGTGGTATATGAACCAACAGATATAATATTGTGGTTTTAACATTAGGTAACCCCAACTATACCTCTGTGCGAAAGGGCATCAAAATCTGACCCGACAGTTTTTTCGGTACTTTTCGGACAGAAAGAGGTGGCGTCAGCGTCTTCAAAGACACGACGTGTAGTTTACCAACGCTAGTATAACAGGCCACTTATTTATAGTTCTTAGTTCGGCCTCATTGCAGTCAAAAATTTAATAAATGTAGCTCATTGCAAAATCGGAGTTCTTATAAGTTCCTTACTTTATTGTAACATTATTGTAATAAACATACTTAATTAATAAAATAATACCAATATATTTGACTTGAAATATTTTAAAACTGTCGGGTCAGATCATAACAAAAAAATACCGTCTAAATGTGTACTTCCTAAAAAAAATTACTCCATATCTGTTGGTCTGTAGACCACTTTCACCCAGTCTCCTTTCAAGCTACTTAGTATATCGTCAGCAGATTAATAATGGAACTATGAATTTATCTGTAAGAAATTTCAACTTGTATATTTTACGAGTAACACTTAAGGTGATATACCGTGCTAGCAAAGGTCCCCGTTACTCCAGGCAGAAAGACCCGCAGTGCGAAAGGGACGGAATCGGGGAAAATTGTCAAAAAGTCGGTTTTAAATTAATGCAAAATTAACTAAAACAGCTACAAAAAATTCCATAACCAGTAATTTAGGTGTAGTTAAAACCCATCTAAATAAATATTTTTCAAGTCTGTATGCTATGCTAATTTGTCAGAATATCAAAAAAGTGTAAATTTAGACCTGATTTCAATAATTATTTCTATCGAATGAAATTTCTCCTATCGCGTTTCTGATATACCAAAATCTAGTAAAAAGTCCCAAAGTTGTTGTACTAATTTATTTTACTTGGAAATTCATTAAAAAAGCAGATAAATAACTTCAAAAAGTGTCAATTTTCACGGTATAGCCCCTTAATTGCATTTTTGGAGTCTATAAGTAAGCCAGTTAAAATTTTCACAGAATATGTTTTACTATGGCCTCTATCACGGTCAATAATACAATTAAAAAAATTGAAACCCAAATGAAAACCTCGAAAAAGTAAAATTTTTAACGTTATCATGTCATCCCTTATACGCGAAAGAAGACGACAAAAAATATGAAAATAATCATGTTGGTGTATAGGTGTACGTAAAGATTACAGGAATATTAATTAGGCGCAACTGGTTAAGTGCCTTGTTTTTGTCGCTTCAATGTTGCTACGGCATCTATATTGTTGTTATTTACCATAATGTTTTTAGGGTTCCGTACCCTTATTGTGTGGTGGGACAGAACTATTTGTGTGCGAGTCTGACTTGCATTTGCCCTTTTAGTTATCTAAAATCATATGTATGCTGAAGTTTCTTCATTTTGCGTACCAAACAATTTTTGTATGGAAGATATCTTTTTCATTTAAAGTAAGCCGTAATTAAAGTCACGGTCAAAGCGTCGATAAGGGGGCACGAATGGGCTAATTACTGTTAACAAACTGTTAAATAAATTACATCAATTCGTTCAACGGACCCTTTTATTTAACGCCGTGAATTAGGGAAATGATTATCAGGAATTCACAGGATATTTGGGTAGCATTCGATTTTTTCATTTTTAAGTAATTTTTTTCTTAGAAAGTGAGATAAGAGCTTGTGGGAATAGTTGTACGTTACGTATTGTTGTGTTGTTGAACTTTCGCTGTTGAAATCTTTTGCAGAACAGTACTCTTGTTCGTATTGTATTGAATTTTGTCGAAGTCGGTGGTCACCAGTTATGGGACGGTTAATGGCGTCTCCACACAAATAACAAACTCCACTCATTTTACTTTAGTATATATTATAATGAATGAAAGACGAAATAACAGGTCATTACTAAATACAATTTTCGATTTTTGTTTGGCAAATGCAGCCGATGTCGACTATTCGGTCTCGTGTTTTGTTCGAGTCAGTAAAAGGTTAAAAGTGTAAAACAAAAGTATTTGGTTCAAAATTGTAAAACTAGATGGTGCTGACGTAATCTACATCGCGATATCGTTTTTTTGGTAAGGAGCAAAGTGTGTTTTAGTATACCGTACCGTAAGCGGTGTTCCCTACACGTTTGTTAGACCAACGACAGCTCTCCAAGCCCTTTTTGAAAAACCAATAAAATAATCTATAGATTACACAAATCTAAAAAGTTGAGAGCAAAGGTCGTATAGTATTGTCTGATAAAGAAATAGTGGGACGCCACACCCTAATTGGTTTTGAGAGTTGCAATTCAGAACTTGTACGTCACTTCCGTGATCGACTTCAGGGAAGAATTCCGCAGATTAAGGCATTTTCGTATTAAGTACTTGACAATAAGAGTATTTTGACAGAGTACTTCTTTCGTGAAAATAAATTTATGCCCTACAAAAAGGCTGCAGATGTCCGTAGTCATTCACTGCACGGCGAGTTGGTGCCGCCGCAAAAGCACTCGACTTGCAACTTCATGCTCGGCAAACTCGAAGAGGAGTGCAGTTTAAAAAGTGTTTTGCAAAAGATACTGGTCCAAAACGGTAATAACCTTTTACCCCACCCCCCCCCCAAAAAAAAAAAGAGGTCAGCCAAAGATCACAAAGAAAAAAAGGAGGCGAGAGACTTAACATACACCATTGTAAACTGAGCCTAGTTAAACAAAACGTCTACCAAATGGCAGTCAGAGTATTTAATGCTTTACCGGACGATTTTAAAGATTTACCACTGAACCAATTCAAGAGCAAACTTCACATGTGGCTCGTCGACAAATGTTTTTACTCGATGGATGAGTTTTTTAATGATAATAATAATTTTTAACGTTAGTTTATATAGATTGACATTCGTATTCTTTTTAAATTGACGATTCACATAATTTAACATTATAGATTGACATTTGTATTCTTTTTAAATTGACGATTCACATAAGTTTACATTATAAATTGAGTTATTTTATATATTTATTTGTAATTCAGGTTTTAAGGTTTAAGGTCAATTGTTTCTTTGTTTGTGTTTATTTAGATAAATATTTATACGCCAAATTTAGCAGATTTTTGAGGAATGACATATTTAAGCATATTGTAACACCTAATTTTTAAGGACCAAAAGTCAAACAAATAAAGTTTTCTATTCTATTCTATTCTATTCCTCAAAGCTTGTGGCTGGATTCTAAGTAAATTCTTGCACCCGCTTTTCACTGACAATGTTAACGTCTAAACGCTCAAAACAAAATGCCCAAACGTGATAGGTGGTGAACCCTATCGCCGTACTTCAACAAACAGTTAGACGTATGCCTTCCGAAGCACGCATATCGAACACAAATGAATCATCGCGAGGGATTTGAACCTGTGAGTTAGAATAGGCCACAACTACACGGCCACAGAGGCAGTCAACTCGGACGTTCTAACCTTAAATAATTAATAGATCGTTGTAAGCTGTGTTTACGTATTTTCAACTCAAACTTTAGCTAAGGAATGCAAGAAAACTTAGATGTACTTTTACAGTTTTCAGCAATGGAACCCAATTACCAATTAGTACATCCCAAAGATGCTTGCAAACAAATGATCACTATATTTATGTGGTGACCACTTTAACAGAGATCATGCAAGGTCATATCCGAGACTAAACTTTTTGTTTGAAAGTTGATTTTATCATTCCTAAGAAGAATGTAAAATGCTAGTACTGAAAATTGAGTTTCCTTCAAATTTTCTATAGAAAACGGTAATTTCATATGCAAAAACATATTATTAAAAAAATAACAATGCTTTCCCAAAGCTGAACATGATGGCAAAAGGTACCACGAGGCAAGAAGTATCCGCTTAAATAATATACGGTCGTACCTCCGACATAACCTGCTGCTTTTTTTTAGTTGGAGCAGTAAATATATTATATTGAGAACTTAATAATAAATAAATAAGCATTGGATCTCATCAAATACTATTTAATTCTAGCAAGAAACTTAGCTTTACACCTAAAATCTTAGGTTTACATTAAGATAAAAATTTTAATAATAATAAAACCGGTCAAGTGTGGATCGGACCCTCGCACAAAGGGTTCCGTATTAAAGCAACATCAAGGCAAAGAAAAACAAGGCGCTAAAATGGTAGCGCCTAACAAACAATTGGGCACCCCTGAGTACGGAGTACGGAATTATATTTTTAAATTTTAATTATACTTACTTGTTACGGTATGTACAATTCACCTGACCAAGTTTGAAACGTGTATCTACATTTTACCGTATTTAAGAGCTGAGAAAAATAATGTTAAAAATGTTACCATTTCGAGGTCTTTTGTATTGGCTTTTATATTTTTTTCAATGCATGTGCTCGTAAAGGCTCACTTTTTATGCATCAAAACCGAACAGAAAGTCGATTATTTTGCCCTAGGGCTTTATTATTATTATTTTTTTAATTTGTTTGCAATGGTTGGCTAACCTGCAGCCTTTCCTGTGTACCATAGATGTTATACTTTTTTTTCCACTGTTAAACGGCTCTGGATACAATCCTTTTGAGCCAATCATAATTTAAAGTTCACAAGATTATATTTGTTTTCATTTCCTCACACTATGCATTGAAAAACGTAGTATTATACACGGGCGTAAAAGCAATAAATTACTCGGTTACGTTTAAAACACTCGCTACGCTCGTGTTTTAAATCGTCCTCGTAATTTATTCCTTTTGGCCCTTGTAGCATAAACTACTATAATTTCCGTGATCGAGGCCATGGTAACACGTATTTAGTGAAAATTTCAACTGACTACCTATAACCAGTAAAACTGTAGACCCCTGTGACAGGCAGACCAACGGCGGAGGCTTAGTAATAGGGTCCTGTTTGGCATCCTTCGGGTACGGTACACTAAAAACAGAACCTAGCGTTTACTTGACATGAATGGCTTTAAATTGTTTCTTATCGCTACTTAGCGTGGTTCAAACAATGACCTATGCAGTCATAAGTAAACCTCGCCTCCCGCTTTTGTATTAGTGACAGGGCCTCGAGGGGAATAATAGTCGGGTGTTATAGGTCTTTCATGTCTTGTCGGATTGTATCTCAAATGTTGCCCAAATCACTGGAGATTTAATATTGAAGTGCCAAGGGTCACTTTCTGGACACTCTGTACACAAGTGATACCTATTATGTTATGGCGGTTGGACAAAATTTTATAAATGAAATCGCGTTCCTAAATGGATTAAATAAATAATACAGAATCGTATGAGGCTTTTCACAGATTATCCTGGATTTTTGATTTCTTCATTACTTTTTATTTCATGCCCGTCTGCGTCATTTTAATGAAACATTAAAGCCGATCGTAAAGGCTTTAATTTTAGTTTCAGTGCTGCCAATACTTACATTTTTCAAAAGTAATTTAGCTTCTGGTCCTCTAAAAAGGCCGCTTTGGATGAATCATATTATGATTCTGTTCTAATGCCGTCTCTTTTGCACGCGTGAAAAAACTCTGACTCCATCCTACTTTCAAATCATTTTATGATTCACCTAAGTCGGCCATTTTAGATCCCCTGTTCGTAACTGTTATGCGATGAAGAAAATTTAGTTTTGACAGCACTAAAACTAAAGTTAAAGCCTTCAGAATCAGCTTTATTAAACACGATTATATGTTTTTATTGCGAAATCCATCGTTTTGAATACTCTAATTATTATGAGAGTGCATTACCAGCTAGAAATCAATCAGAAACAAATTTAAGAACAGAAAAATTTTTGAAAAAATTCCTCGGGCCAGGATTTGAACCTGCAACTTCCTGCATACATGACGAATTTTTCCACCATATCTGTGCACCGAATTTTCGTAACTACTTTATATATATTTTTGAACACTATAAGCTTACGGGTTAAGGCTGCATATAAAGTCAGATTCAGCACCTCATTTTACATCAATGAGAACTGAACTCTATGACGTTTCCTTTTAGTTTAAAATAGCGCTATTTTAAACTAAAATTTTTCCACCATATCTGAGCACAGAATTTTCGTAACTACTTTATACATATATATTTTTGATTTTTTTTCAAAAATATTTGAGCTTTTAAATTTGTTTCTGATTGATTTCTAGCTGGTAATGCACTCTAATAATAATGTATTAAACACATTGAAATTTTAAGTATCACACTGGAATACTGAATTGTTACCCGCAGTGGAATCTTTTGGCACTAATAATTTGCTTCTAAGGTAGGGTCACTGAGTGATGGCACTTATGACAGCTGCATTTAGTGATGAGGTATATTTCAAATTTTGGTTAAAAATAAAAATCAAGTGTGAGTTTACTCAACATTAGACACGTCATTCAACATTCAACATAATGATACAAAAGGAAAATGTGCCAAAACGTAGCTAAACATGGCGTAGCTATCGGAGGGCTATGCGGTGTAGTGAGATGTTTAAATATCTAAATCGAAAAAAGTATTTTACTATCATTTATTTTCGTTTAGTTTAACTTCGTCATTGTTTTGTTTTTAATTAAATATTATTGCGTAACTTGGCGACCTCAAACACGACCTACAAATAATGAGAAACTTTTTAAAAAAAAAATATTTTTTTCTATACGAATTCTATTGCACAATAAAGCAACATTCAAATTGAAAAATAATAACCGAAACAAGTAGTACATCACTATCAACAACGAAGTATTACATTTTTTAATTCACACTTTCTTATAAATAATTACGATACTTTGTAGGCATTTAAACGTCATAGGCGCCATCACTCAGTGGCTCTACTGTATATTTTTCTTATGGTCTATGATTATGAAAGAAGAAAGAAAGAAAACAGATTTATTGCCAAAAAAAAAATCGTTACGAACTAATCATAAACAATAAAGTTGCTTAAAATAAATATATTTTTTTCGGCAACAGGTAGCACACTCAGCCGTGCGGCCAGATTAAAAAAGAAACCTAACAGCGCTGTTTTTCAGCGTATATCACAGACACAAAAAATATATGGTTTAGAAGATAAATCAAACAACCAAACAGTTCATTTTATAAACTAGTATTGCCTGTAGTTTTTAGAGCTATTTTACAATGTTTTTTGTTAATTTTGGTACCACTAACATTTTAAATAAGTTTTTTTTTTTCTTCTTTTAAAACCCTTAATACAGTGTTATGTTATTACTGTGGTTATTACCTATGTACTTTATCAGTAATAAATCATTCATTCATTCATTCATCAAACTATCTACGAAAAATGTTAAATGTATTATGTGCAAAAACATATATTAATATGAGAGTTAAATGAGTGCAGAAATATGAAAATTAATTATAGTATAGGTGTAAAATATGTTAATCTGGTAAGATATATAAGACATAAAAATGTATATATTAAATATATATATATAAAGGCCAGCATAGTACTGAATCAAAATAAATAAATAAACTTTTACATAAATAACTTTGAACCCTATAATCAGGAAAACGGTTTGCTATATAGCGGCAAATTGCTTATGCGTCGGGACTTTGTCCAAATAATTCACAATGACGTTTATTAAAGAACGGTCAGAAAAAAAGCAATTCCTGAAAGACAGATGGCACTAACTTGTGATCATAGACATTACGAGACATAACCATAAACATAATAGGTAGGTACTGAGAACAAAATAAATTAACAGCGATGTAGTACTACTTTTTTATCTGCGACAGTACTAAGCACAGATTTAGGAAGTCTATGGTTCTAAGCGGCCAAAAACAAATGACGTGCGAGCACATTTGCAATGGGGCTGTATTTTTTTTTATTGATGTGTTTTTTTTTAGCTTTCCAACGATACCCATATTGTGTATAATATAATATAAATACTACTCATACTGAACGTTTGCCATGACCTCGACTTACCTGTGCCGGGTGGCACAGCTATAAGCTTACGGGTTAAGGCTGCATATAAAGTCAGATTCAGCACCTCATTTTGCCTCAATCAGAACTGAACTCTATGACGTTTTCTTTTAGTTTAAAATAGCGCGCTCTCAGCCGTTGCTGTTACGATTACAAACACCAAGAACACTCGCTCACTAAAAACCGAGTTTTTATTTAATAACTCGGCTTCTAGATAAAACTATTCAAATATTCTAAGACTGACAGACGGCCTCTGTAAAGGCTGACTTTAACCCTCGAAAAACATGAAATTTTGCAGTAACTTCGTAATTTGTTTCTATCGAGCGAACTTAAAGCTTTTGCGTTTTTTCCAAGATGAACCTATCAAAAATATAGTCTACTAGTTATCTATGTTATTTTTATTAAACCGATTGACCAAGTTACACAATGTGAAGTGGTCATTTGAAATTGTGAATTTGACATTATACGGATCCTTAAATGTTTAATTTGGCAGAGCATAAAAAGTTAGCACAGATTCAGTTGTTTAGTGCAAGTAGGTCTTAGTGTCTCAAGGACCACAAATCTGTCTCCTCGACTGTACTGTAAAACGCCTAGGTATGTAAATACGAATACCTATCTAACCAACAGCATTGTGCAGTGAGTAAGAAGAAGGCAAACAAGCATTCTTGGTCTTCACAAGTATAATTACTTTATGCACCAAGATAATTAGATAACTGATGACATCAAAAACTATCTCTATTACCGGTCAAAAAAAGGTTGCAATCAGCCGTCTTAGTACATTGGTCATGAAGTGAAGAAGGCGCTCTCTATTGTTCGGAACGAGCTCTGGAAGTTGAGCTGAAGGCCATTTTGTGTGCTGAAGATTTTTCCGGAGGAGTTTTCTTCTTTCGCTATAAAATCATTTTCAAGGTCTTTTTACAATGAACTATGAAATGAATTACATATTGCTACTATAGTACATAGTTCACACTCGTCACACATTTTACCTTTGATTATTTTATATACAGATAACATCAAATTATTGTTTCTACTTTTTTTTTTAGTTTATTTATTCACAACAAAATGGATCACGAAAACCCCTCAGGGTTTATCCATGATCCATGAGATCACTCTTATCTAACAATTTATAACTTATAAAATATTTCTTTAGTATTGCTCTTCTCTTTACTAGCTTAACTTCTATGTAATTTAAGACTTCATTTGGCAAACCATTTAAACATTTTTATAACATATATTCTCAAGTCCGCATTCCATAAGTGTTGTTATATCTAGGTAGACAAGTAAGACAATGGACGTAAATGCTTATGTAGAGTATTCTTTTTTAAATTTACGATATTGTCATATTCTTCACAAACAAATACGAGCCTGATTTTGTTGAACACGTCAATAACTTTACAGGTACTATATTTTTAAGCAAGCTTCGTTGTAGTTTGTAAATTTTATCTATATAAGTTTTATAAGTTCGACCGTAACTACTTAAACCATAGCTTATGATAGCGTCTGCTAAGGACATGTAGTAGTTGTTTGAAAAACAAGTCAGAAAAAGTACGAATTTTCGGTTATTTCCATTTTACATGTATTTGGACCAATAACTTGACTAAAGAACAAGTTTGAGGGCACGTATCGTGATCGCCCTTGCTCGGTTTTGTTTGTTTTACATTACACCAGACCAAAAGTTCCCCTTTGGTCACCAACCACGTTGCTGAAATTCCATGTTAATATCCTTTACGTGCCTCAATGACTTTATCCTGGCGTTATTTATCAATCATAATATCATTCATTCCTCTTTTGTTTACTGCGTGAAAAATAACATGAGTCGAGAGATTAGGGCCTAAGGGCCTGTTAAATGGTGACAACGGAAAGGAAAAAAATACCTACGTATCAATTGGGGGAAAAAATATGTTTTTTTTTTCAATTTAATGCGTAGTGCGTTTTTGTTACACATGCTTATCACAAGTGCCGTCTTCTATCTTTTTTATTTTTCTTAACCGGATAATCAAGTTGGGAAATAGTAATTTGAAGTTGTGCAGTTGATAAATTAATATTATATATAAACATAAACATAAACATAAAAAGTATTTATTTTCATACACAAAGTCACAATTGTTTTAAAGCAACTGGCTCCCAAAAAGTTAATACTGAGATTCAGGAACCAGTTTCTCCTCTTATATTATAAATTATACAGATCAAAGTGTTAGCGTAATAATTATTTACAAAAAAATACAAACAGGAATGTGGTTAGTAGGTACATAGAAATCTTATAATATCATATTAGTGAAGTATTAGTGGGTTAGTATTACCATTAGGTTTTAATTTTTCAAAAAAGAAGGTGAATTAATTAATTAGGCAAACTATGTAGAATAACAAATAGAAGAAAAAGGTATGAATTTGAGTATGAGGGTGAGTAATGTGTGAATGGTATGTGTGTGAAGTGTGAGGATGAAATTGCAGTTTGTATACTGCAATGATATAATATTATTTTACAATCTCCTTGTGATGGATAAATCACTAAGTATTCAAACATATAGACATTTATTTCTATTATAGTTTTTGTGCAGATGACATTATACGAACTCTCAAGTATGGAACCCTTCCTTAGCGGATCTAATTTGCACTGGAAAATTTTTTTGCTAGTAAGTATTCTTCAACAGGGTGCTAAATTTGTCATCAAATAATTTTGTTGGAATATTTGCGTTAGTTTCAAAATCCATAAACTGCATTAGTCACACGACAAGTTTGGACAAGCATACCATTAAATGCTTACAAAGTTTCTCGTAGAAAAAGATCTTGTAATAAAAGTTCAGTAACAGATCTCCAAATCAATCAAACAGATTGGAGCAGCGGGGAAGTTTCAAGCATTTTATTACTGTAACTTGAAATACGAGTTTTATGGAAGAGGGAAGGAATCCGCTTTTCCGTTTGTTTTACTCTCACATTTTTCAATAAATCGATCTTGGCTCGAAGCAGCTAAGAACATTTTCTATTCTTACTAAACTAAACATTTTGTGAACCAAACGCCATACCATACTTACCGCAACCCATACCGCACACATTAGCTTCCAGTCAACTCGACCCCTCGTGAGAACATTAACATAATTTTTTTAAAAAGAAAGCGTATGTATTTGTAAACTACTTATGGTTGAGTATCCTTTATCCTAGGCCTCAACAGGCGTGGTATACTATAATCGCCTCGGATTGAACTCAAAGGTAAACAAACAAAATTTTAGTTCACACTTGATTCTTTTTGACAGTTATAGCGATGTACGAAAAGTGTGAGTTAGTTGAAATAAAAAAAAAAATTAAAAAGTGAGTGAGTTATTATTCTTTCATTCAATCCATCGGTCCATTTGTACCTTGTGGTTTAAAATGATAGTAAATTAAAAAAGTACTACATATTAATTTTAATAAAGTAAATACAACGAGAGAATGCGCTCTTGGCAGTTGGTAAACGGATGGTTGATGTAACTTTGAAGTGGCGAACAATTTACGTTAAAAATATTTTTAATGACACAAAATTAAATTAAAAACTATATTAACGTCCACTGATAATAAACAAAATAGTTAAGCACAACATTTATTATAAAATAAATAAGAAAAGTATATAATTTTAAATAAGGTCCCCTGGAAAACCTCAAATAAATTCCTCTCGATTACCCCCCCTGCTAGGGTGAGGGGAGGGAGTTAAAGGTCGCTTTTTTCAGTTTTTCGCTCATAACTCGAAAACCGTATGCTTTAGAGAAAATATTTGTAGGATGAAACTAAAGCTTAGTAAATTTCCCACAACTTTGCTTGTTCAGAATAAAATGTATATTTCGGAACGCATCCATCAAGGGTCTATATAATTTGTCTATGGACTTGGAGCTGTCAAAAACGAGGGACGTGGAATTTTCTTGGTATAGATCGCGGACGATTTTAATATGTGTTATTAAGGGCTTAACCCAAGGGAAATCGGTGCGGACATCGTAAGAAACAGTATTCGATCAAGGGCTGAAGATATTTTGGCGTGAAGGCCACTTTTGAGTGTATTTCCTGTGTGTGTGAAATAACCTATATCCACGCGGTGTGCGACAAGTGGACTTGTTAATTACTATTTCTGGGTTCGGATGCATCCCGGGGTAGGAGGGTTGTGTTTAGATTCATCGTGGAAGGTGATCTACGTGTCACGGCACCGACACGCCTTGGTCTCCGCAGCGAAGGGTCTTCGTGCGAGGACTACTTGATGAGGTCATCATACAACTGTCTGGTAGGACATTTTATATTAAATATTAGATCATAAGATACTTGTATACTATAAATCTGGGACAGCTATGGGCCCCTGCTCCAGCTGCAAGTATCGCCCTTTAGCATACAATTAGTGGTGTCTGAGCGTGGTTATGGAATCCTCGCACCAGTGACGTCGATGCCCGTCACTAGTCAGTATTACTACTTTTTATATGCTACAATTTCTGGTAGCAACGAGCGTTTATATCAAACAAGCTTTGGTAGCCAGTCCGTGGTTAATCCCAACTTTGGTTTATATACATATAAACAGCGGAACTGGGCGGCCCCAGTGTCATTGAACTGTTAACATAGCTAGGCTATTTACATGTACATGTAGCAATTACAAATTGGATTTGTTTAGTGCTTTGAGTAGATAATTGATTACCGGAGGGTACCACATTGATGTGGTTCAGTAATATCAGTATAAATTGTTAATTTAGTACATATCAAGTGTTCTTGTATTGCAATAACATTATATCATATAACGGTTTATATTATAGATTGGAAATCAACTTGTTAGCTAATATACGGTTATCTTGGCTTGAATTTATGTACTTACAAGCATGTATACAAGTGCATAGTGGAATGTGCATTCGGGTTTGTGTGTATTGTATACACCAAATATAAATTAAATTTGGTAATATAGAATTAGGTAGGAACCTATTTGTTTGTTTAGTATTGACGGACAGTACATACATTGGTAATTGGGAATTAATTTTGCTAATTAAATTCTATTTATAGGTAGGGTACCTATTGAGCAGTGCTTCTGTATTTTGTGCCGTGTCAGGGTGTTTGCTAAATAGTTTTTATTTATACATTTCCCGGTTCATTGCGGCATGATGTCCAAGTCTCACAAGGCTGCGTTGGCGAAAGAGCTCCGCTGGTTTACAACCGTCCAGGGATTGCTTTCTCGTTCGGATCGCGACAATGCAATCCTGGAGAGAGCCGAGCGGATGCATCAGCGGCTGGCTGATGCAGAGGCGGCTGTGGCAGCACTGCAGGAAAGTGACGGGCCTATGGATAGGTATGTTACTGATTTAGCCCAGATAAAAGGGATTTATGATGATATAACAGAGGCGGCCTCCATGATCAAAAAGCGACAATCGGGCAGCCCGGTTGTTAGCACACCTAGACCAATTGATGGCGCCACTGGTAAGACGCTGGTTATAACGTCGAATATTATTGCTGATGTAAAGAGGCAAAATTCAGGAGGTCCTGTAGTTGTCACGCCTCAACCGGTAGATGGCGTGTCTAGTAGTTTGGCTAATTTAAAACTAAATAAATTCAATGGGAAAATGGAAGAATGGGTTTCATATAGGAATATGTTTACGTCATTAATAAATTCTAGGGTAGATTTATCAAAGGGG
Organism: Ypsolopha sequella; assembly: GCA_934047225.1. Classification (NCBI taxonomy): domain Eukaryota; kingdom Metazoa; phylum Arthropoda; class Insecta; order Lepidoptera; family Ypsolophidae; genus Ypsolopha; species Ypsolopha sequella. The sequence continues at coordinate 3,035,556 of OW203985.1, forward strand.
CAAAAGATGGCATATTTGATGTCAACATTGGAGGGCGAAGCAAGGTTGCTCATCCAGCACCTCAGGGTAGAGGATGATCATTATGATATAGCGTGGGGCTTATTAAATGATAGGTATCAGAACATGCGCTTATTGGCGGATGCGCATGCGTCTCAATTGTTGACGTTACCTAGGGTAACCGACTGGGCACAGCTGAGGCAGCAATTACTAACTCCGGTCACTGTGGCGTGTAATGCCCTTAGAACATTAGGTTTACCGGTGGACGAGTGGTCGTTTTTACTCGTTCACATTATTTTAGGTAGGTTGCCTAATGACGTGAGGTCACGTTTTGAGCGGGTGTCCGCAGAAAAAGATGGCAGCACTGTGCCTAAATTTACGGACTTAATTAAGTTTATTGAATATGAAGCTAGGGTAGCAGAAACATCACAACCGGACTTGGCGCCATCTGGGGCGCAATCATTTTCGTCTGCTGGCTCATCGGAATGTGGGGAGCCCAGACAACCGCAGCAGTCGCGGGGACGCGATATGACACGTTTGGCGGGGGTCGCCGTGATCGAGAGGTCATTGACCTGTTATCAGTGTGGCCATACGGGGCATGACCTGCTGAGATGTCAGCAGTGGCGAAACCTGCACGTCACCGAGCGGCGACGCATAGTGAAGCGTAAGGGCCTGTGTTTCGGTTGCTTGGGCAATCATTTTGAACGTAATTGTCCCGAGCCACGACGTTGCAGTGTTTGTGAGGGGCCTCACCATTTATTATTGTGTGCCAACAGATCTGAAGCGGCTTCACCGGTCCCGCAGCGACGGAGCCCTACGGGCGGGGGTGCTTCAGGGAGAACTCCCCCCCCCCCCTTGGACAACGGGGGTGCGTCAGGGAGAACTTTTCCCCCCTCGGTCCAGGGAAGGCATGCTGTCGGGCAGAGCTCCCCTCCGTCGGAACGGAGGACTGCGGCGCGAGGCGCGCCCCCTCACCGGGAGGTGAGTTATGTATTTGCGCGTGGACCCGTAGGGGGCTTGCCTACGGGCTATCACACATATGGCCATGTTGTGAATTGGGCCCCTACGGGCGGGGGCCAATTGGACTTGGCATGGGCTAGGCCCCCCCTCCCCGCGCCGGTTTTGGTGCCAGCTGGCATGGAGCACCGTGTTAAGACGGAGTCACGGGGTTACTCACCGCCGTACCGGGAATACCCGCGGTTAGAGTACCACCCGCCGTACTCAGGGAGAGTTGGAGGCTACGCTCCCCCCATGGTGGGGATGTGCACGCGCCAGCCGTATTACTGCCAGTGGACTGGTCCTGCGCTCCTCAGGTGGGGTAGCCTGTAACTAGCTTGTTCAAGCCATGAGTACGGAACCGCGGACGGTTCTGTTGCCTACCGCGATGGCTCGCGTCTAGGGCCCCAGGGGGGATTGAGTTAGGGTAAGGGCCCTCCTCGACTTGGAAAGTCAAGTGGCGCACCGATTAGTTTTGAACCTGGAGGTTTCGTCGGTGCCGCTCCTAGGTATTGATGGACTGGAGTTGAATCAGCGGCTGCAGCCATGGTTATAGACAATATTGTCGGCTGGCAGCCTTCTTTGGACCTTCCTCCGTTCATAATCTCATGCACGTCAGGTCTGCATCTGGCAGACCCACGTTTTGTCATCCGGCCCCAGTCGATGTTTTCCTGGGCGCAGATTTGTTAGGATGGATCCTATTTGGTTTTAAAAGACTCTGGGTTCTTCTTCATTGGTGGAGGTATCCACAATTTTGGATATTCGATATTTGATTCGATACTTGGATTATTATGTTCGAACTTAGGAAATGGCTTTCAAATGAACATATACTGTTTGCAGATTTGGAGGATCCCAATATGATGGTGGTATTATGTTGAAATACCAACCAGTCAATGAAATTCATATATTTTGTCCCCAGCCGTGAGTGCAGAGGAGCGTTGGAGCGCATTGGTACACGGTACGTGTACTTCAGGCGGACCTCATCAAGTTTAGACTTCGAGTTCTGCGCGAGGATCACGCCAGGCTGAAGTGAGCGGTTGCTCGTTTGAATCCTTTCACGGATTATGAAGGACTTCTGCGTTTTGGAGGCTGATTTTGGAGAGCTGACCTGCCATACGGAAGTCTTCATCCTTTGCTTCTACCCAAGACGGACCTTTGGTAAATCTGTTGGTGTCGGATTGACACATACGTAATGCGCACGGGGGTTTTCAGCAATCGCAACGCTCGGGTTGTAAAAGCATACCTTGTGTATTTGTGTGCTTGGCCACCAAGGCCGTTCACTTGGCAGTGGTATCAGCTTTGACTACGGAGGCCTTCGTCGCCGCGTTGGATCGTTTCGTGTCGCGTAAGGATTTACCTTCACTTATTCGCTCCGACAATGGCACAAACTACAAAGGTACTGCTAACTATCTAAAAGATATTGATAATTTTTGTTTTGTAAATAACTATGCTAGTTTAAGTTAAATCTTCGCCCGGAAAGGGGTAACTTGGCGGTACAGTCCCCCAAATTGCCCTCACTGGGGAGGGAATTTTTTTGAAGCTGCCGTCAAGTCGGCGAAGACCCACCTCCGCTGCGTTATTGGGGAAACTGTTCTAATTTTTGAGGAGCTTGCCACTGTGTATTGTAAAGTGGAAGCGGTCCTCAACTCTCGTCCTCTCTGTGGTCAGACAGGACTGAGCATCCTAGGGAAGGAAATTTAACTCTTTTGAAGGATGTGAACTTGCTATCCTTGTTTTGGCGCCGGGGCCGTATATTAAAGTTGTTTTGGCGGAGACGGAACTCCACGCGTCGCAGAGGTGTTGGTCGAAGGTTCGATTTTGTGACGAGCCATGACAACTCTCTCCCGTCTCCCGGTTGTATGAGCTAGTGGACTGATTGCTCAGCCCAGAGCGGGGGACTGTTCAGAATAAAATGTATATTTCGGAACGCATCCATCAAGGGTCTATATAATTTGTCTATGGACTTGGAGCTGTCAAAAACGAGGGACGTGGAATTTTCTTGGTATAGATCGCGGACGATTTTAATATGTGTTATTAAGGGCTTAACCCAAGGGAAATCGGTGCGGACATCGTAAGAAACAGTATTCGATCAAGGGCTGAAGATATTTTGGCGTGAAGGCCACTTTTGAGTGTATTTCCTGTGTGTGTGAAATAACCTATATCCACGCGGTGTGCGACAAGTGGACTTGTTAATTACTATTTCTGGGTTCGGATGCATCCCGGGGTAGGAGGGTTGTGTTTAGATTCATCGTGGAAGGTGATCTACGTGTCACGGCACCGACACGCCTTGGTCTCCGCAGCGAAGGGTCTTCGTGCGAGGACTACTTGATGAGGTCATCATACAACTGTCTGGTAGGACATTTTATATTAAATATTAGATCATAAGATACTTGTATACTATAAATCTGGGACAGCTATGGGCCCCTGCTCCAGCTGCAAGTATCGCCCTTTAGCATACAATTAGTGGTGTCTGAGCGTGGTTATGGAATCCTCGCACCAGTGACGTCGATGCCCGTCACTAGTCAGTATTACTACTTTTTATATGCTACAATTTCTGGTAGCAACGAGCGTTTATATCAAACATTGCTTCTATACGTAATTACGGTAAGACTTATGGTTTTCAAGATTTACTCTATTCTATTCTACTTTAGGTAAATTGGAAATAAATAATAGTTTGCGTCACATTTTAGATCAAACTTGCCTATCTGAGTCCTCAGTCGTTCGTTTCACAGTAACATTGTCAGAATAAAAGTTGTAATGTGCAATTATATTGAAAACGGCAAGAGGAACATCGTTGATAATATTTTTGCCCAAAATCGTCATTTTGCCAGAAAACTACTCAGTTCAGATTTGCATCAGTGGGAACTATAAGTATCTACATTACGTTATATATATGGTATAAATGACCTTGTTATGTAGTGTGTTATGTAGTGTGTATGTGAAGTTAAATAAATTTTGTGATATTTAAAAACGTCGTGGAAGTCTTCACTAATCGCACTACAAATATGCGAGTAGGTACTAGGCACTACAAATGTGCAAGTAGGTACTAGGCACTGTAAATATGCGAGTAGGTACTAGGCACTACAAATGTGCGAGTAGGTACTAGGTACCACAAATGTGCGAGTAGGTACTAGGCACTACAAATGTGCGAGTAGGTACCAGACACTACGATTATGCGAGTAGGTACTAGATACTACAAATGTGCGAGTAGGTACTAGGTACTACAAATGTGCGAGTAGCTACTGGGTACTACAAATGTGCGAGTAGGTACTAGACACTACGATTATGCGAGTAGGTACTAGATACTACAAATGTGCGAGTAGGTACTAGATACTACAAATGTGCGAGTAGGTACTAGGTACTACAAATGTGCGAGTAGCTACTGGGTACTACAAATGTGCGAGTAGCTACTGGGTACTACAAATGTGCGAGTAGGTACTAGACACTACGATTATGCGAGTAGGTACTAGATACTACAAATGTGCGAGTAGGTACTAGATACTACAAATGTGCGAGTAGGTACTAGGTACTACAAATGTGCGAGTAGCTACTGGGTACTACAAATGTGCGAGTAGGTACTAGATACTACAAATGTGCGAGTAGGTACTAGGTACTACAAATGTGCGAGTAGCTACTGGGTACTACAAATGTGCGAGTAGGTACTAGACACTACGATTATGCGAGTAGGTACTAGATACTACAAATGTGCGAGTAGGTACTAGATACTACAAATGTGCGAGTAGGTACTAGGTACTACAAATGTGCGAGTAGCTACTGGGTACTACAAATGTGCGAGTAGGTACTAGGCACTACAAATGTGCGAGTAGGTACTAGGTACTACAAATGTGCGAGTAGCTACTGGGTACCACAAATGTGCGAGTAGGTACTAGGCACTACAAATGTGCGAGTAGGTACCAGACACTACGATTATGCGAGTAGGTACTAGATACTACAAATGTGCGAGTAGGTACTAGGTACTACAAATGTGCGAGTAGCTACTGGGTACTACAAATGTGCGAGTAGGTACTAGGCACTACAAATGTGCGAGTAGGTACCAGACACTACGATTATGCGAGTAGGTACTAGATACTACAAATGTGCGAGTAGGTACTAGGTACTACAAATGTGCGAGTAGCTACTGGGTACTACAAATGTGCGAGTAGGTACTAGGCACTACAAATGTGCGAGTAGGTGCTAGACACTACAAATATGCGAGTAGGTACTAGGCACTACAAATGTGCGAGTAGGTACTAGGCACTACAAATGTGCGAGTAGGTGCTAGACACTACAAATATGCGAGTAGGTACTAGGCACTACAAATGTGCGAGTAGGTACTAGACACTACAAATATGCGAGTAGGTACTAGGCACTACAAATGTGCGAGTAGGTACTAGGCACTGTAAATAGCGAGTAAGTACTAGGCACTACAAATATGCGAGTAGGTACTAGGCACTACAAATGTGCGAGTAGGTACTAGGCACTGTAATTATGCGATAAATATGTAACATATTTATAACATATATAAATATGTTACTATGGCCCCTATCACGGCAAATTATAAAAATAAAACCAAAGTGGACCCTATACAAAAAACCTCGAAAATGTATAATTTTTTACATTATTTGCTTTAGCTTGTACGAGGCTAATCGCACATATACTATAAAGCTACCTACATATTATTTAGTTGTACACTAACCGTTGTTCTAAATCCACGTCGTCTTGTAACGCTTACCTAATTTTACCTTTAAATACAGTCCGCTACATCAAATTTAATGTGGTTTTAATAATTAAATGACCAGCACGCCACATAATGGTCCCACATCGCCGTTAACAACAGTGTTCGCGTATACAGGACAAGGACTATATCCAGGCGGGTTGTGCTCGGGAGTGTCGCTCAATCGAAACGTTCGTGGCCTATAGTCCATGTTCGTTTTTCAAGAAAATCTGTTTTATACTTTGGACCTATAGCTCCAAGAAGAAAGTGCCGTCAATCGCTATAGTTTGTTGGTTTGGACCTATAGTTCCAGGAAGAAAGTGCCGTCAATCGCTATATTTTGTTGGCTAAAATTGCATTCATCGCTGCCATCAGTGAACTATTACGTGACCTATAGTCCGTCGTGTTTATGCAGAGAAACTATATTTTCTCAAGTGAATATCACCGCTGCTATCAGTGACTTTTGTTTATTTTATCAGTGAACTATAATCCTGAAAATTACGCAGTTTTCACCGCCACTTCAATAAGTGACTATAATAAAAGTGAAAAGGTGCCGCTTCTATAAGTGGCATTTACTTTGTTTAAAACTAAAAAGTGAGGTTTCCGGATCATTTTCGCCATACATCGCCGCGTGGAAAATATTTTCCAGAAAACGGGACTCATCAGGCTTCTTTCAACGGCTTCTTTCAACGGCTTCTTTCAAAGGCTTCTTTCAAGAATCCTTTGTTCGCCGGTGCCAGTTCTACGGGCTTCTTTCACAGGCCTTTTCCGAACTGGTTGGAGAACCACTGTGAACTGCGTGTGAGCAGTCAAAGGTGCGAGAGAGAGCGCTTGCTTACAAGTACATGCGAGCGTGCGAGAAAGAAGATCTCATTGCTCGAAACATCACCGAGTACGTGAAACAGAGGGAGAAGAAAAATACATCAGTACTTCATGTTAGAATAGTATCATCGTAGTGAAGTTATTTAGGTTCATTTTCTGACTTTCAACTTTTATAATTTCTTTGCAACGAACGCCATTTTGTATCAACCAATTCGAACAGAGTTCAATGCAAATTCATAAAATACAGAGATATATTCATTTTTGTGCTCCATATTGTTTGTAAATTCTATAAATTGACTGTATTAGTGCAAATTTCAAGGAAAGGAAAGTTATTATTCCTGCTCAAGTAAAATGGGCGAAGATTTAAAGCGTTTAATCGCATACAGGGGCCAATTGAAAGGTACTATCACTAGGCTTTATAATTTTGTGATGGACGAAGAAAATAAGGAAACAGCGTCCATCCAGCAATATCTGGTGAACGCACAGAGGTTGACTTCAACCTTCAACGAATATTGTGAAGCTAATATAGACGTTTCTGTTTTAGATCCTACAAATTCCGAGGATTTTGCTGGTGTAGAAACAAAATATCTCACTGGCCTGGCCACGTATGAATCCTACACCAATAAAATGTGTAACTCAGGTAATTTAGGAGGTAGCAGTGCCAAAAAGCCGTCCTGCAGGCAACTTCCAAAAATGGAAATTCAAAAATTTAGTGGACAAGTAAGTGAATACACTAATTTTATAAATTTATTCAAAAGCATGATTCACTCGGACGATAGTTTGTCAAAAATTGATAAATTTTATTACTTGAAGACCTTCCTGGAAGGTGAGCCTGCTGACATGATAAAACACCTTAGCCTTTGTGATGGAAACTATGATAATGCTTTAAAAATACTAGATGATAATTATGACAATAAGTTAAAAATGATTTATCATCATGTTTCTGGCATTTTGGATTTGCCAATTATTAAAAGAGCGGATAGTTCCAATCTGAGACAGATTTTAAACGCTACAAAGCAGCATCTCGCTGCGTTACAAAACCTAGATGTTCCTATAGAACACTGGGATTTATTTGTGTTGTGTGTGTTAAGGCGCAAGTTAGATCAATACACATACAGAGCCTTCAATATGGAGATTAAAGGAGACACCTTACCTAAACTAGATACTTTTCTAAAATTTTTAGAGCAACGTGCAGACGGGCTTGACACTGCTGATCTCGAGCAGGCGCAGCCAGGTGGTTCAGTAAAGAAGCCCTACCGGACGAGTCTACTAGCTGCTGGAGGGAAGCACACAGCGAAACCAGCTTGTAGTTACTGCAGTTCCAGGTTCCATAAACTTTATCAATGCGAAAAATTTAAACTAGCTTTGCCATCTGAACGAATAAGTCACGCTCAGGCTAAAAAGTTATGCAGGCTTTGCTTAAATGTGCACGCTGGCAGGTGTCACTATGTTTTTAAATGTGCTAGCTGTAAAGAAGGGCACAACACATTGCTACATGAAGATGAAATTGTTAAAAAATCTAATGCTACTGCGCAGCAAGTTGCTTTGTCTATGTGCAAGTATGACAATGTTTTATTACCTTCTATAAAGGTAAAGCTATATAGAAAAAATGGCAATCCTATCTATGTAAAGGCTTTATGCGACTCGGGGAGTCAGCTGTCATTTTGTTTGTCTGATGTTGCAAACAAAATCAAATGTAAACTTTTCAATGAGCAAAGTGTAATTAATGGTATTTGTGATAGGTCAAGTACGTCCTCACAAAAAGCAGAATTCGAGATCCATTCAACTACTAACGATTTCAAAAAGCAAATATCATGTTGTGTTGTTGAAAACATAACATGTGATTTGCCTCAATTTAAAATTAATAGGGAAAATCTTGTTATACCGCCTTATGTGCAGTTAGCAGATAGTGATTTTTACAATACTGAAAAAATCAGTATTCTTTTAGGTTGTGATGTTTTCTTTGAGATATTATTACGAGAGCAGTTTCCTGTTTTACCTGGAAGCCTATGTTTACACAACACACGTTTCGGATTTGTTGTTGCTGGAAAGGTACCACAGGCTACTAATTTCTCAAAGTACCCAGTTAGTAATTTTTGCAGTAATGTTCAAGCTGAGGATTCAGAGTTACCTATTTTAGACAGGTCCTGTAATGTTGAGAGTTTAGACTCCATACAGAGCTCTTTACAACAGCTTTGGGAATGTGAACGGGTTCCAGAAGTTTTCACAGAGGCCACGTCTGAGCATGAGCTTGCCGAGCAGATGTTCTCTGATTCTTTTGTACTTAAAGATAATAAATTCACCGTTTCTTTGCCGTTAAAACAGGATTTTGAGCAGATCAGATTAGGAGATTCGTTATCTCAAGCGCTTTTGAGATTTTATAATCTAGAAAAACGATTTTTTAGAACTCCTGTTCTAGTGGAACCATACAAAAGGTTCATACATGAATATATCGGCTTAGGACATGCAAGATTTTATGATATTGAAAATTATGATTTAGATAACAGTCCAGTTTATTTTTTGCCACATCACGCTGTTATCAATGAGAGTAGTAAAACTACAAGACTTCGTGTAGTTTTTGACGGTAGTATGGTTACTAAATCTCAAAATATCTCATCACAACAGAAATCTCAAGTATCAGTAAATGACCTTATGTTGAATGGACCTTGTGTGCAAAACGAATTATTCAATATACTGTTATTATTCAGACTCTATAAGTTTGTCTTTATTACTGATATCAAGAAAATGTTCAGAAATATAAATTTGAATGAAACACATTGCTCATTGCAAAATATTTTGTGGAGGGACACACCACAAGAAAAAATTAAATGTATTCAGTTACAAACAGTAACATATGGTTTAAAAAGCTCAACTTTTCTGGCAACAAGATGTTTAAATCAGTTAGCACATCAATTCAAAGATCAATATCCATTAGGATCTGACATAATTCTAAATAATACATATGTAGATGATATAAATGCTGGTAGTAACAGCATTACTGAATTATGCAAAATAAAAGAACAGTTATGTGAGCTTTTAAAACAAGGCAGCTTTGAGTTACACAAATGGTGTGCAAATAATGATCAGGTGCTAGAAGGGATACCAAAGTGTGAGCAAAATTTAAGTGAAATTGATTTATGCAAAGATGATAATACCTTTGTAAAAACTTTAGGCATAAAATACAATGTAAAAATTGATGTTTTTAGTATTACTTGTCCTCAGCAAGAGTTGTTAGATGTTTACACTAAAAGACAGCTTTTAAGCTTTTTGAGCAAAATTTTTGACCCTTTAGGTCTCGTTGGTCCAGTAATTGAGTTAGCAAAGATACTAATGCAACAAACTTGGTTGCTCAAAATGTCTTGGGATTCAACGCTACCAGCACACATTAATAAGCAATTCAGAGATTTTGCTAAGAATATTATGAGAATGTCAAATATTGTAGTGCCAAGAAATTTAAATACACACAAGGTAAAGTTAATTGAAATAATTGGCTTTTCTGATGCTTCAAATAAATGCTATTGCTGTTGCCTGTATCTAAGAACAATTTCTGAGGATGGAAAGGTTGAGGTTAATTTATTGTGCTCAAAATCTAGGATTAATCCTATAAAGCCATTAACCACGCCAAGATTAGAGCTAAATAGTGCATTATTGTTAGCAAAATTGTCAAAGAAAGTTCATGATACTATAAAATCAAAATTTAATACAAAGGTATATTTATATGTTGACTCAAAAATTGTGTTAGCTTGGCTTAATACAGAGCCCGTGAAGCTCACTGTTTATGTAGCAAATAGAGTTAAAATTATTCGTGATTTAACTCAAGATTTTTCTTGGCTTTATGTAAATACCGCGGAAAACCCCGCTGATTGCCTTTCTAGAGGCGTAGAACCTCATTTGCTACAAAACAATGATCTATGGTGGCATGGACCACAGTTTTTAAAGGCAGTGAAGTACATTCACTGTAACAAAAATGTAGATCTTCCCAATGAATTTCCAGAAAAAGTTCGTAATGAAAGTTTAATACAGACAAATGTTTGTAATGCTGCTTCACAGAAAAAATGTATTGAAAAAGAATGCAAAAGTTGTAATTTGTTTTCTCAATACTCAAATATTAATAAGCTCAAAAGAATTGTAGCTATTATTTATCGCTTTTTCAACAATTGCAAGTTACAGAACAGGCCAAAATGGCGCAATGATATGCCAAACTTAAAAGTAGGCTTATTAGTACTATTAAAAGATGAGCACGTTAAACCACTGCACTGGTTAACAGCTCGTATAATAGATGTATTCCCGGGCTCAGATGGCAAAGTTAGAGCTTTAACTGTTAAAACTAGTAAAGGTACAGTAATACGCACAAGTGTCACAAAAGTATGTGTCTTACCCTTAGAATAATAAATACCTTTTAGGTCTGCTGTATGCTTCTCGTCAGTGAGCTGCTGGATTCGTCTTAGGGATTTGTTTGTATGTGTTACCGTGCATACATATATTGTATGAGGTTTTTTCTTAGTGAGCTATCTTTCAATTGGCTCCTAAGTCTTGTTAGAATAAGTTTTTCTTTTTTTAGTTTAAACAAAATATACCTGTTTCACCGCACATGATAATGTAAGTGTAAGAAATAATTAATATAGTTGTTAAATTAAGGGTATGGTAAATAAGCTACTATCTATAAGTTCCTCTATATTTAATAACTGATGTCTATCTAGTATTTTTCTTCATACTTGTATAATGATTTCAAGACTGGTTTGGATAAGTTTGAGCTTATCTCTGTCTGGTGAATGACTTTTTGCTTTTTGTTACACATAAAGTTAAACTATAGTTCAACGCCAGACATTGTTAAGAAGTACATAGGTACCTAATTTAAACATTACTTTTTACTTTAAGTAACATAATCATTTATGTCTTTTGAAATTGTATATTAAAGATTATATAACTTTATAGTCTCACTGGGGCAAGTGAAATTAAAACAAAGTTTTCTTTTTCAGTTGATTTTTTGGTATAACAGAAACAGTCACTGTAATTATATAATAAATACTTAAGATGCATATACTATATAGTAAATGTCAGCATGGCTTTTCTGAAATGATGTTCAAGCTAGTTATCGACATAATTTTAGTTTTTGTTTTTTTTTTTAAATATGTTTCACTGTCATTTCACATCTTTGCCGCCGGCCCCAGTTATGTACGAGGCTAATCGCACATATACTATAAAGCTACCTACATATTATTTAGTTGTACACTAACCGTTGTTCTAAATCCACGTCGTCTTGTAACGCTTACCTAATTTTACCTTTAAATACAGTCCGCTACATCAAATTTAATGTGGTTTTAATAATTAAATGACCAGCACGCCACATAGCTTTATTTATATATATAAATACAAATTTCAAATTAGCTCAGATTGTTGTGCGTATACGTACTATCGAGGATAAATCTGCAGACCCACTTTTTACCCGTATTGCAATGGTGATAAGAGTGAAAAGTAGGCCTGCGGCAATTTCTTCGATGGTACATACTCTAAAGTAAAACAAAAATTGACAAAAGCCAGTAGTTCGTCCCGAACTATGAACTTGCAAACCTCCAACCCCATATTTCGGCAACCTTTTGAGCGATTTGGCTCATGTTCGAATTTAAAAATTATTTATGTCTCATTTATTTTGGTACCAAATTTCATGACGTCCCAATTAACGATACTTAAGTTATCGTCGTACAAACATTCATACATTAGTAGTGTTATTAAAACAATTAAAAAAAATTTTAACTCGATATATTTCGGCCCTCGGTATGGGGCCGTCATCAGTCGAATGTAAAAAAATTTTTTGTGACATATAATTTAGGTATCATAATAAAAAAATAAAAAGTAAAAAGTAAAGGTTTAAACAATTTTAGTTTTAAACTATTTTCTAAAAAATAATAAAGTAGGTTTCTCTAAAAATGATGTTGGTTATTTTTGATATTATTTAATCACTGCTCTTCTTGGATGATTAAAGCAGTGATTAAATAATATCAAAAATAACCAACATCATTTTTAGAGAAACCTACTTTATTATTTTTTAGAAAATAGTTTAAAACTAAAATTGTTTAAAAGTGTCACCTTTACTTTTTACTTTTTATTTTTTTATTATGATACCTAAATTATATGTCACAAAAAATTTTTTTACATTCGACTGATGACGGCCCCATACCGAGGGCCGAAATATATCGAGTTAAATTTTTTTTTAATTGTTTTAATAACACTACTAATGAAAAGCTCGTAAAAGTTAAATATAATATATTTATAAACATTCATACATACATACAAACGAGTCTACCTGATCAATCCGGCTCAAATAGAGTCAGAGAACTTCGCTCACTCATTCAATTAGAGTTTCGTACTCAATAGGCGCCAAATTGTTTTTCAGACGCATGGAACATATTATGGTCAGACGCTATCATTTCAACGCCTTTATTATTGTTGTTATTTACCATAATATTTTAGGATTCCATACGAGTATTGTGTGGCCAAATCATTACCACCACCCTGGGGACTGGTGCTGGCACTCAAGACTTTGTATCTCCTCTCGAATTCGATTATTTAATCTCTTTTTTTCAATCAACTCTTTTTTTAACATTATTTAATTAAGATTATGTTTTATTTTTGCGAAATCCATCGCTATGAATACTCCAAATATTATTTAAGTTAGAATCCTGGCCCGGGGAATTTTTTCTAATTCTTGTCTTTGGGTTTGTTTCTGATTGATCTTTTTTAGTTTGTAATGCACTCTAATAATATTAATTAATTACTTAATTTTTATGGAATGTTTAACTGTACTAGTAAGTTTAAATTCAATCACATAATTAACAACTATCCAAAAAAAAAACACAGGCCAATTATGTTTTCGGTTTTGCTTTAGCAACATTTTTTTTTCCCGTCAAATCATGTCACCTCCGTACTACTTACCTACACCCACTTGACAGTGCACTCTTAAAGCAGAGATGTTTTGGTATTCCGCTCAGCCGTAATTTAATTTGCATATTGTGTATCTAAATTAGTTTCAGTACTGGAATAATGTTAACTTATTTATTACATAAGTTTAGTGCTGGAAACAGTAATCGAGTTAGAACTAGAAGCTTAGGAGCGTTGTCGGTAAAAAACAGTAAATCACTCGTTTTTGAGATTAAATTACCCAAGCAGCAAAACTAAATCGTATGAAAATTACAAGCACGTTCCTGCTTCAGCTATATAGTTCTAAAAAGGTTATCTGAACACTCGAGTGAATGTTCTTAGAACGTTCTCTCGACGCGATTTACACCTTTCGTTGCTTTTAGATGCTATGAATATTGCAAGATCATCGTACGCAAAGTCAATTAGTCGAAAGAATGTGAAGTAAATTTAATTTCCTCACCATTTGGTGCTATGATAGCTATCTCTGTGTCATTCACTCGACTTATACTATTTGCTATAGCTATTTTGTTGCAATGACTCGGATTTTTGATCGTGTGATGCCGTTAGTCAACTAAAAAAAATTGTAGTAATTCAACGCCATTTTATTGCCTTATGAAAAATAATTATAATCTTTCAAAGTTTGCCAGTTGTTCTTAAATTTTTGCGGAATTTAATTTTTTGATGAAGTTGAGTGAGAGCCTGTTTTGTACCGACAGCACCCTTAAGTTAGTTATTTACGACGCTCACTATTTCATAAATAACTTTAAGTTACTACAGGTGATGCAAATGTTCGTCAAGTTATCTTGCTAATAGAAGTTTACAAAAACGTCACCTTAAGATTAATTTATTTATAACTTAAGAGCTACGCTCTTGTAACCGCCACTTATCTATCTTCTCCTAATGATTTGACCTTTTGATACGACAGAACATTAACTTTTCCTTCACTGGAATGTCAATTAAATTCATTCCATACATAAAAAGTTTATTTAATTGATTTTACAGCATCCATTGGACGAATAATTTGGAATGTTGAATATCTCAGATAATTTTCCACAGAATGTCTCTCGATATCAGTAAAATGTAAAGTATAAATTTTAGTTCTCATCCCCTCCATTAACTTAATAGAATTAGACTGAATGTTCGAAAATTTTCACAAATTTTCGATATTAATTTCTAGCAGTAGCAGAATTTAACCCGTTAAAGTCACATGGAGTGCTTATAAATTAAGATTATGGCTACATTTTCTCTTTACAATGTAAAACTCTGACTAGCTGATATTTCAGCGACTATATCAGAGATCTGGACCTCAGAACATGAAATTTGTAAGGTAGGTTTGTTATATGAGGTAGGCATACGGTCCATCCATCCATCCATCAACCTAGTTCGTCCACTGCTGGACATAAGCCTTTCCAGGACTTTGCTACACCCGGCGGTCATCCTGGAAGAATTGCCCATACTCATACATGCTGGCCAGGCGGGTTCGTGAGCGCGGTGCCGGAACCCTCTGCCCTCTGACGCCGCTGCCCGTCACCAGTCTGTTCCATATAAGGCCCGGCTATTAGGGATGGATATACCGCCATCCATCGATCCCAGGCATGGTGGGCCTCCTGGTTTTTTACCTGTGAGCTGTCCTCTTACTGTCCCCCGAATTACTTCGAGGGGGTCTCCAAGTAAGATGGTGGTACCTCCACAGTCGGGCCCGGCATCAGCTCTACCACCTGTTACGACATACGGTAAGCTGTATAAAAGTTCACTAGGTACCATTTTATTCTTTAAAAGTAGAAATATATTTTTTGAATTCGGAACAACCGTTTCCTCACCCTAATTACTGCTTACAAGTAGATTTATTGTTAATAAAGTGTTCACTGTTAATTATTTATTTATTTAGTAAATAAATAGAGTTATTTATTTACATTTGTAACAACAACAGTTGCTCATCAAAAGTAAATAAACCAGACAGCGATTACAGTAATACTGAAACTTAGCAAACAAAAACAAAACCGAAATAAATTCATAGTATTTTATGCATGTGAGACATTGGGACACGAACGTAATAGACTGCACGAGTGTTCCAATGTCTAATTATGTCTAGTTGCACACAATTGTATCGATTCGGCGCAACACGACTTAACTTATTTGACAGAACTAAACTTAACTTGAGCCTTCTGCCTTTTTCTTGCTGTATCGGAAAGACAAAGACAGAACTCTTAAAATAAGGTTAGTCCTGTCAATTTAGTTTAATTGTGTTTAACCGAATCGACACCAATAACTACTTTATCTACGACCTAAAAACATCGCGTGACATTATTTATAATATTTTCAACAAACAATTTCACTAAAAATTGGGAAACGAACCTGTCATGATACATTATTTTAACATCGGCCAAACTCTGTCGGTACATAAAAACCGGCCAAGTGCGAGTAGGACTCGCGCACGAAGGATTCCGTACCATTATCTATAAAAACGGAAAAAAAACATGTCTGTTGTATGGGAGCCCCTTTAAATATTTATTTAATTCTGTTTTTGAGTATTTGTTGTTATAGCGGCAACAGAAATACATCATCTGTGAAAATTTGAACTGTCTAACTATCACGGTTCATGAGCCTGGTGACAGACGGACAGACAGACGGACAGCGGAGTCTTAGTAATAGGGTCCCGTTGGTTACCCTTTGGGTACGGAACCCTAAAAACCACTTTTGATGATGTAATTACCTTGTTGTAGTATGGGAGCAGATAAAGGTTATTTAAATCGTCCCCAAATCTATTTTCGATAACTGTTAAGGAACAATAACTGTTCCCTTGCATTTTGCATGTAAATTGCATGGAGCCCATCAAAGCATGACTTCTTTTTCTGGGAAAATAATCAATTAAACGTGTAGGTGTATTTTGTCTTAGTTATTTGGTTTATTCAAGCTGAAGCGTATTTCTCTTGATCGCCGCAATTTTTCAAGCGGAGCCCAACTTGAGATTAATGATGCCTTTAATATACTGAGCGAGCGCAATTTCAAGTTATTTTCTTTTACTTTTCCGTTTTATGGCTTAAGGTGTTTTATATACGGTTCCTGATCTTCGCTTTGTTCTCGGCTCTCTTGCTTTATGTGTTGTTTTATACTCGTTTATGTATGCAGTTATATACAAGTGTGTACCAGTATAAGTAAGGGATAATTTAAAGCTTCATCCAGACACAATGGCAAATGTTTGTGTAAATACAAGGTGAATTTGTGAACATCGTCCAAATCCATACTTGAGCCTTGGTAAGTGATCAGCATCATGAACCAATAACGATTTTTGGAAAATTCATAAAACGAAATTTCGACTCACCATAGTGATTCACTCAGGACTGAGAGTGAATTACTATGGGAAGTCGAAAATTCATTAGACGAATTTCACAAAAATTGTTATCGATTCATGATGCTGATCACTTACCAAGCTTCCAGTTTGAATTTGGACGATGATCAAAAAGTCACCTTGTATTATGTTTGTGCCGTTTGGCGTGGAAACATTCGGCCCTTGGTTCAGAAGCGCGACAATTATTCCAACAAATTTCGTCGCACTTGGTTGACGTGTCAGGTGACCCAAGAGCTGGAGCTTATTTTGGGCAACGCATTAGCTTGGCCATACAGCGCGGTAACGCGGCTAGCGTCTTGGGCACCCTGCCATACGGCAGCGACAACCTTGACAAGGTTTTTTTTTATTTATTTTAGCTTTAGATACGTTTAATTTAATGTTTATAGTAGATTCTTAATTGTTCAGTTATATTGTATTAATTAATATGACTAATTTATTAATATTAATTAATTAATAACATTAATTAAATAAATATGATTAATTTGTTAATAATATAATTAAGATTAATCAATTGGTTTTTACCTTCAGTAAGTTTGCAAACATTTTTACAAGAATAAAGAATATTATAATTGAACCCTCACTTATTATTATTAATTGCACTTTATTAAAATTTTCTAATTCCAGCGAGATTACAAATAACTACTAAACATGCTGCAAATGTTCGTAGCAGCCATGCTTTAATTTTATAATATTTAAAACTAAATTAGGTAGTCCCGTTGAAGGACCTGCTACTGCCACTCAAGTTAATTTAAATTTCACATCTCTACAAACTGTAAACTGTATCGCCTTCAGCGGCCTAGTAAAGCTCTTCTCCTTCGAACTCCCGAACACAAGTCAGATATGTTTTCTTATTCGTTCACTGTATCAGCAATCCGTCTCTGGAACAATCTGCCCTTGTGTGTCCGAGAATCACCCTCAACTAATGTTTTTAAAAATAAAGTCTTCCTTCACTATTTAAAGATGCAAAATTGTTAAAATTGTTATCAGCTCTATTTTTGTCGTTCCCGAGTCATTTTTAGAATTACGTCCAATATTTATTTATTTTATTATGTAATATATAAGTATTTTTAATATCTTATTTACGTATTTTATTATATTCTTATTTTACTGTGTTTATTTAGTATAAATCTCCCATTTCCCCTATTTAATTCCCAACGATTTGAGTGCTTTCTCCTAAATATATATTCTTGGCACTACCCTAAATTATCCTCAACACCTAAGGTCAACTGGAAGATAATGCTAATTAGCATTAAGTTCGCCTTTGTACTGATTTATTTTAATGTGCAATAAAGAATTTTATTATTATTATTATTAAACTGAAACTTTCAGCTCCGCAACCACAAGTGACACTTCATTTTAATTAAACAAGAAAAATATGAAAAAAATATTAACATGACATGAATCCCCGAGAGGGTATCAGACGTGTTCCGAGTGTGAATTCTGAACACCTGCGTTTCACCGATCTCAATAAAGTGATAAGATGAGAACATTTCAAGCTTCTCACTGCTGACCTAGCAAGAGCTATTTCAGCACGCTAGATGCTAAGCAAGGATTTTAGCAAATTAAGCTAAATCCTGATAGATCGAGACTGGTTTATTGTTATCTTGCCATGCACACATATACCTATACGATACACATAATACTATGCACATAAATACTGAAAACTCATTGGTGCATGCCCGACCGGGGATCGAACCTGGATCTCAAGATTGAGAGGCCAGCGTTTTACTGCTTAGCTACCACCGCTTATACTATTTATATAATTAAATAAGACTTCTGCTAAATTTTAAAACGCAGCTCAAAATTTATTATGTTATTATGTGTTTGATTAAAAATTAGATGTATCAAAATATTATGTTATTATGATTAAAAATGAGATTTATTATCGAAATAACCACACACTCGTAGTTACTAAACTATCGATGTAAAAACAAATTTCTGATGCTACCGTTTATCACACATGAAGCTTTTTGTATCACAAATAAAAATACAAAGCTAACCAGGTTTAAACCTCTGTTCACATTCACAATTCATGACGTAATAATTGTGCTCAAATGTACTATACGTATATAGACATTATGACATAAACGTATTCGCGAGTCGCTGACATAAACCCACCTTATGATTTTATCACCGCTCGAATGTTGAAGACGTTGGAATTTATTTGTCTTTTATCTCCGCAAGAGACATGAATTTTAACATCTACCCGTTCGCATTATGTAATTCATGCAGTAAATGTGGGTATTATTCAAATAAGAAGAGCTTTTCTTCTTTGTTACGGACTTTTGCAACGCCAACAATTTGTCGGATTTGGTTTTTCTCTTCTTTTTAGTCCCGGAACAAAACGCGAGTGGTTCTTTCCATTTACCAGAGCCCTTATTAGAGATGGGTCAATGAATACCTAATATTTATCATCTCGCTGGCTCAAAAGAGAGCTGAGTAGTAATGAGAAAACTGAAATAATTCGAAGAGAAAATGGCCTTTAAAATAAAAGCGTATTCCGAAAGGTTTCTAATGGAACCTTAACCAGTATATTCAAGTTTTAAGCTGTTTAGTAATTTCTTTATAAATATTGCGTTTATATACGTTTATAGAGCGTAGCGCGCTTCTACTAGAACCATGCACGGTGCTAAATAGTGCGAAAATTTGCTACCATTAAACAAAGATTTCAAAAGCATAGATGAGCCCTGGCACCTAAAATCTATTGCATTGTTTTTGAATGCGTGCGTTAACATAATGCCGACGCGCGCACACTTATGAGTGCGCAATGTGTCTACCTACGGTCTGCAAACTGATCAGACTACTAAAGTTGTTAAAATTAGTGACTTTAAGTGCACTTAAGGCGTCCAACTATCACTGTGTTCAGATGAGCACTGATTCCAAACGTGTGAGCGTCAACCATTTAAAGGTGGAAACATTTTGGTGTTGTCATATTACCTTTAGTCTTTAGCTTATCTTAACTTTTGAAATCTTTGCCATTAAAACGATTTCGTTAAAACTTCGTCTTATTTTTTTAAATGTGACATTTAACGAACTTTTATCATAACTTTGGTCTGAGGTTTGTATTTATGTCAACAATCAATTTTTATTAGAACTATTATTCGAGGCGATCATATTAAAAAACCGGTCAAGTGCGAGTCGGGCCTCGCTCTTTTAGGGTTCCGTACATTTGACCAAATATTTCGAACTAGATATTTATTTAATTTTAGGTAATGCTCTAATTCTGTCAGATATAAAAACGCCAAAATTAAGTTGATTGAGTGTTTTTAGTATATGTTGTTTAAATACAGCATACGGTACATAATATGCAGAAATTGAAAATTCCTAACTGCTTTGGCCTTTGAGATAAACCTCGTAACAAAAATGGTCTAAAAATGGTAACTTTGTTGATAGCCCACCATTTCTTTATTTTTAAAATAAAGAAATAAATAATAATACATTTATATATTCTCTTAATGAGTCCTAGACAATGACTTAATTCCTACATGCTAGGTCAAGAAAAATCTTTTTTTTTCGTCTCCATTTTCATATAAAATAAATAATTTAGGTTATTTTGGGTCAACATTTTACAGAACATATAAAAATTTCAGGTTTTTATCTCATTCTGTCTAAGAGCTAGAGACCCGTGAAAGACGAACAGACAGACGCACAGCTCGGAGTGACATTAAGAGGGCTCCGATTTACACTTTGGGTACGGAACCCTAAAAACAAAAACAAAATAGCAGATAGTATGGAGGCCAGGCTTCGTACTGAAATTTTCAAACTCCTTTAAAACCAAAGATCTGACTTTGATAACCTTTTTACCATATTCCCAATTTGTGCTTCCTGGCACTGAAATATTGGATAAAAAACCTTTCCCGCTATTTCGAAAGGCAACAACGGAAATTAACCCATTGTTTTCTTTTGAACCTAAAAGCCTTTTGGTGTCAAAGATCAAACTTGAAATGACAAACAAACTGGTAAACAAACAACAATCAATCGGGTAACTTTACTAAAATGCAACGATATATTTTTTTAAGGGTATGGATGACCTGAAATTTAGATCTTTACAAACTAAACAAATTTTTTGCGGAAAAAACCAACTAAATCCCGAAATCGATTACTCGAATAAAATTAAATCAATAAGAAGTTTAAAATAGAGGGTTACAAAAGATTTTATTTACAGTAAACAAAGAAATCAATTGACGCTTCAGAAACGTTAGAAGAACTTGGGTATACTATTTTTTTTATTACTGTGGGTATCCTGATAATTGCATCGTGATGTTATAACTATATACATTATGCTTAGCATAAAAAGAAGTTAATTAGAAAGACCACTAAATTTACTTACTAAATAATCATACTGCATATAAGATTTAGGCATTCAAGCGATAATAAATAGCTTTTTGAGCTTGAGCTTTTTAGCGACCTATAAATAAAAACGCTTCTACTAAGCTTACAATAAATTGCGTTGATATCTGCATAAACGTCAAAGTTACTGAAAAAAAAAGGACCTGATTGAATAATAATGAAGGTTTCAAATTATCGTAACTAACATTATTTCAGGCTGAAGTAACGAACCTTTTATTTAAAGCTACATTGTTTGTCGCTTACGATGAAAGTAATAATAGAAGGAAATTTCTGATAATTGCTTCTACTGTAAAATGTTATATATGGTGGGTACTTAAACTAAGCTGCTTCTACCGCAAAGAGAAGATATATGGTGCGCAAGTGGAAATTAGAGCTCGATTGGACCGCTCTGAAAGGACTTATGCTGAGCCAATTGGAGCGACATACTTAGAGCACCAAGAAATTAAATGATGATAGAAATGAAAGACATGTGACAGAATCGTAGCAGATGGATGGTTGAATACATTTATTTTCAATGCATGTGCTCGTAAAGGCCCACTTTTTATGCATCAAAACCGAACAGAAAGTCGATTATTTTGCCCTAGGGCTTTATTGTTATTTTTTTTTTGTTTGCAATGGTTGGCTAACCTGCAGCCTTTCCTGTGTACCATAGATGTTATACTTTTTTTTTCCACTGTTTAACGGCTCTGGATACAATCCTTTTGAGCCAACCATAATTTAAAATTCACAAGATTATATTTGTTTTCATTTCCTCACACTATGCATTGAAAAACGTAGTATGATACACGGGCGTAAGAGCAATAAATTACTCGGTTACGTTTAAAACACTCGCTACGCTCTTGTTTTAAATCGTCCTCGTAATTTATTCCTTTGCGCCCTTGTAGCATAAACTACTATTATGTATACGTACTCAACAACTTTTGATCTACGAATTTTATTTACCTGCCAAAAACCTCTCCTCAAGGTCTTGCTCATTCATTTGATGTCACCTTAATTTAAAATTGGTGATTCAAATAATATCTACGTGATACGCAGTCGATATACTCACACACATATCTACGTGATACCCAGTCGATATACTCACACACATATCAAAGTTGAATCAAATTATTCTCTGAAGCGCTGAATAATTTTATTTGCATTTTAATGAACGATGTATGAACCGAGCGATCCTACAGTCGAGTTCAGAATACTTCGGAATCGTAGTGGTTTTGCTACCTATATATATCTATATAATGACTTTTGTATGAGTTTTGAACTATCAAAGTCGCATTTTTAGGGTTCCGTTGTCAATAACAAGGAACCCTTATAGTTTCGCCATTTCCGTCTGTCTGTCTGTCCGCGGCTTAGCTTAGAGACTATTAGTACTAGAAAGCTGTAATTTGGCATGGGTATACATATTTATTACGCCGATAAAGTGGTACAGTAAAATTTTGAAAAAGATTTTTTTAGGGTACCTCCCCTACACGTAAAGTGGGGATAATTTTTTTTTCTCGTCTATCCCCTAGTGTGGTGTGTCGTTGGATAGGTAATTTAAAAAAATTGGGGGTGTGACAAGACCATTTTTCGATCCAGGGTTCCGTTTGTGAAATATTAAGCTTAAAATAGTTAATTTTTGTTAAACTCAAGTGTCTCCACCCCCTGCCAGCGAAACGTGGTTGTATTTATAGAAGTGGAAAAAATCACTGCAGTAGTATATACAATGAAAAGAAAAACTGTCACAGCTAAGTAGGCTTTACAAGTTAACGAGTCCAGATCGCGCCAAACTTTTAGTCCCCTCTAAACACGGGGCGATTCGCATCAGCAGGAACAAAATGTATGGGCCGTTCTTGGGAAGAGCAACTTCCTACTAGAAGTTTGGTGCGATCTGCATTAGTCGAAAAACTTATAAAATGTACTTGGAGAAGAACTCCGCATATTGTGCAGGGCAACTACGGAACCCTATACTGCGCGTGGCCCAAGACGCACTTGGCTGGTTTTTTTTCTACCATCTACCAACATCACATACAACCCGGTCACATTATCTCGAGACCTCGCTGGAATGCGAACCACCCGCCCCGTTCTCCTTTCACCTCCCCGCGCTCGCCACGCTCGTATGGGCATGGGCTCATATCTGAGCGCCGACGCGACGTGACGTCATCGACGCCAGGTCTCGAGATAATGTGACCGGGTTGTAATTTATTATGACACTTTGACAACTGTTGTAATCATGAAGTTTATTAATTAAATTATTATTTCAATGCATGTGCTCGTAAAGGCCCACTTTTTATGCATCAAAACCGAACAGAAAGTCGATTATTTTGCCCTAGGGCTTTATTATTATTATTTTTTTTAATTTGTTTGCAATGGTTGGCTAACCTGCAGCCTTTCCTGTGTACCATAGATGTTATACTTTTTTTCCACTGTTAAACGGCTCTGGATACAATCCTTTTGAGCCAATCATAATTTAAAGTTCACAAGATTATATTTGTTTTCATTTCCTCACACTATGCATTGAAAAACGTAGTATGATATCGTCCTCGTGATTTATTCCTTTTGGCCCTTGTAGCATAAACTACTATTACATGCGGCTTGAAGAGTGAATAGAATATAATAGAAAAATGTTAATAATAATACATACAGTACACGAAACGACACGATACAAAAATACACAAAGAAATTATAAGCACAAAAATGTTTAAACATAATTCTAAATAATATACCTACAAAAGTTGCCGCATGTACTGTAAAATACTAAGCTGGCCCTGGCTCAGCAAATGTTGGAGATTTATCTCCAACGCTGGTTTTCAGCTAGTACTCCTTATAGTACTCGTACCGACCTATTGATAAATTTGTCGAATGTTGACTTGCTCATTTAAAAACTAAATAAATATTAAGTTTAATTATAAAAGTACGATGAAAGTTATTTTAAGGTGTCCAATTTCCATGTACTCAGCCAGATAGCGCGCCTATTTACATGCGTATATTTATAAATGGTTATCGCAATAATAAGCAGTAATAAAATTAAAATTAATTAGTGCTGATCCTTTTGAAGGGACAATAAATGGGAACGATATTTCAATTAAAAAGTTGACTTTGACGTAAGTAGTCTAAGTGGGGGTGGGATATTGTTCCAGCATTTGTACCGAAAGTTATAGTACGTTTCAAATACCAAGGCCCCATTGCACTTTAGACGGTCATTAGGCGTTAACAATAGGATTAGTGATAACAAAAGATACCTGGCCAGATACGCGTGCCAATTTGAAGTGCTCCAAATTAGATAACAAAAGGCAAACATTATGAGCCCCATTGTTAAGTTTCTAGTGCAATAGGGCCTTGGTATTTGAAACGTACTTTATCTTTTGTTATCACTAATCCTATTGTTAATGCCTAATGACCGTCTAAAGTGCAATGGGGCCTTGGTATTTGAAACGTACTTTATCTTTTGTTATCACTAATCCTATTGTTAATGCCTAATGACCGTCTAAAGTGCAATGGGGCCTTGGTATTTGAAACGTACTTTATCTTTTGTTATCACTAATCCTATTGTTAACGCCTAATGACCGTCTTATACCTAAGCCGTAGTTTTGTGAAGGAATGAGCACTAGACACCCAGTGATGTGTGATTGTTGTTGACTATATGCCAACCGTTTGGTTCTTAGGATGACACTCGTCTTGATAATGCCGAAATTGTATCAGTGAAACAGTTGGCATTTCATGTTTTAATCTGATCAGGTTTTAACATTTAATTTTATATTTTTTCCTATAAATATAATATATTTCCTATAAATATTGCGGTCATGGGAGCGAAATTTCAAGTTTCTATATCTACTGGAAATGCCGTATATAAAAATGCTTACCAGAGCATTTTTTATGAAAATGATTATGTAAAAGGCAATTAAGTTTTTTGCGTTAAGCCGATGCGTAAAAGTTTTAGTCTCCGTGTTACTCCATATGCGAAAAAACCCTCAGTGCGAGTGGGACGGAGTCGTGTAAAAGAAGCAAAAAGTCGGTTTTTATTAATATAAAATGTACTATGCTATTTTATCAAAAATATTTTCAAGGAGACTTTACAAATGCATAATACTCACATTTTTAATGCAATTTCACAATAAAATTAGTTAGGATTTCAGAGTTACAGAAAAAAATTAATATAATAGAGAATAATAATAGAGGTATTTTCGGAATTAAATTCTATCAAGAAAATTTCATCCAATCGCGTTTTCCTTCAGTGAGAATCTTAATCAAATACTTAATAAACATTTACCCAAAAATGAAATAAGTAGTTGACGTTGTAGTGGAGCAAATGGATTCGAAATAACTCCATTTTTATTTTGGTATCGCCTTAAGTTAGAAGCCTGATTTTTTTACATCATTATGCGCCTGTATACTTCTGTAGGATGTATGATCAGTTTCAGCTTGATATCTCACACGGGGCCCGAGTGAAAGGGTCTTGCGAGACGGACAACAAAGTGAACCTATTAGGGTACCGTTTTTTTTTTTCATTTTGAAGTACGGAACCCTAAAAACCAGAATTAAATAAAGATAAACAATTTACTCAGTCAATTGCTAACTGCTCTGTTAGTGAAAAATAATGGGTAGAAGTGACGACCAAGTCTAGTTACAACTGGAGAGACCTTTCCCCTTTTTTTTTTTAAACTCTGTTATGCAGTATTTATCCAACAATGTAAAAGAATGATTATAAAAATTTGCTTAAATAAATATAATTTAAATCAATCATAAATCATTCAAATGTGATATGTTTTATTCAATAACATTTCAACTCCAAACAATAATAAACTAAGAGAGCCTTAAAATGTTACACACTCACACACTACAAATGTTTCACATACACATACTAAAAATATTCCACACTCACATACTAATAATGTTTCACACTCACATACTCAAAATGTTCCACACTTACATACTCAAAATGTTCCACACTCACATACTCACAATGTTCCACACTCACATATCGAAAATGTTTCACACTTATATACTAAAACTCGAAGCAAGAATTAAATGTTTTTCAAAACTATGTTTAACAAAAATTTGACATCATTTATCATGCTACAACTACAATAAAAGACTGGTTTTATCGCTGCATACTTAGTGGAGTTCGTTTGTGAACGAATATAACATGCAAAAGTGTTGCTGACCACAGTATTTATGAGCCCAACCTCTAGATGAGGTATCAAAAAAAAAACTTGAGCATCAATAAATATTACCATATGTAAATGTGAAATTCATTGATTATTTTTCGATTGACTGGGTACACAAATATGATCATTCAACGGCTGAAATTTTATTCCTTAGAATTCAAGAATATTACTCTTTTTACGCTCAAATAACCTTAAACTATAGTAATTTGACCGGTTTATGTTACTTTGGGCCAAGGAACGAGGACTTTATAAACCTGTTCATTAATCCAGAAAAGTCTTTATCTACTCTCATACTGCAATAAGACAATTGCAACATCAAAAGCAGTTTTATAAGTACCTACATTGTTTATCCGATGTTATAATATTACATTATAACACCGCGATTCTACGCTGCGATTGGCCCAATTTATTATAAAACCGATAGAGACCCAATCAACAACAGGGGTACTAGCATGAACTTGGTATCGACTCGACATCGATTCGATAAATAAAAATGTACACTCTTATTTCATTGCAATAAGGGTTATCGTTAAGAAATTTATCGATTCTATCTGTCAAATTTATCTAATCGACGCGTACGTGCTCGCATAGCAGAGACGATAAATAAGTCTTGAGCCACGCCTCCCTTATCCTGATTGACCTTCAAGGCAGCATTACCGGGACAACGCACACGAATGTTCTTCTTCTCATTTTTCGTGAAATTGTTAGTTGAGAATATTATAAATAAAGCGATAGTTTTGATGGTCGTAGATAAAGTATTGTGTGTAACTGAACATAGTTAGATATTGGGACATTCGTGCAAAATTATTGTGAGCAATGTCTCAAATGATGTCACATTTGCACAAAATACTATTTAAGGTTTAACAGACGTAGATATACAACCTCCACCATCTGCCGTTAAAACAAATTCTTTAGAAAACATCGTGATATATTGTGCTTAGTCCGCACGTGCCGTCTCTAAAAATCCGGCGAATCTTTGCCAGAAACGAGATTTTCAGCTTAGAGCTGAAGTGGTCTTACAGTGATGCTGAAATCTTTTCCGATGTTTCCACGAGGCGTCCCAAACCCAAAAGCGCATACTTTGCTAAGATTCAGCCAAAAGCTCTGAGCGTTTCTTTATTTTGTTCAAAAGCAATGAAAGTAGGTGAAAGCTCTACGTTGTTAAAATAGCGTTCATGCTTGTAGAATTTAAAGAGGATTGCTAAAAAGGAAGGTTCCATGATACATTTTGAAAACTTTTACTTTTGTCGAATTTAAACAAAATTTGGCAGCAGTAATCTTATAATCCGTATCTCCCACCGCGCATCCTACCCACATTAATTGTGCAGTGCACACCTACTTCTACTTGCCTTCTCATAACTAATTTATGTTGTTACAATTAGCCTTGCTAATCCTACTATTGCCATAGATTATTATATTAGTTACTTGATTGCCCTAACAGTTGCCTATTAATTCTAAAAATAGAGAATTCTCCAAAATAATGTTTTATTATTATATTTTTCAATGCAAGTGCTCGTAAAGGCCCACTTTTTATGCATCAAAACCGAACAAAAAGTCGATTATTTTGCCCTAGGGCTTTATTATTATTATTTTTTTTTAATTTATTTACAATGGTTGGCTAACCTGCAGACTTTCCTGTGTACCATAGATGTTATACTTTTTTTTCCACTGTTTACCGGCTCTGGATACAGTCCTTTTGAGCCAATTATAATTTAAAGTTCACAAGATTATATTTGTTTTCATTTCCTCACACTATGCATTGAAAAACGTAGTATGATACACGGGCGTAAAAGCAATAAATTACTCGGTTACGTTTAAAACACTCGCTACGCTCGTGTTTTAAATCGTCCTCGTAATTTATTCCATTGCGCCCTTGTAGCATAAACTACTATTATGAAACTCTATATATCTAAAGGGTCTTATTAAGTTGGTCAATGATAACTTCCTAAATAATGAAATATTTGTAATTTTCAGTTTTTTTTTCTATATTTTGCTATAAGATCTACCTGTAAACGAAATTTCAAGTTTCTAAGTCAACTGGAAGTGCCCTATGGGTTTTGATTCCCTTGCGGGTGTCAAAAATTTGTATAAAATTGATTATGTAGAGTGCAAAACTTTTTTTCGAAGCCCGATTTTTTACAGAACCCATGGGGCCGTAAACTTCTTTTGGAAGTTTTCAGTTTCAACTTGATATCTCATACGAGGTTCGAGCAAAATGTTCATGATGGACAGACAAACAGATAGACGGACAACAAAGTGATCCTAAAAGGGTTTCGTTTCTTCGTTTTGAGGTACGGAACTCTAAAAAAGACCGAAATAGACCTCCTTACTTATTCCTCATACATATCTTTATTTTGTTAAAAATAAATACCGGTCAACTGTGAGTAGAAGGTTTCGTGTCGTTCTAAAGGTTGTCTGGAAGAAATCGCTATAAATGATAAGGCCACCAATTGTTACCTTCTTTCATAAGTTTGTTCTTTTACCTGATTTATTTATTTTGGTGTATAATAAAGAGTATTTGTCTTGTCTTGTCTAATTGTTAATAGGCATGAACTAAATAGTTACAAAAATTACAAAATTAATTCTATAAACAGTTTAGTTTCATACACTTACCTACAAAATGTATAAAACAAAACTGCAAAACTAAGTTGATCACGTAATATTCCACATACATAAAATTATAGTCCATGTCCACATAAAATGAGAAATTAATAACTTTCGGACTTTCCTTAATTTGTACCAGGAGACCTACTTACTTGTACCAGGAGACCTACTTACTTGTACCAGGAGACTTACTTGTGAACGTAATTGCAAGTATCTAAGTTAACGGTAAAAGTGCCATATAGGTTTTCATGGTGAGCCAATCTATTATGAAATTGATTAGGTAAAGGTACAGTTGCCATACGTCCGGAATTTTCCGGACATGTCCGGAGTGCGGGGTGAATTCTAGGATGTCCGGAATTTTCAATTTTTACACAAATTATAAGTTATAAAAATATAAAAATGTTTTTAATTAAATCAACAGCAACAGTACCTACCTACAATACATTCAACAAAATTATAATTTTCATAAATGAATTTATGTAAATGTACAATTGTACAATGTACCATTTTGGTCATAATTTTTTTGTAAATATTTTTTTATTTAGGGCTCCCAGATATACTTCTGCATCTTTTATAATAGTTTTGTGAAACATTTCACACGTCACACAAGTCGCAGCTTTAAAATAAGTATCAAATATTGTTTAATTTATTATTATTGTATTATATATATATTATTATTGTTGGATATAGTATATTTTATTAACAGGTACATAAATTAAACTTAAATAACATTAAAAATTAAAATCTAAACTAAATAATCTACACAAGGAAAAATTCTACAAGCTACACCTATCTAAAACAAAAATATAAGGAGGTGACACCTACATTATCAACATATCTTAATAACAAAATAAACCACTAAATTAAATTTAAAAAAATGTCAAGGTCATCGCTACCACGGGGCAGGGTACCTAAGGCGCTGGCGGCATTACCATGCTGAATAGCGAGGCTTATTCTTGGTCTTTAAAATTATATAAGAAACCGACATGCTGCGAAATTAGAACATTTAAAGAAAATGTCTGGACTCCGGTTTTTCTTTTTTGACATGGTAAGCCTACGTAAAGGTAATCTTTTTTATGTTGAATTAGAAGCCTGAATTCTTAACAGCACCAACTATAGGCCCGTAGACTTCTGTAGGAGGTATCAGTTTCTACGGGGCCCGAGAAAAGGGGTTTTGACAGACAGACCGACGGACAAAATTCTCTTCAAATTCAAATTCAAAAGTCTCAAATTCAAAAGTCTTTTTAATTTTTTTAATCATTAAAAGATTTTATTTTTTTTGTCTTTTATTTATAACACTCTTGTACATTTACATAGATATTTAAAACACATTTTTACATAGAAAACAGACATTGTATACAAGGCGGTACTTATTGCTAATAGCTACACCAGGTAACCTTTGAGTAGAACGAAAAGATATAAAAAAAAAACTAACGTGAAATTGTAAATGCTAACAAATTATCTGAGGGCTATTTTAACTAAACTTACATAACGCTAACATTATAACAGAATATATATTTTTATTGGTTTTTTAAAAGATAAGAATTTAAAATTGACCGGGATCAGCAAAAAAAATAGAGAATTCAATAAAGAACCTCAACAATTAAACTACAATTCTAGCAGTGAATATACGAAAGAGTATTAAAATTCTGACAAAGAAATCCAATTTCAGTCAGCGTCCAGTGATAAATAAAATCCTCGCTTTATGTCAATTCTCTTCAACAACCGTTGAAACTGATATCCGGATTCTAGCTTTGCTCCAAGTCAATTTGCCTTTGATAGACAACCAGAAACTAAAACTGGTCTAGAAAATCCAAATTTATCTCCATACTTAATGGCCGGTCGAAATATATCGCTGATTTGCGACCAAAATCTACGAATGGAGATCGTTAGAGTAGCATTTTTTTGTTTTCGACGGAAATTAGCAGTTTCTCGCCTGATATTTATACCATGGAGATTGACCGTGGTCAAAAGCTCCAAGCGTAATCTTAAACTTGTTTATACTTATTACTTGCTAAACGGTGCTGAAGGAAAACACCCTGAGGAAACCTGCATACCTTAAAAAGCACGTATTTGTGCCTGAAAAACGGCGATAGGGCTCACCACCCTACAAGTTACCTAATACCTGTACACCCAACAGGAGCGTACTGAGTGTGGACTGTGACTTACATGTCACAGTCCACACTCAGTAACACCTCTGACACCACCTCGGGGATTCATGTCGTGACGACATGTTTATTTATAATTTATCTTGCAAATTATGTATTTACTTATTACATTTTAGGAATATTAACAGCGGTCGTTACAAAACAGGAAGTTAGATTACTTTAAAAATGCCAATTGAAAGTTTCCGCTATTAGTGATAGGTAATGTTAAACATAAGTGAAAAGTTAACAAAAGTAAGACAACTAGTCATATCACACATAACTATTAAATCTGCTTAGAAATATATCATAACATAACGCACCCACCAATGACATGACATAGATATTTAATATTACACATTAAAAATCGTTGAGCAAAGAATCTTTAACACTAATCAAAGTCTTCTTGTAGGAGTTCCACTATTTTATTTCTTTAATTATTGCGACTAGTTTCGTCTATTTGACATCGTCGGGCTGATATTAAAGAAATAAAATAGTGGAACTCGTACAAGAAGACTTTGATTAGTGTTAGAATGAAGTTCCATCAAGGATGAAGTTCAATCAAATTAGAATTTGTATTAATATTGAAATATATATATACATAGAAAGAAGAGTTTAAATAAATATCGTTTATTGTTATTTAGTATACATATAAATAACTAATATTCACATACACACACACACCCTCACACACACCCTTACATACGCACCCTCACACTCACTACAAAGTAATAGAATAAGTTAAGTTACTTTAATTTAATTGCATTGTATCTTTACTTGTCATTTTTAACTATATATAAAAACTAAAAAACTGTGTGTAAGAGCGGGGTCTCCTAATACAAGTATTTACGTACTTAAAAGGAGTCTCCAACCCAGCTATGTTAAACCGCTTTGAATGATAAAGAAAGATTTTTGTATTTTTTTTTTGTTTTTGTATTGTAAGGAGTCACACCTTACAGTATAAATTATTACTAAAAGAATCTTTAATTATGATCAGTAGCGTGCACAGAACTTTTTTCCGGAAAAGCGATCAGGTCAAGTACGACAATAAAATAAATATGAAAAATTTTTAATAACTCTTTGAAAAAAAAAAGTTTGTATGACGCCAGGGTAGGCACTGCCTTTCCTATAGTGAACATTTTCATACAAACTTTTTTTTTCAAAGTGTTATTTAAATTTTTTCATATTTTTTTTATTGTCGTACTTGACCTTTTGATTGCTTTTCCTTTTGATTGATTTGCTAAATTGATTATTTTGCCCTAGGGCCTTATAATAATTTTTTTTTAATTTATCTACAATGGTTGGCTAACCTGCAGCTTTTCCTGTGTACCATAAATGTTATACTTTTTTTTCCCCCTGTTTTGTGTCAATCATAGTTTAAAGTTCACGAGATTATATTTGTTTTCATTTCCTCACACTATGCATTGAAAAACGTAGTATGATACACGGGCGTAAAAGCAATAAATTACTAATTATGCTCGTGTTTTAAATCGTCCTCGTAATTTATTCCTTTTCGCCCTTGTAGCATAAACTACTATAAAAAACGAACCAATCTTCACAGTTTTACGATCTAAACTATTATTATTTGCTCAGAGGAAATCTGCTCGCTGATTGTTTGTCACAGTTGTCTGTCAGGAATCATTTCGCGGGTAACTGATGATTCTCACTGATGGTCTCCTCCTCCCTCCCAAATATATATTATTTATAAGAGTGAGATGACCTGCTGTCAGTGAGCGCGGATGGAAAGTTTTTGGCAAATGTGAGATGGGCCGAAAAAAGTGTAAGACTTCGACCGATAAACACTTTTGCGTGGTTGCGTGTTTACAAGCGTATGTGTATCTATTAGAACCTAAAGTATGTTTATTAGTAATGTGCAGTACAAATAAATTTTTCAAATAGATGATTTCACCAGTAATTCATGAAATAAAAATTAATAAATATTAATATTAAAAATTAAAAATACAATAATATTACTGAAGTATAGACGTGCAGTGTGTACCAACAGGAACTTCGTTCTGAGTGTCCCACGAAACCTCTCGTGTTTATTTGGATGTCAGTTATATTATAACAGACAACGTGGTATTTTTATTTCTAAAAAAAAATTATATATTTCTTGAATCTAAGGTGCACTGAAACTAGGAGACTGTTACTCCCTTATTACTATTAGTTGCTCTGTGCTTATGTCCTTCAAAAGTGCAGCCTTAAACTTGAGCGGCTATCTTTAGTAACATGAATCGATTATGTTAAGGGTCCGTATAAACTCAACGGCACAACGACCAATTAACATTTTTACGTTGCGCAGTGGTTAATATGTTTAGTAAAAATAATATAGGATATAATTGTGAGAAGCATATATAACAAAAACGCATTTTTTAAGTTCAATTGATAGAAGAACAGTAAGTTTTTTCACTAAGATTATGTTTATTTTGCGAAATCCATCGCTATGAATACTTTAAATATTATTAGAGTGCAATACAAACTAGAAAAAATCATTTTTTTTCATATTCTTGTCTTTGGGTTTGTTTCTGATTGATCTTTTCTAGTTTGTTGTTCACTCTAACAATATTTAAAGTTTTTTCACTTTTTAAAGAGCCTTGCTCAGTTCGTGCAACTAATTTGTACAAAAAATTAATGAACAAAATAAATATATAATAAAATTAAAAGAATAAATTCTTTATTTACCAGACATAAATCCAAAATTACAATTAAATTATAAGTTAAGTTTATAGGAATTACGTTCAATTAAATAATATAAGATTAGATTAGATATAAACATGATCAATAACACGAACAAAAACACGAAAACACAAACAAAAATTTTCTTTTACAAATAAGGAAGCAAAACTTATATGGTACTTTCGCCATAGTTTATGTAGCGGGCTTGCTTGCCATTCTCTCACCGCAACAATAGTTAATGGTGTTCTTAGATGCACCTCGTAAGTGTATCTTAGAATATTTTTACTCATAAACTCATAAAACTCAGTTTTTTGTGAGCGCGGCAATTATTATAACAATTTGTGGCGCGGGTTTCTCTGTTGTTGTAACAGCCAAGGCACGAAACGCGCTATGAGTTCACTGTTGATTGATGCAAAATGAGGTGCTCAATCTGACATTATATGTACCCTTAAATCTGAGCGGCTATCTTTGGTTACATGAATCGATTATGCTAACGTGATTTTTTGCATGTGTGTGGAAGGCAATTTTCCAAGAGGCTGGCCTTTGCAGTTTTCGCTTCCAGCACGCCCGTCCGTCCATCATGAAGAAGTGTATCGATGTGAAAAGCACCATATACGTGTTAGTAATACGGTCGATATTCGTTTGTATCGGGGTGACTTCAACTTGCATGAACAGCTTCACGGTCACTGATCAGCATCGATGCACATCACATAAATCAATATCAAGCTGACGACTAAGGCTATTAAAACATACCTTATCTATTTATGATGATAAAATGATTATTTTGTTCTTTACGCAAGTTTGCACATATATATAAGTTTTTGCAGGATATCCTTTTTCATAAATCTCTTTCAAAAACTTGAAATTAACTAATAAAACTTCAATGGTATAATTCCAGAAATATTATTTGCAACAATTCGACTAAACAAACGTGCTCGGTAAGGCACGTGCTCGGTAAGGCACGTGGTCGGTAAGGCACGTGCTCGGTAAGGCACCTGCTCGGTAAGGCACGTGCTCGGTGAGGCACCTGCTCGGTAAGGCACCTGCTCGGTAATGCACGTGCTCGGTAAGGCACGTGGTCGGTAAGGCACCTGCTCGGTAAGGCACCTGCTCGGTAATGCACGTGCTCGGTAAGGCACGTGGTCGGTAAGGCACCTGCTCGGTAAGGCACCTGCTCGGTAATGCACGTGCTCGGCAAGGCACGTGCCATTCATAAACTGTGAAGAACTAGTATTGATACTTCTAATTATCTCAGAAAGGAAATTACTTATGTATGTCTCAGGTAAATTGTCAAAACCGTGAAATTAAAATTTCACTGTGTTCGGTCAAGTTTATAAAAATCTAACAAAAAACCACCGTGGAATTATAATTCCAGGGCTTTGAAAATTTACCTGCGCCATATACATTACATTTTTATTTACACTGTGATGAACGAACACCGCATTTATCCGTCTTTTACATTTTACATTAATCGATAATTCGCGAATTATAGCCATTATTGATAAATTATTGTTTAAGTCAATCCTTGAATTAATAAGTGAATAATAAGATGTTGTTAAACTAACATTTACCTCGGCCAAAGGCTAAGCCTGGCAATACAACGAGGTAATGTCGCCAGTATCTTGGGGACCCTTCCGCAGGGCAGCAATTTAGACCAAATTTTCAGTTTATGAATTAAATGTCAGGTAAGTTTATTATTATTATTATTATTTTGAGAATTTTTGATCTCGTCTCTCCCTCTTGGCCAAAAGAATTTAAAGAGAGAGAGACGGTACATCCCTCGGCAGAAGCACAGTCGACCGAGGTTCAGAGCCCCAGGGAAAGAAACCGGCGAACGATGCGAGCAGTATCGAGTAGAACCGCCTTCTGCATCCGCGCTGGAAGCGAACTGCCGCGGAATCCCAA
The DNA here is from genome assembly GCA_934047225.1 of Ypsolopha sequella. NCBI lineage: Eukaryota > Metazoa > Arthropoda > Insecta > Lepidoptera > Ypsolophidae > Ypsolopha > Ypsolopha sequella. The sequence goes on from OW203985.1 coordinate 3,071,175, forward strand.
CCGTCTCAGGTTGGTTTCGAGACTGGTTGGTATTAACCCGTTCGCGGATAAAACAACTGGGATTATTTCGGTGGATGCCACGCCCCACATGTCGGTAACCTCGTGAGCCAGGTCGAGATACTTCCTCCTCTTCTCGGTTTCGGCTTTTACGAGGTTCTCATCGTGTGGGATTGTGATATCCACCAAAAACACCCGAGACTGCGCCCGGTCCATCAACACGATATCAGGTTTATTCGTGAGAATAGTCCTATCCGTGATGACAGACCGATCACAGTAGAGCTTGGCGCGGCCGTTTTCTAGTACTGGCGCCGGTGAGTACTTGTAATATGGCACCTTCTGATTTATGAGGTCGTACTTGTGGGCGAGTTCTTGATCAAGGATTTTGGCTACTTGGTTGTGTCTGTGCAGATACTCAGTGTTGGCAAGAGCGGAAAACCCGGAAATAACATGTCGGAGAGATTCTCCAGGATGGGCACATGCCCGGCAGATGTCCTGGGTCCCATCCTTGATAATGTATTTCCGGTAGTTACGCGTCTTGATCACCTGATCTTGTATTGCACAGACAAAACCCTCGGTTTCCCCGAAGAGGTCACCAAAGCGCAGCCAATGCATGGAGGTTTTTTTGTCAACGTGAGGCTCGTGAAGGGCCTTGTGAAACCTCCCGTGCAATTCCTTTCCTCGCCACACGGACTCTCGTTCAGCGGTGCTAAGTACAACCGGGTCGCGCCATTCTTCGCTGGCTAAGGACAAAGGGGTGAGTCCTTTATCACATGCCACGACTTCTTTATGGATTGCATCATCCATTTTCGACAGGAAATAATCCCTGAGACTGCATATTTCACGGTTGTGCATAGCCTTGGCGTTTAAAAGGCCTCGACCATAATAATAATAATTATTATTATTATTGTACAATTTTCTTAATTAGGTTTATTTTTTAGGCATTTTAATCTTATAGTAGTTTTAGTTTCAACTATTTTTTAAGTTGTATTGTAATTAATTATGTTGATTGTTTATGAATATACATTTACTTGTATGGTCGTAATCTACACATGCGAGGATACCCTGACTGTCTGACCGTCTATCAACGCCATAGGCACTAATTCTATGATCAACGCCTACACTAAATATACGGCTGGACCTAGGAACATGAAGTATGGACTGTACATGGGTTCCTTTTATGACGTAGATATCAGCTAAGAAGGGATTTTAGGGAATTGCCATCGAGAGAAACGGTATTCACGTGAGCAACGCTGCATGGCATCGGTGTCTGATAGTTTTATTTTATAAATGTAAAAATTTCTGATGATGATATGTCATGTCATGTCATGTGTCATGTCATGTCATGTGTCATGTCATGTCATGTCATGTCATGTCATGTGTCATGTCATATCATATGTCATGATGATGTGTCATTATCTCATCAAAGTTTTGACGTAGACGTGCCTTAAGGTTAAACGATAGTGCCAATTTCCATACAAAATTAATTAACCAAGATCAGCTGAAGTACAAATTTTAGCTTGTATTTATCACTGTATTTTATTACATTTTAATACAAGAATGTCGCGTATTTAAATAAAAGTTATATTTTACAACAATAATTGGGTTATTTTAGCTTTTAAAGTTCAGTTAAATGTCCATCATTTTACGTGTGTAGTTGTGGATGTCATACTATAAAACTGTTAGATGTGTGTGCATATGCTTTACGTGTGTGCGGTTTAACTACATGACGATTTCGCATGATTAGATTGCGTACTAAATTGTACTTAAATTTCACGCCAAAAAAAAATACTTCAATAGCATAAGTGATATACTGTTTGACTACAAATCATAAGGTACAGAGTTCGATTCCTGTCACATGTATTTATTTTGTTTTTGTTTTGTCTATTAATATTGATTCCAGAATTGTAAATAAAAATAAAAAGTATTTATTGGATTTATTCCTTCACTTGTGCCAAAATAAATTCTTTCGTGCCCAGCCGCTGTTCGTGCCTAATTAAAAACCGACAGATGAACAAAGTGATTTTACATAATAAGGGTTCATTTTTTCGCGATGAAATAATGAACCGGTCATGTGCAAGTCAGATAGGGTTCCGTATTGAAAATAGTAGGTAGGTACTTAAAGTTTTGCCAGTAACTGATTATCAAGACAAAAAAAAGAATTGGTTGCAAGTACATACTTACCTACCAATTATATTTACAAAAGAAAAAAAACCGCGGCTAAGTTTTTAATTAATAAAAAAAATATAATAAAAGAAAAAATGTTGTTTGTGAATTTCTTAACCGCTACATTTTTCCTGCAATCTTTGCAAAATAATCTATTATTGTGATTTACTTATATTTTATTTTATCACTAGCCTTTTGCCCGTAGCTCCGCCCACGTTTATTCAACTCTTCCCCGTTTTCGGGTTTGGCGTTATTTTATGAATAAATAAAATAAAATAAAAAAAACACAAAAAGTGACGTCGTCCTCGGAGATTAGAACTTCCGGCTTCTTGCGTCCTTAACGAACGCTTTTCGGTCCGAGCTGAAAATAACGTTCTAGGTAATCTCTCGTCAGGATAAATACTTAGTTATCAAGCTTTATTTCGCTTTATATCCTATATCGTAACAGGGAGAAGGGTATTCGCAGATAAACAGGGCGGCAAATCGGTATCCACACGGGTGTTCAAATAGGTAGCGGCGAGCCTGGTTACATGCAGCAGGGACAATCGTCTTTCATTCAAGCCGCCATTATCGAGCAATGTCGGCAAATATCAAAGGGACGGCACGCGCGGCCGGCGACGACTCTGTGTTGCCATAAACATAGATTTATCTGTACTTTTAGGGATTTAGGAACATTTACAGAAAACAGATTGGACCAGTTACGTACGGAGAAACGAGTTTGTACGGAGGTTTTTTTTATTTAGCGCTAAAAGTTTTGGGAGAGATTCGGAAGCTTCATAGAGGTAGGGACTTTAATTATCCTTTTCGTACCTAAATGTTGAATTTTCAACATTATTTTCAGTTTGTTTGTTAAAAATAATCGCTAATCTTGATAGATTTCATAGTTATTTACTCGTATAAATATTGTTTAAAATATGGTACAGAATTTTTAGGTCGGTCAGATTAATAAGTTTTTCGATTAATAAGTTTGTTTTTGAGTATGAGTATGGCAACACTAACTTCGTACGCTTTCGCTACGTTTGTTCGTTTTTGTTTCCGATTGCAAAGGTTTTAGGTACCACATTTTGGCTAGTAAGTAAATAGGTACCTAGTTACTATCTTTCAGCACGGACACTACACAGACCCAATCCCTACTAACATTTTATTTTTCGAAATTCGTCATACTGATTACTTACTTACCAAGCCTCGAGTATTAATTTATATATTATTTTATATTAATTATAAATATATACTTATAAAGTACATAACTATGATTTATATGACCAAATTCATATTGGAGACCAGTGATGTAAAGTACCTATCATAAATATTTTTTTTATTCATATCGCTGTTGGAGACACGATAAGTCGTCAAGATCAAGGTTCAATGACCCGTTTTACGAAATACGAAAAATATTTTTTGTTTTCCTATACAAATTCATGGTCTACCCCGAGTCCCGAGTCCCCGACTCAGTATAGAAAGCCTAAATTGTATTTTCCGTATTTCACAGAAAGTAGGGTAAGTAATCGAACCTTGTTACTGATCTGATCACTTATAAAGTCTCCAGTATGCATTTGGTCATATAAAACAAAGTCACCTATTCACCTTATTATACAGGCAAATTCATAATGAAGACCCGGTAACTTCAGCGATTTATACAACAACAACATATCGTCACGACATGAATCCCCGAGGGGGTGTCAGAGGTGTTCCCGAGTGTGAACTATGAATTGCAAATCACAGAACACACTCGGTATACCCGCATTTCATCGAACATTATTTTATACTTTTAAGTATATGTATAGATAGACACATAGGCTCCAAAACAATTAGATGAACTGGCCAACCAATAATCACCTCTGTAACAAGGCAATAAAGTCTATTCGTTACTTACTTACTATTGATTACTTACAATCCGGTCTATGTACTTTTACGCATTGTATTATGAAAATTAGAGTGCATTATGTTATGTTTATGTTGTTCAAGAACAACCCCGAGAGTCTCCAGTATGAATTTGGCTACTCAAATATCAATCAGTCACCTTATTTAGCGAGATGGAGTCGTCCCAGTTACGACGAAGTTATGATAGGTTCTAACAGATGGCGCTAGTTTATTTAGTATTTTTTAAAAAATTGCAGCATTCGTTCGTAAAATTTATTAAAGCTTCATTAGAGCTTTTTTATTTTTGTATGATTTTATAATGGATAAAAATGTGATTATAATCTTATTATGCTTATATCATTGCATATATCAACAGCATTATTTATGTAAAATAATTTGTTTATTACCTGCAAATATTATGAATTTAAAAAAAAAAGTTTGGTACATCATCTCTCTCAATTCCCGGGTTTCTCCCATAATTCAATGTTTTTTTCCAATCTAAAAGTAGTTTGCTTGAAAGGATGTAATTGTAAGTACACCTTACATGATTCTTCAGAAAGTCACATCATCGAATAATTTTCTTGAATTTGATGGAAAATAATCATTTTGATGGATCAAATAAAAAAACAAGTAGGTAATTTTGAAATATTTCACAAAAATGGAAAAAGAAAACATTTGTAGTGATGTGGGATCGATCCTTGCTCGAGCAGATCGAAATTCCACAGGTGTAACCATTAGACCAATCAATCTCTACACGGCGCCTTGAAATTAACAATTAATTTATATATAATTTCATTGTGTATGTGTGCGTGCATAGCTACGACAAAACAGCAAATTTTAAGATTGTTTGGGCCCGATGTAGAAACATACAACAGAAAATGACACAATTCTGCCTTTATAAAATAATTAACACATTAAAACTGTCGCATCATACAACGGAGCGAAATATTTTGTTTGTTTACTATTTTTAAATACAAAAACCAAATTATAGTAATTATAGTACCGCAGCGCCATCTATTGACAGGAAACTTAGAATCAGGCACTAGTGTTTAACCTTAAATACACAGACTTTAAATGAAGTAATTTTATTCAAATCAAATTTTTGTTTTTTATTGAAAAAAGTTCAAAGAGAGAGATAAAGTCAAAATTGGCTGAAGAATGTAACAATAAAGTTCCTGTCCTTTCAAAGACACTAATTATAAAACAGAAAACAGAGTTTGTAAGACAGATTACAAGTTAAAATTTTGATGATTCCATTATAAAGTTTTGCTTTGAGGAATTAAATCGAGTTAAAATTTTATTGCTACTGTTACACTGTGCAGCTTTAAGCAACATTTGCTCCTAATTACCAACTTCCTTATTACAAAGAAATATATCCGATGAAGAGCGACTCAGCAATAAGTACTAATTGGAAAATGTATCAAAAAATCATTTCGTCACGACATACCCCGAGGGAGTGTCCAGCGCGGCAGGATATGAACCTGCGTCTCAAGATTGAGAGTAGTTCTAACTACTTACACAACTGATTTGAAAAATCAATCTTTTCTATTTGCTAAGTCTGTAGATTTTTTGTTGGCAAGTGAATATTTTACCGCAAAATGGCCTTTTGTTATCCTGAAGCAAAAACAACTATTTTCACAACGTAACTTCTGAGGAAGAACTATTAGCCTGTTCAACTCTTTAACCTCATTAAAACCAAACAAAATAAACTTCATGTTGGTTAAACCCCTTATTTAAGGCTTCTCCCAACGCCAACGACCTTGAAGACGGTTACTACTCTATAGCATTTTTAATAGAAGAAAAATACATAGGTAATCTACATAATACGAATAATAATGTTGTTTTTCCTGAATTTTTTTTTATATACAAAAGTAAAGTAAGAAAATTTTAATATTTGTTTTAATAAACGTGTTGTGGACAAGTACAAGTGTTTTATAAAAGTTTCACCAAGTGACGACAATCACAAACATCAACATTTTAGAAAATTTCAAGTTTTCCCTTATTGTAACAATATAACTGCTGCAGTTTTTATCGAAACAGAATAAAAATTTATAAACTTTTATACAAAATCGTATAAAATGATAAGGTTTTGAAAGTTAATTTTATTTTATATAAAATAAATTAAAAACACACTATTTTCGCACTTGTCAGCCGCAGCGACCGACGTAACAGCCATATTGCAGTGCGAGCTGATAAGAACTTTATTTTAATATGGTTATATTCGAAATTTCAACCACCATGAATCGAGTTGCTAATTTATCCAACGGCGCCACCTTAACATGTCGGCCACAGCTTCAGGCTTCGAGAGGCGCACCAAGCGGTTCTTCTTGTGACGGCGCCGGCGGAGAGAACAAATGTATGAAGTTGTATAGAGCCGGCCATGGGTCGCCGCTCGCGCGTCTTGTCCAGCTTCGAGTGACTTGCGCTCTCGGGATGGCGGTGTGCGGGGAGGCTTTGAGCGAGCGAGCGCGCTATACATCCGATGCGGTGGAAGGCACCGACGGGTATCGTGGCAGGGCAAAGCCCGTCGCATAAACCACCTGGAAGCGCAGCAAGAAGTGCCGCCAGAAGCCTGAAGTTGTGGCCCTGGCGTAACAGAGTAACAAAGAAGCCATCAATGTTTTAGCTCCGAGTAAACTGGTTAAGTATTTTCCGTTCCCTTAAGCATTTGTTTTGCTTCATGTTTGTATTTTTCCCGAGCTCCATCAGTCGATGTGCTATTTTAATACTTTCGAAGAATCACATCAAAGGAAATGAGACCAGCGACGAACTTTTATAATAACAGGAGTTCCAGGCATAAGTATATAGCAAAAGTTTTTAATGCCCTTGAAAATCTTTAGTTTCAGTAACAAATGTTTGTGTTCGGAGTTTTTGTCTAACTCCTCCCTTTGTAGTTCCGTTTTCCATCCATCCATCCTTCTATCAGCCCGTATTCGTCCACTGCTGGACATAGGCCCCCCCATATTACGCCTCTCTTGGCGGTCCTCAGTCATCCTCATCCAGCCGCCACCCACAACGTCTTTCAGATCGTCAGTCCAGCGGGCACGAGGGCGGCCTACGCTGCGCTTTCCTGTTCGTGCTCTCCATTCCAATGCCTTACGGCCCCAACGGTTTTCACGTCAGCGACAAATATGGCCAGTCCACTGCCACTTCAACTTACTAATTCGGCAGGCTATGTCGGTCACCTTCGATGTCTGACGGATATCTTCGTTTCGGATTTTATCCATCAGAGATATCCCAAGCATAGCCCGCTCCATAGCTCCACTCCGTTTTCATTTAAATCTAAATTATATTTTTTTATATGTCCGATGTGTGTGCCCTACTACTCGTCCTCATATTGCCAGTCCTTTGACTGGCACACGAAAAAACGATAAAAAACAAGCGGTGGGCATGACAAGTAGCATGGCGAGTCACGTAGCCACACTACATCTCTGCCTCCTTCCCTCACTACTTCCCACGCCACTGTCGATGCAACGTGTCGAGGCGCTTTTTGAATATTCTGCCATCTTGTACCTCTTGATGAGAAATGGGTCGGGGTGCGGTGTGGAGGAGAAGGGAAACAAATTTTAAGATGTGTGCAAAGTTTCATTGAGATCAAAGCCATCAGGACGTCACAAACACCTACAGTACTCCCAAAGTTATGCGCATACAAATGTCTATGTATATAAATGAATGTATTTTACAATTTTTTTTTTTTTAGCTGAGTTCGTCTGGGTTTGGCTAGTTATGACGAGACAAATTTACAAGTTCTCTGTTTTATGCTTATTGTTTTACGGCACACTGATTAATAATTTCAAAGTAGATATGGTTTAAATTTGTAAAGTTATGGCCGTGTAATGGCTGAGTCAATTGAGCTGAAGTTTTTTATTTATTAAAAAATATTTTGAAATGAAAAGGTAGTTACAAAAAGTAGGTGTATTTAGGTGTAGGAGACGAGTATTTCAAATGAAAACAACTAAGCTGCTTAATTTGTTAATGTGGATTTATGTTAAGCATCTGCTAATGACGTCGAGAATTATAAAGAGCTTCCAGGAATTGCTCGAAGAGTCAAAGGGTTAAAACTTTCAGCAAACCGGTTGAATAAAGCCTAATTAACCACTAGAACCGATCTGGAACCAAGTCGGATTGAAGTTACAGGTAATACCTAATTTGTAGCACGCAATAAATTATTGAATTGAATTATTTATAATGAATGGTATAGCCATGTTTTTCTTTTATTTTTCAAAGACAAATAAATTTATTTGTAAAAACACGAGTGAAATATAAAAGATGGTAAATGAAGAGCTTAGGTCTATCGCGTTTTAGCCTAAAAGGCATACAAATATTAGAGAGTTGACAATGGTGTCGATTTGGTGCAACACAACTTAACTAATTTGACAGGACTAACCTTATTTTGAGCGTTCTGTCTTTGTCTTTTCGATATAGAAAGAAAAAGACTGAACGCTCAAATTAAGTTTCCAACCATCAGCCTAGCTCGTCCATTGCTGGACATAAGCCTTTCCAGGACTTTGCCACCCCCGGCGGTCATCCTGGAAGAATTGCCAATACTCACACACGCTGGGCAGGCGGGTTGGTGAGCGCGGTGCCGGAACCCTCGCACCAGTGACGCCGCTGTCCGTCACCAGACTGTTCCATATAAGGCCCGGCTATTAGGTCCCAGGTTCATCGGTCCCAGGCATGGTGGGCCTCCTGGTTTTTTGCCTGTGAGCTGTCCTCTTACTCTCCCCAGAATTACTTCGAGGGGGTCTCCAAGTAAGATAGTGGTACCTCCACAGTCGAGCCCAGCATCAGCTCTACCACCTGTCGACCTTGAACAATTTGAATATTTAATTCTAATAAACAATAGTATAAAGTTACAGATCTAAACAAACTTTTATCACCCTGTATCCAAATTAGTAGCCTGCATAACAGAAAAGTTCTCCATTTAAATATTTTTTCAATGCATGTGCTCGTAAAGGCCCACTTTTTATGCATCAAAACCGAACAGAAAGTCGATTATTTTGCCCTAGGGCTTTATTATTATTATTGTTTTAATTCATTTACAATGGTTGGCTAACCTGCAGCCTTTCCTGTGTACCATAGACGTTATACTTTTTTCCCACTGTTTAACGGCTCTGGATACAGTCCTTTTGAGCCAATTATAATTTAAATTTCACAAGATTATATTTGTTTTCATTTCCTCACACTATGTATTGAAAAATGTAGTATGATACACGGGCGTAAAAGCAATAAATTACTCGGTTACGTTTAAAACAGTCGCTACGCTCGTGTTTTAAATCGTCCTCGTATTTAATTCCTTTGCGCCCTTGTAGCATAAACTACTATTAGAGTTCCCTCGAAAAGAAGATACCCTGTGAATTCTGGTGAGCATCGTTCGTTAAACTTGATTCTGGGTTTTTTTGGGCCGTGAATGTTATGTAAAATAACCTAAAGCTTAAATAATAAGTGTTCTTCTATGGGCTTTTAACTTGTAGTCTATTTTTTATATTTTTCATTTTAATAGAGTGAATAGTTATGAGAGGTAGATTAATACCACAAAACTTCAGCGGTGTTACTACAAAACGGTGTTTAACTTTAGACAGTGTTTAAATCTGTTGCTGTCACTTTTTTACGATATGAAAGAAAAGGCGACAACAACAGATTTAAACACTGTCTAAAGTTAAACACCGTTTTGTAGTAACACAGCAGATTTTTCGACCCTGTAAAGGTTACTAAATAAAATACTTGAATAAAAAAAAAAAATTTGGTCTACTGTAGTATTGAAACGGAACCCTAATTGAGCGAGTTGAACTCGCTCTAGGCCGATTTTTTTTATTATTTTTCAATGCAAGTGCTCGTAAAGGCCCACTTTTTATGCATCAAAACCGAACAGAAAGTCGATTATTTTGCCCTAGGGCTTTATTATAATTTTTTTTTATTTATTTACAATGGTTGGCTAACCTGCAACCTTTCCTGTGTACCATAAATTTTATACTTTTTTTTTCCACTGTTTAACGGCTCTGCATACAGTCCTTTTGAGCCAATCATAATTTAAAGTTCACAAGATTATATTTGTTTTATTTACTCACACTATGCATTGAAAAACGTAGTATGATACACGGGCGTAAGAGCAATAAATTACTCGGTTACGTTTAAAACACTCGCTACGCTCGTGTTTTAATCGTCCTCGTAATTTGTTCCTTTTCGCCCTTGTAGCATAAACTACTATTGTATCGTGTCATTCTCCTTTCATCAACTCTTTCCAAAAACGCACGTACGCTACCAGTATTGTAAACTTCTATAAACAGCAGGTACGGGCTCTACGTCGAATTTACTACGAGATACCCTATTAGAACTTCCGTCTAACCGACCAGAAACACCAGAAACACAAATATAATGATATTATTATAAACTAACCTTTCACCTGCGTGTATTCAATCTCTGCCCCGTTTTCGGCTTGGGCGTTATTTTATCAACACCCCGTATGGTCTTTATGTTGACCAGGGTCACTGCGATGATAATAAAGAAAACCGCATCCAAATCCTTTGAGTGGTTCTCGAGTTAAAACGGAACAGACATTCAGACAGACAGAGAGGAGGACAGACAGACAAAAATTCTAAAAATGGTAGTTATACCAATCTCACCGCAATAAAAAAAAAATGCATTCAGTCTACAGACAAGACTTTCTTAGTACTTTTTATTATTAGTATAGATCACATATTCCGATAATAAAGGTCACCCTAACTTCAACAAAAAACCGATCAAGTACGAGTAGATTTGATGCCCTGAGGGTTCCGTTAGCATTCCGTTAAGGCCCTTAATACCGCCAAATGGATACTTTCTAAAGCCTACTCCTCTTTTATGGCCAAACCAAAAATATTGAAAAAATTTATTATGGATTATCAACTCTAGGATAACATATGCAACATTTTTCTTTTTCGTACCACCAAAACTTCTATATGAAAAATTGTTTCAACTGAATAGTGTTTTTTGGCTTAAATTTCCTACTGCTCCTAAGTTGCTTAGGTGATTTAATTCATTTATGCTTTGATAAATAGAAAAACTTGATAGCTATAAATATAACATAGAATTATTCAATCGAACAATGACGCCCACGTGAAAAGTATTATTTTCTCCATTTTGCCCTTTCAAGGACGCAGCGAGCGTCGTAACAGCCACCACGCATTGTGCACTGATTTGAACGTTATTTCAATGTCGTTTCCGTCGATATTCATACAGACAAACATCGAGCTGCTAATTTGGCGACGGTAATCGCCTTAAGATGGCAGAATTTAATTAAATTTTAACAAAAGAAACAAACTTAATTACATCTTGAATAATTAATATAAATAAAATATAAGTATTTCCTAATCACTAAATAATCTAATATACAACGTGTAGCAGAAAGGTGCAACCATATTTGAAGATCTGATTCTGGCAATGGTATAGAACAACTTTAACTATGGAAAAAAACCTGTATCCCGAAAAAAATTGTTTACATTTTCATAGAAAAATGCAATGCCGCTCAGCCGAAACGTATGGAAGGACAGATTTTTTTTTGAGATTTCAGGGTTGGCTCCATACTAAAAGTTGTTCTATACCATTGACTGAATAAGCTCTTCAAATATGGTTACTTACACCTTTCTGTTACACGTTATATATATATATATATATTTATTTCATTTATTGTTATCATATTTGCGTATTAAAAGCTTTTAATTTAATTTAATAATTATAAGGAACAAATATAACAGTTTTGAGTATTTTAGAGATATATTTCGGCCCATTTTGGGGCCGGCATCAGTCAGTGGGCCGAAATATATCTCGAAAATGCTCGAAATTGTTATTTTTGTTGTTAGTAATTATTAAATTTATTGTTATAAAATCGTATAAAACACCCTACTGTATAATTCAACTTTAAATACTTAACTTTATCTACTTTGTTTTACTACTAGTCATGTTTTAGACGTAGGCCTCCTCCAGCATTTTCCACTCGACTCTGTACTTTGCTCGTCTTGTCCACGTATTTCCTGCTGTCTTTACTGTTGCATCGCTCCACCGGCGTCGAAGTCATCCTCTACTTAATTAATTTATACTGTAAGGTGTGACTCCTTGATGGAACTTCATTCTAACACTAATAAAAGCCTTGTTGTACGAGTTCCACTATTTTATTTACTTAATTATTTAATTATTGCGACTAGTTTCGTGTATTTGACATCGTCAGGCTGATTGGAATAGGTAAACAGTGACTGTTTACTTCTACTTCTTTTGACTTTGATTAGTGTCATCCTCTACTTCTTTTGCCGTCTCGTGGGTACCAGTGGTTGACACGTTCCAGTGGTTGACACGTTCCAGTGGTTGACACGTTCCAGTGGTTGACACGTTCCAGTGATTTACACGTTCGCTCCATCTGAACAATAAATATAGTAATTTTATAATATTCTCCTACACGTGTGCTATAAGACCTACTTGTTTACAGAATTTTAAGTTTCTTTGTCAACTGGTAGTATAGTGCCCTATAAGTTTTCATGGCGAGAAATTTGTATGAAATTGATTATGTAACGTACTTTTTCAAGTTAAGTTATAAGCTTTTTTTAAGTGCGTTATTGGGCCGTAGACTTCTCTCACTGATATCAGTTTCAACTTGATTAATTTCATTTTGTGGCACGGAACCCTAAAAACCATGCGCAAAAATATTTGCGTACTATATTGTTAATATTTCGTTCCATAACCTAAAGTGTCTTGGTCTCTGTTACCCTCATTACGGCTCTATAGAAAGACACAAGGTAAAGCGTTTGAAGGGGTCTTGGTATGTTGGTTACATTACAGTCTTTGCTCGGAGCAATCAGTCACATGTGCCGTGTTTGTGGCAAAATTAGCTGGTATACAAATATTGTACGAGGAAAAGTATATTTATTGCAATGTTTGGTTTGTATTATTTGTTTAGAAGCTTCCTCGTATTATTACAAAAAAAACTTAGATATCTACTAAGAATGGCTGTATCCGGCATCCAGGATAAATCAAAAATTAATGAAATTGAATCCAAAAAACAAAAATAAAAAACTTGTTCCAGATCGCTGCTCCTCGGTAGGGTGCCCAGAATGCTAGCTACATTATCCCTCTAGATGGACAGATTTATTCTCTGGCCGAGGAAAGCGTCAGACCTCTTATCACAGAGAGACGTCGACCAGACCCGATGCAAGTTTACTACTGGGGTTATTTAATAAGTTTTTTTCCTTCCAACAGGGTGTTCTACCCATGAATATGAACAACTTTTACTATAGGCCCAATGGCCCAAGTCTTACTTTAATGAAAAAAAAATGCTGTTGCATAGTTAAATACCTACTTGATCAAAATGTATCAAACAGCTGTTTGTTTTTTGACAATTTCAGGGTAAATGTGTTTCAAATTAATGGATAGAACGCCCCGTTATAAGAAAATAGGTATAAAGGAAATCTTAACATCGGGACCAAAGTCGCGACATGTTAAATTATTATTTCAATGCAAGTGCTCGTAAAGGCCCACTTTATATGCATCAAAACCGAACAGAAAGTCGACTATTTTGCCCTGGGGCTTTATTATTTTTATTATTTTTATGTATTTACAATGGTTGGCTAACCTGCAACTTTTTCTGCGTACCATAAAATTTATACTTTTTTTTCCACTGTTTAACGGCTCTGGATACAGTCCTTTTAAGCCAATTATAATTTTAAGTTCACAAGATTATGTTTGTAGTATTTCCTCTTACTATGCATTGAAAAACGTAGTATGATACACGGGCGTAAGAGCAATAAATTACTTGGTTACGTTTAAAACACTCGCTTCGCTCGTTTTTTAAATCGTCCTCGTAATTTACTCCTTTGCGCCCTTGTAGTATAAACTACTATTAAGTCAGGTAAACTAACTACAAAGTAAAAAAAAAACATTGTTTATTACAGCCACGCAGCAAAATTTTACAAGGTAGAGCTATAACAGCATCATAAACAAATGGCTTAGTTAACAGTTTATTAATCACATTAGACTTATACAGGATTCCAGGATTGTTATTTTTACGATACTGATGAAGAATTTTTTTTTTCATAATAGTAGTTTATGCTACAAGGGCGAAAAAGAATAAATTACGAGGACAATTTAAAACACAAGCGTAGCGAGCATAGTGTGAAGAAAAAAACAAATATAATCAAAGAAAACAATTTAATTATTCAAGTTGAAAGTTACATTGTTACAATTTTGCAAGTTTATGATTGACTCAAAATAACTGTATCCAGAGCCGTTGAACAGTGAAAAAAAAAGTATAACGTTTATGGTACACAGGAAAGGTTGCAGGTTAGCTAACTTCTCAAAAATAAATTTAAAAAATAATAATAATAAAGCGCTAGGGCAAAATAATCGACTTTCTGTTCGGTTTTGATGCATAAAAAGTGGTCCTTTACGAGCACTTGCATTGAAAAATTATGTATGATATTTTGGGGGCGATTTAAAACGCCTAGTGTATGACATATCTGATAAAATTTACTGGCGGAGTGGCGACAGGGTGTGGTAAGGCACCCGAGTCTTAAAAACATGTAAGACGTCATACGTGAAAATCGCAAAAAAGGCACACAAAAAAAATTCTTCGGCTGAGTCAATCTAGAATCAAATTGGTTTAAGGTTTCCTATTGACCGCCTTGTTCGCTCGAGGATTTTCTTATCGCACCCTTATCTTGTTTTTATTTAATCAAGTCCTTTTTGTTTCAAGGCGTTTCGATTAGTTTAGGTGTACATTCGTTTGTTTGTCTTTCTGGAAGTTAATTTCCTTTAAGCTAGTTTAATTTTTTTTGTGTCGTTTGAGGATATTGTAGCATTCGCTACAGGTATTCAACTTTTTTCATTTTTTCTGATATCGAAGAGTATCGTCGTTGAAATAATACAAAATTTGCAATAGAAAATTAATATATAAAATTTGAAATTCCATGGATTCACAAAACGGAGCACATTTGCCCTAGAGCCATGGAAGCCTTTTTTTCTTCTTTTCCTGGTAAGTTTTGTGTACTTTTGGTTTTATTCTCTGAAAATCCCTTTTGTCCCGTTTCCAATACGTTAATTTCCTTGCCCGGATTTCGTAGGCATGTCTTGACGCTGTTGTTTTATTTCTTTACAGCGACCCTTCAGGTTTTTTAAGGGTTTTCCATTTTTTCCATTTTCCGCGCACCACCTTTTCATCCTGTTTGGTTGCGCATCAAAAGCTTGAAGAGTTTGCTACGTAATAGCGGAGGTTGAAGGGACGGATCACGTATGCTGGTAAAGTCCGTTTCCCAAGTTATATCTGAAGTTGGCGCATGACAGTCACGGTTTGACTGACTACTCCGTGGGAAGAATTCCAACATCTACGTCACGAAGACACCCCTATCAGGTTTTTATATCTGTAGCCTGGCATTTAATAGACCCTGAATCAATCATTCTCTTCCTTAATGTAAAGCTAGATAACGATTGCTTTTAATACATTAAAGTTATATTTTCTCTCGACTAGAAGTTACTAATATTTCCGCGAAATACTAGTTTCTGGGATTCTATAAACTGGTTGTAACATTCAATTTCGAATCCATAATATCGTAAACCAATAGTGTCGTTAATGCTACAATAGATTACCAAAATCCTAAAACAAGATAGAGACTAGGTATTTTTTTTGTGTTAATTTTCAAAGTTCCGACGTACCTAATACTCTTCTGATACTTGTGTATTTTTGTACCTTTCTTTTTTTTACTTCAGTATTGTTATTTTTAGTTTACTCAAAAAAATTAAATAGTATCTTTTAAATGTAATGCTATAGTATGTACTACGTATACGTATAGGTATACGATTTCACTCAAAATATTTCGGCTCACGGCGTGTGGCCGTCATCAGTCGAATGGAACAAAATATTGACAAAAAAGGTATATAAAACAAAAATATAAATTTGACACCTGTTTACAGTTTTTGTAACTTTTGCACCGTCTGTAGAGAAACCTATTGTTTCTTATGTGGTATTTATTTTTTGTATGCCGTTTTTTATACTAAACATCGTGAACACAACCTACTCTGTGACGGAAGTTGCTGACCAAACCAACACCCTGTATAAAAATAGCGCTCCGGCTTGGAACTTAACTTAAAAACAAAGAAATTGTTTTTAGAAAACTTTTTTCCTCGTTTGTTTTAATTCTTTATCATTTTGATAAAAACACTTGTACTGTTTCACGATAACACTATATAACACTTTAACTCCAACTAATAATCATAAAGAATTTATCTTCATAAATTATAAAATTATATAATAATTAAAAGATAATAATAAAAAAATAAACTTTATATTTTTCGATATATTTCGGCCCCATTAATAAGGCCGTCATCAGTCGAGTCATGAGAATGATGAAATTTAATTTATTCATAAAATAAATTATTGTACCACTAAAGTAGTTCGACTGACAAAGATCAGCTTTGTCAAAATCAGCTTCTGGTCGGTTTACCATACAAAAATAATACCTTCAACTAGAAATATAAAACTCCCTTATTACATAAAAAAGTCAACGAAAGGTTCGAATAGAATTTTTATTCATGCAGGGGCATTACCGATATTTTTGTATCCCCTTCAATCCTGGCTCCATTGGAGAACATTTAGCGCAATCTGGAACCAGCTCACGTATTCACCTCCCTTTGATCTGTACAGCCATCTTATTCACGAACCCTTATACTCGTATGCCGAAGACCAACTTTTGTGTCTCTTGTATTGAAATAATTTGAATTATATCAATAGTCTGATTCTAAAGGGTTCCGTACTTAAAGATCAGAACAGAGCCTTTATAATGTCACTCTGCTGTTCCACCGCATGTCACGGGTCTCTAGCTCGTAGACGGAATGAGTTACACACAGTGAACGAAAAAAAACATAGAAGTCTGATTAGAGCTGAAAAACGACCCCAAGATAAAGTGTGTTGAACAAAATTTTGTATTCACGACGGCTGCAATCGGTGAGTGTCTTTGAGTCGGCCAATCAAGGCTGGTCTATAGTGTCTTATGACAACAATACGAACCAATAATCATGTTTTATCATCAAGTTTCATTTAATTCGATAATCATGAGCCTTTTGCCCTTTTCTGTCTGTGGTGCCATTTTCAAAAGACAGTTTTTTAGAAATTCGTCTACTGTGTTTTTTTTATTCACCGCTCACAGACGTAAAATTTGGATATTTTGTGTTAATTTTTGACTCGAAACCGAATATAAAAATTACAAATGAAATTATATTAAATAATTTTCCTGGGTGGGTCCCATGAAAAACGATTTTTTTTTCTGCATATCGGGTGTCATTGCCTAGACTATTGCTCGTTCAGCAAAAAAACATCCTCTTTTTTTTTATCTTTATAAAATAAAAAAACGGGTTGTCGTTGGAGCTGCCAGTTTTTTTTTTGTTACTGGGTCTTTCTCAAAACCTAAACCAGATCAGAACTGTTTATAATATATTTAAACAACAAAATACTGAAATTTTATTACGGAAGGAGTAATTAGTGATCCATTTAATTATATCGTTGTAATCAGACACAAATAGCTTTACCTCACAGTGATTTACTTCACCGTTCAGCAAGTGGCGAGTATTAATCCCAAGAAAAGCCGTATGGTATTCTATGATGATTATGTATATATTTTATTATGTTAATACATAAATGAGATAATTTTGCCACATTATACGTCTGTTAAAATTTATTGCTAAAAGCATTCCCACAGTCTTCGCACGTCCTTCAAAGGATTCCGGTGTCGTTCCCAAAATAACTAGAATTGGGAACGTAGAATGGCACTAAAGTATAATGGCACTTTCAGTGCTCACTACGAGTATTGGATAACGACGCTCGAAGGATGCAGGGTTTCCAGATAGAGCTTTCGAAATTTCCCCGAATGACTTTAAAATGTAACAACATTACATAATATTTAGAGCTGGGAGGTAGGCCAGGTGGTAGAGCTGATGCCGGGCTCGACTGTGGAGGTTTTACCATCTTACTTGGAGACCCCCTCAAAGTAATTCGGGGGTGAGTAAGAGGACAGCTCACAGGCAAAAACCAGGAGGTCCACCATACCATGGACCGATGGATGGCGGTATATCCATCCCTAATAGCCGGACCTTATATGGAACAGACTAGTGACGGGCAGCAGCGTCACTAGTGCGAGAGTTCCGGCACCGCGCTCACCAATCCGCCTGCCTAGCGTGTGTGAGTATGGCCAATTCTTCCAGGATGACCGCTGGGAGTGGCAAAGTCCTGGAACGGTTTATGTCCAGCAGTGGATGGACTAGGCTGATGGATTACATATTATATTTATTAAATACACATAAAACTAACAAACTAAAATTTAATATAGACGGCAATCCTAACCGAAGGATTTTAATCACATTAAGAATGAGAAAACAGCAGACCCTTCGATTTTGGACTTATTTGATTGATCTTGATTGGTACCTTGGTTAAACATGGTGTGCGACTTTAGTTTATGAAGTTCTTCACAGCGTCGCGGAAGCCGGGGGGGTACTTAGCGCGGCCGAAAAACGAGCATTCGAGGACGCGCCCGTTAGGCCAAAGGCTAAGCTGGGCGCGTTCGTAGTCAAAACATTTACTTTTAAATGGCTACCTTTGTTTGGGACTTTGTCAGTTTGTATATTCAATTGACAGGGAGTGAAAGCGCTTATCATGTTTGGTTCTGAAAAAAAAATATGTCATTTGTTTCCTGTAGGCCACCCGGGTGAAACCGCAGGCAAATGATATTACGAGTAAATCAAACACAAATTTAAAGGCACAGATATTTAAAAAAATTCCTCGGGCTAAGGGATCATTCAACAATTACGTGATCACCGGAAGGGGGGGGGGTCGGGTGCTTGTATATACATCTGGATTATTTGATTATTTGGGGGGGGGGGATTCCCGAGAATAAATAAATTATATTTAAATATTTACGTCCAATTTTGAAGTCTATTAATAATTTTATCTTCTTAATGACAGTTAAACGTAGATTTAGATTGACAAATGACACACCCTCTTCCCAAATTTAGGTCATTTAGACCCATAGAAACATGACATACGTGTCAGTGCTAATAAACAGCAAACATTTTAAGCCCGGACGAAGATTACGTAATCAAGGCGAGGGGGGGGGGTTAAAAACAAAAGATTACCCTGTGATCACATAGGGGGGGGGGGTTAAAAAAACGGCCAAAAATGATCACGTAATTGTTGAACGATCCCTAAGATTAGGACCTGCCACCATGCTGCTTACATGACAGGCGCGCTACTGACTGCGCTACCGAGGTTCGTATCTGGAACGATGAATTTTTCCACCATACCTGTACACGGATTTTTTTAACTATTTGACATACGAGCTTGTAATGCACCTACTAAACTCTCACGAGGGCGTTATGTGATTTCACGCCTTGCTGATTCTGAACAGAAGGCGCTGTCATCGCTACATTACCTGTTGCATCAGACAGTTAAGAAAATCACAGTTCTCATTAACTAAGATTATTTTTTATGGCGAAATATGTCGCTTTGAATACTCTAATCATAATTAGAGTGCATTACAAACTAAAAATCAATCAGAAACAAAATTCATTCCTTTTTAGACACAATGGATGGAAAAGATAGGCCTCTTTAGCGCTGACTGCCTCAATTATTAATATTTAATTTATTTATTTTGAAACTTTCTTCGCCAAAGTATTTCCCTAAAATTTTCACAAAAATATAAAAATCCCCAGAATTGTGGGAAAAACCTGCAAATTGAAAAGCTGGACTTGGGTTGTCGAAGGATGAATGCGGACGAGGGATGCTGACGTCTTGAATTAAGTCTTTGCCTGTCTCTTTGTTGAGCAGGCGGAGGATACTGAAGATTGGTTTGGATGAGTTTTGTATTGTTATGGGACAAATTATGGTGACCGCTCGAGTCAGCCAATCAACGATAGACGGTAGACTTCGTATAAAAATGGTCTAAAATAAATAAAATTTTACGGTTTTTAAGAAGAAAAAATCATCTGCTCCTAACGACAGCTCTCAGAATCATGGAAAAAAGGGTTGAAGGAAAGTTTTATAAATCCTCAGACACAAGTTTGGTGGCTGCACTGAAGTTAACTGGTAAACTTTTGATAGGTAACGCAGGTGTCAAGATGGGTAACGCGGGTGTCAAAGACGTGTTTTAATCAAGAAGTTTTAAGCTTCTTAGATTTCATTCCTACCGTGACTAAACCTATTTGAATATGGTGTATGATTAGGTATACTAATACATTGTATACATAATATTACTATAACGGTCGATACAAAAACAAACTTCAACATTGATAGCGTATCGTAAAGTTTTACGCCTTTAATGGAATATTGTTCCAAACATGGCCGTCGATAGAACCGATAATATAAACAATAATGGCCACATAAATAACTATCCTCGGAGAGTAACACTGCCTCAAAGGTCAGGGGTGGCTGGTAAATTGTTTTACAATCTAAAGGGTCTGTTACATAACATAAAAATCGTGGTATAAATTGAGGCGGTCAACGTTAAAGTTGCCTTTCTTCTCAGCGGTCAGCGCTTTTCAGACACAATTGATAGAAAAGATAGGCCACTTTAGAGCTGACCGCCTTGATTCTGCTAATTGACAGAAATTTACAGATTTTCGACAGAAATCTATTGATGGATCATTGATCAAAATTATATTTTTTTACAAGTGATTCTGCTTCATTTTCAAATTGTAAATGAAATTATTTGTGGTTATTAACTTCTTTTCTGTAATTTTTATGGGTTGTATTTAAACACACAATATAAGTATTACTAAAAACGCTACTAACAGTGTTCTGTCAAACTGTGGCGTGCATAATTTTTTTTTCCTGAAAAGCAATCAGAAGGTCAAGTTTGACAATTAAAAAAATATGAAAAAATTTAAATAACACTTTGAAAAAAAAAAGTTTGTATGACGCCCGGGTATGCACTGCCTACCCTAGAGTGAACATTTTCATACAAACTGTTACTTTTCAAAGTGTTTTTAAAATTTTTACATATTTTTTTAATTGTCAAGCTTGACCTTCTGGTTGCTTTTCCGGAAAAAAGTTCTATGCACGCCACTACTATCAAAAATACTAACTGCACACCAAAAATACTAACTGTGCTCTTATAGGAATTCTGAAAATAACCATGAAAATATATATGGCGGTCACGGAACTACATAAAATGAAGTAAAATCCTACATATCCTATATATCCTATATATCTCCAGCAAACTCCTATAAAAAATCTACTAATCAATATATTATTTTAAAGAAATAAATTGTCTGATGATACGCTTTTATTTTATTTTTATGTAACTGGCTTTTATAATAGTGTTTTGTGTACATAATGGTATAGTTTATGTGCAAGGTTGTGTACTGGCTCCTGAATCTCAGTTTTAACTTTTTTGGAACTTCATAACTTCTAAATAATTAAATTCATAAAATAATTGTAACTTGTGTTGCAGAATAATTACTGTTTGTGTTATGTGTACATTATGTTACTATGAAGGAGGTTGCGCCCTAAAATACTTAAGACGAGGCCTTCCTTAGGCGCACAGCGGCTTTGCAATTATAACCCGTTGACTAACTTTCATAAAGTTGAAAATCGCGTGCGCCAAAATGTGCGCGAAACGACTCAGAACAAGTCTAATTTTAAGATTAAAATCGACTAAAAAATGGATTAACCCCAAAACCAAAAAAACATTCAAAAAGAGACTATTTTCTAAAATAAAATCTATCGAGCGAAAGTTTTCCAATTAGGTAACGCTACTTACAACGTAAAGATAAAGGTTTGAAAAAACATATTATATAAGTTTCATATTGATTACGTCTGTGGTAGATTCAGTACAATCGTTCAAAAACTGTTGAAAAAGGAAGGCCTTCTCTTAAGGCGGGTAAAAATACGGGTGTTTCTTTTCTGTGTATTTCATTAAATACACGGAAAATTATAATCAGTTTCTGATATATGCATTTTGACTATATAATCTAGGGAATTGAAATTGGAAAACATGTTTGGATAAATTTTCCTCGATAGAAATAATTGTTGAAATGAGGTCTTCAAACACACTTTTTCTCCTCGTTTGACGAATAGGAACGATATACAGAACTCAAACATATTTTATTAGATGTGTTTCAACAATATCTAGAGGTTTGATATTTGAAATTTTGCTAGCTATTTTAGTTTTTTTAATAAAAATTTAAAACCAACTTTTTTCCCTTTTGCCCTGAATCCGCCCCTCTCGCACTGCGCGATTTTTCGCTTGGAGTGACAGTGAAAAAATAAAATTCGCATAACTTCTTAATCGGCAGAAGAGAAAAATATGTGTAAATTTAGATGTAAATTACATACAATATAAAATATTTTAAACAAGATATTCAACAATATATCTAATAATCACAACATTACGTTACGAAATGAATCCCCGAGGGATATCAGAGTTTCTGAATGAAGACTGTGAAAGGCAAGTCACAGTCCACAATCTTACACCCACTTTTTACCGACGATTATCACGTCCCACGATGATGGGTGGCTAGCCCTATCACTGTACTTCAGGCACCAATTGGACACAGCTTAAGGGGCTACACTATGCTAAAATTCGGTCCCGCTCTAACGCGTTTGTTTTTTAACTCTCTACCCTGCTCTAATCAGATGCCCCGCACGCAAAACTTCAGTTATTTTGAAATCGTGGCTCCATTAGGACATACAGAAATAAAGTAGTGAGGCTTTTTTGTAGATAATAATGAGATATTTTATTGTGTGAAAGATTCATTTCAAACGCATGTTCCGTGTCCGAGCGAATTGAATGTACAGAATGAAATTAGGTACCTAAAGATATATATATTTTATTTGAGTAAAGATATAAAATTTCGATAATCTATATAGGCTTAATTCGTCAGAAAAACATGATTAAGTACATACATATTACCCAGAATTTTCTAGTAGCCAGTTTGGCCTAAAAATCGAGCTAAATATACGCAATTTTACCAAATCCACGCTTATTCAAGCCTTAGCGTGCCTTCTGATGTACGCAGCCCGAACAATAATGTGGCCATACTGGATTTGGACCGGCGACCTCTGGGTTAGTAATCACGTACTCGAACCACTAACTAGTCCACAAAGGCAGTCAAAAATAAGAATGAATAATTTTGAATACTTTACTAATATTTGATACAAAATACCTTAATATTAGTTTAGATAAATCGTAGAGCCTATCTTTTTCGATTGCCTAAATCTCAAAGGAGAACTAAACGGCAAGTAAATCTCATTTATTTAGTAGATAGATATTCCTAGTATTATTGTATGAATGAAACTTCAATGATATGGAAAGGATTCACTAAATCGAAATCCAATTAATTTCCCAAGCGGCATTTGTTCGTTTTATGAAATCTGTATCAGAATAACTCAGACCAAATAAACAGTAAAGACGTAGCGCTGCTAACATTGACGTGAGACCGGTTTTGTAAATATGTGTGCGCTTAGTGAGTGTTGCCGTGCAGTTAAAACTGAGACATCATTGAAATAATTTACAATGCTTTCATCACAATGTTAAACAATCGAATCTTAAATATAAGTGTAAACGCTTCTCTAGCCGATTTGCACCATATTTAAATGTCAGTGTAAACGCTTCTTAGGCCGAATTGCATCAATATTTTAATGTCAGTGTAAACTTCTGTCAGGCCGACTTGCACCAATATGTAAATGTCAGTTTAAACTCTTGTTATGCTGACTCGCACCAATATGTAAATGTCAGTGTAGACTCTGGTCAGGCCGACTTGCACCAATATGTAAATGTCAGTGTAGACTCCTGTCAAGCCGACTTGCACCAATATGTAAATGTCAGTGTAAACTCTTGTTAGGCTGACTTGTACCAATATGTAAATGTCAGTGTAGACTCCTGTCAGGCCGACTTGCACCAATATGTAAATGTCAGTGTAAACTCTTGTTAGGCTGACTTGTACCAATATGTAAATGTCAGTGTAGACTCCTGTCAGGCCGACTTGCACCAATATGTAAATGTCAGTGTAAACTCTTGTTAGGCTGACTTGCACCAATATGTAAATGTCAGTGTAGACTCTTGTCAGGCTGACTTGTACCAATATGTAAATGTCAGTGTAGACTCCTGTCAGGCCGACTTGCACCAATATGTAAATGTCAGTGTAAACTCTTGTTATGCTAACTCGCACCAATATGTAAATGTCAGTGTAGACTCTTGTCAGGCCGACTTGCACCAATATGTAAATGTCAGTGTAAACTCTTGTTAGGCTGACTTGTACCAATATGTAAATGTCAGTGTAGACTCCTGTCAGGCCGACTTGCACCAATATGTAAATGTCAGTGTGAACTCTTGTTAGGCTGACTTGTACCAATATGTAAATGTCAGTGTAGACTCCTGTCAGGCCGACTTGCACCAATATGTAAATGTCAGTGTAAACTCTTGTTATGCTAACTCGCACCAATATGTAAATGTCAGTGTAGACCCTTGTCAGGCCGACTTGCACCAATATGTAAATGTCAGTGTAAACTCTTGTTATTCTGACTCGCACCAATATGTAAATGTCAGTGTAGACTCTTGTCAGGCCGACTTGCACCAATATGTAAATGTCAGTGTAAACTCTTGTTATGCTGACTCGCACTAATATGTAAATGTCAGTGTAGACTCTTGTCAGGCCGACTTGCACCAATATGTAAATGTCAGTGTAAACTCTTGTTATGCTGACTCGCACTAATATGTAAATGTCAGTGTAGACTCTTGTCAGGCCGACTTGCACCAATATGTAAATGTCAGTGTAAACTCTTGTTATGCTGACTCGCACTAATATTTAAATGTCAGTGTAAACTCTTGCAAGGCTGACTCGCACCAATATGTAAATGTCAGTGTAAACTCTTGTCAGGCCGACTTGCACCAATATGTAAATGTCAGTATAAACTACTGTTAGGTTGACTTGCACTAATATGTAAATTTCAGTGTAGACTCCTGTCAGGCCGACTTGCACCAATATGTAAATGTCAGTGTAAACTCCAGTTAGGCTGACTTGCACCAATATTTTAATCTACATTTAGCATGTAAGCTGAGTTAAATTTGACAGAAATGTATTGAATAACAAATTGTGAACGATGAAATCTAGATTTTTGGTTTCTTTTTAAGCCACCCTTAAAGTTTAAAAATACTTTATCTACTCCCACGCGTTGTGATTAGCCAAATTTATTATAACACTGCTAATTGTATATGCTAACACCATGGTCTCAGGTATCATGACGAGTATCAGGACAATAATAATATCATGACGAGTGTTCCTGTTCTCATTTTAATTGAAATAATTTAAAAATATATCATAAATAATGTCACGCGAACACGACATTTTTGATGGTCGTAGATAAAGTATTGTGTGTAACTGGACATAATTAGATATTGGAATACTCTTGCAGCCTATTACGAAACTCACTTCGTTTTGTAAACAAGCACTCGTTGCAATATGAGATGCAATAATCGTCGGTGAAATATGAGACGTTTGTTTAACCGACGATGTTGTGCTCTGCAACTCTTTATTTCTGCGGGTTATTTCAGTGTTACTTGAAAATCCTGCTGTTTTGTTTGTGATTCCGATTTGTGATTTAAATTTTATTGATATATTTCCTCTTTAGGGGTTGTTTTTCTATGTAAAGAGGCTGCACAATGCTAAAGTTCCGTCCTGCCCTAACGCTTTTATTTTTTAACTGTCTATCCTGCTCTGATACCACGCGCGCAAAACATAAGTAATTTTGAAATCGCGGCTCCGTTAGGACATTTACTATAATTTCTTCATGTAATACAGATGGCTTTTACTGGTTAGGATCTGCGTGTGTTGGGATCGTTTCAACCGATTTTAAAATATGGAAATTAAATCGCTTTTTTAGTAAAATTCATTCATTTTTAAAAATAATATAATTAATAGAAGACTAAAAGTACTTATTTTTATTTACGTGGTGTAATTTTGCTGGCCATGCAAAGAAAAACTGTAGCAAAGTCCCATTAAGGCAAGCAGTGCAGTGGTGCATTATTATAGTACAAATTTTGTTAATTTATTATTATTTTTATTTCATATTACTTTAATTTGTTTTCATACCATATTACATAAATATATTAAATATAATATTCACTCATAAGTATTACACTCACACAAATATTATAAAACCATATATATCTTTACATACTATATTATTTATTTCTTAATTAAGTTACACGAAATTAAAAGTTCAGCACGTCGCTCTTCCATGGTTCCGGCAGAATGATCAGTGCTGCATTGTGAATCTTTGCAGCAAATACTGAGTCGGAGCCCTTTTACTATTGTAATATGTCCATTCACTAGAGTGGACGCGTGGGCTACAGGTGTAGACCAGGGTATATTATTGGTGGTTCTTTCTCAAACGCGTCACACTACTGCGCTATTCTTCCGTGTATTCCTCTACTATGGACCCCCGCGTCGCTCAGTAGCGTGTCGCTACCCTCAGCACACGGACTTCAGAACAGAACGACTAATAAAGTGAATGGGCTGCGTATGTAGCCCGCGCGACCGTTCAAGGAATGTGATAAATCCCTATTATTTATGCAAAAATTGTAATTTTTGCATGTTACATACCGTTTCATAACAAATATACTTAGTATTAATATCTTTTTAGGAAATCATGGCGGCGTCTGCGTCTCATGTTGATTATTCCAAGTATTCTATTGTTTCGTTAAAAAGTACCTATAAAATTCATATTTTTTATTTTTTCATTATTAAACGATAAAAATAAAGATGATTATTCATTAAATTAAAAACTTTTTCATTCTACCTAAAGATGACCCACAATATTTGCATTCAAAATGGGCTACACATGTACCCCGCGCGACCGTTTCAGGAGTCCATTTGGGCGCGCCTACTCTAGTGTTAAATATCTGTCTGGTTATTGTTATTGTTAAAACTTGTTCCGTGTCTTTTTAGTGTTAAAGTAAATATTTAATTGTGTTGAATGTGAATTGTGTACGTATTGTAATAGTGAATAAATGTTTTATCTATCTATCTATCTACCTAATTAATAATTGTCTTGAGTCAAAAAACTCACCATATTATTTTAAATTTTTACCATCTACATTGACGGAACTGAATCCAATACAAAACTGATATTTAGTATTGTGAAGCTCCTTAACAGGTAACAGTGAATTAAACTACACACTCTACTCATCACATTGAACATGAAACACTTTCACAAAGTTAAGATAATAAAATACTTTTCTATTCTTCCTTAGTAAACATTTTGTATGTTATAAATAAATACACT
This sequence comes from Ypsolopha sequella, assembly GCA_934047225.1. NCBI lineage: Eukaryota > Metazoa > Arthropoda > Insecta > Lepidoptera > Ypsolophidae > Ypsolopha > Ypsolopha sequella. Next base: position 3,098,488 of record OW203985.1, read on the forward strand.
TATACTTGGTCCACTGTTATGAAAATTTGTAAAACAGCTTAATTTACCCGATCGGTTTTGCTGTATTAAGGCTGCGCCGAGCGTAGAACGATTAGACACCTCGCTTGTTCTCTCGTGGTCGTGTTTTATCGTGGTCGATGTTATTGAATTTAACAGAATAAATCATATTTAATTTACCAGACAAAATTTAAAAAATGTGAAACGGCGCAATTGTATTTCATAACGTTTGTGATTGTCTTGAATTGTGGTTGAGACAAATTCGACAGTTAAGTTATTGAAATTACTAAAACCCCAATAACTTTTTTATATTTTGGGCCTACTTTGGATAGATTTGTTTCTTACACTATAAGTTGTTTTTAATATTCGCTGCAGCGGAAGTGTAAATACATTATCTGTGATAATACATATATATTTTATTTATTTATCATTGAAATATTATTCAATAAATTAATTTAACAGTGACTGTCGTTTTAGATTATTTTGCTCGGCGCCCTCTTAACATTTTCAAGGGTTTCTTATAAATATTCGCGTGAAACATTCTGATAAAACAATAATAGCCACTATAGTTGTTTACACACTTTGTTGTTACGCACTATACTCAGAACAATAGTTTATTTTACATCAATGGCACTATAGCGTAATCTAATTTGATGCAATAATTATTTCAAGAAAATCTTATTTTAAGTTATCAAGATTATAAAAAAATATAATATATTGTCCCGACATGATTCCCCGAGGGCGTGTCAGAGGTGTTCCGACTGTGAAATACTTGCCACAGTCCACATTCGGTACACCCGCGTTTCACCGATGATGATTGATTACGTCCCAAAATAATGGATGGTGAGCTCTATCGCCGTACTTCGGGCACAAATACACGCTTTTAAGGGCATGCAGGTTTCCTTACGATGTTTTCCTTCACCTTTCAGCAAGTGGTATATAAAAAAAATACTTAATGTGCACATAAATTCCGAAAAACTCATTGGTGCATGCCCGATTGGGGATCGAACCTAGATCTCAAGATTGAGAGCCCAGCGTTCTACCCCTGAGCTACCGCCGCTTCTTTTTATGATTATTTAGGTTTTTCCTTCCTTGCATTATTGAGAACACGCCACAATAAATATTGTAGTTTTTTCAAAATGCCGAAAGAAAGTATTCAACCATTTCGATTTCCTGTTTGAACCCTCGTCAGGGTATGAGAAGTAATCCCCTGGAACATACCTCGAATCAGTGCCGCTGCGAGGGAGGAAATCGAACACGTCAACATTTCTCATCCGATTCGCTAACTCAGAGCTTCGGTAACACTCTGAGAGATCACGTAGAGAAAGACAGAGTGTGGCTAAGAATTGTACCTTGAGAATTCCGTACTTACCTGCTTTATCAAATGAAGAAGAATCACTCTGAAGAAGGAAAAAAATATATTTTTTTAATAATTACTCTCTGCAGCGTTTTCTTAAAAGATTCCAATAACAATTACCCTCTGACGAAATGTTAATTTTGTGGCATAGATAATCGTACATAAACTTACAGAGGCAACATAAAAAAACTAATACTATTAGTCAAGCTACTTAAGGCGTTATATGCAGCGAAAGTGCTGCCAATTTAAGAAAACTATAATTTCTTACTTACTAGAATAATTATAATATTATTTATACTCGCGTGAGATGACATACTTAATTATTATTACATGCGGCTTGAATACTCACGTGTGATTGTTGTTGATTATATGCCAACTGTTGTCAAACGGGCACTAGCAACCGCCGATCGGCGAGCTGCACGCGTTGCTCGTGCGCTGAGCGTTGGCTGCGTCGTCGAAGGAGGTGGGATGGTGGATGCATTTTATTGTTTTAATTGTTCGTTATTAGGAGTTAGGGGCAGTTATTAAATAAACCGAGCTCACAACGTCGTCCCTGTCTTAAAGTTGCTCGATCTATCGAGAACCTGTTTCCAAGACGGAGCCAGCTGCCAACCATGATCGCTGTTGAAGTAGGGATGACGACTTATCTCGACTGCTCCGTGTATTTTGCGAGGAATGGTATATTTCTCCTTCATTAGTATTATAGCCTTAGTGCATGTTCTGCTACTTCTAACCCGTTAATGTCCAGTTTTTTTATGGACCGAAGTAGTCGTGGCATCGATAAGCACTAACGCTGGTAACGAAAACCTTTTATATTTCTTTGCCGAGAAGGGATCGTATTTTGTTCCATAGCATGGATGGTTGAATGAAATTAAATGAACGGCCTTATGCAAAAGCAATACGATGAAAAAAATAATGCTTGTAATAAGCAGAAACAGACACAAAGTGGAGCAAATGACGCAACAGATAAAAGTCTTTTGGGACCGAAAGTACCCATGCCAAAGAGAGGGCGAAACTAATGGCTTCCTTAGTTCTGTTTTGATGTTATTTTAATGCATTACCCACTGTTTTATTTATTTATGTTTTCCTCTTTCTTCCTGAAGTTTGCCTCATTAATTTAATGTTATTCTGCATGAGGTAGATTACGTCGTTACACTAAAAGCCTTCAAGCCACTAATGTAGCTTGCGGTGACGTTGTGTGCACAAGTGAAGTTCCCATGATTGATTACTTCTAACATCTTGTGAAGTCGTCACAGAGACCTTCTAAGTTTACAGGAGCTTAAGGGGGTGTATCGTCAAAATTGACATTTTTGAAGTGATTTATCTGTTGTTATAAAGAAGTCCCAAGTTAAATAAATTAGAATAACCATTTTGGGACCTTTTTCTAGATTTTGAATTATCAGAAACGCGGTTTCAGAAATTTCACTCGATAGAAATAATTATCGAAATGAGGTGTAAATTTACACTTTTTTGATATTCTGACAAATTGGGATAGCATATAGTCTTCAAAAATATTTATTTAGATGGGTTTTAACAATACCTAAATTACTGATTATTGAAATTTTCATAGCTATTTTAGTTGATTTTGTAATAATTTAAAACCGACTTTTTGTAATTTTTCCCCGATTCCGTCCCTCTCGCACTGCGGGTCTTTCCGCCGGGAGTAACGGGGACCTTTTCACAGTCGATGTATCGCCTTAAAGTTTAATTGCCACTTTCAGGTGGTTCTTACAGCTGGTTACCAAAAAGACATAATTAAGGTCGAGTTTTACTCAGATGTTAAGTTTGTAAAAATACTACAGAATATGTGAAATTATGTGCTTTGATTAGAATTTAAAATTTTTATCTATATTTCAACAAAATAAATACCAAAACATGGTCCAAATTAATACTAAGATCCAATTTAATTAATTAAGAATGCAAAGAAACAAATTAAAGCTTAGTCTAATTGACGACAATAAAACAACAAATGAGTTATTTTGATTAAAAATAGTTTTTTATATCTTTTTATGTCTCTTTATATCGTCACATGTACACATGTACGATGGTCTGTTAGAGGTGCCAATTCGAGTGTTGTTGTACACCTAAGTTTCACAGTCGTTTTATTCGTCCGAACAACAAAGGGGTTGGGCCTATTTGTCTCAGAAAATACGAGTACCATGCTAACTACATGACACTGGTCCGATCGACCGGCAGGTTTTAAACTCGGGTCACAAGATTGTTTAAGAGGCCATGTCAAAACAGTAGTGTTTTGACTATCGTGTTATTATCTATTTGATTTTTGTTTTTTTTTAAATGTAAATATACTGATAAATCTGATAATACAAATATAACGTAATCTCAAGATATATTTCGGGTCCGACCTGGACACCGGTTTGAGTTGAGTTTTAATTCAATTAAAAGTTTCAATTAAAACTCAACTGATGCCGGGTCCAGGTCGGACCCAAAATATATCTTGAGATTACGTTATATTTGTATTATCATATTTATCAGTATATTTACATTTTTTAAAAAACAAAAAACATTAAAAGCTGTCAAAGAGTATAATCTAGGGTTTTGTTTTTGGAAAACATTTTTGGATAAATTTTCCTTGATAGAAATAATTTTAGAAATGAGGTATTCAAATTTCTCCTCGTTTTACGTATATAAATCGTGGTGAGAACTCAAACATATTGTATTAGATTGGTTTTAACAATACCTAGATTTTTACTAAGGAAGCTTTGTTAGTTTTTTTTTCATAAAAATAAAAAACATTATTTTTTTTTAGTTTGCCCTGAATCGCCGTTTGCGCGTTTTTTTGCTTGAAGTAACAGTGACAAAAATAAAATTCACATAGCCCCTTAACCATCGCTTTGTGAAAACAAAGCACGTTAACATAAATTATAAAAAAACGCTAAATAATAAAGGGGTGCTAAATTTTTTCTAGCTCAAAAGAACACTAGTCTGACAAACCAAATTGGTCACTGAATTTTTTACAGCCTTCACGGCAAACACGGTCTATGCATCAAGGTCAATGTATTTTAATAAAGAGGCTTTCAGGGCATCACTGGTTCTGATCTGCTATTGTACGGTGGCTGATTTAAGAAAAAATAAAATAGTGCCCAGTTTTGTCCAAAAAGGCATAAAATGCATTCACCTTGATTGCTATATTTTTGGCCAAGACCCTATATTTAATCGTTTATGTATGAACGCTGTAAGAAAACAGGGAGCGATGGTTGTCACACTTTCGAGCATTTTGAGGTGCTCTGAATAATGTAAAATGAAGTTTATTTTGAGAAGTATGAATTAATTATTATTATAATTATTTTTATAATTATTATCAATATTATCCATATTTATTATCCATGCCTGGGACCGATGGATGGCGGTATATCCATCTCTAATAGCCGGGCCTTATATGGAACAGACTGGTGACGGGCAGCGGCGTCACTGGTGTGAGGGTTCCGGCACCGCGCTCACCAACCCGCCTGCCCAGTGTATGTGAGTATAGGCAATTCTTCCAGGATGACCGCCGGGAGTGTCAAAGTCCTGGAAAGGCTTATGTCCAGCAGTGGACGAACTAGGCTGAAGGATGAGGATTATTTTTCAAGCCAGAACAAATTTTTACATATCTTTTAGCTCAACCACAGAAGAAATAATAGCTCAACTCAGTTCTAGGATCTATAAGGTCGCGTCAAAGACACAAATGTGAACGTGATAATCAGAGTAAGAGCGCTAATGGCACTAGCGTCGTCCATCTGTGCCACCTGCTGCTTAAATACCGTTTTAATCCAGTAACCCTTGCTCCTTTCTAATAAAGCTGAATTTAGATTAAAATATGACCTTTACTGATTGGTTTTGTGAGAACTTATTCATGATTGATAGCGTACAGCTCCAGCTCACGAACACATAGTCTACCAGATTGAAGACTACAGTGCATTTTAAAACGGTTTTAAACAGTGTTGTCAAGTGTTCGGTTTTTTACCGAACTGTTCGGTATTTTAGCCCCGTGTTCGGTGTTTGGTATGAAGAAAATACCGCAATATCGGTGGTTCGGTATTTGCGAAAGTCTGTTCATATCATCACATCACACATTTACTGTTTCGCAAAATCAAATCCATACAGATTTAGCGCGCTGTTGCCAACGGCGCGCGGCGCGTGCTATATTCGTGACCTTGATTGATTCAAAATTCAAAAAGTTTATTTTGCAAAGTAGGTATATATAATACACGTTTCACAAGTCAAATTTTAATCTTATAAAAATATATGTAATAAAATAATAAATGTACATGAACTACTTAGATTAAATGTTTATTTAATTTATGTAGCAATATATATACGATTAAAATTATAGGTAAAATATTATTATACAAGGTGAAATCCAATCAACCGCCCGAACCCATATCGGAGACCCGGCCAGGGACCAGGAACAGGTTCAATGATCACCAACCGAGCCCCCAGCACGAATCACGAATAGTAGAAAGCACGAATAGTTCCCTTCGTCAGGTAATTATCCGTAATTTTTTCAGTTGGATCTATCCATAATTGTATACCTTAAGTTGCTTAGGTTGTTATTATTTGCATGCTATAATAGACAGAACACGGCAGAACAATACCTGCATCAACATTGTAACATCCATAATTAATTACCTGTGTTTAAGCAATAAAGATATTTAATTTGATTTGATATGAAAATTAAAGGGCCCTTTGATTTTTCGACAAATTGTAGATTTTTTTATAGAAATTGTTCGGTTTTTTTATCTGGACCACCAGGCAACCCTGGTTTGAAAATATGTAACTTTTTACGAATACTTATTTTGATTTGTATCTGTGACGTGTGACAAAATTAAACCACAAAGTTTACTGAGCTGAGTGACAGCGTTTTTAAAAGATTTCTAATGTTACTCCCAAGACATTAAGAGCGTTATCGCAGCCGCATTATGAAATACCCGCCTTTTTCTAATTATTGGAAACAGAAGTATTTAAGAACACTTAAATTTAAAATTCACTTAATAGTTATTCAACAAAACCATATTACCTATGTATTATGTATACTTCATTTGCAAAGTTTTCATTGGTTTCTGTAAATTACAATTTCAAATTTTTTTCAATTCAAGATTTTTGAAGTTTAATTTTTCGGAAACCAATGGAAACTTTGCGATAGCAACATACATAATACATAGGTAATAAGGTTTTGTTGAATAACTATTGAGTGCATTTTGAATGTAAGTGTTCTGTTTCCATTAACTAGAAAAAGGCGGGTATTTCACAATCCGGCTGCGATACTGCTCTTAAGCTACACCAGCAGCAGTGAAAACCACATCCCATTCTGTTCCGCAGTTTCTACGTGTAAAAACGTTTTTGTAGATTTATGGGTGCCAAAGGAACTAAATTATACCGTTTTTAGGGTTCCGTACCTCAAAATTAAAAAACGGAACCTTATAGGATCACTTTGTTGTTCGTGTGCCTGTTTGTATGTCTGTCTGTCAAGACCCTTTTGCTCGGGCCCCATATGAGATAACAAGTTGAAACTGATACCCCCTACAGAAGTCTACGGCCCCATGGTGCTGTAAAAAAATCAGGCTTTTAACTTGACACGAAAAAAAGTGATTGCACTTTACAAAATCAATTTCATACAAATTTGCTCACCATGTAAACCTATAGGGCACTTCGAGTTGACTAAGAAACTTGAAATTTCGTTTACAGATATATCTTATATCTAAAGAGATCTGATGGTGTTAAATATCTAGGTGTTTTAATTGATAATACTCTAAGCTGGAAACAACACCTTGAATACCTAAAACCCCGTGTCAGGAAACTAATCTACATATTTAAAAACCTTAGATCGTGCGCCGACCAAAAGACTCTTCTAATGGTTTATCATGCCCTAGCCCAATCCATCTTAACATACGGCATTACTGCATGGGGAGGTGCTGGTATCTCATCATTTCTCAGCATCGAGAGAGCTCAAAGGGCTATCCTGAAGGTAATGAATTCTAAACCTTTTCGATATCCGACCACACTATTATATCAAGAATGCAAAGTACAAACTGTAAGGCAGCTCTTTATTCTTTAAGTTGTTCTGAGAAAACATGCTTCTCTATGCCTATGATCCGAACTTTATAACAAAGAAGCGCCGCAATGATCTTGTCTGCAAAATCCCTTTCTTTAAAACAGCATTGGCTAATCGCCATTATCCAAGCTTGAGTGGCCGCCTATACAACAAATTAAACAGAGAAATTAATATTTACCCTCTTCCTCTGCGACAGTGTAAAATTGCCATCAAAGACTGGATTCAACATTTAACATTTAAGGAAACCGAGGATTTGCTCGACCCTCTAATCTTCCAAATTATAAAATAAATATAGCGAGGTATATTATACTATTAGTTTTATTATATACAAACACATCTTCACAAACACAACGCATTCATCCTCACACTTCACACACATACCATTCACACATTACTCACCCTCATACTCAAATTCATACCTTTTTCTTCTATTTGTTATTCTACATAGTTTGCCTAATTAATTATATCACCTTCTTTTTTGGAAAAATTAAAACCTAATGGTAATACTAACCCACCAATATGATATTATAAGATTTCTATGTACCTACTAACCACATTCCTGTTTGTATTTTTTTTGTAAATAATTATTACGCTAACACTTTGATCTGTATAATTTATAATATAAGAGGAGAAACTGGTTCCTGAATCTCAGTATTAACTTTTTGGGAGCCAGTTGCTTTAAAACAATTGTGACCTTGTGTATGAAAATAAATACTTTTTATGTTATGTTATGTTATGTTATCTTATAACACGTACGTAGGAAAAAATGTTAAAATTACAAATATTAAATTATTTAGGAAGTTATCAATGACCAACCTAATGAGACGCTTTAGATAAACTGAGTTTAATAGATTGTAAATGTCAAATTAAGTTGGTCTTTCATAACTGCAAGTGGAATTATTTACCGTAAAGTTTTTAGGGTTACGTACCCGTATTGTACAGTGGTACGGAACCCTTTACTTGATTCTGACTCGCACTTGTCTGGTTTTTTTATTAAACGAACAAAACCGTACTTGGGATTTTTATTAAAAGTACTTTAATATAGATAGAAAGGCATCAGATTGATTCCAAACGTCTTTTATCTCTCTGCTTCTAAGTATAACAGTAAAAACCAATCAAGCAAAGATAACCATGACATTTCCACTGATTCTTGACCTATGGAAGAAAGCCCATGAAATCTGTACACCTAGCACGTACTATAGATAAACCGCTAATCGACCGCGCTACGAAAGGAGCGTATTGGGCGGCGCTCACTAATTATTATTATTACACTCTAACGATAAATGCCATAATATTTAGATCTATGAAGTTTATTTTGTTGAAACACGAGTTTCAGTTGTTAGTTTCCCATCTAAGGGAAGATATTTTTTCAAAAGCTTTGAATAAAGTTTTATGTTGTCTCTAAAATCAATAACGAGAGTCCTTTTTTTTTTCAAAATTTTCTTTATCTTTTATAGCTTATATTTTCCCCATACTGCCCCACCCTAGCGTGTTTAGCCTGTGTATACAGCGTTTATCTTACGCTATCTCGCAATTAAGAGGCTATGCAAATTTTACTTTTGTCACTGTCACTATAAGCGAAAAAACGCGCAGTACGAGAGGGCCGGATTCAGGGCGAAAGGGAAAAAAGTTAACCTTATATTTTTATATAAAAAAACTAATATAGCTAGTAAAATTATCAAAATCAAAACTCAAGATATTGTTGAAACCCATCTAATAAAATATGTTTGTGTTAGGTACGGAACCATTCGCCAAACGAGGAGAAAAAGTGTGTTTGAAGACCTCATTTCAGCATATTTCTATCGAGGAAAATGTATCCAAACATGTTTTCAAATTAAAAACCCTAGATTTTGTGGTCAAAATGCAAATACAAGAAATGTATTACAATTTTTTGTGTAATTCATAAAATACACAGAAAAGTAGCACTCGTATTTTTTTTTAAATATCGCCTTATACGGGTTTCGAACGTGCGAGAGAGCAAGTAGAATAACAAAACGCTGTATCTACGGCGCATGCTAGACGTACAAAAGCCAATACAATTACGTGATACGACATCTCTGTGATTGCTTTAGTCAAGGACATGTTCTCATAAGTGCTGGACGCACGCGACACGCCATTACCGACATTGGAACAGTGGAAAAAACCTAATTTCGTAACATACCGAGTGTAAATGGATAAGTATTTTTAAATTAAACCACATATAAAAAACAACTTTTCCAGAAAACATTGCAGACAATTGTGTAAACTTACAGAAAAAATATAGCATCTTAGGAAAAAATTCCAAAAAAAAATAATTTTAAGCTTGCAAAGCTTGAATGTTGTGTAGGGCAAAGATTTCAAAAGTTTAGATGAGCCCTGGCACATTAAATCTAATGCATTGTTTTTCAATGTGTGCGTTAACATAATGCTGACTGAGTGCGCAATCTGTCTACCTACGGTCAGCAAACTGATCCGACTACTAAAGTCGTAAAAATTCAAAACATTAAGTGCACTTAAGGCATCCAACAATCACTGTGTTCAGATGAGCACTGATTCCAAACGTGTGAGCGTCACCCATTTAAAGGTGGAAACATTTTGTTGCTATCATACTACGGTAAGGGCTTATCTTTTACTTTTGAAATATTTGGTGTAGGGCCCTGGAAAATTGGAGGATAAATATTTTCAAGTCTAATACGAAACACTCTGCGCGTGAGTTTGTAAAAATGTGATCTGTCTTTTTGTTAAAAATAATACATAATATTTATTATAATTCAACAAACCGTTCGGTTTCCTAAAATAATTTAATTTCAGCTACTACTGAACTAAACAACCCGACCACTTTACCATTATTTCAATAATTAAACAGCACAGACTTCACATTAATCAACTAAATTTTAAACCACAAATTAGTCAAATAATTCATCTGAATTAGTTTCAGTTAATACTCGTTTGTTTACCTGTAGGTATTATTACATAGTATATTAGCTTATCAATATTAGGTACGTCACTGTTAGCCTATTCTGTTGCTTAGACGTTCAAAACTGTGAAACCTTTATCAAATTTTATTAGTAGCATGTTCTTTTTTTTTCAAATTATTCAAGTCTACTTAAGGTGGGTGCGACGGATGTCGTTCCTAAACGCACAATTTATGATTGTTTTTCTTATTTTTAAATTCAAAGTATTAAATTAATGTGATTTATTTCATTACGCAACAAAAGTTTAATGTCAATTAGACTTTTCTAGCCTAGTAGTGTTATTTTATGCAATAATTTGTAAATTTTCCTGTAATAAACACGCTTTGAAATTTTTGTACAGGATCATTTACAAAGTAATGGGTAAAATGTAAATGTCCTGCAGGCAGCAGTTGGTGAAGATTTTTATAAATAATAAAATTTTCGTATTTTCTTCTGCCAGGTGTCAATTATGGGTAAAATAGTAAAACTTTGCTAGAAAAGCCTTATTGTCATTAAACTTTTGTCGAGTAGTGCCATAAATCACATTAACTTAATACTTTTTATTAAAAAACCAAAAACAATCATAAATTTTTCGTTTAGGAACGTCACATCCATCTAAGTTGGTATAACGGTACGGATATCTAACCCTCAAGGCACTATTTCCACTCTCACTTGACCGTTGGTGGTATATGGTAGGAAGAAAACCAAAAGGGCCTGGGACCTACCAGTGGAAATACGGAGCGGAAATTTCGTGGCTAAGTTAGGCTTCCATAGACGTTGCAATATTATTGTGTAATATTTATTGCACGATATTAATTGAAACGTCTCCTGCACCACTTTCTTGTGCAACAATAACATGTGATAATAATAATAACATTTGACACCAATATCTAGTTTAGCAAGTCAACACAGAGTCTTGCGTCTTTTTCTTTTTCTTAATTTAGTTTTTTGCAAATTGTTTCATGTTAGTTCCTAGTATAACATTATATATATTTATTGTTAGCATAGTGAAATCCGTAATTGGCACTATTAGCTGATGTAATATTTAGTTAATATTTTATGTATTTGCTGTGGATTTTGTTCATAAATAAAATAAAATAAAAATGTGATAATTATGCAATCAAATTGATCGCCTGTGTGCCTTCTCACATAATTAATGAAACATTAACACGTTGACACTAGAAAGAGTATCATAATTTGCTCTAATGCTCCAATATACAGGATGTCAATAGTAGGTACATATTACACGTACACTAATTACAGTTAATAGGAGTAATCATCAATCCTGTTACATCCATGAATGCGAAGGTAAACTAATCTGTACTACCTTCATTGCTTGATTCAATATTTGTAATACGATTATTATTATTTCAACGTGTGCTACGAGTTTTGTGGCGTTCTACGACGTAGCGGTGCTGATTCTACATCTACTCGATTTCTCATAATATATGTTTATAATACATATATTATGTATATCGTTACGACATCCTCCGAGAGGGTGTCAGAGTGTTTCCGAGTGTGGACTGTCACTGGCACAGTCAACACTTGTACATCCCCCTTTTAACGACGACTTTTACGTCCCAACGTGATAGGACCCAATCCCCGTACTTTGGGCAAAAATATCACTCACATAGGAGCTAACCTATTTTATTCGCAGGCTATTTTAATAAATGCTCGGAAGAACCGCATCAAGGACCACGTTTGCAAAAATCTTTGCAAGTTGAATAGTTCCCAGATATCTCAGAGCTAGTCAGCAGTTTCAGAAATAAGAAGGGTACACACAAACGCGGCCCCAGGCTTTTTCTCTATCTGTACCATTGAGCCAAGGCCCACTTTTCACTTTTATCACAATCGCTAGAAGAGCGAAATAGAGGGTTGTCGCAATTTTACCAGAGTATAAGCACAGGTATAAGTAATACATTCATCAGTCGAAACAAACAATAATAGAACCATTTGTGATTCATTTATTTTATTGTTAGGTACAATTTGTAGTTAGGATCTATTTTTTTTTTATCAGTTTATGAATAGTACAAGAAAAATATACAGTATTATAAAACTTATACAGCTAACGGAAACCACAATGATGTTTATGTGTAGCTGCAAGCGCTCACAACAAAATTTTACTTATTTAATTATATCTATGTTTTTATCAAGATTTTATCATTGATTTTATCACTTTAAAATAGTATTAGTAGAATATATTAATAAGTGAGTAGATTAAGAATGGTATCGCAGCCGGATTGTGATATATCCGCCTTTTTCTATTTGCGGAAACCAATGGAAACTTTGCGATAGCAACATTTTCAACATAGGTAAGTAATAAGGTTTTGTTGAATAACTATTGAGTGAATTTAGAATTGATGTGATCGGTTTCGATTGATCAGAAAAAGGCGGGTTTTATTGAAATAAATAAATAAAATTAGAAAAAGGCGGGTTTTTCACTATACGGCTAGAAAATAAAACCAAAGACATGTACCACATATTATAAACGGCACCATGGACAAGCCATCGGGGTTTTTGTGGTGTTATTAGTTTTAACTTTTATATATTTTTTAATTAACAACAAATAAATATCTAATTATAATAATAACAATAACTTAGATATTATTATGTACGTCGATACCACGGACCTCTAACCATGCATGTATGCTGGACTGGCTATTGCCAACGTGATAATGAACCAATTTTATCGTTGCCATTTTTGTGCTGATATGTGTTACAGCGTGAGTGTACCCGGAAATAATGTTCTTCTCCGATATTTAAATCTAGTTGCAATTAGATAATTGAAGCTAGTTCCGCTTGTCGTCGCACCTATTTTTGATTTTTGGTGAAAGATTTTTGATTTCATACTTTTAAGAACTGTCCAATTCAACGATCTGCCCACGACATGTAGATGCCTATATGAAATTGCAAGAGGAGGGACCTCATTCACATGATAATGACGAGGCTGATTCTTGCATATGTTGTTGTAAACTAAACTCACAAAATAAACTGCATTTGAAATGACAGATAGTTAACATGTTGCTTTCATGCCTTCAGACGACATAAAACTTGAGACTTGGTCCGCTCTAGTTAAACGCAACAGCTGTATTTAGACAGACGTTGACGTAAGGAGACAGAAAATGGAGAAGCACACCATTTTCATTAAAAAAAATACATATTTTTTATTCAGTGCTTCCTAGACCATGATGGAAAGCGTCGATGAGACCTGGGGATCTAAAAAGGCCACAGAACTATTAAAAAAGGCCGACTTGGGTGAATCATAAAATGATTTGAAAGTAGGATAGAGTCAGATTTTTTTCACGCGTGCAAAAGAGACGGCATTAGAACAGAATCATAATGTGATTCATGCAAAACGGCCTTTTTAGAGGACCAAATAAAACAAGCTCACCCAGAAAATGGAAATGAAATACGAAATGAAATATATTTATTTATGTAATGTAGGTACATTAGATACACTTATTACAGGTCGGTTTTAATGTTATATAATTAAATAATCTATGTTTTATAGTTTTAAATATGTAATAAATAATAATATGTGGAAATACACAAAAAATATTAAAGGTAAGGTTTACTTAAATTTACTAAAATAATACACTTGAATTATATAAAAAAATGTTGGTATGATGAATAAATTAGTTTATAAATATATATAATACATATAATAATTACATATAATAAATATATGCCTAACTCTGCCTATTCGATTAGTCTTGCTAAGAAGATTGGCAAGAAACTTAGCTAGATCATGTCTTTTTTTCATAATAATATTATTTGTTACAACAAATAAAAAGAGTGAAAACAGGAGGAACTTCCACAAAATCCACAATACAATACAATAAATACTAAGGTAGTCGGTAACGGACGAATGAAAACTATAGAATAACGCTTATAGCACAAGTTTATTCACGCAACAGCCTTCATATTGAAATAGTGAAATTTATTTTCAGAAATAAGAATACCACGTAAACAATTCTGCAAAGAAGGATCATCACAAATAAATAAAACACTCATTCTCGGAAGTAAGTGTCCCTAAATATTCAACGTGAAATACGCACTTACCCCTTCGCGAGTCTTCATGCGACCCTACCTCAAGGTACAATAAAGTGTCCGTAATTCTTTATGTATGAGCTGCGAGGGAGTCAAGCGAAGATGGCATTCTCACTTCATCACTTATAATATACGACTTCAAAACAGTTCAGGTGCTCCTACAAGCTTGTTCAGTTTAAATGTCGGCAATTTACGGGCTAACCCTTACTGAAGGTCTTCTGTGGGAGCATTCATGGCTGCATATGGCAAAGATATCCTATATATATTTGCCCCTAGCCCAAATCAAAAGAAGAAATATTAATCGCCGATTGGTTGGATCTTAGCGGTGTTGTAATAAATTGGGCCAATTAGAGCGCAGAACCGCGTTGTTGTAACGTATATTATAACATCTGTTCTGAACATTGGAAAAACAATTGTTTTACTTAAAAAAAAACGTTTTTGATGTTTTAATATCTATAAATACTGTATTGGTTATGCCAGATTCAAAAATAATAAAAATTTGGCTAAGTGCGAGTTGGACTGGCGCATAAAGAGTTCCGTACCACCATACAAAAAGGGTGCACGCATTTTAATACGGCAAATGCATGCATTCATAAAGCTACAGGCGCACAGAACATATTCAGTTTCGCGAATTTCGTTTCGTTTCATTACAACTTGCATTCTCGTTTTGATACCAGCACAGCGCCAGAAAAGTGCCCAAGATAGTCTATCTCAGTCTATCACTATCATATTACAATATTCGCGCACTATCACAGTCTAAACGACCTATTCATAAGGTCCTATTCCGTCCGCTATCCTGTTATGAAAGGGATGCAAATTCATACAATGCAGAGAAATTAATAAACTTGAAATAGATACTAAAGCCGATTCTGAAGGCTTTAATTTTAGTTTTAGTGCTGTCAAAACTTAAATTTTTGCAAAGCAGTTTAGCTTCTAGTCCTTACATTAAAGGACTATTTTGGAATGAAAAAAAAAAAGTTTTGACAGCACTAAAACTTAAATTAAAGCCTTCAGAATCGGCTATAGTGGCGCTTGCGTATTTTCTATAATGATGTAAAATTCAGGGGTCGGCAACACGCATGCGGCCCGTGAACTACTTCGGTGCGGCCCTCAGGGTTCCCAATCGCTGCATGATGACTGTGTTTGGTTGTACATATTTGTGTGAGCATACATTTCTATTCTGAACTAAAGAAAAAACAAACATTGTTCTCTGACAAACAAACATTTAGACCTAATACTGCACATTTCCACGTATAAAATGCAAGTCAAATGCAGCCGCTAAAATCGCATTAGATTATAATAATAAATTGTGTTTTAAACTATAGTAAATATGATACGAAATTGACCAATGCGTTATTTATTATATAATGCCCTCGCTGGTCCTCTGGTAACATTTGTGGCCCTCCTATGTCATAAAGTTGCCGACCCCTGATGTAAATAATAAGAGGTCAAAAAATGCATGTCTTTTAAAGTAAGTCCTTAGTAAGAAACGAAAAATATAAAACTCAAGGTTTCGGCTGAGAATAAAACTGACTACGTCTATTTATTTCTTTACTGGTGAAAGTAAAACCTTCGACCGTGTCTTTTTGGACTAGGAAAGGACACTCAAGTTTAAGCCCTTACGTAATTTATATGTTTTTCATTTCCCTAGAATTAAATAGATGCACTAAAATGTTACAAGGATAAACGTAAAATCTTCTAACGGCCTGTAAATTTTATACAACGTAATCTGTGCAAATGGAATTAAAACCTGCTCAGGTCTTAATTCTCAATTTTGATAATCGCCCTCCGGTTTATATGGGTCGGAGATTATCCTTTATTTAATTTGCTTCGAGTATATTTTATTTCAAGGAGACCCATCAATTTAGTAGAATAACCATTTTAGTTCTCAAACTAATTGAGTTTTTAAGATCCACAAATGTAATCACGCCAATTTCAATAAAAGTAGCGATCGAAATGATACTCAATACACTGTTGTAAGTAATTGCCACTCGTATATTTCTATCACTATGCTTACCATAGCGCTTTGCCTTGTTTGTCAATTAACATGCTTGTGTAAACAGCTAAATTTTTCAGATTGTATTTGCTGTATTTGATAGCTACTATTATTTATTGTTGCACATCAAAAGAGTCGTGTATGGCAAACATTTGACTCGACTATCTAAATTTGGCCATCGTCAAATATGCGCACACCGCATTCTTGCATTTGGAACCATTTTTATTTTTATATCGACACACATAGATATTGCCGGATACAGCGTTGTGAACAGTTGTGAATCAGCAAACATTTGCCTAGTTGGTATAATGAATTGTTTGGGCTCAGTATTTGTCTAGTCAGAACCGTGTGAAGTGCTACATGTCATTTGCCTTGGTTAGTTTAGCTTATTGATTTGGTCGTGACAACACGTGGGGACGAAACAACACGGTTGAGATAATACGAAAACTGTATGCATCGCACAGGGTCGCCAGGAAACTAATTAGAAGCAAAGCATCACTTAATATTTGACGTAGCATGAGTTCATCCAGCAGCCTGATTCGGTCACTGTTGGACATAAAATTTCGCCACTTTGGCGGTCCTCATAGAAGAAATGCCCATTCTTACATTACACATGCTGGGCAGGCGGGTTTTTGAGTGCGGTGCTGAAACCCACACACTTGTGACGCCACTGCCAGTTACCAGTCTGTTTTATAAGCGCCGGCAATTGGGGATAGACATACCGCCATCAATCGGTCCCAGGCATGGTGTGCCACCTGATCGTGCCTGTTTGGGTGCTGTCTTCGTACTCTCCCCCGACCAACTTCAGGGGGTAAGTAAGATGGTGGTACCTCCACAGTCAAGCCCGGCATTACCTCTACCATCTACTTGAGTACATTCACAGTCAACTTTATCGTCTTTCCAGAAAACGGATAGTTGTTTAAAAAATCCCCAAAAGTAAAGCGATGATCAACTATAGATAACCCAAATTCTTATACATGAGAGTATATACAAAATATTGAGTGTTCATAGCAATACATGGTTGTTTGAGTCGATAAATTATCCATATTAAGGATGGTCGTCATGACACGACCAACTTACTTGTGGGCGTGGCCAAATGTCGTGCTGTTTCATTTCGCTATAAGGTGCATGCTCCATGAAACTTGCGAGGACAATACAATCGTGCCGATTTCGTCGCCGGTGCAAAATTTAAAACTTGTTTCAGTAGAAACCACTGTGGACGTTTTCATACATTATTTTTAGTTATTATTAATCTAGATAACGTTTTTAGCCCGTATTAATTTTTTTATTTTATCTAAAACAATAAAAGCACATTCGGCTACACTTTTGGTAAAAAAAAACCGTTAAATTCACGTTTTTTACAGGTCTGTTGTTAAGATATTACTCAAATTTTACGATTTTTAGTTCGACTTAAACATAGATCTAGATAGATCTCAGACTAAAATATTATAATAACATCCCATAGACACCCCACAGTGTGCTGTCAGGGTTTGTATGGAGGTTTGCGCGTTACGACGCCTCATAATATTCAAAATTGTCTCCAATAGTTCGTAAATTCTCTTATGTCTAAATACGAATGTATCTTATCTAAAATCTTAAGTAATTTTGTATTCAAATCACCTGTTCAGGATATAACGTTTTCGATTCGTGATTTTACTCAAATATCTTGATATCTGTATACATTAATGGTTGTTTAATATATTAGTGGGTGAGTCTCCGTAGTTTCCTCCGCAAGTACAACATTTTCATAGCTTTTCGTGTATTTTAAATTATGTAAATAATCCGATCTAGAAGTTTGATCTCCGATTTGGGTAGAATTAAAGCACCGAACTCAAACAAATAAAATGTTTGAGGGAACCCTAAAAACCTATGAATATATTAATAATTTGCAATGTTCTGCTGAACACTCTTTTCATGCTATTCAAAATGCAGATTCAAGCTGCACCCGCCCTTCCGCAATATATAGGTACATGCACAAGCAAGTAGCACGACTATAAAATATAGAATATGAAGTACTTAATTTAATTAAATTAAATTAAAACAATAAATAGATATTTAGGAGATATATTTCGGCCCACTTTCGGGCCGGCATCAGTCCAATGAATGACAGATGATACAGATGACAGAATAAGTACAGTAATGAGATGACATAAAAACATATATAATCTTATAGCTAATTAATCTAACCTACTTATCAAAAAATATATATATATTGTTGGTTGTAGGAAGGGAGAGCCATCTTGCGGGCCCTGGCGAACCACCTTGACATTTATTAGGAACTAGTTTTTGCCCGCGGCTTCGCTCGCGTTGATTAAGCTTTTTTATAGTCGTATCGAATCCCATCCCATCCCACTAATGCCACTATCCTATCCCATCCCATCCCAGTAATTCAACGGCGTGAAGGAGTAACAGTATATCACTTTTCTATAGGAACTTGACACCCCATTGCCTTCCAATGGGAACTGATTTATGGGATAAAAAGTAGCCTGTCCTATTCCAGGTCTAGAACTACATTTGTGCAAAGTTCAGCCTAATCGTTCCAGTAGTTTCGGCGTGAAGGAGTAACAAACATCCATCCATCCAAACTTTTGCATTTATAATATCAGTGGGATAGTGGGATATGACCGCACAAAACCCGCATGATGGCACCACCTGGTCTTAATATTTATGTGCTGTTTGTCTGTTCAGTTTGTCAGTCAGTCAGTGCGTAGTGACCATATATAGGACAATTCCCAAGGGGGCTGAAATATATCTCTGGAATATCCATTTTATTGTGTTTATTTAATTTTATTTAATGAAAGGCTTGTTATAGCACAATATATATATTTATCCCATCCCACTAATATTATAAATGCGAAAGTTTTGTGTGTGTGAGTTTGTATGTTTGCTACTTCTTCACGCTGAAACAGCTGGACGGATTTGGATGAAACTTTGAAAAAATGTAGTTGTAGACCAGGAATAAGACACAGGATACTATACTATATACACTTTCAAATATAAAGTAGAAAATATAAAGCAATCTTGAATTAACAAGCAAGAAAACTTATCAAGCGTAAAAGTTAGAAATCGTGCAACACAATCAATTTAATGCTTTGTCCCATATTGCTTTGAGCTATACAAGTTGGTCTTTACGGACCCTTGAATTTTGAGGCTTTCGCAAGCTTAACGTTGACTGTACTTTCTTCAGATATATAAACTTTTTGAATTTGGTCTTTATGGTTTTTCGTTAAATATAGGAAAATGATGATTAACTTGATACATTTTGGAATTAAACCTTCGGAGTAAATTTTTTTGGACTCACAAATAAAACTAAGACTTGACAGAAAACTTGGCTTTTCAGAAATCTTTTGGAAAATGCGTTTTTGAATGAAAATCTCTTTTGTTGAAGACAGTAAATATTTTTTCAGCTTGTCTAAAATTAAGTTTTTACAAATCTTTGCCCTATCTACGTATTTACTTTTCGTTACACAAATCATTTTTTGAACAATGGCTTTGAAAACTTCAGTAAAACGGTTTTTTTAGAAAAGGAGCAATTTTTTTTTCATAAGACCATAAAGCTTCTTAAAATGTATATATTTTGACTTTTACAGGGTTATACAGGCAGAAGATAATCCGGCCTGAAAAAAAGTAAAGATAAGTTGGCTAACACTGGTAGAAAAATTTACATTCACTAAGACATTCTGAGTATTTTTAGGGTTCTGTACACCCGAAGGATGCCAAACTTAGACAAAACAAAAGGACAGACACGGTACCCAGTTTTCCGTGAAGCTACGAATATAGGCTCATGGACCTGTATTTATTCGCTTCGTCTCGCTCGCGCTACTAACAGTCGAAGCTCGTCGCTCTATCTCTAGTTCGGTTGCACTCGTTAAAAAAGAAGTACATTTTTCAGTTGACAATATAAGAACGTACAGTATCTATTTCTTTGTTAGGGTGCCAAACGGGACCCTATTACTATAAACCTTCGCTCTCTCTCTGTCTGTCTGTCTGTCGTCTGTCCACCCGTCTGTCTATCCGTCTGTCACAAGGGGCTACAGCTTCAGCCGTTAAAGGTCGCCAGTTGAATTTTTTTAGAAACAAATTCTCTGTGCGGAATAAGGCTCCGGTGAGGTTCGAACTCTTATCCCTGCCTATCGCGGGCCGGTGACTTATCCAGTTTGTACACCGAAGGTTTATAAGTTTTCAAAAAATATCTTCTAGATTTTTTTCAAGATTTCCTGTTTGTCTCCATATTTAAAGTCGGTCATTCAGACGAGTTCTTGACTTTTGGAGACTAAAAATCAATATAATGAATAACAAGTCGTGAATTTTTTTACAAAATATTAAAATATCACTATTTTACATAAATATTAAGCCATTTGATAAAGATTTTATATGAATAATATCGTTGATAATTCATCTATTTTATCTACAACCTTTTAAACCCTGTTTACACCTTTAATATTTAGTCGCTTGAGGCGACCATCTCCTACCGTCCGAGAAGGTATCATAGAGGCATAACAACAAGAAATCCTTGATTCGGAGCACTCACCAACCAAAATAAAAACAACATTATGATGAACAAGTGTCGTACAGTGAAATACAGAAGATAGCAGTTTTCCCTTTTTATAACCGTGTCTCGATGGTGGCCAACATGTGAACTTTCTTAGTGCTTGTGTTATTTTTATATTAGTTTTAGTATATATAATATATTTTTATAGGTACCGTTATTTACTTTTCGTGGCTGACAGGTGGAAAGCTATGTCGCAGATCGCAGGCCGCAGGCCCTTCAGTCAGTGCCGATGGTCCACCTGGCGCTGTCGCGTCGGATGATCTAGTGCAGTGTCCCGAATGCCCCCACACAAAATTTTTGAGAGGACAGCGAGGCCTTAAAATCCATATGGGTAAAATGCACAAAGGTTCAACATCTACTCTTAACCTTAGTTCTAACGCCCCACCATTAACACCCAATCAATCCAACTTCTGGCAAGAACTAAGTGAGTACAAATCTAATCTTCCCCTTGTTAAACGCATCCCTCGCGGAGCTCGACATTCCGTCGGCACATCTCTGTCCTCCTGCATAAAAAATGTCATTAATAAAAATGAGCAAGATAGCTGGGAACAATTACTTACATTTGCATACCGGACACTGCACGTATCGAAGGAGGAGCAGGGCGGCTCTCTTACACAAAAAATAAAAAATAACTGCTTAAATAAAAACACTTCAGTTATACATGTGAAAAACACTAGCGATAAAAGAAAAAACCACAATTATAATATTGTTAAAAAAATAGAAACCAGATTCAATGATGGTGATATAAAGGGAGCCGCTCAACTCCTCTTTTCCTCCGACACGATTGCTCCCGACTCTCCTGAAACCCTTTTGGCCCTGGCGTCTAAACATCCACCAGCAGCACCAACCCTACAGCTTCCCGACCCACCTCATCCCTCAGACCCGTCTCCAACAGCAACGACACAGGACGTCGAGGCTGCGATCATGTCCTTCAGAAACGGCTCTGCCGGCGGATTAGACGGACTTTCAGCTCAACACCTGAAAGACCTTATCTGCGGAGCTACTGGCGAAACCGGCCGGGCCCTTCTTGTGGACATGACGCAGCTTGTGAACTTGATGCTGTCTGGAGAGGTTTGTGAATCTATAATTGATACACTCTACGGAGCAAGCCTGTGCGCATTAAAAAAGAGGGATGGAGGTATTAGACCAATTGCGGTCGGGAACACCATCCGCCGTATCGCTTCCAAAGTCTGCTGCAAGCATCTGCTACCGACACTTACAGAAAAATTTCAACCTCTACAGCTGGGCTTTGGAAGCCGGGGAGGATGCGAGGCTGGCGTTCATGCAGCCCGCACCTTCCTTGAAAGCGGTGGATGCGAGGTGATGTTGAAGGTGGACGTTAAAAACGCCTTCAACTCCGTTGACAGGGGCGCCTTGTTGACAGAGGTCAAAGAAAATATACCCCAAATTTATAAATACATGTGGCAATGCTACAGTTCACCTACGAAGCTCATATACAAAAGCCACTTATTAAACTCAGAAGTAGGCTGTCAACAAGGCGACCCCTTAGGCCCCGCTATTTTTGGCTTAGCCATTCACCCAATAATAACAACTTTAAATTCAAAATTCAATGTGTGGTATCTGGACGACGGCACCATAGGAGGGGAAGCTAACACCGTCTTAAAGGACCTGGAAACTCTCTGCAACAAATTCAAAGACATTGGACTGGAACTAAATTATAGTAAATGTGAACTATTTATCCCAGACAAAACCTACAATAAAGACAAAATCATACAAAATTATAAAAATTTTGCTCCGAATATAAAAATACTGACTAACGAGACACTTCGCCTCCTTGGCGCTCCTTTATTGGACCATGGCATTTCACAATACATCTCGGAACAAATAGCTAAATTTGAAGAGTCGTCCAGTTGCCTTGCTGAAATAAACCCCCATATGGCCCTTTTCATCATTCGGTTTTGTCTGTTTGTACCGAAATTTACGTACGTTTTACGTTGTACGCCTCTTTGGAACCATAAAAACTTTTTAGATACTCTTGACAAGATAATTGAAAAAACAATGATCCAAATTCTAAATTGTCCTCTCGATGAACGGAGTTGGAACCAAGCCACCTTACCAGTACGGTTGGGTGGTTTGGGAATTAGAAAAATTTCAAGTGTGGCCCTTCCCGCGTTTCTGTCTTCAATCCACAGCACACGAGACCTCTTCGGTAGTATAATAAACCCGTCACTTGGTGACGTTGAGGTCTCGGGCTTGGATGAGGCCAGAAACGCCTGGAAATCAGCGTGCCCTAATGAAAATTACCCCATTACCCCATCCTCACAGAGGCTATGGGACGAGCCCCTCTGTAAACAGGTACAGGAAAACCTCTTGGAAACATCATCTACCCCAGCAGACAGGGCTCGTCTCCTGGCCTCCAGAGAGCGTGAGTCGGGATACTGGCTGATGGCGATCCCATCCAGCAACATCGGTACCCTTTTGGATAGACACACCCTGAGCCTTGCCTGCGGCCTGCGGCTTGGCTCAAAACTTAACGAGCCCCACCGTTGCCGTTGTGGAGAAGGCGTCGGCCAACACGGGCACCATGGTCTGTCTTGTAAATTCAGCGCTGGACGACTCTCACGCCACGCTAGCATCAATGACGTCATCCGCCGGGCCCTTGCCAGCGCTTACGTACCAGCCACATTAGAACCAAAGGGCATAATTCGCACCGATGGCAAGCGGCCCGATGGAATGACGCTCCTAGCATGGAAAAATGGTAGGTCGCTTGTATGGGATGCGACGTGCGTGGACACTCTCGCCCCGTCCCACCTACGAGCGACCTCAGCCAAGGCTGGCGCGGCTGCGGAGTCAGCTGAAAACCTGAAGCGGCGCAGATATGTGGCCCTCGGAGAGGGCTACATGTTTGCGCCGTTCGGTGTTGAAACCCTTGGACCATGGGGCCCGGCCGCACGGCAACTTTTTAAAGAATTGTCGGCACGCCTGGTCGACGCCTCTGGTGACCCAAGGGCCGGAGCTTACCTCGGTCAGAGGATCAGCTTAGCGATCCAACGAGGTAACGCTGCCAGCGTCTTGGGTACCCTCCCCAACGGCGACGATTTAAAAAACATTTTTTATTTAATATAGGCATTATATTTGTTAATAATTTTAATATAGATTAAGTTTAGTTTTTAATTTAATTTATTGTAAATACAATTATAATATACATATAATGTATATATGTAGATATGAGTTCCAGTAAATAAGCCGGAAAATGTGGGAAAGTTGTGGAATAGCATTGATTTGAAAAATTCCTACCTTCACGTATTCCCTAGCCCCCAGAAACATTTATCAGGATTGAACTCTGGAATACTTCCAAAAGTTAGGGGGTTTGACTCCCCCAAAATGTAGCTGTCGTTGAAAA
Organism: Ypsolopha sequella; assembly: GCA_934047225.1. NCBI lineage: Eukaryota > Metazoa > Arthropoda > Insecta > Lepidoptera > Ypsolophidae > Ypsolopha > Ypsolopha sequella. The sequence continues at coordinate 3,122,789 of OW203985.1, forward strand.
AAAATATGTGATTTAAAAATTCCTTTCATTTGTTTCCTAGACTAAGAAGAACATTTATCAGCATTGATGACCTCTGAATTACCTCCGAAGAAGAGAAAAGTGGACCCTTAAAGTGTCCCAAAAAATATCTGTCATTAAAAATATATAAAATTATTATTTTGCATCCGTAATGTGTTCTATGAGTTTTTTGGGTCGCTCATCATGATTTTGAGGTCCAAATTCAAGAATTCTATATTCTGTATTGGAATTTGTGCCATTTTTTTTTTTGTTTGAGAAATGCTTTTTTCTTCGCACGTAATCCAGTCTGGAATGGAATTGCTCGGAATTGTAATCAGCGACCGCTTAGATCACATTTCTGCAGCAAAATTATTCATATTGGCTTTTCGACCTCAGATTCATGATCAGTGACTAAAAAAATTCCCCTAGAGCCCATTTTCAAGTCGTTTTTTTTATGACAGTTACTTTTTGTGGTACTTTGGGAGTCAAACCCTCCTAACTTTTTCATTTTCGGAGGTAATGCAGAGGTCAATGCTGACAAATGTCCCTAGGAGTCTAAGGAAGTTAAAGAAGTTTTTTTTTAATGGTATAATATTTTAATGACAGCTACTTTTTGGAGCATTTTATGGTCAAACTCCCCTTATCTTACTTATTTTCGTAGGTAATGTAGGAATCAATGCTGACGAATGTCCCTGGGGTCCAAGGAACACGCGAAACAGTTTTTAGTTCAAATCACTACTTTAGATTTTATTCATTTTTTTCGGCTTATTTGCAGGACTGGTAAGATTTTGATTTTGAGTCGTAAACTCAACATTCTGCCGATTTTGATTTTGAGTCGCAACGTCAACGTTCTTCCAATGAAATGGACGTTAATCGTACATTAATTGCAAAGTACAAATGAAATCTTTTTTTTTGTCATTCTTAATCTACCTAACTCTATTAAAATCAAAGCTGTGTGTGTCAAAGTCTTTGCAGATAGCTAAGGGCACGTAAATCGTACATTAATTGCAAAGTACAAATGAAATCTTTTTTTTTTCATTCTAAATCTACCTAACTCTATTGAAATCAAAGCTGTGTGTGTCAAAGTCTTTGCAGATAGCTAAGGGCACGTAAATCGTACATTAATTGCAAAGTACAAATGATATCTTTTTTTTTTCATTCTAAATCTACCTAACTCTATTGAAATCAAAGCTGTGTGTGTCAAAGTCTTTGCAGATAGCTAAGGGCACGTAAATCGTACATTAATTGCAAAGTACAAATGATATCTTTTTTTTTTCATTCTAAATCTACCTAACTCTATTGAAATCAAAGCTGTGTGTGTCAAAGTCTTTGCAGATAGCTAAGGGCACGTAAATCGTACATTAATTGCAAAGTACAAATGAAATCTTTTTTTTTTTCATTCTAAATCTACCTAAATCTATTGAAATCAAAGCTGTGTGTGTCAAAGTCTTTGCAGATAGCTAAGGGCACGTAAATCGTACATTAATTGCAAAGTACAAATGATATCTTTTTTTTTCATTCTTAATCTACCTAACTCTATTGAAATCAAAGCTGTGTGTGTCAAAGTCTTTGCAGATAGCTAAGGGCACGTAAATCGTACATTAATTGCAAAGTACAAATTAAATCTTTTTTTTTCATTATTAATCTACCTAACTCTATTGAAATCAAAGCTGTGTGTGTCAAAGTCTTTGCAGATAGCTAAGGGCACGCACATAGAAACCAACGCGACGTAGCCAATTTTACACGTGCAAAATAATATGTATTCATATCACGCGATAGAACGACGGTTCCATGATTTATACTATCATGTCGAATCTGTCGACTCAGCGAAACTGAGGAACAGGTGTGGTAACCGTGGAATAGATTTTATGGCAGTGAAATGTGAACATTCAACTTCGAGAGCTGAAAAAGTGTGGAGTATATGAAATATGACTTGAACGGTTTCACAGGGTTAGAAGGCAGAGGAAACGGGCTTTAGTATGTAAAATAACAGAGTATACAAAAACTGACAATAATGAAAAGGGCGAGAGGTGTCGTGAGACACCCGGTTATATTATTATTATTATTATTAAAAATTCTTTATTGCACAAATAAAAACATGTACGTAGGCGAGCTTAGTGCTAATTAGCATTTTCTTCCAGCTAACCTTTGACGATGTAGAACTTGTCAAGGGTAGTGCTTCGATGAGGAAAAAGTATTATGACTAGTATTAATTTTAACTAAAATTATTATATAGGTTAAATACATAAATAGGTAACTTATGATCAAATACATATACTACAGCTATATCCTAATAATACATACACTGATACATATAAATATATAAACACAAATAGTATTTACGAGAGGTTAAACAAAGATTATAACCTTAAACACGTATTTAGAGTTGACCCATTTGTTTATTTTGTAGATCAAGGTAATGTTGAAATACCTTGTTTTTATAAGTATATATAACGAACGGTTATAACGAAGTTCCTTTCGCTACTGACGCGCACGGCGCACACCGCACGTTTATACTGCAATAATAATATACCTATAGGTATATAGACATCGAGCTTAATAATAATTAATAATTAAAATTAATAATTAATAATTGTAGTAATTTTGGTGCTCATCTCTGTTACATAATTACAGATATTTAAAGCGATATAACAAATATAAATGTTTTAAGGGAATTGAATGATTCGTTTCGTTAACAGTGTTTGTGTATGTACGAGTATATAGGTCCATAGATAGTTTTTATTTTTATTTTAACAATTTAACAGCACTAAATCATCAAAAAAATTCAGCTTCATTGTGCCATAAATATAATGTTAGGCTATACACCTAAATTAAATACAAATTCAAATAGTTTATTTTGTAAAGTAGGTATACATAATACACTTTTTACGAGTCAAATTTAATCTTATAATTATATATGGAATAAAATAATAAATGTGCTTGTATACTATATAATACTATAAATTTACTATATAAACCAATTACAATTTTCAACTTGATGTTACAGATGTCCACGAAATTTATGTCTGATAGTTTATTTGGTCGAGTGTACGTGTGAAGATGTTGAAGCTGCAATTTACTTGAACGGTCTATTTCCTGTTGAGGAAATGACGTAATCTTTTGACAACATCTGTGTAGCAACGGTACGATATCGTTGCCATCTTATGGCTTCTGAAATAAATGTATATATCGTCAGGTGTCAGAGGTGCTCCGAGTATGAACCGTGAAACGCAAGTAAACAGTCCATATTTGGTACACCCGCGTTTCACCGACGATTATTACGGAATCAACGTGATGTGTGGTGAGCCCTATCGCCGTAATTCGGGAACAAATAAACACTTTTCAGAGCATGCAGGTTTCCTTACAATGTTTTTCCTCCACCGTTCAGCAAGTGGTAAGTACTCGTAAGAACAAATACTATGCACATAAATCCAAAAAAACTCATTTTTATATGCCCGACCGGGGATCAAACCTGGATCTCAAGATTAGGAGGCCAGCACTCTACCCCTGAGCTACCGCCGGTACCGATGATGGAAAGCGTCAATAAGACCTAGGATGTACCGCGCTCGCCAAGAAACTGTGAGAGTGACAGCAGGCGAGGCGTTAATCAGTACTCCAAGAAACTTCCGCAAAAATCTACGCAAGTCGGTAACGGACGAATGGCTGTAGCTACGAGTAAGTGTACGCAACCACACCCCGCGCGGTATGGTCACTACGACATGCCGGACAACCACACCCCGCGCGGTATGGTCACTACGACATGCCGGACAACCACACCCCGCGCGGTATGGTCACTACGACATGCCGGACAACCACACCCCGCGCGGTATGGTCACTACGACATGCCGGACAACCACACCCCGCGCGGTATGGTCACTACGACATGCCGGACAACCACACCCCGCGTGGTATGGTCACTACGACATGCCGGACAACGACGAGATTTGCCATGAGGGTAAATACAGTACTCACAAAGATATATAATGTGCATAGAAATCTAAAGCCGAGTGACCGGACGTATCACGTACGATTCTATAGAAAGTGTAAGGAAATACGAACTTTGCCGAACAGTGGCGAGGATTTGTATGCGCATTATTACCTTAGGAGAACTGTAGGTAACATTGCCTTTCAAAAACGTAACCTCAGAGGCAGGTTTGGCGATGTTTCAACGAGATGAACTATAATTGTGTAAGTAGTTTTAGACTGTACGCGAAACAGGGTGCCACCAGAAACCAGAGATGAAGGAACAGTCTAACTAAATAATGCTTTTGCTTTTGACGATCAGGTCAGGTTAGGTTGATCTAACCGATCCCGCCTTTTCTCTAGATTCAGCTCCCTGCGACTATTCTCTGTTAAAGAATCTCTTATTAAATCTCTTATTCAGCTCGAATGAAGAGGTCATCTGCGATATAAAAGCAAATTTTGTAATTCAGAAGGCAACGAAAAGTTGGAAAACGTTGGAGGAGGTGCATCGAGCTAGGAAAATAATATCAATAACTAACAATAACTTTATTTGAACCAAAAAAGTGTAGCAACAGGTTTTCATAAAATATCATAATTAATAAGAAGTGACTTGCATACTTTTACTCAATAATAACAAAGCAGTTGATCCCAGATTAGAATTATCTGGCAAAACAGTCAAACAAAATACCACTTCTTCAATAAAAGGAACAAAAATTTGTTAATAGTAGGTGTCTTTATCGAAAAAATATAGAATCCTAATCTATTTTTAACAGACTTATCACTTCGCCTTTATTCGATGGATTCGATTGATGTTTTTCGGAAGAACTCCGCTCTTACTTTTACTTTTATGGTTCCGTACACGAAGGGTGCCAAACAGGACCCTTTTACAAAGCCTCCGCTGTCTGTCCGTCTATCACAGTAGTCTACAGACTCAGCCGTTATACCTAGCCAGTTAGAACTTTTACAGAATATTCGCCTTTATTTCGGCAAAAATCAAAAAATCAAAAAAAATTAAACCTAAGGGGGGGTTTACAAAAAAAACACCGAAAAAGTGTAATTTTAAAGACGACAATACACACAATTTTCAAAGGTCAAATTGTTGTACACACTCTACCTTTAAAGTGAAACAACAAATAATAAAAATAGGTATATTGTTGTTATTTACCATAACAATTTAGGGTGCCGTACCGGTATTGTCTGGTGGTACGGAACCCTTCGTGACTCGCACTTGGCTAAATTTTTCTTTTTAGGTTCAGTTAACCGAGAGTGGATTTTCATCGAAATCTCGATTTCCTTTTTTTTTCTCGATTACAATACTTCCTTTTCCCCTGCTATCGCTCGAAAGAGCTTTAGGGATCCACAAGCAGCAATTTTCAATAGAGGCGTTTAATTTTTGTAAGGAAAATTCGTGTCACATAATGAACCTGCGTGACTTGTCAAAAATAACAAAAGACACTTAAGTATGTTGAAGGTCAGCTGGAGTTAATAGCGCATTTTTAGGGATCCGTTAAACATTTGAGTCCGTCAGAAGTTGACAAGTTTTTAGTAGATATCAATGTAGCTGTAACAATCAAAATATTAACTTTATATACCAAGTAGAAATGAAATGAAGTACTCTTCTGATTATATGAAACATACACAAGAAAAAAATATTTGACTTGCCTAAAAAAAATCGATAGGTATTCAAATTTAAAATTGACATTATGAAAATACATACATACATACCTATACTCACGCCTGTCTCTCAGAGGGGTATATTAAGAAAATATTGTTGTTCACTTTGTGAATATTGATATTAAAATTGTAAACTTTTTACTTTACCGTAGCATGTGGGGTATCATTGAATTGAGCTCATTGAGTGGAGTATAAATATATTTTTATTTAATTTTAATGGTACAAAATAAAGAAATGGGGGCTATCAAAGTTGTAATTTTTATTGATTGATTGATTTTTTAATTTTTTAGACCACTTTCGTTGCGGGGTCTATCTCAAAGACTAAAGCAGTTAGGAATTCGTAATTTCTGTATATTATGTACAATGACTATTATGTACCATATTTGAACAACAAATACTGAAAACGCCGATTTATATTGTAGGTTTAGGGTTACGTTCCCGATTACTCAACCTACTTAATTTTGCAGTTACAGTTCGTGAATTTTGTAGGTAATGATAAGTTTGTAATTACTTTTTAAATTATTTAAGTATCTAACCTTATGTATGACGCGCCATATTTGTCGCCAACGTGATTACCGTTGGGGCCGTAAGGCATTGGAATGGAGACCACGTACAGCAAAGCGCAGCGTAGGCCGCCCTCATGCCCGCTGGACTGACGATCTGAAGGACGTTGCGGGTGGCGGCTGGATGAGGATGACTGAGGACCGCCAAGAGTGGCGTAATATTGGGGAGACCTATGTCCAGCAGTGGACGAATACGGGCTGATGGATGGATGGGTATAACTAATGGAAATGGTACGGAACGTACGCGCGTGGCAATGGCGCGTGTTCTATTCGTACTTGACTGGTTTTTTATTAATATATATATTGTATGTAAGTAACTTCTTCTTTGGGAATCATCTGGAGGGTTTGTCCTACCTAAGTTGCTGTCCTGTTCCCTATATACATTTTTAATACACTCGGTATTTACTATGGGGACGTAAACTTTTTTTCACATTATTTTAAACGTTTTTCTATGGAAGTTGCTAAATATAACCAGTAGAGCTTGTGGTTTAATTTTCTTAGCACGTCATTAATACATCCTCTATATTCCACGGCAAAAACGGGTATTGCCTGACTCGTATTATTCGGCAGACAATACCCTGCTTTCTAGCCCTCTGCAATAATGTACTAATAATTCTAAGCCTTTTGTTAAATACACTACACTCGAAATAAAAAGATTGATGTGAAAAAAAAGACATGATCTTGCTAAGTTTCTTGCCCGTTCTTCTTAGCAAGACTAATCGAATGGGCGGAGGTAGGCATGTATTTATATATGTAACCTTATTAGTATGTAGTATATAGGATGGGATTTGGTCAGACGCTTAGATTCGTGCTGGGGGCTCGGTTGGTGATCATTGAACCTTGTTCCTGGTCCCTGGCCGGGTCTCCGGTGTGGGTTCGGGCGGTTGATTGGATTTCACCTTGTATAATATATATTTTATCTAAAATTTTAATCGTATATATATTGCTACATAAATTAAATAAACCTTTAATCTAGTTTATGCACATTTATTATTTTATTGCATATATTTTTTTTATAATATTAAATTTTGACTTGTGAAACGTGTATTTTATATACCTACTTTGCAAAATAAACTATTTGAATTTAAATTTGAATTTGTCCATACAAGGTAAACAATTAACAGAACTAGATCTAGATTCCTCAGCGGCTCCTTAGAACCGTAAAAATCAGACATTTCGTCATTCTGTTTGCCGGTATGTTTACAATTCACGTAATATTTTGTCGCTGATAAAGTGACAGAAGTGACGTAAAATAAACAGACTAAAAAGACTCCTTGGGGCTTTTGTTTGAGTATTTTCATAAATTTTGACGTTTAAAACAGTTTAACTATATTATTTTACATTTATTTTGGATCACACTTTTAGATATATATTTAATCTATGTTAGCACGGGCGGGCGCCTTCTGGCAAAAAACACTTGTGCATCCCATGAAACGGAGGATTCTGGTATGGGAGCACGCATATTATATTCAATAACGTGTACTAAGTTAGTTGTACAACATTCTGGTATGGGAGCACGCATATTATATTCAATAACGTGTACTAAGTTAGTTGTACAACATTCTGGTATGGGAGCACGCATATTATATTCAATAACGTGTACTAAGTTAGTTGTACAAACGGAGGATTCTGGTATGGGAGCACGCATATTATATTCAATAACGTGTACTAAGTTAGTTGTGCAACATTTACTTGTTTGTTGTTTTTTTTTAAAGTTAACATTAGATTAGTTTTCTGTACATACTAACATATCAGAATAAATAAAATTTGTATTTGTATTTGTATATTTGTAAATACTTAGATCTTAAATTAGGGCTAATAATTTGTCCTGAGGGACAAACCAGGTGACTGGTGGGCCAACAGCCGTCCCGATGAAGTTTGTGAGCTGTCATCTAGTTGTGATGAGGGTCCCGTAATGCAACACCGAATCTTATATTCTCACAATGTACACGTTACGGGCTTAGGGAGTCTGGGGGTAATTCTTCTCTTCGTAGTTCTGCTCTCAGTTAAAACCTCACGAGCTATAGAGTAAGTTTTCACATCCACGCTAAATTTTATACAAAATATGTGCAATGTACATACTAAAATATTAGTTACGAAAACATGATATTTCATGAAATTCATCGCTTGGTATATAAAAGTAAGGATTGATCTAAATACGTTGATTTTGCGGGCTTTTACCATATTTGAATTTGACGATTTGAAAAAGGATTTAAGAATAAAACAAGGTACTAAGAATTTAGGAAAGGTGCGATGACAACGAGGAGAAGCATTTTAGGTTGCTATGGTGATCAATCATAGGTTTGGGTGCCAAGCGAAATGGAGCGAGGCAACCCCCATAGCTCTTAATAGAAAATGAATTAAGAAAATTTAGAATACATGGAGTTAAGGGTCCGTGTAATGTCAGATGTACAGCTTCAAATCACCATTTCACATTGTGTAGCTTGGTCAATCGGTTAAGTAAAAATAATATAGATAGTAGACTATAATGATCTAAACATTTTAGAAAAAACGCAAAAGCTTTTAGTTCGCTCGATAGAAAAAAATTAGGATGTCTTCCTTAAATTAAAATAAAATTTGCCTTGAAATTTGTTTTAAAATATGTGAATAATAACCCCGTCTAAAAATGTTTGAATATTTTAACAATTCCATCTAAAAGCTGTGATTTTAAATAAAAACGCAGTTTTCGTGAGCGCGTAGTATTTCTTGGTGGTCGTAACAGATACAGCTGAGAGAGCACTATTTTAAACTAAAAGTAAACGTCGTAGAGTTCACTTTTGATTGTTCCAAAATGAGGACCTAAATGTGACTTTATATGTTGCCTTAAGTACGGTTATAAAACTGTCGCCTTCACAAGCAACCTTACACGCTCCTCTTCGCTTCGCTTGTCGTCGCACCTATTTTTGAAATTACATTTTTTCAGCATTTACCTTGACTGTGGTAATATGAAAACATTGTCTCGCCACACATTTTTTATATGCATGCAGGCGACCCCACTAATCAACAAAAATATGTATAGAAGTAGCGGTACAATGTTTTTGTGTAGCAAACACGCACAGGAGACCCGGCCACGCTAGAAGGTAAGAATAATCTGAAAAACCTTCTCTTTCCGATGTTGAACGGCATGGAATGTAACAGTTTGAAACTGGGCTTTCTTAGACTAATTAATATTTGTATATTATGTAGGTTTCTGAGGATTTTCGGGCGAATCTTTGAACGTGTGCTAAGTGAACAATACTGAGCAACTTTTCCAATGAAACAGAGGTCAAATTCCGATAAAATATTTCAAGTTTTCTTCAGTAGTTGCTTAGCCGGGACTCTGACCGCCTTTTTTTACGTCAATGTATTTTCCCGACTTTTTATAATTCAGGTCGAGGCAAAAATGAGTGGGGTTCGATCATACCTGTCTTATTACATTAAACCATGAGTAGGAGGCACATCCACGTATGAAGCATTTGATATTCATGACGCGCACGTAAGTATCTCAATATAAAAGACATCGCTGACTGTACATAAACCTGACTTTATGTATGGTTCTTTATCGTCGAGCGACGTTAGAGATATTGGCGAAATAACGGGCCCGTCATAAATAAATTGATATGAGTGAATGGCGCCTACACACCCACCCCACATTAAACCACAGCGAAATAAGATATTAAGGCTCCCACTTTATTTTCTGACGTCAAAAAATAAAGAGATATGATGTACGTGTTAAAACTATTTGTAACACTTGCTATCTTGTCCGTTTGGTACAAATTTTGCAATCGATTTTAGTCTAACGTCCCGATGAGTTGAAACTAAAAACATACTTCACTCAAAGCTGAATAACATTTACAACGAAAAAAACGTGAGGACATGCAATAGATAAAGTATATATATATTTTTTAATTCAGCAGTCTAATTTCCGTGAGCAAACGGTCTGACAATTTTTTTTTATATTCATGGTGTCATAACCAATCGAATGGACACTACTAAAACCATGAGCAAATGGATTTTATTAGTGGAGCTTTCATTACATTTTTACAACTACTGCTACTGCGTCATACATAACATAACGCAGAGGCCTGGATGTTTGCTTCATGGTTTTTATTCGTTTTCAGGATGGATTTGACCATCAACCCCCGAGGCAGACGATTTCAAATGATTTGGGACTTTTTTTACAAATTGAAGCGCTGGTACCCAAAAAACGCAGCGACGTAAGACCAAATCGATTTGTTTTGACCTGAATTTTGATCCTTATTAATATGAATTACAAGCAAATAATATACTGAAATGCTCGCCATTATGTGACTATGGCACCACAGAAAAAAAAAAACTTAAAAAAAAAAAAACTCAAACAAAAAAAAATTTATGTTATTTGTTTCAACTCGATCTTAGACGGTAAAGTTACAAAAAAAATTCAAATTTGGTCAGATTGTAGTACATACTCTAAAGTAAAAGAACAAATAATTAATTAGGTTTTGTGCGCGAGTCTGACTCGCACTTGACCACATTATTTTTGTTCGCTAACTCGTCAAACTACATTTTTAGCAAAAAGTAAACATGTAGAAAAGCCAGGAAGAAAAGTGTTCAGTTTTTATTTTCAATCCATCTATAGCTCTTGTCGGTACAACAACATCCTCTCTATCTTCTGCTAATGATTTACCCTCTTGATATGACATAACATTAACTTTCTCCTTCACTTGAGGAAGGTAGGTCTAGCTAGGCCTTCCTCTTCCTTTTTATATTATTTTTAATAGAAATGAACAAATAAATGGATAGTACCTATGTTAATGCTTGTTTCAATTTACTACGATTAAAATGTTACTTTTTTTTTTTTTTTGGGAACAATATAGAATACCACTATTTTCTCTGTCTTTTTTATTTTACAACGTTATTTACCAACATAAAATTTAAACAATTAACATACTCATAGTGGAACGAGTTGACGAACAAGTCACTTTTATGGAAAAACGTATGCTTTCAGCATTTTTTCATCTCTCGCTAATTAGGCTCCCACAAAGAAACGCTTTTAACAAAATGTACGTATACATCGTGTTCCTGGTTGCAGAATTGCTTAACTGTAACGTTTGAAAGCTCAAACGGTTATAAGAGTGCCTTTGTTGATAAAGACTTTGGTGGCTCGGTAACTTTCCGTTTCAATTTTAGATTATTTATCAAATATTCTTTTTTATTTTCACAAATGGTCATTGAATCATGATTCTGATCACGGACCGGGGCTTCAGTATAACGGCAGTATCAGTCAAAGCCGCCATATATTTCACAAGCTTTTTATTTAACTTCACCTGTTGGCCTGGGTCACATCTTGCAAGTTGCAAGAATTTAAACCAGTTCCCCACCGACTGATCAAAAATTTTGGACGCCTGTTAGCTTTATAAAAATAAATAATTTAACATTAAATATTTTTCCAGAAGCGCGACAACTTTACAAAGAGCTCTGTGCTGTACGCTTAGCAGACGCATCAGGTAACCAGCGGATCTAAGAAGGCCGACTTGGGTGAATCATAAAATGATTTGAAAGTAGGATGGAGTTCAGAGTTTTTTCATGTGTGCAAAAGAGACGGCATTAGAACGGAATCATCATTGATTCATCCAAAGTGGCCTTTTTAGAGGCCCTGAAGTCTGGTTTTTATTTGGGCCAATGCCTAAATCTAGCCATTCAGAGAGGGAATGTTGCCAGTATTTTAGGATATCTCCCACAGTGTAGCAATTTATATCATATTTTTAACTTATAATCGTTTATCATATTCTTAATTAAGTTTAGTTTTAGGCAATTTAATTTAATAATAGCTTTAGTTTCATTTATCAATATTTTAAGTTGTTGATAATTTAATTGTGCCTGTTACTTAGTTTACATTTAAATGATGTTAATACTGTTATATATGGGTAAAAAAAATTAAAATTAAGTTTACAACCATAACCATGGGTGTCCATAAATTATTCCATCTTACAACCTGGTTTAACTTTTAGGGTTGCGTGCCCCAAGGGTATCAAATGGGTCCCTGTTAACACAGTTTAATTTCTTTGTGATATTATTACCATTGCTTAAAATCCACTGTGCCAGTGTTACCTTTTAGGTAGATGAATAACAAATAATAAAACCGGACTAAAATTGTTGTTTAATTTATTGATGTCAGCAGTACCGGATTAGCCTATAAGCAAATTAAGCAATTGCTTAGGACATCACGTCTTGGAGGGTAAAATAAACAGTACCGACAAAATATTTTCTAGCACATAAAAGGCAAGGTTATAAAAATCCGCGTGTAATTAAATTCACTAGAATAATGAGATGTCCTTGCGTTGACCCCATCACCTTACGTGAATTTTGCAAATCTTCCGAAAACTCAGGTATTAAAAAGGAAAGATGATGCTACAAGGGTTGCTCGACGCTTTATGAAATGAAATATGAAATTAAATAAGTATATTTATTTATGTCATGTAGGTATTGTAGGTTAGGTATTGACTTCACAATCAGATTTTACCTTTTGTATGAATCCTAAGAAAAATGCAGGTGAAAAGGGGCCTCTTAAATAATTTGAAGAACTGATAGACCCCACAAATACTGTTCTTTAAGTTAATGATTTGAAAGTTTTTAATGTTGTATCACAATGACATATCTGAAGTAGAACTGAGTTTTTTTTTAATCTTGCGCTCTTCATAGAGGGATGAGGGGTGTGGAGAGAGGGAGGGGGGGTTGAGGAAATGTATATATTTTGATAAAAAAAAAATTAAATTAATAAATGTTGAGTTTATATTTCCATTATTTTCTTAATTTGGGCTTGCTAGGGGAAATGGGTGGGAGGGGAGGGCTCCTCTGTCCCTCTTGTATAGTTTTTTCACGGAAATTTATAATTTTTGAGAAAAAAATATTTATTTTGAGGTTGTATTTACATAATTTTCTTAATTTATCACTTTTTGATGGTGGGTTGAAAGTAGCAGTGCAGAAGTCCATTTTACCATGGAAAGGGGGGGGGGTATCGATTTTTGAGCCATTTGAACCTACCTGTGCAGAAGATAATTTATGGACCATTTGAACCTATCAATATTGAAGTATTTTTATGACACAAATTCACTTCTGCATCGGCTACGGCTAGTGCAGTTCCCTCGGTGACCAGGCTCAGCCGCTACGGCTCACGCGGGTTTAGCGCCTTCGGCTTTTTATATACACTCTAGGGGTAGTAGCCAAAAGACTGTATAGAGTCGGGGGGGTGCTGAGTCGGTTTTTTAACAGTTTAAACCTACCAGTATAGAAGATGGTTTAAATTACATGTAACTTCTTGTCATTTAATAACAAATCAAATCTACACTCTTTTATTTTAGTGTATGAAACATACAATAATATTGACAATATTCTATAATAATGCGTGCCTACATGTTTTTAGACATTTCATTACCACATTCACTTTAAATTTCTTTATCAAATTGCGTTTCGTTTACAAATATTTTCCAATTTTCATCTTCGGTTTTCACGAAAACTACTCATTTCCTCGGAAAAAGAAAGTGACTGTCCACTATCGATTTGACACCTTATTACAATCAAATAAAGGGCGCATAATATAAAAACCAACCCGTAAAACTTATTAGTGCATTCAAATTCCCGAGAGCTTAGCTAAGTTACATCTTTTGCTATTATTTAATAAAAGATTTACAACTGGCTCACCAAACACTAATTTGTAAAACGCTTTTTCAGTTAAATAAACCCAAAAAAAAACCAAAAGCGTCGCTCCGTTACCTCCAGCCAAGATCTAGGGCCAACGTTCCATTACCGTATAAATTACTTGGAATATCTTCACATAAATTAGGAAGCTCCCATATGACGCTCACATTACGGGCTCGTCTAACCGCAAAGCTGAATTTATGTGACAAAGGTACGCCATGAACAATCTTCATGTACACTTCTACAACAGTATGATAACTAAGTTGAAAACTGTTTGTCTGTTAGAGGATGGGAAGTATGCGGAACTGCACCGATTTTATACAGTACTAACTTTTGCACGTGGCTTCGCCCGCGTTGTATTAGTTGTATTATAGCAGTAGTATGAACACATCACGACCCCCATGGACAAAATTAACAAAATACCACCACACTACCACATACCTCTATACACCCTCTATACCCATGTTTCAATTTGATGATCACGTGACCGTTAACGGTGACGGGTCCAAAAGATTTATATCAATAGGAAATAGATGAATCCCGCAAAAAAAAATTGCCTTTGAATTAATTAAAGATCTTCACTACACTATAAAAAAGAAACGGTCAAGTGTGAGTCAGACTCGCATACCTAGGGTTTCGTATCGTGGATGAAAAAAATGTTGTCATTTTGTTTTCGTGAATTTCTCAGCTGCTATATTTTTCTTGTAATTTTTACGTAAGCACAGAATTATTACCATGATTGTTTTCATATTTTTTGTTCGACCAGATTTGAGATAAGAGATGCATAAATGTTTTTGTGGTTTTTCGAGGTTTTCTCCAAATAGGTGCAAGTAAATATAGCCAAATTTTCATTTATTTACACCGTGTTTTGTGTGCAAATTTATGCAATTTTTGTGCCAAATTTTAAGTCTTTATTTTTAACGGTGCTAAACTTATGAGGCGTGACATACGGACGGACGGACAGACAACGGAGTCCCATTATAAAGGTTCCTTTTGTACGTTTTAGGTACTACGGAGCCCTAAAAGGGTTTCATGTCGATTCATCAAGTAGTTTTCGAGATCGTAACAAACCAACAAGAATTCACCCCAATTCTCCCTCAAAATCACACCCAACCCGCATAAATCGTGCCGGCTCCGCCGACGATGACGGCGCGAGCGCGTCGTGCTCAGAGACGAGCGGCGGCGGCCGCTGCAGCGAGAGCTGAGACACGGTGGTGACTGGAGCGAGGACATCCAGTCCTCGCCAGCAGTGCTGTAAGCTGTCCTCATTTACCACGAGATTACATTGCTAAAACATTGTCTCATCATCATCACCAATCATCAATTATTTGGATATCCTTGAAAATCTCCCGGATTTTCTTGTCTAGAAAAAAATAAAGCTGTTATTTGAACATAGATAAGTGAATAAGACACAGCATAATAGTTTTGTTTCAGGTGTGTGAAGCATGAGTTTAAGGAGTAAGCAATGAACGAAATTAATTACATTTTAGAACTAAATTGTCCAGCTAGAGAGAAGTTGATCGATTTTGTTTGTATCGTTATTTCATTTTGTTGTTGTGAATTCATATTTGTTGTAATTTTTTTACATTTGTTTGTGTGAGGGTGTGTGTGTGCGCGCTTTCTTAGCTTATCACTAAAAACTCGTTTGTGAAACAACTAACAGCAATGGCTAGTTGAAAGAAAGATAGGAACTTCTTTTTTTGGGAATCTCTTAGATTTTTTGATAAATATATTTCATATATTTAAAATATTTCATTTTGTGGGTTGGGGTTTGCAGCAGCACTGCTTGTGAGGGTGTCGCACGCGCTGGAACACTCATGAAGATCACTCTTCCGAAGTGTTGAGTTTTTCTCGTAAAAATCAAAGGCTGCTGCAAAACCAAGAAACTTTCACTTCTATATATATATAATTAGGAAGGAATATAGAATAAGAATATGGATAGGTAATTGTCAAGTAATAAGTACATCAAGTACATCAACCGATCGTTAGATCTTATTCACCTATAATTAATTAATTTTAAAGATTTAAAGAAAATATGCATAATTTAAAAAAATATATGATCTCGGTCATATTTTCTTAGTTTTTAAAATCATTAATTTTATTTTTAAATGATTTTAATGAAACTCATCGCTTTGTAAAGTCTAAATATTATTAGTGTGCATTGGAATATAGATAAGTAAATGGGAAATACAATCTTACAGAAAAATTATAATATCTCAGAAGGGGCTCGAACTCATATCTCTGCATAATTATCATTACTAGATGCGGCCCAATTACGTTATTCTATTGCAGTGCGCGTACGCAGTGCTGCTGAACGTCAAGCGTGTTATTTCCGTAGGCGAAACTTGGTCAATACATTTTAATTTTTTTTTTACTCACCCTATGAAGCACTACTTAACTCCTTACGTCCTAAATTATCAAAAATTAAGGTTACTCTATTTATTTTTATTGAATAAATATAATTTTAAAGCCTTTTTTAGCTTTTAATTATTTTAAACAGATTATAAATATAAATAAAAAAGTATTTATCATTTTCGAGATATATTTTGACCAACTTGTGATCGTCGTCTATTTTAGCACTATGAAAATGGGCACGTTTTATATGGTTATTAAAATATGTTATACCAAGTTTCGCATATGAAAATGACTTGTTTGACGTCCAGCAGCACTGCGTACGCGCACTGCAATAGAATACGATAATTGGGTCCCTGGTGATGTACAAGTAGTTACAAAATTCAGAAGAACCTCGTAGGTCTGAACGAGTCGCCGTCCCGCGATTGCCTAAGGTACAGGTTCGACGCCCCTCTGAGATTTATTTTTCCCAGAGAATTGGTATCTAATTGATTTTTCTATCTTATCGGTCATGCATTTTAAT
This sequence comes from Ypsolopha sequella, assembly GCA_934047225.1. NCBI lineage: Eukaryota > Metazoa > Arthropoda > Insecta > Lepidoptera > Ypsolophidae > Ypsolopha > Ypsolopha sequella. Next base: position 3,139,517 of record OW203985.1, read on the forward strand.
ATGTCTAGATTTTTATTTTTTAAAACGATTTTTCGCAAATAGAGCAAATTCGAACAGCGAGGTCATCGCAATAATTATTTTACCCTAAATCTAACCAGTTTATTTTTGTGGTAGACCTACTAGAATTCACGCGGGTTAAACCGCAGGCAACAAGCTACACAAAATAAATTTACTTCTCTGAGAAAACGGGGTGAATTAAGGGCCGTATTTGTATACAAATTCTTCATTAGAACAGACGTAATACGTAATACGTGATGCGGTGAGCAAGGATCTTCCGTGTGGTCTGGTGTCTTTTAATTAACACGTCGTAGGCGTTGGCGCACAAGAGCACATCTGTTACATCTATACCTGTTTACATACCTAAGTAAGTAAGCATCTTTATATAAATATTATTAGAGTGCATTACAAACTAGAAAATATTAATCAGAAACAAATCCAAAGACAAGAATTTGAAAAAATTCCCGGGCCCAGGATTCGAACCTGAAATAATTTTTATTTCAAATTCTCGTCTTTGGATTTGTTTCTGATTGATATTTTCTAGTTTGAAAAGCACTCTAATAATATTTAGAGTATTCATAGCGATGGATTTCGCAAAATAAACATAATCTTTATATAAGTCACCGAAAGAATAAGAAACATTTATTGCCAAATACACACAAAAAAGAAAAATCAGTACAATCAAATATTAAAACATAAAAAGTTAAAAACGCACAAACAGTTCGTACACAAAATATAAACATTTAAACATAGCCTTTGTTTGTACAAATGGGAATAACTCAGCATTTGCTGACGCTGTCATACAGTGTGCAGCGCTGGTTTTCAGTTATCCCCAGCTCTTAGGGTAGTGTTCAGAGCAGAAAGTAATAAGGATAAGTACACAATAAGAGAAGGGCTATACATAAGTGTGTAAGGTTTATGTTGTGTCTGATGTGTAGTGTTATGGTGATGAAATAGTAAATTTATTTTAAATCCAAAATATGTTGAATGTAATGTAGTGAATGTTGAGTTTTAGATGAGGGCATTTTATCTATATATAGGTATATTATGTCTTTTGGTATAGAGATAAAATATATTAATCAATAATATGTATTCAAAAGAAGATTAACCTTATCAGGATGCTTCAAATTTTCACCCTGTTTTTGCCCCTGTAGGAATATTGCCTTAAATTTAGCTTTAAAAGTATTAGTACTGATCTTTACTTTAAATCCACTAGTTTTTAAAATGTCTAAATTTTTGTTACGTTATTTTGTAAACAACCTTACAAAATCACTTGTGCCAAAAGACCTCTCCTCCTACATTTCAAAATTACTGTATGTTTTGATGATCAGTCAGTGAGTGGGATTTTTAACCGACTTCAAAAACGGAGGAGGCTCTCAATAAGACTGTTTTTTTATATTTTTTTTGGAAGAGTGTGGTTCCAGGTAGGTCCCATTGTAAGTTTAGAGATGGTCTGATCTAATGCAGAGTATTATTTGGAAATCGCCATTTCTTCACCTTACCTTCAATCCTGGCCTCATAACCATAGAACTCTGAGGTTGAGACAATGAGAGCTTATAACTCGAGATTGCGGTGGTCACTGTATTAGGGTGCTGATTACAGGGTTACTGATATTTCAGTACATCTTTTATAGTAACTGATTAATTAGACATAGCAAAGCTCAATACTTTTTCAATTTTTGAAAAATTATTATTAATACCGAAGTTAGCGATAGTGATATTTATCACTTTTAAATAGTATGAAATCGTGTCAGATGACGTCACGCGACATGCCATTAAACTTGATTTTCATAAACCTTCGATCTTAGCTTCATCACTATTACACTCTTCAGCGGATGACTGCAGTTACATTTGAAGTCGGTTACAATTTTTTTGTTTAACGTTCATTTAATTATAGTATGAAAATATGCTTTGAAATGGGCCGTATCTTTGCTATAACTTCTTTCTGCAGCAGTAGTTATGAAGTTATAGTATTTAATATTCGATGTCAATTTCAACTTAATACCTCATGCTCAAATGGACTTTGACACACAAACAGACAAACAGATAGCCTACTAAGTGATCCTATAAGGGTATACTTTTTCATGAAGTACGAAACCCTAACAATATTGCCCTACAATTACGAGTATATTGGGTACAAGTGCTTCTTATAGCACCAACATTCGAGCATTCTGCCTACACAAAAAGAATGGTGAATTCAGAATTAGCTTCACCTTAAACCCATAATTTAGTTTCACTAACCTTATTGCCTAAATTATATACATATCTACTTTGCTTAACCACACGTTCCTCTTATAAGTGTCGGACCAAAAAGTGTGAAAGCTGCAAATCCACCAAATACCTTTTTTATTACATGAATGCCGCTATCTTTCTATTCGTTCCCCATACCGAGCTCCACTCACGGCCACTGTACTGAATGAGCATCAATCCGAATAATATATCATATAGAAATCTACGCAAGTTTTCTTAGTCTCGAAAATAGAAAATAACATAACTTGGAACATAGTCTTCGCAAGTAAGTTTCAGACATCTTCGTCCCGTTTATATAACAAAATAAATGAAAAAAATTTCAATGCAAGTGTTCGTAAAGGCCCACTTTTTATGCATCAAAACCGAACAGAAAGTCGATTATTTGCCCTAGGATTTTTTTTTATTTACAATGGTTGGCTAACCTGCAGCTGCAGCCTTTCCTGTGTACCATAAATGTTATACTTTTTTTCCACTGTTTAATGGCTCTGGATACAGTCTTTTTGAGCCAATCATAATTTAAAGTTCACAAGATTATATTTGTTTTATTTCCTCACACTATGCATTGAAAAACGTAATATGATATACGGGCGTAAGAGCTCGCTACGCTCGTGTTTTAAATCGTCCTCGTGATTTCTTCCTTTTCGCCCTTGTAGTATAAACTACTATAATATTCATCCCACTGTCCTCCATGAGTGTAAATCTAAAATCAACTCCTGCTTAAAATCTTAGATTATGAAATTAATCATTATTACTCACACAAACCTCAAGTTTCTGTAAAAATATACAAATCAAATTTAAGTCATCCTTACGTACACACCCTTAACTTGTAATTGAGCAATATATGTAGTTCATCACTGGATACTGCTTTCAAAATGTAAACTGTTTTTATGTAAAATAAATATTTTTCATTTTCATTTTTGCTGTAGTAATAGTATCCATCCATCCATCAGCCTAGTTCGTCCACTGCTGGACATAAGCCTTTCCAGGACTTTGCCACTCCCGGCGGTCATCCTGGAAGAATTGCCCATACTCACACACGCTGGCCAGGCGGATTGGTGAGCGCGGTGCCGGAACCCTCGCACCAGTGACGCCACTGCCCGTCACCAGTCTGTTCCATATAAGGCCCGGCTATTAGAGATGGATATACTGCCATACATCGGTCCCAGGCATGGTGGGCCTCCTGGTTTTTTGTCTGTGAGCTATCCTCTTACTCTCCCTCGAATTACTTCAAGGGGGTCTCCAAGTAAGATGGTGGTACCTCCACAGTCGAGCCCAGCATCAGCTCTACCACCTCGCAGTAATAGCATACCTATATATAATATAATTAAAAACCATATATTGTACTTTGAAGAGAAAGAGCGGGATTCCCATACTTCAGTTCTTGTAATTAGGACGGGGCCCTGACGCAAATTTTTGAAAAAGTCAAAGTCTTGATGAATATATTTTATTTTATTTTATTTGAAGGGTGTCGTTTTGGTTTTTTTGTATTGTATAGAAAGCGTTCGGAAATATGACCCTTGCCGAAGAGTAGCGAAGATTGCTACCACGAAAAAATAACTAAGATTCCTACATACATTATTATTGTGTTACTACTGTAACTTTTTGCTAGATTTATTCTATCATAACGGGTTTAATACTATTGCTGCCACATATAAACTCAAGCTTTTCCTCAAGGCTATAAAAATCACTTTTACAATCAAATAGTTTGTGGGAATCGAAGTATAATGAATTTTGGAGTTTTAAGAATGCTTAAAAGTGTAAGAATTTGTAAGAATCATAGAATCATATCTTTATTCATGAACATAGGTATTGTTGGGTCGGTACAAATTTTTGAGCGCTATGTTCTACCGATAGGCGTATGAATACATTACTATTTAAAAAACACACACAAGCAAACAAGTAAGTAGACAAAGTCATCTTAAAAAATAAAATAAAAAATAAATGCTCAAATGTCAGGAGGATAAATAAATACACTCAATTACTTCACAAAGAAAAACATTAATGTCTAAACAATTCAAATAAAATAATTATTAGTTATAGTATGATTGAATAGAAGTATCATTCAGAAAATCATTAATTTTATAGTAACATTTGTGAATTAACAAAAGAAATAATTTATTCTTGAATCGGTTTAAATTTAAATCTTTAATTTGTTTTGGGATTTTATTGTATAATTTTGGTCCCATTACGAAAATACTTTTTTGCATTAATGTAGTTTTAATTTTGTTATAGCATAACCTGTCTCGGTGTCTAAGTTGTCTATCGTGTATTTGTCCAGCTGTTCGAAATAAGTGACCATTAGTTTTTATAAATATGCATACCTCAAAAATGTAAAGACAAGGCAGCGTCAAAACTTTCATTGATTTAAAATGTGGCAAGCATGTGTCACGTGGTTTTAAACCACACATCGCTTTAATGCAACGCTTTTGGGCTTTAAAAATAGTTTCTTTTTCTGTGCAGTTCCCCCAAAAAATAATACCAAAACGAAGAATTGAACTGACATATCCATTATATGCAGCTAGAACTGCTTTAATATTAACGATTTTTGATAGTTTGTAAAGTGCATAGGCATACTTATTAATTCGTTTGCATAAATTATCTGATTGATTTTTCCATGTCAGTTTATTATCTATGCTTAATCCTAAAAATTTGGTAACTTGTACTTCGTCAATTTTTTGTTCATTATAGTTAATATTCATACCGCTTATTCTGTTTGCTCTCTGATAAAACTGCATTATTTTAGTTTTTTCTAAATTAACAATTAAAATATTTGTACCAAGCCATGTTATTAATTTATTCAAAGTGTTATTTATGTCATTTTCATAGGAGTTTATATCATTACATTGTATTAAAGCAGTGCTGTCGTCAGCGAATAAGACCATTGGGTGTTGAATATTATTTGGCATGTCATTAATATAAATTAAAAATAGTAGAGGGCCTAGAACGCTTCCTTGAGGTACTCCGTAGACTGTTTTTCTTTCGTGAGAATGGTGTTTTATTACCGTTTTTGTTTTTATATTAATTTCGTCTATCTCTGTATATTGCTTTCTATTTTTAAGATAAGACTCTAGTAGACTCAAAACGTTACCACGAATACCATAGGCGTATAGCTTTTGTAGAAGAAGGTTGTGATCTACGAAATCGAAAGCTTTCGTGAGATCCATAAATATTGAGCAAATGGGATTTTTGTTATCTACATTTCGCATTATTGGTTGTAATAGTTCAAATATTGCTATATTTATTGTATTATTTTTCCTAAACCCTTTTTGTTCTTTAATCAGAATATTTTGCTTTTGCAAGTATGAATAGAGAGCCTCATAGATAACTTTTTCAAAGATTTTTTGAAAAAACTGGTATCAGCGCTATGGGTCGATAGAACTTCATATTTTGTTTGTCAGTTTGTTTGAAAAGAGGCTTTACAACGTTGATTTTTAAATTTTCCGGAAATATGCCCTCTGATAAACATAGATTAATAATATAGCTCAGATGGAGTGCTATGTCTTCCGCAACATATTTGATAACTTCAGTAGCTATGTCATCATACCCTACGCTTTTTTTATTTGAGAGAGATTTTATTATTTTAATTATATCAATTGGTACTGTAGGTTTGATAAACATAGAGTTTGTAATGAAATCTAGCTTTGCATTTGGTAATTTGGTTTTTGAAGAGAGTTTGCCTATTTCATCTATAAAAAAATCATTAAAGTTGTTTGCAATATCTTTAGGATCAGTTACAATTGTGTCATATTTTTTAATTTTAGATATAGGTTCTCGTGGGAAATTGCTTTTTGAGTTATTTATAATTTGCCAGGTTGATTTTGACTTATTTTGGCTATTGTTTATCAAATGGTTGTTTTGGGCGACTTGCGTTAACTTAATAACTTTTTTAAGTCTCTTCGTATAGTTTGATAAGTTATCTTTATTTTTAGTAGTGGGCTGTGACCTAAATTTCCATAAAAGCTCCCTTTGTCTTTTGCTACATTTTTTCAAGCCTGACGTTATCCATCTTGATTTTCTTCGCGTAGTCCTCTTAATACGTTTTATTGGGAAGCATAGATCGTAGAAAAGCTTGAAAAGTTCAACGAATGAGTCATATGCCTCATTTGGATTGGAGGTTGCGTACATAGTTGAAAAAGATAAACTTTGGATGCATGATTTGAACTTTTTCAAGTTGTCTGGGTTATAGTCACGTACTTCAGTACCCCAGGTGTCTATAGTACAAGTTTTTTTCACTGGGACCTTTAATAATTGGGCCGTGTGGTCTGATAAGCCAAAATCAATAACTTCGGCTTTACATCCCCTAGCAAGATTATGCGCAAAATTATCGAGACAGGTTTTACTTATAGGTCTAGTTATTTGTCTAATTTCCAGTTTCAGATTATAACTATACATAAAATGTTCAAAGTCCAAAGATAGATTATTTCTTTTGAGTAGGTTTATATTGAAATCCCCAGCTACAATAATCTTGTGGTTTTCAAATCCGTTACATAAAATTTTTAAAATGTCATCTAATCGTTCATAAAACGTAACTAGGAATTCTTTTATTTTTATTTTCTTAGGAACTCTATAAATACATACAATTATAGTCTGGTGCGAAAGAAGTTTAACCGCACAACACTCAATGACATTTTTAATGGAAAATTTTGATATTTCAGGTATGGCTTTGTATTGGAGGCCTGTCCTGAGATCCTTTCTTTTTGCTTCTCTAGAGTAAAATGCTGCTGGTTCAAAGTTTGGCACGGTAATTAGTTCTTCCTGACCAGCCTCCACATTATGCTCAGTTATGCAAATTACATCAATGGATTTATGTTTCATTGCTAGTTCGTCTAAGTATACAGTAAGTAAATCGGATTTATTGATCAGACCAGCTATATTTTGATGTAAAATATTTAAATAATTATAAACGAAAAAACTGATTATTTTCGGTTTCATTAGATTTAGATGGGATTTTATTCTCTTTCATGAAATCTGTCGTTTCACTCTGGGATTCAGTCGCCGGTGACAATTGTTCAATATCTGTAGTGTGCATGCTGCTATATGACTGATTGATCAATTCTATTTCTCTAAAGCTATCTTTCAGATGTTGAAAAACGATCCTTAACCCTTCAGTATTTAAAACTCCTTGTTGTTCATTGAACATGGTAGAATCATACTGCAGTTTTAAGTTAGTATCTAACAGGTACGCATGTCGGTGGGTTAGAACATCCAGGTAGAGTAAGTTATTGAAAGTTTCAACCCTCCAATTGAACATCATGTTATATTTTCCACACTTATACGTTGGACAGCATATTATAATATTAGTGTGATTAAAATTTTGTGTAATAAATCGTATATATAGGACTAGATTAAAATAATCACTTGTTCGTCTAAAGTCTGTTTCACCTATCATTATTATACAGTAGTCATTAAACGTATAGTCATTCAGTTTAGCATTTAATTCTGTAAAAAGTTGTTTTATCCCACCGTAACTGATAAGAAAATGACACAGGTGAAAGTCTTCTTGAAATGTATTTTCAGCAGTTGTAAGCAAATTCCTGTTTTTATTGCTACTAATTATACAGAGTTTATTTTTTATTTTCTGGTTATTTGTTTTGATTTTAGGCGGATTATCAGTTTTTTTTTCAGATCGTGTGTTTTCTGCCAATTCAAGGTGTGTAGTTTGGGTTGATATGTATTGTTTTTCTTCACAAGAACGATTTAAATTCTGGGAGATAGTTATATCTCTACTCTCTGATTGAGGCGTCTTCATTATTTGGGTGGTAAGTTTCCTTCACCCTTTATTCGGTGTTAAAAATTCACTTGGAGTAATTTTTTTATAAATTTCGTTTTCTTTCGTTAATTCTTTTACGTGTTTTTTAAGTACCATATTTTCTCGTGTAAGACTGTGAATCAGTTCCTCTGCCCCCTGTAACTCGGTTTGTAAATTTTGCAACTTCAATATCATATCTTCATTTGAACAGTTTTCGTATTCCGATAAGTCAGGTAAGGAACTATGAGTCTCCTCTAGTGAATTTTCAGACTGTTTATCAGTATTTGTGTCTGAGTCTGCCTTTGTCCGATTGTGACGAAAAGTTATATTTTCAAAAAAATTCATTTTTCTGTGTCAATATAATCTTTACTTAAAACTGTTGCACAGTCTGATACGATTGGCGCACTATATTTCTTTAGAACATTGCCCTCTAGCGGGGAGTAGTGGTACTTGAATTATCGTTAATGATTGACAATGCGTCTGTGTATTTCGATTCGTTTTGTTGTGATTTAATTCAAGTCGTCACAATGTGAGACAGATGTCGCTGTCGATAATTCACGAGGTGGTACCAGTAATTATTATAAATGGAAAAAGATTTTTGGGGTGGAGGATTCGATCTTGTCACCTCAGCCGTTAGTTAATGCAGACGGCAAAAGTCTTAACCGCTCTAGCCAAAGCTTGCTTCGTATTAATGACGAAAATAGCTATCCTGTTGTTCGATTGCAGCAGTATGGATATTTGCAGTGACTTTTTCTTGTGGTTTTAACAAACACAAAGAAAGTCCAAAGGTCAAAAATACCGATCGCACAATTTAACGGTCACATTTTTGTAGTTTATTATAAAAACTTGCATTAATTCACTTGAAATACTAATGAAAAATTATATGACTCTAGAGCTCTTTATAAGAGCTATACACTGTATAAACTTTTGTTGAGAAAAAATGATTTTTGCACTGTTTATAATCAAAAATGTGGAGAGCACGGAATAACACGTCTGGTATCGACAAAGAAGGAACGTAAAATAAGTAAGTAATATTTTTGGGAAACAAGCTTAATTTGCAATTCATTTTAACTGGCAGTTAAATCTTTTACTATTTACTATTCGATCTATGTTTTAACTAGGGATCTCAACTATGCATTTCTTAAGCTTGAACACTGCTATGCAACCCTAAACTCGACGTCCAGAAATTCAAATTTTAGGTGATAACACCCTGTCTTAAGTCACAGCCTCCGTTGGCAGGTTAACTGCAGAAGGTACATTCATCTCCATCGACTTCCGGATAGCCAGCGGCATTCTCAGGGTCAGGAAGAAGAAAAGTTCCAGAGCGCTAAAGAATCCAACCCCTAGAAACATGTTGAAAACACCACCCAAAGAGGCTGAAACAAGAGAAGGCATAGTTTTATCTTACACATGAAATATCTCTCTTTGTATGTTTATTCGCTTATAACTTGAGAACGTCTGAAAAGATTGAGATAAAGTTTTCACTGTCAGCTAAGAAGCTATTTGAGAAAGGATTTATGCTCCTTCTATACGATGGGCCATCACAATGAATAAATGCGCATGATTGCCCATTTGTGGATCGTCAAGTGTCCACCATCCTCTATTGCGCCATTTTTTTTAAATAATGTTCTAGTAGAATTTTTCTTCTCTTCTTCTTTGCTTGGCAATACGACGAATGAACACAGCCTTGATGTGGCTAATGGTGGCTATGACGTGCCATGGTGGTGGCCATCACGATAGCCCATCGTTAAGAGGGGGGCATTAAAGAATAATTTATTTCCGTCTCATTGGTTAAACTTCACAAGGATTGTGCGCAGTATACGTAAATAGCGTCAACGGTTATTTCCGTAGCCTTCCAAAGGTTATACAACGTGCAGACAGCAGGGCGTGAGACTAGGCAGGACATGGTCTGCGCGGTAGCTCCACACTCGCGCTGTTATACAACGTGCAGACGGCAGGGCATGAGACTAGGCAGGGCATGGTCTGCGCGGTAGCTCCACACTCGCGCTGTTATACAACGTGCAGACAGCAGGGCGTGAGACTAGGCAGGACATGGTCTGCGCGGTAGCTCCACACTCGCGCTGTTATACAACGTGCAGACGGCAGGGCATGAGACTAGGCAGGGCATGGTCTGCGCGGTAGCTCCACACTCGCGCTGTTATACAACGTGCAGACGGCAGGGCATGAGACTAGGCAGGGCATGGTCTGCGCGGTAGCTCCACACTCGCGCTGTTATACAACGTGCAGACGGCAGGGCATGAGACTAGGCAGGGCATGGTCTGCGCGGTAGCTCCACACTCGCGCTGTTATACAACGTGCAGACGGCAGGGCATGAGACTAGGCAGGGCATGGTCTGCGCGGTAGCTCCACACTCGCGCTGTTATACAACGTGCAGACGGCAGGGCATGAGACTAGGCAGGGCATGGTCTGCGCGGTAGCTCCACACTCACGCTGTTATACAACGTGCAGACGGCAGGGCATGAAACTAGGCAGGGCATGGTCTGCGCGGTAGCTCCACACTCGCGCTGTTATACAACGTGCAGACGGCAGGGCATGAGACTAGGCAGGGCATGGTCTGCGCGGTAGCTCCACACTCGCGCTGTTATACAACGTGCAGACGGCAGGGCATGAGACTAGGCAGGGCATGGTCTGCACGGTAGCTCCACACTCGCGCTGTTATACAACGTGCAGACGGCAGGGCATGAGATTAGGTAGGGCATGGTCTGCGCGGTAGCTCCACACTCGCGCTGTTATACAACGTGCAGACGGCAGGGCATGAGACTAGGCAGGGCATGGTCTGCGCGGTAGCTCCACACTCGCGCTGTTATACAACGTGCAGACGGCAGGGCATGAGACTAGGCAGGGCATGGTCTGCGCGGTAGCTCCACACTCGCGCTGTTATACAACGTGCAGACGGCAGGGCATGAGACTAGGCAGGGCATGGTCTGCGCGGTAGCTCCACACTCGCGCTGTTATACAACGTGCAGACGGCAGGGCATGAGACTAGGCAGGGCATGGTCTGCGCGGTAGCTCCACACTCGCGCTGTTATACAACGTGCAGACGGCAGGGCATGAGACTAGGCAGGGCATGGTCTGCGCGGTAGCTCCACACTCGCGCTGTTATACAACGTGCAGACGGCAGGGCATGAGACTAGGCAGGGCATGGTCTGCGCGGTAGCTCCACACTCGCGCTGTTATACAACGTGCAGACGGCAGGGCATGAGATTAGGTAGGGCATGGTCTGCGCGGTAGCTCCACACTCGCGCTGTTATACAACGTGCAGACGGCAGGGCATGAGATTAGGTAGGGCATGGTCTGCGCGGTAGCTCCACACTCACGCTGTTATACAACGTGCAGGCGGCAGGGCATGAGATTAGGTAGGGCATGGTCTGCGCGGTAGCTCCACACTCGCGCTGTTATACAACGTGCAGACGGTAGGGCATGAGACTAGGCAGGGCATGGTCTGCGCGGTAGCTCCACACTCACGCTGTTATACAACGTGCAGGCGGCAGGGCATGAGATTAGGTAGGGCATGGTCTGCGCGGTAGCTCCACACTCACGCTGTTATACAACGTGCAGGCGGCAGGGCATGAGATTAGGTAGGGCATGGTCTGCGCGGTAGCTCCACACTCACGCTGTTATACAACGTGCAGGCGGCAGGGCATGAGATTAGGTAGGGCATGGTCTGCGCGGTAGCTCCACACTCACGCTGTTATACAACGTGCAGACGGCAGGGCATGAGATTAGGTAGGGCATGGTCTGCGCGGTAGCTCCACACTCGCGCTGTTATACAACGTGCAGACGGCAGGGCATGAGACTAGGCAGGGCATGGTCTGCACGGTAGCTCCACACTCGCGCTGTTATACAACGTGCAGACGGCAGGGCATGAGACTAGGCAGGGCATGGTCTGCGCGGTAACTCCACACTCGCGCTGTTATACAACGTGCAGACGGCAGGGCATGAGATTAGGTAGGGCATGGTCTGCGCGGTAGCTCCACACTGGCGCTGTTATACAACGTGCAGGTGGCAGGGCATGAGACTAGGCAGGGCATGGTCTGCGCGGTAACTCCACACTCGCGCTGTTATACAACGTGCAGGCGGCAGGGCATGAGATTACGTAGGGCATGGTCTGCGCGGTAGATCCACACTGGCGCTATTATAATGCTCGATTTGCCTAGCCTCGCTTTGCAAACAGAGGGACAGCGATCTTGATCCAGTTTTTTATTTATAGTTTTTCTTTTAAAATTGTAGGTATTAAAAATTTGGACTTGATTTATTTATTTCTAATGTTCAATTCTTACTATTTTAGGTCATCCTTAGCTTTTGATTGTTATTTAAGTTTTTAGTTAAGTTTCTTGTTTCCAGTTAATTAAAGTTTAGATTTTCGTATTTTTTTATTTTAATTTTTAGTATTGTATCTGTTATTTGAGTTTGTGGTTTAATAAAGACTTTCCAACCAAAAAAGAGAAATTAGTTGTTTAATAATATTCTGAATTTTTATTCTGAAATTTAAACTTCAAGTTTCAAATGGCTCGAACGTTGAATTTTTCATGCTCGGCATTCGTAACGCGTAGCGCTTCGTAGCATCGCGTAGCACCACGTCGCGTAGCATAAAGTCATTCGTACATTCTTAGCACGCCTACACAGCAACCCTAAATGTTGTGACGTGCCATAGGAAGCCTATGATGATGATGATGATGATGATGATGATGATGGTATGTATGTATGTAAATTCTTTATTGCACAAAATAAGTTTACAATGCACAAAGGCGAACTTAATGCTAATTAGCATTCTCTACCAGTTAACCTTTGGTGATGTGGAGATTACAAGGGTAGTGCCAAATAATTAATTAATATAAACTTTTAAGTAAAAATAATTTAGATATAAACTAAGTAATAATAAATAATTAATTAATTAATTTATAAATATTAACTTTTAATAATATCTGCATAATAATATAATATATAATGTCTACGTAAACATTATAAAAATATACATACATATAATATAAATATTAGTGTATATACTGTACATAAATAAATATACAACAATATATCGGTAGTTACGAGAAGGATGACTCAGGGGACAAAGTGAAAATTATTACAGGTGTGGTGACTGATTCTGTAGCCGTAGATAGTGTTGATAGACTCTGGTTTTAAAGGTAGAGATGGTGGGAGATTGTCGGATGTCCAGAGGAAGACTGTTCCACAGGCGGATTGCTGACACTGTGAAAGAATTTGTACACATGTTGGTGCTGTGTTCGGGAAATCGGAGGAGCTTAGCTCTACTCGGTCGCTGAGGGCGGCCAAGGGATTTAATAGGGACAAACTGGTCTCAAAGATAAGGAGGAGAAAAGGGGCTGTTGAGAGCGTTATAAAGGAGTGAAAGAATGTGTGATTTTCTACGATAACGGATATTTAGCCAATTTAACTGAAGACGAAATTGAGAGACATGATCGTATTTGCGCAATCCAAAGATATATCTGATACAGAGATTTAAAAGACGATCTAATTTGTCTAAGAGTTCTTCTGTGAGATCGGGATAACACACATCAGCGTAATCAATGATAGGAAGCAAGAGAAAATTGACTAATGTAACTTTGGCAGAGTATGGAAGAAATTTTTGCATGCGCTTTAATGAATGCATTGAGGCAAATATCTTCTTACTGATTTCTGCAACCTGCAAGTCCCAGGACATATTGTTGAAAATGTGAAGCCCCAAGTTTTTGACAGATCTGCAGTATGGAAGTGGGGTGCCATTGAAGCAGACTGGAGGTAAAGTGGAGATATCAGTCTTGTCGATCAGGGCCCTGCTCCCAACTACCATCACCTGCGTCTTAGATGGGTTCACAAGTAGACCAAATTCCTCAGTCCATTCACTAATCCGATCAAGATCGGAAGAAAACTTATGTATGGAATCTCGTAAGCCATCTTGCTTACAAGACAAGTATAACTGAAGGTCATCAGCATACATGTGGTAAGAACAGAAAAAGACCACGGAAACAAGAGTATTGATAAAGTACACCTCCCTGTGGAACCCCAGCAGTAATGTTACACCACTCGGAATAAGTGTCATCAACACTTAAACGTTGTTTACGGCCACGGAGGTATGACTGAAACCATTCAGCAGCTGTTTCCGATAAGTTGAGCAAACGGAGGATAGCGAGAAGGATATCATGGTCTACACAATTAAATGCACTACTAAAATCAAGGAGAGTTAGGATGCTGAGTTGCCTATCGTCCATGGCTTCACGAATGTCGTCAGTGATTTTAATGAGTGCAGTACTGGTACTGTGGGATGGACGAAATCCCGACTGAAGGGGATTTAGTAGTTTGTTACAGTGAAAATAATACGAGAATTGACGATGAGCTACGCGTTCAAGCACTTTGGAGAGAAATGGTAGTATAGAAATTGGTATATAGTCCTTGAAAGCGGTTGGTTCAGATTTTTTGGGGACAGGGACCATATAGGCGAGTTCCCATAGGGCAGGAAAAGTATTGAACGACAGAGAAAAGTTGATGATATGTGCAATAGCAGGAAGAATAGTATTAAAGATAGGAAGGAGTAAGTCACGGCCAATGCTATCAGGTCCAACAGCGTTACTTGGGATGGAGAGGATGATCTTCTCAATATCGGAAACAGAAACTGATGAAAAGGAAAACATAGAATTAGAAGGAAGAGGAACAGATAATATTTTGTCGGATGGTGGCTTCCTTAAGTACGGCATCAATAGTATGGGGAAGTGTTGAAAAGTGTCGATTTAGACCATCTTTATCTAAAGATGGGTTGAGGTCTTGTCGACACTTTCCAAAGCCTAAGGAACGAAGAAAATGCCAAAGATTTTTGGGGTTACACTGCTCAATGGAAGAATGAATATGTTTGCGTTTGTCATTCCTTATAGTCTGGTTGCACCGATTTCGGGCAGCCTTAAACCTATCCCAGTTGTCTTCCGTGGGGTTCTTTTTGTGCTTTCGCTTAAGACTGTCTCTCCTGGCCATGAGTTTACGAACTTCATCCGTAAACCATGGCGTAGGAGCACGTTTCAACGGTGCTTGAACATCGTAAAGTTCAGTGATAGTTTTATCAAAGACCTGAAGCTTGTCGTTTATATTGTCAAGATTGTCTAAAAATACCAATCAATAGTTTGTGCATGAGCTAACAGTTTATCTCTGTCCATACTTGCAAAGTTACGTCGAAAAGTTATTTTGGGCTTGGGCTTTGGGATTTTTAGCCTATAAGAGGCGTAAATGAGGTCATGGTGAGAAAATCCAGACGCTGTAAACTGGCCATGGCTTGAGATCCGGTTGGTGTTAGGGGTAAGAATGAGATCGAGAAGGGTATGGGAATCACCCACATGATGTGTTGATGATGATGATGATGATGATGATGATGATGATGATGATGATGATGATGATCATGATAATGGTGGTGATGATGAAGATGAGGATGATGATTATGATGATGATGATGATGATGATGATGATGGATGGTGGTGGTTATGGTAGTAGTGATGATGAAGGAAGTATTGCTGATAGCGATGACGATGATGATACTCACAAAGTAATATAAGCCAGTTCTCAGTCGGCAGTCTCTCCAGAACATGCGATCCCACGGTCTCCACGACCATAGACAACACAATCGAGGACTCAGGAGACAAGTTCTCACTGCAAACATAGGTATGTTGAAGAACGTACTTCTGACGATGGCCGTTGCAATTGCGTTGTTTTTAAATGTAAATCAAGCGGGATGTCGAAGTTTTATTGTCTCTTTTATACTATTAAAATAAAGATCATAAATGTAAAAAATATGAATAAAAATAATTATTCTGTCTTGTTTTTTTCTATCTGTCTTGTTTCTATCTTGTTTTTGCAAATTATATCAAAATTAATTAATCAAATCAAATAAATCAATAATTAAAATTTAGGGTGTCTAAATTCTGAAAGTATTTCAAGGGTTATCAAAATTCGTCTCTAACCACGGAGTAGAAATAAGTTCTGAGTTAACAACAGTTACATGAAGATATCTCAAACGATCGATAATACCCCGTCCCACCACAAGAGAGGTTTGAAGACTTTGGTCTCAATCGACCATCCGCCATTTTTATTTATTTTAAATTGCGGCCTATATACATATATAGGTATACATATTTTTTGATTAGCCTTAAAATGCTTCCGGAATTTAGAGACGGATAATTCTTATAAAAATTGATTGTCGACTTCACTACAAACAAAAACAATCTCAACAAAACCTCGTAGTGTCAAGTTTTGAAGATATAAATCAACCAAAGTTTGGTTTAACCAGAAATCAAATTATTTTAGAGCGTGGCTCGCCTCTTCTAGCACCACGCACTATTCCTCAGAGCGTGCAATCATTTTGCTTCCATTAAAATGTTCCTGGTGAAACTTTGGATGCTTACATCTTTGAAATGTTACAAGCTTCTGGCACAAAAATATTTTTTGTTTGTAATTTAGTAGTAATTTGTAGTTAAACGAGACAGCCTTTAAAGAAAGAAAAGAAACCTTTAATATCTGGCCATCGAAAGACGAGCCTGACCCGAAAAACAATGTCACTGCACAGTCAACTTCATAAAAGAAAATTTACCGATCAGCATTTCTGCAAATATGCCGTGTGACTCCCACTTCAACTCCGAATCCACCCATTGGAACACGAAATGTCTCTTGTCTTTACATTACAACATAAGGATCATCTCACAGATATCAGGAAATTTGCCTTAATACTCTAGTTGTTCGTATTCAGATGTATGGCACATAATACTTACGTAAACTAATAGTACACATGCAAAAAAGAAGTCGGCGCATCAAACTGTAGCCACGGACACCACAATACATCACATCTCTATGGGTCTCATATGAGGCCTACTTTTGGCCTCATGCGTTTACAAGCGCCACGCCCCAATACCATAATATCTCCTGATGCTGTGGCTCATTCGATCCCTTTATCATCTGTGTACAACCAGTTAATATGCCGTGTTTTTGCAATCTCCTTTTTCAATGGGCAGACTTCATTAAGTGGTATTGGAAACGAAAACTGATGATAGTACTCGTCCATACCAACAACTTTTACTATGGAGGCAAACCTGAAATTGTAAAAAAAAACTGCTGTTTAGGTCGAGTAGGTAAGTGTATAATTTTTTTTTATTGAGCAGCTTTTTTTTCGCGATTTAAGGGTTGATTTCATACTAAAAGTTGTTGTCGTTTCCGTTACCACTTAGATTTCACCGTGTACAGTAAACGACTGAAGTACTGATGAAACTCACAAGAAAGGTCTCCAGGTGTACTGGGCGGCATCCAGCTGGTACTGCATCAGTGACATCACCACCTGAAGTTGCTTACATGGCAGCTGGCAGTTGCAGCTACTCGTATCTGTAGCAAAATTAAAACGCTTTATCTTGCCAAATTTACAAACAAACAAAAAGATTTTCATGCTTAAAATGAAGTTGCAGAAGCTGAAAGCTGTCAATGGTACTAGTCCACAAGAACATCTTTCCCAAAAAAAAAATTGTGGAATCGAGAAAAAAATATGTTTTGTTTCATACATTTTAGCTATGTAACTTTTCTATGGAACAGCTGATGTTTTTTTCGTGATTCAAAGGTTGGCTCCATAGTAAATGCTTGCTAAAGTAGATGATGACCAAATTACCAGGGTTATTTTTGGTGGTTCTGTACTACCATACAGTGGCACCGTAAAAAACTTAGGGGTCACGTTTGATAAAACACTTTCTTGGGCTCCTCACGTATAATACCTGAGTAGGAAGATGTATGGTACTCTTCACGCAATGAAGCACCTACAGAGCTTTTTGCCAATAAGAACCAAAATTATGTTAGCGCAATCATTTCTCCTCCCTATTATGCGGACTCCTGTCACTTGGACCTTACTGAGGAACTTCTTAATAAACTCGAACGTCTCCAGAATCTTTGCATTCGTTTTATTTTCTCTCTTCGCAAACATGACCATGTATCTGAATTCCCTTCGCAGTTAAACTGGCTCCCCATTCGTCTTCGCAGAAATGCTCACATTCTTTCTGTTCTTCATGATGTCCTCAACAATCCATCTGCTCCCTATTACTTGCGAGAAAGATTTAGTTTTCTCTTAGATCACGGTAGAGAGATGCGGCTGTGTAATATGAAAACATTGGCACTTCCTGAAGCGAAAACAGGTTTTTAGAACCATTCGTTTACTTTTCATGCTGCACGACTCTGGAACCGTTTGCCCCTTTCTATCCAAAAGTTGAAAAATGTTAACTCATTTTTAGAAGCACTTTTTTCATTCTGAATATCCGTCAAAATAGAACTCCATTTAAATATCCCGTCCCTAATATTAAGTATTTAAGTATTTATACGTATGTATTTATTTACGTTTATTTTAATTTTTGTATGTGTATGTATTTTTTTTTCAAGTAAGTTTATGTTAAATATAAAATATATATGACTGATCAGTTTATTTACATAATAAAATCTTAATTAACACAAAGTACAATTTAGAACAAAATATTATTACAACTATTAAGAATACCTATAAAATGAAAAAATATATATATATATATATATTAGATTATTATGTTGATTAATATTACATTTTGGTTAAAATTCGCACGTTGCTCGTTTGTTAGCATTAACGCTACCCTTTTACCGTTAACATCTTTTTTCATTTTACCCAAATGTTGCCTGGAAGATATTGCTATTAGCAATAAGTGCCGCCTTTATACAGAATGTCTGTCTTTTATGTGAAAATGAGTTGTAAATTATGTTTGCATAGGTACAAAAAGTGTAATAAATAATATAAAATTAAAATAAAAGTTGTTCGTATGGACGTGAACTATAGCCAAATTCCGGCTTGCGCAACTTCATTTTAACACCCAGTATACTCGAAGCAGAGAAGCCAAAGCTTACTGCAAATTAATGTGGCTATATCGAAGACAAAGATACCCTGGATGCGATACAAACCGTTCAATACTACTAGGAAAGTCAAAAGCAAACAAGAGGAACCTACATATGATCTTCGATGACATTTGAGCTGAGAAAGGCCTATGATCACGTACTCCGGAAACTTATATGGGAGGCATTAAGAGAGCAATCAGTTCCTAAAAATTACGTACTACTTATCCAGGACATGTATGAAAGTATAACCACAAAGGTAGCCAGCCCAGGAGGCAGAAGTGAAAAGTTCGAACTTGAAGTTGGAGTGCACCAAGGCTCCACACTAAGCCCTCTGTTATTTAATGTTACCGTGAACCACCTGATTAAATATTACTAAAACGAAATACCTTGGTATATAACTTACGCAAACGATGTCGTACTTATATCTGAACAAGCAAAAAAACTCCAAAATACCTTCAATCTTTGGACAAAGGCCCTCTAAGAACACGGTCTTAAAATCAGCAGAAAGAAGATTGAGTGTATGTCTTGGCTACCAACAAAAAAAACCTCCACAAGTTGTACCCAACTAAAATGTGCATGTTACGCTGGTCAGCGGGTGTCCCCTTTTAAATAACGTCAGAAACGAGTGTCAGAGAAAGTTACAAAATTTCGCCGATAGTTGAAAAACTCAAAGAAGAGCGCTCAAGATGGTACGGTCACGTGCTTAGATGCCCCGAAGTTTAGCGTGCCATGGATTTACCAACGACAAAATGGGGACCCGGATACCCCCTGCGACTTGGCTGACGACGGTTCAGAAGGACCTCAAAGAAAAAGAACTGGACACTAACATAGCACTAGATCGTGCCCAATGGAAAAGAAGAACAAGGATAGCCGACCCCAAGTAAATGAGAAAAGTAGATGATCATACCCGAAGCAGATAGCAAAGTGACTTTTATTTACAATAGTTCCTTATTAGGTAACAAAACCCATTGAAAAACACAAACATTAAAAAACACAATTTACACTTTGAGCGATCAATTTTAAAATATGTAAACAAAATAAAAAATAAGAAAACATTAAGATAAGATTCGATTTCAACCATAAAACTATACCTATTCGAAACTATGGTACTTATGTTAGTGAACCAGCACTATTTTAAACTAGCAGAAGTATGTACATGTCTAAGAAGAACTACTAAGAGTAAATTTTCAATACCTTTTCGATCTACTAGCTTTGGAAGAAAACACTTTACCGTTGTTGCAACTATGACATATAAATTACTACCATCTAATTTAACAGAACTAATAAATACCAAAAAAATAATCTTAAGTTGTACTTATTGGATAAACCACTGCCAGATTTTAAGTAAATATGGAGGAACTTAGTGGTTTCAAATATTTATTTTGCTACCATTTATTAGATTGTATTATTATATAAATGTATATATGTTACTGTAAAAGCCCGAACTGTGGTAAGTGAGACCGGTAAATCCTAAGATTTGCCAAGTCTCACTGGTAAAACTCCGAATTGTTCTATAATATAATAATCAATTTCTGACTTTTACCGGCATTCAGTCGGTAAATTTTAGGTTTTACCACAGATACCGGTGTCCGGTAAATGTTATTTTTCAGAGTAAAACAATGCAGTTAATAATCAGAAACTGTTTATTCAACATTACTCTCATTATTATTGTTATCAGCCAAGTTTTAATAGTAGTTTATGCTACAAGGGCGAAAAGAAATAAATTGCGAGGACGATTTGAAACACGAGCGTAGCGAGGACGATTTAAAACACGAGCGTAACGAGTGTTTTAAAGGTAACCGAGTAATTTATTGCTCTTACACCCGTGTATCATACTACGTTTTTCAATGCATAGTGTGAGGAAATAAAACAAATATAATCTTGTGAACTTTAAATTATGATTAGCTCAAAAGGACTGTATCCAGAGCCACTAAACAGTGGAAAAAAAGTATAACATTTATGGTACACAGGACAGGTTGCAGGTTCGCGAACTTCTCGTAAATAAATTAAAAAAAATAAAGCCTTAGGGCAAATTAATCGATTTTCCGTTCGGTTTTGATGCATGAAAAACATGTTTATCATGCTTTAAATATGCTATAGAAATCGTTGTCTCTAACATCGACTACAACTACAATAACGCTTTTTGGGTCAGTTTTAGCTTTTTCAATTTCAGGTACTTTCAGTCTTACATTTTGGCCAATCTTCAGTTTTGGATATGAGCCGACGTGGCTTGCATTTTTTTAGCTTGATTCTCCAAACTCAATTTTACTTTATTTCTTATTACAAGAACAGATTGTATCTTTTCCGGTATTGGCTCTGTAGTGACAAAAACTTCTTGATTTTGGGTTGTTGTTTCTGTCTCTGCGTCAGTTATAATAATTTCGTATTCATCTTGTGTTTTATTCATGACAGTGTTCGCTTTATCCTTTTGTAACTCACTTTCTAAATTGTTGTCATCTTCCATAATAATATCCTTTTCAATCGCATTTTCGAGACACGAGTTGACACGACTATAATTATATTTTAATCTTTGATTTAGAACTTTTACCTGTGTCTTCGGTAAAACCTAGGATTTACCGACTGAATGCCGGTAAAAGTCAGAAATTGATGATTATTATAGATTAGTTCGGACTTTCACCGGTGAGACTTGGTAAATCTTAGGATTCACCGGTAAATCCTAGGATTTACTGCAGTTCGGGCTTTTACAGTAACATATATACAGGGTGGAAAAAATTTAAGGGCCCTGGAGGGGAACTACCTTAAATCCTTTAGTTAGCTCATTTTACTGAAAGGAAACATTCCTTTATTTTTTAAAAGAAACAAAACTGCATTCAAAGATCTTCTAAAATTTGCTTGTCTCACCCGGGAACTGAATTATACGAATCGGTAGGATTATTGTTCAGGATAAAATTTGTCTAATAAACATTTTAGTCATACAATCATCTGTTGTACGAGATACGCATGAAATGTATTTATTACAAGTTCTTTATTAACACTACTTAGTATTGTTCACTTGTAAAGTAATAACGATACGCCATTATTACACAATGACAGCACGGAATGAAAGCAAAACAAAACAAAATTTGAACGAATACTTTTATTGATTTTAAAAATGTTGAAAGTTATCGTTCGAACTTCAAATTTGTTGCTCCGGGTTGCAAAAAAATACGTTCCCTTTTTAAACTTTTTGTCAGTACCCCTAATGCAAGAAGGAATTGTGCTGTGCATAGATTTCTTATTACCATTTAACGATTTTCTTATTAAAGTCTTCAACAAGGTACTTAAGATAAATAACATTAGCAAGCTTGTACTTCATACGATGTCATTGGATGTAAGAGAGATAAAAAAATTATAACGTGTCATTTACTTGTTACAAGTAAAAAGTACGAGGTATTGTTAATAAAGAACTTGTAATAAATATTTAATTTCATGGGTATCTCGTACAACAGATGAGTGTAAGACCAAATGTTTATTAGACAAATTTTATTCCGAACTATCATCCTACCGATTCGTATAATAAAATAGCGAGGGTTTTTTTTTTTTCAATTTTTAGTCGGTTCGATTCCCGGGTGAGACAAGCGAATTTCAGAATATCTTTGAATGCAGTTTTGTTTCTTTTAAAAAATAAAGGAATGTTTCCTTTCAGTAAAATGAGCTAACTAAAGGATTTAAGGTAGTTCCCCTCCAGGGCCCTTAAATTTTTTCCACCCTGTATATATGTTACTGTAAAAGCCCGAACTGCAGTAAATCCTAGGATTTACCGGTGAATCCTAAGATTTACCAAGTCTCACCGGGGAAAGTCCGAACTAATCTATAATAATCATCAATTTCTGACTTTTACCGGCATTCAGTCGGTAAATCCTAGGTTTTACCGAAGACACAGGTAAAAGTTCCCTTAAATTTTTTCCAACCTGTATATACTAATCAAAACAAAATAGGGGCCACTAATTAATTTATAACTTATACGTATTTTATTTAACAAAACTACTTAATTGATAATTAGCAAAATATTGATGTGACGAAATCTTTATTATCTGAACTCTTTGCTTGTGGTATTTGAAACCAGATGCTGGCCATAATTTTCAGTAAACTTTAAATTTGAATTCTTTATGTCGTTTTGTATGGATTTTTGTTTTAGCTTGGAATCATTTTAGCGTCGATTTTCAGAAAGGAATCGTAATTTTTTTGCGCAATTATCTTTTCAAGTGAACAATGCTAAGAGTACGAAGGCATTTGGACACGATTACTGCAACCAGAGCCATTACATTGATTCAAGAAGGACATTCACAGCGTTCAGTGGGGTTGCAGCTGGGTTTTTCTCGCAGAGCTATCCAAAATGCTTGGAATCGTTTCCAAGAGACGCACTGTTGCCAGAAGACCTGGTTCGGGGAGACTTCGGGCTACAACTGCTTCAGAGGACCGATACATACGCTTGAGTGCCCGTCGAACTCGAACAATGACGGCTCGGAAATTACAAACTCGTCTTCGGCTGACAACGGGTACCCGTGTCAGTGACCAAACAATCCGAAATCGGTTGCATGAAGATCAGCAAAGATCAAGACGACGAGTAGTTCGAATCCCTTTGACCAGGGCTCAACGTGCAAACCGTTTAACGTTCTCTCGTCAACATTTGGACTGGGGTATAAACCAGTGGGGCATGGTGCTCTTCACGGACGAGTGCAAAATAAAATTACTTAGTGACGATCGGCGTATTAGGGTGTGGAGACGATCTGGCGAGCGATTTACGGATGAATGTATCCACGAAGTTGACCGTTTCGGTGGTCCCAACTCGATGATTTGGGGTGGGATTAGCTTACACGGCAAAACTGAGCTCGCCATTCTGAATGAAGGTAGCGTAACTGCACAGAGCTACATCGAGGATATCATCAGACCCCATGTGATCCCATTTGCGCAGTGAGTGGGTCCTGGGTTCATCCTGATGCAAGACAATGCCCGTGCACACACAGCTCGAGCAACCCAGTCTGTACTGGAAGACTCTCATATTCAAGTGTTACCGTGGCCAGCAAACAGTCCGGACTTAAATCCGATAGAGCATATGTGGGATCAATTGAAACGAAAGGTCAGAGAGAGTGAGCAAGGGATCCACAACCAGCAGCAGCTGATTATTGCATTAAAAGCTGCCTGGGAAGAGATTCCAGCTGAAAACGTGAGACATTTGATCGAGAGCATGCAATCCAGGCTTCGGGAGTGCATAGCAAAGAGAGGAGGGCATACCCATTACTAAAAGTTATGATAAGTGCAGATTTAAAACAAAACAGTGACTTTCCATTGTTTGTTTTTCATAAAAATTACATATTTATTTTTTATTTTTAAGCATTATTGTAAATAATCATTACCATTAATTATTATAAGCGAACATTATTTTACTGTTAACTAAATAAAAATTGTTATTAATTGTATTGTTTTTATGCTACATCAAAAATACTTAGTGGCCCCTATTTTGTTTTGACTAGTATACAGGATGGAAAAAAATTAAGGGCCCTGGAGGGGAACTACCTTAAATCCTTTAGTTAGCTCATTTTACTGAAAGAAAACATTCCTTTATTTTTTAAAAGAAACAAAACTGCATTCAAAGATATTCTGAAATTCGCTTGTCTCAACCGGGAATCGAACCAACTAAAAATAAAAAAAAATAAACCCTCGCTATTTTATCATACGAATCGGTAGGATTATTGTTCAGAATAAAATTTGTCTAATAAACATTTGGTCTTACACTCATCTCTTGTACGAGATACTCATGAAATTAAATATTTATTACATGTTCTTTATTAACAATACCTAGTACTGTTCACTTGTAACAAGTAAGTGACAAGTTATAATTTTCTTATCTCTCTTACATCCAAAGACATCGTATGAAGTACAAGCTTGCTAATGTTATTTATCTCAAGGACCTTGTTGAAGACTTCAATAAGAAAATCGTTAAATGGTAATAATAAATGTATGCAGAGCACAATTACTTCTTGCACTAGGCGTACTGACGAAAAGTTTAAAAAAGGAACGTATTTTTTTTGCAACGCGGAGCAACAAATTTGAAGTTCGAACTAAAACTTTCAACATTTTTAAAATCGATAAAAGTATTCGTTCGAAATTCAAAATTTGTTTTGTTTTGCTTTCATTCCGTGCTGTCATTGTGTAATAATAACGTATAATTATTACTTTAAAAGTGAACAGTACTAGGTATTGTTAATAAAGAACATGTAATAAATATTAAATTTCATGGGTATCTCGTACAACAGACGAGTGTAAGACTTTAGTTTAGTAGACAAATTTTATCCTGAACAATAATCCTACCGATTCGTGTAATAAAATAGCGAGGGTTTATTTTTTAAATTTTTAGTTGGTTCAGTTCCCGGGTGAGACAAGCAAATTTTAGAAGATCTTTGAATGCAGTTTTGTTTCTTTTAAAAAATAAAGGAATGTTTCCTTTCAGTAAAATTAGCTAACTAAAGGATTTAAGGTAGTTCCCCTCCAGGGCCCTTTCATTTTTTCCAGCCTGTATAATATATATCCCGGTCACATTATCTCGAGACCTCGCTGGAATGCGAACCACCCGCCCCCGTTCTCCTTTCACCTCCCCGCGCTCTGTATCTGAGCGCCGACGTGACGTGACGTCATCGACGCCAGGTCTCGAGATAATGTGACCGGGTTGTATATATATATATATATATACAGGATGGAAAAAATTTAAGGGCCTTAACTTAAATCCTTTAGTTAGCTCATTTTACTGAAAGGAAACATTCCTTTATTTTTAATAAAAGAAACAAAACTGCATTCAAAGATCTTCTAAAATTCGCTTGTCTCACCCGGGAATCGAACCAACTAAAAATAAAAAAATAAACCCTCGCTATTTTATTATACGAATCGGTAGGATTATTGTTCAGGATAATAATAATCTATCTGTATCTTGTTTTTCTACGTTAAGTTTTCTTTTATATTGGTAGAGTATTTGTCTTGTCTTGTCAAGTGCACAACAGATGGCGCCACGGGTTGTCTACATCGCGATGTCGTTTGTTCTTCATAGTTGTTAATACACTTATCCTGAAGTACTGCACAGCAATGGTAGTGATAGTGACTCGGTAGCGTCCGATAGTTTTTGAAGAGGTCTAGTATTTTCTTATAGGTACTAGGCTTTATTTATTTAAACGAGTGAGTGAATAAAAAAAAAAGAAAACTAATATTGATTTTATATTATCCTAGCCCAGACGTATCTATCTGGGCTATTATTATTGAAACACCAAGATTAACGTTTATTTGGCTCTTAAATTTGTATACTAATGTACTGTAGATTTAAGTTATTTACTGCATGGTGATTCTTCTTGACGAGTGGGCCTGCGCATGAACTTGGATAATACTAAGGTCATGTTCAACTGCCATGTCATCCAAAGGCCAGTAACCGTCGACAATGTCAGCATCGAAGTTGTTCAAAAATATGTTTACCTGAGGCAACTTATCCAGCTGTGTAAAAACAACTTCGACACCGAGGCTGACAGAAGAATATGCTTGGGGGGACTAGTGCGTCCTTCCAGTGATGACGTACGGCGCTGAGACATGGTCCCTCACCAAAGGCTTGATCCACCGATTTAAGGTCGCTCAACGAGCTATGGAGCGGGCTATGCTTGGGATATCTCTGATAGATAAAATCCGAAACGAAGATATCCGTCAGAGATCGAAGGTGACCGACATAGCCTGCCGAATCAGTAAGTTGAAGTGGCAGTGGACTGGCCATACCTGTCGCTAACGTGATATGAACCGTTGGGGCCGTAAGGCATTGGAATGGAGACCACGTACAGCAAAGCGCAGCGTAGGCCGCCCTCGTGGCCGCTGGACTGACGATCTGAAGGATGTTGCGGGTGGCGGCTGGATGAGGATGACTGAGGACCGCCAAGAGTGGCGTAATATTGGGGAGGCCTATGTCCAGCAGTGGACGAATACGGGCTGATGGATGGATGGATGGATGGACTGCATGGTGTAATATAGTTGTAAGCTTTGTTAAATAAATAAATAAATAAAAATTAAAAAAATATATATTTTTTTATATTAAAAAAAAAAATTATAAGGTAAGCAAAGATTGACAGTCCAAATAGGATTGTCAAACTTACTAGAAAATGTCCTCAGGATGTCGATGTCGCAGTAATGTCTCAGTGTGGTAGGTGTGGTAGGTGTGGGTTACACTGTCTTTCACTGTCAACAAATAAATAGAGTAGATACAAACGGAGTTTACCAATTTTTAAAGTCCGTAAGCAGACTATTTCTGCAAGAGAGCAGGATTCGAGACGCTTCTCTTCTTTATCATCGTCAAAGTTTATCAACGAGGCGGAGCAGCCGCAAGATCTCTCTGCACATTCAGCCTGCAAGTAACCAGACACAAGTCTTAAAATATTTTAATTTTCGCATTTCGATTTGTTCCTTATGAATTTCGGCACAGTTACAAGTAGCGGCACGGTTTTTGACGTCTGACCTTGACCACGCTAGTAATTTTTTCTCTATCGCACTTGGTAATTTTGTGCGCGAATGAACACATGCGCTAGTGACCCACAACGTTCGCCGAGCGGTCAAAAATCGTGCCGCGACCTGTACACGGCCTCGGCGAATGTATTTCGGATGTATCTAAATCGACAATGTTTTTCTTCTTGACAGTTGTCTAACAGGGATCCTACAGCATGTTTCTGGTTCTCTCAAAATATAAATTTTGGTGGGAGTGGACGGTGTGAATGTCTGGTTGTCGGTTTGCGCGTGCGGATCCTTTTCAGACTATTAATAGTGTTTAATTTATTATCCTCAGAAAAATATTTACATGGTATTCTTACTTCTGAAAATAAAGTTCATTATTCCATATTTCATCATTATTTCAAACTGTATTAATGACGTGCTAAAAAAATGAAACTATATGGTATAATGATCATACTACTAAACTTATGTTTTATGACTTTTGAAAATATGTTAAATAAAAAAAGGCTTACTTTGAGAAAATGACGAGTGTAAAAATGTATATGGGGAAGTGAATTTTATTATTCACGTTGTTTCAAAAGTTTTTCTACGGAAGTGTTTCAGTATTTATTTATTTATTTACTCATAGGAAGATTAACAGACAAATAGGTACAGTAAAAATTTTGAACAAATAACTAAATGCCGATAAAAAATCTTCACCTAATGGATGACAAAATTAAATAGAAGTGAGCCATAGGGGCATAAAAGTTTAACTTACAGTTTTAGCTTACAAATACTACATAAATAATATTAAATTTTAGTTTAATTAGAAATAAACAATTAACATTTAAGAATAGATAAATTGAAAGAATTTAACTACTCATTTTTAAAGTGTAAAAGAGTTAAAGCTCTTTTAACTGATGATGTGCTTGAACAAAACAAATCTATGTCAAGCGAAATATTATTGAAAAGAGAACTCGCTCTTGATAAGAATGCATTCTGTCTTTGTCTAGTATTGCATGCATATACGTATAGAAGTTCAGGGTGTCTCATAGTCCGACATATAATCAGACAATGGTACCGATTCGAATGTGCACAAATACGACTTAACTTAACTAAAATTAAGTTAAGATGTGTCAAATTACTTTTGCTATTCGGTAAAACACAACTTAACCTATTTTGACAGGAGCAAACTAATTTTAGTTAGTTTGAATTAAATTAAGACCAAAACACAATTTTGCAATTCGAAGTGACCATCTAACTGTCAAATTTTAGAAACGTCAAACTAAAAATGGACAAATTTTAGTTGAGACATATTTCGTGAAGATTAAATTTTAACAAGTTCATTCAGAATGTTTTCTGATCGTTTTTGAGGTAAGAATGGAGGAAAATGTCGTGTTGGCCTTAGCAGATGCAGAAAAAAGGTAAATGGTACTGTTAAAACTAGCATTTTCCGCCCAGAGTTTACCAAAGGCGGCACTAAAAATTATATGTCTTGTCTTGTTTTTTTTAAGTGGCTTTGTACTGTTTGTACACCCCAATCTATTTTTCCTAAATAAATCAAGATACTTATTCTGATTAAATTGCTTCCTATAAGTAGGTAGGTATATGTTTGTGGTGTTTGCAAACTTATTTTCAAAATACTTATTCCAGGAGACAAACCGTACCTGCTGCTACCACCCCTTATGAAACAAAAACCCGAAGCAGAGTAGAACTACAATTCAAGTCATGCTTTTGCATGTAACATAGCGAAGATGACTTTCAGATGTCTTGAAATAAATGGTGACGCCTACATAAACACCGGATACTGCACTATGAACAAGACAAAGCTGGGCTGTTTTTGAGTGCTTCTCCTGATGGCCTGCTGGTCAACCGAGAAGTTACTGAAGTGAAATGTCCACATGTTGCAAAAAAGGTCTGAAATTACTCCTGTAATGGTACCATACCCTAAGAAAGTGAATGTTGAAAAGGAATCATAGTCATTAATTACTACCAAATGATATCCTTGACGGCGCGAATACAACTTTATCACTGGTGCTTGATTGGTTTACTGTAAATAATTTAGTTTTAAACGCAAAAAAGACAAAGTGTATAAAATTTACGTTACCAAATGTAATTCAAGTGGATGGTAATTTGCTTTTGCAGGGGTCCAAGCTGGAGTTAGTTAACGAAACAAAGTTTTTAGGCATTACGGTAGACTCTCGTCTTCAGTGGGGTCCCCACATAGAAGCCCTATGTGGTAGACTTAGTTCGGCCGCATACGCTGTTAGACGCATAAGACAAATTACTGATGTAGATACTGCTAGACTAGTCTATTTTAGTTACTTTCACAGCATTATGTCATACGGCATGCTGTTATGGGGTAGAGCCGCGGATACAGACGCAGTCTTTGTTTTGCAGAAGAGAGCAATTCGGGCTATTTATAATATGAAGCACCGGGATTCATTAAGACAAAAGTTCAAAGAAATTAATATATTAACGGTTCCTTGTGAATATATTTACCAAGTCCTTAGATATGTCAGAAAAAATGTTGAGTCTTTCCCAAGGCTTGGTAAGCAACATTGTAAGGAGACCAGAAATAAGCATAAACTGGCTTTTCCAAAAATCAGACTCGCTAAGGTGAGTACCTCTTTTGTAGGACATGGTATAAGATTTTACAATAAACTTCCAAAGGAGGTCCTTACTTTGTCAGAGAATAAGTTTAAACTGTATATTAAGCAGGGCCTATTGAAAAAGGCATATTATAAAATAAATGAATATTTGGATGATGGTGAAGCATGGTGTTACAGTGATAATGATACTCGTAGTAAGTTATAATTTAATTAAATAGTATAATTTCTTAACTTGTGATTCCTCTAAGGTGTAAACATTAATTGATTATAGACTGTAAAAGGAAAAGGACTATATGAGACAGGTAGACAAAGATATATATGTTTTTCTTTTTTTCATTAACCTGAATTCCTACTGTCTTGTATTTTCTTATCCCTTGGTTAAAGTAGATATAAGTCATATATTGTATAGTATAAGTTTTATGTTGAAAAAAAGACATGATCTTGCTAAGTTTCTTGCCCTTCTTCTTAGCAAGACTAATCGAATGGGCGGAGGTAGGCATGTATTTATATATGTAACCTATTAGTATGTAGTATATAGGATGGGATTTGGTCGGCCGCCTGGATTCGTGCTGGGGGCTCGGTTGGTGATCACTGAACCTTGTTCCTGGTCCCTGGCCGGGTCTCCGGTATGGGTTCGGGCGGCTGATTGGATTTTACCTTGTATAATATATATTTTACCTATCATTTTAATCGTAAATATATTGCTACATAAATTAAATAAACCTTTAATTTAGTTCATGTACATTTATTATTCTATTACATATATTTTCTTTATTAGATTAAATTTGACGTGTAAAAAGTGTATATATCTATACCTGCTTTGCAAAATAAACTATTTGAATTTGAATTTGAATTTGAATGACCGCCTGTGGTCTAATGTGGTTTGAGCACTTGGTCGTGTCTGCACATTAAGGTGTGGGTCCATTTGGTGCCTGAAGTACAGCAATAGAGCCCACCAATCATCACGCTGGGACATACTAATCATTGGTAAAACATGGGTGTACGAGTGTGGACTATGACTTGCATTTCACAGTTTATACTCGAAAACACATATGACACCCTCTGGGGGATTCATATCGTTGTACTGCTAAATACAGAGCCAGTAGTCCTGTACATCTGGAAAAGTAGAAAGTACTGTAATTTAATTATTTAGAACTTATCAGAATAGGAATGATATGATGTATATAGACAAATATTAATTATTGCAAATATTGTTTAAAAATTTGATGTTTTTTATTCTTCTCATTTAAAAAAAGATGTAAAAAGTTTATGGCAAATTAAAACAATAAGTATGTATTACAAATGTTATTTTATTTTTACATTATGTTCTCCTAAAAATAGCAACATATACAATAAACAATAAATATTTTAGACAGCTAATAAAATATGGAGTAAGTAAGTACTTAACAATTTTTTTATATTTTATAAGTTTTTAATAGCCAAAAACATGTGTTCTAAATGAACTCTCTTACTAGCTAGCTTATGGTCTAACCTTGCACCACAGGGAATTAGAGATTTTAGAAATGTAGACTGTTATATCTAATATGCGTTGCGTTTCTAAACATCCGGGTAAATGTAAAAATTAACTGTCAAAGAGAATTTTACATTTCTGACAAGGTTTATTGAACAACTTCGTGCTTTTCGTTTTCACTCAGGTGGTTGTGGAATGGGTGACAGTTCATTTTTACCTTTACCCCGGTACTTAGGAACGCTACCTTAATGTAGATACTTAAAATATAATGTAAATAAATCTAAAATGTTGAATCCCTGATCTGCCCATATACTACCAGGTTAAACGTTGACAGGAACCCTAAACGCTTCTGAAAAATAGGACACCAAACTCTTATGAGTATTAAGTAATCATTAGAGCTATAACGAAAATTTTGTAAGTCTTTTTTCCCATAGTGCCCCCTTTTCTACACCCCAACCCTATAACGTGAGGAAAATTAACAATGCCCTCACTCAATTGTGCTCACTTCATTTCATTATATACACTGTCAACATGACTTTGAACTGCTTGGCGTTTCAATGGATGATTAGTTTTCTTTGACTACTGTTCTCGAAGCGAGCTTGTTGTTCCTTAGCCAATGGTAACTGTTCAAAAATATAGGTACTTGGATACGTGTAAAAAACTTGGCAAGAGGTTTATTTTCTGAAACAAGAAAAAGGTGTATAAATACTTTGTTGTAATATTTTAGTACTTGAAACAAATATTTAGGTTCATTCAAGACATCATAGTGGATAAGAAACTAACCTGTAAGCCTGTAAGCACTTTTTTCATCTGATTTGATCAGAACATAACCTCGACAATTTTTTCTTTTATGCGACTTCTGCAACAATTTTATTCGCATTTATTAGCTCTCCTCCCACTCCATGGCTTTAATTAGTTATTTCTTTGATTGCTTTCCTATTTATTCTGAGCTTGGTTGCTTTTTCGTTCGACTGCAAAGTTGTTGTCTTTTCGACTCACAACACAATCACAAAATTCTAGGTTATAAAGGGCTGCGTTCAGTTTGATCGTCAAACGACGCTACGTCTGACGGACTACATGCTATCTCTTTTGCACGCGTTGTAATTGAACATGCTAACCTGCTGTCAGTGTTAGGTGGGCTTCGCCCGACGTTCAAACTAAACGCAGCAATTATTACGTTATAACATTTTGTGGTCTGTGGACCGCTTTAAAAACCAATAACGTTCGTTATTTTTAGTAATCTGTGTATTCAATTTAATCCTCGCAAAATCAAATAAACGGGCACCCAAATTTAGTTCGTTGACAAAACCGAATTGAACACAAAAAAAACTTAACTAATTTTAATCGCTTTTTGGTTAGGTTATGTTTTAGTGCGGTGTTTAACCGAATCGAGTCCATTAGCTAGTATTAGTTAGTTAGTAACATTTAGTAACAGTTAGTCAACATTTTGATTTCCGATCCCAGCTGAACCCACTGTCGTGTGTCTAAGATTAAGAAATACGAGATTTAGAGATAAAACTTTTATACAAAATGCAAACCTAAAAATTAATCGACTTACTCACCCGACAGTCAGTCAACGAATAGCCCTCCTCGGCGACACAGCTGCCATCTATGACATTCTCATCAGAACCACTGACAGACTGGAACCTCAGGGGCACCTCATAGATATAGCCAGCCTGCAGTGTGCCCGTATGCTCCCAGACTTGACGTTCCGATGTTATAAACTGGAAATACAGACATATTAGGGTAATTCAAATAGGTACTGTATTTTTATTTTCTACAGAGCACCCCGTCAGTGGATTCTCTGTTCCAAAAACGTGTTGGTTTACATGTTAATGAATTTGGGGAACCAGGCGAAGTTTCTTCGTTCTCGCGTCTTTATTCGTTTTACAACGACGAGAGTCATAGTAGGTATCTAATATTATGTAATAGATTTTTTATATAACATAGGTCACACTAAATGAAAATTACTTTTTCATTGTTATTTAACTAGGTTTTAAGACAATACAACACCTAAACTATGGGGCACGGCATATCAAAATTATGGAATGTTTCAGCTTTTATGAAAACTTTGAATATCCAGGACGTCCCATCTCAATGGGGCTTATTAGAAATAGTCAATTTCACTTCATGAAAAATTGCTTATTTGAAGCGAGAATCGAACCAGCCAAATTAAAAAAATATATTTTATATACTTGTGATTGTCGGCACTTAGTGAAACTTGAAACACATCATTTACTTATGTTTTCCCCCAAACGGTTTCGGATTTTGCACAATTTTCAAGGGACATCTTTTACGGACAGATTTTAGGTACAGGGCCTCAATTCCGGGCTCGAAGGAAAAATCCCGACTATGGAGATGAATCTCCGTTTCAAATCTCCGCATCAATGTCCGCTCGAAATCTCAAGACTACGAAAAAACCCTATTCTTGTAGACCATGGAGATGGATTAGCAACGGAGAAGATAATTTCGTCTTATAGACGTTCCGTTTTTACCGATTAATTTTGAATATAATCGATTGTCTTATTTTTCTTTTTTTAAGTAAAAATAATACGTGTTTCATTTAACAAATCTAAGCAAACACATTACGATCAAGAATATTTTAGCATATTGTGGTTCTATAACTATCTTTTTTTTATAATAACTGAAAACAGTTAATAAAAATTAGCGTGAATCGAAACGCATTGCGCGTGAGTTTGTGTTTATTTTATCCTGAAACGCTAGTTTGCTTTATGCAAATGTGTTGAGCAAGTTCACATCACAGCATACTTTTAAATAAAGCGCTTTCAGCGCTTTCAGTACATAGACTCCTTAGCGTTCTGTCAAATCTACATTTTATTATTTTTAAGTCGAAATAAATTCATAATTTTTAGTTGTAAAACCAAGGAATAGTGACGAAAAATCAAAAAAGCTGTGGGTCAAGGCATTACGTCTCAAAAATTGGAATCCTGGTTCATCTGCCAGGTTATGTCGGAATCACTTTAAACCGGATGATTATTATGATGAAGGTAAACATACTGGTAAGTTACTCCTACTAATATTGTTAAACTTTAAATAATTACATAAATAAGTTAAATAATTAAACTTCTTGGGAGAACGATCATTGTACCTACCTCCCTTGACACGAGTTCCTTTTGGGGTGGCGTAATACATGCATTAACTTGCTCACCTTTTTTATTCGCGCATCTATAAATTAAGGCTGTCATGGACTAATGCTTTTAATTATACATTTTGAAGCATGTAGGTAAATGATTTCAATATCTATATGACAACTAGCTGAACCTCAAGCTAAACCTATCCCGGTTCAGAGCTCGTCACATTTTATTCTGCGTTTCTATACTGCAATGATATCATGTTAATAAGTAAATTTTTTTCAGTACTCAGATAAGTGTGCTTCATTAGTTTTGTTTTGCATTGTTTTAGGTTTGAAACGGGAACGTAAGAACTTGAAGAAAGGTGCTGTTTACAAAACCTGCAAGTCCAACCTCGAAACGAAAACTTAGGTATGATGCACGATGTGCGAAAAACGAAGTAGCAACAGACTGGAATCCATCTAACCAAGAACAAATTATTTTTGATGGTTCTGACATCTCTTCAGAAATAGTAATTAAAGCAACTGTCGAAGTAAATACGGATTGTGCTGGCACAGAGTTTCCTGTACAAAAACCAAGTAATACATTGGCTCAGCAGGCTTCATGGAGCACATACAAGCACAGTAATACTTTGAAAGTACTAGTTGGAGCTACACCTGGAGGGTTGTTGTCATACTGCTCTCTGCATATGGTGGATCTACAAGTGACAGACGGACAATAGAACGCAGTGACCTACTTGTAAAATGTGAATCAGGAGAAACTATTCTGGCTGACCGTGGGTGGATTTAACGTGCAAGACATCTTCGTTGCAAACAAACAATGTGACAGTTAACATACCTGCATTCCTGAAAGGTAAAAGTCAGTTAAAAGGCTTAACTGTACTCCATGACAGAAAACTTGCTAGTAAACGAGTTCACATCGAAAGGTTGATTGGTCTTACTAAGACATACAAGATTTTAAAGAGTGACCTGACTATAGTTATATTCAATTAGCAAGTAAAATATTTTTTGTTTGTTTCTTGTGCTGTAATTTTAGAGAATGCATAGTTAACATTAATAAATAAATGAGTAAAACACTGGATTGTTGTTTAATTTTATTGATTATGTCATAATTTTTGTTAACATTAATAAATAAATAAGTAAAGCACTGTATTGTGGTTCAATTTTTAATGATTATGTCATAATTTTTATACAAATATGTATCTAAAATAATGGGTTTAAAATAATGATTATAAAAAGCACTCAACCAACACTATCCACCATGGCCTCAATAAATTTATCATTTATTTTTATCTCAATTACAGCCAAATGTGAAAGTGTATACACCCAACACTATACAATATTGCCGTTTGGTACAAAATAGTTTATCCTGTATTTGTCTGTAATGTGGATGAATTTTCTTTAATGTAATTTCTCCATCCACATATCCAAAAAATGGAACATTTGTAGGGTTTATCTCTCGATATTTAGCACTATATGGACATTTCAATTCCAATACACCATTGGCACCTAAAATACCATCTGCTGAAGCACCAAGAAATGGGTGAGTTTCCAATAGAAATATGCCCCACTTAACTACACTTCTTATGGTAAACATTTCTTCAAATCGTTTGATAGCAAAGGGCTCCTGTATATTTCCATGCATAGTAGCTTTAGAGTGAAAATGCTTCGTTGACATGATTTTTGTAACCAGATGTTTTTATTAGTCTCTCCACTACAATGACACACTGAAAATTGCTAGCTGTTATGTGTGATTTCCTAATAGTGTACTTCCATCTTGAAGTCTGGTATTTTCTTCTACTTTCAGCAGCCTCAGCTTCTGTAAACTAGCTCTGGGCCAAGAATTCATAATAATCGGTGGTAGGTATCCAATCGTTTGCAGGAAATTCACAATGGGTAGCCAAAAGTCATCAAAATTACAGGTACCTGCTTATAAAAGTCCGTAAAACGTAGCCGAGTCAAATTTTATCAAAAATAACCACACAAAAGCCGTCAAAATGTTGAAGTTTATGTTATTTATTTTGATAATTTGGCAGTTACTGCAACGGAGATGTCTATCTCCCCAGCTTATGACCAGTCGAGACATCTCGCTGATTTGCGATCGAAAAATCTACGGATGGAGATCGTTAGAATAGCATTTTTTGTTTTTTGACGGAGATAAGCACTTTCTCGCCAGATATTTCGACCGTGGAGATCATCTCCATACCTCCGGAATTGGCTTCCAGGTTCCAAACGACGACGTAAACTATTATAATGTTGACAGAAAATAGAATTGAGAAGGTAAGTCGAAAATTTATCAGGGATGTTCAAATTTTTTTTAATAAGAAAATTTTTAATATCGTTTTATTTTAACTACCATAATATTTTATGATTATTTAGTGTCATTTTGAATGACAAATAAGTTGTAGTCATTTGATACCCGAATCAAAGAACATGTAAGTAGCTGGCGCCATTAAGGTTAAACGATAGTGCCAATTTCCATACAAAATTAATTAACCAAGATCAGCTGAACTACAAATTTTAGCTTGTATTTATCACTGTATTTTATTACATTTTAATACAAGAATGTCGCGAATTTAAATAAAAGTTATATTTTACAACAATAATTGGGTTAATTTAGCTTTTAAAGTTCAGTTAAATGTCCATAATTTTACGTGTTGTAGCATTCGCTACAGGTATTCAACCTTTTTCATATATTTTAAGTCTTTCTTTATCGTTGATTGCTTTACTGAATTTTCAAATTCGAAAATTTGGAATATCTTGTCACATTTTTTTGTTATTTTTCTCATATCAAAGAGTATCGTGGTACAAGGAAGGCAAATTTTGCCACAGTAAATTAAAAATATCAAATTTAATCGCACGAAACAGCGAAATTTGCTCTAGAGATTGTGAAAACCTGTTTTTTGCTTCATTTCCTGGTAAGTTTTGTGTAATTTTGGTTTCATTCTCTGAAAATCCCTTTTGTCCCGTTTCCAATACGTTAATTTCCTTTCCCAGATTTCATAGGCATGTCTTGACGCTGTTGTTTTATTTCTTCACAGCGACTCTTCAGGTTATTTAAGGGTCTTCCCAATTTTTCTTCAATTTCTCCCACCATCTTATATGTTTGCACATATTGACGCCGGATGTACGGACCGCGTGCCCTAAAGGGGTGAGCTTCCTGTGTTATAACAGAGGTTGGCGCCAGATGATCTTGGCTTGATTGACTACTCCCAGGAAGACTGCAAACACCTAAGTCACGAAGACACCCTTACCAGGTATTTGTATCTGTAGCCTAGCATCCAGTAGTCTGGATATCCAACTCGAATTTTGCTGATCGCCTAGAACATCATACCTTTGACATTACACAAACGTTTAAAGCCCTCCACGTGTGCAAAAAATGATCGCCTTAGAAAAATTAGAAACATTGAGATCATAAACTTATAAATAAAAACCACGACAACATTTAATCGTCGTTAGATCGCCGCAGTTAATTTTGCAATTAATTCCTTTTGCCAATTTAATTTATTACATATCTTAACTAATATGACATTTATGCTTACTACAACCATAGACGATTCGTCCATGCTACAACTCATTTGACATTTAAACTAACAGTAAATAACAGTATTAAAAATTTTCTACAAAATTCCCCGTTTTTCGGGTAATTTTACTCTATGACATCCCTGATAAATTTTTGACTTACTACTCAATTCTTTTTTCTGTCAACATTATCATCGTTTACGTTGCTCAGAACCTGTACCTAAAATCTATAAAATGTATTTAAATTCTTAACATCTTCCCTTGAAAATCGTATAAAATCCGAAACCGGTTTGGGAGAATACATGAAAAAATAGTGAAACTACTAGAAGTGCTTTTAATTCAAGATAAAAAAAATTAACCTGTATTTTATGATAGTAATCGAAAGGTTCAATTTTATAGTAGATATCTTAAATTAAAGGTAAAGGAAAACCATTACCATTCAAGTGAAATTAAGTTCATCAAAATATGCCTGAATTACAAGCGTCTATTCCGCAATCAAATTTTTTTTTATTTTGTTGTGGTCCATCACTAGCAAGGCTCTTTTTAACAGAGATTCTAGTATGTACGTAATCTTTTTACTTATCAATTTATCATTTTAATTATGTACCTATTTATTAAAATCATATTTCTCTTAGACTACTATTATATTATTTGTGCGTATAGTAAGTTATGTCAGAAATAATATAATAGGTTATTTATATCGACACAATCACCAGTTATCTAAAATGTATGGAAAGATAGAGTCTGTCAAGCCGATCTTGTCAAGAACTTAGTGGTAAAATATTCATATAGCAACAAAAAATAAATAATGTCACCTGTCATTAAACTTGTCTTTGGCTCTCTTGTTGATTTCATTTACGATATAAAATTAATGAAATAAACTGAATTTGTTGACCATCATGCCTAAAACTGTGCCCAGCGATGTGAGGTGCATGTTGTTGCGTACGATGAAGAGAAATCAAGGTTCCAGCGTTATGAAATGGAAAAAATGCAAGCTTTGGAAAAGACGTCAGTGTTTTTTTTTTTTTTTTTAGTTTAATTATTCATAGTTAAATTTATTTACATATTTAATAGTTTAAAGCCATCCGACTAGAAGTAATTTTTTTTTAGAAAAACGAAAATCGTTTGGCGCCGTGATCCGTCGCATCAACCTGAAAGAAACTTGTTTTTTGTTTAAAAAAATAAAATGGTGTGTTGTTTTTTTTTCTCTTGTTTTTTAAAACAGCAATGACCCGTTATCTAGCCAAATTCGAGACTTTTGACTTAACTTTAGACTTTGACACCCTTACTAATAAAAATTTGTTGTACCATGCTTATAACAAACTTATACTAAGTATAGTTATGCTGAGTATAAGGTTAGAATAGGGACGGAATATTTTCTTACTAAGGAACTAGGAATAACTTCGACATAACTATTCCATCGTTATGTCAATCTCTCTAATTCATTCGTTCAAAATCCATAGACAAGAGAGAGAAAAAAAGATATTTTGTTCTATGGTTGCTGTCATCTGTCACAACTTAGCGCTCAAAATTCGTTTTTAGCGCCTAGCGGAAAATCTAGCGCTATTTCGAAATGAGTGTTGTTTCATTATTTTAGCACTTTTTTGGAATAATTTTGGGAAATCTAGCGCTATTTTGAAATAAGTTTTGTTTCAGTGATGATAATTCTACATGCAATTATTTAATTTAGTATAAAATTGATTTATCTTCTTTTAAAAATTCTTTACGGCTCTATAAATGACGTATTTTTTTAAAAAGCCAATCAATTACAATCAGCTTATCAATATGGCCACCAATATACAACATAAAACTAGCGCTTCTTTAGCGCTTTTTATAAAAAAATATGTATAGCGGAATCTAGCGCTTTTTTACATCGGAGTTAGCGCGCAACACTCAATTGGACCTTTCTTGCGTTTTGCATGTCATTAAACAGGTTCTCCAGGTAATCAACTTCCTCCACCGCTTCAACTGCCCTGGCCATTTTATGAAATTCCGAAAAATCAAACACAAAATCACGCGCACCACAACACGATGATAGGTTATACCGAACTTAAACTAGGGTACGGGTTGGAATAACGGAACAAAGGGCAGTTACGCTGACGTTATGCTAGGTTTAAGTTATTCCGTGTTTATTGGTTGACATTTTGCTCATTCCAAAGTTATATTCAGCATAACATTTTATTCCACGTTTATTAGTAGGGCTGTTATACTTTGTTTTTCACAGAAAGGGTCATTGAGTCGATTTCTTCGCTTTATACCGACATTCTACAAAGCCACCAGTATAAATTTGGATATCGGTAAAGTCAACTTACATAAATATCAAGATTGTTAATTTTGGGGTAACAGAGTATACTCCAGTGGTGCAATACTGTCGATTTCATTTTTCCCCACCAAAAGTGCGTTGCCATAACTCGCTTGACAGACTCTATTAGAAAAATGCAAGGGAAAATCTTTATTTACGTATTTGGTTGCTCAAAATTTTAAATTAAAGGTCAGCTATAATGGTTTTCCTTTAATTTAAGATACTATGTTGATTTAAAAGAATTGATTCTTATTATTTTAGTCTTTCGATTGGTATAACAAAAATACAGAGGTTTTATTTCTTCAAATAACATTATGTATCCATGAAGCGAAATATCTCCAATATGTAAAGTACTTTCCCTCGACGGTCCTTGAGATGGAACGCCTTATATTATAGGTACGCTTATTTACGTTGCTTTTATAAAGGGGTAAATAATAATATAAAAAACCAGCCAAGTGCGAGTCGAACTCGCGCACGAAGGGTTCCGTACCATTATCTATAAAAACGGCAAAAAAATCACGTTCGTTGTATGGAATTTAATATTTATTAAAATTAAATATTTATATATTTATTTTATTCTGTTTTTTAGTATTTGTTGTTATAGCGGCAACAGAAAAACATCATCTGTGAAAATTTCAACTGTGTAACTATCACGGACATCACGGTGCTAGAAATACAGCCTGTTGACAGACAGACAGACGGACAAACAGACGGACAAACAGACGGACAGACAGGCGGACAGTGGAGTCTTAGTAATAGGGTCCCGTTGGTTACCCTTTGGGTACGGAACCCTAAAAATACTTACATCAAAAACTGGAACATTTTGCTCATTAGTATTGTTTAATACAAACTCGAGAATTTTAATATTCTTATGGAATTCCCGCTTTCTTGTTGGACTGAAAAATAAAAATAACGAAAATGGATTAATTTTGTTGATATTATATATTTAAAACTATTAAACTCTTGAAATTTAATAATATCCTATCCTGCTGTCAGTGTAAGGCGGGCGTCGTCGTTCGACGATCAAACTGAACGCAGCCTATTGACAGTTTCCGGTTTTTTAAGGTTTTAGCTTAGAATAAGGATTTTCCATACTCTAAGGGTTTTAGAACTCTAACGTCCAAGTTTGATAAAAAGAAACATGGCTGGTTGTAAAAAAAAATTGCATCGAAAATCGAATTAGTTGATTAAACAAATTTTCCGCCTATTAGTGCTCGACTCGAAACGAATATTTTTTCGTATATTTAGGGCTTTCATGTGCCCCTTCAAGAAATTATGCCCCAATATGAGCAACGTGA
This sequence comes from Ypsolopha sequella, assembly GCA_934047225.1. Classification (NCBI taxonomy): domain Eukaryota; kingdom Metazoa; phylum Arthropoda; class Insecta; order Lepidoptera; family Ypsolophidae; genus Ypsolopha; species Ypsolopha sequella. Next base: position 3,181,155 of record OW203985.1, read on the forward strand.
CTTTCAATATAATTAGTTAGTAAAATTGTTACTTGGACTTACTAGCCCAGGGAGAGCTCACTTACTGGTCTCAGCAGTAATGTACTATTACAATATATTACGTAATATATACTACGATATGCCATATATAATATATATGTAGATTATATATTTCATGTAATATACGCACATTATTAAATTTTGCTTTTATGTGCTAAATATTTTCATCTATCATTCGTATATCATCAGTTAGACAAAGCGAATAGGGTTTCTGATACTACAAGACACTTTAAATTGCTGAGTGACCATAGACATTTAGTTGACCAATTATTTAAAACCGAGAACGACCCCAAGTAAGTTAGGGTAACTTTGTTCCTGTGGTCACAAGGGTTAATTGGGGCCTCACGGACCTCTTAACATATGTATAAGTGTCCTATTTGTCAAGCTTAGCTGAAATAATTATAATGAACTCTCTAACAAGCGTCCTAAAATTTATATTCATATATTTATATGTTCCGTTCCAGTCAAAACTCACTGCGAGAATCAGTCAAGACTAGTGTCAATTTAAAAAAAATCTGGGTTGTAAAAAAAATAACCACGAACGTTATGTATGGCCATAGATAAAGAAAGGAAGGATAGATTGCTCACTCCATACATTAGAACAAAGCCCGCGTAAAACTTATTATTTTCGCCGGTACCTAGTAGTTCGACTTATTATTTATGATGTCGCTACTATACTAGATAAATTGTGACATACCTAGTGCCATCTATCGAACAGTTGATGAAACGAAATTCGATGTGTGTGTGTAGTAACTATACTGCGCCCACAAGAGCTCTCTGTATGTGTGTACCCATGTATGTTCCGTTTTAACTCGATAACCACTCAAATGATTTGAATGCGGTTTTCTTCATTATCATCGTAGTTGAACATAATAGGCTTTGCGATACATTATCGATGATCGTTGTGCGCCATCTACTGGAATTTAGAATAACCATCTGCACGCTTAGTAAGATAGCCAGCTTACCACCGAAAGTTTAATGAAAAAAATCTTAAAAACACCTGATGTTATGAAAATTTTGTGTTTTTATTAATAAAATAAATAAATATGATGAACCAGAACAGTAAAATGCTATATTTCGTCGATTTCAGACAAATTTTATTTCCAGAGAGACAAGTAACGCCATCTAGCAACGTTATTTTTGGTATTGCGAGTACAAGGAGATAGCAATCTATCCTTCCTTATTTATCTATGGTATGGCTGCGGCGCGGCGGTTTCTAACCTAAACTACTAGCTCTCTTTTGCGCTGCAGGACTTCCAAAAAACTAAATTAGACAGCGAAAATTAGCCAAAACTAGTTTTGACGGATTTTAGCAGTCATAGTTAGTTTTAACCAGTTATGACTTTTGACTGTGACAATACATACTAGCAGACGCCCCTCAGCGTTCCTTGCGTGGATCCCGTTTCTGTAAGTCGCGTGTAAATTTCCTAAATTTCTTTCTTCATAAAAGGAACCTATGGTCCAAACTTCATGTTACTAATATTATATTATCTGTGATGTTACTAAATTTGGTCTAAGCGTTGATAGATGAGTCAGTCAGTCAGTTAATTGATTTTCAATGCAAGTGCTCGTAAAGGCCCACTTTTTATGCATCAAAACCAAACAGAAAGTCGATTATTTTGCCCTAAGGCTTTATTATTTTTTTTTTTATTTATTCACAATGGTTGGCTAACCTGCAGCCTTTCCTGTGAACCATAAATGTTATACTTTTTTTTCCACTGTTTAACGGCTCTGGATACAGTCTTTTTGAGCCAATTATAATTTAAAGTTCACAAGATTATATTTGTTTTATTTCCTCACACTATTCATTGAAAAACGTAGTATGATACACGGGCGTAAGAGCAATAAATTACTCGGTTACGTTTAAAACACTCGCTACGCTCGTGTTTTAAATCGTCCTCGTAATTTATTCCTTTGCGCCCTTGTAGCATAAACTACTATTATGTGCTTTCATTTTTATTTTGGCCGTAAATATTTTTTTTCTATTCCATTCTTTTTATACGGGTCCCTCTTAAAATTAACATACTCTATGCCACGTACCTCCTAGGAGTTCTGACAGTACAGCATGCACCGAACAGAGTAACGTCTCTATGTACAATCTTATCACAATTCACATTCCTGTTGTCCACCCGGCAACTGGAAGAGATTTCTATTTAGTGATAAGGCCGCTAATTGTACCCCGCTATTTTGAAGTTAAGAGCGGTTTAGCAGCTGGATAGTGAAAAACTGCCTTTTTCTAATTAATCGAAACAGAAACTTATATTCAAAATTTACTCAATAGTTCCTCAACAAAACTTTACTACCTATGTATTGTGTATGCTGCCGTAGCAAAGTTTCCGTTGTTACTGTCATGAACGTAAAAAAAGTCGGACACCGCGTCGCTAACAGAATATTGAGGGACCCCATGATAAGTCTTCTCGCTTGTACGCACAAGCCGGCACATACGGCGAAACGCGCTGACGTCGTACACAAAAATTGCAAAAATGCCGTCCTGTGTGCTTAAATCCTGCAGAAATCACAGTGGATTTGTGAAAAAATGTCAGGGAATTACTATTCATAGGTAAGTTATTCGATTTGTAACGCATTTCCATTTCTTTAACGTGTTTTTACATGAAATGAATCTGCTCAATTCGGAACCCAAAAACATAGAGTCGGCGCCACCACTGAAGTCCTGGGTCAAAGTATTTAATGTTTCTGGAACATGAACCAAAATGCTTTAATCCATCGGACTTCAGTTCAACTCATACTCTAGACAATTGGCCAGTGCTGCCATTAAAAACAAATGCAAATTACTTACCACAAAATATCGAAAATAGATTTTTGAGTGGAATTGATATTTTTTTCATCTTCATTTTAACCGACTTCAGAAAAAGAGAAGGTTCTCACCTCACCTGTTTTTTTCTACATATATTTTTTGGGTAAGTTGCTCCATACCTCCGTCATTTCTTAACCGATTGGAATGATTATTATTTTGTTTGAAAGAGTGTTTCGATAAATAGATGTTGTTTAAGTTTGGTCATCTTTATATATATGAAATGCAACGACTGTATGTTTGTAAAGTTTGTCCGCTTAGATAAAATACTAGCGGCGAGGCGCGGCGGGTGCCATGCGTGCCACAAAAGGGCTTGAGCTAAAAAAAAATCGACACCGGTATACACGCGCAAGTAAGGCAGTTTAAATCACATTTATTATTAAAAAAGACATAATTAATTATATATTTTTTTAGATTAAAAATAAAACCAAGTATGGAGGAATGATTGGATAAATATAATAAGAGAGAGCAGAGGTGAAAACGACTGGATTCCCTCCAAATGCTATCGCATAATTATGTTTCTTAATTTTAATTTTATTTAACGTTCGTTTGTGTTTTTATATTTTGCAACTTATTTTTACAATACAATTATAATTTAAGTTTTAATTTGACTATTGTACCTATAATTTTAGTTTTAATTTGTCTATTCTTTATATTTTTCTTTGTGTTTCTTTTTCATTAAAGGCTAAGACTGAAAATCGGCGGCTTTTTGTGTTTACAAAAAGTCAATGGCCGAGTCTTAGACCGATTTGTCTTTCCTCATGTAGTATATTATAATTTTGTATCGTGTGTTTTGTGTATTTTGAGAGAAATAAACAGCTTTTATTTATTTATTATTATTATTAAGTCCAGTACAGAAACCAATAGAAACTTTGCGAAGACAGTTTACACAAAACATAGGTAATAAGGTTTTGTTGAGGAACTATTGAGTAAATTTTGAATATAAGTGTTTTGTTTCGATTAATTAGAAAAAGGGCGGGTTTTTCACAATCCGACTGCTTAATTGCTCTTAAGCAGCAGTAGCTCAGTTGGTAGGATGCTGGTAGAGTTGCCAACCTTCCTGTACATTCTGTATTTTTCCTGTATTTTTGCTGTACATTCAAATGTCCCATATTTTGCCCTGCCTAATACACAACAAATACTTGAATGGCATAAATCTTAGTTGATAGATAAATTAATGAAATAATAAGGACAATAATGATTGTTAATTTTTGTTTATTAAAGCCGATTCTGAAGGCTTTAGTTTTAGTTTTAGTGCTGTCAAAACTTGAATTTTTCCAAAGTTATTTAGCTTCTATTCTTAACAATTATGAACTGCTTTGCAATGAAGAAAATCTAGTTTTGACAGCACTAAAACTAAAACTAAAGCCTTCAGAATCGGCTTTACTATCAATATATTTTCCGTCTTAGTATACCAAGTTCAAACTATTATGAGGATGCGTATTTTTATAAATGACACTTAAATTTAATTAAAGTCAGTAAATTTGATTAAAATGTTAAATTGCTATGATTGTGTTTGTTTGTACGAAATTCATACAAACACAAAAGCTATCCTTGGATCTGCAAAGTCCGTTGCAAAATAAAGTTATAAGAATAAATAGATAAATATATAATAGTTGTTTTTGTTACAAGGGGCCCAAGTAATATGTTGTACGTTGAGGGCGTTATTTTGAATTCAGTGCGAAGCGAAAGAAGAATACACATATGTTTTTTTTCAGTGCGCATTGTCGCCCTAGCCCAACCGTCCAGTAACTTCTTCATAAATTATGCGTTCGACCTCTTTGCTTCAGGGGCTAAATTAGCAGCTCGAAATGTGTCGGTACAAATATCAACAGAAACAAAATAGTAATAACGTTCATATCAGAGTGCATTGCAAAGAGGCTGTTACGACGATCCCTGCGTCGCGTCGCCAGGTAGCGCAAAATAGAGAAAATAATACTTTTTACTTATGGTACATTTTGATATTTAGAAGTTTTAAACGTCATTATGTTAGATATTTGTATTGCTCGTGTCTGTGTTCAAGTTTTAACCTTAACTCCTTTGAATTTAAAATATTTAAACATTTTATCAGTTCTTTAAACCATTTTAAAGCATTTGAAAGGCGTTTATTTACCCGTTGTAGGTTAAAGATTACGGGACATGGGTCATTAAATGTCATATATATTTTTTTATGTTTTGTAATATTTATATAGAAAGTTTGAAGCAATTCAAAAACATCTCTAAAGGCAGTTTTGCTTTTGAAGCCTCTTAAATGACGCTAATCTATCAAAAACACGAACGCGGACAGCGTAAACTCCCATGGGAATAAAATTTACTTCAGCTCCCACTATCCTCTAAAGCTAATTGTCGTTTTTGGAAAAAGGTGTGATGAAAAATAACATTGGTCTTGGTTTTTTAAGCTTCTTTGGTCGTAAGACCAGAAGAATATCGGCAACCCTAGACGCTGGACTCTCAATCCCAATTGGCTAGCCACATGCCGCCCTGCGGTGACTGATTGCAATGGACCTACCTTAATTTAAATAAAAATTCCACCGAATGGCAGAAGAATAATGTGTAAAATGCAATTGTTTTAGCCAACGACATTTAGCTGCCATCTAATAAAAATGTTGAAAAGGTCATCGTAAGTGAATGCGCCATTGACACGAGTGATTATTTTCTCTTTGGCCATTAATTCCTTCCGTCGTGATTAAGCACAGAGGTGGCAAAAAATAAATTTCACTATATCTATGATAAATTTAAGGTTGCGTCTCTGACACTTTTGGGTGGTTATGATTCTTTGGGAAAGTGGTGTCCAATCAGAGTTGCTCTCCTTGCCCGTTTTGACTTAATTTATATATTATTACTTTTTGTTATGCAATAATGAATATTTGTATTGTACCTCTCGAACAACTTTGCACAAGATGGCGTGAACTTTAACAGCGCTTCTTGAAAGGTCAGGTCTTTCATCTTCAGAAGGTGTTCTATATAGGACAGCTGATACTGCGGCGGTGATTTACCTCGTAGCACGTTGGCTAGGGCTTGAGATAGATGCAGACTGTCGTTGCCGCTGTAAATATATTAAATGACTTTACCTAATTACCAAATTACAACATCAATAGCAATTTTATAAATACCTACATTGTTTATCCGATGTAATCATATATTATTATATTATAACATCGCAAATCTGCGCTGCGATTAGCTCAATTTATTATTACACCGCTAGAGAACCAAACAAACGCGACGATACCCGCCCTTATTTTTTATTTCTAACTTTTCTTTCATCATTCAACATACATGCATCATTATCTCTAATAACACTCAATCTAGATGTCTCTGATTTTCCACGGGATTGTCTAACTAACTTCTAAAAATTGTTGGCCCTAAAATAATCAGAAATCCTCTTGTCACACTTTCTTTCACTTTTTTCTTCCTTCTTTCAACAGTTTCTTTTACTTTCTTTTTTAATCCATTGTAATGTTCCTCAGCTCTTTCAATTTTCTTCCACTCTTTGTTCTTGATACACCACAAACTTCGGTGGCTAAATCTATCATACTAATTTTGAACGCTTCCCAAAATTCCTCAATATCATTATCATCCCTTTCATTCAAATAATTTAAACTCTCTTTAAGTATCTTGTTATATTCATCCTTTACATCAGCATCCTGCAATCTTTCCACTTTAATTCCCTGTAACATCATTATGGCCTAGCCATTCGGCCGATGACGCCCTTGAACATACCATTCTTCCGGCTAATTACCCGATAGTGTCTGGAACTCTGTTTTTCAATCTTTCATCAACTATCACAAAATCTATCATACTCTTAGATTGATTCCTTTGTCTCATACATGTGGATTTTCTTGTGACTGAACATAGTTTTAGTCATTGGAAGGTTCTACTCCAAACAAATATTCAATAAACTTTCACCATTTTCATTTGTTCTTTCATCCTCAAAATTTCCAAGAACACTTTCAAGTTCGTTTCATTTGACCCATCTATTAAAATCTCCTAACAATATTATCCCTCATTCTTCTTAAATTTCGGAAGAAGTTCCTTAACACTCTCCCAAAAAGCATTCATCTGTGTTACATCCTTTCCCATAATATGTGGTGCATATACACCCAGCAAAAATAGCCTAATCAAACCTACTTTCATTTAAGCATTAATTTATCATGAATAAACGATTAAAAAACGAAATACTTCATCTATAATTAGTAATCAAATTATCCTTCTTCAAGAAAAAGTTGGTCCAGAAATTATGTACAAGTTTTAAACATGTCCCCTGAGATGCGGACAAAAAAGTATCCACTTCAAAATGGCAACAAAACAAAAGAAAACTTACATGTTCTTAATGATCCTCTGTGCTACAAAGTTAGGGGGGAAGCAGACGCCCAAAGATGGCATAGCGTCAGTGACGTCAGCGGGTCTAAGCGCTAGTAGCGTGGGACTCTGCACGAAGCGCGACCACAGCACCGCGCAGAGCACGCTGGAGCAGCATGCGCTTGCGCAACAGCTTACTGCCCATCCTATACTGGGGACGCGATGCAGAACAGAAATACCTATACTATTTATAATAGGTATTTTAATCTATTCTTCACATGCTTTCGCAATTTACCTGCGACACATACATGAAATAAATATGTATTCTTACCGATCACTATTATATCGGGCGGTCAAATATTTGAAGCCGTGTAGCGTAGTGGTAGTTAGATATCGGCCAATAGCGGCACCCAACGCCTTCTGTCTCATCTTCTTTGTTCTATGTTTTCTTGGACGAAAATTCGAAAAATTTAACAAATAGATCCGATTTACTGAACAGTCGAACCATTTTCGATTTCAACAGACGTGTCAAACCAGCTTTAGCCAACAGCCGACTGAAATCGAGTTGGAATCGCTGTGATAATATCAGACAAGTCCTTTTTACAATATTTGATGCCACCCACCCGGGTAGATCATTCGAATGACCTATTGTAAGTATTCATTCATGCCATGTGTTGTAGGTAGTTGTGTATGTTGGGACATGATTTATTAGCGTTTTGTTCTATGCTTGTGATCTTTTAGTCCCGGCCCTAGATGTAGAGTTACATTGATTTATTTTAAAAAATTAACAAAATATCATCACAAAATACATCCCAAGATTCCCAAGGGGGTGTCAGAGTGTGGATTGTTATTCAGTCAAACCAAGTAGGTACACTCTCTTTTTGCCGACGATTTTAACGTTACAACGTGAGTCTCGAATCACATACAATGTGACTCAGAGGTTTCTTTTGTAAAGTTAACTTAAAAACTAATTACCTAAGTAGGTATCATGTTGATCCCAGAATTGGGGGTGCAAGTGCACCACCTGGCACTGAATACCCGAGGAGGTATCAGGGGTGTTCCGAGTGTGAACTGTGAAATGCAAGTCTCAGTCCACACTCGGTACACCCGCGTTTCACCGACGATTATTACGTCAAAAGTGATTCGTGTTGACTGGTGAGTCCTCTCGCCGTTCTTTGGGCACAAATACACGCTTTTTAGGGCATGCAGGTCATGATGCTTATCTTCACCGTTAAGTAAGTGGTAAATAAATTCCAAACTTAATGTCACTTTGCTAGCCACCTGTACGAACACTGTATATCACTGACTCCATGGTCTAGTCTGAGAGCCACTGAATGCTGCTTCAACTGTTAAACTGTTTATGTGAAATTAAATATTTTTCATTTTTCATATTGGAGTATGCCCGACCGGGGATCGAACCCGGGTCTCAAGATTAAGAGGCCAGCGTTCTACCCTTGAGCTACCGTCTATATGCACATAAATACCAAATAACACATTGTTGAATGTTTGACCGGTAGGATACGAACCCCCGGGTTTGAGTCCGTCGTCCCACCGACTGAGCCACGCGATGCTTAATGAAGCAGTTACAATGTAATCATCAACAAAGAGCACTGAACCTTGTTGCCATTGAACATTTACATTAACTGATAATATCGCAGCTGCTACATACCTATTCAATGGATAATCACTTTTTAATGTCCCTTCGATTAACGCCATATCTGAATCACATGCCCTACAAGGGTTAGAGCATGTTCGATTCATAGGTATAGAAAATATGCAAAACATAGGTACCCTTTTCTAGGGATGTAACGGAGGTCAGGTAACGGAGGCGGAGCGGAGGCGGAGGTCTAGAACTCAACCTCCGCGGAGGCGGAGGTTAAAGGAAGCGGTGGCGAAGGTGAAAAAAAAAATACGAAAATTTACTGTTAATTTTTTTTATACAAAAAATTGTTTATAATTATTTAATTATAATTAAATTCCAAAAGAGGCAAATTATTATATTTCAAGAAAAGCAGCTTTATCTGCATCCAATCTATTTCGCAGTGGATCATAGATTAATCCAGCTCCAATCCGCTAAACAGTGCCGGTTTTAGCATTAACGGCGCCCTGGGCGAGAATTCTACGGCGCCCCCTATCTGTTTCCTAAATTATTCATGTGCAAAAAAGGAAAAAAAAACATGGGAATGATTATTTCAATCTTCAATCATGACCAATTATTTTAACATAATTTAACAAAATTTTACCGCGCCATCCCGTGATCCATACTGACGAGGGGCGCTGGCGCCCCGTGATGTCTGGCGCCCTGGGCGGTCGCCCAACCACGCCCTACCCTAACGCCGCCACTGCCGCTAAACCTCCGGTTTGAAAGTTGCGGAGGCGGAGTTACGAATTTATGCGGAAGTGCCGCACTTGCGGATGCGGAGCTCCGTTACATCCCTGCCCTTTTCTAAATAAGTGATTTCAATAAAACGACAGTTTTGTTGAACTACCTTGGCTCCTATTTCTCGCCAATGTTTATGATTCGAAAACAGTTTCGAGGACTAGATTTTAAAATAAGCCTGCACAAAGGGTTCCGTACCCTAAAAACATGTTTTTTTTTCGTTCGTCTTGTTTCGGAAGTAAGGGGGGTAAAACGTAAAAAAAAACTACTTTTTCGAGGTTTTTTGTATGGGGACCCACCTAGGACTTTTTTTTTCGTATTTGTCGATTTGCCGTGATCGAGGCCATAGTGATAAGTATTCTGTGAACATTTCAACTGGCTAGCTATAACGGTTGAAGCTGTAGACTTGTGACAGACAGACAGAGAAGGCATCCTAGGCCTCATCGAAACTTTTGATCAAGCTTGGTTACATCGTTTTATGTCGGGAATAAAAAATGAAATAATTTTATTATAAGTACATATTTATTCACTTGAATGTTTTTCTTTACACATTCCCAGATGTCACACGACAATAATGTACATTAGCAAATTTATAACACACCAGATTTTATTAAATAAAATTATAATTGACTTCTTATCCCATTTAATAAGGTAGTAATAGTACATTATTGCAAAGGCAGTGAAATAGGCAATTGCAGGTCGAGTATGAGTTTGAAGGCCGAGCCGCAGGCGAGGACTTCAATGATACGAGACAGGCAATTGCCATTTCGGCCGAGGCATATAAGTGCTTTTCTTAAAAAAATGCAAGGAAATAAAAAAGGGCCTTTTACATAATAAATTTTAATTTATTATTAACCAAATAACAACGAACTCCGCTTTACCGGCAATTTTTTTTTTTTACTGTTTGTGCCGAAAGGTAAACGAAAAGTTTGGATGGATGTTTGTTACTCCTTCATGCCGTAACTACTCAACCGATTATACTGAAACTTTGCACAAATGTAATTCTAAACCTGGAATAGGACATCTTTTTATCCCATAAATCAGTTCAAACGCATCTGTGGCTTTACAGCCACGAGAACGCAATGTGTACGATAGATGAAAGAGTTCTAAATTCAAACAGCACACCGTTTCATACAACATTGCCGGTGCGCTCTTCGTTCCAAATTCAAAGAATGCGCCGGGAAGTGATTTTGGTTTTTCAGTCTACGTAAATATGATACTTCGCGTGTTCTTTATTCATATGATAATATTTCCGCGTATGTTTAAGAAAAATGAATTTTCACCACTCGATGTGGTCCGTGCCTGTTACTTACATGAAGATATCGATCAATCGATCATTTACAACGATATTTAAAAACATATTTTTGTAACAAAATGCATTACGAGTATGTAAACACAACAAATTATTATATAAAAAATCTAACAATAGAAAATCTTAAAATTACTTATATTTAAACTATGACAGAAATAAATTTCTATGTTTGAACACTTGGCGATTTATCCATCGCAAGGAGATATAAATCAACATTATATATCATTGCAGTATAGAGACGCAGAAATAAAAGTAAATCTGGATGTGAGGAGCTCTGAACCGGGAATCGAACCCGGGACCTCTCGCTTGCCGGGCGATTGCTCTAACCTCTGAGCTATCTAGGTCTCAACACAACTCGTGAATTTACCGATGTGCTTTCCCATACTGCAATTTTATTTATAGATACCCACTTTATAGTGAGCCACTTGGCGCCTAGAGGACGCTAGTGTATTCAAAGCTATTATGATATAAAGTTAATTTAGTTATATTTCCTGAGCTATACTTCTTATACAAATAGTATTTCAATAAATACAGCATGTGCTTAGCGTATAGATAAACTTTTGTTTTTTACACATTCATGACCAAAACATCAAGACAGGAAATTAATGTATAAATGCATTACATATAATATAAAGATCAAACAATTATTCCTGTTATTTACTTATATATTCAATCTTTATTCAATATATATATATACACACATTTGCATCATGCTTTATAATTATTTATCCACAGAGCACAAAATCTCCATAATCTATTTAGATTAGAATCGGCATATTGTATGTATCACCTTCATTAAAACACAAAGTGCCATGTTTGGATACTTTGGATGATTTTATTTCATAATCGAAGACAAAATTAGATAAAATAGTGCTGCCTACTAGTTGATGGTGGTTGTAGATGTTGGTGGTTTTGAATAATAGTACTATTTGAGACATTGGGACACGAGTGCTGTTTACAAAACGAACGATGTATCTAATTATGTTCAGTTGCACACAAAACTTTATGTACGACCATAAGAAATATCGTCTTTATACAATATTTTCAACTAACAATTTCACGAAAAATAAGAAGACAATCGTTCATGAACATCGGGTGCGTCGTCTCGGTAATGCGGCTTGAAGGCCAATTAGGCGTGGCTTAAGAAATACGGTCGGGACTTATTTCTCGTCTCTGTCGTTGATTGGGTCGCTAGCGGTTTTATAAATTGGGCCAATCGCAGCGCAAAAACGCGGTGTTGTAATGTAATATTAAAACATCGAATAAACAATCTAGGTACTATGACAGAAATAAATTTCTATGATTGAACACTTGCCGATTTATCCAAATTTATTTCTGTCATAGTTTCGATAAGAGCAATGTGTATTATTTACTACCCGATGCTATAACAGGTGACGGTAGGGCATAATGGTCTTTGACTAGCTTTGAATACACTAGCGTCCTCTAGGCGCCAAGTGGCTCACTGTAAAGTGGGCATCTATAAATATCATTGCAGTATGGGAAAGCACACCGGTAAATTCACGAGTTGTGATGAGACCTGGATAGCTCAGTGGTTAGAGCAATCGCCCGGTAAGCGAGAGGTCCCGGGTTTGAATCCCGGTTCAGAGCTCCTCACATCCAAATTTACTTTTATTTCTGCGTTTCTATACTGCAATGATATAATGTTAATCTAGGTACTTATAAAACTGGTTTTGATATTGCAATGTATGGGAGTAGATAATAGTACATTGTTCACCGAGGGAAGAAAGGGGAAGATTACCAACGAGGGTGTAGTTTGAGGCCCGAGGCGAAGCCAAGGGCCTCAATACACACGAGTTGGGAATCGCACTTTCTCCCGAGTGATACATAGTGCTTTATACTACACCTGCGAGGAAATAATATAATTTTACTTTTAATCAAGATACAATAAAAGAAACCGACTGACTCGTGTGCGATTGTCACTTTTTATTTCCTTCTTATTTTTTATTATGTGCAGGAAAAGCAAGTGGCCAGTATCATTTTTCGAGTTTTATGTACGAGTTCGCAAAATAATACTGGCCACTTGGCCACTTGCTCATTCTTTATGTTATTTAAAAAAAAAACAGCACGTTAACAATGGATTTGCATATACTTTTTCTGCCCGCTCAAGCACGTTAACAATGAATTTTCATACACTTTTGCCGCCCGCATATTTGTATGACAGTAATGACGTATTTTCTGCATCGTTTTCAACAAAAAAAGAAGGTACTTTCCGAGCAGGTGTAGTATAAAATATATTTTTAGTCAAACTTTATTTCGGAAACCATTTGCAGCTCGAAACGTGAAGTGTTGATATAATTTTCACTAAAATGTATGGTAACTGGGTGACATATTCTTGAGAAAAACAATTATGTGCCTTTGGCAATAAATTTTACTAAATACCAAGTTGACATATGTAGACTTACTTTAGGTTTCAATTTATAATATCTACATCTCCATAATAATATGGATCATTTATAGCTAACGTCACCCTCAAATAACGCGTGTACTATGAGGACACGAATTTGGCAAAATGTTTTTAGCAATTGTAGCATTTAACACATACGATGCAACTGTAGCGATGTTGCGGCGATGGATGTGTGATATAAACGACTATTTTTTCACCTGCCAAATTGACAGATAACCAACATACAAACCCGGTCACATTATCTCGAGACCTCGCTGGAATGCGAACCACCCGCCCCCGTTCTCCTTTCACCTCCCCGCGCTCTGTATCTGAGCGCCGACGCGACGTGACGTCATCGACGCCAGGTCTCGAGATAATGTGACCGGGATATCGCGACGTGACGTCATCGACGCCAGGTCTCGAGATAATGTGACCGGGATATAGTCACAAAATGGCTTCTATATTCACTGTGTGAGTCTTCGCCACCGGAACAGATAAGTTTATGGCTTGTATACGAGTACGATGCAGAGATCTTGCATCGATGCTTGTCAAAGTCATGTGAAATGGTCGTTTATGACTCTTTGCAACCCGTTGCACACTTCATCGCTGCGGCGATGCGTGCGTTTTAAACGCTACAATCGTTGCAACTAATTGACACAATCGAAATGATTGGAACATCTATAAATTACTTCTTATCCTTAAGACCTACGGTGTTACTACAAAACGGTGTTTAACTTTAGACAGTGTTTAAATCTGTTGTTGTCACCTTTTCTTTCATATTGTAAAAAAGTGACAGCAACAGATTTAAACACTGTCAAAAGTTAAACATCGCTTAAACACCCTTTTGTTGTAACACAGCTAGTGTCTGAAGATGTGTTCAACGAAACCGGTCGCTAAAAGGAACAAATAGACACTCTGGAACTAAAGATTTTTCATTGCAATAATCAACTATAATGGAGTTCCATCAAGAATCATCAAACATATCTATTAATTCAAACAAATATTTTTTTATTTGCGAATACATAACCAAATTTTAATAAATATTATAACGCCCAAGATATTACTCTCAGCGTAAAATAATGTACACTATTTTATTACAAATTTATTTTTGATGATATTTTAGTACATTCAAAATTCTAGGATTATCCATAGTGTTGAATTTACGTTTTTTCACTATTGGTAGACAGCTAATGTAAAATCGATTTTTTTTCATCAGGTTATGATCATATACAGATTGGCCACAGATATAATGCGCATATACAGAGTGGAAAAAATTTAAGGGCCCTGGAGGGGAACTACCTTAAATCCTTTAGTTAGCTCATTTTACTGAAAGGAAAGATTCTTTTATTTTTAAAAAGAAACGAAACTGCATTCAAAGATATTCTGAAATTCGCTTGTCTCACCCGGGAATCGAATTATCTAAAAATTTAAAAAATAAACCATCGCTATTTTATTATACGAATCAGTAGGATTATTGTTCAGGATAAAATTTGTCTAACAAATATTTGGTCTTACACTCATCTGTTGTACGGGATACCCATAAAATTAAATATTTATTACAAGTTCTTTATTAACAATACCTAGTACTGTTCACTTGTAACAAGTAAATGACACGTTATAATTTTCTTATCTCTCTAACATCCAAAGACATCGTATAAAGTACAAGCTTGCTAATGTTATTTATCTTAAGATTTCAATAAGAAAATCGTTAAATGGTAATAATAAATCTATGCACAGCACAATTCCTTCTTGCACTAGGCGTACTGACGAAAAGTTTAAAAAGCGAACGTATTTTTTTGCAACGTGGAGCAACAAATTTGAAGTTCGAACGATAACTTTCAACATTTTTATTAAAATTGATAAAAGTATTCGTTCGAATTCCAAATTTTGTTTTGTTTTGCTTTCATTCCGTGCTGTCATTGTGTAATAATGGCGTATCATTATTACTTTACAAATGAACAGTACTAGGTATTGTTAATAAAGAACTTGTAATAAATATTCAATTTCATGGGTATCTCGTACAACAGATGAGTGTAAGACTAAATGTTTATTAGACAAATTTTATCCAGAACAATAATCCTACCGATTCGTGTATTAAATAGCGAGGGTTTATTTTTTTAATTTTTAGTTAGTTCGATTCCCGGGTGAGACAAGCGAATTTCAGAATATCTTTGAATGCAGTTTTGTTTCTTTTAAAAAATAAAGGAATGTTTCCTTTCAGTAAAATGAGCTAACTAAAGGATTTAAGGTAGTTCCCCTCCAGGGCCCTTAAATTTTTTCCACCCTGTATAAATATATAGCCAAACGAGCACTATTTGTCATAGATTGTATAGAAAGCGTCAGGAAATACTACCTTTAACGAAGAGTGGCGAAGATTCCTGTGCGCATTATTTATACGATACTATCGTACATCTATTTTTGCATAAATTAAATTTTAGGTCCACCTTATATCTTTATCCACAAGTTTTTTTCTAGCTTATACCTCAGACCAAATAAAAATTCAAGACGTAGCGCTGTCAACATTGAACTGGGGCCGGTTTTGTTAACATGTGTGCCCTTAGTGAGTGTTGTCGCGTAGTAAAAACTGAGACGCACTGATGTTTGAGTTTGCAGACGTGTACTAGCACGAAACTGTCTCACTTTTAGCCTGCTTCACCCATGAATGGAGTAAAATACGCCTTGATTTTTAATTTGGTCAGAGGCTTATACCCAGTAAATTCTAGCGATTCCGTTCAACACCCGTAGAATCGATTCTTTATTCGATTCAACACTTGTCTGCTAGCAAGTATCGGTAACTAGGAGGCGGGTCCCTGCACGGGACATACGTCCCTCAGACAGAATACGGCGCGACAGACGGGGCAGGTGCAGCGGCCGGCGAGCCAGTCCGCCGGCGGGCCACTAGCGCGCGCTGCCCACCACCGACCCATGCACCCGCAGCACCAGAGAACCCTGCAACATTAAATTATATTATTTAGACATTATATTAATAGTAGTTTATGCTACAAGGGCGCAAAGGAATAAATTACGAGGACGATTTAAAACACGAGCGTAGCGAGTGTTTTAAACGTAATCGAGTAATTTATTGCTTTTACGCCCGTGTATCATACTACGTTTTTCAATGCATAGTGTGAGGAAATGAAAACAAATATAATCTTGTGAACTTTCAATTATGATTGGTTCAAAAGGATTGTATACAGAGCCGTTAAACAGTGGAAAAAAAAGTATAACATCTATGGTACACAGGAAAGGCTGCAGGTTAGCCAACCATTGCAAACAAATTAAAAAAATAATAATAATAAAAGCCCTAGGGCAAAATAATCGACTTTCTGTTCGGTTTTGATGCATAAAAAGTGGGCCTTTACGAGCACATGCACTGAAATAGTAGTTTATGCTACTAGGGCGAAAAGGAATAAATTACGAGGACGATTTAAAACACGAGCGTAGCGAGTGTTTTAAACGTAACCGAGTAATTTATTGCTTTTACGCCCGTGTATCATACTACGTTTTTCAATGCATAGTGTGAGGAAATGAAAACAAATATAATCTTGTGAACTTTCAATTATAATTGGCTCAAAACGATTGTATCCAGAGCCGTTAAACAGTGGAAAAAAAAGTATGACATCTATGGTACACAGGAAAGGCTGCAGGTTAGCCAACCATTGCAAACAAATAAAAAAAAAAAAATAATAAAGCCCTAGGGCAAAATAATCGACTTTCTGTTCGGTTTTGATGCATAAAAAGTGGGCTTTTACGAGCACATGCATTGAAAAAACATATATTATATTATGGATTTGGGCAGCTTTTACTCGATTTAGTAATCGGTTTTCTCTTTGCGAACTTCCCGCCCCAAGACCCTTAACCTTTTGCATGTCCCCATAGAAGGGAATTCCAAGTGCCCGAAATGTCCCCATACATCGCGCCAAGCGAGATTTTGAGCGACTTGTTGTTAGAAATGCTCGGATTTAGTTAAGTTGCAATCATTATTACCGAATATGTTATATCTTCTAAAAATCTACATAAAATTTGCCATCTTCTCATGTAATTTACATACCTAGGCAACAATCCGAAGGAAAAATATCCTTAGATATAGTTTCAGCTCTCACTTTTTTCCGCCATTTTTTGTCACATTTTTCATCACAACACTTCATTTACACTAATTTCAGAATTTGTTTTTACACTCACGTAATCAAAATTAGTTTACACGTAGACTACATACATTTTTTTTATTGAAATACTCAGTAAATACTTCACAATAATTAAATATTTACGGACGTAAACAAACTCGATGCCGGTTGCGTTTTCACTGAGCAAAATGTTTCTAAAATTCATTCACTCCAAACCGGAAATCATTTACGCCTAAATGTTGTCAACAATGTAAGAAATCAAAGACAATTTTTGCTCCAAAGTTGCTCCAAAATACTCTGACGTATGTGGCGGCAACTTCGGAACGCCCGCTTATGATCAAACGGTTGATCTTAGGACACTACGGGCACTCAATTTCTTATGATCATACGTTTGATCATAGGACACTAGACGGGTTAAGGAAAAGGAAGCCCAGCGTCGCCGTTGGTAAAAACAGAGTTTCCTAAAAATTTTGAAACTATTGTGGTTGTGTGAATGGCAGCTTGTTTTTGTATAATGTGTAGGTTTAGTTTAGCATTTAGCATGTCACTGTAGCTATGTAGACTTTTTGCCACTATGCCTGTTGCCTCTATCACTATTGGTATGACTGTGGTCGAAGTTTTCCATAATCTTGTTATTTCAGTTTTAAGTAGATGATATTTACTTAATTTTTCTATTTCTTTAGTTTCAATATTGTAATCTGAAGGTACCGTTATATCTATTAAATATGTTTTGTTTTGAATTTTGTCTATTAATACAATATCCGGTCTGTTGTGGACTACTGTAACGTCAGTTTGGATGGGTATTTCCCACATAATTTTTGCCGTCTCATTTTCAATAACTTGAGGTTGTGTCAGGTGGTGTTGCCACCATAATTGTGGAACTTCAATTCTTACTTAGTGCCCAGTGTACGTATTGAACAATATTGTTGTCTTTTTGTGTAATAAGTGCCGGCTAGTTTTGTGTAATAAGTGCCGGCTAGATTTTCACATCCCGAAATAACGTGATTTATGGTCTCGTCTTTCGACAAACAAAGTCGGCATTTACCATCTACCGGTTTTTTCTGTATATCCCTTTCATGTTTATGGTCTGAAGGCTCTAAATTTACGACTTCAACATGGCAGTTCAGTAATAGATGTAACCAGAGCACACCTGCAGTTGCACTGCTGACATGGCGGAGGGGCGCCGGGCTCGGGGGGCACTACGTCACAGCGTCGGTTGAGCTTCACGTCAGCTTGCGCCTGCATGCATCCGATGCACAGTTCTAGCTCCTGAAAATTTTACGATTAAGTTTTCAGAGTTAGAGCCACTAATTACCCTCAGAAAAACTGTTTATGGTCCATTGACATAATATGCGATCGGTAATATAAATTGCGATCGGTGTTATGACCATAACATAATATTATGTTATGGTCATAACACCGATCGCAAGTTGGCAAAACAAAGGAAAAAAAATGCCACCTATCAATTAGAGGGTTTAGATTTGATTCCTGTGCCAGTGCATGCGCAATTCGTTTTTGAACCTATATGGTTTTTTTTTTTAATGGCGAATGAAGTTACTGTGAGGCTTACTAACAGAACCAAGACATTGTTAAGTAGACATTGGAAAAACCTCTTCAATTAATATAAAATAAGATCGCCTGACCTGATCGCTATAATAAACTGGGTTTTCATCGACATGCATCTTGAAAACCCCAACGAATCTCTCAATCAGTGTGGGCTGCAGCTGCAGATGATCTGGAACCCTGACTTGATGCAGCAGTCTTGGCTGCAGGTCCCTCAATGCGACCGCAGAGATGCGGATTGTGAAACGCTTCACATTGCTGCGAGACGGAATGGCCTCTATACTGACGTATTGGACTTCATCTTCACCTGATGCAGATAGGTTGTGGCTGTCGGTCTATAAGTTAAAAACTATTTGTATATTTAAAATATATTTCATTTGTGTATGTAACGTTTTAAGATTCTATTTTATGGGTTTCATTTAGATGATTAGTTGATTATACATAATAATATACACACATACTTATCATCACGACATGAATCCCTGAGGGGGTGTCGCAGGTGTTTCCAAGTGTAAACTGTGTTTTACTAATGATTATTATGTTTCAAACATAATAGGTGGTAAGCCCTGTCACTGTACTTCAGGCACAAGTATGACTAACAGCTTAATGTGTCTTCTGAAGCACGCAGACCGACCACACATTAATGTGCACCGACGGGATTGAACCCCCATCCTCTGGGTTAGCAAGAGAGTGCTCTACCACTCGACCACAGATGGTCTGATTGATTATGTGCCGATAAACCAGAATGTTTTTCATCTCATCTTGGTTTTAGTCATAGTCATGACTCTAGTAACACATACATATAATTTGATTATTTTGACACCATTAGATAAATTTTTACTTCATCAAACATGGCAAATGCTGTTTTATTACGTAAATGTCAAAATTATAAACAGTATTGAATGAAACTTACAGCAGTGGCTACCAAAGCACACTCATCTTGCTTAACAGCAAAGAGATCGTACTGGGACACCTTGATGAGCCAGGTCTCTGTCGCCACAAACTTGCTGGTAGCAGTCAGCTGCACTGACACCTTGTCTACGCTGGAAATGTACAAAAATGTATATTATTGATTGCTTTGAGGAGAGGCCCATTTAAATTAATCATTTTTAGTTAGCAGGCAAGATGAATGACTACACAAACTTATTCATGTATTTATTTGTAAAAAAAACAATCACACCACTCACCTCCTAAACTCAACATTCAAATTGGACGCAACAACTCTCCAGTCACTACCGTCGGTCACATACGGCAACAAGGCTTTGACTACCGGATGCTTCTTCCTATCGCCTTCCCACCAAGTCATTATTCTTAACCCAATGAGCAGAGGGATCACCGCTGTGGCTACAGCAGCAGGAAATAACCACCAAGCATTTACCCCTCCGCACCACAAGCAAAAGACATACCCAAACGGTAACCCTGAATGAATTAATTGGGTAATCGTTACCCGCTTCATGTGGTATCCGACAAAGTTTACATTCTCTGATCCCAGGTAGTTGTCGAAAAGCTGTCCTATCGTAAAACCGGCGGAAATGAACTCAGTGGGTGGGTAAACTACACACACGGCAAAAAGTATATAGAAGAGTGTAACTAGCACGTCCGTAGTTTCTGTAGCCATGGTGAGATGTTATTTTGAGACCCAAATGTTATTTAAGCACAGGGTTATACCATTTAGATTTTACAAAAATATTGCTTATTCTTGTTTTGATTTTAGCACAGAGCAGTGACCATAGAGTATTATGAATATACAGGGAACAGCTGGCAGCCCGTTCCGCATGGCGCTATTCGTATTCGGCGCTAATATTCAGCAAGCATAACAAACGCTCCAAAATTCATTAAGAGCGGTATCACTTCGCGCCAGATGTGAAAAACCCGCCTTTTTCTAATTAATCGAAACAGAACACTTAAATTAAAAATTCACTTAATAGCTATTTAACAAAACCTTACCTATTACCTATGCTGCCATCACAAATTTTTAAAATTCTAATTTACAGAAACCAATCGAAACTTTGCGATGGCAACATACACAATACATAGGTTAAGGTTTTGTTGAATAACTATCAATCCACAGATGAGAACTATTCCTTTTTTTTCGACTAGAACGATATTTTTATTTGAATTTGTTTCTTGTTATTTCCTACGAGTCTGAAATTTGATTATCGGTAAAATTTTTCTATAATTATAAAACCTGTAGGGCTACGTTTCAAAACGTGTGATCTTCGTGCAAAATTTCACTCGTTTTTAAGAAAGAGACAAAGCTAGATACTAGAAAGAGAATGAAATATCTGGTTTTGAAACGCTTGCGAGTGATTCCCGTGAGAAAAGCGTTTTGAAACGGTCTGGAGTGATACACACGTCAAGTAAATACATAACCTCAAATCAAAATAAATAAATTAAGTAAAGTACCTAAATACCTATTGCTTTTAATATGGATGGCATTGCAACCTTTGCATTTGCAAGCCATAATCCTGTCGAAGCAGTTTCGAAACATTTTCCCGTATTCGTACGGAAATGTTGAATTCTATTTTCAAAAATTGTCCGAATCCCGAGAAAACTCCAAAATGACAACTGTCAGGCGAATTTTAACGGTACCCAAACAGAGTTAGAAATCGCACTTGTCAGTGCGATATTCACATTCCCCGAAAGCGTTTCTAAACACTTAGCGCAACTGTCAGGTAACAGTTCGTTTACCCTCGGTTTCACTCGGGTCGATTTTTGAACGATGCAGGGTAAAATTCGCATCGCTCCGAGTGATAATCACACGTTACGAAACGTACCCTAGGTAGATAAAAACTCATCCATCATTTAAACATTTTCGTCTTCCCGCCAAACTTTTCTTTTGACATATTAGTCTGTGTCCGTTCCGAATCTCAACAAAGTTAGTCCGAAGACTATTCCTTCATGACCGGTTCCAAAACGTATGAGAACTAGAATGAGCGTTTTTCTCGTAGTTTTTTTTCATAGTCAGTTGTCATTTTTGCATTATATTTAGTATAATAACGTGGAGAGGACCCCCTCTGTACGAAATTTAACGTAAATATATCAACTATAACGTTGAGAAGACCCCTCGGTATAAAAATTAACGTCATTTCATTTACGAAAATTTACGTGAATGTTAGGTGACGTTTGGAGCCTATACGAACCTTGCGAACCCTGCTCAGAGTTGATGTTGGAAAATTCGACACCAGTGTAGCGACACTGTCATTTTTGAACGGTCGGTGTTGAGACGCGAGTTCATTTTTGAACGGGATAGTGTTGCGACCCGGGTAGGAAACCCAACTCTGTGTGAGTTTATGAACGACTATAGTCGCGGGTTTTGATTGTGTTTTTGTTGTGAACACGCGTTTTCTGTTAATATTTTCAAGATATTTCGTTGATACATCACCACTAAAATGTCTTCTTGGAAAAAGGCAGCCAAAGCCAACCAGAAAACCCACAAGGAGAGACATCAGCCAGAATCTAGGAAGCATTTGGGACTCCTTGAAAAAAAGAAAGATTATAAGAAACGCGCTGATGATTATCATGACAAAGGACAAACCTTGAAGCTCCTTCGCAAAAGGGCCCTCGATAAGAATCCTGATGAGTTCTACTTTCATATGATCAACTCTAGGGTCAAAGATGGGGTAAGTAGGTTATGAAGTTATTTTCGTGTTTTTGATACAATTCTGAATAAACTGGACTTGTTTCAGTATTTTTTCGCAATAATATATCTACTACTACATGTGTAGATAACAAATAGGCTTACTTGTTGATTTCTTCATTGTGTAAACATAACCTAACCATCCAATACCCAAGTGAAGTATATCCAAGTAATAGAAACCCAAGGTACTCATTTAAACTACCAGTTGAGACTCCTATCACCCAGCCATAGAGGCCATTGTTGATTAGCTTAATTACTGCTAAACTCATTTACCCATGACATGTCCTGAGCACCCACTGGGCGTCTATAGGAATACAACTTAATTGAGAGCCGGGGTAAGTATGAGGTACGGGGAGAGAGCAACGGTGACAGTTGGTAATGATGTCCGTGTATCATCTTGTTGATCGACTAGACAACAGATAAAAAATTTAAATGCATTCCAATAAATAACTTCCGCTATACTTACTCTATGGACGCATGACACATGTGACCCTCTCCATTTTTAAACTAATTGTGACAAGTTGAATGACAAATCTAACCGAAATCGAACGGTTTTTGATACAGTTGTAACGTAAAGTGAACCTTTTGCGTTTTTTATTACATAATTGTATATTTGTACTACTTACACTGAATATAACTTACTCTAATACTAAAATATGTAACTTGGGCTGAATGTAAAATCTGATTAGATTCAGATTCATATCAGAAAAATAATTAGCATTTCTCTAGCAAGTAATAATGTACTCCACCTTATCAATTGATTGTAACAGAATATAAATCATCTCATAATCTTAATGATCCAATTAACTCCCCCGCAAACCATCTTCGTCCCAGCTCTCAATTAAGTTGTAAACCTATAAATAATATTTTAAAAAATTCCCTTTTCTAATTTTCAAATTTGGACGATCTTCTTTTCTAGATCTGCACATCCCACTGCCTAGTCTAGATCTAGATTCAATGAAATACCTGTTAATATTTATTATTCATGTATAAAAAAACGCACTTTTAAAGCATTTCTTTCTACCTTTTTCGCAATTTAGCAAATGTGGAATTTGCAATTGAGTTTATTGGTTAATCAATATCTTTTGGTACATAATACTATACCGTTTCTGATACTTGTAGGAGCATCATGAACTGCAGAAAGAAGACGAGCACACTTCGGAGCAGGTGAAGCTGATGCAGACACAAGACTTGAAATACATCAATATGAAGCGCACCATCGAGACTAGGAGGATTGCTAGACTGCAGGTCTGTTGCATGTTAAGAAGCTTGTCATAAATAGAGTTAGTCTTACAAATAATTCTTTAGTTAAGAACCCGCTCCATATTTTTCGTCCGTTTTGATGCGAAGCATTTTTTAAATATTTTTCTCATCTCAACCGCGATATTTTGTAAAAACCAGGGACCTACTCCAATTCATATTGGCCGTCTAAATGAAGTCCTAAAATTTATTTGATTGAATTGTTTCTCTTTTGCAAATTATTTTGGTACTTAGACATTATGAAGAACTGTTCGGAACGGGCTCGTAAGTACCAAAATAATTTGCAAAAGAGAAACAATTCAATCAAATAATTTTAGGCATTCATTTAAACGGCCAATATGAAGTGGTGTATGTCCTTGGTTTTTACAAAAACATTGCTTAAAGGCCAGAAAAAAGTTTAACAAAATGCTTTGCATCAAAACTGTTGTCGTCGCGGACCGGGTTCTTAACCTTTCTTTCACTTATGTTAAATTTAAATGAATATTAAGGTCTTATTCAAGATAATTTCCATCTTCTTTGATAGGCAATCTTACAACATATGATTAATAGTAATCATTAACTTTATATAGAATTTCTATAACAATTATTATGACAATTTTAATCATATACAGGTTGTTGATTTGGTCCACAACTTGCGTCACATAAATATTAGTATATGATGCTTATTCTAGAAAAGAGAATAAAAAAATTAATACAATTTGAAGAAAGAGTTATGCCCTTTCTTTATGTCCTAAAAATATCTGTATAACGGTAAATACGGCGTGGAACGTGTCTGTCGTCGTACACATCATGTCTGTCGTACACTGTGGGCAAATAAATGGTATTTTTGTGCTAATTTCATGTCTTTATCTTTAATAGTGCTAAAGTTATGAGGCTGTGACATAGGGACGGACAGACAACGGAGTATCACCATAAAGGTTCCTTTTGTACCTTTTAGGTATTACAGAACCCTAAAAATCGTGAATATAAATAATCGTGAATCGCCTACCCTGTGACGGAAGTTGCTGACCAAATCAACATCCCCTGTAGAAAAATACTATAGTCAGCCAGAAAAAAGTTTTAAATGTAATAAAAAAACATTTTATTTTTACTAACCATAGAGCAAAGAATGACTATGTTCTGAATTTGTACCTATAGTAATTGTGCTAAGTTGAAACAAACATTGTTGCCTTTCCTTTTTAACTTCTGCTAGGTAAGTACTAGATTGATAACTATGGAGCCTTATTAATTTATTAAACTTATCTCTTTCCAGTCTCAACTCCACATGACGGATGTCTCAGATGCAACACCAAACTCACATATTTTTTTTGTTGATGAAGGCGAAGAGAAGGACTTTGATTTAGCAAAGCGGCTGGACACACATCCTGACCTCATTGGAAGGAAGAGTAACCGACCTAGGTTGTCTACTTTGAATAAGATGGAGCTACCAGAAGTGGATGAGGAGGTGTGTTAAAGATTGTTTTTCTTAGAAAGCCTTTAAAATTTAAATAGACTTCGAAAGAAATGACAAACATCTAAAATATTATAATGGTGTCTTGATTTTCTCTAAAACCTAAATAATCAGTTTTGTCTACTCCTGTACTACAATTTAATATATAGAAACCTTTTAAATTTAAATAGGCTTAATTTAAAAAGACAGTAAGGGTGAACAGCTAAGATCATAAACTTAAAGAACAGAAAAAGTTTTTAAATAATACTGCGCTTCAGCTTCAGCCCTCAGCTTCGCTTGGTTTCATAAACAAGTGGGTACTTGTATTCTAATAGCCCTCATTATGTCACAGTTGCATAAAATACTATTAATATCTTTTTCTCTTTTTCAGACTGCAGAATCACACAAAAAAAAACGAGCAAAGTCATACAAGGAACTTTCAAAAAGGATAGAGAGAGAGAAAGAATTAACAGTAATTCAACAGAAGATGGAACTAAAAAGGCATCTTCAGGACGTAAAAATCATGAAACCTAAACGAGTGAAGCCAGGGACAAAAGCCTCTGCCCCAGTCTACCAATTCCAATACTTGAGGAAGAAATAAAAATGCTTAGGTAACTCATTTTCTCTTTCATTTTAATAAATAGTTTGTCCGTATAAAAATAAGATGCACGGGACAGGAAAAATGCAGTCTCAGCAGTCACAAATTTTCGTTCCTCAAAAGGAACTCAACAAAATTTGTTCCATAATAAAGATATTTTGGTATAGATTACTCACTAGGTAAGGTCGAAACTGTTGGCCTTTCACATAAATCTAAATAGTGAGTAATCAGAACAAAATTATTTTCATTATGAAATCTCACTTGAGCTTTAAATCTAAAATTTGTTCCACAATATTCTAAATAATCTAAATATAGTCTAAAACAGTGCATCATTTAGAAAAGTATGAAAAATACACTTGTACAAAATAACTTACTAGCTAAGGTGGTAACACGATGGTAACCATGTATAAAATGTCTTTGGTTCACTTAAATCTAAAATCACAATAACTGATAACTCAGTTTTATCACCACAATATGCACTTATGTTCTGGGTTCATAGGAGTTCCTATAGGGCACTGCCAAGCCTCGGCAAAGTCATTGGAGTTACTCAGTGTGCCAATGACTCTGATCTTGTTTGGACTGTGGACTCCTTCCACCATTTTGGACTTAAGAGCTCCTACTGTTGAGTTTCCGCACCAAATCTGTAAAAAAACAGAATTTAAATATTATAGACTGTACAGGTTGTAAACTTGATTGTGTACTTTTATTTGACTTATTTATAAAAGCTAAATTTTATATTGGGTCTCTTGTTCCACTAGTATGTAAAAAATGGATGAGTTCTATCAAAGTAAAATATGATCAACATGAGACTATATTAGATTTAACTTGACACACCTCATGAATTTATAATGTGATGTTTTAGAATATTTGCCGGGGTTCCAGTGCAGCTGTCATTATATACCAGTTCAATCGGTCCAGCCGATCTTTTGTTGTGTCGCGGACAGACAGACAGACGAACAGACTCCAGAACATAGTTCTAAGGGTTTCTCTTTCTGACGTGAGACACAAAAATACAAAATGATTTTATTTCAAAAAACAAGAGAAAAGCAGTTCAAATGACATCATACCTGTGCGAATCCCAAATAGAAGAGTTGCTCGGGCTTATATTGGTTGAGGCCAGGCAGTGTGTCTCGTTTGGATTGCGGATGTCGTTTAGTGAATAGCTGGTAGGCGTTTAACGCGGCGCGCAGACCACCGTTGTCTGCGATGTTCTCGCCTTGCGTGTTGAAGCCATGCACCTGTGGGGGTTTTGAGTTTTGAAATTATTGTTAGCATCATGATCATTTTTGTCATTTGTTTCTTTTGAGTGAGTTCAAATAGATATGGATTCCCGCATCACTTGTTAAAGATTTTGAAATGCTATATACGGATTGTAAACGTAATTATGAAATTTAACATGAGGGGATGAATTACGCCCTTGAAGGAAGTACATAATAAAGTTTACACCCTGTATAGCTTATTGAATTGCTTACGTATCCACCGAAAAGTTATACAGGATGAAATTTTAATTTTGCACTTCCATTATTAAGCTCTTATTCTGCGCCACTAATTAATCCATTTTGTTAACAAAAATATCAAGATATACTCTGGTCGGAATGTAATATAAATGTATCTTTAAAATATATCCATGATCTACACATGATTCTCTGGTGTAATGACTGGTTGAACAAATGTTACTTACCGTGTAGTTGGGTAGCTGCGCCATATGATACTTGCTGTACTGGTCAATGATGCACTGCACCTTGCCGTGATAGTGCTCGAGTGTGGCCGCCGACCACCACTGCTTCAGGTTACCTTCTTCGTCATATCGCCGGCCTAATAAACATTTGTTAATTATGAAAATCGCACCCAAATGTGACAAGTATTTCCTTTATTATGTAAAAGGAGCTTAAAACTGTAGACAAAGCCAAGCCAAAGTCATTTAGAATGGAAAAACGTGTTGCCCAATTGATAAACGGGGAAGAAGTAACAGAAGTGTGTCACGATCATAGAAGATGAAGATCTGTAGATTCTGCCTACCTCTCTAGGATTCAGGCGTCAGTATATTATTATGCATATATTTATTTAAAACTTTAATGTTAAATGATTAACTACAATCATACCTTGATCATCGAATCCATGCGTGACTTCATGACCCATTATGGCACCGATCGAACCATAGTTTATAGCTCTGGAAATTGGAAAATATATTTGAAATATAGGTAATACTGGGTGTTGAGATGAAGTAGAGGAAGCCGGAAACTGGTGATAGTACTCGTCCATACGAACAACTTATACAATGGAGCGAACTCTCGAATCGCGAAAAAAAATCAACTGTTCCATAGAAAAGTTACATGGGTACCCGGCCAAAATGTATGAAACATTTTTTCCCAATTTTTTTTCACGTAAAGTTGTTATTATGTACGAGTACTATCGCCAGTTTTCAGCTTCCGAAACTTCATCTGAACACCGTGTGTAATAACTTTTTTATATCAATTCAATTAGTAGCATAAAAGAGAAGTTTATGGCTGTCGCAAATTATGACGCCTCGGCACCGAACCACCTCAAAGTAAGTATGGGCATGTGAGCTTTAAATAATTTTGCTCACGTAACATTTTGCAAGTGTACGACGCGTGGACCACGCTGTCCACTAGTACAAAAATGTCACGAATGCAACACGATTTAAAGCTCATATTTCAATGCTTAAGCGGCGGTAGCTCAGGAGTAGAACGCTGGCCTCTCAATCTTGAGATTCAGGTTCGATCCCCGGTCGGGCATGCACGAATGAGTTTTCGGAATTTATGTGTATAGTAATTGTTCTTACTTATTACTTGCTCAACGGTGATGGAAAAAATCGTAAGGAAATCTGCATACCCTAAAAAGCGTGTATTTGTGCCCAAAGTACGGCGACAGAGCTCACCAGTCATCACTTTGGGACGTAATAATCGTCGGTGGAACGCGGGTGTACCGAGTGTGGACTGTGACTTGCATTTCACAGTTCACACTTGGAACACCTCTGACACCTCCTCGGGGATTCATGTCGTGACGGTATATTTTATTTCAATGGTTTACTTTGAGGTAGTCTGGTGCCGATCCGTTGTAATGTGCGATGAACTTTATACTCACTCAATGCCGTTTCCATAGAACGGTGGTTGCAGGATCCCAGCAGGAAATGCTAAAACAAGATAAATACTCGAAATTAAATGCATCCTTATTTTCATACAAATACAATTAGAGACGTTGACACTTACTGACTGAATTGAGAGTAGCTGAATAAAATGCGTTAACTGTTGTGGCTGTTGCCACCCATCTGAAAAATAAATTATTTGCTCTTTAAGTAAAATGTGCAATGTTATGTAAAAAATATCTTTCGAAATTATTGATAATTTACCTGTCCCTATCTGGTTTGATTCTTAGCGCCTCCAATGACTTCTTGACTGCTGCATAAGTCAGTTTCAAATAAGTGCCAAATAAGTTGCCTTCTATAACTTCAACCTGTAATAATATTAATAATGTTATTAACAGATTATCAACATGAAATAATAAGTGCTAATTTAAGGATTAAAAAAAAATTTTTTTTAAAGTACATTTTGCTTAATCAAGTTAAATAAATAAATTTTCTTTTAAAATACTTGTAGGATCAATACGGTTACAAGATACAGACAAATTATGGTTTAGGCTTCAAAATAACTTCAAGTAGGTACCACATATCCTTAGACAATCGGAATTCGATAGTAAAAGTATCTATTTTTTTGATGATAGGAACCCAGTCCAGATGGCGACTAAAGATACATAATAGGCCCACAGACGTGATTCTTTAATTATATAATGTTATAGTCTTTCTAACTAAAGTCTTAACATGACCCTTGATCTATTCTTATCTTGGCCCTTGATTTACTCACATGGCTATAATGCTTGTCAAGTTCCTCATGCGTAAGAAGCCACGCCGGGAACCCTACAAAGTTCCTAATCGCCTTTAGCTTGCTCAATGTCTTCAGTCTTGTAGTGGTGTCCATCCAGTCTAACTCCTTGACGGCGTCGGCGAACGCTTCGCGGACGTCTTCGATCATTTCTATGGCCTAGGAAATATGGAGACAATTTCAAGGATGAAAATTATATTGGTTACAATTGAAGTAGTTCTAGAGTTTGTCTAGCAAAGCGTGAGTAGCTTTACCTGAAACGGGTATGGCTTTTCTTTTTAATATTTTTCCATATCCGTGTCAGGGTACTCTCAGCTTTCGTTAGTTAGACAGACTCTAGACGTCGAAATAGATTCTACGCAAAAAAACGTTCATCAAGAAAGGGATTCATGACGCGATTCGCGAAGATTGTATTATGTAACTTTTGTAGACCAAAATAATGATTTCATATACAAGTTGTTTACCTAGTTGCGTACTTCCCTTTTAAAGATGTTGCATATTTTAACATAAAAAAGGCACTTACTTATCTCTCTGATAGTTATTTAAAATTTCATTCAGTGTAAATTAATAGGATGTTTATTTATTCACAAATTTTCATTAAAAATATATGATAAGCTTTATCAGTTTGTGTGTAAAGGGAATAAAAGTAATTTTGCTGCTAAATACGAAGAAATGCTCTTAAACATTAAACCCACCTTCTTCCTGGAAGTCTGATCGAAGTGTCGTCTCACATACAAGTAGCTGAGTGCGACTCCGAAGTTCGCGTTAACATTCGCAGTGCAACTCTTCCATCTCGGCGTGCGCTGTTGAAGACCGAACACTGCTTTGGAGAACTCGAAGCCAAGGTTTCGGAACGTGCTCAGGGTCATCGGGGAGACGGTTGAGAACATGCTCCACCAGAGAAAACGCTCTGGAAATGCAATTATATATAGGGGTCAATCAACTTGGTTTTATGATTCCTTTGACGGGTTATGATATCAGTCTTATACAGACGGCTTGCATAACCGAAAAAATATGGGTTATTTTACCAAGGTAAACAGTATGACGTCATACGTTTTTATCTTAATATTGTTATTATATTATCTGTGATATTACCATAGCTAAATATTTCGCTGCCTACTGTTCATTTTTACGGTAACTAAACTCAAAACGGTTAGCCTGCCGCTCCCCCGCTACCTGCGCTCCATGCTCACTCCAGTGAATTTGGTACCGTAATATTCCGGTAGCGTAACCCTAAATTTCAACCTCTTTAGGGGTGGTCTGTGGCTTTAGGTCTACCTTTCAAAAAAAACGCTACAATTATTTTATACCGGGAGTGTAACCTTTTACCAGCCCTGTAAATTAGCCAGAGTATTAACAAGATTTATTACATACTGGATGCAAAAAGTTACTTATCCATACTTATATACCAGTTAAATGAAACCTAATACCTACTCTGTTGCTCGTTTAAAACAAACTATGCAAAGAAACATACAATGAAAATTTTCAAGCATGAGCTAACAATAAATAACTGCAGAATTTTGCCTGGACCAATTTCGGGCTCAACAGGTGAAATTATGTTTGGGGTTCGACTTACCAATCTTGACCTGATCAGTTTCGGTCAGTAGCACAGACAACTTCTGCAAGTATGGCAAGTCCATCACGATGACTCTGTCTGTGTGCGGGTGCAGCTGTACTGTAGTGTTTGAGAAGACGAGTTCCATGTAACGCTCCCAGTCGTGCTGTAAAAAGGGATATGATCATTAACTACTTAGTGTATTACGATTCAACCAGGCGATTTCTTTTCCTATGATTTTGCTAAGTTTCTTGTCCTTCTTTCTTCATAGAAAGACTAATCGAAATAAATTATTACACTGAATCATTTTTGGAATTAACGAAATACACAGAGTGTAATCCATGTTACACATATCTTTTTTTAAATAAGGAAATCGTCGATGAGACATAGAATGAAGCGTGCTCGCCCAGAAAATGGGAGAGTGATATCATGCGAGGTCTTTATCAGTCTGTCCAGAGACGGAACAATAACAGATTCTACGCAACCGTCTTCCGTAGCTTTTTCATTGTTTCCTTTTTTCTTGGTGATTTGATGACAATATGCCAGCCTATTGTATTTTTGGTAGGTGGTTAATGGCTGTCACAAAATGTTAGGTACTTACATCGTTCCATTGCGCTGGTCCGCCGTTGGAGCCCTGAATGAGCTGCGACAGGCTGACCTCGTGGAATAAGTGCGTACCGCTGCGACGCACCTCCACGGGAGTCATGATCTGGAACAACAACAATAGGTAAGTATATTACGGCTTTGTTCAGGAAAGTTAAAGTTTCAAATACTACTGCCCAACCTGAATTTAGCTATCCACCCGTATACCTGGTTCGTCCACTGCTAGACAAAGCCCTTTTCAAGATTTCGCCAATCTTGGCGGTCCTCCTGGAAGAAATATACTCACAT
This sequence comes from Ypsolopha sequella, assembly GCA_934047225.1. Classification (NCBI taxonomy): domain Eukaryota; kingdom Metazoa; phylum Arthropoda; class Insecta; order Lepidoptera; family Ypsolophidae; genus Ypsolopha; species Ypsolopha sequella. The sequence continues at coordinate 3,213,360 of OW203985.1, forward strand.
ACGTTGGGCAGGCGGGTTGGTGAACGCAGTGCTGAAACCGTCGCACCAATGATTAAACCAGTCTGTTTTATATAAGAGTTGGCAATTGTGGATGGATATATTACCATCAAATCGGTTCCAGGCATGGTGGGCCACATGGTTGTGGCTATTTGAGAGCTGTCCTCCTATAACCCCCCGAATAACTTCAGAGGGGCTGGCGAGTAAGATGGTGGTGCTTCCACATTCGAGCACGGCATCAGCTCTAACACACATTACCTGCATTACCTTATGCATATTTCAATAGTAGAGCCGTCAAACTAGATACAAAATGTGATTTTGTTTATGTTTTTGCTTTTATGGGCTATTTATGCATATTAAAATGTAATTGATTTATCACTACTAATTTTTTACATTTTAGTTGAGAATTTAATATGAATTTTTAGCTAAAATTTCAAGGTGGTAGGAAATTAATTGTATGGTAACCTTAGCAGGACTAAGGTAACCTTAGAAGAGATGACGTCGTCAGTGAAACTCTTGGCGTCTGTGTCCGCGATGTTGATAATCGAGGTTATATTGTAAAGTACTGGTCCAGCTTGTGACTAAACTGTTGCGGTGCAATAATATACTGTACCTTAGCGAGACTCTTGCTGACAGTGACGATGTTGTCAGCGAAACTCTTGGCGTCAGTTTCGGGGTTGGCGATGCTGATAATCGAGGTGATGTTTAGTATCTGCTGGTCGAGCTCGTGACTGAACTGTTGCGGTGCAATAATGGACTGTACCTTAGCGAGACTCTTGCTGACAGTGACGATGTCGTCAGCGAAACTCTTGGCGTCAGTTTCAGGGTCAGCGATGCTGATCATCGAGTTGATGTATTTGTAGTACTGATCCAGCTCGTGACTGAACTGTTGTGGCTGCAGCAAGTAGCGTTCACTGAAACCCGGGGATACTTGCTCAACCTGGGGGAGAAGAATTTTCGGTGAGTTTCATGGGGATAAACTTGTTGATTTTTATTCTGCGTTTTACCGTAAGTACACAAAATATCAACTTTCACGAGGGTATTTTAGAGTTAAATGATCCTTATGAGTGATAAGGTAAATTGAGCCATAGTATGAATTTTAGAATAACTATACTTGATAACCGTATATGTATACTATACCTTCCTTCACTAAACTAAGTATGAGTTTTATCCCTTAAATCAAAGTCGAAGACTGCTTTTTCTCCTACTTGCTTTTTAGTAAAAACGGTAACTGCTCAGCTCCCTTTTGCTACAGCGCAAACGAATAGATACTGGGCGTTAACATGATAACCCTTTTCCTTAAAATGGGGTGTTCTAACCATTAATATGAACAAGAATCTTTCCTGAGACGAAAACTCTAAAATTTATAACATGAGTGTTTTGGGTGTTCAATATCACGCAGTTTCACTATAAAACTACGTTTAGCGAGACGATGCAAAGCGTGTCATTCCTACGACTGACACCTGCCGCCGTGTTAGAGGAAATGTCACCGTCTCGACTCTCGACACAAAAGGAGCCGCTGCGCCGGCCTCTAACTGCTCGTGACCTAACCCTCGTACCATGTGATCATGTGTAGGTAGTTGCATATTGTAACAGAATTCATATATGTCGGAAGTATCGTTTTCTGAAATTAAGTATCATAATACTGAGCGGTGAATGGACCGCTTTGCATCGTCTTGCATACTTACAGTATCTGGTTGCTCGCGTATGCATCGTATTTTAAAATCAGAAAAGTAAATCTAGAAAGTTAAACTACATACTTGATTTATTTACTTACCACAACGCGATTCCGGCTGGTATTCCTGACATCCTCAGCGACTTGCACACTTAGCAGCACGCTGAGTCCCAGCAGCCGTCTTCCTCGCCCCGCGACCTCCACCCACGAGAAGTTCCCACTCGCTACCGAAGGAGGGCGCGGAGGGAGGCCGACTGATTCCAACAGGTCTTGGATGGGCTTGATGCCTTTCACTTCGAGTTTGTCTGTGGGATAGTTACGTTGCTATTGGTGTTTTGTCAGGCGCTTCCTTTATAAATATTTCCTTTAATCATAAATGCAATATATATGTATGTGTATTCGCTTATACTTTGATGCGGTATTTACACTTACCTACTTGAAGCCTTCTCGAGAATGGTTTTAGGGCTTTAAGCTGTGACTAAGAGGTGAACAAGAAGAATTTTGTAGACTTGTACTTACATATTATTCGCTTTTAGCAATATACTTTATACTCTTTATAGGCTGTTAAAATGATAAAATTTTTCTTTAAAACTGGGTCTTCTACTTACCCATTAATATAAACAACGTACATTCATACTATGGGGCCTAACCTAAAATTGCAAAAAAAAATCTGCCGTTTTATACATTTTGGTCGAGTAGGTACATAGTTAGTTATTTAACTTTTCTATAGAAATTGGAAAATTTATTTTTTTTGCTATTTCGGGGTTGGCCCCATAGTGAAAGTTGTTCATATTATAGTAACAACACCTCGTTTAGACACTGTATCTCTGGCGCGTTCTATAGCTACACAGGACGCGGCCAAAATCATCTCCCGCTACAGTGATTCAAAAAACGGGAAAAAACCGTATTCACTGCACCGTACCCACGAGCATTTTAATATTCACGTGTGAATATTTTTAGCTGTTCGTTTGTGCTTTCTCAATGTTCCCATGGATCCGCGGGTAAGCTCAACAAACCACGTCAAACCAACTCACCAGTATCAATACACGTCCTGTACAACGCCTTTGCCTTCATCACACTTTGAGGCATATTCTCTTCATCTTTGGCTTCAAGTAGCTCCCTGAGATCCGTGATCAGGATTTCCCTGAGCCTCGCCAGCTGGTCCCAGGACGTGGCCCATTCTGGTACCGGGTTCTTCTTGATCCAGCCTCCGCAAGCGAACTCGTAGAAGTCGGAGCAAGGGTCGACGTCTTTGTTTAGGGATGACAGGATTCTTGAGGCTGTGAAAAATGGCCGAGGCCAAAAAATTATTGGTAACATTTTTTTTTTCGAAAATACTTCATGCTTCTGAAGTTTCCTTCGAAGCGAGCCGTATCGGGACAATAAAGTGCATGTTTGGCTGGCTAATGTTAACAAGTGCCTCACGCATCGCCCCGCGTCGTTCGAACTGTGCTGAGCGAACCTCGCCCTTTGTGTTGGAATTAATTATTTCCGTAACCTTCGATTATATGATTTATATGTTATTTTGATTCTGTTTTGGTAAATTAGAATATTGATGGTATTTCCAAGTGGCGTACGTGCTTAATATGTTTGTTAAGTACATAAGTCACTCAACGGCGGATCCAGGGGGGGGGGGTCACATGACCCCCCCTGCGCCTAGTTCAATTTTTTTTCTGTACAGACACGCTAAATTTACCTAAAATTACACAACATTTTGTTATATATTTGGACTAATTCGGAGCCTGTGACCCCCCCCTGGCTCGCAGGCTGGATCCGCCCTTGGAGTCACTTAACCAAGCCTTGTACTTGATTTTATGACAAAAACCCATATTTTAAATATTTTTCTGATCTTTAACGCGATGTTTGTGAACATATCAGGGACATGCACCACTTCATATAGACCGTCTAAATGAAAGCCAAAAACTCAAGTATTTGTTTATATATTTTTTATTTTTCCTGTGATTTTGGTACTTAGACATGTACGAAAAACGATTCGGAGCGCGTCCATAAACCACGTGACGCTTATAAGGGAAGGAAGGGTGTCGTCACGGATTAAACACAAAGGGTGTCGTCAAGGGTCACGTTACGTGCCTGACTACGTAACATGACCCTTGACAACACGTGACCAACGTAACTCACGTGGGAGGAGGGGGTTGCTTTATAAATGTCACGTGAAATTTTTAGATTTAATTGACCATGTTTATTTCCATATTAATAAAACGATTGAATGTTGTTTGACTGAAGGTACCCTTTCACGTGATATGGGTAGGGGGATGGGGGGTGAACAAGAAAGTCACCAAAATGTCACAACACAAGGTAAGGTGGGTGAAGGGTCAAAATTCACGAAATTTTGCGTCACGTGATTTATAGCCCTTCTACGATAAGTATATATAAAATTTATGAAAGCAATTTATTTACCGAGTTTATAAAAAATTACTTACCTACTTGTTTGTTCAATAAAATACTGAATATTTATACCCTGACCAAGAGTGAATCAAAAAAGGTTTTATCAAATTGACTCCAAAAACTATCATCCAATGAAACAGAAAAAATGGTAACCGTTGTATAATAATATTATGTCTTTTATTTTAAGTTATATAATTATATTAACATTATATCATTGCAGTATAGAAACGCAGAAAGAAAAGTAAATCTGGATGTGAGGAGCTCTGAACCGGGATGCGTTTATTTATATTCATTTATTAATTTATATCTCCTTGCGATGGATAAATCGCCAAGTGTTCAAACAGAAATTTATTTCTATCATAGTTTATATATATAACCAGTTTAAGAATTTTTTATATACTTAAGGCTAAAAATTGTTTGCAATGCATTATACCTAATTTAATTAGGGACACCAGAACTTAAAAATTGATTTTTTTTTAAACTTATTTTCGAAATATATTTCCTATAGGCTGTTACATATCACATTTTCTAATTAACTTTGATGAAAGTTCTGTAGATATTATTTAACTTCCTAAGTACTGAATCTATGTACCTAATTTTAAAAGTCAGAACGTAATTCCAATTAATTACCACCCTACGTCACTTACTAAGAGACAAGCCAATTGAGTAAACCACATGCTTTTAAAACAAAGCTGGCATTGCGTACTATTTTAAAAATATGCATCTAAATTAATTTTCCAGCAAAAATGGAGCGGAATATACCTGTGACACGTGGATATCGTCGGAATACATAATTAAAGGTGTAAAATGTAAATCAGGATATAATGGCGATGTTACCAATTATAAAGGTGTATCACGTGCTTTTAACATAAAGCTTTCATTGCGCACTATTTAAAAATATGCATCGAGATATTGCGCACTATTTAATAAATATGCAATTAGATCAATTTTCGAAAATTGCGCGGAACCTATATACCTGCGCCACGTGGAAGTCGTCGGAATACATAGTTAAAGTTGTAAATCAGGATATAATGGCGATGTTACCGATTATAAAGCTGTTATGGAGATGCCATTAGGGTATTTACTAATGTAAAATACGAGTGCGTAATGGACCATCTAAAAACTGTTTACATACATAAATACGTAAATGCTTGTAAAAGAGGCTTGTGGATTGTAAATTGCAGACCTTACAGATTTATACCTAGTCCTTTACTTTGTATTACTGAGAACTCCGATTAATTTTTTACAAGGAAATGGTCACATATTTAGCTTTTTCTAATGCTTTTACGAGCATTACTTACAACAGAAGAAAACAATATTTTTCGTTTTAATAATTTTTTTTTTTGTCACTAGATTGATGTGTTATTGATGTGGTCTAAGTGATTAATGGATGTGGAAGAGTTGAAAGAGGTATTTCAGGATCGTAGCAGATGGAAATCTGTAGACAATGTCGTCTATGGATGTTTAGTTTTGTTCTATGTCAATATGCCAAAGAGATTGCTTTATATTTTGACACAATATAACGCAGTCCAATTTGAGACAATTTTCTTAACGAGTGACCCGAATTTTCAGGTGAGTTTCACTTTTAAGACACTCACCATCTGTGAAGCAGGTTTCAGTGATGCAAACATTTTGCTCTATATATTCTATATTTTTGTAAGTTTTGCATACTTTTGAACTCACTGGGCTAAAACAGACTAGCACAAGCAAACACCATTTCAAACTGTCTAGGACCGATCTTCGTATTATGTTGACTGACATCTTTATGTCCTTATGAGAACTAATGAAAAATCTAATGTAGGGTGATATTAATAATGTTTCTGTGTCCTTGATAAACTTGTGATTCATAATGGTGACAATGAAGTCCTTGCATGGCTGATAGTAGGGTCTTGAATATTTTACTTTGTAGTAAGCAGTATTTGCGATTAGGATATTTATTATCGACGTGCTACGAGTTCTGATTCAGTTTGACCTACATACTTGTGCGTGCATTAACTTTCGTCTATTATGATGACGATTCCGCATAAACTACAAAACATATTAATAAACTCACACTTTATCATTATGTCAATAGAATAATAACCCTTAATCAGACGGAGCATTTAGAGTTTTCATTGGTTTTGAACATCAAAACAAGAATGAATAAAGTTCGGAATAATGTGGTCACTATTTGACCGCGAACTTCAAAAACAGTTACCTACCAAATAATAAATTGAGTTCCTAACGCGAAAATCGAATTAGCAATAAGTATTTTTTATAACACTTGGAAGTCGAATTGAAGTAACAAAAATAGCGTAGGTACCACTGTTCTAAATAATCAGTTACCTACCAAATAATAAATTGAGTTCCTAACGTGAAAATCGAATTAGCAATAAGTATTTTTTATAACACTTGGAAGTCGAATTGAAGTAACAAAAATAGCGTAGGTACCACTGTTCTAAATAATCAGTTACCTACCAAATAATAAATCGAGTTCCTAACGCAAAAATCGAATTAGCAATAAGTATTTTTTATAACACATATGGAAGTCGAATTTAAGTAACAAAAATAGCGCAGGTACCACTGTTCTAAATAATCAGTTACCTACCAAATAATAAATCGAGTTCCTAACGCGAAAATCGAATTAGCAATAAGTATTTTTTATAACACTTCGAAGTCGAATTGAAGTAACAAAAATAGCGTAGGTACCACTGTTCTAAATAATCAGTTACCTACCAAATAATAAATTGAGTTCCTAACGTGAAAATCGAATTAGCAATAAGTATTTTTTATAACACTTGGAAGTCGAATTGAAGTAATAAAAATAGCGTAGGTACCACTGTTCTAAATAATCAGTTACCTACCAAATAATAAATCGAGTTCCTAACGCAAAAATCGAATTAGCAATAAGTATTTTTTATAACACATATGGAAGTCGAATTTAAGTAACAAAAATAAATAATCAGTTATCTTATGCCCCTGCCCAAAATGGCTAAATTTGCCTCCAAAGGGTAATTTTAATATCGAAATTAGTATTTTATAGAATTTAAAAGAATGTTATTAGTAAAGTGTTTTTAATTAAAAAAAAAAATACATCATCGTCCTAAGTAGCCACGAGCAGAGCGGTCCTCTTGCTGGGAACCTTCGGGTTACATTTCTGTGCCTTGGAAAGAACGCAAAGTTGTTGGTTCCGGATGTTATCGAACGATGATGATTTTGTCGTGATGATTTGTGTCGACCTGAATATAATTTGGCCTTTTTTAAAATTGACTTTAATGTTTGTTTGCCAATTAGCCTTTACATCTTTACTAGACAAGAGGCGGAAACCCTGAGAACGTAAAATTTTAATCAACATTCACCTCAGGGCTCTCTGCAAAGGGGTCTTGGCTTAGGGCATTGATGGTGTGTCTATCGAACAGAATCGGATATACTACGTTTAGCGAGATGATGCAGAGCGGGTCTTTCTTCCGACTGACACCTGTACGCCGCACCTGCCGCATCAACGGAAACGCCCGCCGTCTCAACTCTCGACACAAAAGAAACCACCGACTTTGGACTGCTCGTGACCTGACCCTCGTACCGTGTTAATCATTTGTAGATAGTTGCATTTTAAAACAGAAGTCATACATGTCGGAAGTAAAATTTTGGCGTGAATGGACCGCTTTGTATCATGTCGCTTAATACCGTAGTACCTATAGAAGCTTCGCATAGCATTGCACTGCGTTGCATACAATGATATTCCAGCCCTGATATTCCAGGGCTGGAATATCATTGGTTGCATAGCATACATTTATTTGCTTTCTCTGAAGAAGACTAAGGTTCGCTCACCAGTCCCGACGCACTCCTCGCTGACGCAGGGCCGTGGACTCCTGTACTCCGTGAGGACTAGAACCGCGGTGTAGATGGCCAGCGCCACCAGCGAGACGCCAAGGGCACCGATCAGCACCGACGAGCATCGCACTGTTCGTTCTCTGGAATTGAAGAGAATGATGTGGTTATTCGCTGGATCGTTGATGGGTAGACCTGTTCAACTTTGACTTAGTCTTACATAAATGGCTCTAAATCAGTAAAAATAAACTCTTGTAAGTAATCTTTTTTTTGGGTTGTTTTTGGAGATTTGTTATCATACTCGGTTTGCCTGCGGCTTTGCCCGCGTTGAATTTTTAGTAGTTCTATCGAATCCGTCCATATTTTTAGGTCCAATAAAAATAGCTTTTATGTTAATCAGGGATATCTCTTCTCTATATATATAAAATGCAACTTGTTATATAAAATGCAAAATGCCAATGTTGTTTGATGCAGTTTTTATTGTAAGGTAGAATATTTCTCGGGGATCACACTATGGCCAAAGGGAGCAGCGCAGTAAGAATTTTAGTGAACCATGTCGTAGGTTTAAGAATCGTAAGTGTCGTAGAATTAAAAACTGTCAAGAAGTGAACTAGTCAGGATTAGATTTACTTGTTCTGTGGCACTTTTTTCCGGGGCGTTTTGCGATAAGGAAAAAATTTCCAAGTCTATTAGTATATCCTCCAGTCTTCGACTACAGGTTTTTTCTAGCACGATAGTTTTCTAGTTTTTCTACGAATCAATATTTTCTTTCCTGTACCTAATGTGTTAGTACTAGGAATTTATAGATTGAGGCCGATTATGGAATAAACAGGAAATATTGTGTTGATTCATACCAACATTTCATAAAATTATAATACCGCCCGCCTCTGTAGCCTTCTCATAGGCTTCAAACTTAGAGATCCCTTGGAAGTATGTAGGGGTTGAATAGGTGAGCGGTGAAAAGGGAAAGGTAGCAGAGAAGTAATTGTTTTAACCTAAATTAAATATTACCTCTAATTAACTCATTATCTCACTCACACCTACACGAGGGATCGCCCGTAGCCAGGATTGAGTCCACGAGTGACTTCACTATCCTTGAGTCCCTGCAGCCGTCCCAAGTGAATTGGCACAGGACCTTGTCTCTTTGGAAGATAACTAAATAAACCTAAGAGGAGCTGGCTTTTGCCACCATCAACATAAGAAGTAGGCGGTCGCGGCAGCGAAAGCAGGGGCGTGATGGGAGCGGGACATTCACTCCTCGCGAGGGTGTCGCACGCGCCGGAGCAACCCCTGGAGCCCGATGAAGGCACCGAAACGTCGAGATTTTCTTATAAAAATCAAAGTTAGTCTTAGCTGTATTATTTATGTCGTTAGGAGTTAAGTAAGCCAAAGGCTTGATATGGTTTCTGGACATAGACAACCCCGGAAATTCGACCACTAGGGGCGGTCATAGCAAACAATAAAACAGCCATACGATACATAAATCTATGAATAATGTCCATAAATCGGTATCCATGCCTGAAGTTCTGGCAAGAGGCCAAAGGCCACATGTTGCACGGTAATTTTCTACGCTCACTCCACCGCCTTTGTTAAACTTACGTTTAATGTTATGTATGTATTATGTTACGTGACATGATATGATTGCGGCATGCTTAGGCGGCATGTCATTATTAGAATCAAAGTGATCCATAATTTGAAGTTACTCGACTGCAACTCAAGTTACGATAGAGTAACGATGTAACTTAGTACTTGCTCTCTGTGAAATACCTAGGATCGTTTTAATCTAGTGTTTTTTTGGTAGTTGGCTTATCTTTATAAGCTTCGGTTGCCAACACTCCTAGCTAGTGGATGGTATTTAATTACCTCTAGAACTAGGTACTGAACCAATTTTGTATTTTTTAGGGTTACTTCAAGAAACGGACGCGAAGCATCAGTGTCTTGTCTGTATGTCTGGGACTCAGGGAAACCTTCACGACATGAATCCTCGAGAGGTTGTCCGAGGTGTATAATCTGTGAAATGCAAGTTATATCGCGTGCACCCACATTTCACCGACGGTTATCTATTATTTACCAGCGTGATGCCGTCGCAGCCAGCCGTACTTCGGGCGTTCCGTTCCGAAACACCGAATATTGAGAATATTATAATATTGAGGATGATATAAATGATAGTGAAATCAAAATTAATGCTGATAAATTGTAATTGACATTTTGTATTATTAATTTTCAAGTTGATTTTTGCATGCTACTTTTGACCTTATGAATTGTTATTTATGACATCCGTTTACTGTACACATATTTTCAAGCAAATAAATTATTCTATTAGATTATACTCTATTAACAGCAGACATGAAAAAAAAAGTCAATATTTTTTAATTTTAAATAGGTAATGCTATAAATTGTGTACTATGAGAAAGTTTTTTTTTTCGCTGTTTTGTTTTTAGTGGCAATTTTTCATTAGGATCCGTATGGTATTTATTTGAGACGCCTACATTTTCTAATAATTTAAAATTTTATCTTAATTCAATAAAATCTTTCTGTTCCACATTTAATACACTTCCACATCGTGATAAATTCAGACAGATGAAATACAATAATGACTTGCATAAACTGGAAATATAACTTAGTCGAATTACCATTTAGTCGTAAACATTGTTTAGAACGTTTTCTCTCAGGCTGTATGAGAAAGTCACTCTTGGTTTCGATTGTACGAGATTTGCATGACATTTCTATAGTTATGTACAGTCGCCAACAGTTCAAGCTCCCTATTTGTAAACGATTTGAACGATATGAGCAAAGTTTGATGCTGGTACTACATACTGTAGCGTTATTTTAAAAAAAAAAAATATTATTTTCCGCCACTACATACTAACGAACGTAATTTCGAATTAAATTTGGACTGCCACCAGGCAAGCCTGGTGACAGCCAAAAAAAGAGGTAAACCTGGATGAATAAGCCGTATAATTTAAATAACAAAACACAAAAATAACAAAACCGAAGTAAGAAAAATATGGTACAAAAGAACAATAATATCAGAGGAGTATCGGTATAAAGGAAATTCTTAGATCAAAAAAAATTATTATGTCAAATTCCACTTATTTAGGATTTTAATTTCCTTTTAGCTTGAACGACGCATTTATTCATAAAATAATGGATTTTAAATTTGGTTGTCGACACTAGTTTATAGGATCCTTTAAACTAAGATTTCACGGAAGTTTTGATAACTCTTGATCCGAAAGAAAAACGTAATAATAAGGTGTTACGAGCAATCGTTATCTAGCTTTACACTAAGGAATAAAAATAATCGATGCTGAATATTAAGCTACAGATATTAAAAACCTGGTAAGGGTCTCTTCGTGACTTTGGGAGTTTCCGGTGTTCCCGGGAGCAGTCGATGAAGCTTGGCGATTTCAATTTTAGTATCGGAAGCTTTAGCTCACCAGGGACGTGGTCCTTACATCAGGCCTCAATAGGTACAACCGTACGAGATGGCGGATGGGATAATCAGACTGGGGAGACCCAGAAACCCTTTAAAAAATAATCCCGAAGGGTCGCTGTAAAGAAATAAAACAACGGCGTCAAGACATGCTTATGAAACGAGGGAAAGGAAGTTAACGTATTGGAAACGGGACAAAAAGGATTTTTAGAGAATGAAACCAAAATTACACAAAACTTACCGGGAAATGCAGGAAAACTGGCTTACACAATGCTCAGGGCAATTGCGCTCTGTTTCTATATTTTAAATATTAAATTTGTTATTTTGCAAAAGTGATTTCTTTCCTCTGTCACGATCTTCTCTGATATGAGAAAAATAACAAAAAAATCTGACAAGAATATTCTAACTATTTGAATTCGAAAATTCAGAAAAGCAGCCAACGATAAAGAAAGACTAAAAATATATAAAAAGGTTGAATACTTGTAGCGAATGCTACAATATCCTCAAACGACACAAAAAAATTTAAACTAGCTTAAAGGAAATTAACTTCCAGTAGGATAAACAATCGAATAAACACCTAGACTAATCAAAATGCCTTGAAACGAAAGGGGTCGATTAAATAAAAACAAGATAAGGATGTGATAAGAAAATCCTCGAACGAATAGAACGGTCAATAGGAAACCTACAACTAATACACCCTAACATTAACTTAGACTAACTACTCTATGAACCGCCAAAGATATCAGTTGGGTGATTATAAAATACCAAAAATCAATCTAATATTAATCTAACTACACATTAATCTAACTACTACAAAACAATCGAATTAATTAATGCTGAATTCCTCGCAACTAGAATAAGAACAACATTACTATTACACAAGTTTCAAACATAAAACGACATTCATTTAACGAAACAATCGTAAAAACATGGAAATTATTTGAAATTAAATTATCTTAGAATAGACAACCAAAAAAAACATCGGGATTAAAATCCATAACCGAACGACGCCTATAAAATATGTAAGACGTCATACGCGAAAATCGCAAAAAAAGGAACAAAAAAAACTCTTTGGCTGAGTCAATGAAGAATTAAAGAAACGTAACTCGAACCAAAAAAAAGAAAAAGTTGAAGCTAGATAGAAAATTGTAGGATCATTTTAAAATATCTTTAATATGATAATTACCAACATGAGCCGAATAAAAATCCTCCAACTCATATACTTGAGGAGAAATTATCCTTCGGACACGTGTCTTAGTGAAGCGAGGAGCCAACTTGTTAGTAAAGTAATCAATACCGGAAGAGCGCGAAAAATTACGTCTCCATACAATGTCTCCTACGTTGAGAGAAACGGAAATCCTATTTTTATTATATAATCTCGAATTGCGGAGAAAAGATAGGGACAAGTTATCGGCGACTTTTGCGTAAATATCATCTAAAGATCTTAGATTCGAAGCATGCGAGGCCCGACTCTCTGCTATATCACCGCATCGAGTCTGACTTTGTACATGTGACGTATCGATAATGAGATCTCTCCCGAACATAAGGAAATTCGGCGAAAAAGAAGTCGCGAGATTAATACAAGAGTTTAGATAGAGTTTAACTTTCGGTAACATGCGAGCCCACTGTCGGTGGTTGTCGCCAACTAACATGCTTAAACATGTAACAACGCTCTGATTATATCGTTCGACAGTATTGGCTTGAGGAGAGTAATATGGGGTAAAGAAGGGTTGGCAATTAAATTTAGTCAAAAAATCGTCAAAACGGGAACTTCTGAAAACGGTTGCGTTATCGCACAGAATTGAATGGGGAATTCCGAAATTCAAAAAAATTTGATTCTCCAAAAGGTCGCAAATAGATTTAGCGTCCACCTTTTTTAGGCAAAATAGCCAGACGTATTTGGAAAAAACGTCTACAACAGATAGTATATATTTATATCCGTGATAAGCCATGGGGAGAGGTCCGATAAGATCGATTGACAGCGTTTGAAGAGGAGCCGAAACTAATTTGGGATAGAACATTTGACCACGCGGCTGGGTATTAGAAATCTTAAAGGCTTTACAAACGTCACATTCGTTTAAAATTCGAGTGACGTCGCGATACATATTGGGCCAGTAATATTTTTTTTTTATCTGGAGATACGTTTTCATTACGCCAGGATGTATTTGTGGAAAAACATTGTGTGCTTCCCACACGGCGTCGCGTATTTTTTCGCGAGGTAAAACCACACGCCACGATTCTCTGGTCAAAGGATCTAGAAGCGGGGCATGACGGAGTAAGACCCCTTCACGGATACAATATGCCGGAAACATTTGAGGGTGGTCGCGTGCGCCCATGAACATTTTTTTGAACCAATCATCAGAAGTAGAATCAAGACCACGATCATACGTAATGGGAGCGACGAAAGCTCTCGAGAGGGCATCCGGCACGACATGTTGGACACCTTTTCGGTGAACTATTTCAAAGTTGAATTGAGAGATGATTGTAGACCAACGTGCCAAACGACCTGACGGGTTATCTAACGTCATCAACCACTTAAGAGCGATGTGATCGGTGACGATAGTAAATTGCGTACCATCAAGATAGCCCCGAAAGTGTTTGATGGATTCTAGAACAGAAAGTAACTCCCTTTCGGTAGTGCTATAATTTCGTTCGGCTTTGGAAAAGAGTTTGGAAAAATACGCGATAGGGTGCTCCTTGTCATCAGTAACTTGGGAAAGAACAGAACCAAGTCCAACGGATGAAGCATCGCAATGAAGAATAAACGGTTTCGTGAAGTCCGGACAAGCCATAACCGGGGTGTTAATTAGAGCATTCTTTAACTCGTGGAAAGCATGATCAGCTGCTTCGTTCCAATCAATAGAATCTCGTCCCTTTTTTTTACCTAATAAAATAGTTAAAGGAGCGATAATCGAAGAAAAATTATCGACAAATCTCCGATAATAAGAGCAGAGACCAATAAAGCCACGTAGAGCTTTTGCAGTGGTAGGGGTAGGGAATTCTTTAATAGAATCCAACTTAGCGGGATCGGTGTTCAGACCATCCTTATTCAAAACATAACCGAGATATTTAAGTTCGGCTTTACAAAATTCGCACTTTTTGAGGTTAAGGGAAAGTCCGGCTTCCTTAAGGCGGTCCTTAACCTTTTTCAACAGCTGTAAATGACTATCAAAATCACGGGAGACGAGGACCAGATCGTCGACATACCCGAAAATACAATCGTCAGTATCTTTTGTGTACTCATAATTGACAATCATATCTGTTAGGCGTTGCATTTCTGACGCGGCGTTTGTCAAACCAAACGGCATCCTGACAAATTCGAAAAGGCCACGTTGGGGGACTATAAATGCGGTTTTTTCACAGCTTTCTTTATCGGCTAAAGGGATCTGCCAAAAAGCATTACGAAAATCAAGAGAAGTGATGTAGCGAGCACCACGAAGATTATCCAAAATGTCCTGAATACGAGGTAGAGGATAGGAATCTCTAACAGTAACATTGTTGAGCTTGCGACTATCGACACAGAAACGAACAGATCCGTCTTTTTTTGTAACCATAACGACGGGACTCGCCCAAGGCGATCGAGATGGTCGAATAACCCCAGCGTCCAACATTTTGTCTATCTCTTCGTTGAGAATCTTAAGCTTAACCGGAGAGAGGGGATAGTAACGTTGTCGGATAGGTGGACCGACGGTATTTATTTTATGGGATAACCAACTGGTTCTTCCTAAACCTATTTTGTCGGAAGAGATATCTTCGAATTGGTTAATAACTTCTTGTAACCTTACTTCTTGTTCAGAAGAAAGGAAAGAACGCGGTTGGACTTGTCGAACCTCACCGACAAGAACATTCTCCGGATGAGAAACCTTGGACATTAAAAGATTTCCTTTAATATTTTTATTAAAAGCCTGACTAAAAACTACGGTCAGGCCGAACTTGTTCCAAAAATCGATGCCGAGAATAACAGGAGAAACAATACGGTCGGCAACAAGATAATCATGCAAAAAGGAAACTCCGTTAAAAGTGGTTAAAAGAGAAACCGTACCGGAAATAACCATAGGTGATCCATCTGCGGAATAAACAGAGGGAAGAAAACCGGGACTAGCACGAATGCCCAGGCTTTTATCAAGGAACTCGCGGGAAAGGAGCGACAATTGCGCACCAGTGTCAAGAAGCGCCTCGCAAGATTGATTAGACAGGGAAATTTCAACGAAAAGACGGTTATCGGATGAATCTGTCAAACGCACCGGAGAAATTTCAATTTGAGAACTCCTCCGGTGATCAACTAGTTTTTTGGAGTTTGACTGCAAGAAGGACAATCACGGGTCAAAAAGCCTGGCTTCTTACATCTAAAACATATCTTGCCCGGAACGTTAGGGCATAGACGATAGGGATGGCCGTGTCCATCGCACTTAGGACAAACCACAGGGGTTGTTGAAACTGACGCGATACTGGCACGAGGAGCAAACGAAGGATTGTCGCTTGACAGAGCCTTCTGGGCCGAGTGGTCGTAGGTTTCGAAATTAGTCGCGATTTCGACTAAGGTTTTTAAATCCGAAATACGATTCGTTGACAGACACAACGCGTAACGCGGATGTAGATTAAACTTGATGATCGGCAAGAGTGCTCGATCTGAGATCGGGATCGAAAGCTTGGAATTCAGAGCTTTTATTTCAATTATGAATTCGCGAATGGGCTGATTCGCCTTTTGTTTTTTGTTGCGAATCTCACGTTCAGTGGTATCGTCAAAATCGACAGATCCGAAAGTATCAATAAATAGTGATTTAATTTCCGGAAGTGTGAGTTTATCATTCCTGACAGATCTGTAGAACATTAACGCGTGACCCGTTAAAAGCTCATGGAAGCGACGGACTACGTACTCGTCTTGCACTTCATATGCTGTCATGCACTCTTCTAAGCTGACAAAAAAATCGCGAACACACGAATGACCGTCAAAAGATAAGTTCCATTTCGATAAGGCGGGATTCTTATTGAGACGGCATGCATGAGTAGCGGAAGGCGAGTTGTGTAAAGTATGACACGAAGCGGATGGCTGTTGGGTGGTGAGTTCCATTTGTGATGGTGGTTGGCTCTGATTGGTGATTACGCTCCGTCTAGGGAGAGGCCTAGGTGTTTCCGTGACGTTCTCTTGTTGGTGGGACGCTCCAGCGTAGAGTACGCGCCGGACTGTAGAACATTGCAGAATGGGTGATGGGTCTTCAGCGGGGTCACCCATCGAAATCAAATCATCGTCGTGAGGATTCATGATTTAACAAAAAGGCAGAATTTATCAAGAATAGTGAAAACCGGAAAACGCAATAATATTTGCAAAATAAGGTTTTGCTATTCAATTGACCTCAATACGGCGAAAATAGTTTGTTAAAAAATGTAAACCAGAAAGTTCAAAATAATAGACAAATATTCAAATGTCGACTTTGACAGTTGACAAATCTGAAAATGTAAACAAAGATTTCAGCAATTGCAAAACCTTTTCAAGAAAAATTTCAACGTTTGTTCTGTAAAAACAAAAAGATTAATTCGAGGATTTGCGACAAAATTTCTTGCAAGGAAGAGACAATCTCAATATTATTGTGAAAATTTTGCAACGAAATGAGATTGCCTATATTGGATTAGGGATCAACAGGAAACGAATAAAGTGACCATCCGGATCTACTGGTATCAACAATTATGCTAGAAACACAATAAATATGTTTAACTAGTAACTACCACATTTATGGATAAATTACAATAAATTTATTTGACTTGAAAACTCAGTGTAATTTATTTACTAGAACAGGTAACAATTATTAATGATAGATATGGAAAGTAATAGGCTACTAAATATTGAAATGCACTTACCTGCAGGTCCTACCTAACTATACATAAGGAAATTAGGTTAGGGATAGGATAATATACACACACAAATAAAACAGGTAATACACAAAAAGTGTGTAAATACTTTATTCCTTTATTAAAATTTGCAAAACATAGATTTCACAAATTAAGGGTACTCATAAAGACAAAAAATATTCTTCGTGGAAAAATTTGGTTCCTTTCGACAGCTTGGTATTGGGGTTCCTTAGAAGAGAAAACGCTGCCTGAAAACAAACAAAATTTAGTAGGTTGGAAAATTAGTCTACGAAAGCGTAGACACCACCGTCGAATTGAGAAAAAAACGTTAAAGTACAGCAAGTAATATTCAGAAAACCGTACTTACCTTTTGTTCGGGCGCCATATTTGTAGCGTTATTTTAAAAAAAAAAAATTATTATTTTCCGCCACTACATACTAACGAACGTAATTTCGAATTAAATTTGGACTGCCACCAGGCAAGCCTGGTGACAGCCAAAAAAAGAGGTAAACCTGGATGAATAAGCCGTATAATTTAAATAACAAAACACAAAAATAACAAAACCGAAGTAAGAAAAATATGGTACAAAAGAACAATAATATCAGAGGAGTATCGGTATAAAGGAAATTCTTAGATCAAAAAAAATTATTATGTCAAATTCCACTTATTTAGGATTTTAATTTCCTTTTAGCTTGAACGACGCATTTATTCATAAAATAATGGATTTTAAATTTGGTTGTCGACACTAGTTTATAGGATCCTTTAAACTAAGATTTCACGGAAGTTTTGATAACTCTTGATCCGAAAGAAAAACGTAATAATAAGGTGTTACGAGCAATCGTTATCTAGCTTTACACTAAGGAATAAAAATAATCGATGCTGAATATTAAGCTACAGATATTAAAAACCTGGTAAGGGTCTCTTCGTGACTTTGGGAGTTTCCGGTGTTCCCGGGAGCAGTCGATGAAGCTTGGCGATTTCAATTTTAGTATCGGAAGCTTTAGCTCACCAGGGACGTGGTCCTTACATCAGGCCTCAATAGGTACAACCGTACGAGATGGCGGATGGGATAATCAGACTGGGGAGACCCAGAAACCCTTTAAAAAATAATCCCGAAGGGTCGCTGTAAAGAAATAAAACAACGGCGTCAAGACATGCTTATGAAACGAGGGAAAGGAAGTTAACGTATTGGAAACGGGACAAAAAGGATTTTTAGAGAATGAAACCAAAATTACACAAAACTTACCGGGAAATGCAGGAAAACTGGCTTACACAATGCTCAGGGCAATTGCGCTCTGTTTCTATATTTTAAATATTAAATTTGTTATTTTGCAAAAGTGATTTCTTTCCTCTGTCACGATCTTCTCTGATATGAGAAAAATAACAAAAAAATCTGACAAGAATATTCTAACTATTTGAATTCGAAAATTCAGAAAAGCAGCCAACGATAAAGAAAGACTAAAAATATATAAAAAGGTTGAATACTTGTAGCGAATGCTACAATACATAGGCGTAGCAAGGGGGGGGGGGGGGCAGTTATATAATATATATAAATATTAAATAAAACCAAAATACATCAGCAATATACGTAAAACAAAAGCCTTCGAAACTTGTGAAATTCATTAATCTAGATTTAATTAATAGTAAACCATAGATCGCAATAATCTATTTTACTTACGGATTACCTAACTACTTTCCGATTAATGTTTTTAATAATACCTACACCACCTTCCTTTGCATGTCTAACATGCATAAATAAAAACGAAAAGTTTTGTATTCGTTGTTCTTAACATATATCTGTTAGTGGTCGGTCGGCTGGGTTATTGTCCCTTGTATGAGATATTTTGACATGAAAAAAGCCCCACATTTTTCGTGACTGTACACAACCTGCCAAGTTTCGCCAAAGTCTGCCGGCTTTTCAGCAGTAACTTTTTTGTCCTTCTCACAGTAACTGGTACTCGATGATATATAGTTACCCACAATAAACCTTTGGTCTAGTAGCTTGTCCTGCTGGTGTCCGTACATAACTCAAGATGGTGGCTATTCTGGCATTATGCACATGCGATATGATTTTCATACGACCTCGGTTTGGGAGGTAAAGGTGGGAGATTAAAGACCGTTGAGAATACGTAACATAGACTAGAAACTTTCCATGGATGTGGAAGAAGCGAAGGAAGTGTGTCAGGATCATAGCAGATTGAAATCTGTAGTCTCTGCCTACCCTTATCGGAGACAGGCGTGAGTATATGTATGTAAACCTTCTAACCGTATGGTCCCATTCGACATTCAATTTGGTTAATGGATCATATTGCTACAATTCATTCATCAATTTATTTGAATTTTGAACGAACGATTTTTCTGTGTTATTAGTAGATTAATTTACGGCCACACTTTATAAAAAATAAATAAAATGAAAATCTTTTATTTTAGAGACAAACTCCATATTGTGTTAGTAACATATGCGATACTTATTTCCTATGTTAGTAACAGGTAATTTAAAACAAAAGAAATAATTAAAATAGAAGACAATAAAGAGACGCTAAGGAAAGGGGTTCAGAATCCCTGCCCTTTATGGACACTAGTCCAGTGCTTCATAAAAGCACAGTCCGCATCCAGTCTGGCCGCTATCACCTTTAGAAGACAGTTGGAGCTACTCCGCACTCGATGCATCAGGGACGCGGTTCGAAGCCTAACGATAGTAGAGAAGCTATCGACTCCAACCTCTGCCAGCATCCCTGATGCACCGCAGTACCGTCATCTTACTTTATAAAGTAAGAACTATCTTGGGTGTCGTCCATTAATCACGTGAGGCTCGAAAGGGGGGGAGGGGATTCGGAAAAAATCACCAAATATCACTAGGGGGGAGGGGAGGGGTAGTGAGATATCACGTGTATTTATTTTTTCTTTGAACGCTCAACTTCTAAACTGAAAAACTGTGCGTGACCTTGACTCGCCGTTGCTAAGCAATTAAAGATATATTTAAAGATATAATTTAATTTAAAGATAATATTCTAAATTTTTAATATACTTTGTACCAAAAAATACACTTGATTTTGGGTAGGGGGGGGAGGGGTAGTCTAAAACCTCCCCACGTATCACCATGGGGGTGGGAGGGGGTTTAAAAGTTGCTAAAAAACATCACTTGGTTAATGGACGGCCCCTTGTTCCATTTATATGGAACTATGGTTCCATTTATATGGTTTGAAAAATGACAGTGAAACTTCCGGAACACGGAACCCTCAACAATTACTTGCTCTTCGTTAGCTAATGCTGTTTTATTTCCTCATACTAACAGTGAAGCAAATATTTATAATCTGAAAGATATACCTTATAGGAAAAAGTGTACCGATCTGAGTAAATCATGTTAAATAAATATTAAAAATTATGTAAATATACTGGGTGTTAAGATTGCGGAAGCTGGAAACTGGCGATAGTCTTGTCCATACAAAAAACTTTTACTATGGAACCAAAACTCGAATCGCGAAAAAAAAATCTGCTATTCCATAGAACAGTTACAGGCTACCCGATCAAAATATTAAAACAACTGATTTTTTTTTCTCCATTTCTCAGTTTTCTTTCACGAAATGTTGTTAGTATGGACAGTACTATTGCCAGTTTTCGGCTTTCACAATTTCATCTTACTACCCTGTATATATTTTATATATCGTCACGACATGATTCCGCGAGGATATGTCAGAGATGTTCCCGAGTGTCAACTGAGAAATGCAAGTCGCAGTCTACACATGGTACACCCGCGTTTCACTGACGATTATTACTATTAAAAAATTATATGCTTTTAAAACTTTGACGTAGATAGCGCAAGCTCACTAGCTGTAAAATACGTCAATATATATATTTTTTGTATAAGATATATTACAAATTTTTAAATAAGGCAAAAAAGAACTTATCCCTGGAAATTCTTCTATACGATAAAACACGATTTCGATATCATCTTTATATGATTATGTAGTATAAATGAATATTGAGACATTTTTGCATCATAAAATCATATTGCATATGCAATCTATCATTGCATAAAATTAAAATGAACCACACTGATTATGTCATATCAGATTTATGTAAAGATTTAATAACAATGTAGCTGGTGCGAGTAAAATAATAATATACTCTTCTATATTTATATTATTCATCACATTGTCTGTCTGTCCCTATGTATGCTTAGATCTTTAAAACTAAGCAACAGAAAATAATGTAGTTTTTTTTAATAGATAGAGTAATTCAAGAGGAAGGTTTGTATGTATAATACAAGCATAATATATTAGAGAAACACTGACAATTTTAGAGGTTTCTATTGTGATGCCGTAAATAAACACATTTTTTTGCGCTTACATTGCAAACGCTGGCTGAACCCTAAGAGATAGATCAAAATAATGTACTACAGTATTGTATACTTTAAAAATGTCTACAAAAACGTTTGCGATGGTACATGTATATCTCTTAAGGATAACCTACAATTTTTATCCTTGACTTTTTATTACGAAGCGATTTTAAGCAATACAGCATTAATCCTTATTTAAAATACATTGTGCATTATACAAGGTGTAACCATATTTGAAGAGCTTATTCAGTCAATGGTATAGAACAACTTTTACTATGGAGCCAACCCTGAAATCTCAAAAAAAAAAATCTGCCCTTCCATACATTTCAGCCGAGCGGCATTGCATTTTTCAATGAGTCTTTTTTTAATTTTTTTCGAGGTACAGGTTTTTTTCCATAGTAAAGTTGTTCTATACCATTGACTGAATAAGCTCTTCAAATATGGTTACACCTTTCTGTTACACGTTGTATAAAGACATTCTGTAGTAAATTTAGTATCAGCATTACGCCCGTGCGAAGCCGGGGAGGGTCGCTAGTAGGTAATAAATAAAAATTTCAAAATATGTCGTGTTATTTCATGTTGAAGAAATTGCTAGAGAAAACTTTAAACTTCATGATTCAGAAAATAACATCAACATATTTCGTCTTCTTGCGTACCATTTCAATACAATACAATACAATATAGCTTTATTGTCACACCACAAAAGAGAAGAATACAATCAATTGAACTTAAAAATACGAGTACAAAGGTAAGTACAAATAGGCGGTCTTATCGCTTAAAGCGATATCTTCCAGACAACCTTTAGGTGGAAGAAATTGTACGATAGGATTGCTGAAAATGCGGTGTACATGTAGAATAAGGTATATAAAATAGTAGCAAAGTTATATAAATTATATTTATAATTATATGTATAATTATCTGTATAATTATACATATAAGTTCAATTGATTGTATTCTTCTCTTTTGTGGTGTGACAATAAAGCTATATTGTATTGTATTGTACCAACATATTATGTATTCAAATCAGTTAACTTCAAAAATTATAGAAAAGAATTTTGTCACAGGTCAAGAACTCTGGTTTCTCGTTATAAGAAATGAACAGAATAAGCCAAACCACAGAGTGTTATGTTATGTATGATATAAAGTTACGATTCCTTCACACGCAAAGGGTTCAGTTTTTCAAAAAATCATTATAAATTGTTTTGGTTGAGAGAACTACTTTTTTATTTATTATGAATCAAAAATTTAACACTAATAAGATAATATAATATAATATACAGGGTGCTTGGAAATTCGACCTATTCCTTGAAAGGGGTTGTACTAGAGGTGATTTAGAACAAATAATGCCTATCAACTAGGGGTCGAAAATGAGTGGTCTCCGAGTTACGAAGGTTTTTATGTTATTTTTCAAACTTTCAAATTAATAATTAAAAAATAACTATTCCTCTCTCAGCACTTCTTTATTATATTTCTGATCAATGATAGATGAGTGATCATTTAAAAAAAATAAGATGCCCTGAATTCCCATAATCTCAGAAATAAAAGGTCTTAAGTGGAAAGAAAACCTTTTTTATTTTGTAATTTTTGATATATCGACGTGTTTAACTTGAAAAAAAATTATCATTTTCGACCCCTAGTTGATAGGCATTATTTGTTCTAAATCACCTCTAGTACAACCCCTTTCAAGGAATAGGTCGAATTTCCAAGCCTCCTGTATAAAATAACAATCGCCTCTTCAGAAAGTGTCATTAGTTGAAATAATGTAAGTACTTATTTACCGTCTATGATATTTTTATTAACTAACTTAAAAAGTTGACCGAATTTCTCACCTCAATAAAGTTTAAAGTTCAAGGGTTTTCTTTTTGTAACGGAACCCTGTTACGGCAGATTGCAATCGTTTAACTAACGGGAACTATACGTGCCATCGTCTTTATGTGCACAATGGCGATTGTGTATTCTGAGCACAGATTACGCACGAGTAACGCTCATAAATTGTGGTTTCTTATATCGCTTCGTGGTTTTTCTAAAGAAAAAATAAATGTAGGGCTAAACTTGATTTTGGCCAAGAGAACTTTATACAACTATTTCGCAATAAATCCGTCCCCAGGGCGGATTATCGCCAGAGTGAATAATAAATCCGCCCGTCGGACAGACTTTACTACTTACTCTTTAGGCTTCAAAGTACTGGAGTCTGGAGCTCGGGCCCGCAGAAGCTTCTATAGGACGGTGACTTCAGATTACTATAATCGACCGAAGTGTTTGAATCTTCCGATGGCTGACCGGCACGTTAAGAGTTGCCTTATCGATGGCAACCCGCATGTTTAGGGAGCTGAAGATCGATGCTCTATCAATCCTCTACCCCTTGGTACCAAAATCCCAAGACTTGATAATTATTCTGGTGGTATTGAGCGATCCTCGCGCGTGCTCGCCACAATGATCTTGTGCCGGTCGGTCCCCTCCAACACAAATACCAACACTTCAGGATTGTCAAAACAATCTTATGACACAGAACCTTGCAACGGTTTAAATTCAAATTCAAATAGTTTATTTTGTAACGTAGGTATACATAATACTATACATAGTACACTTTTTACAAGTCAAATTTAATCTTATAAAAATATCACGTATGTAATAAAATAATAAATGTACATGAACTAAATTAAAGGTATATTTAATTTATAAGGTGAAATCTAATTAACCGCCCGAACCCATACCGGAGACCCGGCCAGCGACCAGGAACAAGGTTCAATGATCACCAACCGAGCCCCCAGCACGAATCCAGGCAGCCACCCAAGTCCCAGCCTATATACTACATAGTAATAGGTTACATATATAAATACATGCCTACCTCTGCCCATTCGATTAGTCTCGGGACTAAATAATTGTTTAACCCAGCGTTCCGTAACCTATTATGTCCACGGACCCCTTAGGAAATCAAGCACAATTTTAAGGACCCGTTTAATAATAAAATAAACTTTTAACAAAAAAATAGCAACCGACTTCAATAGTAACAGCAGTCATTCACTAAAAAGTTAATAATAATTCTATAAAGACCGATGGTACCGAAGCAACACTTTTGCCGACTTCTTTCTTCCTGAAACTATATGTTATCTAGAAGTCGGCGTTCTTATATTGGTATTTATGTTGCTGTATCGTAGGAAATACGCCGACTTCTAGATAACATATTGTTTCAGGAAGAAAGAAGTCAGCAAAAGTGTTGCTTCGGTACCATCGGTCTTTATAGAATTATTATTAACTTTTTAGTGAATGACTGCTGTTACTATTGAAGTCGGTTGCTATTTTTTTGTTAAAAGTTTATTTTATTTCACATTTTTTAGTGTTGCTGGGTTAAATTGTTGGGTATGGGTAGTTCTTGCAAACGTGGTGTTAATATGAAACGAAGTTCAAGTCAGTATAAGTAGCTATGTTTGAGTAGCTTCCTGCTATCAGCACCCTAACACAACATGATTACCGCAATCTCGAGTTATGTGCTGTCATTCGTTGAAGAGTTCTACGGTGATGAAGCCAAGATCGAAGGTCAGGTGGGTATACTGGCAATTTTCAAGCAATGCCCTGCAATGAGCACCCTAACACAAATTGATTACCGCAATCCAAAGTTATGTGCTGTCATCCGTTGAGGAGTTCTATGGTGATGAAGCCAGGATCGAAGGTCAGGAGGGTATTCTGATAATCTCCAAGTAATACTCTTGAGTTAGCACCCTAAAGCAGTGATTGCCGCAATCTCGAGTTATGTGCTCTGATCCGTTGAGGAGTTCTATGGTGAAAATGGTGATGAAGCCAGGATCGAAGGTCAGGTGGAAGAATGTCAATTTTCAAGTAATACCTTGTAATCAGCACTCAGGTACAAAGCGATTACCTCAATTTCGAGAGGTATGCTGTCATTTTCTGAGGAGTTCCACTGCCTATCTCTGAAGACCTTCATCAGATCATGACCAAACCCAAAATGGGACCTACCTGGAAGTACACTCTTTCAAACAAAAAAAGAATTGTTCAAATCGGTTCAGAAATGACGGAGTTATGGAGTAACAACGCCAAAAAAAAAAAAAAAAAAAAAAAAACATACAGTCGAATTGAGAACCGCCTCCTTTTTGAAGTCGGTTAAAAAAGCAGCATTAAATTTCGGACCATTTATTTTAGTTCTACAAATTACAAAAAATATATACTTTTTCATATAAAATACGTTAATGAAAAGGTTGGTGCTGCTTTTTTAACCGACTTCAAAAAGGAGGCGGTTCTCAATTCGACTGTATGTTTTTTAACCGACTTCAAAAAGGAGGCGGTTCTCAATTCGACTGTATGTTTTTTTTTTTTTTTTTTTTTTTGGCGTTGTTACTCCATAACTCCGTCATTTCTGAACCGATTTGAACAATTCTTTTTTTGTTTGAAAGAGTGTACTTCCAGGTAGGTCCCATTTTGGGTTTGGTCATGATCTGATGAAGGTCTTCAGAGATAGGCAGTGGAACTCCTCAGAAAATGATAGCATACCTCTCGAAATTGAGGTAATCGCTTTGTACCTGGGTGCTGATTACAAGGTATTACTTGAAAATCATCATTCTTCCACCTGACCTTCGATCCTGGCTTCATCACCATATTCACCATAGAACTCCTCAACGGATCAGAGCACATAACTCGAGATTGCGGCAATCACTGCGTTAGGGTGCTAATTCAAGGGTATTACTTGGAGATTACCAGAATACCCACCTGACCTTCGATCCTGGCTTCATCACCATAGAACTCCTCAACGGATGACAGCACATAACTTTGGATTGCGGCAATCAGTTTGTGTTATGGTGCTCATTGCAGGGCATTGCTTGAAAATTGCCAGTGTACCCACCTGACCTTCAATCTTGGCTTCATCACCATAGAACCCTTTAACGAAGGGCAGCACATAACTCGAGATTGATAGCAGGAAGCTATTCAAACATAGCTACTTATACTCACTTGAACTTCGTTTCATATTAAAACCACGTTTGCAAGAACTACCCATATTTCACAATTTAACCCAGCAACACTAAAAAATGTGAAATAAAATAAACTTTTAACAAAAAAATAGCAACCGACTTCAATAGTAACAGCAGTCATTCACTAAAAAGTTAATAATAATTCTATAAAGACTGATGGTACCGAAGCAACACTTTTGCCGACTTATTTCTTCCTGAAACATTATGTTATCTAGAAGTCGGCGTATTTCCTACGATATAGCAACATAAAAACCAATATAAGAACGCCGACTTCTAGATAACATAACGTTTCAGGAAGAAAGAAGTCGGCAAAAGTGTTGCTTCGGTACCATCAGTCTTTATAGAATTATTATTAACTTTTTAGTGAATGACTGCTGTTACTATTGAAGTCGGTTGCTATTTTTTTGTTAAAAGTTTATTTTTGCAACTAAATTAGTGATATTTGGATTTATATTACTACTGAGTTGTTGTCTCAAATCGGATTCCGATTTTAATCTATTTCTGTATTTGTTTTTATTATACACAAGAGCAGAGAATGCCTTTTCACAGAGGTATGTCGTTGAGAAAAGCAGTAAATGTTTCAGTCCATAGATTAGGCCGCGGACCCCCATACATATGCTCGGGGACCCCCAGGGGTCCGCGAACCACAGTTTAAGAAACGCTGGTTTAACCAATGGTCCACATAACCACGTAACAAATAACGTTAGAATATAATAATTTCCCTGTTTCTAAAACACGAGTCCTTCACGGTAATGGACGCGTCTCAAGTAGTGAAATATCACTATATTTTTATAGTAACTGATAGCAAAGCACAAAATAATTTGAATTTTTTAAAATTTCCTGTTATTATCGAAGTTAGCGATAGCGCTATTCATCACTTTTAGTATGAAATTGTGTCAGATGACGTCACGAGACATGACGTTAAGCTCACTTTGATTGCTAATAACTTCGTAATTTTTTTAGCTTTTTAAACGAAATTGATTTTCATAAAAAGCATTAATGTAGGACACGGGCTCATTATAACCTCCACGTTTTACAAATCATTATCGCTGAATACTTAACGCTCGTACACCCTCTTTTCGCCGAAGATTTTTACGTCGCAACGTGATAGGAGGTGAGCCTTATCGTTGCACTTCGGGACTAAATAAACGCTTTTTATGACATGTTCAATGATGCATAAAAAGTACTTATAATAATGTGACAAGCGGGTATTATAAGTATTTATATAGGGATTAGTATGTATAAAGGGAGATAATACATTCTTCTCACGGACTGCGCACGCGTCTCATAAATAACTGTCAAGTACCTAGTTGACGTTGACACGATGACACGTGATGATGAATCATCGGGTCAATGGTTTCCATTAAATAGCGAAGAATTTTGGCGAGATTGTACAACCTAAACCAAGATTGCAAGCTCATCCAAAATCGTCACTAAATGAAGGCACTAAGAGTTCAATCATGTAGTCTTCGATTGCTCGATTAGTCTGATCATGAAGTGAAGGACCCGGAAGGATATGACGTCACTAGCCATGGCGGATGAGTTGTTACTTTCGCTGTCTAGCTTATAAGGCTTGCGGCTTGCGAGCATAAATTATGAATTTGTATGATTATTGCACCTCTTTAGTGATGATATGAGTTTGTTTACCTCTAACCTAGTTTCAATATTTATCGTGAAGCGGCGGCGGTAGCTCAGGGGTAGAAAGCTAGCCTCTCAATATTGAGACCCTACCGATTCCAATCGGGCATGCACCAATGAGTTTTTTGGAATTAGGGTGCATAGTATTTGTATTACCGGATACGTAACGGTAAAGGAAAACATTGTGAGGAAAACTGCATGCAGGGCCGGATTTAGGGGAGGGCAACCGGGGCTACAGCCCCGGGGCCTCCATTAGAGAGGGGCCCCCACAATAGTGGGTCCGATTTTAGTGGACTGCATGCGAAGTGTCAAAATGGCGAACTATGGCGTGACAAGTATAAAAATTTGGAAAGCTTGTTATTCAACAAGTTTTATTACACAATTGCCAAAAAACTAGAATTATAACAATAAGATAATGTTATTGTGGGTATTCTTAGTTTGTTATAGTAGTATATATGATCCCTTATGAAAACAGCGGATATAATGATCGATCTTGAATCAAAGAAGGTGCATCTACTTCGTTGTTGCCCTTAATAATTTTAATGTTCTTAGTTGCTACAATAGATTAAAAATACAAAAAGGTGGCTCCATGATTCTTGTAAAAAATAGTATAAAAGCAAAGGAAAGAAAAGACATTGTAAAACTTTCTGTAGAACATCAACTAGAATTAGCTTGCATAGAAATGAGTACATATATTATTCTCTGTGTTTACCGACCCTCAGGACAAGATTACAACATTTTTGAAAAAGCAATGGAAGAGGTTTTAAAATTATTATTTGATACAAAGAAAAAAGTTATAATATGTGGAGATTTTAACGTAGATTTACTAGAAAAATCGATTATGCGCTCAAAATTATTACATTTATTCAAATCATTTAATTTGTCTAATGTGTTCTTAGAACCTACTCGAATTACTCGGGATACTGCGTCATGCCTCGACAATATATTCTGTGATTGTGAGTATTCAGACAATAAAGTAATCAACCGCTTGCAGTCCGATCACAGTGGCCAAACTATAACCATTAAACAAAGCGTAAAACAACTGCCCAAAGAAGTCTTTTGCAGACCTATTACAACTCTCAAAGTAGATTGTTTCAAAGCAAATCTAGAAGTTAAATTAGCACATTTTAATCTTCTCCAAGACGATCCAAACGCTCTCTTTACAGACCTTTTCAACATAGTCTCTAAAGAGTTCGAAAATACGTTTAAGATGCAAAAACTTTCTAACAAAAGTAAAATCACCTTCAGTGACTGGGCGACACCAGGTATTTATAAAAGCAGAAATCATTTATACGAATTATACGACATAAAGTCCTACAATAATAATGTTAAATTTACTGAATTCGTGAAAAATTACTCACGCATCTTTAAATTGGTGTGTTTAAAAGCAAAAAGTATCTACTTGAATAAAAAACTTAAAAGGTCCGATAACAAAGTAAAAACAGTATGGAACATCATAAATACTGAAACTGGGAAAAGTAAGAAACGAGATAACGAACTTAAGTTAAGTATTAACAATGAAGTCGTTACAGGAGATAAAGAAGTTGCGAATGCCTTTGAACAATTCTTTACTGAAATTCCTTCCTTAACAACTAAAGATTTAAATTCAAGCCCTAGGCTTGCGCAGGATCTTTTAATAGATCACGTACCTCAGTGTCTTTCTGTATTTGCTTTTAAACATATTAATTCATTAACTGTAATTAAAGCATTTAAATCGCTTAACTTGAAAAAAACCGAGGACTTATGGGGCCTATCTGTGAAAGTTATAAGTTCTGTTATTGATTTAATAGCTCCTTATTTGGCATTAATTTTTAATAAATGTGTAGATGATGGTATCTTTCCTGACTTAATGAAGTTTAGTAAATTGATCCCCCTTTTTAAATCAGGCGACCACGGGGACCCTTCAAACTATAGACCTGTGTCAGTTTTACCGGTATTGAGTAAGGTTTTTGAAAAAATAGTTTTTAATCAATTGTTATTTCATTTTAATTTAAATAAGTTACTTCACTGTGAACAATATGGATTCACTAGAGGGATGTCAACCACAGATGCAGGAGTTGCTTTAGTTAAGCACATTTTTGATGCTTGGGAAGAAAAGCAAGATGCATTTGGTGTATTTTGTGACCTCTCGAAAGCCTTTGATTGCGTTAATCATGAAACACTCTTATGTAAATTGGATCACTACGGAGTGAGGGGCAAATCTTTGGCGTTATTGAAGTCATATCTTAGTGATCGTATTCAAAAGGTAGACATTAACGGGGTAAAATCAAGTGGAGCATTAGTTAAAATGGGTGTCCCGCAGGGTTCCATATTAGGGCCCTTGCTGTTTTTAATTTACATAAATGACCTTCCATATTTAGTTAAAGACTTAACGAAGATAGTATTATTCGCAGACGACACGTCACTTATTTTTAAAGTTAATAGACGTAAAGATATCCTTGACGGCGCGAATACAACTTTATCACTGGTGCTTGATTGGTTTACTGTAAATAATTTAGTTTTAAACGCAAAAAAGACAAAGTGTATAAAATTTACGTTACCAAATGTAATTCAAGTGGATGGTAATTTGCTTTTGCAGGGGTCCAAGCTGGAGTTAGTTAACGAAACAAAGTTTTTAGGCATTACGGTAGACTCTCGTCTTCAGTGGGGTCCCCACATAGAAGCCCTATGTGGTAGACTTAGTTCGGCCGCATACGCTGTTAGACGCATAAGACAAATTACTGATGTAGATACTGCTAGACTAGTCTATTTTAGTTACTTTCACAGCATTATGTCATACGGCATGCTGTTATGGGGTAGAGCCGCGGATACAGACGCAGTCTTTGTTTTGCAGAAGAGAGCAATTCGGGCTATTTATAATATGAAGCACCGGGATTCATTAAGACAAAAGTTCAAAGAAATTAATATATTAACGGTTCCTTGTGAATATATTTACCAAGTCCTTAGATATGTCAGAAAAAATGTTGAGTCTTTCCCAAGGCTTGGTAAGCAACATTGTAAGGAGACCAGAAATAAGCATAAACTGGCTTTTCCAAAAATCAGACTCGCTAAGGTGAGTACCTCTTTTGTAGGACATGGTATAAGATTTTACAATAAACTTCCAAAGGAGGTCCTTACTTTGTCAGAGAATAAGTTTAAACTGTATATTAAGCAGGGCCTATTGAAAAAGGCATATTATAAAATAAATGAATATTTGGATGATGGTGAAGCATGGTGTTACAGTGATAATGATACTCGTAGTAAGTTATAATTTAATTAAATAGTATAATTTCTTAACTTATGATTCCTCTAAGGTGTAAACATTAATTGATTATAGACTGTAAAAGGAAAAGGACTATATGAGACAGGTAGACAAAGATATATATGTTTTTCTTTTTTTCGTTAACCTGAATTCCTACTGTCTTGTATTTTCTTATCCCTTGGTTAAAGTAGATATAAGTCATATATTGTATAGTATAAGTTTTATGTTGAAAAAAAGACATGATCTTGCTAAGTTTCTTGCCCTTCTTCTTAGCAAGACTAATCGAATGGGCGGAGGTAGGCATGTATTTATATATGTAACCTATTAGTATGTAGTATATAGGATGGGATTTGGTCGGCCGCCTGGATTCGTGCTGGGGGCTCGGTTGGTGATCACTGAACCTTGTTCCTGGTCCCTGGCCGGGTCTCCGGTATGGGTTCGGGCGGCTGATTGGATTTTACCTTGTATAATATATATTTTACCTATCATTTTAATCGTAAATATATTGCTACATAAATTAAATAAACCTTTAATTTAGTTCATGTACATTTATTATTCTATTACATATATTTTCTTTATTAGATTAAATTTGACGTGTAAAAAGTGTATATATCTATACCTGCTTTGCAAAATAAACTATTTGAATTTGAATTTGAATTTGAATTTGGGCCTTCACATCCTATAATGCGGCTCTGCCTGTATGCTGCATGCCCTAAAAAGCGTATATTTGTGTCCGAAGAACGTCGATAGAGTTCACCAGCCGATCATTTTGGGACGGAATAAAATAATAATGTCTAAAAACAAACGTCTGAGATTACCTGTAAAGAAAGTTCAGAAGGAGTTTTAATTCTTTTAGTTGCTAAAGACACATTTATTCGCATTTTCAGGAGCTTACTTTGCGATTTGTTCCTTTCAAGCAAATTTAACGCAATTGCGTTTACAGATTAGGGAATGTAAGAGTATATCCGCTATTGTAATAGTAGTTTATGCTAAAAGAGCGAAAAGAAATAAATCACAAGGACAATTTAAAACACGAGCGTAGCGAGTGTTTTAAACGTAACCGAGTAATTTATTGCTCTTACGCCCGGGTATCATACTACGTTTTTCAATGCATAGTGTGAGGAAATAAAACAAAAATAATCTTGTGAACTTAAAATTATGATTGGCTCAAAAGGACTGTATCCAGAGCCATTAAACAGTGGAAAAAAAAGTATAACATTTATGGTACACAGGAAAGGCTGCAGGTTAGCCAACCATTGCAAAAAAAATAATAATAATAATAATAATAAAGCCCTAGGGCAAAATAATCGACTTTCTGTTCGGTTTTGATGCATAAAAAGTGGGCCTTTACTTTACGAGCACTTGCATTGAAATATATATTTTTCTTGTGTTTGAAATGTGATAATGATGAACTGATAATATACTCAGTCTATAGTGGAAGGGTATTATTGGAAATCTGTTTGCGCGAGCGACAGCCGTCCCCTCTTTGTTAACGACTACTAACTTTCAACAGTAGGGACTAACGGCTTTTTGTGCACTTGATAGAACTTATCTGTTTATCATTCATTGTTATATTTATATTCAGTCTTTATTGTTTTCCACAAAAAAAACCGTATAAGAATTTGTGTAATGTTTTCTTCATAACAAAGTCATGTCATAACAAGTGTGCTGGTTGGGATTGAAGCGGGAATTGAACCCGCTACCTCTAAATTAGTAAGCGGATATTCAAGGACTAAACCACAGAGGCAGCCATAGGACATAATAATTTAAGGGGCTCCACTTTGCTAACCATCAATTTTGCATAGGATTCAGTTCCGCGAACAAATAATGGTAAAAATGTGAAAAAAAATTGGCGTGTGTTTTGGCACAAGACAATTATTTATTACACTTTATAAATAAATATTCTTTCAATCTTCTTTTGAATATAATAGTTTTAAAACAGCAAGAATTTCACGAAAAAAGCGTTTTAGTTTCCATATTTCAAAACCGATTGAAACGAAACCAACACACGCAAATATTTACTAGAAAAAAAATGTCTTTATTACCTTACATAAATTAACGCGATTTCAAAATAACTGAAGTTTTGCGTGCGCGGCATCTGATTAGAGCAGAACAGACAGTTAAGGCGCTCTTATCCCAGAAGAGTGACTCTCTGTCTTTTTCTTTACGTGTAAGGAGTTAAGAAAATAACCACACTTTTGTACTTTTTCGTTGTTTTTATCGGTTTTCAAATTGTTTAAAAATAAGGGATATGTTTATTAAAACCCACTTACGTGGTCGACCTAGAAAATTTAAAGAGCAATATTACCAGATATGTTTCGTTAATAAAAGAGTGGAATTATGGAAATGGTATGATTTGAAAGGTCTTATTACATGCTGTGTTCGTGAATTATTTCTATCGAGCAAAGTTAATCTGATTGTGTAACACATGCGTGGAAGACCTAAATGAAGGTTCGAACTATATTGCGTTTATTTTTTTTTGGAAGTTTTAGACGATATTTGAAAGTTGTATTTGACTTTGAAATTACTGATTTTGGGATAAGGGCGCCTTAAAAAACAAAAGCGTTAGAGCAGCACTGAATAGTAGCATTGTGCAGCCCCTTAATAATAAAAAATGTGATGAACTCACTAAGATACTATGATGTTCCTCATCAGTATGTCTACAGGATGTAGAAAATTGTATGTATCTTGTAACACCATGTTTTATCTCCTTCCTATTTATTGTTCTCACCTTTAGGCATAATATTTATAAAGTAAATAATATAATTACTAAATTAATTGAATACTGTTCCAAGCTAGTGACCTTCCTCGATATTTTTATCATGTGCAACCTTGCATCATTGTTCTACCTTTTAATTTTTTTATCCATTATGTGTTTCAATGGCGTAATCAACAGATTCACTGTCATTGTGTTTGTTTGTTCGACCAACTGACATAGTACCGTTTCCGACTTCGCTTGTTTTTAAAGCTATTCCATTAACATAATAGAGTGTTTCAAAAGTGTTTTGTGCGTTTGTCTGTCCATTTGTTATACTTTCTATTATTTCAGGATATGGAATGTGTCAATGAGACCTAGTCAACTAGGTTGAATAGTCGTACAAGATCAAATGACAAAATATCTAACGGTAGTGAAATGTTTTGCAATTATCGCTTTTGTTTTTGTTTGTACCAATACTGAAGACTTGTGAATTTTGACAGATTAGTATTGCGAGGTATTTTGTTATTTGTTTTAGCATAATCTAAGCATACTTTCAAACGTAAATTGAAAAAGTATCTCCTTGACTTACAAAAATCCTCGCCTGCCTAAAACTGGAAACTAGATTGGCTTATTAAATAGAGCAATGTATATATACATTGCTCTATTTAATATTATTTATTTTTAGATCTCTTTAAATTTTATCTCACAAGGTGATAAAATTCTAAATTTAGATATTTTTTTATATATTTATTTATCTATTTACAAATTACAAATATTACTACCTACGTATGTTATATGGATATAATATTTATTTTGTTTAGTTATGCATGAATATGTAATATTATCAAAACATACAAAGGATACCCGCTCTGTTTTGTTTATTCGTGCGTTATCTACGCGGACCCGGACTGAAAATCAGCGCTATCGGTCTTACTTTGTTAGAATACAGCATAAGCTGAGTCCTTGGCTTTTTTGTCTACTGCGACACGTGACTTCTAGTTTAGTCACATTGATTTTCTTAGTTCTATTTTGTTAAATTTCTCGTTTCTCTCTCTTTTATAATGTGATTGTGTTGTGGCAGATAAATAAATAGCAGATATTCTATTCTATTCTATTCTAATCAGGGATCATTTACATAATATATTATTTTTCAATGCAAGTTCTCGTAAAGGCCCACTTTTTATGCATCAAAACCGAACTGAAGGTCGATTATTTTGCCCTAGGTTCCGGCACCGCGGTCACCAACCCGCCTGCCCAGCGTGTGTGAGTATGGGCAATTCTTCCAGGATGACCACGGAGTGGCAAAGTCCTGGAAAGGCTTATGTTCAGCAGTGGACGAACTAGGCTGATAGATGGATGGATGGTATTAGAACTGTGCAATATAAAAATGTACATCCATTATGGACCATGATCAAAGTTATATCGGTTCCGAAGGTAATTTAAAATTTGTATTCATTCATTCATATTGATGATCTATTTCGTAACAGACACGTTTAAGCTTTGTTTGGAGATTTTATGTTTATTAGAGATAATATTCTAGAGATCGCGTTATTTAAATATTTATTACATAGTAGCTTTTGCCAGCGGCTTCGCTCGCGTGAAATGTATTTCAATTATCGACAGTTTTCACCTTTGTGGTTATTTTATTAACACTCCTCATAGCCTTAAGGCAATACCAAAAAAATGGGGTTTTTTCGAATCCATTTACTCCAATATTACGTCACCTACGTATTTTATTTTTGGGTAAATGTTTATTAAGTATTTAATTTAGATTCTCACTGAAGGAAAACGCGGTTGGATTAAAGTTTCTCGATAGAATTTAATTCCGAAAAGACCTCTAAATTGTTTTATTTTTCCTGTAATTCTGAAATTCTAACTAATTTCATTGTGAAATTGCATTCAAAATGTGGATGTTATGTATTTGTAAAGTCTCCTTGAAACACTTTTTGACAAAATAGCTAAGTACATTTTATATTAATAAAAAACCGACTTATGCTACTTTTCCACAAATCCGTACCACTCGCACTGAGGGTTTTTTCGCACATGGAGTAACAGGGACGCTAAAACTTTTACGTATCGCCTTAAGTTGACTGAGGTACTACGATGATAATAAAGAAAAGCAGATCTAAATCCGTTAAATTGTACATACACACAAACAAAAAATTTATTTTTATTTCATTAATTTTTATTTATTAATTTTGTGAACATTATTATTGCGGCCTGTAGACTCGACTGAACTCAGTGCTGCATACAAAAACCTTCAAGTGTTTGTGACGTCATGTCTCAGCTCTATGATTCTTTATCATGTGTGCAGATTGGATGTACATATAGGTTTATAAGATCTTTGTTTTGTAGGGCTTTTACTAGCGATTGTCGACACTTGGTGAAACTTGCAAGACATCTTGAATTTAAAAGTACTTGTTCAGTAGTTTCACTTTATTTATGTTTTCTGGCAACCGGTTTCGGATTTTATACAATTTTCAAGGGAAGATGTTAATTTAAATACATTTTATTGAATTCATACTTGCGATTGTCGGCACTTGGTGAAACTTGGAAAGCATCTTTAATAAAACTCACTTGTACACTATTTCACACATTTAATTTATAATTATACACCCAACCGGTTTCGGATAATTAATTAATTTTCAAGGGTTTTATTTATTTATCTCTGAACTAATTTTTATCAATTTATCAGTACAAAAATAATATTGGATTTTACAGCACGTAGTTGCAGTAGTTCAGAGATAAATAAATAAAACCCTTGAAAATGAATTAATTATTCGAAACCGGTTGGGTGTATAATTATAAATTAAATGTGTGAAATAGTGTACAAGTGAGTTTTATTAAAGACATTTTATTGACTTTGACACAAGCTCTGAGCGATGTAAACGTAAACGTTTATATACTAAAAAATAAATAATAAATATTGTGTGGC
The DNA here is from genome assembly GCA_934047225.1 of Ypsolopha sequella. Classification (NCBI taxonomy): domain Eukaryota; kingdom Metazoa; phylum Arthropoda; class Insecta; order Lepidoptera; family Ypsolophidae; genus Ypsolopha; species Ypsolopha sequella. The sequence goes on from OW203985.1 coordinate 3,250,358, forward strand.
CCAAATAGTATTTTGTGCAACTGTGACATAATGTGAGACATTGGGACACGAGTGCTTATTTACGAAACGAACGAAGCACACAATAATTTATCTACGACCATCAAAAACAATTTCACGAAAAATGAGAAATATAACACTCGTCAAATACTTTCGTGATACTCGACATGATGGAATTAGTATTTTGATGCCTGAGACCAATCAGAAGTGGAAAGAATAAAGGGGCGTGGGTGGGGAGCTTTGTAGTTATAAAGTAACGTAGTTATAAAGTTGGGTTAAAATTTGGGCACCTATCCTCTTGGGGCATGTATCGTGGACTTAACCTATTCAACAAATAAAACCAAGATCCAACAGAGACGCTGTAAGAACGAAAGAAAAACATAATGAAAAAATAAAAATACATGTAATTAAGACTGTGTGTGTGTGTGTAAGATTAGGATGAAGCTATCCCATGCATTCAACGTCACCAAATTGGCCATAACTCAGCATGGTGTTGTGACGCAATAATACATACTTATACAAACTGTAGCGTTATTTTAAAAAAAAAAAATTATGTTTTTAGCCACTACATATTAACGAACGTAATTTCGACCTAAATTTGGACTGCCACCAGGCAAGCCTGGTGACAGCCAAAAAAAGAGGTAAATCTGGATAAATAAACCGTATAATTTATCTTTAAATACACGAAAAATAACAAAACCGAAGTAAGAAAAATATGGTACAAAACACAATAATATCAGAAGAGTATCGGTACAAAGGAACTTATTAGATCAAAAAATTATTATGCCTAATTCCACTTATTTAGGATTTTGATTTCCTTTTAGCTTGAACGACGCATTTATTCATAAAATAATGGATTTTAAATTTGGTTGTCGAAACTAGTTTATAGGATCCTTTAAACTAAGATTTCACGGAAGTTTTGATAACTCCTAATCCGAAAGAAAACGTAATATTAAGGTGTTACGAGCAATCGTTATCTAGCTTTACACTAAGGAATAAAAATAATTGGTGCTGAATATTAGGCTACGGATACTAAAAACCTGGTAAGGGTCTCTTCGTGACTTTGGGTGTTTCCGGTGTTCCCGAGAGCAGTCGATGAAGCTTGGCGATTTCTATTTTAATATCGGAAGCTTTAGCTCACCAGGGACGTGGTACTTACATCAGGCCTCAATAGGTACAACCGTACGAGATGGCGGATGGAATTCAAGTAGAAATGAATAATCAAACTGGGGAGAACCAGAACCCTTAGAAAATCCCGAAGGGTCGCTGTAAAGAAATAAAACAACAGCGTCAAGATATGCTTATGAAATGAGGGAAAGGAAATTAACGTGTTGGAAACGGGACAAAAAGGATTTTCAGAGAATGAAGCCAAAATTACACAAAACTTACCAGGAAATGCAGAAAAACTGGCTTACACAATGCTCAGAGCAAATGCGCTCTGTTTCAATTTTTCAAATACCAAATTTGTTATTTTGTAAAAGATTTATCCTTCCTCTGTCACGATCTTCTTTGATATGAGAAAAATAACAAAAAAAATCTGACAAGATCATTCTAAATATTCGAATTCGAAAATTCAGAAAAGCAGCCAACGATAAAGAAAGACTAAAAATATATAAAAAGGTTGAATACTTGTAGCGAATGCTACAAAACATACTACGCCACAACGCTGGTATTCTGTTACAGCCAGGTTGGGAGTGGTATTTCAATTCATTTCATTTCATTTTATCGTAATAGTATCAGTATCGTGTATACTTTTATACCCTAAAGGGATTCTTGGTTTTGCATTAAAAGCCTGTTAAGAGGATATACCGTGGCGAAATCAGTGTTTGATGGGCGTGGTTTCGCGCTCGCCGCGAGCAGAGAATATAAAGTATTACAGCGAGTCAGCGCGACAAACCGCAGCTGCAGGAATATTGCCGTTGCAATATTCCACAATTTCCACATAACGTACTAAATAACTAATCAATTCAAAAATAAATAATATATTATTAAATACAAATAAATTTAATTATCATACAAATACAGTTATCGAGTTATCACTGTATTTTGAAATTTTAGAACAGAAGCAGTGGAGTCGCTATTATGGTTTTATTTTCAAAAATATTGATTACAAAAAAATAAGTTTTCGTGATGATAAGCTAATCGTTGGTATAGGAGCCCAGAGAATTTTTTACACGTCATTTTCAGGATAAATTGTAAGAAGAAAAGGACAATGGTTCTTTTAAAATATTTTAATCAGAAGAATTCAAAATCAACCACGTGGTTTACAATCTCCTCATTATTTTCTACTACTACGGCCTTTGGTCGCGAGTTTGTCTCTGGATAATTATTTCTTGGGGGTGCTTTCGGACACAAGTTTTCTTTGTCCTGTTCTTTCACATATTCTGGATCACGAATTTGTAAATTTAGTCTGTGTCTGGGATCAACCACTTCTGGTAATAGACAATCATTGAAAAACGAAATTTTTTCATGCCAAAATAATAATTGGTCATGCTTTAGTATAATTTCGGTTTTTATCTGATTATTTCCGTATCATACGGCCAATGCATATTTTCCTTTTTTACAAATATGTAATTAGCCTTGAGCTTGAATAAACCAACCAGATTTTTGGTTTACTTTTATCTGTCCAGTTTTCTTATTTTTACGCCAAAAATGCTTCTTTATAAATTCATTTGAATACATTCTGTAACAAAAGTGAATATTGTAAACAAAAAGCTAAGAATATATTAACTTTTAAATATTTTGTCTTCATTTATTCATAAACTCACGAAACTCACATAATCTTCGATGCCTATTTTGTATGGATGTTCTTATTCATCATCATGAGTATGATCTTCTTCATGTCTGCGCTTCTTAGTCACATCCTTAGGTCTAGAATAAAAAGACAATATTATACGAATGTGACAGTGGAATACACGTAAGCAGACACAACCGGTATTTGCCGTATGGCAAATACCCAGAGTTTGTTGGGTAGCTGGGCTGCAGAGTTTATTCAAACGAAAGATTTTGAAATTGTAGCCCTTGTTCACAGTTACATTTTCAACATTGTTGATAAAGGACTAAAATATGACATATATATATGACGGCGCGTCGGTGACACCCACCTCAAATTGTCGGCTATACACGATATTCTAGTGTGGTTAGGATTGTTTGATCTGAACGCATCGTCTAGCCACCCTGACGGAATGCAGAACGCTGCTGTAAGACGGGCTGAGCGATGCTGATCTATGGTAATTGGAGTGACATGTAGGTTGGTCTGCCATCTTTTAACAACAATCGATTTGCATCGCGCTCTGGCGGCACGTGTTCTGCAGAACGTTATTCTAGATTCCTTTACTTTTGTTAATTTGTCAATGTGGAATATGTATTTACCTAATTGGATGTTATTGAAGTGATTTGGATTATAATTCTGTTTGTTCAAAAACCTTGCTTGAACTCCTCGCCCGATACCCACGTTCGTGTAAGATAAAATGGGGGAACCCGAGGATCTCGGCGCTGATCCTGTCCTTTCATATATACACCGTGTAATGATGACCTGCTCAGAAAATGAAACCACGTATAGGGGATGTTATGAGGGTTCTTTGTACTAAATTTCATTTCGACATTCCTATTAATACATCTACAAATTAATAATTAATTTAGTTTCGCTCACAAGTGCAACGTACTAACCACGTTTTTTTAACAGGCTTAAAAAATGCGATGTTGCCGCTTCGTGCAAGTTACTGACATGTATTAATACTGGAAGGGAAGGTGCACACTTGGAACACGATTTATTTTGTTCGAGAAAACAAATTTCTGTAAACAGAAATATTTTCTCGAAATTGTTTTTTTTATGGCTTTGTAGAGGTATTCCCTACATGTGGTTTCATTTTCTGAGCAGGTCATCATTACACCCAGTATATATATATATATATATATATATTTATTTTATTACCCCAATTCCAAGGTTTAAAATTATATTGAAAAGAGGCAAATTTGGGATAATACCCCTTAATGTAAATAGATTAGTACTTAGTATTAAAATTATTTATATACAGAATTTTTTACTTTGATATTATATCACTTTTACATTTTGATACATGTGATGTAAGATTATTATTGTTTAGATTATATTTTTTGACATCTGTATTGAATTTATTTACTTTTTCAATTATTTATCCTCTTTTACTTTTTTATTGTTTTAGATTCCAAATGTTTGTGTTAACTACATTGTGACGTATAACCGACAGCTATAAATAAATATATCTTATGTCTCATGTCATATACCATCACCGGGTCCCTGAAAAACATAAACCTCCCTTGGGTGGGCGGTCGGGTAAAATGACGAATTCAAGTAAACAAATAAACTTTTTGTTTGAAACAAATATTTGGTTACAAAATGCTCACCTTTCTTGATTTTGCTCGAAGTCGGTAGATGCATAATATGCCAGACAAGCCATTTTTGTCTGGAGATAGTAGTAGTAACTCCTGTCGTATAATTTTACAAGAAGAATCTGTCCCTGAGTCTGATATTAATACATCATCAACTGATAAAGATTGATAAGACCTATACAAATATAAAGAAAATGTGACAATGATAATGGTGAAAACATAGATTTAGTATAATGAAATATATATGATGCTTAATTTTTTTTTGAAATATTGAACATATTCCTATTTTTTATACTAAGTATGTAATATATATTTGTAGGTATTTTATCCAAATTTGTTTTTGGAAAAAAGAAAAAATAACAAATTATTACACTTACATATTTCTAACATCATGTTTTACTTAAAATTATAATAATCATAACATTTTGAAATCCTTACCCTCTTTTTGGAATCGACTGGGTGTTTAAAATTCTCTGCCCGTTTAAATTAAAAATTATCAATGACGACTCCATGTCTTTGCTTTGTTCTGTTGCTCCCGAACCACTTGCACTGTCGTCGAACGTCTGTGCTGATGGGTTTATATAATCTATCTTATTTTCATGGTTATGTAGACATCTTTTAGCCCTGAAAAATATCACATAATATATAAGTAAAGCGTTTTACAGATCTAGATTCCAGAAAAGTCCGTCCTTGCAAGTTGAATGTAACAAATAAAAATACTATGTATGTACTTACATGATTTTTGCGACCATGTCGTGACCTCTAGCTTGCATGTACTTCTTATATTTTTTTTACGCATACTTCTTATATTTTTTTTACGTATGATTGTTCTGTTTTTATTTATTCCCCATTTTGGGGTATTGTTTTACGATTACGATTTATATAAGTAAACAACAATCAGTTTTAACCCTAAAACGAATCATAACGAGATAAAAACTATAATGCAATAATGAATATTAACTAAGCAATAGACTATGATTGATAACAAACTTAAAATTTGTGAAAACGGGGAAAAACTAAGAGGATCAAGCGCAGCACAGATCCTTCGCACGGTAGAGCTCAGCGAGCACTGAAGAAAGTGAACGAGTGTGACAGCGTTATAGTCTGAACGTACAGAGCAGCAGTAGCACACGCGATAACAATAGTGCGCGCAAATCTCGACCTTACCGTCACTTGACGCGCAATTCACGTAAAAAATCGTAAAAAAATAACTAGAATACCAGACTGAAAAATGATAACAGATAATTTAAAATAAAACTTTCCACATTCAGAGAAAAATCATGGTTAGGATACGTAGAACCATTGAGGCGTAAAATCAAAAAAAGGGACATATAAGACGTTACTTTGGAATTATTTTCTATCGAGAAAATTTTATCTAATTGCGTTTTCCATAACACATAATTTGAAGAATATGCCCAAGATTCACATAGTCTGAAACCAGATCTTTATATATTGTAGTTGTGTCATAAAATGAAACGGAAAACCCACTCCGATGTCGGTATATCCCCTTAATGCTAAGATTGCTAAGTCACCCTATATACTACCATATGCTATAGTACAGTGTTTCTTAACCTTTTTTGTCCATGGACCCCTTAGGAAATCAAACACAATTTTAAGGACCCCCTTAGTAAAAAAGCAGCAATAAATTTCGGACAATTTATTTTAGTCCTACAAATTACAAAAAAAAATACTTTTTCATATAATATACGTTAATGAGAAGGTTTTTTGGTGGCAAAAGCTTTTGGTGGCATTTATTTATGATTGTTAAATGGTCCATAGATTAGGCTGCGGACCCCCATACATATGCTCGGGGACCCCAGGGGTCCGCGGACCACAGGTTAAGAAACGCTGCTATAGTATACGTATAAAAGAACCGTACTACATGCTACGTACAGTCCATCCGTAATCATAGCAAATCACGAGTTCATTGTCTGAACGGAAGGAACGGTCCATACCGTATATGCAGCGTATCTAATTAACCCTTCGCACGTCCAGCTTTACTTTCCAACGGTCGTGATCATGACCACTAATGTCGCTCAATGCAGAGGAGCTGATGGCTGCTTCCGCTGATACCGTAGGTTTAAGATTCGAAACAATCGAAACCCGTAGAGCAAGTTTGAGTCCGGTCTGCATGCTTCCGAAGGCACGTTAAGGGATATGTAAACGTTTTAGCGCCCCTGTTACTTCATATGCGAAAAAACCCACAGTGTGAGAGGGACGGATTCGAGGAAAAGTAGCAAAAACTTGGTTTTTTATTAATATAAAATGCTATCAAAATTTTGTTTAACAAGGACCTAGATAATGTTAAAACCCATCTAATAAAATATAATTGCAGTCCATTATGTCATTCCAAATTGGTAAACCAAGAGAATTGGTGTCGAAAAAGATATAGTAAGTATTTGTATCGAGCCGAATTTCTTCAATCGCGTTTCTTTTTAACAGAACCCTAGAAAAAGATTTCAAAAATAATATACTGTTTTATCACAATAATAATTTCTTTACTGAAGTAGATATGCAAGGTCTAAAAGTGTCGATTTCTTTTCCGTAGCACCTTAAGCTATTGGCCCATATTGTGAACGAATTATGACGATTAGGCTCACCACCCTTCTCGCTGGGACGTAATACTCATCAGTGAAACGTGGATCTACGAGTGTGAACTGTGATTTTACAGTGTATACTAGAAAACATCTTTGACACCCCCTCAGGCACTGTTTGATCAATTAATTTCGAAGGAACTTCATCGTCATCAACAGAACTTCAGCAAAAGCTTGTTGCAAAACTGAGGGCTTGTGTAGGCGTACGAGGTACGACAAGCCTGAATCACCAAGCTGGGAATTAAGCTATAACGTCAACAGTCAGTCGGTCGCATGTGAGGTTAAAATTTGAAGAGTTTAAGTATATAGCCCCTTCCCCTATGTACCTGTAAAAACTTAGTGACGTGTAAAACAAACGACTTACCTTAATAACTTCTGTAATCGCGGGATTACAGAAACTGCAGGGCGGATGGGATTTGACACAGGAGAATTGTGGAAACAATGTGGGTGCACTGACTGACCTGTGTTATATGTTGTTCTTGGTGTTTTCGGTGAGCCGACGAAACGCGCCGCGTGTCGTCTCCCCTCGTTGAGCTGATTAATGCTGGCACTTTGGGCAGTGATGAGCTGGATGTCTTGAAGTATTACACAGCACTTATATGTTCACAAGACACGGTGAATACGCGAGATTGTTTGTATCGGCGGCACGAATGTTTATACACGTGTGTCGTTCTCTCGAGAGTTCGGACGCAACAGAATGAAGCCAGCGCCCGCGCGCGCCTCGACCGGCGCGCGGCGGGGAGGGGGTGGTCGTTCGCGCATGCGCACGCGAATGACACGTCATGTTCTAACGTCATGCTGGTAACGTAGTGTAGCGTGAACATCCTGGGGGGGCCGGGGCTGCGGCTCCTCTTGAGCTGAATCCAACGGCAGCCTGGCTATCTTGAACACAGGTCGTCGCAGATTTCCATGAGCTGTGTCCAGATCCACAACTCGTATCACTCCATCCTTGCCAGGTATCGTGCGGAGAATTCTTCCCAACTTCCATTGGAGCGGAGGCAGGTCATCCTCTTTGATGAGTACCAGTTCACCCACTTGAGGAGGGGAAGAAGGGGAGAGCCATTTGGAGCGGGTTTGCAGGGTATGGAGGTAGGATCTGGACCAGAGAGTCCAAAAGCGCTGAGAGAACGCTTGAATGAGTTGAAACCGTTTAAGAGCAGATATGGGTCTGTCGTCAAAAGACTGCTCAGGTAGAGCGGTGAGCGGACGACCAATAATGAAATGTCCGGCCGTGAGAGGTTCAAAGTCCGTAGGGTCGGATGAAATTGGGCAGAGGGGTCTTGAATTGAGTACAGCCTCAATTCGAGCCAAAAGAGTAGAGAATTCCTCAAAAGTGAGGTGCTGTTCACCTATCACACGATAAAGTAGTTGCTTGGTGGATTTTACGTTTATTTCGTGCAGTGCGCCGAACCAAGGCCCTTTAGGCGGGTTCAGTAACCAAGTTATGTGCTGATTCGCGAGCTTGTGAGTGATTGCATCATTGTTTGACCTGAGGAAGTTCTGAACTTCAATGAGTTGATTCCTAGCACCTACATAGTTTGTGCCGCAGTCTGAACGAATGAGAACCGGAGTACCGCGACGTGAGATAAAACGTTGCAATGCCGCAAAGAACGCTTCCGTTGAGAGTGCAGAGACTGGTTCCAAATGAACCGCCTTTGTTGCGAGGCAAACGAAAATACAAAAGTACGCTTTTATGAGTTTCGCGTTCCGCAACGTGCTGGATTTAACGAAGAAGTGGCCAGCAAAGTCCGTCGTGACGTGACTAAAAACTGGCTGAGGAGTAACTCTGTCTGCTGGGAGATCAGCCATGAGCGGAGCCTTAGGCTGAGCGCGGCACCGGAAACATCTAATACATTTAAACACGCGGTGTCTAATAATACGACGAGCGGACAGAATCCAGTACTGCTGGCGTAATATGGCGTGTAATGTGTCAGCTCCAGGGTGGCAGTGTATTGTGTGATAGTGATCTATAATGAGATCTACGAGCGGACTGGAGCTGGGTAGAATGAGTGGGTGTTGAGCGTCATACCTAATTGACGCGTGAGAGAGACGACCACCGACTCTCAAGAGGCCGTCCTTTATGAAGGGCGAGAGACGCTGGAGCCGAACGGGACAAACTTTATCAGTCTGGATACGATTAATGTCTTCAGCAAACTCATTGTGCTGAACAGAGCGGACCCAGTGCAACAGAGCGTCCCTGCGTTCACTAGCTGTCAACGGACCAGAGCGCCGTGCATCAGGGCTGTGCCGACAATTGAATATGAACCTTTTAATACAAGCCGTCACTCCGACGAGCTTGTCAAGTGAGCTGTAGCGAGTGAGCAAGTCCAGATCGATATCTGGGACTGCTATGTGTGCTGGTACCTTTTTGGGCTTAAGGCCTGGGAGAGCGTGATGGCCTAGAGCGGGTGGCATCTTGGGCCAAGTGCAGGTAGGTTCTTTGAGCCAACTGGGTGACCACCAAAGGTCATGAAGTGAGAGGGACTGGGCAGACATGCCTCTGCTTGCACAGTCAGCAGGGTTGAGGTTCGTGGGTACATGCTTCCACGTATGGCTAGTTGAAGTAGCTGTAATCTTAGCCACTCGATTGGCCTCGAAAGTCTGTAATCGGTGAGGTGAAGTGTTGAGCCATGCCAACACTATTGTGCTATCTGACCAGCATGTGTGTGTTTGAATGGCTATATGAGCTGACAGTTGGGCTGACACTCGAGTCATGAGCTGAGATAAAAGAGTCGCGGCTGACAACTCCAATTTCGGGATTGAGAGACGAGTCTTTATGGGTGCGACCTTGGACTTGCCAATGATTAGGTGTACATTGACATGTCCAGTGGTATTGCGCTCATGAAGGTAGATAACGGCACCAAAGCCAGCCTCTGATGCGTCCGCGAACCCGTGAAGTGAGTAAGTAGACGTGGGCTTGTACTTACAAATGTGCCGAGGTAAACGGAGGTTTGAGAGCTGAGGAAGATCCTCTGAGATGTGTTGCCACTCTGTGTGGACTTCTTCAGAGATAGGCTCATCCCATCCTATTTTCAGAAGCCAAAGCTTCTGGAGAAGAATCTTTGCGCGGAAGATGACTGGAGTAACCCAGCCATTGGGGTCATAGAGAGACGCTACTGTACTGAGAATGGAGCGCTTTGTGACTTGAGCATGAGTGGGCAAAGAAATGCGATAAGTGAACTCATCAGTTTGAGGAATCCACTGTATTCCCAGAACCTTAATGGAATTAGAGTCGGGACTGAAGTCAAAGTCCTTGGGCATGTCGCACTGGTCATCTGGGAATCGTTCAAGGAGCTGGGGCGAGTTGGAGGTCCATTTACTGAGCTGAAAGCCACCTAGGGCGAGTAACTCGATCAGTTCGCTTTGGAGCGACTGAGCAGATTCTACAGAATCTGCACCTGAGAGAATGTCGTCCACAAATATTGATTTGCGGAGGACCTGAGCAGCGTGGGGGTAGCGATGACCTTCGTCATCAGCCAATTGGAGTAAAGTGCGGATGGCATGGTATGGGCTGGACCTTAATCCATATGTGACGGTATTAAGGGCATACGTGAGCAGGGGCTGGTCGGGTGAAGACCGCCAGAGAATGAGTTGAAAACGTCTTTGCTCTGGGTGAATGAGTATATTTCGGAACATCATTCGGATGTCTGTGCTGAAAACTTGTGAGTGGGTCCTGAAGGACATGATAATGTCAACAATATCTTGTTGAAGAGCTGGACCTGTATGAAGACAATCATTTAAATTGACGCCGTTTGAGCTTTTACAACTTCCGTCAAAGACGCAGCGTAACTTTTCTGATCCTGGCTTAAATATGCCATGATGTGGGATATAGAAATGGGATTTATGAGCAAAGCTATTGGGGTGACACGGCGACATATGTCCCAATTTTATGTAATCTGACATGAACTCTACGTATTTCGAGCGGAAGGGCGGGTTCGCTTGCAGCTTCTTCTCTAAGTTGAGAAACCTGCGCAGAGCAATAGCGTGAGTGGAACCTAATGTCGGCGCGTTGTGTAGAAAGGGCAGTGTAACCACATATTGACCTGATGGTTCACGAGTAGTTGTGGTGCGGAAAATGTCCTCACACTGATCCTCTAATGGGCTGGTATGCTTGTAGGTTTGGGGTTCCTCAGATTCCCAAAACCTCTCAAGACTTTTGTGAATGTCATGAGTGGAATGCTCTGAGTCCGTGTGAGAGCCGACAATGTGAACGGAATTGACCTGATTCGTGGGTGAGGTGTGTAAATTTTCAAAAGGTCCAATCAACGTAAAATCAAATATCGTGCCGAAGGCTATAGGCTTGCCAGGGCCGAGCGAAACCTTGGTTCCGTCTAACACTTGACCAAGAATGTCAGATCCTAGTATTAGATCAACCGGAGCTGGTGTGTGATATTCTCGATCAGCAAGAGGAATCGGTGGGTGACCTGTTAACTGAGCGAGATCTGGAACCTTTTCCAACGGTAGGTACCCAGTTACGTTCTTCAATATATGGGCTGTGGCCGTGATCATAGGTGTGTCACGGTGAGTAGGTCGGCATACAATTGTGATTGATGCCTTTGAGTTTTGTGTGTGCTGATTTCCAACTCCTGCGATTTTTAGACATGTATGTTTTGATGGTAAATTTAAAACTGTGGCCATGCGCTGAGAACAAAGAGTTAGCATACTTCCACAGTCTAACAGTGCTCGTGCTGAGTGAAATTGACCATGTACGTCTGCTATTTTAAGTGAGACGGTTGGCAACAAAATTGGTGTGTTAGTGACGTTCACTACACGTTGTGCGGAGTTACAGGAATCTTCTGTTGGAGTTGAAGTCATTGAGTGAAAATGAACTGAGTGTGTATGTGCTGATTGAGTGTGTGATGAGTGTGCTGAGTGTGCTGAGTGTGCTGAGTGCTGGTCGTCCTCGCCTTCATAGTGCTCTGTTATTGTAGGTAGTCATTGTTGACTACCTACCCGAGACCTACTTGGCGATCGCGATTGAGTGGGCGAGTTGGGATGGGACGTATATGCCTGTGTAGCATGTGCCGAATGGTATTGAGGCTCATGCGCTGAGCGCTGTCTGGGCTGCTCACGTAGAGACGGAGGCAACAAATGAGCAGATGAGCGTGTCGGAGACATGGCCCCATGGCGATGCAGTGAAGTATGGTGGTCAGACCGCCCACACTCCTTGCATGCACGTGTAGACCTGCACTCGTTCTCATAATGAGGACCCAAACAGCGTCGGCACCGGTTGCGTGCGTTCACAAAGTCCCACCGACCTTGAACCGGTTGGTTATTAAATCCTGGGCATGCGATGAGTTTGTGTCCCCTATTCCTGCAGTATGGGCATGGCATACCACCAGTAGGGGAAGAAGGTTGAGCCGAATAATCCTGTCGGCGAGTGGGTGATGGGGATGATCGGGCCGAGTAAACTGGCGCTGTCTCAAATGCCATAAATGGTTGACGAATAGGACGGGGGGAGCGATTGTCCTGCCGAGGAGCTATGGGGCGGAATTCTTGATGAGCCTGGTAGGGCTGACGTGGAGTACCTCGAGTGGGTTGAAGCAGCTTATTGAGCTGAGCGAGCCTTTCTGACGGGCCGAGCCGTGATGAAGAAGGAGCCTCCTGTGACGCAAGGAACGATGACTCATTCTCCTTGCAGCGTGCGTGCTCTTCCAGAAACTCAATGAGGTTCTTGAGCGTGGGCAGAGTTGCACGAGATCCGTACTTCCGCTCAAAAAGAGTGCGGAGCTCGCCTTGTAGTTTTCGCACCACCATGGACACGAAAACATAGTCGGAATCTTTCATGGGCAGATCGAGATTGCGGAGAGCGCTTTGCGCTGAGATAAGCGGAATTAAGAATGATGTGCGGATATCCGAGCGCATGTGGATGTGCGGAAGGTTCATTATAATGTCCACAAACCGGTCAATGAGTACACGACGATTGTCGTAACGCTTGGTTAGAATTTCCATGGCTATGGGATAATTCTCGTTGGTAGGGTAGAGGTGTTTCACCATATCATGTGCCTCACCCTTTAGGGCGCCTAACAAGTAATGCAGTTTGACAGCATCCGAGACTGTAGCCATCTCACTGACGAGGCTCCTAAAAACGGCAATAAATGAGGGCCATTCTTCAACATTCGAATGAAACTCCGGTATGGGTATTTTTGGTAAAACACCAACGGGTGTACCTGAGCTGAGGGGTTGCGTCTTGTCCGGAAGGGCTGATTTTACTTTTAAATTTTCGAATGCTACTAGTATAGCATCATAATTGCTAAGTGCCGACTGAAAATTTTTTGTGTAGTTTGCCTCAGTTTCGTCGGACAAATCCTCATCGTCAAGGATCTCATAATATACGTTTTCCAGCTTAGTTTTAACGCTTTGTATGTTTGCGTAACGAGCGGTGAAGTCCGCCACAGAATAAGTTTTTCTGTCGCCTGCCTCTACCGCCTCACCGATCTCCTTTAACAGAGTTATCGCCTTTACGGCCTCACGAAACATCGCGGCTTGTGATTTCGAAGGCATTTTAATCTTGTTAAAGTAGGTGGTTGATTACTAAGATAAAATACTCAACGAGTTTGAGCTAAACTATAAGAGCGGACGTACAACTAAAACAATTGATGAGATCGATGAATAGAGCTGAGATACTTGCGCGGATGAAGTAACAATGACTATGTTCAAATGGAACACGGAACTCTTAAGTAAACACGACAGAGAAAAAAAAAAAAAAAAAAATTTTTTTTTTTTTTTTTAACAACCTGTATATGAGCTGATAAACCAACGTGGAACACCCTATATGTGTATCACAAACAACAAGATCAGAGATGAGAAGAGAAAAAAAAAACAAATTGTTTACTATATTGTGCTATATATATATACCCGGGTAAAAAAGCAGACAATAACACAAATAAACGGTCCGGCAATATATTACTGCGACGTGAGATTACCGCAACACAAAAATATCGAAAAGGGCTGATGAACCTGTTCACTTTTATGTTATTTGCCTTGAAATCACGTGCCGACAATACGCTTTGGTTCTTGTTTAGACGAAAGTACCTTTACAACAACAACATAAGTCGTCGAACATTCTATTTATAGAATAAAATATCTACCTACTGCTTTGAGAGCGAAAACAAACAAAGAATGTGTTTACCTGGCAGAAATCGGATCTAAATGAGCGGACAATCAAATGATGCAGATCAAGCTTTGGTAACGTAATAATTCGTAAACGTAAACGTTCGTTACGTAATAACTTATGTATACGTGGGTTTTACGTATGTGCACGAAATAAAGCAAATACTCGCACCGAAAAAATATCTCGCAAAATCTCGTAAAATTTGGGTTTAATAAAGAAGTATAGTGGACTGTAATAAACAATTGGGCTGAATGAATATACTTATGTTATCTGAGCTGAATAATAATTACAACCGTGATGAAAATGAGTTATTCTGTAAAGGGGCGTGGGGGGGTCGGTTCTAACCGATAAATGGAATGTTCCAGGCGGCGGTTCAAATTATCTACCCGCGATAGGTATTCGAAACCACAAAAAATTTTTTGCCGGGAAAGGGGGCAAAATATGTAACCTGGTGAAAATGGACTGTAGTAAATCGACGGGGGCTGGTTCAAACAAAGTTACGGGCCGGCGGGGGGGAGGCGGGGGGTGATATAAACCAAAAATTTTCCGCTCGACGGACCAAAATTTTTCTTGTATTGAAAATGGACTGTAGGGGCTGAAAAGGGGCTGGTTCTAACGGTTCGAAGGGCCAAAATTGTGAAAATGGACTGTAAGGACCAGAATTCGATCCGGCCGAAGGACCAAAATGTAATCGCGGGATTACAGAAACTGCAGGGCGGATGGGATTTGACACAGGAGAATTGTGGAAACAATGTGGGTGCACTGACTGACCTGTGTTATATGTTGTTCTTGGTGTTTTCGGTGAGCCGACGAAACGCGCCGCGTGTCGTCTCCCCTCGTTGAGCTGATTAATGCTGGCACTTTGGGCAGTGATGAGCTGGATGTCTTGAAGTATTACACAGCACTTATATGTTCACAAGACACGGTGAATACGCGAGATTGTTTGTATCGGCGGCACGAATGTTTATACACGTGTGTCGTTCTCTCGAGAGTTCGGACGCAACAGAATGAAGCCAGCGCCCGCGCGCGCCTCGACCGGCGCGCGGCGGGGAGGGGGTGGTCGTTCGCGCATGCGCACGCGAATGACACGTCATGTTCTAACGTCATGCTGGTAACGTAGTGTAGCGTGAACAACTTCTGATCGGGATAGCTGACCATGGTTTCGGCGAATTAATATGGATAAAATTTCGTTAACGAGAGTGAAGATGTTTACGCGACGACCTCAGGTCTCACACTGTCCATGGTCTGCTATCCTGACCATAATTTTATATAAGCTAATTCGATATTGATGTGGACCATTTGTTTCTCAAGTCTTATTCATTTTTTGGAAACTTTTTCGTTATCGCCTACCTTATGTTGACCGAGTGGAATTCAAACCCTGCCAATCGAGCAAGCACTAATGCTTTTCGGAATTAATTAATGTTCATAGCATTTGTAAACTTAACACAAAAGCAGCGAAGAAAAACATTGTGATGAAACCCGCATGCCTTAAAGTCGAAGAACATTTTTCTGTGTCCAAAGTACGGTGGTAAGTCCATCCTATCACGTTGGGATAATAGTCATCGAAATGCGGATGTACGAGTGTTAACTTGTCGAGTCTCACACTCGGTAACACCTCTGATACCCCCTCAGCGAAACAGATCGTGATGATATTATATCAACTACCATGAAATCTTCGTCAATAGCATAATCATACCTCTAGGGTTGCACCTGCTACTTTCTCTGTTAATTGTCGATAGAATGGGTTGGTCTTCCTGTTATGCTTGACGATTTTGTTTCCTTATTGAGTTCTCTTCTGGTGTTATGATGGTTAGTTTTGTTCTGGTAGAGCGTGGTTTAATGGAAGACTAAAGCATAGTTGTAGGAATACAAGATGAGTCTATAGGTATGTGCTAAGGGGTAAGGACTACTAATGAAATTGAGGTACTACCGAAGACTCTGAAAAATATATTATGTATGTAAATAAAATAATTACGTATGAAAATAAAATTTCTTGAACATGTTGGTAATTCATTCTACAATTTTTTTGCCAATTTTGTTATACTAAAAAAGTTGTTTTTTCTGACTTTTATTAGTCTTAACTATTCTAATTTAATAAAATTACAAATGAAAAGTGGATCCGCGAATTTTTTTTGATAAAATGTAAGTGCAGTTAAATTATAAACAACAACACAAAGTGAATCATTAATTAATCAAAACAAAAGGTGAAAGAGACTCCATATTGTTCATTGTCTCGTACACAGAAAGCCTCGCTGTCAAGGTCTCGATGAGTACGGAACCACAGGCAGTGTTGCCAACCCTGTCGTACTGTAAAACTGTATATTATTATGACCGTAAGGAAAACTATAGAATTAATGAATACATATTATTTATCAAAAAAAATTATAGTAGATTGTACAACAAGGGCATAAAACAATCCATTTTATCCGATATATTGAGTCGAGGATAAAATGGGTTTTATGCCAGAGTTATACACTCTGCTTTTCACTTCCATTGCGAGGAAATGAAACAGAGGTATTGATAGCAAATGACATATTTTTAACATTAAGTTAGTAATAGTTAATACAAATTTTAATAAACAACTTAATACATATATGTACCTATTGAGAAAAAACAACAGCTCTTTCCCGCCACACCAGTTTTTTTTAATTTTCCTACGGAGGAATAGAAAGGCAAAGGGCACTTAGCCCATACAGCCATATCTAAAGAACCTAAATAAAAAATCAGACATGCATGTCTGTTTTTTTATTTTATATTTACTCCTTTAAAGACACTGTATATAATATCATTCTTGACCATCATCTGAAGCTTCTGTCCTATCAGTTTGCGCTATCAGTTTTAGGGAAAAATGACGCCGGCCCGTCTATACCCATCTTCATTTCCACACACTCCCTAGTAGTTCTCATACTGATCCCAAGACCCCACTTGTAGGGATAGGGAATAGGGATACATCACCTCTTCACAAACGCACATCACACACACACACACACACATCAACACACTTTAAAATAAGCTGAGTATAACAACATTTGTGTTTAAATAAAATTTATCTCAATTCCTTTTATTGTTAAAATGTGTTCGTATATAGCTTAAATTATAGTTTTAAGATAAGGTAAACTTAATTTCTTTAAGTCTTATGTTTTTGAGAAAGAGCCTAGTTTTCCACTTTACAAGGAAACTTTCACTGGAAATTTGCGTTTTAATATTTATTGTAACCTATTGTCTTAAATAAAGAAATTATTCTATTCTAATCGGTACATACAATGGTAACAGAGTCGATCAGGGCTTCTCCAGTAACACCACGAAACATAATAGTTTTCGAACGATCCGCAGTACATAATTATTACATAATGAGCTATCTATATAATATTATATTATCTGTGGTACGATGGACGGATGACACTAACAAATGGCGCTGGTATTGTAAAAAAAAATATATATTTTGCAGATAAAAGTAAAAATTGGGATGACTTGTAAAAAACTGTTAATCTACAGTTAAAACTGTACGGTTGGCAACACTGACCACAGGGAAGACCTTAAATGACGCATAACTTAGCAATAATTCGCGCGGATCGATAATTTAATCAGCAGTCATGAGTCTTTGGTATCAGCATGACAAACGGTGTTTGTGTGTCATTCGTTTTGTTTCAATTTCTTTGTTAATTTTACTAATCGACTTTTTTTCAAGTTCGTCTTGTATGTACTCCTTTGTTTGGTAATTTTTTGCCAATCTAATAAAAGCTACATTACTACTTACTAAACAGTGATGGGAAAAACTGTGACGTAATCCTCATGTCCTAAAAAGCGTGTATTTTGTCCCAACCACGGCGAAAGGCGGATGTTAGGACGAAAAAATCTTCGGTGAAACATCTGTCATACCTTTTCGAGGGTATAAGTCGTGACGATATGGTTATATTTGTTTTTACAGGAAAATATTTTCAAAACAAGTTCTATTAAATCACATTTCATACAAATGAGGCATAAACTACGGCCACACATGTCTTCTGCACTGTTATTTACTTGGAATTTTTGCAGCTGCAATGAAACATTTAAACAAAGAGATTTTTTAATCGCAATCGACAATATTCTAAGACAAAGGTGAAGAATTAAAAATATCATCGCCAAGGGGAGATTCGGTTAAAATTTTATCTTTGTACTTCTCCTTTTGTTTTTATCCTGTAATGATAACTAAGTAAATTGTGCGGTGCAGACATATTGCGACACATTCGATGATATAATTGTGTCGATTCGGTGTAACACGTTCTAACTTATTTGACAGGACTAAACTTCATTTTAGTGTTCTGTCTTTTTCTTACTATATCGAAAAGACAAAGACGGGATGCTTAAAACAAGGTTAGGTCTCTCAGGCCCTTACTATTGCCAAATGGGTACTTTCTAAAGCCTACTCCTCGTTTATGGTGAAACCAAAAATAATGAAAAACTGTATTATGAATAATCAACTCTTAGAAAACATATGCAACATTTTTCTTTTTCATACCACCAAAACTTCTACATGAAATATTTTTTTTACTGAATGGTGTTTTTTGGCTTGAACTTCCTACTGCTCCTAAGTGGCTTGGCCGATTGAATTAATTTATGCTTTGATAAATAGATAAACTTGATATCTATAAACATAACATAACATTATTCAATCGAACAATCACGTCCTAGTGAAAAGTATAATTTTCTCCTATTTCGCCCTATCAAGGACACAGCGAGCGTCGTAACAGCCACTATGCATTGCGCGCTGATATGAACGTTATTTCAATGTCGTTTCTGTTGATATTCGTACCGACAAATATCGAGCTGCTTATTTGGCGACGGTAATCGCCTAAAGTCGTGTTAAAGTTACACCAAATAGTTACACTGAATCGACACCAAATGTCGATTTTTGATAAATGCTCTTCTGAAAAATAAAGGACGCTCGGCATGGCAGCAAGCATAATAGACCGATTAAGGGGGCTTATGTAACCCGAGAAATTCCTCTGTCAGTGAGAGTAGGTAGTGTGATAAAGTAAGGTAGTACAGATTACAGATGTCAAATAAACCAAAATATTTTGATAAGAGAAGTTAGGTATTTTTACCTAAACTTGAGAATCGCTTATTACTCTCTGTGAAAAACTTCTCAGTCGAAATAGTTTCTGTGTACGTACCGTATGTATTAGTAAGAATAGGTAAGTATAGGCATCCAATATTTTTTCGATTTAAAGGATACTCCAAATTTAACTTTTAACATTTTGTGCTATCACTTCTACTGAAAAATTGCTCTGCCAATTTTTATTTCTTAATGTGGTTTTATTTCCTTAAATAAATAGCTTTGTAAAGTTATCCAAAAAAAAATCCTTTTGAATATATATATTTTTTATTTCTACGTAATTAGGTCATGTGAATAATTGCTCAGCTTAATTCAATACGTTTATTAGTAATGAGTCGCTGTATTTTAGTAGATTTTCCAATAAGCCAATGGAAATTCGGCCTAATACCGTAGTATTTACAATCTCAATAATTCCTAAGTACAAGCATTGCCGTCACCCAGTCGCGGGTGTGAAGAGGGGTGAGGGGCGCTCGCGCAGTGGTGCGGCGGCGGGTGGCGATGCGCAGCGGTGAGCGGCGGCATTTTGTTTGTGTTGTGTCTCGCTCAACGAAACGGACCAGCGGGTCTACCGCGTAATTCTCATTTTCATCAACATCAACTTGAGATTGAAATTTGACGTGCGTGCGACGACGCCCGCCTAACAAGCCATCTCTTTTGCACGCGTTGAATTTCGCATGCATTTGCTTGAAGTTGATACAAATGAGAATTACGCGGTAGAGCCCCAGTTGTCTACTTATGCAAGGAACATTTGTGTATAAAAAATGACGGAGGAAGGCGACGGCGAGTTGTGTATCCTGTGCAAAAACGCTATAGTAGTAGGGTTTGTAACAGTGATAAAAAAAGGGACTCGAAAAGATTCGTCAATCGAGCAGAAGAAGAGATGATGGACTTTTCCCGCAACTTATGGAATTGTCAAACCTTACAGTACTCGTGAAATGTCGAAACTCATATATAAATGACGCAATGATCAAGGCATTTAAAAGAAAGAAGATATTACATATTAATGAACGCCACAGCGTCAGATCCACCGGCAGCGAACATAGAATAGAATAGAATATAGTTAATTTGCGTTATTTGGTACATAATGTTCTTATATTGAGAGGTAAAGTATAACAATGTACTTAAATAATAACTTTTATTGTTAAATATGCGACGACATTTTAAGTGTTCTTAAAATATAGTTTTAAAGAGTAGGTTACGTCGTACTGGAGGCCTAACAAGCGATCAGAAAACGAAACAACAACACGTTTTGCCAATTTCGCAAAATAAAATCTTGACCTCTCATAGGTACATTGCGTTTGTAAGCAACAAGAAAAAAGAAGAAAAATTACAAATTGCACAAAAAGCGCCCTCAAATCTTGACATCGACTACTTACCAAGTCTACAGTATGAAATAATGAAAATGGAGTAATAATATTTTAAATTATTATTACATACGGCTTGAACACTCACGTGTGATTGTTGTTGACTATATGCCAACCGTTTTTTTTATAATATTATAATAATATTTTATTTATAGAACATTATGTCTTTACATAAAGGGCTGTGATAACCCTAGTAAGTTTATACAAACCTGTAACAGGGTTACCGCGCTCTTCCGCCAGTGGTTTTAAAGATACAAAAAAACTAAAATAAAATAAAGATAATACAGATTAATTCTATAATGTTTAGTGTATGAGAGGGTGTGTATGTATGTGTGTATGTGTGTGAGATGTGCGCTTATGAAGAGATGATGTATTCCTAGCCCAACAAGCGGGGTCTTGGGATCAGTTTGAGAACTACATACCGCCGCTCAATTTCGATTCCAACTTAAAATGTCTAATCTGTGCCAACGATATATCAAGCAATTCAAAATTTCGACTAATCAAAATGCTGCACAACAAAGATTAATTAAAAAAAATTGCCTTATGTCGCAATGACATATCTGGAGAAACGGTTAGAAAACCATTTGTAAATTTAAATACTTTTAAGTGTTCCGTAGTACCTAAATGGTACAAAAGGAACCTTTATGGTTAGACTCCATTGTCCGTCCGTCCGTCCGTCCTTATGTGACAGCCTCATAACTTTAGCACCGTTAAAGATAAAGACATGAAGTTTGGCACAAAAATACGAGTAGTATTAATTTGTCCACATATCACGGTGTAAAAAAATATGAAAAATTAGAAATTATTAAAAAAAAATACAATTCAAAAGTGAAAAAAAAAAAACAAATATATTATTCTAAAAACACTATATGGGTATCAAATTGTAAATATTAAAAAAGCCTATTGTAAAAATATATACTTTTACTATATTTACTGGGACTGGTTTCGAGAAATCTTTAAAAAACCACAAAAATATGTATGTTTCTCCCCCCCCCCCCCCCCTATCTCCGAAACTGGTTGACCGACAGTACAGTTACTTACAGCATAAAACTTAGTTCACATTTCCAAATGATGGTCTAGGCACAGAATACATTTATTTATTTAAATAAATTAATAACTTAAAAGAAATACATATTTTATAATAATAATAAGGTGTATCAGAAACCCGTAACGGTTTTTACTTACACCATCATTCCTGTCTTGTGCAAGAATATAGAAAATTAGATATACAGGTAGTCTAAATAAAATAATGATAATGCCTTATAGTTAGGGAGCTGGCGAGCAAAATTTCGATATGATCAGCGCACTAGGCAAGCGTTATTAATAGTGATATTTATGCCCTAAGAAACATTAAGGACCTTGTTTGTCACCATGGTGGCGATGCGTTGTAAAGTTACAGCGTTTCAAAAATGTTAAAAAAAAAAGGTGTGCTATAATATGCGCACAGGTCTGCCTCTGGGGCTGAAGATCACAGTAACCTTGGAAACACAAAGAATTGAAAAAGCAGACATCCATCCCAATAACTTTTGTAGTAATCAATTTTTTTATTTATTTTTATGATTTAAAAAACTGTATATGAAGTGCGCACTTGGCAGATTTGGACTGTTCGATCAATAACAATGAGAAGAACCACGGAAAAATAGTCTGCCTACATGTTACCTCTGTGTTGTCTTTTGACAGTGTTTCAAAAATTTAAAAAAAAAAGTGTGTTATATAATGCGGACACGTCTGCTTGTTCAACTGATGTTTGAATTCCTTATGAACACCAAGAAAATCGATGAGGCAGACTCTCAAGCCTCAGATATTCCAAAGGCAGACTATTTGATTTTTTTTTTCAACTCGACGCTCGCGTTGCACGACCAAACCAAGCAGGTATAGAAATATCCCCATAGTTCCTTGAAATATGATGTACAGCTAAAAATCAGTGAGCAAAGTGTCTGCCACATTTTTTTTCGAATCCACGGAGTCATAGTGAATCGAATGGGCGCACTAAAAACCGTGTGCAAATAATTTAATAGAGATTTTTTTTTACATTTTTACAACTCCGTCCCATGATAATGCAGAGTCCTGAATGTCTGCCTCTTCGATTTTCTTCGTTTCCAAGATGGTTGTGACCATGAACTCCAGAAGTATACATGCACGAATGATTCAATACCCCGATTTTTTAAGCAACTTCAATCCGCTGTAACGCGAAAATGCAGCGACATAGGACCTTAATTGATTGGACCAAATCAATTCGTAATGATTTAAACTGCAATCCACCTCGACGTAAAATATGTGGAAATCATATAGCGAAATGCTCGCCAGCTCCCTAACTATTAAGATATCGAAATGCTTTGCTACAAAATCGTAAAATGATGGAATACACACAAACGTAACTAGTTAGGTATCTATAAGTACAACAATATGAGCAAACGTCCATAGTTGCTCTTTTCAACCATGGAGATAACAAAAAATACAAAATTAAATAGCCGTTACAAACTTATCAATTGCCTTTCACACAAGAGCATAAGTTAATAACAAAGACATAAGAACTGTTTTAGTCTGTACGTAACTCGATCTTAACTTAGGAAGTGGACAAGTTAAAACGGATTTATTATGTTAATATTTAGGGGAATAAGATTGGGAGTAATAATATTGTTAACGTAAAGAGTTTTTAAATAAGAATATATGAAGAAGATACATATGTTATACATGTATACATACACACATATATTACTTTATTTATACTGAAGTTGATGGGTTTTCTGTAAAATGCTTTTTGAGTTTTTGTTTCGTATTAGTTGTTTTAATTGATTCTCTGACGTCATAAGGCAAACTGTTTGTTAATAGGGTATTTTCTTTTTAGGGTTCCATAGCTTATCGGGCAGCTCCAAGCGGTCGAGTGATAGTCAACCCTTACGCTCTAGCATAAATCGGCAAACAGATCCTAAAAAATATGCGAACGTTCGAAAATATGTTGGATAATTGATAAATCTGTTTTAATATAAAATCATATGACTAATAAAAATATAAAAATGGACGGAGTTATTTTTCATATTACGTAGTTAAGCAAAAATCAAAAAAATATGTTCAAAAAAGAAAATCTTTTGGATAACTAAACAAAGCTATGTATTTAAGGATAAAAAAACATCTTGAAGAATAAAAATTGGCAGAGCAATATTTCAGTAGAAGTCATAGCGCAAAATGTTAAAAGTTAAATTTGGGGCATCCCTGAAATCGAAAAAATGTTGGATTCCTTTACATACTTATTCTAACTGGTATATACGTACGTATACAGAAAGTAAATAAGCCTGAGGAAATATTCACAGAAAGTAAAAAGCGATTTTTATGTTTAGGTAAAAATACCTAACTTCTCGTAACAAAATTTGTTGGCTTATTATACATATGTAATATGTATTACCTAACTTCATCATATGCCTAATTTCATTGGCGGAGGAATTTCTCGGAAGTCTCCATACAACAAATTTCCTCGTTGACTCCACTAAAGCCATTGCGTACATTAGCGTATACGTGAGGGGGGGGGGGGGTGCCTACCCCAGAACAGTCTGGTGCCCATCCCAGGATGTTGGGTTACCAACCCAAAATTCTTACCAGATTGCGTAATTTATTTTATCACTCTCATACTATAATAAGGTACCTAATTACAAACATCATTTATAAGTACTTACATTGGTTGACCGATGTTATAATATTACATTATGACGCCGCAATTCGGTCCTGTGATTGGCCCAATTTATTATAAAACCACTAGAAATCCAATCACAGTAAAGACGAATAAAGTGGGCGTGGCTTTAGACATTATTATGCACGCCCTGTTATCTCGTTCTCGCTTCTGATTGGTTCCTTAGCGGCAATACCGTCAGACACACTTTGAACGAGTGTTCATTCATCATTTTTCGTAAAATTGTTAGTTGAAAATATTATAAATATTATCTTGCGACGACGATATTTTTGATGGTCGTAGATAAAGTATTGTGTGTTGTACTGAACATAATTAGCTATTGGGACACTCGTGCAGTCTATTACGCAACTCATTTAGCACTCGTGTCCCAATATCTCACATTATTTTACAGTTGCACAAAATGTAAGAAATTCTGGTTGCTCCCGTAAGCCACCAGGGGCGCTGTAAAATTTCTTGATAGCGAGTATCGAGACCTCAACTTATTGTAGGCCTACAGTACCGACAACCTTCAGACAAAGCGAGTTTTTGCCGAAGCTTCGGAGTCACCGAGGTCGACCTGATAAATGTACCGTAACATGACTGCCACTGAAACTGATGATGCCGAGAGTATAAAAATGTTCTCAGCCTTGAATTTCGTTTCCGCTTTTTCTATTCAATACAAGTGATAAAATCTTAATTTTTGCATTAAAACATAAAAATATTTTTTAGGGTTCCATACCCAAAGGGTAAGCAACGGGACCCTATTACTAAGACTCCGCTGTCCGACTGTCTGTTCGTCTCTCTGTCCATCTGTCTGTCCGTCTGTCTGTCCGTCTGTCTCTCCGTCTGTCACCAGGCTGTATCTCATGAACCGTGATAGTTAGACAGTTGAAATTTTCACAGATGATGTATTTCTTTAAACTCTCGCGTTTCGTAAACATTTTAATATATATTATCGGGTCCATCGCGATCAAAAATCGCGGTAGACCCGATAATATATATTATAATGATGTATTTCTGTTGCCGCTTTTTTAAACATAATGGTACGGAACACTTCATGCGCGAGTCCGACTCGCACTTGGCCGGTTTTTATTAATACGTGAACCTCGTTACTAAATTCGTTGCTAACGCATTTGGCAACCAAAATCTTATGACCCATCACAAATTTATTCAGATTCAGTTAAAGCAATACAAAAAATTAGCATTTTATTAATTAAACTCTAAAGTTCTTCTAAAGTTCTTACAACAGGTACAGAAGAAACAATATTATTTTTGTATCTTGCAAAAAGAGTCATTGGACCTTAGTCCTGACCACTTACCGAGTCTCCAATATGCATTTGGCTGTATCAACCAAAGTCACTTTATATATTTTGTACTGTTGCCGTTGTTGTGGATTTCTAAAACGTTACTTATTTAGATTAAAATTAAGCAATGTAAGGTGCTGTACATTTCACTTTTAATTCCCATCGCACACAGTACGGAAAGAAAGTAATTCGCATTTTCGCGCATGCTTGCCCTCCACTTAGCTGCGATCTGTATCTTCATACAAAAGACTTCAACGTGTGCACTTTACATACTTTCGTTTACATATTTATTTTGGCTGTGTACGGAAGATGGGTCTCGATGGAATTTTGCTCGTCGTAGTTTTTTGATTCCGGTGATCCAAATTAAGTTCTTATCAAACAATAAAGCCGATTCTGAAGGCTTTAATTTTAGTTTTAGTGCTGTCATAACTAAATATTCTTCGATACAAAATAGTCACTAAAACAGCACTAAAACTAAAACTAAAGCCTTCAAAATCGGCTACAATATCACTGCAAAAATAAAAATTTTTTACAAAAACCTTCCGGAAAGGTAAATGTTAAGTTAAAATAATAAAAATTAACCACTTGTTTTTAAATCGTATTGTTTGTCGGTAAGCTGAGTTATTTTGTCTATATACGTATCTACAGTCAAGGTCATTTGAAGGTCAAGGTACTTATACATATAGGTATATACACTTTGGACTTTGTACCTATCTTATATACAGACTGTAAATACAAACCCAAAAATCCCTAAATCCCTTTTGGGTATATAAGTATACTGTCATGAAAAAAAATATAACTTAAATTTTCATATAAAATTATATTATTTTTCTAAGCTCTGGCTTATATTTCTTACTATATCAAGTATCAACTCT
Source organism: Ypsolopha sequella (assembly GCA_934047225.1). Taxonomy (NCBI): domain Eukaryota; kingdom Metazoa; phylum Arthropoda; class Insecta; order Lepidoptera; family Ypsolophidae; genus Ypsolopha; species Ypsolopha sequella. Next base: position 3,276,736 of record OW203985.1, read on the forward strand.
TTTCTTATCTACACTTCTATTAACGCAGTTCATTCACCCATAGCTCAGTCCCAACAGATCACATTGAGTAATTGTTCTCAGAGCTACTGACGCTATCAGAGGTCAAAGACCAGCGAAGGTATCTACAAGATTAGTGTATTTTAAGTTTAGCAAATCGTGCGTACATAATTTAAAGTTAAATTGCCGCTATTTTTTTTAAACACTTTATTAATCATAATATGGGTATATTATAAGGGTATGGGTGACCTGAGATTGAGCAACTCATTTTGCATTAAGTGAAACTGAACTCTATGACGTTTCATTTTCTTTAAAATAGCACGCTCTGAGCCCCCTGTGGCTATTACGACAGCCGAAATATCACGCGCACTCGAAAAAGTAAATTTTTATTACATAGCTCGGCTTCTGGTTAAAATGAAAACACGACTTATTCAAACTAGCTAGATATAAATATCCAGCTTAATCCTGAAAACTATACCCGAGAGAACATCAATATATGGTCTAAAATCAGTAAAATAGAGGTTTTCAAAAGATAAATATATGAATCAATTGACGTCGTTTATTCAAACTTACTTCATAAACGTTAGGAGAACACAGGTGTATTTTTTGATGACTGTGTATTTTCTGATTATTGCAACTAATTCACACAAAGTCTGTCATTTAATTTATATTTGCCTCACCTTTCCCCTTAAAAAATTCTTGCCTTTGCATTTGCATCCAGTACATCCTTCACTATAGGGGCTAATGTAGTAGTGCAAGTGGTATTGACTGTACTGGTGCTATGTTGCTAATAATGTGTATATCTTCGGAATTTGGCACCTCGTATGTCAGTGCTTAGAATTTGGGCCTCTCTGTTAACAAGTTATAAATAATCTTTGAAAATTTGACCCGGTTTTGTTATATTTTGTATTGAATTATTTTGTATAGGCATGTATTTATATATGTAACCTATTAGTATGTAGTATATAGGATGGGATTTGGTCGGCCGCCTGGATTCGTGCTGGGGGCTCGGTTGGTGATCATTGAACCTTGTTCCTGGTCCCTGGCCGGGTCTCCGGTATGGGTTCGGACGGCTGATTGGATTTTACCTTGTGTAATATATATTTTACCTATTATTTTAATCGTAAATATATTGCTACATAAATTAAATAAACCTTTAATTTAGTTCATGTACATTTATTATTTTATTACATATATTTTCTTTATTATCTTAAATTTGACGTGTAAAAAGTGTATATATCTATACCTGCTTTGCAAAATAAACTATTTGAATTTGAATTTGAATTTGAACCTGCTTAAACTGATTGACTTTGACCATAACAAAACGTGCCCGTAAAGTCTGTCTGTAAAATTTGGTGAATCGTGTTTTTGCTTTTGTACGAGGAATATTTCTGTTTAATTTGTTAATTAAGGGTGAGGCACAGGCCCCCTGTAGATTTGTTTGTATAACCGTGTCCGTTTGTGTTTGACCCGTGTTTTAGTTACTCGGACACTAAAATGAATTAGTGACGTGGTATTTTATATCCATATTAATATCGATATTTAGTTCTAAATTAAAAAAGCACAGTACCTAATTCCGAACTCTGACTGTTACTAAAGAGACAACTCGGAAATCGCGAAAAAAAATCTAGCATCGCTAAAGACGTCATTGCGTTTTACGTTTTCATGGAGCCTTATTCTTCTCCATCCATCCATCAGCCTAGTTCGTCCACTGCTGGACATAAGCCTTTCCAGGACTTTGCCACTCCCGGCGGTCATCCTGGAAGAATTGCCCATACTCACACACGCTGGGCAGGCGGATTGGTGAGCGCGGTGCCGGAACCGCTGCCCGTCACCAGTCTGTTCCATATAAGGCCCAGCTATTAGGGATGGATATACCGCCATCCATCGGTCTCAGTCATGGTGGGCCTCTTGGTTTTTTGCCTGTGAGCTGTCCTCTTACTCTTATTCTACTTATCCTTAATTAAAACGTTGAACTTTATTCATTTCTGTCCTTTCTTAGAAGATGAATTAATATGTTTACTTGGAAATCAACATTTTATTGGTTTCCCAAGATAAAAATAAAATGTATGTGTTTTTCGTTTGATCTTTCCTTCCCGAAGGTTTTGGTACGACGCAGTAGAGGCCTTTTGTGTTATTCACTGCAATTAATACAACATTAAAAAATAAAGCAGAGTGGCAATTCTGTCATCATTATTGTTTTTAAATTTAAATTCATTCATTTATTTATTTTCAATGCATGTGCTCGTAAAGGCCCACTTTTTATGCATCAAAACCGAACAGAAAGTCGATTATTTTGCCCTAGGGCTTTATTATTATTATTTTATTTTATTTATTTACAATGGTTGGCTAACCTGCAGCCTTTCCTGTGTACCATAGATGTTATATTTTTTTTTCCACTGTTTAACGGCTCTGGATACAGTCCTTTTGAGCCAATTATAATTTAAAGTTCACAAGATTATATTTGTTTTCATTTCCTCACATAGTGCATTGAAAAACGTAGTATGATACACGGGCGTAAAAGCAATAAATTACTCGGTTACGTTTAAAACACTCGCTACGCTCGTGTTTTAAATCGTCCTCGTAATTTATTCCTTTGCGCCCTTGTAGCATAAACTACTATTATTCTTTTGTAGGAGCATAAAGCACACATAGATAAGTCAATATACAGAACTAAAAACAAATTAAAACATAAAACATGAAAATTGAAAATGCTTAAAATCTAACAATTTAAAATCTTAATATCTCTTTAAGTTAAAACCAAGAAATGGAGCATTTTTTTTGCACGGTGTCAAGTCATCAATTTTGGTACGAAAATTAATTTATCTATAATATTATGTCATAAACTTACATAACTTGATAGAATTTTTTATGTAGTTTAATTTAAAATATAATTTAGTTTTAATTATATTATTTTTTATTGTTATGTATTTGATTTGTTGTGTGATAAATAAAAACATTTATATGATATTATCCATATATTATAATAAAATTCCATAAAATAACATAACTTCTTACTTGTAATAAATGAATATGAAGCCACAATAAGTGTTGTCAGAAGGTCAATAAATGAAATACTATATCTGCATAAGATAAATTAAATAATCATAGGACAAATAACAGTAAATAAAAAGCTACTGTTTTCTGCCTTTTGGAATAAACACATCCATATGTAATTCCTATAAGAAATTTTTTCGTCCTTTAAAATCTGATATTTATGAGTATTTACAGGTTTTTTTAAATTGAATTGTTAGATTTTTGTCAGACATCAGGACGGGTTCAAGAAAAAAAATAATGCAGTGTGTGGCGATAACGTCAGTGAAGTTCAAATGAACGACATCACTTTTTTCATTTATTAAAGGAGATACACGCTTATTTTTAAATCTGTCCACAGGAAAGCTATTCTTCAAAACGATTTATGAATCGTAAATATCGGCGAAAAAAGAAGAGGCCAATTGTGCGATAAAAACCGCAAGTTGAGTCGAGGCTCATCATACATAATGACAAGTACGATATGCAAAGAGTACGAAATATAGGATTTTAAAACCAGTACCCCTATTATAAATGCGAAAGTGTGTTTGTTGGTTGTTGGTTTGCTGGTTTGTCCTTCTTTCACGGAGCAACGGATCGACGTGATTTTTTGTATAGAGATCGTTTATGGGCCGGAGAATGACATAGGCTACTATTTATCCCGGAAAAATACAAACGAAGTCAGCGCGGGTGAAGACGTGGGCAAAAGCTAGTATACATATAAAACAATACCCTGACTGACTAAGTAGTTGAACGATCTATAAACTCTTAAACCAAACGTCTGGGACCTAGGAACATGAAATTTTTATTGTAGCTTTCTTGTATGACGTAAAAAATTCGCTAAGAAAGTATTTTATTTCGTAAAGGTTCACTTTTTTAAATTTTAAACCCAAGAATGTAATTGTTTTTAACTCAACTTGTACGTGTGTTGATATTTGTGAACTTTATCTAAAAAAGTGAATGATATTATCTTCTTAAAATCAACCGACATCAATTTTATTTCGAACTCTTCGACGGAGATAAGCAGTTTCTCGCCTGATATTTAGACCATAGAGATCATTTCCATACCACAGAAATTGGCCTCCTACCTTTAGATTTTTTCGCATGTATCAAAATCTCCGTCCCGATCTCGAATTTTTGAGGTCAAAGACATCTAAACCTTATGGGCTACGGGATTCGTTGTGCCCATAAAAGAGTTCAAAAACTTAATAATGGTCTAATTTATTTTTGTTTTAATGTCACGTATTTATGTTATTTCCGAAATACCCGAAATTTCTGAGTAATAGAAGGAAAATACAACTTCTGAGAAAGATGCTTGCTATATAGCTTAGCATTTTAAGGTTCCACGCCCAAAGGATAAAAAAGGAACCATTAAAGTGAGAGTTCGTTGTCCCTGCATCTGTCAATGACACATTCTCGTACACATTCTTTTATTACTGGAATAATTTTTTTTTATCCAAAAGGTACAGTAACGATGCATTCACTCAACTGTTTTGTGAAGCACATAAGCACATAACAATTAATGTTCATAATTAGATAATATCCGTACACAACATTCGAAATAACAGATATAACAATTGACAATATTAAGCTCAAAGGGAATAACCGAAGTAACTATAAAATAGACTAGAGATAGATATAAAATGGTATAAAGATTTTGAATTAATAACACTTATACTTATAGTAAGTACAAGTGTTATTAATTCAAGATGTGTTTCAAGTTTCACCAAGTGCCGACAATCGCAAGTATAAATTTTGGTATAAACATTTTCAATAGGGTTTTTGAAATGTATGTCCATATAAAATGTCGCTTGCGATCTTCGATCAAATAACCGGTTACTTGATCGAAGCTTGCAATGGATATATTTTTTTTTATGAAAGGCATTGTTTTTTTGAACACACGGCAGATATTTTAATTATTTAGATCTATATTTAAATAAATATTTATCGGAAATTTTTCCTTAAAATAATAATGCTTGGGTCACGTGTATGCACGAAGTTCTAGTTATTAAAGTATTAAAATATGATATAGTGGAAGTTCCACGTAGTTATTTCAATTCACTTTTACACGCGATCTGTAAAGGCCTACCTATATGATAGTAAAAACATAATTTCTGAACTTAATGTTTTTTTTTTTATTAAGTTCATTATAAACAAAAGACATGTTAATTATAAAATTTAAATAAAAAAACATATTATTAATTACAAATTTTAATAATTTACGGATTAAAGCAACACAACATTCTAAAACCTGTATTAAATATCATGAAATTCATGAATCACAATGAAAATGTTACTGTAGTACAGTTTATATTCTTAGTGAAGACTTTTTATTCTGCGTAAATATTTATTACTGTGGGATATTTTTTACCCTGGGAAATCAGACAGTTTCTAGAAGGTTTCTAGGCGTGACAAAAATCACGAGGGCAAAGCCTTTTTAAAAAGCAAGTATATATTTTGACGTACAATTAAAGCTTTTAAAACTTGACGAAATTCAGGACTTACGGAACACACGCAGTGCTAAACAACAGCAAAACTACACATATATTTAATGTTATCAGTGTGTACGTGGCCTTACAATGAGATTTACACGGCTATCCGTTCCACAATCAAAGCGTATTATCGCGGAATTCACTCATCGTCCAAACCACATCATACTTTACAATAAGGTTTAAAATCGAATGAATGTGTATTTCACTCATCGGTACTTACTGGCAACGTGACTGGCTAATTAACAATGACACTGTTTATGTATTAATTAGTCTATGTTTGTAAATAAATGCAATTCAGTTGACATAGTCCTGTTTCTCTAGTTCATGGGAAGGTACAGAAATAGGCTGCGTACATATACACTGTGTCCCTCCCTCGTACAAGTGCACATCCGAAAAGGGATGAAACTAGGCCTTATTTTACCGACAAAGAAATGTTTTTGTTTTTTAGAAAATCTTTGTTTTATAAATTTACGTTTTAAATTTTTTTTTGCCTCCCATGGAGTCTATGTATAAAATATGTCATAACTTTTGACCTATCGCGAGTAATGCAATGAAATAAAAATGTTTTAATCCTTAAGAATAGACGTTGCATAATAAATCTAAAACAAAACATAATCAACTACCATTATTTTAAAAATAATATCCTGAAAGATGATTTCTTTAATTTTTCTGTCTTTTTTTCAGTAATAGTCAATTTTTTCAAAATAATGTCCTCATTTCACTATACTTTTATTCCTATTTATCATTGCCTATTCCATTATCTTTCTAACAAAAAAAAAATACAACGTTCTATCATAAATACAATATTTTCTACGAGCGGTTAACCAAAGGCACTACGCTCGCGTCCCATACAAAGATACCCAGGAGGAGTATCTTTTGAAGATTAAAAAAAAATTGGAACATTTTTTTTCTTTGTTTTTGTCGATATATTTAGATCTAGTTTCACCCACTTTCAGATGTGCACTTGTACGAGGGACACACTGTATATAGTTTGAAGCATTGGATGATAATAATAAAAAAATAAACTTAATATTTTTCAATATATTTCGGCCTCATCAGTGACCGACGATTGTTACGTCCCAACGTAATGGGTGGTGAGCCCTATCGCCGTTCTTCGGGCACAAATACACGATTCTTAAGGCAATCAGCTTTCCTTACGATGTTTTCCTTCACCGTTCAGCAAGTGGTAAGAATTAGGTAATACAAATACTATGCATATAAATTCCGCAAAACTCATTGGTCAAGATTGAGGGGCCAGCGCTACTGCCGCTTATAAGTTTCATATACTAATAAATATGCTGATACATATTATTCTTTTTTTTTTGATAAACGTGTAAAAAAGAGCTCAGCTCATAAAATTAGAATAAGCCATTAACTTATTTACATATGTTTTGTTTTATCTTACTCCTTGGAAAACAGAGCCCCTGCCGCTTCGGAAAACAAAAACAATTCCAACCTTTCGACACTATCTCTAACACGTCGCATAAACCATAGCAGACCTTATTACACCCTCTTAAAGAAGATAATCGTACAAAAATGTATATCCAAGCAGGTGGCCATGTGTGCAGATATGAAAAACATTACGGAGTTGAAAGAGATGCGGTTTTTTTTTCGGAATTCGCAGTATTTTACGCGATGAACTCTAAAACATACCAACAGTGACATTAATTGGTAGTTAGCGTATCGTGCTTTAGATTTGAAACCCTTTTTATTTACCTTTTTAGAATCAAAGATTACATCCCACAGCGTCGGAATTCAATCTCATTTCTTTTTATTTTACCAGAGTTGGTTGACTCTTGAACTTAAGACTCTGCGTCCCCAAAAAATGCCTACACACACATGTATGTTTACAATCCTACATGAGTTCTTTGTACAAATTAATGTGTAGATTCTAGGTGTATCTGTGACATTTATCATACTTAACAACTTTTATCCATGTACTACCGAAATAACGCGAAAAATAAACCACAAAATTCAAAATTCAAAATTCAAAAAGTTTATTTTGCAAAGTAGGTATAATTAATACACGTTTCACAAGTCAAATTTTAATCTTATAAAAATATATGTAATAAAATAATAAATGTACATGAACTACTTAGATTAAATGTTTATTTAATTTATGTAGCAATATATATACGATTAAAATTATAGGTAAAATATTATTATACAAGGTGAAATCCAATCAACCGCCCGAACCCATACCGGAGACCCAGCCAGGGACCAGGAACAAGGTTCAATGATCACCAACCGAGCCCCCAGCACGAATACAGGCGGCCGACCAAATCCCATCCTATATACTACATAGTAATAGGTTACATATATAAATACATGCCTACCTCCGCCATAGACTAATACATAGACTATACTTTTACCATAGACTAAGTATTACTACGTATAGACCGACAACTCTCATACATCAAGGCGTAACAATTTTTTTGTGCGCCCTTAGCTATCGCCAAGTGTTACAAAAGTAAACTCTCATGGTTACCAAGTAAACACGTGGCTATAATAGTTTTGCTTGGAAAAACTAAATAGCGCTAAGTTGACAACACTAAGTAATATTTCTGAGCCATCTATTTTATCGAAGTAGGAATTATTTTTATTTTTTGTGACATGTCTGTGCCACTAGCGTCACCAAGCGGTCTTTTTTAGTATCGTGCTCGTTAGAGGATTTAGCAACGCCATCTAGATTTCGTTAGAATTTCACACCTTTTTTGTGGCTACAAACTGATGTATGGGAATTGCTAGTCAGCGTACAAAATTTAAATACCTACTTCTAGGTAGGTTGAATAAAAGAAAAAAAAAACACCCTTTTTCTAAACTATCCGAACACAAGTCCAGTGTGATCAGTATATACTTGGTTAATGTTTTGAAGCATGGTACTGATACACCTTGTATAACAATAAAGAGTTCAGTACACGATGATCCTCTTTTCTTCTTTTGAAAACTTCTTTACAAAAAGTTTATACATACTCAAACTAGCCCTCCTACTAAATAGTGACTATACGGATGGTCCAAATAATTAAAAATTAATGATAAGACAAAAGCTAATTTGTCAAAAAATAATCGAAAGGTATCGAAAGTTTCCTAGACAGACTATCACTCCTTCCGAACGCCTGAAGCTATTTTAATGGTTATTTCACCATATTTTTGATAATTTAAAGATCTATTAATTTACTGTTCTAATTTGCTAATTTCATGTGAAAAGTATTTTATGCTATTTTCTGCTAATATTATTGTCGTTTCCGTCGAGTTGGTAATTTTGGCCCTAAATAGGATAGGCCCTTAGGCCCAGATAGCGCAAAATATGACATAGAAGTGCCCGAGGTATTTCTACGGACTGAATGAGAACAAGCCTTTTCCGTATTTTTACGGAACCCAAAATACGGTCATACATTTATTTAATTTCACAAGTAAAGACCCTTCTTTCTTTAAGGCACATGTGCGAAAGTGCATTGACTCGTATTCAAATCGTGTATGCAATCGTAATTTAAGGGTCCTTTAATCCTTTTCTTGGTTCTTCCTTTTTAGCACATTTGACGAGGGTCTCGCCCACGGCACCAAGGGAATGTGTTTCTACATTATATATGTCGTGATCAAAAGCACAAGTACCTTTTTCTCCGAAACAATTTATATTTGATTCTAATTTTGTCTTCGAATACCAAATGTTAAAAGACAGGTCAATAAAACCACATAATCACCTGGTCATATTGAACATCGGACCCGAAGAAATTTAACAAAGCTTAAAATGAATTTAAATTAGAATAAAATAAGTAAGGAAACTTGAAATGTTTTTTTTTATTTTCACAGATTATTCAGTATTTAAGGTTCGGTTGCGCGAAACAAGCTCTCGCGTTTGGACAATTTAGCATGTTAAAACAAAATATTTTTAACAAATAAAATTGGTGTAGGTAGTTAAGGGGTTGAACTACATTATAATTTTTCAGATTTCACACAAGTATCAGAAGCATGGAGAAAAAGTATCGGAAAGATCAGTAAAATCACGGAAAACGTAATTTGGCTTTGGAACTAGTATGATCAGTCTACTGATCTAACTATAAAATAAAATATTTTTTTATATAGCAAAGAAATGAAATTTTTATTATTAAATTCGTTATTTTAAAAGAAATACTCAAACATTCTACTTTTTTCTTGTACAGAAAAATTACGCAAAAAGAATTTGGAAGTTTGTGTAATTTCTTTTTAAATAACGAAAGGAAAAAAATATTAATATATTATATGAATACTTTGAACTCTTTACGCAAAAAAAAAATATACTTCAATGTGGAACAAGAAAAAATTTTTTTTTCTGTTTGCAACGCCAAATTACGTTTTTCGGGATTTTAGTGATCTTTCCGATTTTTTTCCCGATGCTTGTGATACTTAAGTCAAATCTGAAAAATTATAATGTAGTTCAACTCCTTAACTACCTACACAAATTTTATTTTAGTTTAAAAATATAGGTCTTGAATATTTATTAAGAAAAGACGAGTTTGCATTCCAAATTATGTTCTTGTTTATTAATTATAAGTTTTGAAGGAGTCTGTGTTATGAATATTCAGATAAAGGGAAGCTGGCAGGGAGTTCTACATTTCAGGTGTACGGATGGTAGACGAAGAAACTTTGCATATACGATCGGAATATTGACAACTTTTTTGCTGCCCGTTGACTATTCAGGGGCCATATTAAGACTTATTATCTATAACTTTAACATCTATCCCTATCACTTTCAAATGTATCGTTATTGGCTTGAAACGAAGTCACGTACAATTTCTAGCCAATGACCATACCTTTGAAATCGATAGCGATGAATGTTGAGGTATGATAATAGAGCTCCTGGTGGTATAAGGGAAAGAGATGGAATTAGGTCGTGTAATTAGGTCGTGTAATTCCTGCGCACACTCCCCAAAATATTTCCTGGAAGAAATCTAAAATCAAGCTTCCACGATGTTAAGGCGCTACGGAAAAAAAATCGACACTTTTAGAACTTGCATATCTACTTCAGTAAATGATGTATTATTTTGATAAAATAGTATATTATTTTTGAAATATTTTTCTAGGGATCCAATAAAACAGAAACGCGATTGGAGAAATTCAGCTCGATACAAATATTAATTGAAATTAGACACCGACACCAATTCTCTTGGTTTGACAATTTGGAATGACATATGGAATGCAACTATTTTTATTAGATGGGTTGTTACAGTACCTAGGACCTGGTTAAACGAAATTTTGTTAGCAACTTTAGTACATTTTATATTAATAAAAAACCGACATTTAGTTACTTTTCCTCAAATCCGTCGCTCTCGCACGGAGGATTTTTTCGCATATGGAGTAAAGGGACGCTAAAACTTTTACATATCGCCTTCACGTCTTATAACTAGATGTAACCTGTCTATTTACTCCCGTTTCTATTTTAGATTTAAAAAAAAACCTCTGTCATAACATAGAGCAGCGTTTCTTAAGCTATGGTCTGCGGACCCCTGGTGGTCCCCGAGCATATATATCCGCAGCCTAATTAACGTATTATTATCTCAATAACGTATTTTATATGAAAAAGTATATATTTTTTGTAATTTGAACTAAAATAAATGCTCCGAAATTTATTGCTGCTTTTAATTTAGGGGGTCCTTGAAATTGTGCTTGATTTCCTAAGGGGTCCGTGGACAAAAAAGGTTAAGAAACGCTGACATAGAGGATAGAGCAATACGAGTGACAAGTAACGTAAGACAGTATCTAACACGGAAACTTAAGCAAAAAGAGCAGTTGCCGACAATGCAGCTACCTACATGTAATGCGTTCACTTAGCGCCATGGTGCTGCATACAAACCACGGCGGCCTTGACTGTGGGTTCCGCACACTGAACTGAATATTAATAGGAAATTGTAATACTTAAGTTAGATTAGAATAACGAAGATGCATCGATAGATCCTGTAGGCGCAAATATTTTTTTGCAGCCAATATAAAATGACAATTGGAAAGCTTTTTATTTTCATTTACTTTTACTTCATTTATTAAATAAAATTAACATATTTTAAAACCACTTAGTTTTTCTTTTATCTACAATTAGTATTTTAGTTATTTTGTGTTTTTCTGAAAAATATTAATATTATACTGAAGTTAACCTTAAAATTTATATATTTTTAAAGTTGAATTAAAAATATGTCTAAATATTATCAGAAAGTATCACAAATGCGAGAATCAATTAGAAAACCGTATTTTTAAATTGATCATCTTATTTCTACTGTTTAAAGTACTTCCCAAAGCGATTACAGTCAAAACATCCTAAAAAATTTAAATGTTTTTTCCTGGACCCTAATTGATATTTAAATAACTGGTCAAATTAACTGACAAAAATGAAACGAAAAGTTTATTAATTTTATTTTGTTTATTTTTAATTACATGTATGTGTATATTTACATAATAATAAATGCAAATTATTTTCTAAGGAACCCTAACCCAGTAACGGAACCATGGTCAGGCGATCAACACACGACATGTGAACTTGGGTTTTTGTCGTCCTATTGTGTCTAGGTCGAGTAAATGAAAAAAAAAAACTAGTAATTGCTTGTCTTGAGTGATGAAACAATTTAATAAGTGCTATAGACGTCTAGGTATAACATGAGTAGCAACTTTTATGTTTAATAAGTTATGAGGGAGTTAGAACAACATTTTTGGTTGCTTTTCTTCATCAATGTATTAAAATTAAATTTGAATCGAATCTCTGGAATCTCAAAGTTGCATAACCTCGGAAGTAGGATGCGTTCCGTGTCCTGTTGAAAATGATAGGATATACTCACGCCTGTCTCCCAGAGGGGTAAGCAGAGACCTAGTTCTCCGTCTGCAACCTTGGCACAACGTTAATTTTAGAGCCTCAAGAACGGAAGATTAAGGGGATGGAGATTATGTACACCGATCGGCAAACATCTTAAAGAGCAACCTTGGCTGCACATAATATCTCTTTGACAGAGCGAGGAGTTCGAGAAGTTTACCGTCTTGTGTACCACTATTTAGAGCCACGAAAAAATATCTAAACGTCCCAATTTTAAAAAAATCGTGCGTTTTACGGTACTACTTATGTTGAAGACTGTTTTCAACTAAAGAAACTCAGCTTCTAATGGGTTCTTCTTCGACTTATGTTGAAGACTGTTTTCAACTAAAGATACTCAGCTTCTAATGGGTTCTTCTTCGACTTATGTTGAAGACTGTTTTCAACTAAAGAAACTCAGCTTCTAATGGGTTCTTCTTCGACTCATGTTGAAGACTGTTTTCAACTACAGAAACTCAGCTTCTAATGGGTTCTTCTTCGACTTATGTTGAAGACTGTTTTCAACTAAAGATACTCAGCTTCTAATGGGTTCTTCTTCGACTTATGTTGAAGACTGTTTTCAACTAAAGAAACTCAGCTTCTAATGGGTTCTTCTTCGACTCATGTTGAAGACTGTTTTCAACTAAAGATACTCAGCTTCTAATGGGTTCTTCTTCGACTTATGTTGAAGACTGTTTTCAACTAAAGATACTCAGCTTCTAATGGGTTCTTCTTCGACTCATGTTGAAGACTGTTTTCAACTAAAGATACTCAGCTTCTAATGGGTTCTTCTTCGACTTATGTTGAAGACTGTTTTCAACTAAAGAAACTCAGCTTCTAATGGGTTCTTCTTCGACTTATGTTGAAGACTGTTTTCAACTAAAGATACTCAGCTTCTAATGGGTTCTTCTTCGACTTATGTTGAAGACTGTTTTCAACTAAAGAAACTCAGCTTCTAATGGGTTCTTCTTCGACTCATGTTGAAGACTGTTTTCAACTAAAGAAACTCAGCTTCTAATGGGTTCTTCTTCGACTTATGTTGAAGACTGTTTTCAACTAAAGAAACTCAGCTTCTAATGGGTTCTTCTTCGACTCATGTTGAAGACTGTTTTCAACTAAAGAAACTCAGCTTCTAATGGGTTCTTCTTCGACTCATGTTGAAGACTGTTTTCAACTAAAGAAACTCAGCTTCTAATGGGTTCTTCTTCGACTCATGTTGAAGACTGTTTTCAACTAAAGAAACTCAGCTTCTAATGGGTTCTTCTTCGACTTATGTTGAAGACTGTTTTCAACTAAAGAAACTCAGCTTCTAATGGGTTCTTCTTCGACTCATGTTGAAGACTGTTTTCAACTAAAGAAACTCAGCTTCTAATGGGTTCTTCTTCGACTCATGTTGAAGACTGTTTTCAACTAAAGAAACTCAGCTTCTAATGGGTTCTTCTTCGACTTATGTTGAAGACTGTTTTCAACTAAAGAAACTCAGCTTCTAATGGGTTCTTCTTCGACTTATGTTGAAGACTGTTTTCAACTAAAGAAACTCAGCTTCTAATGGGTTCTTCTTCGACTTATGTTGAAGACTGTTTTCAACTAAAGAAACTCAGCTTCTAATGGGTTCTTCTTCGACTTATGTTGAAGACTGTTTTCAACTAAAGAAACTCAGCTTCTAATGGGTTCTTCTTCGACTTATGTTGAAGACTGTTTTCAACTAAAGAAACTCAGCTTCTAATGGGTTCTTCTTCGACTCATGTTGAAGACTGTTTTCAACTAAAGAAACTCAGCTTCTAATGGGTTCTTCTTCGACTTATGTTGAAGACTGTTTTCAACTAAAGAAACTCAGCTTCTAATGGGTTCTTCTTCGACTCATGTTGAAGAGCTCAAATGGCTCCCTATCCGTCAGCGTCGTCATTTACATATCCTTACCCAGCTTTACAGCATTCTCAGTAATCCTCGCTCCCCTTCTTATCTTCGTGAACGATTTGAACTTTTGTTGTCATCTAGGGACAAGCCGGCTCGTGCACGTACTGTCTCTCTTCTCAAAACTCCTGTGCACAAATCGTGTGCATTCGGCCAGTCTTTCACCGTCATGGCAATAAGATTATGGAATTCGCTTCCCCATAACATTAGAGACTGTCCTACACTCGGTATTTTTAAAAACAGAGTGAAAGAGTACTACCTTTCAACTCCATGAGTATCTGCAGATAGCACAATATTTATTTTAACTATTGTTATGTATTTTTATCTTATTTTTTATATATATATATATAAGTAAATATGTTTATTGTTTAAATAGTTACTTAATTATTATTTATGTAGGTATATTGTTGTTATTTATAATCATAGGGTGTAAGTATATTAACATATTTAGTGTACACGTATGTATGTCTACTTTTTATTATTACTTCTCTTTTTTCAATCCGGGTTTGCTGGAAGAAATCTCTTTTTAGAGATAAGCTCGCCTATGTACATGATGTATCTAAGTACTTTGTAAAAATGATGTTTTGTGTGTACAATAAAGAATATGAATATGAATATGAAGACCGTTTTCAACTACAGAAACTTAGCTTCTTCTTCGGGTTGTGTTCTTCTTCGAGTTGCGTCCTTCTTCGGATAAACGTTCATTCATTTCCACTTTAGGTGAATAAATAAGATGATAAATTACAAAGCTTATGTAAGGCAGTAATACCACGATAGAAAGTCGTGTGAAGCGATCAGACCACAAGCACGACTCTTCCTTGATATATTCATAAATCATATTTTTATGATGATTATAGTACTACAATCAAGTATGTACTCTTAGATACTGCAATTTTGCTTTGCTATAATAATACTTAGTTCGAATTAGGGTTCCGTACTCGAAGGTTACCAAACGGGACTATATTTTAAGCCTACACTGTCTGTCTGTCCGTCCGTTTGTCTGTCACAGGGGCTTACGGCTTCAGCCGATATACTCGTAAGTAGCCAATTGAAATATTAATTTGGCCTTTATTACGTTCCCCATACAAAAACCTCGGAAAAGTATAATTTTTAACGTTATCATCATGTCCCCTCCTTATTTTCGAAACAAGAAGACCGAAAAATATGAAAAAATCATAGTAATAGGATAGGAAAAATATAACAATTATACTTGTTCCTTACTCAGCGGGAGCTGTGAATTGTTTGTCAGGCGTTACCACTTTATTTGTGTTACCATGTTTCAGGGTTCCGTACACATATTGTGTGGTGGTACAGAACACCTTGTGCGTGAGTCCAATTTGCACTTAGCAAAATTATTTTAATACTATATCATTCCAACCATAGGGGCGGCATGACGCTCAGTTTGTAATAGGAAAAGCCAAATAATGGTAAATTGTTTACCTTGGCCGTTTATTTATATTTAAAATAAAAATAAATAATAAATTTAACGACAATAACCATGTGACGCCACCATGTTTCGTCGTTGCGCAGCTCAGCAAAAACTATTATGTAGAAGCGCAGCGATGCAATGTGATGGCGCCACCCATTATAGATACCAGCGTGCTGTCGGGGGAGCGTCTGCTGGACCGATTTTTAACCATTATGATTATGATAACAGAAGTGATGAGCAGTGGGGTCTACCACGTAATTCTCATTTTCATCAACATCAACTTGAGATTGAAATTTGACGTGCGTGCGACGACGCCCGCCTAACATGCCATCTCTTTTGCACGCGTTGAATTTCGCATGCATTTGCTTGAAGTTGATACAAATGAGAATTACGCGGTAGAGCCCCGGGTTGGCGGTGGCGGCTTCTTCGATAGCACGCATACATACTTTTTAATTAGGTTGGACACTTTTTTAGGTTAGATTTTTCATTTTTTCATTTGTTTTTTGTGAATTTCATTGTGACTGGTGCCGGACCCAGGATAGGGCCCGAAATATATCTCACATTAACTTGTATTTTATTTTATTAAGTGTATAAACATTTTGGGTGCTTTTCGTTTGATTTTAAAAAGTTATTGATGTCATTTTACTGATTAGGTAACGTACTTTTGATATCAGTTTAAATTTTTTTGATATCTGTAATAGTTACGGAATAATCACCTGGTCACACTTAACGATTACACCCTGTATATATATATATATATATATATATATATATATACATAAACTACATTTAAAGACAAACTAGTCAATTAATAACGTTAATATTGAAAAAGAAAACAACAACAACTATACAACTTTATTTGTACAACATAAAAAAGAAAACAGAAATATAAAAATTTAAATTGATGTAACTTATTATGTAGCATAAACAGGCGGGCTGTGTTAGAGATACAACCGTAAATTATCTAAGTGGATACTTCTTATGTCACCTCTTTACTCAATCACAGAGGTAAGAATCATATCATAGTAATATGACAGGGGCTGTTACTAAGGTCATATCTTTTTTTTTATTCCGATCCGAACTTATCATGAATAATAAATAATAACAAATATTGAACGGTTAAAAAACATACATAATAATCTATCAGTAATCAAATAGTCGCTGCGCCTGCCAAATATGATATGTGATTTTCAAATTTTATGCGATTTTAATTCGTATCGGAATAAATTTTAATTCGAAAGTCAAACTGCAAAACAAAAACACGTAAGTACTTTTAAAAAACCGGCCAAGTTCGAGTCTGACTCACGCACGAAGGGTTCCATATCATTATCTATAAAAACGGCAAAAACAACATGTCTGTTGTATGGGAGCCCCCTTAAATATCTATTTTATTCTGTTTTTTAGTGTTTGTTGTTAAAGCGGTAACATAAATACCTACATCATCTGTGAAAATTTCAACTGTCTAACTATTACGGTTCATGAGATACAGCCTGGTGACAGACGGACAGACAGACGGGCAGCGGCGGCTTAGTAATAGGGTCCTTTGGGTACGGAACCCTAAAAGTGTCATACCGGAGGTGACGTACCAGTTCTAAAACTTCAAAAAGAGTTTCCACAGCTAAAAACACAAAAAAAAATATGCGATTAATCTGGACATTGTTTAACTATTGTTTTAGCGATGATGAGAATTAAGATGGTTAAATGTCTTTTTACCAAGTTTTTATTAACTCGCTTTCTTCTCTGTTTGTGCGGTACGAATTTTGCAACTGTTTCTTTCTTGTTTGTCAGTTTCTTTGTATGTTATACATTATACTTTTTAGTCCGTTTTAAAAAAGTGGTATATAAAAATATATTTTTTATTCTAATAATTATTGTGAACAATCTCACTCCCGTTTGTAGAAAAAAAAAATATTATCAAGACGAAAGGTAAAGAAACAAGATTAACTTTGTTTCGACAAATATTGCGTTAATCAATCACGGAACCGAAAAAAGAAACTAATTGTGTCGACCAGAGTGGCGAAAACGAAGTAGAAACGGTATTGTTCTGAACTAGGCTTAGTCTCACATTTCTTAGCTATGTTATATATCTAATTAATGTTACGAGGGGAGGCTGAAAAGTAACCTACCTAACTATGAAAGAAAAGACGTAACTGGATAGTTTTTTTTTATTTTTCTATATAGTCCTCTGCTAGTAAAATGCACTTATTAAATTTTTCAAATATTGAATTTAAGCCATTAAAAAAAAAAAAAAACGGTTTGTCGTCAAAATAGTCAGAAACCGCTGCCTTCATTTCGTCATCGGTCATAAATCTTCGTCGCCTGAGGTCTTTCTTGAGAAGTCTAAACAGAAAATAGTCACAGGGGGCTAGATCTGGACTATAAGGGGGGTGGTCAATGGTTTCGAAGCCATTGTCTTTAATTGCTAGCTTTGTTGTGCGTGCGGTATGCACTGGTGCGTTATCGTGCAAAATCAGAATTCCTTTGCTTAGTTTACCTCGCCGTTTTTCTTTTATTGTCTCTCTTAGTTGATATAATAAGTTTGAGTAATAATCAGCATTCATTGTAGTTTTTTTCGGTAAATAATCTATGAGCAAAATCCCTTCTGTGTCCCAAAAGATTGTAGCCGTAAGTTTACCGGCCGATGGACAGACCTTAAATTTCCGAGGCGGCTTCTCATCCTTAAATTTCCACTGTAACGACTCTTGCTTACTTTCCGGGTCCCATTATCGAATCCAAGTCTCATCACATGTTACAATTCTAGAAATTATTTCTTCCTCTTTCCCTCGACTCATGTCCAAAAACTCTTCGCAACATTTGACACGCCTCTCCATGTCAAATGCAGTCAACATTCTAGGGACCCAACGTGCACTAACCTTGGACATGTTCAAATGCTCATGAATTATTTCATTGACTCGCTCTTTACTGACGCCCACATCTCTAGCTATCTCCCACTGCTTCACTCGTCGGTCCTCTAATATATTTTTTTTTCACCCTGGCTACATTTTCATCGGTGACGGCCGAAACTGGTCTTCCGCTACGAGGATCATCTTCGAGGCTCTCACGACCTAATTTAAACTGCCTTGACCAAAACTTTATAACAAATTCGGAAGATCACGAACTGCCAAACACACGTGACATACGCTGTCTGATCTCCGAAGGCGTATTCCCTTCTTTAGTCAAAAACTTAATCACCGCACGCTGCTCGATTTTATCCATTTTCACTTTTTCTACCGACATGTTCGAAACAATTGTAGGAGACAAATAAACGTGATGAAATAAACAAATGAATGTAATACATTTTGAAAATAGAATAACAAACGAATATAAATCCATACCAGCCAGCATTATTTTTGAATATATTTCTGACCAAGGAGATTACATATCAGCCGCCCTACGTAGGTGGCACCAGTAGCTATACTGTGTTAGCATTATCGAGGAAGCAGGTCATTAAGAGGCTATGCGAATTTTATTTTTGTCACTGTCACTCCAAGCGACAAACCGCGCAGTGCGAGAGGGGCGGATTCAGGGCAAAAGAGAAAAAAGTTGGTTTTATATTTTTATAAAAAAAACTAAAATAGCTAGCAAAATTTTTAATCACAAATCTCTAGATATTGTTGAAACACACCTAATAAAATGAGTTTGCTGAGTTCTGTACATGGTTCCTATTCGTCAAACGAGGAGAAAAAGTGTGTTTGAAGACCTCATTTCAACAATTATTTCTATCCAGGAAAATTTATCCAAACATGTTTTCCAATTTCAAAACCTTAGATTATATAGTCAAAATGCATATACCAGAAACTGATTATAATTTTCCGTATATTTCATGAAATACACGGAAAAGAAACACCCGTATTTTTTTCGCATATCGCCTTTGTACATGTTGATTATGATTCATTCAGCAACGTTTTCTGGAGACTCGGTAAATAACCCAGAAAAAGAATCAATGGCTTTTTCCGCAAAACCCGCATAATTTAATTTTGTCTTCCAATTCTGATGGAGCCTTACGAGCGGTTTAGCTTGTGAAAACCCCGCCTTTTTCTAAATTAGTCGAAACAGAAAACTTATAGTTCCTCAACAAAACTTATGTTTTGTGTAAACTGTCATCGCAAAGTTTCCATTGGATTCGGTAAATTAGACTTTTAAATTTCAAAACTCAAATTTACAGAAACTAATGGAAACTTTGCTATGGCAGCATACACAATACACAGGTAATAAGGTTTTGTTGCATAACTATTGAGTTAACTTTGAATATAAGTGTTCTGTTTCGATTAATTAGAAAAAGGCGGGTTTTTCACAATCCGGCTGCTAAATCAATCTTAGGCTTGTACAACCTACTGTCATTGAACCTTGGTTCTTCTTATCATTTACCAATTTTCTAATATGAATGCGGCTGTATAATTAATTTGAACTGCAATCCTGCGTGCTGTCTATTGAGAGATATTATTATGGGATCAAAGATGGCATCTGCCACCCACACTGCCAATAAAAATAAAAAAGGTTATCAGACTCACAATTTTTCTTCGAGTTTGTCTTTCACCACAGTCTTGGCTGTCGAGTGCTGGCTCTCTGCATCGATGTCCTTGACCTGGTAACAAAATCAATTGGTTTCATCACTCATTATGCATGGTTTCACTCAGTTTATAGTCCAGTTAATGAAAGATTAGGGATTGCACCTTAGTAATTTATTATTACTAAGCATTCATGGTTACATAGGCTTTCAACCCAGATAAATATATGAAAAGTTATTTGTTTACGCTGGACAAAAAGTACACTTTAGGTGAAAAGTTAAATTGATATTGATAAGAATGGAGACATTATAATGAGAATTGCATCGTAGTTAAAGTGGCTCCAGTCTGAAAGAAAGAAAGAAAGAAAATGCGTTTATTTTGAGAACTACACCATTACAAAAAATCAAATACTCTAAATAATAAACAGTTTAAGGCTTATACATATAACTATTATGCAGCTTGACGTAGTTTATAAGATGCAGCCAACAAAAAGGTCTCTGACTCAGCAAAATGCCACAGCAGAACTGTGACGCTGATCTTCCGTCAAAGGCCGCGAGTTGCGACACATGCGATGTAACAAAATTTAACGATAAAACGAAGATTGTCTCTGTGTGACATAAGAAAGAGATATATCGAAATTGACCGGGGATTTAAATTGTTATAACTTTTGAAATAAGCCGACATGTAAAATCGCACCAGTTGTCCATTTCATATTCTCACCTTGGTTTGCTTATCGGCTAATTACTCAATTTAACTATGTGAGTTTTACTTTGGAGTAATTTTTAGCTAAGCCGATCACTGCTGTCGGTGGAATTTTTAGAGTATAAAAATAATTAAAAAAAATGTGATTATATTGTTTATTCAGTATTGTAGAAACTCGCGTTCAGATCTTTTTTTTTATTAAATTTATAATCTTCTATCTGATTGTAATGAAAATAAAAGTAATTAACAATAATTAATTCGATTTAATTTCAATCACCCTATTTTAAGCATAGAAATATTAATAAAGTGATGGGCCGACTATAGCCAGTACATCTCTAGTAATTTAGCTATTAAGTATGTTCTTAATTTTCACCTCCATACAAACATTCTTTGTTTGACTATTAATTAATGATTGAGCAATAGGAATGTGCTCATTGTTGTACCAATTCATCGTATATATGTGGTGACCAGATCATAGAATTGAACATTTCATGAAATAGTCGACCATTTCATGAAATGATCGCATTTCATGAAATAGTCAACTGTCACTGACCAGATCATTAAATGTTCAACGTTTAACGATTTGGTCAGCGACGTTTGACCATATCATTAATGTAGGGTGTTCATACAAATGTTGATACTAGAAATTCGAAATCTTGTTATTAGGAACTTGATTATTGTTCTTTAAAGTACAAAATCAACAATTTATAAAGAATTAGCACGTATTTCAAGTTACTTATTATATTAACCACTTAGGTTAATTTTTTAGAAAAATTAATAAGGATTTAGCAAATTAGGTATTTTTAAGGAACTTATTTTACTAAATAATACGTAATAATAATCAGAACCATCTGGGTTTAAATAAAATGAATTAGTTGTTTTAGGAATTTAATTACACTTCACTGCACTTCGCGCACTTCTTCCTCAGTTATTTATTACATTATTAACAACATTTAAAACAGGAGAATTGTGTGCCGCCGCCATGATGCATCGCACAAACAATAACATTGCGCCATCAGCGCCGCTAGTGGTGAATAAATGTAACTATTTTACGATATGATCATACGATGTTTGACCAGATTATGAAATGGTCTTGTGTTTAGTTGATTATATAGTCAAACGATCTCTATTCATTGATTTGGTCAATCCATATCATGAAATGGTCAACAAACAATGTACTATTTCATGAAATGCGACCATTTCATGATATGGTCGAACATTTCATGAAATGTTCAATTCTATGATCTGGGCACGACATATACAAGAACCCAAACTGACGAAGTTATGTATTATTCAAATATAACAATCACGACATAAATCCTCGAGGGGGTTTCAGAGGTACTTTCGACTTACATGCAAGTCACAGTTCACATCGTATACCGACGATTATTACGTCACAGAGTGATGGGTGGTGAGCCCTTTCGCAGTACTTAGCTGGCACAAATACTCGTATGGATCCACATTTTGACGTGCCTTCCGAAGACCGAACAAAATGTGCCCCAGCGAGATTTGAGACCACGAACTCCGGATTTGAGGTCGAATGCTTGAACCACTACTATACCCCAAAGGAGGCCTGCCACAGCCAAGTCACTTTTCAAAGCCCTTAATTGTACCTTCGAGCTTTGTTTCAATTAATCGTTTATCTTAATTTCAGACGAATTTTAGATTAATAAATAGGTTTGAGTGTAGTGTATGCTCTATTAAAGTATAAAATAAACAGGTTCGAGTGTAGTATATGCTCTATTCAAGTATAAAATAAATAGGTTCGAGTGTAGTATATGCTCTATTCAAGTATAAAATAAATAGGTTCGAGTGTAGTGCATGCTCTATTAAAGTATTAAATAAACAGGTTCGAGTGTAGTATATGCTCTATTCAAGTATAAAATAAATAGGTTCGAGTGTAGTGCATGCTCTATTAAAGTATTAAATAAATAGGTGCTGGTGTAGTGTATGCTCTATTAAAGTATTAAATAAACAGGTTCTGGTATAGTGTATGCTCTATTAAAGTATAAAATAAATAGGTTCTTGTGTAATAGTGTATGCTCTATTAACGTGTAAAATAAATAAGTTCTGGTGTAGTGTATGCTCTAATAAAGTATAAATTAAATAGGTTTGGGTGTAGTGTATGCTTTATTAAAGTATTAAATAAATAGGTTCTGGTGTAGTGTATGCTCTATTAAAATAAAAATAAATAAGTTCAGAAGATTCGTCAAATAGCAAAATAGCGAGCGTTTATAAACTGACGACGCCGTTTGTAAACGGCGGAATTTTACTATTTGCCTGCGACATCTGCAAACCTAAGAAAAAATTGAGCCCTTGGAATAAAGTATTTGAAATCAAAATATAAGTATTCCTGGCCTCGTAGCACAGTGTTTAATCGCGCGCGACGCGGCTTAGTTGAATCACAGGTGCGAGGAGCGTGACATACTGACATACAGTACGTCACCTCCTTGCACTTGTGATTCAACTAAGTGGCGCTGTGCTACGAGTGCTGGGCCCGTAACATAGAGTTTATTCGCACGCGACGCCACTAGTTGAATCACAAGTGCAAGGAGGTGACGTATTTAATCGCAAAAACATCGTGTCACGATACTCGCACTTGTGATTAAACTAAGTCACATCGGGTGCGATTAAACAGTATGCTACAGGCCCAGGTATTTTTTGATCAAACCAGCCTCGTATATTATCATCATTGTAATAATATAAAAAACTTGCATTTTTTTTTCATGTTGATGCCTATTTTTTGGAATAGAGTTTCGAAGATTTACTTATTATTAACAATTAGGATTACCATTATAATTAACCATTATTTATTTATTATCAACCATTATTACCTACGTCCTTGATAGGGCGAAATAGGAGAACATAATACTTTTCACACGAACGTGATTGTTCGATTGAATAATTCTATGTTACGTTTATAGCTATTAAGTTTATATATTTATCAAAGCATAAATGAATTAAATCGGTCGAGCCGCTTAGGAGCAGTAGGGAATTTTAGCCAAAAAAACACCATTCGGTTAATTTTTTTTTTCATACAATACTTTTGGTGGTATGAAAAAGGAAAATGTTGCATATGTTGTCTTAGAGTTAATAATTCATAATACATGTTTTCAATATTTTTAGTTTGACCATAAACGAGGAGTAGGCTTTAGAAAGTACCCATTTGGCAATACTAAGCCCCTTAATACTCACTGCGTCAAGTCCAACAGGACAATTCAGCACCACCGTGAAACGAATTTTCTTTGGTTGGCGTTGAAAATAACATTTGAGGGCGTCCATTGTAACTAATTAAGATCACGCACACACACACAGGTATATTCTGAACGCGTTAATCTGCTATGGAGATTACTCAATATACTGATTCAGATTGAAAGGGCATTTGAACTTTATGTGACATCACATCATTACAAGCATAGGTGAACAGCAGTGATTGTGCCGAACAATAGGCAGATCAGATGAATGGTGCTTTGCATAATACGGCAGCGTATAGATTCTATAATATTATTACTTAGAGATAATACCTACAAAGGGCCAGTTAGAAAATATTTAGTAAATATGTCGGTGAAATTAGGTTCTAGATGGGATTAGAAAAAAAAAAAACGAGAGAGTACTCGTATATGTATTGTTTATTGTGTCACACAAATTAAGTACGAGCTCTATTAGGCGATATGCGAAAAAAAACGGGTGTTTCTTTTCTGTGTATTTCATGAAATACACGGAAAATTATAATCAGTTTCTGATATATGCATTTTGACTATATAATCTAGGGTTTTCAAATTGGAAAACGTGTTTGGATAAATTTTCCTCGATAGAAATAATTGTTGAAATGAGGTCATCAAACACACTTTTTCTCCTCGTTTGACGAATAGGAACCATATACAGAACACAAACATATTTTATTAGGTGTGTTTTTACAATATCTAGAGATTTGATATTTGAAATTTTGCTAGCTATTTTAGTTTTTTTATAAAAATTATAAAACTAACATTTTTCGCTTTCGCCCTGAATACCGCCCCTCTCGCACTGAGCGTGTTTTCGCTTGGAGTGACAGTGACTAAAATAAAATTCGCATAGCCTCTTAATTAGTGCTGTAGGTATTAGTATCTATAATATCCATCCATCCATCCATCAGCCTAGTTAGTCCACTGCTGGACATAAGCCTTTCCAGGACTTTGCCACCCCCGGCGGTCATCCTGGAAGAATTGCCCATACTCACACACGCTGGGCAGGCGGGTTGGTGAGCGCGGTGCCGGAACCCTCGCACCAGTGACGCCGCTGCCCGTCACCAGTCTGTTCCATGTAAGGCCCGGCTATTAGGGATGGATATACCGCCATCCATCGATCCCAGGCATGGTGGGCCTCCTAGTTTTTTGCCTGTGAGCTGTCCTCTTACTCTCCCCAGAATTACTTCGAGGGGGTCTCCAAGTAAGATGGTGGTACCTCCACAGTCGAGCCCGGCATCAGCTCTACCACCTGCTGGTGGTAATTGGTAATTATCTATAGTAATTAAATGTCAATCTATAATATCTATCGAAAGGTGATCTACGGAAAAAAAACGCTTCTTTTGATAAGTAAAATAAATTACACATGTGTTTTAAATATATGTAATCCGTGTGCTTTCTTTAATCTTTCCGGGACTAATCCATGCTTTATTAGGGTTCCGTAGTACCTCAAATGTACAAAAGGAACCTTTATGGTGAGATTTCGTTGTTCGTCCGTCCGTATGTCACAGCCTCATAACATTAGCACCGTTAAAGATAAAGACTTGAAATTTAGCACAAAAATAGCATTAACTTGCGCACATAAATTTGTAATTGTTTAAAATATTTCCAATACAAAAGAGAGGGAAAAAAAACAACAAATACAATATGAATATCAAATTGTAGGTATTAAAGAGCTAATTGTAAAAATATATCCCTACCTTAGCTTTATTTACTGGCACTGATTTCGAGAACTTCTCGAAAAGCCGCAAAAAAATATGTCCCCGCCTTATCTCCAAAACTAGTGGACCGAAAAATAAGTAAAAAATCACGGTAATATTGTGCTTACGTTAAGATTACAGGAAAAATATAGCGGTTGAGAATTTCACGAAAACAAAATGACAAAATTAAATCCACGATACAAAACCCTCGGTACGCGATTCTGACTCTCACTTGACTGATTCTTTTAAGTTAGCACAATTACTTATAATTTAGATGCACAAAAACACATCAATACATCAAACAATTTACATTGAAGGTAAATGACTATACGTCGCTATTTTTTGTTCAGAAAACTACCAAAATAGAAGTTAAAAATATCCCTACAATAATTAACACGCGCGTGTCTTTTACAATAACTCTTTTTGCGGGGTAAAACCCAATCTTTTGACACGCGTCATGTCTAAATCCTTTGGAAGACTTGGAAATACCCTTTGGGGGCTTGTGTCAGCCTTGGTTACGGGGGGCAGGGTAGAGTCATCAGATTTTTAAAGTAAACAAAACTTGGAATAATACTTCGCCTTGAACATTGCGTTTTTCGGTTATCGTATAGATGTGTACGTAGCAAAGAAGCTATTACCGTACCATACTATTATAGTACAAAATAACCACTTACAAAAAGAAGGTTCACTCCGCATAACTAGCGAAAACAGGCGCACGCACACATAGAAGCGTACGTACGACGATCTCGGATGAAATCGGTCGAATGCCAAATTCTGCCGAGATCATCATACTTTATTTATTTTTATTTATTTATTTACACATATACAGTTGCACAAACATATTTCAAATATACACCACTTAAACCCTTAGGGGTTTGTTTGCGGTGCTATTACAATCTACCACATAAGTAAATTGATTAATCTAAGTTAATACATAGTTAAGTTTTATGTTAAATTAAATGTTCATAATATGATTTAATCTTAGCGGATTTTATCTATATATTATTATATTATATTATTATAGCGGATTTTATCTATACGTACGCGTCTATGCATGTGTGCGTCTGTTTTCGCTCCGTCGTCGTCGAGTCGGCCTTCTGGTAGTATCTATTGTGTAATTATAGTATGTACCGGGTTTGGTTTGGTCAGCTGTACTTGTTACTATTTCTTCTGTGACAGGGGTGCTAACTAGTGATGTAACGAATAGTAGTAGTACGAATACTAATACTAATTGTACTATTCGACGAATACAAATATCTGTTTCTACTATACCTGCACGTAATTATTAATCAAAGAAGATCAAAGGAAATAAAACATGCTAATCAATATAAATATTGACAAGTACTTGCTTAATTTAATAATCAAAATTCGTTTTTGACTTTTTATTTCTCTCTCGTTTACGGGAATTTTTTTTTTACACTGTCAAGTGAGCTGTCAATGTCTAAACCATTGACAAATTAATTGGAGTACAAATATATACATATTTGTCCTTTTTATCTTCAAAAGTAAAGAAATGGGGGGCCGTCAAAGTTGTAAGTTGTATGGAAGAAATTGCTTAGAAGAAAGCAATAAGACCGCTCATTGTACCTACGTTATATATTAAAATTATTTATAACTTCTTTTATTTTGGTGCAAATTGAAGAGTATTTATTTATATAATGTTATGCTTGCTTACGTTATTTTTAGACCATTTTTGTGACAGGGTCTATTTCTAAAGATAAACTAGTTAGGAATTTGAAATTTCTGTATATCATGTACTTTAAACTGTATTTAAACAGTAAATAACGAAAACAAAAAGTTTAATATTTATTATTACATTATTATTTCCGGTTTCTCACAGACAGACTTATACTTTATAATGATTTAACCGTGAATGGAACCCTAAAGATAGACAAATAGTTATGTGCATTTATCTCGGATGCTGCATTTACCTTGGATGCCGATATAAGTACGCAGTAAATACTCAATTTTCCACTATGGAAACCCTCTGCTAGCAAATCATACACCATTATCATTTGAAGATGAGTGATGAAGCTTCCGGGCAAGTGATTGGTCTGATCATCATGTATCTTCTTTAATCAGGTTCCGATTATAAAGTAATTCTGTGAGTTATGAAGCAAAATTAATGTACTATCGGGAAACGTCTACTAATCCGGCGGTCCTGGGTTCAGATTCAAATGCCTGCACATGGCTGTTATGTCAATGGCTGTTACGTCAGTCGATGCGGCTGACAAGTGCGAAAATAACTAGTGTGTTTTTAATTTATTTTATCTTAAATAAAATTAATTTCCAAGAACTGAAAAAACCAAATCATTTTATATTATTTTGTCTAGAAGTTTATGAATTTCCATACTGTTTCGATAAAAACTGCAGCAGTTATATTTTTACAAGTGAACGAAAAATCGAGAAATAAGGGTAAACTTAGAATTTTCTTGCTTCACTTCCGTATGTTATAATGAAATTCAGGACAAACCACATCACTATTTGTATCATACAGATTACTATGTGTTTTATTTCTGTTGAAAAATGCTATAGTTACCGTATAAAATGGTTACAAAATTACTTAGTTCAAGGTCGTTGGCGTTGGTAGAAACCTTAAAAATAAACAATATAAAATAAAAAAATAAACATCTTTCGATTCCTGCAGTGGAATGGATCGGTTGACTGATGAAGACTTCATTGTAGTGTAGGAGGCTCGAATATATCTTATTACATATAAATAAAAAATATAATTTATTTACTTAAAACAGGAAAAAAAATTGCGACTTTTTTACGACATGTCTCTTTTTGGCTAACCGGCAATCACTCATGCACATAAATTATGTTTCTACCATTGAGGAAAACTGAATAATGTGCTAGGGGAATTTTTGCACAAAGTACATATAGTATTACAAGGCTAAATCCACATCACCAGTCAACAATGCACATTCGGTGAAAAATGCATTGAGGTGACATAACTGTGCTGTGAACCTGTGCGGTGCATACACTTACACCAAAAAGTTAAAAAATGCAAGCCTTTTTTGAGGACATCAACACAGTCAAATTTGCAATGCTTTGTAACCCGAAGCCCAAAATGCCATAAATGCTCCAAGGCCGGCCGCCACAAAAGAAATGTATCTCAGATCATTAATTCAAATAGTTACAGTTGCCGAAATCAGTGGTTAAGGCGCTCTTATCCCAGAAGAGTGACACTCTGTCTTTTTCTTTACGTGTAAGGAGTAAAGAAAATAACCACACTTTTGTACTTTTTCGTTGTTTTTATCGGTTTTTAAATTGTTTAAAAATAAGGGATATGTTTATTAAAACCCACTTACGTGGTCGACCTAGAAAATTTAAAGAGCAATATTACCAGATATGTTTCGTTAAAAAAAGAGTGGAATTATGGAAATGGCATGATTTGAAAGGTCTTATAACATGCTGTGTTCGTGAATTATTTCTATCGAGCAAAGTTTATCTGATCGTGTAACACATGCGTGGAAGACCTAGATAAAGGTTCGAACTAAATTGCGTATTTTTTTTGGAAGTTGTAGACGATATTTGAAAGTTCTATTTGACTTTGAAATTACTGATTTTGGGATAAGAGCGCCTTAACGTAGTAATATTGCTGTTTACTTTTTTTCAGGCACTTATTATTTCAGTCATTATTATTATTTAAAACACAATGCGAACTTTTGTATGTTGCAATAGTTGCAAAGTGAAAAAGGTCATGCACCATACGAGTTAAAGTACACATACATATCTCTGTTAAAAGCACATTTTCCACTATCACGACAGTTCGTGACACCAACGAATTAAAAATTTTGGTTTTAGAGTAGTCTTGACAATATGACATACCCAGATATATTAGGTACAACCTGAAATAAAATAAAAACACGTCACGGTATACGGGTATACCATGACAGTCCTTATTACGCATGCGTGAAGGTGATAATCGTAAAAAAGGTATAAAGGTGGCCGAACGTCATTTAGCTAAAGATTTCTTTACCAAATGTGTGGAAACCAAAGTTTCGACAAATTAATCTCAAAGCATTACGAATCTTAAATTATTAACAAACCGTGGGCGTGAAAGGATCTTCGTTATCGGTATGTAATTAGCTTAAAATTTGTTTTTGAAACCTAGTAGTGCAACATCGTTTCGGTCGAACGAATGTCAGAAAAATGCATACCTATATGTATACCTCGCATAAAAAAACACACCTAAATATTCGACAAGTTCACACAGCGAACGAATAAAATATAGAAGACGGATTAGCGCTGAAAAATGACCCCATAAAAACTGTGCCGGGCACACATTTAGTATAACGACAGCTCCCTTTCCTATGGCGTTCACTGTCACTGTAAGCCTGCCAATCACTGCTGGCCCAGTGTGACTAACACACAGTATGAACCAATCATGAGACTTATTAGCCCTTCTGAGTATCTGGTACCATTTTCGAATGTCAATTATTGAGAAATACATCTTTATTTTTTTTTTGTTTTGGTCCCTTGTGGGGACAAGGCTCTTTTGGCGCGTGGATTGGTTGTGTCCAAAATCGGAACTAACGCCGCTACCATACTCCTTGTTTCACAGCTACGCGTATCATCCACGCGCCAAAAGAGCCTTGTATTGTATGTAACACTAGAGCAAAAATTGAAGTTATTTCGCGTCAACCTTCTGAATAATTTAGATACTAGAATAATACTGGTATGAATCTATGGTTTAGATCAGTGGTACTTAACCTTTTAGTGATGAGGGATATTTACCAAAATTTCTGTCTTGCAACGGATCACCAACTGTTTGGAGGTAATACCTAGACAAATTTTATCCTGAACAATAATCCTACCGATTCGTATAATAAAATAGCGAGGGTTTATTTTTTAAATTTTTAGTTGGTTCAGTTCCCGGGTGAGACAAGCAAATTTTAGAAGATCTTTGAATGCAGTTTTGTTTCTTTTAAAAAATAAAGGAATGTTTCCTTTCAGTAAAATGAGCCAACTAAAGGATTTAAGGTAGTTCCCCTCCAGGGCCCTTTCATTTTTTCCAACCTGTATATAGTATATGTAAATAAATAAAGAATTGTTCCAGCTATCAATTTTAAATTAAACACGCATACAATCGTTTAAAGCCAACAGTATTTTGATTTTGTATGAAAATTGATATTTAAATTCTTTATATGCAAATATACATATATTATTATTGCTCGTGCCTTGCAAGTACAAATTTCCTGACCCTTGCAGTTGAAGGTTCAATTTATTTAGTTTTGTGAAAAAATCGACCAAACAAGCAAAATTTATTTAAAATTTGGACTCACAGAACTGATCCAGCAACTCTTTTGTTCTTGTCAGTTAAGAATGTTTGTATTTACTCTTTCAGTTCGTACAACCTCGACAGCGTGAGCATGTGGCTCTCACTTATGTATCTAAACTTTAGATATACTGCCATCAGAATTTTTCTCCTGTCTTATATTTTTTATCTCTTTATTCAATCAAACTATAGGCTTACTTTTTACATTTACTTGTAACTAATATTATGAAGTTTCATGCTCTTATTCTTAGCAAGACTAATTGAATGGGCGGAGTTAGGCATACAAATAGATTATTTAATTACTTATATTATATTAAAACTGACCTGTAATAAGTGTATCTCTTATACCCACATTACATAAATAAATATATTTCATTTCATTTCATACTGCCGTCAGCTTACGTTTCCAAAAGCAAAATTAATTTACACATCATACTGAACAACATTTCTAAAGAAACATAACTGAAGAAATGCAAAAAAAAATTAGACTTACGTATACAAAATTCACAGCGGATATTCGAAGTTAGTAAGGCAACGTGAAAATATTTTATTTTATTTCTGCGTTTATGTTTCTTCTTGGAATGTTGTTCAGTGTGATCAGTAGATCATAATTATGGTTTAATGTAAATAAACGTCTATTTGCGCCTGGTATTCAAGTATATAAAGTGTTTCCTAAAGAAAGTCTTATATAGGTATAGTAAAATATATTTTTTACGAACAGTTAATGAAGGTCAAATTTCAAAACTAAAAATTTTCTGAAGCATGAAAAATTGCGTTTTATGGCAAAATTTCGAAAGAACAAGCCCTATTAGATGAGGACGCATGCTTCAATGAGCATGTACCAATATAATTGAGATATTACAGCATTTTTTTAGATATTCTGATAACGACGAAACATGGTTGGATTATGTAAAACAATTATGGTACTTAGATAAGTTGCAAAAACTAGACAAGACACGAGCTAGGCATCTTTTTCTCAAGTGTTGCTGGATAAGTATCATGGATCAATAACAATTTTTGTAAAATTCGTAAAATGAAATTTCGACTCCCCATAGTGATTCACTCGGAACTGGAAGTGAATTTCTATGGGAAGCCGAAATTTCATTTTACAAATTTTATACAAGGTGACTTTTTGATCATCGTCCAAATTCATACTGGAGGCTTGATAAGTGATCAGTATCTTGGATCAGTAACAATTTTTGTGAAATTCATAAAACGAAATTTCGCCTTTCCATATAAATTCAGTTCCAGTCCCGAGTGAATCACTATGGGGAGTCGAAATTTCATTTTACGAATTTCACCAAAATTGTTATTGATCCATGATACTGATCACTTATCAAGCCTCCAGTATGAATTTGGACGATGATCAAAAAGTCACCTTGTATATACAGTGTTCTATATTTCTATAGATAGTAGATATTTAAATATTATGTTCAAACTTGTTAACATTTAATAATATATTCATTACTCGGTTTACATTATATTACAACTGGTTACATATAACTTGACCCCTTGTACTACATTTTACGACATATACTCACACCTGTCTTTTAGAGGGACAAGCAGAGTCCACAGCTCTCTATCTGCAACGATCCTAACACATCTCGTTTGCTTTTCCAAATCCATAAATCGAGTAATGCAAGCTCTGTTTGTCCGGGTGGTTTTATCTTGATATTTAATAAATTAAAAAAGGAAAAAAAGATTTTCCTTTTATTTTATAGATTTTTAAATTACTCCCTGTAACATAATATATATTAAAAGTCTTGGATATTCATATTATGCCCAACCCAAACGACCTAAAATTATAAAATTATTTTGAAGAACCTTGACATGTTCTTGGAAGGCCTTTATTGTAATACTCGA
This sequence comes from Ypsolopha sequella, assembly GCA_934047225.1. Taxonomy (NCBI): domain Eukaryota; kingdom Metazoa; phylum Arthropoda; class Insecta; order Lepidoptera; family Ypsolophidae; genus Ypsolopha; species Ypsolopha sequella. Next base: position 3,309,687 of record OW203985.1, read on the forward strand.
CACGACCAGAATATAATAAATTTATATAATATATTGATAGTCATAAATCTAAAGGGATGTATTCAAACATTTATTGATTATTATTCCGAAACGATTTTCCTTTGTAGTTTTGATATGCTGCTAAATCTGTTGTTACCTGTAGCTGCTACCATGGCTTTTTTACACTTTTTAAACTCTCTCTCTCTCTCTCTGCAAAGGAAGGGAGAGGCGTCAGGGCTTAAATATGCATTATATACATTTTTCATAAATGGGTCGTATATTTGCAAAATATGAGTATAACAATAAAATATTCTGTAAGGTGTGACTACTTGGTGAGTACATGTATGAGTTCCACTATATTTATTAGGTATAGGTATTATTTGTAATTTATACAAAGGGACTTTTAAGAGAATAAAAAATAGTTTTCAAAAAAGTTCACTTCATTTCGGATACATATCATACATCGCTGTTTTAATATATTTTTTCAGACCTGAATAGCTAAGTTAATAAAGCAATCGTCCGGTAAGCGGGAGGTTACGGGTTAGAATCCTAGTTCGGAGCCCGGAGCTAGTCGCATCCAAATTTACTTTTTCGCCTCTTCAACATCCATCAATTTTGTAATACAAGCTCTTCTGTTCTATATAATAAAGTTTACTTTTCAGGGTTCCGTACCCGAAGGGTGCCAAACGGGAACTATTACTAAGCCTCCGCTGTCTGTCTGTCCGTCCGTCTGTCACCGGGGTTTACAGTTTCAGCTGGCATCTTTCATAACAAATAATAAAACGAAAAAAAAATAATTCCGAGGGTCCCCATACAAAAAAAACCTCGAAAAAGTAGCATTTTTAACATTAGGATAGGAAAATGAAAAAAATCAAAATCATAAATATGAAAAAAATCATGTCACAATGTTTACATAATCATACAGGAAAATCATATAGGTTAAGATATTAGGGTTCCGTACTCAGTGGAAGCCGCGAATTGTTAGCCAGCCGCTACCATTTTTTGTCGCCTCATTGATGCTATGGTATATATGTATACACATAGTTATTATTTACCATAAAGTCTTTAGGGTTCCGTACCCGTATTGAGTGGTGGTACGGAACCCTTTATGCGCGAGTCCGACTCGCACTTGCTCAATTTTATTCCTTTAAATTTGTACCAGTGTCTATTTAAATTCGGTATATTTGAGTGCCGATTTCTAACACTTCATGTTTTAGCAAATCCGCAATATAACACCGACAGGGTTCATTTTTTAGACGAAACCCTGAAAAAGTACGCAAAAACTCCATAGAAGACCTGTTCAATATGTAAACTAAGCCAACAAGAATCGATCGTCAAATGCACTATTTGACTGCACAAGATAAGCATTATGTCACTTTGTCCCACTTCTAGTATATTTGCCCCACTTGCTTGATGCAATTTCATTTTTCATTCTTCTTCCCTTAGAATAAAGCTTAGATTTGCTTGCTTAATTACTTCAGTCGTAATGCGCTATTGTATATGTTTTTTCTTCTTTGAGATGAATGTTCGCGGTCAGATTGATTTGAAAGTCCTAATCGACCGGTTGCATCTTCGGATTTTGCAAAATCTGAAGCCATGTTAGTGGTTTTTTATTTTTACAAACGATCTTCAATATAATGGAGGTCCATTCACTTGCAAAATTGTGATCTTTTAGATTTAATAATGTTAGTAGGTATAATTCCTTAATCTTCTTCGTTTGAACGTTATGAAAATTTTACTCTTTGGAGATTTTAAAATAATGGACTAGGAGAAAAGTCTGCGTTTGAAAAGTGCGATTGGTATTGTACTAGTTTGTTCGCACAGGTTCCATGTCCAATGAATCGTATATAAGGTTAAATTAAATTGGTTAGCGAAATTTGAAACATATATAGAACATGTCCAAATTAACAACTTTTGCTATTAGGATTGTGCATATTTCTTAAAATTTGTTTTCACTTTTCCATACTGGACCAGTGAGCTGATCGGGGCAATTTGTATGGAGGGAAGTGAAAAAAAGTTACGAATTTCGCTTAGCTCCCATACAAACATTGTTCATATAGACTAGTACTACCTATGTTTTGAGTTTCGCCAACTAATATTATTTAACCTTATACAGTCGAAAACTGGTGATAGTGCTAGTACAGTGGAGGCCACATCAAGCTATACATTCGTAGTAGGACATTAGCCCCTACAGAGAAGAATATAAGATAGGTACAAAGTCCAATGTGTCTTACTTGATGCGATCTCCACTGTACATCGAACAACTTTTAGTGAAAATAATTTGAGAAATCGAGAAAAAAAATCTGTTGCTTCATACATTTTGGTTAGGTAGCTATGTAACTTTTCTATGGAACAGATGATTTTTTTTCGCGACGAGGGCTGTCTCCATAGTAAAAGTTTTTCGTATGGACGAGTACTATCACCAGTTTCCGGCTTCCGCAACTTCATCTTAACACCCTTAGTATAATTTAGGGGACTTATTATTTGTAATGTTTTAAAGGAATTAATCGAAAAACTTTAGGACGTCAGCTATTCCAAAAACCTCTTCGTATGGAGACAGGGAACTTGTTAGAAATGACTTGTTAGAGCTAACAGTGTTATATTCAGGCAAATAACGTGGAAAAAATATAGGTTTTGAGTTTTTGATTTGATCATTATTTCAAACATAAAAGTCTGTGTCTAAATATTATGTAATTTTAGCAATAAAGATAGGAATAGCTATATTTCAACTCTATATTTTTAATTCTTACGCATGATATCAGATCTTTACATATGAAATTGCTGTTTTCTATAGAGAATTTGTGAAGGAAACTCAATTTTCTGTACTCAAATTTTTGCATTTTTTTAGGAATGACAAATCCAAATTATGTTAATTTCTTATGTGTATGAATGAGACAACATTAAGCTAACAGTAACATTAATTTAATTTTCGAAAAGTGTTGGCTGTTAAAAACTATTACGGATCTTGTCATGGATATGGATGGCATTTAGGACGAACTGTTTTTAAAGATTTCATGTTTATAATCAAAATGAAATTAAAAACAAAATTGAATACGTAGATGTAAAACCTTGAAATCAACTTTCAAATAAAAAACAAATAATAGAAATAGCTATTGAATTACAGGACTTATGAACTCATGAATCTGCAAGAAAATTTTGGCAATTTCATATGTAAAAACCTATTATCAAAACAATATAGCTTGGTATAAGGGCGGTCGATCGGCTGATGACGGCCTTATCGAAGAGGTCAAACTATTTCGAAACCTCTAAAATATTTTATTGTTTATACTTTATGCATAGAACTGATAGAACTAATAATAATTTTGTTGTTGGAATTGTAATATAAATCAGTCAGGGGCAACTACTGACTGGCACTGTGTATCGATCAAATCAGCTTTCTTTTGCGCCCGAATGCTTATCTAAGGTATGCCTCATTTTCTGTCAATTATTTATTCAATTTCAAAGTCTACTAAGTTTTCATTTTCCCTAACCAAGTATTAAGATCGCGTCTTGCCTATATTTATTTTTTTGTCCGGAAAACGGTGGCAAGCTGCAACCGTTGATTGTGGGAAAATGCACATATTTCTTATTTGTCACTTTCGCTTTATTGCATTGTGAATTTGTGATCAATCTTATTGTGTCACTAATTTTATACGTTTATTACAATGCGTGGTTGCATACGCAATGCGTTCACATACTGAATTGCGTTCGGTTGTCAATAGATCATTTTGTGTGGCAGCTTACAACAGAATCATTACACAGAACCATAAAATGAGCTATAAATTTGACTGTTATAAAATAAAATTACCTTCATAAATAAAATAAATAGGAACAGATAAGTGTTTACATCAAATTTTATACATTTGTATAGTTTCATTGTTTCAGAGAAAATTTCATTAATACGTCACAAACAGTTGCAATCACCTTTTTTTATGGCGGCTAGCACGAAGGCTTGCTTTATTTAAACTTTGTTTTGAGTCTAACTAGACGAAGTCATTACATGAATACTTTTTGTTAGTTGAACCGCATTGTGTGTTACTGATTTTTGTTTAGTTTAAACAAAGCCGTTTAAATGTTTACCAAATGACCCAGTAATGAGTGAACATTCATAAGACACGGATTTAGAAAGTTGGTCTGCAAGTCTAAATGTGTGAAAAGAGAGTCATCGTGTGGCTAAGATTTTTAACACAATAAGCAGCACTAAAATTGTTAACAACTTCCAGTAAAAAAATGTAGTACTTTACAGTTTACACCTTGTGCATGCTGTTCCGAATTTCGGTTTACTAGTGGAAACGCTAATTTGTTCCGGGAACTGAACCTTGTTTTAAATAAATCTATCCAATCCAATAATATTATACGAGTAATATTTGTATATGTTCATATTAGTATATGCGGAAGCCGTAAACTGGCGACAGTACTCGTCCATATGAACAATTTTTACTATGGAGGGAGGATGGCATACCCTAGCAACTTTTTTTATTACCCGTCCAGCACAATGAGTCTAATGGCAAAGACCTTATTTGCTTTTCATAGAGGTGATTATATGTTGGCTCTTTGGCCTTTTGTTCTTGAACGCGTAATACTAGTGATCACGCACCGAAACAAGAAATTGGTGTGTTTTTAGCAAATACTGAAATATTTTGTAGGGCAAAAAATATTGGATTTAGGTAACATTCCTTCATATTTCTATTGCCTATTTTATAAAAAAAAGTTGAAGCAAACAAGTTGATCTCTTAACCGCGTCTTTGAAACGAACGTTTGAAAACCAAAAAAAAAAGAGCGTGGGAATTTTTTTTTTTTTGACAAAAGTATAAATCTTAAAACATTGTTTATAGGTGGAATCCCTAGATAAAAGATTAATAAATCAAATATATTTTCTTCTGTATGAGGAGAGATCTAGTTTCCTCCAATGAACCCTTGAAAACCTGATGTTGTTAATGTTCTAGCGTCAGGTGTCCCGTCAAATAGCAAAAAAAATAAGCTTCTCCATAGAAAAGTTACATGTTACCTACTCGATCAATCGAGATTTTTTTGCGATTTCTTGTTTTTTTTAATCAAAAGTTGTTCGTATGGAACAATAATTTGAAATAATAATAATAATAATTTTAAAATTATCTTAGTGACGACATAGAGCTGTCCCCTGATTGCACTGGATATCGTTAGTAAGTTCATTTTTAAACTATGACAGTCTTTAGCACCGTTAAAGATAAAGACTTGAAATTTGGCACAAAATACAATTATTTTGCCCACATAACGAGGTGTAAAAAAGGTTTGAAATTGTTCAAAATATTTCCAATACAAAAGAGATAAAAAAATAATATCCCAAAAATAGCATATAAATTATAGTATTGTTAATACTGGTAACATATGGGTGAAATAAGTCTACCTATCTATATTAATATGGTTTTTAATGTATCTGTATATATCTGTATATATATATATATATATATATATATATATATATATATATATATATATATATATGAGGCGCTCTGAACTGGGATTCGAACCCGGGACTGAATGAATAAAGGTTTATTCATAAAATATTATAGTTTTCTCTCCAACTTCAACCTGAATTTCTCGAATGATTGAACAATACTTATTATTACTAAACCGCAACATAACACAAGAAACAGTAACAAAATAATTACAAAAACAGAAATCACAAGTTCAAGACAACCACTGGTACGATTATTTTCTGACGTTTACCTAATAATCAGCTTGTTAGAATTGTTAAAAAGAAAGTAGTTTTACGCCCAGTTAAGTAACCTTTTTATCGCAATATTTTCTTATCGCAGCACAGAAACGTTTATTGGTAATATCGATATATTTGCGAGTTCATATCATCACGACAGCATACATTAAGAGCATTAAGAGCCCAGTGTCCCACTGACTGAGCTACAGTTGCTTTCGTTTCTCTGAGATTATCTAAGATTTTGTACACTAAAACGATTACACAGAGTGCTTGGTAATTCGACCTATTCCTTAGAGGTTATACTAGGGATCATTTCCAACAAATAATGCCTATCAACTAGGGGTCGAAAATTATATTTTTTTTCATGTTAAACACGTTGATATTTCGAAAATTAAAAAATAAAAAAGCTTTTCTATTCTGAGATTATGGGAATTCGGGGCACTTTTTTTTTATAAATGATCACTCATCTATCATTGATCATAAAAATAATAAATGAGTGCTGAGAGAGGAATAGTTTTTTTTTAAATTATTTATTTTTGGTTATTAAAAATAATAAATAATAAAAAATAATATAAAAACCTTCGTAACTCGGAGACCATTAATTTTCGACACCTAGTTGATAGGACTTAATTCGTTGGAAATAATTTCTAGTATAACCTCTTTCAAGGAATAGGTCGAATTACTAAGCATCCCGTATATTAGTATAATACTATAAAATATTATATATTCCCTACATACTCATATACAGTGTAGAAAGCCACTTTTTAAACTTATATTTAAAAAGGGATAATGATTCGATATCTGTGATGTCTTTTGGTAGGTGGTTATAAATATTTGGAGCGCACAAATACACTGAACATTCGCTTTTTTTTAATTTGCGTAAAGTATTTGTAAATTTAAATATTTCACTGTAAGCCGGTTCTCTACAAGGCCTGTTTGATATTGACCTGCATTTTTAGTCTGCGTCTCTATAATATATATTGTTTTGGGCATTGTATCATCATTAATTAACAGTTCCAATTTACACAAAAGTCAACGTAAAGGCCTTCCATCCATGTCTACATAGTCTATACGAAAATCAGAAAGAAGGTTTGGGTATTTTTTACTTATAACTGCAAGCAATTATTGGGTCACGATGAAACTTTTGCAACGAGATAGATTGAGAGCTTTTTATCGCCGGATATATACAATTTTTCTTGGGACTACAAAAACAAAAATACGCAAAATCCTTATCTAATTCTACGTACGACTAGGGAAACTGAGGAACCATGTCGCACCAATAATAAAGGTTATCTGTAAACAAAATGTCAAAGAATGTCCGAAGGGTATCTTTACTGTGGCAAGGTTCTGTAGTAGGGAATACGTACAGATTTTAAGCGTGCATATCCTTTATTCAATGAAAAAAAGCGATTTCATTCGACCTTCAGTGACGTTATCATCAAACATTTCCATAGACATATGTTGTTTTCTTGAACGCATCCTATAGTCTGGAATGGATCCGACCATTCGACCTAAATATGATGACGTCACGTCCTGTAAATACTAAAATACTTTAAAAATCGGTTTAAAACCACGAAAAAAATTGTTATTGAAATTACATACCTAAATTTGATAAAAAGCAGCAATGATATGAATATCATTGAAAAGCAGACATAATAGCACAATTGAAGTTTAAAAAATTCAGTTACTCGACCTACGATACTACTCGTATTTTTGAAATATAATAATAATAATATAATAATAATAATAGAACTGTTTATTTCAGGAAAAAAAATAACAATATGTTTACTTAAATCTAAAGTTTCAATCTTCAAATCTTAAGATTATATTACTTTAGATGGTTACCTCATCTCTTATAAATATCTTAAGCTGATCTTATTAATATTTTATACAATTTATTTTGTAATTTGGGTGCACATCCTCTCCATTTATGTATTTGTCGTGAATATAATACCTTTTTAATATATTCAAAGCCTGCTTATAGTGTGTAACTTCAATTTTGTCAACTAATGATTTTGGTAATTGGTTTAGTATAAAGGGTAGATTGTGCTTCCAATTTGTGAATACAAATAAGCTATATATAATATTGTTATGTTTATCTAGAAGGTAAATAAAAGTGATATTATAAAAATGCGACAACTCAAGAACAACTGGTTTAGATTTTCCAAAGCAGTGTTACTATGACGTTAGTGCAGGGTATTTTTAGCTTTCCGCGGTTATACCTGGTTTAATACAGCCCGATGCTAATCTCTACGCTGTATACCCGGGGATTTACCAAACCAGTGGGGAAAGCCATGGAATTTATATTATTAATGAAAAATGAGTAGGTAAATTGGTAAAAAAACATTTAATTTCATCGATGTTCATTCTGCAGTCTGGTTCAGATGCTATGCCTAAATGGCCCAAGCAAACAGACGGAAACTGAGATTCCTGACCTGAGTTCGAATCCTATCTGTCGAATATGAATTGCAATATATTTTTGTGGGATTTATACTGGGTGTCAAGATGAAGTCTTAAAGTAGGAATAAAAAAAGTTGTATATATTATCTAAAAAGTATATATTTTATTGTAAGTACATATTATTTGGTAGGTTAGATTTATCAGTATTTAATGGCCATATAAAATTTAATTTTAAGGACTCAAGGACATTTGCGGTGTTACTACAAAACGGTGTTTAACTTTAGACAGTGTTTAAATCTGTTGCTGTCACTTTTTTACGATATGAAAGAAAAGGCGATAACAACAGATTTAAACACTATCTAAAGTTAAACATCGTTTTGTAGTAACACAGTTGATGTTAAGGAACTGGTTAGGAACATTTATTTGAATAGACAAAAGTAAGCATAAACTAACCACAACATTCTTCAAGAAATTCTATTATTTGATAACCTACAAAGTTCAATATTGTACTTTTATTAAAATTTTATAAGCTAATTATTATTACTTTATGTTTTGTTTTTTGTTTAACTGGCATAATATTTTAATATTGTCAAATTTTTATAATTTAATTGTTAGTGTACGAATTTAATTTCTGATTTGTTTGGCGCTGCCTGGAAAGAAAACAATGTTTACACAGTTGCGTTTTGTCAATACTTAAGAATGTCTGCAGTTCACAACACAAGCTGAGTCTGCCCTTTTTCGTCATTTTTTTTTTCTCAATTTATATATTTAAATTTTTGTATTTTTTATGAATGACGAATAAATTCATTTCTTTCTTTCTTTCAAAATATGCGAGATGGTGGAAAGACACCCGTATCGACGGCGCGTGCTCAGAAATTGCTTTAATTAACCCAGAAAGGTACGCAAAAACCAATCCTAGCTTTACACTAACAAGTTACAATACGGAACTCGGAACTAGGGTTACGTAACAGGGTTAACCATAATCAAGAATGGGTAAGGAGCTAGCATTTGCGTCATGAAAAGAGCTCCATACTACCTTGGAGTATGAATAAAAATGCCTCAATTCACGTCACTTCTTTCGTGGCGCGGGTTCGGTTTGGAGCGAAAGTGAATAACGATGTCTGAGTACGGCCAATATAGAAGCCGCACAGATTGTAACGTAGTACAAGAAATTTTCAACCTTATCGTGGTGGTAACAAGGTATTTATGAGACGGCGCGGCGGTGTCTCTATGTGTTTGCGCACGCATTGCTATGTCACGTTGAGACTTATGTTACTTAGTGTAATGGTTGTGGATTATGGTTTGATTTTGACTTTCTATGGGAGAGAGTAGAGTATCTAATCGGCAATAATATAGGCCTTGTTTGTCTTGTAAAATAATAGGGTTTCCAAGAGCTATTGGTCATACATTATGCAAGACTCTCCTTTGGCCGGCCGGTGGCTCTGCCCGTATAAGAACGTACTTGACTAGAAGACGCCCGCGACTTCGTCTGCGTTTATTTGGGATATAAGTAAACAGTCTGTTGTACCCGTTGGAAACGCATTTTCGATACACTCCGTTTTACAGGTTACACCCCGTTTTACCCTTTTTCTTTATTTTTACAATAAAAAGCATGAACAGAGGGCGAGCTTATCTCTGAAAAGAGATATCTTCCAGCAAACCTTAGTGAGAGACAAAACACTTTAATAATAAAAATAAGTAATTGACTAATCAATCATATGTATGTGTACTATAAATTAAGTCATTCATAAAATATATACTTAAAATGTATAAAGTTTTTCTTTTAGGTCTTTTAGCAAACAGAAAAAATTGACAATGTTTGTCTGCTGTTCATTTTTATTTAGAAATCGCAGAGATTTCGTGACCAGTGCCTCCTTCAGCATATTCGACTTCAGTTGGGGTATCGAGTTACGGTCAGTGTCGCTTCAAGCGGAAAAGGGCACAGCGCACAGTGTGCCATCGATCGATCGATTCAGGGCGAATAGAAAAAAACAGTAGTATTTTTATTTATTTAAAAAATACAATAGCTAGCAAAATTTCCAATTACTACAATTTATATATTGTTAAAACTCAACTAAACATACATGATTCTTATTCGCCAAACTATGAGAAAGAGTGTGTTAGAAGACCTCATTTTAATAATTATTTCTATAGAGCAAAAGTTTTCCAATTGCGATTCATTACTACAGGAATCTAGAAGCAAACTGGTAGCTCCTTATTTAATTTAATGTAGTTGCAGAAAGAGTTTTTAAGTTTAATGAACCTTTAAAGTTGATGCCATCCCTTACATTGTTCTAAACAAAGAAAGTGACAGCATTCATTTTAAAGTTTCATTAAACTTAAAGACCCTTTCTGCAACTGGCCGTATTGGTACATGCTCTAAGAGTAACACTATGTACCCCAAAAAGAGCCAGTTATTCTCGGCGTATCGTCGCCTTCATGATGGGCTCATAGAACAGCTCGTGGGTTCTTGTTCTTTGGTAATTATGCGGCACAAACAGCACGTATCGACAGTAAGACCTGCGGGTCTACCGCGTAATTCTGATTTGTATCAACTTCAAGCAAATACATGCGAAATTCAACGCGTGCAAAAGAGATGGCATGTTAGGCGGGTGTCGTCGCACGCACGACAAATTTCAATCTCAAGTTGTTGTTGATGAAAATCAGAATTATGCGGTAGACCCGCTGCTGTTTATTTTGTTTTCCACGAATCATTTAAAATAAATAAACTGCTAGCACCAGATTTCTGTCTGATTATAAAAAACAAATACAAAAAAGATGCCTTACATACTAAACGGAAACAAAATTCACTATAATTTCTGCAAAGTTATTTTAATGAATAGGAAAAATTCATGACGATTCAGATGAATGGATATAAAACAAGAATATTGCGTGCGTCTTCTCGTTTTATTAATTAGTTTAGTGTTACGAAATACCGATTCGTAATAAATACGTTTTAATAAAAACTCTACATCAAGCCCACCTTTTTACGATTGTAGTCTTGACCTGGCTGTATTGGGAGCTAAGTGTGATACAATACAATACTGAATTAGTAACCGATACATTGAAACCTTTTTGTGTTTAAAAGTTGTAACCACCTAACTTCTTGTATTTTGTGTTAACTAATGAATAAAAACTTGTAGAAAAAAGGTGAAAACATTTCGACAACTTAAAGCCTAAAATTGAGCCTAAAACATCAACAACGCCAGATGATTCATGATTCGTTTTAGGAAATTAGGACCATCATAACATTGAAAACCGGCCAAGTGTGAGTCAGCCTCGCGCACGAAGGAATCCGTACCATTATCTATTAAAAAGGCAAAAAAATCACGGTATTTATGTGAAAAATCACATAAAAAAGACATGAAAACATATCGTCACGACATGAATCCTGGAATCCAAATAGACCAATTTCTTAAGGCACGGTGGGAAGCTGATATACATATTCCACGAAGAAATAAGGTTGAAAATACCTTACTTCTTCAACCTTATTTCTTCGTGGAATATACCAGCTCCCACCGCGCCTTAAGAAATTGGTCTATTTGTGCCCAAAACTTTATTCTGTGCCCAAAGTGCGACGATTGGGGTTCACCACCCATCAAGTTTTGGACGTAATAATAGTCAATGAAAAGCGGACGTACCAAGTGTAGATTGTGATTTGCATTTCACAGTTCACACCTGGGAACTCCTCTGACACCCCCTCCGGTATTCATGTCGTGACGACATGTTTTTATGTCTTTTTTATGTATTATAGTCTTTTTTATGTATCACTACATAGTATAAAACAAAGTCGCTTCCCGCTGTCTGTCTGTCCCTATGTATGTATGCCTAGATCTATAAAAGTACGCAACGGATTTACATGCGGTTTTTTTAATAGATAGAGTGATTCAGGAGGAAGGTTTATATGTATAAAACATGCCCGTGCAAAGCCGAGTAGGGTCGCTAGTGATTTATAATTCATCGCTAATAAAATAACACAACTTGGCTAGAAAATCGTAATTGGCACGAAATTATGGTCGCTTTATGCCATAAATCACATTTATTTAATACTTTTTATTCAAAAATAAGAAAAACAATCACAAGTTTTGCGTTCGGGAACGCGTTCCATCGCACCCACCCGATACCAAAAAAAAATGGGGTTTTTTCGAATTCATTTACTCCACTATAACGTCATCTACGTATTTTATTTTTGGGTAAATGTTTATTAAGTATTTGATTAAGATTCTCACTGAAGGAAAACGCGATTGGATGAAATTTTCTCGATAGAATTTAATTCCGAAAACACCTCTAAATTGTTTTATTTTTTCCTGTAATTCTGAAATCCTAACTAATTTCATTGTGAAATTGCATTCAAAATGTGGATATTATATGTATACTTGTAAAATCTCTTTGAAAATATTTTTGACAAAATAGCTTAGTACATTTTATATTAATAAAAAACCTACTTTTTGCTACTTTTCTACGAATCCGTCCTACTTGCACTGAGGGTTTTTTCGCATATGGAGTAACAGGGACGCTAAAACTTTTACATATCGCCTTAATACTTTTTTTTCAAAAATAAGAAAAACAATCACAAGTTTTGCGTTCGGGAACGCGTTCCATTCCATTACACCCGCCTTAAAGCGGAAAATCCAATATAGTGATGTGCGTAAATAGTTAAGATTGATTCTGCATGCCTTCACGGATTCAGAGGCATTTGTATAACAGGAATCTTTCCATAAAGGTACGTCGGTAAACATCATTTTGTTATGTTATTTAATATTATATACATATATTTACATACTAGTGGGTAATTATGGTGTTCTATAAGTTTGTAGCGTTACATTTTATTACATTTTTTTCACTTAAATGGTATGTTATAATTGCTTGTCGGCATCAATAGATATTTTTTCTTCATAAATGATATCTTCCACATACACTTATAATAAATAAATGTGTGCCATGAAATGTAATTTAATTGTTTGATGTATATGATCAACTTACCGCTGTGATTGAAATGTCACAAATTGTAGTTTACTTTATACATAAATACTGACTTTTGTCTACAGCTCCGCCTGTGTTGAAGGGTTGTCGAATTGGCATAGATTAAATTATGTTAAGGTGTGTTAATTCGAAAACCATTTCGAGATCTGGGTATAATAAGCCGTATTTTCGAAGTTTTGGTCTATAAAACCTCATGATGATGAATATTTTTACGAAAATGCTGCAACTTCCATTTGCCCTCGTGTGACGTCACTTGAGTAATGGCTGTTTAGAAATGTTTCCTTTGCTATCAAGATAAATTTATAATAATTTGCTTGAGACTGATTTGACAGCTAGATGACAGATGAGTAGACAGACAGAGACAGACCACTTTTTTATAAGCAATCACACATCACAATCAGTATAATCTCTAAAATTCTTAAGTGAAAAGGTCATCGAACAATTCTTTAAAAAATCATAAAAAAATAATGGTAAATTTATATACCAAAATAATGAAAACTATGTCCTAAAATAGCGTATAATCTCGGAAAAAATAATCTTTTCAAAATTTAAGTTATGGGAATTGGGTCATTCTGTATTACTTATAAATTGAATTGGTCGATTCATCGGATTTCTAAAAACATACCAAAAATGTATAGGAACTAATGGCTCAAAAAGAATTTGTTGAGGAAGCATTTATACTATAAATATGTTGTTGAGTTGTTACATATATGCAAAAATATGTTGTAAATTTTGTTTGAAGAAGCACCAAAATAAAGTGGGAACAACATAGTTTTTACAAAAATTTGAAAATTACATGTTAGCGTAAGATCGTAAAATCCGATAGTTAACAATTTCACTAATGAGATTACAATTTCACGGTATGTTCTTGTGTAGTTGTTTGTAAACTAACCTAACCTAGTGAAATTATAAACTATCGGATTTTACAATTTCACACTGTCATAATATACAGGGTTGTTTTTGGACGCCTAGCCAAAAGTAAATATGACTTATGGAAAAAAATAAAAAAATATTTGGTAAAAAGAATTACAACTATTCAAAGGAATAGTTTAAATCCGAATTTTAAGCCACTTTGCAAATCCAAAATTTCTTGGCGCGTTCGGTCACCCTTGGTGGCTGGCGATGGGGAGGGTGGTGAGGGGGTGGCCAGGCGCCGCGTGGGGCGGTGCGCACGGTGAAAAAACGAGCGAGCATAAATTTTAATCTGTGTTAGGAAAAGTTGTCAAAAATATGTAAATAAAATATTACATTTGGATCCTTTTAGTATTTTCAAGACATAAACTAGGTACTGAACTACGAGTAGGTGTGTGAACAAGTACTTACCGAATTTCATGTTGTTAGCTTTATTTATCCGTCTTCGGGGAAAGTGGCTGTGACATACAGACAGACACATGGACGGATGAACGAGCAGTACCATAAGGGTTCTTTTTTGTCATATTTGGGTACGGAGCCCTATAATAATTTTATTTTATTTTATTTAATTTAATTTAATTTAATTTTATTTTATTTTATTTTATTTGATTTAATTTAATTTAATACTACTTTTACTCGCCTGTTCTCTTACTAACTCTAGTCCATAAGTTATTTTGTGTTACTAAGACTTTATGGACCCTGTCCGAAATAAATTATTTTATTATTATTATTGTACAAGTATACACATACCTTAATACGTCAATAATTATTTTTATACAATTTTTCAATAACCTTCAAAACCCTCCACACAAAAACAAAACAGATAGGTTACAAGGTTCGCTGGGTTTTACCATAATTTTTGTCAATAATCATCACACCAAAAATGACAACACCAACAACAGAAACAACAATCATTGTTCAAGACAATCATCACAGAAGACTCCGGCGTGTAATCTTTTATCGGTAATTAGTGTAATTAAATTAGCAGAATGAATAAACATGGCCGACTCGCCGCGGCGAGAGATACATTATTCATTCCCATAGTGTCATCTACATGAGAAAACTTGAGGCCTGCTTCCACTGCGAGCTAAAAACGCGTGCAGATCTTATACAGTTATTCTGTAATATTCTTAGTAATATTAATTATATTAGCAGAATGAATAAATATGGCCGACTCTCCACTGCGAGAGATACATTATTCATAAGAAAACTTGAGGCCTGTTTCCACCGCGAGCTAAAATCAAGTGCAGTTTAATAAAGTTATTCTAGAATGTTCTGAGCTACATTAATTTACTATGAAGGTTTCTTGAATTAAATGCACTTGTACTACGAGTAGCTTCAACCGCCTCTCGTTCAAATAACTGGAGTTCGTGGGTTCAAATAACACATTTGTGTTCGGTCTACGTTCTTCGGAAGACACGTTAAGGGGCTATACCGTGAAAATTTAAACTTTTTGAAGTTATTTATCTGCTCTTTTAATGAAGTTCCAAGTAAAATAAATTAGTATAACAATTTTGGGACCTTTTACTAGATTTTGGTCTATCAGAAACGCGATAGGAGGAATTTCATTCGATAGAAATAATTATTGAAATCAATTGACATTACATTATTGACAATTGAATTAATTGACAAATTAGGATAGCATACAGACTTGAAAAATATTTATTTAGATGGGTTTTAACTACACCTAAATTACTGGTTATGGAATTTTTTGTAACTATTTTAGTTAATTTTGCATTAATTTAAAACCGACTTTTTGTCAATTTTCCCCGATTCCGTCCCTTTCGCACTGCGGGTCTTTCTGCCTGGAGTAACGGGGACCTTTGCTAGCACGGTATATCACGTTAAGCTGTACGTCACCACTGTTCAGCCCACCACCACCTTGGCTGTTAAAACTTTTATCCATCACCCTGGAATGTAGGTAATAAATAATCTTCGAAATGTAGAGTAGTGTCGATTCAGTGTCACAAAACTTAATTTTTTTGACAGGACTAAACTTATTTTAAGCGTCCTGTCTTTGTCTTGAAAAAAGACAGAACGCTTAAATTAAGTTTAGTCCTGTCAAAAGTTAAACCGTGTTACACCAAATCAACACTATTGTAGATATTATCTAGGTATACATTTAAATTTTAGGTATCAACCATGAAAGACGTAAACAATGATAAAGTTTCAAAAAAAGAAGGACATTGTTGGTCCAACAAGTAGACCAGTTGTACGCAGACCAAAAAGTAATCTCGAAGTAGACCGGTTAGATAATAATCAGTGAATTTGAAAAGCTTAACATAGGTATCAACTATATTTGAGATAGAAATACCTATTTTCAGAGTTATCTATTTATCGCTACAGGAAGTGACAGTCGCAGCTTAGCTTTCAGAGGAAATAAGGCGTTATATTGCAGTGCTATACTCATCAAAATATCACATTATGGGAGTGGATAAGTATTAGTTGATCGTTTCTGAAATGGTTATTACAACCAAACGTAGTTATTTCTTGTTTTTTTCAGTTTTACACCATTATCAAGGGTTTCAACTAGTTTCAAGATTAATTCATTAATCTTGAAACCCTTGATAACGGTGTAAAACTGAAACCAGTTGGGTAAATTAAGTAAATGTACAAGTGCTGTGTTATTTATCATGTTGTTATTCAAGTTTCACTAAGTGTCGACAATCGCAAGTACGAGTATTAATCATACTTTATTTCTTACTTATCTAGTACTTTTATTTCTATAACTTTTTGTTGTTGTTAATATTGCATTGTCATTTATCATCCAGTTCTGAGCTATGGTAAAAGTTTTGAAATTGTTTTAAAAATAGATTGCAAAATTTTTACCAAACAGACAGAGAAGAAACGTAGTAAAAAACCGTTAGAAACAAAACTTATTTTTTCTGAGAAAAACAAATCTCACGACATAAATCCGAACCCCACCTGAGATAAATTTTTTTAGAGATTTTTTTCTGATTCTCTTTTATATTATTTATGAGATAATCATATTAAATATTAGATAATTATTTTATTCGGGTTTCCCGTCTATTTCTGCTTATTATAGCCCGCTTTAGACGTTGCTAAGTAATCAAAGTCATCCAGTGATGAGTAAGTCATCCAGTGATAAGTAATTTATCCAGTGATGAAGTAAGCAATGCCTAAAGGCAGTCAGACTTGCAGCTAGCAAGCAAGCTAGTTAGACAAGCTTAGTGGATTCTAACTAGTTACTGTGTAGTCACGCAAGTCTAAAGCGAGTTAAGTTTAGTAGCTTTTACTAGTGACAGACTGATAGTTTGTCAGACCGAAAAGTACACATTCAGGTTTTAACGGTCACCTAAGTAATATTCCCATCGCATTTTTGAGCGTTTCATTGAAGGAGTTAATACAATATTTTGATGGAGTAAGAATAACATTTAAAAATTCTCGTAATGTTAGTAAACTCACTCTTTCTCTTAAACCAATTCTTTGTCAACACTTTCCATTCATTCGGTGATATTAAATAAAACGAATTAGATCTATTGAAAGAAGCGGAAGATTTGAGGAGTCAACGCCCCTGGGACAGTAGGGTACCAAAGCTCTAAGCAATGGGAATTGGATGGAATAGCTCCAAATAGAGCTGACCATCCGCCTGAGCCCAGCAGGCGTCCCACCTCAACATCATCATTATTATCATCAAGCTCAAAATATAATTTAACGTGTTGTAAAACGTTACATTGAATTCCCATAGCTTGATATCCGAAAGTTTTTTTTTTTCAGAGGACATAGTTTTAATTATTTTGGTATATAAATTAACCACAATTTCTTATGATTTTTGTATGTATTGTCGGTTATGACGTCACTTGAGAATTTTAGACATTATACTGATTGTGATGTGTGATTGCTTATAAAAAGTAGTAAGTCTCTGTTTGTCTACTCATCTGCCATCCATCTGTCAAATCAGTCGGCAGCAAAATTTTATAAATTTATCTTGATAGCAAAGGACACATTTCTAAACAACCTTTTCTCAAGTTACGTCACACGAAGGCAAATGGAAGTTCAAGCTTTTTTGTAAAAATATTCATCACCATGAGGTTTTTTAGACCACAAGTTCTCGAATACGGTTTATTAAACCTAAATCTCAAAATGGGTTTCGAATTAACACACCTTAACATAATTTAATTAACACACCTTAACATAATTTAATTAACACACCTTAACATAATTTAATTAACACACCTTAACATAATTTAATTAACACACCTTAACATAATTTAATTAACACACCTTAACATAATTTAATTAACACACCTTAACATAATTTAATTAACACACCTTAACATAATTTAATTAACACACCTTAACATAATTTAATTAACACACCTTAACATAATTTAATTAACACACCTTAACATAATTTAATTAACACACCTTAACATAATTTAATTAACACACCTTAACATAATTTAATTAACACATCTTAACATAATTTAATTAACACACCTTAACATAATTTAATTAACACACCTTAACATAATTTAATTAACACACCTTAACATAATTTAATCTAAGCGAAATAGAAGAATTGTTTTTGACGGGCAATAAGTCTCTATAATGTACCCACATCGCAAAATTCATTCATTCATTAAAGTGACAATAAAGCAGATTTAGTGCTGTCAAAACAAAATTTTCTTCATTGCAAAATAGTATTTAATTGTTAGTAACAGAAACTAAATTGCTTTGGAAAATTTCAAGTTTTGACAGTACTAAAACTGAAATTAAAGCCTTCAGAATCGGCTTTAATATCTTTAAATTGCTTAGTTAAAGTGAAAACTGCACTGCAAGAATACCTTAATATACAAGTACATCTTAATTTACACAATATTCGTAATTGAAAAACATTACACAGGAAGTTGAAAAATCAATAAATTTATAGTAAAATTTTGCTTTCCTACCAAATTAAGTTGTCATGTCTTTGACCTCTCTACATTAATAAATCAGATTCGACCCGCGTAGGTGGTAGGCCCCAAAATATTGAATCTTCTCTATAATTAATACTTACTTATATTTCACCCAATTTACTTTGACTTTCATAGCGGTTATTAATAATTAATTTACAAGGAAGAACATTTTGCACCGTTATGCGTAGGCGTCGTAAATTTAAAGTTTTTCGAACTATGACCTCTGACATGCACTTGTAATTACCATCTTTCTATGCAAAACATGAATTGATTCTCACAAAAAACCTCCTACAAAAGGTATTAATTTTGACAGATATGTCAAATTATGAAAATTTTCTACTCATGCGCACAATGGACTTAAATTGCAACCGCGTCATGAAGTAACGGGTCTCTACAACTCTACATAAATTACTTTTGGTATAATTATTAATATTAATATAATAGTGATTCAAATATACGTTGAATACCGAACTGTTGTTAGATAATAAATCATTGATAAAATTTAAATCGATTTTATTTCTTCACCGATATCGCAATTACAGTACTAAAGCAAGGTTGTATTACAGAATATGGTAGCGTTCCTAAACGCCGGGGTAAAGGTAAAAATTAACTGGCACCCATTCCACAACCACCCGAATGAAAACGAAAAACTAGAAGTCTTTGAATAAACCTTGTCAGAAATGTAAAATTCACTTTGATGGTTAAATTTTGCATTTACCCGGGCGTTTAGGAATGCAACCTTGCGAAGAGTAAATCGCCAAGTGTTCAAACATAGAAATTTATTTCTGTCATAGTTTCTAAATATTTTAGTTCTCAGTCGTATTTTATTTTATTATCGCTTCTTTATTTTTCAAACTCAAAGGGTTATTTTTGATATGTAATGTTGTGGAATTGGGTAAGAAAGCCGTATTCGTCTGACAGCTTAAAACATATGACTTTAATTATTTTCTTAGAGCCTATTGACAATTGAAACCATACACGAATACGATCAGTGATAATTACTTGCCGAGTCAGTCATATATTGGAGGTATTGAATCGATCACGACATGAATCCCCGAGGTGATATTAGAGGTGTTGGTCTAAGACTGTGAAATGAAAGTCACAGTCCACATTCGTACACCCGAGTTTCAATGACGATTACTACTTCCAGCATGATGGGCACTGAGTCCTATAACCGAGCTTTGGGCACAAATCTTGGTGACTCCGAAGCTCGCAGACCGGAACACAAAAATGTCCCTACGGGATTTGAACCTGTGACCTCCGAAATAGACCAAATATCATGTCAAAATTAACATTTGTAACTTTAGAAAACCAACTGTTTGCACTAAAATCCGTGTGTTTTTGCAAATATTTTGTTTCTACAACTTTCCGAGACCGTAGTTCGTTACTCAAAGCTCAAGTATTACAATTATTTGGAAATTTATTTCCAACCGATTTAATTGTCGTAACGTGTAAAGTGTAAATTTGAAAATACCCCGTAAATGAATTTCAAAATTATTTTCTGAAACCTGCCTAAAAACCTTGTCTTTGTGCCCCAAGTATAGTGATAAGGATACAAAATTTAATGTCAATTAATTCCCCTTGTGGAATAGAACTAGCTCTGATGACCATGATGTGATGAAACTTTGCCAATTTCTGTAAAATCACATAAGAACGTAATGTAACGTTTTGGTGTGGACCTCCGCAAATGGTCGCTAAAACGAGGGTGTACAAGCGAATGTTTCAGTGACAGCCCCCCTCTAACGCTCCGTCGAATATTATGTGTCGCAGTAAGCCGTGATATAATTACATCCCTAGGGATACAGTTATATACCGTAACATTGTCATACCTACGAAAGAGGTTCATAAAAGAAGGCTATAATTATAACACGGTAAAACTAGATAAAACTAGATTTATCTAATCAATTGATTGCTGAAGTCTGTAAGAAGAGTTCAACGCTATGTAATTCCAGGTGTCATCATTCTGGATCTTGTAACAAAAACTAAAAATTAAAGGAAGAGAGAAGTATTGTATTATATACGTCGTGACGACACGTATTGTTATTGGTACCATCAATTCTGTAGCTGTTCCCACAAACCTAGATACAATCAGGCTTGTTCATTAGGCGCGGCTGTTGTGCGGTAAAAGCTAGCGTCCTTGCGTTGCGGATGCATCTGTCGGTTGCATCACCTTTACTATATCACGAGCTTTCTGTATGTGTAGTAGGTACTATACTTAGATACACATGAGTGCTAGCAGGCCGGTTTGATAGCATAGACTTAAGTTCAAATGTCAGATTGGTTTCCCAAGCCAAGAGCATTTTCAAAGAGTTTCAAAAGAGCTTTACTCTAGTAACTAAAAGCATGTTTCTTTTGTTAAATAAATCACTTTCACTAAGCATGTCTAAAGCTAAGCTTTAAGCTATCTAACAAGCCGTGACGATGGTAGATCGATGATACAACATGCAAAGAGAGTTTATTTTTAACTTTTTTTTGGACAGGCCTTCCATTTGAGTATACATAAGTACATCATTTGAAATTAGGGGGGATCTGGTCTGCAGATGATGGTACTCGTAGTATCATGAGTATACCAGGCTACGCAAAATGTTTTGAGAAAAAGCCAGTCAGTTATATTTTATTTTTAAAACACGATTATTTACAAGTAAAATCACGAACGTTTCAATTTCAAAACTTCTCTCCACATTTTTTACGAGCTATTTAATTTTAATTCTCAATGACCGGTCAAGTGCGAGTCAGACTCGCGTTCCTATGGTTTTTCTAATTTGACAGTTTTGGGAACAGAATTTAATTTTGTCATTTTGTTTTCGTGAATTTCTATACCACTATATTTTCCCTGGAATTTTTACGTAAACACATATTATCATGACTTTTTTTCATAATTTTCGGTCCACCAGTTTCAGACATAAGTGGAGGACATAAATTTTTTGTGGTTTTTCGAGGATTTAGCAAGTAAATATAACCAATTTTACAATTAACTCTTGATTACCTACAATTTGATACCCACATTGTACTTTTATAAAATATTTTTTATTATATATTTAACTTTTTGTATTTTTTATTTGTGTTCAGCTTTTTCAAATCGCTGTAGTTTTTTCTGTAATTGGCCAGTTATGACTCGACATTTTTTTATATTTTTAGGACCACCAGTTCCAGAAATTAGGGGGGGGGGGGACATACATTTTGTGGTATTTCAAAGATTTCTCGAAATCAGTGCCCGTAATATATAAGTAGTTAAGGTATATATTTTTGTAATCAGCTTTTTAATATCTCAATTTGATCTCCATATTGTATTTTTTGGATATTTTTTTTTCTCTTTTCCATTGGAAATATTTTGAACAATGTCAAATTGTTCAATATTTTTTTACACCGTGTTATGTGGGCAAATTAATTATTTATATTTGTACGAAATTTCAAGTCTCTATCTTTAACGGTCCTCAAGTTATGAAGCTCACCATAGAGGTTCCTTTTGTATAGTATTTTATTCTGTGCTTTTAGGTACTACGAAACCCTAATATTAAGAAAACAAAGACATGGTTTTGCTAAGTTTCTTGCCCTTTTTCTTAGCAAGACTAATCGAGTTAGGCATATATTTATTATATGTATTGCATATATTTATTATATTATTTATTCCTTATTCCTATATTTTTTATTTAAATCAAGTGTATTTTTTAATTAAATTTAAGTACACTTAACCTTTATTATTTCTTCGTGTATTTCCCTATATTATTAGTTATTATATAAATCTTTTAGACAAAGATTATTTAATTAATTACATTGAAACCGAACTGTAATAACTGTATCTGATGTACTTAAATAAATATATTTCATTTAATTTCATAAAAAATGCATCTGTGTCAGAAACAATTTTGCGCATTGATTTTTTTACGATTTCAAATGTTACCTAAAACTGGGCGAATTGTATGGTAGACTTCAAATAGTACCTATTTATGGATAAATGCTCTTCCAAGGCAACCGTGTACCGCTTGTATAATAAATTTATGCGCGGTCGACTAACTTTGAGGAATGAACAAAGTAGTGGTCGCCCTTTGACGGCTGTTACGGAAGGAAACGTGAGCACTGAAACATTTAATTCAAGAGAATAGGCGAATTACGTATGAAGAGTTTCAGCACATATTGCAGATTGGATCGGGAAGCGTTCACGAGATTCTACACGAGCACTTTCGCGTGAGGAGGATAGTTTCGCTGCTCAGAAGCAGGTCCGCGGTGAATGTTGCAGTGACATGATTGCTAAATTTGAAGCAGGCTCGTCTCGGCGTGTCTACGAAATTATTACATGTGGTGAATCTTAGATTTATCAATATGATCCAGAAACGAAGCGCCGCGCCGGTTGACAGTTTAGCTGTTTCAAACGCCTACTAGAGTGAAGCTATCGAGAAGCGCAGGGAAGATTTTGATCGCTTATTTTTTCACTTTGACGAGATATTTGTTGTCAATTCCTTTACGAAATCAAAGTAGCATCAATGCCAAATGGTATACTACCAAATGCTTGCCAGAAGTGTTCACTGCTGTAAGTAATGAGTGACCGAACACGGGGCTCCGCGGGCTACTGCTTCACCATGACAACGCGCCAGCGCACAAAGCACTCAAAACGAGGGACTTCTTGGACAGCACACCGGTGAAACTTTTGGGTCACCCTCCTTACACTTACAGCCCTGATTTAGCACCGTGTGACTTCTTTATATTCCCTAAAATAAAAAACAACTCAAAGGGATACAACTTTCATCGCCGGAAGATGCACTAACAACGAAGGCCGTAGAAGAGGTGTCTGAGGCGGACTAGAAAAAGTGTTTCGAAATTGGTTTAGACCACAGGACATATCAATAAGTTTAGACGCGTGTTACTTTGTATAAATGCTGGTGGACAGTTATTTTAGAACATTTTTATTCTTTCGCAAAATTTTCTGAGTATCCCTCTTATATGGCAATAATGGGGTAGGGTCATGCCAAAAGAGAAAAATATTGTTTAAACAACAATATTGAATTACATCACTTTTGTGGGAGGGTGCAATGGGTTCATTTGATAATGAAGATAGGATGATTGTAAGGGGGTGTCGAAAATCGGCAAAAATCGATTACGCACTGAAAAAAATCATGGTTAATCCTTATGGCCGCGCACCCCAGGGAGTTAGAAGATTCTCTTGATACCATAGTACGGACATTAAATGTCCGTCACAGATACCTCCATCAGAATTAAATGGAGTAGCTTTAAGAATAGTAACTCAGTTTAAATATTTGGGTCATATTGTCACTGATGGCCTTAAAGATGATACTGATGTCGAAAGGGAACGTAGAGCACTAGCGGGGAGGGCAAACATGTTGGCCCGCAGGTTTGCTCGTTGTACAGTTCAAGTAAAAATAACTCTATTTAAAGCTTAGCATCAGTGTACACGAGCAGCTTGTGGACCAACTATACCCAAAAGTCCATGAACGCTTTACGAGTTCAATATAATAATGCTTTTAAGATGCTGTTGGGGCTACATGTTTGCAGAGGCACGCACAGGTGATTCTTATGCGGTCCGTCGCAAAAACTGCGCTTCTCTGCTGTCTAGGGTTTGTGGTAGTAGCAACTTCGACCAAAATAAAATGAATGGACGGGCCTTGTCTTTACAATTTGCTCACTCATAACGAGTCTAAGCAATTGGATATATACTATACTGCAATACCTAATTGTAAGTCTTTATTTTGCTTTTTGCACTTTGGAAATGCACAAGAAGGCATTTTTTCGTCAGTTATTTGGATGACATTTAATAATAAGCGTACGTGTCACTCTTCTAACAGACAGAGACAGAGATGAAGTGAGAGCCGGCGCTCACTTTACAAACTTCAAAAATCTTAACGCTATGGCCCGTCCATTTATTTTATTTTGGTCGAAGAGTAGCAACAGCATTCTAAGGGTGATAGGTGATAGATGGGATGCACCAATTGTAAAATACTGGAGTAAGTTATTATTTTATTCTTAATATAAGTTTTTTACTTGATTTTTATTGTAAAATTTTTAATGCTATTTGTAAAATGTATTTTTTGTGTAACTATGGTCTATAATTGACTTAATTAAACGATTTTATCATTATTATTATAGCCTACGTCTTGACCGACAGACAGGCGGGAAAGTAAGGGAAAGATTTTCTCATTATTTGTATGGAACCCTAAAAAGAAGAACAAAATATTAAAATATTTTTTTTTTCTTTAATTAATACTGATTATCGGTATAATTCCTATACGTAGTGTACAGCCGATCGAACGTTAAATTGGAACCATGTGAACATTGCAATATTCCAAATTTTATGATTCTTAAACAACGATATTGACTTTAAACCGGCGATTTAACTTTCGCGAGCTTTTTAAATCTAAGTACCTAACCCCCGGTTTCTGCAAGGCCAATCAATGTTAACAGTTGATTAAAAAATAATTATCTGCGGATTAAGCCAGAAAAAGTGAGAATTTTACATTGAAATCAAAAATTAACTAAGTTAATTATTGATTCATCACTATTCAGACTTCATATATGCTTTATTTTCACC
Organism: Ypsolopha sequella; assembly: GCA_934047225.1. Taxonomy (NCBI): domain Eukaryota; kingdom Metazoa; phylum Arthropoda; class Insecta; order Lepidoptera; family Ypsolophidae; genus Ypsolopha; species Ypsolopha sequella. Next base: position 3,335,116 of record OW203985.1, read on the forward strand.
GTTATTTGCGGTTAAAGTTTTTTTAATCTACTGTTAACTTTGATTGGCCTTTCAGAAATTGGGGGTTAGTCTGTTGTAATCTGTACAAAATTGTCTTTGTCAAAATTTTACCACTGAATTCTGAAACAATCGATGTACAAGATTATGCAAACCTTCCTGACACAATTTACTACTTGCTTATAAATAATCTTCTCACAAGTAGTGTAGTTTCATTGTATTCAACGCAAATGTAGGGAATGGTAATGACTGTTTTAATCACTCGTGATAATGTTCTCTAATGATATACTATAAATAAGACAGATGGATAAGATATTTTGATATAGTTTTATTGGGGACACTATCACCTCTTACAGAGTCTTACAATAATACCGCCAAAACTCCCAATTGACAGCTGAGTGTTGCTAGCTGTCTCACAATGAATATCCTTACTTGACTATGATTATTTAAAATAACAAATACATGTAATAAAAACCTGTAATAGCTAACAGTCGGCCATCCTGACCCTTGCCTGACCTCAGGCAAAATTATAGAGACCAAATACTACTCATACTTAATATCTTAATAGACTGTAACTTGACCGAATATCACTATATTATATATAATAATATTTTAATATCGGAATATCTAACATTTCGTATCGTAACTTAAATTAAGATGACATTTTTAAGGTTTTACTATATCGATAATCACTACACATAGGTATCAAAATAATCAAAACACCCGGTAATTGTATAAAAACGATGAAATACACTAATCGATCCACAATTTCTAATAGATGTTATAAGCGTTCAAACATCAAATTGAGTACATACTTTATATTGACATGTATATTTATAGTTTAACAATACTCGTATCTACAATTATCTTATTATGTCTTTTGCCAAAACTCAATGCGATTATAAGTAAGTATAATTAAGTCTTAAACGAAATTGAATTGAATACAATTTAGTACAATTTATATACTTAACTCAAAATACATTTTTCTACTTTATTTTAAGCTCATTTAATTAATTAATTAAGTGTAGGTTTATCAGTTCCTTTAAATTGTGTGTATTAATGAAAGTCGTTTTACAAGATTATTGATAATACGTACGAAACAAACATAGATATCACAATAATATTATTCTAATAGAACATAACACACAAGTACCTACTTCCTTTTGTCAATGTCACGTACGTTGTAAGTAAATAATTTTTATTTACGTACTTAAGTGAAATACCTAAACGAATATAATCTCATTTTTACAATTTATTTAAACTAATATAATATATTATAAACATATAATGTATTATTTCTTGTAATAATTTTGTTATGGAATATAGAACATTCAACATTTCATCTGAACATTTATTCATCAACATTTTGTGTTGTGCATAAAAATATTCGTATTTATTATATTCGTATTTGTCTGAATTTTGTTTTCTTTATTTTTTATCTAGTGATATTTGTAAAGTTTAGTTATGTAAATTGATTAAGATAGCATGGTGTCCAAAACAATCAAATAAAATCATAATTTAAACTTGTGAATTAATTGTTTTATTAGTAGGTAATTAATAATTAAAAATAATAACAATAAGTATATTATATTCTCTCCCAGAAAGACTGATAACCAGAAAGTTGAGATATCATACCCCTTCTTAACAAAGATTGAGGAGTCTGCTAAACAAATGTTACACTTTAAAATGTAATTTTAAGGATGCTGTTATATTTTTGCAACTCTGTTGTATTGGACACTGCGTTTCAAATTCTCTTACCTTCTTATTTGTAAACTTCTAGTTTCTGTAACCCTATTTTAAGATATATATATATTTTTTTTATATTGTTTGCTAACGATTTTTTTTTTATATCATTATAATTTTAACTAACTAATACAGCTGAGTCAAAGGCATGACGTGAATAATGGTGTAAGGTTGGCAATTGACATACATGGTTAATGGATGAATTTTAAGGGCCTATTTACAATTAATAATTACAATTACCTACCACATCTGAACAATATCTTTTAGAGACACCACACAATTGATCATCTAAAGAAAAATATTTAAGTAACTTTCCCACAAATTGTTTCCTTTCCGCAAATCTCGTGACTCATTCCTGCAGACCAACTGTTTATATAGGTAGTTTTGCAAGGCATGTATAATTATAAGTACTTATGAAATTTGCTTCTTGTACAAAAAAAAATAATAAATAAATAAGCATGACTGCTCAAAATTGACAAGAGGCACAGCGCAGACGCTGCCGCCGCGGACAGCGCTCGTCATGCATGATACCTATCACACGCACCCTTGCAGTGCGCATCGGCCATCCTGTATAAGGAATGTCCCTATTCCTGGACTTCCTCATCATAATTTTATTTAAATACAACAATTTGGTGAGTCCGTTTAGGTCAACAAATTACATCTTTAGTTGTCAAATAATTAAAACATTTATTTTTAAAGGGTCAAAAAGCAAAATAAAATCGCTGCCTCCACGTAGTCAAACTATTTTGTCAAACTGATTTGACCACGTGGAAAATTAACAGAATATGCGAGGCTTACAACATCGTAACAATGAAGGGTCTTCTTGGATATGTTTAATTTATTTCACAAAATTAGTAATTTTACTGGTTTGACCAATCGATACCACTGAGCAAATAAAATCGATATCGAACACAACACAAACATATAGGTATTAAATTATAAAATGCATTTAAAATGTAATCTCGTTACTTATTGAGTTATTTGAAATGTTACTACAAGTTGTTTACTTAAATTTAAGTTGTAATAATAATAACCTTACAATTAACGTTATCTTGCAATATAAAAGCAAGGTTCACTTCATCACTATTCTTAACATTATGGAATAATTATAATGATGGAGTTGTGTGAAGCTTAATTATAGTTGCAGCTTTGTGTTTATTAGGTCATATTTAATTAAATTTTTTTTTTAAATCCAATCATACAATATTTACATACTCATTACTCAATATTTTTATTGCAAGCATAATGTACATACCTACAATGTTCATTTGTATATATACGTTATTTATATTTATTGTCTATAAGAATAAATATTGTGTTGTGAAAGTCAAATTACTTATGTGGATTAGTTGACAGTCTTAGGAGGATATGTCACGGTTGCAACGTTCATCGGTACTTAGGAGGATATGTCACGGTTGCAACGTTCATCGGTACTTAGGAGGATATGTCACGGTTGCAACGTTCATCGATACTTAGGAGGATATGTCACGGTTGCAACGTTCATCGGTACTTAGGAGGATATGTCACGGTTGCAACGTTCATCGGTACTTAGGAGGATATGTCACGGTTGCAACGTTCATCGGTACTTAGGAGGATATGTCACGGTTGCAACGTTCATCGGTACTTAGGAGGATATGTCACGGTTGCAACGTTCATCGGTACTTAGGAGGATATGTCACGGTTGCAACGTTCATCGGTACTTAGGAGGATATGTCACGGTTGCAACGTTCATCGGTACTCGATGCGGAAAAAGTCGCAGTGTAAGAGGGACGGACTCCGGAAGAACAGCGAAATTACAGTTCTAAATTAATATAAAATTAACTAAAAATACTGGCAAGTACATATAATAAAATATTATTAAGGCCAGCGTGTCATTCCTATTTGTCACAACTATGAGAAAAGTGTCGATAAAGACCTCATTTCAATAGTTATTTCTTCAATCGGAAACTAGGAAAATGTACCTAAAATTAATATACTTATTTATAAAACCGATGGCCTCTTCTGATAAGCAGGTAAACTATTTCAACCAGTGTTACCTCAGTGTCAGTCATAAATTGTACATGCTTGCCGCTAACCAGTTCATTCAACTGATTTTATCATACTTCATTCAAATACACTGTCATCATAAAATTTTCTTATTATTATTATTATATATATTCTTTTTTTTTGTTTGTCAATGTCATAATAAAATTCTACCTCTCCCCACTGCTGTTCAGTATAAATTTTCCCCACAACACTTGTTGGCTGGAAGAAACCTCCTGTAAAGGTAAGCCCGCTTTTATGTATAAATATACATATATATATATATATTTTATTTTGTTGTCTTAGTTTATATTTCTGTGTACAATAAAGGATATAAAATATGAATGATTCGGTATTTGTTAACAAATTAAAGATTCTACTTAAAAATTAACAATGCAAAACGAAAGGTTTACTTAAGGCGATTACTGTCGCCAAATTAGCAGCTCGATGTTTGTCGGTACAAATATCGACGGAAACAACATTAAAATAACGTTTATATAACATAGTGGCAATGCATAGTGGCTGTTGCGACGCTCGCTGCGTCCTTGATAGGGCGAAATAGGAGAAAATAATACTTTTCACATGGACGTGATTGTTTGATTGAATAATCCTATGTTATCTTTATAGCTATCAAGTTTATATCTATTTATCAAAGCATAAATGTATTAAATAGGCTAAGCGTGGTTTGAAAAAGAAAAATGTTGCATGTTGTCTTAGTGTTGATAATTCATAATACATTTTTTCAATATTTTTGGTTGCACTATAAACTAGGAGTAAGCTTTGGAAGTACCTATTTGACTATACTAAGCCCCTTAAGTAATCTATATACATATTTATTTTATTTGTTTGTACCACATACATTAAAACACATTCAATCAATCATTATAGATTGGTATGTATTTTGACATGTAGATAATTTAATATTTAGGTAACATAAGAAATAAGTTATTTATTATATTATAGTCACTGACTAAATTTAGCAGCGCCCTTACAGGGTCCTTGTTTGATACTTATTATTCGAGACACCTTTTGTACAACAAGAAAGCTAAATAAATTTTTATCTTATCTATTTTCTTTACACCACCTACGCACCATCCTCTATTTTACATTATCTATCACCCAAAGGTTGTCTGGAAGAAATCTGTCAAACAATAAGACCACCCATTGTACCCTCTCTAACATATTTTATAACTTCTTTTGTTTCCGTGCACAATAAAGATAATAACAATAAATATGTTACATTATAGATTTATCAGTAGGATATATATATTCTTAAGCATTGTAGGCGTCCACAGGCTGCTTCAGTGCAGACAGAACTCTTCATGCTGCTATATGTAGTCGATGAAATATACTGTGCTCACACACTAGGTGGTTCGGTCTCAGATTAATAAAATTCATGAAACATATACCGCGTTCACACACAATGTGAATCGGTCTCAGATTGATAAAATTCATGAAACATATACCGCGTTCACACACAATGTGAATCGGTCTCAGATTGATAAAATTCATGAAACATATACCGCGTTCACACACAATGTGAATCGGTCTCAGCTTGATAAAGTTCATGAAACATATACCGCGTTCGCACACAAGGTGGGTCGGTCTCAGATTGATAAAATTCATGAACCATATACCGCGTTCGCACACAAGGTGGGTCGGTCTCAGATTGATAAAATTCATTAAACATATACCGCGTTCGCACACAAGGTGGGTCGGTCTCAGATTGTAGTTGATGAAATACCGCTTTCACACTGTGAATCGGCCTCAGGCACCAACAGCAAAATCTAGTAAGAAAACAATCAATTACTTATACTGAACAGAGCTAAACCCTTAAACTTTTGCATCGTCCATCGCCTATATTTTATGTAAATATTTGTGTACCCAATATATGCTTCAAACCAACTTCCAATACTTTCATTCCTCACTCACCATTATTTTATTTATTTATTTTTATTACAAGACATTTGCTACTGTTTGTTATATCATAACAGGTGAGTCAGCCATTAAAAGTTAACTTGAAATTACTTGTTGAAAGTGTAACTGTAGGGTCCAAAAGCATAACTTCCTTAACAAATACAAGGTTTACTGGTCCTCAATAAAGAATTAATCAATACAATGGATTAAAATCCATAGCCAGAATAATAATAATAAAGAATGGTATTACCTCACTCTTCCTTGTGCATTTGGACACACTAAGTTATGAAAATATAAATATATACCCATACCACCATGTCGTCTGGTCGGTTTCACATTGATTTACACATTTCTCAAAACCTTACTGTTTCCAATATTTGTACCTATTTTTGTTTACAGCTGTAACCCTCCTTGGCAGTACTTCAACAAAACTGAAAATAATTTCCTGAAAGTAAACCCTGAAAGTATGATATTGTGCACTCCCTCTTTATTATTGAATTTCCTCGATTTCACTCTTATAATGTGCATTCAAATTCTGAAAAATTACAACTTAAAGCCAATATACTGAAAATAATCATTCTCAACTCCTTCACAGTGGTTAGTAGGAATTTCCTCCAATCAAAAACTCCATGCAGTTTTATTTTACTGACATTAAGAAAAACCTGAAAGGTATTTCCTGCAAGTGTGATCCTTGCACCATAACTGTATATTATAAATTTCCATTTATCTTTTTCACTCTTATTTCATGTGTGTTCACATTATATATTAAATTGTAGCTTCTAGTCAATATCCTTATTTGTTGTGTATCTCCAAAATTGTTTTCCAAGTAACATTATTGCATAAACTTATGGTCACTGGCTCAATTATGTCCATGCATTTATTTCACCGAAGAAAATAAATATAATGATCAAACATTCCATGACATACAATCTCTGTATAACACTCCTTTCAAAGACACAAGCCTAGTATTACTCGATCAATAAATTGATTCAGAATAATTTTCAGTAGGTATCACAGCATAATATCACAGCGTGAATATATTCCAGATTCCAGTCACAGATTTCCTTCAATACTCACTTGCTTAATAACTCATGTTTGTTTATTTATTTTTGTATGTGTATCTCCAAAATTGTTTTCCAAGTAACATTATTGCATAAACTTATGGTCACTGGCTCAATTATGTCCATGCATTTATTTCACCGAAGAAAATAAATATAATGATCAAACATTCCATTACATACAATCTCTGTATAACATTCCTTTCAAAGACACAAGCCTAGTGTTACTCGATCAGTAAATTGATTTAGAATAATTTTCAGTAGGTATCACAGCATAATATCACATTTTTCAGTTTTTCTTAGATACCAGCGTTCCGTAATCTAGAGTTTAGCCTCCATTTGTTTGTTTTTCCATCATTTTCTGAACATTTTTCCATTTCTTTCTGATGCAAATTGATAGTCCTGTAGCGGGGTCAATGACCGCTCTGGTTGTTTCACAATTTAAAGTAGATGAGGTTTAAGTACTTAATTACACTTAACTTTGTTTAAAAGTTATTGTTATCGTCTAATAGGGCTATGAAAAACTATTATTTCACTTTATGCAGCCCATTTTGATCTTGAAAACACAACTGAAAACGTCACGCCACCATTTTACAACGCAATCTTTCTTTTTGTTTCTGAGCGGTTTTATTTGGGCTTTTAGGTATATTTATAGCACTTCTGAATTGATAATGTTCTCTAATGATATACTATAAATAAGACAGATGGATAAGATATTTTGATATAGTTTTATTGGGGACACTATCACCTCTTACAGAGTCTTACAATAATACCGCCAAAACTCCCAATTGACAGCTGAGTGTTGCTAGCTGTCTCACAATGAATATCCTTACTTGACTATGATTATTTAAAATAACAAATACATGTAATAAAAACCTGTAATAGCTAACACTCGGCATAATGATTTGTATCATGTTTTATGGTTCCGTACCCAAAGGGCAAAACAGAGCCCTATTAATGTCACTCTCTGTCTGTCCATCCATATGTCTCGGGTATCTAGCTCGGAAACTTTGAAAAATATCTCGTGAGATTAGGAGGGGAGACGGAGTCGAAAATCCGCTAATATCGCCTCGTTAATATTTGATCAATAACAGTACAAGTACATATACATGCAAATGACAAAACGGTATTGTCACTTGCCGCAAGAACTGTTTCGATATATTCGACGTCGTGTATGACCGACATTTGCGCCCACATCGAAGAAAGGTGTATTTTTTAGGGTTCCGTACCTTACCGTATCGTACCGTTTGTTAGGGAAATGAAATGGAATGAAATGAAATATATTTATTTATGTAATGTAGGTATAACAGATACACTTGTTACAGGTCAGTTTTTATGTAATACACTGGCCTGCAAAACTAAGTACTACACTTTTTAGATTTGTTTTTTTTTCTAAACTATAGAAGTTAGAGATTTAAAATAATCACATAGTGAAGTTGTCCTTATAGTTCCCTATAGTTTCAAAGAAAGCTGATAAAATTTGTTATAAAACGTTTTTTATTTTATATCTCTAACTTCTATAGTTTAGAAAAAAGTCAAATTTAAAAAGTGTAGTACTTAGTTTTGCAGGCCAGTGTATAAGTAATTAAGTAATCTATGTGTATAGGTAATAGTTTTATGTCATGAATAATAATTTGGGGAAATATGCAGGGAAATAATAAAGGTTGGGTTTACTTAAATTTAATAAAAAATACAGGGTTATCACTTGTTATCCATGTCTCTATCATTAATTTCAAATTCCATGTAGAATTTTTATGAGACAAAAAGGATATTAGAGTTGCCTGGAAGATATTGCTATTAGCAATAAGTGCCGCCCATATACACCATGTTTAATTGTTTTTTAATATATAATGTAATTTGTATAAATGTGCAAAAAGTGTTATAAATAAATAAATAAATAATTTCATAAAGTTTATGGTAAGCGATCAAACGCAAAATAAATGTTTGTCAGATAAACGCGTAAACTTGGAAATTTCGATTCTTGTTACGGAATCCACTTACCTACAGTGCAAATTCTACTCGCAGTTGGCCGTCTTTTTTTACCCGATGACAATCGCGAAAGTAACTGTTCACAAATATATTGTTTGACAGATTTCGAGGGTCAACGATCGAATTAAAGGGTGACGGATCACTGTACCAATAGTTGACCCACTCTGTATGGAAAATATTAAAATTAACGGTAAGAGCCTGTATGGGTGGGTATTGACATTAAAACTTTGGACAAAGGATATTGTAATGGTAGTAGTATAGTTTGAAGTTAATGTATTTCGATTACGTTCCTTTGTATACAACGTGTAACAGAAAGGTGTAACCATATTTGAAGAGCTTATTCAGTCAATGGTAAAGAACAACTTTTACTAGGGAACAAACCCTGTATCTCGAAGAAAAATGTTTACCTTTTCATAGAAAAATGCTATGCCGCTCGGCCGAAATGTATGGAAGGGCAAATTTTTTTTTTTGAGATATCAGTGTTGGCTCCATAGTAGAAGTTGTTCTATACCATTAACTGAATAAGCTCTTCAAATATGGTTACACATTTTTTTACACGTTGTATACAAGGTGACTTTTTGATCATCGTCCAAATTCATACTGGTGGCTTGGTAAGTGATCAGTATCATGGATCAATAACAATTTTGGTGAAATTCATAAAATGAAATTTCGACTCCCCATAGTGATTCACTCGGGACTGGAAGTGAATTTCTATGGGAAGCCGAAATTTCATTTTAGGATTTTCACAAAAATTGTTATTGATCCAAGATACTGATCACTTATCAAGCCTCCAGTATGAATTTGGACGATGATCAAAAAGTCACCTTGTATATTCTATCTGACGTTTGTCTATGGTTGTAGTAGTGCGTGCACATGCACTTTTTCTAGTGTGCGTAACCTCAGGAGCAACGGGCAACACACACAAGACGTTGATTTTGCTGTCGAGCGATCGGGTGGACAAAATATCCCGAGGATGCCTCGTTTAGAGGCGAAACACGTGTTTACACACTTTTTATTTAAGAGTTATTTAAGATTGCTTTATTTTGTGCTCGTACTGCTTGCTTTGCTTGTGCATGTTTTATGCGGGTGGGCGGGCGGTGCTTGATTCTGCATTTTGAATAGCATGGTAAGAGTGTTTAGCGGAATATTGCAAATTATTAATATATCCACAAATTCAATACCGTTTAAGATAAATAATTTTATCAATAGAGTAATTTTCGGATGACGCTCAGAAAAGGCGCCTTAAGTCAATCAAAATTTTAATTTGTAAACAATATTCTTCTCTAACTTTTTACTAAGGACTTAACTTTTTCTGTGCTTTCTAGGTGTAATTATAGTGTATAAATGGGCCTCAACTGAAAGTCAGCGCAGTGGCTTGCCTCTGTATTATGCTGAGTTGACGACCCTTTTCACTACCACAGCACTTATATTCTTTTAATGCCTCATGTTCTTTTTTTTAATATACTTATATTATAAAATGTTTTATATTTTTATTATATATGGAAATGAAATAAAGAAGTTATCTATCTATCTATGTAATTCTGTTGCTTTTTAGAATTGTTTCACTCATGCGTCTGTGTTTCTCAAGCATTTCTTTGAAGCTGATTGATGTGTAGTTTGACCTGTCAAAGAATGCCTAATTAATATCCGAGTTTCATCACCGATGTGTCGAGTAATTGGCCTCATTTTTCAAGATTTATTTTAAGCTGTTCTTCTTTTGATTTATAGGGTTCCGTAACGGAAGGGTGCCAAACGGGACCGTATTACTAAGCCTCCGCTGTCTATCTGTCCGCTAATTTTTTTTATTGCTTAGATTTAATTGAAAGAAAAGAAAGAAAGAAAATAAATTTATTGGCGCGGTTACAAAAAATATACTTAAAGCTAACACAGTAGAAAAGGTTTACTTAAGTAGGGAGTAAATTATAGATAAAAAAATAACAACACGACAAAAGGATGTAGCTCAGCTATGTGCCATCTAAAAAATGCTTTGGTTGGCGCTGGTTTTCAGCTACCTCCGTTACAATTGCATGATAAGGTATTTACGAGTCGTTAACAATTTTATTAACTAAATTGAAAAATTAATAACAATTGGCAGAAATGGCTTATAATTAAATTAAAATAAATAAAAACAAAACCAAAAATGCGTAACAAGACAAAAACCAAAAAAAAAAGGTTATTAGTACATACATACATACAAACATAATTGAGTAATATATTTTTTATAATTTTTATCTTTTAAAATAAAGAAATGAGGCTAGTCAAAGTTGTCAGTTTTAGACCATTTTTGTTACGAGGATTCTCACAAAGTAAGTCATTAGACTGTCATGAAATCACGATGATCCAGGAACGGGAAATGATTATAAAGATAGCTAAACAAGAACCGACGCATATGTGCTTCTCACTTGAAGGGGCCATGCATGATCAGTCGTTTAATGAAAGGACACGGTTGGAATATGCCTTTAATTGTCATTGACGATGCATCCAATCATTGAATTGTTAATTACTTCCACAAAAAGATAATGTCTGATTGGTATTGTGTCCCTAATGTGGCATTTTGAGAAGAAATGCTGTTAATAAGATCCGTTTAAGTCCTGTCAAAAACAGAAACCTTTAAGAAAAGCTCAGCGTTGGTGTTCCCAATATTCAGGCTGATGGTAATTTTTCAATCTTCAAATGGAGAATAAAATATTGAAGCTATGCTTTGGTGAGCGGCTTTAGTTTGGTGCAAAAAAAGAATTCTACAATTATTTTCTTCGTTTTTAGGGTTCCGTACCCAAAGGGTAACCAATGGGACCCTATTACTAAGACTCGTCCGCTGTCCGTCTGTCACAAGGCTGTATCTCATGAGCTGTGATAGTTAGACAGTTGAAATTTTCACAGTTGATGTATTTCTGTTGCCCTCTATAACAACAAATACTAAAAAACAGAATAAAATTAATACTTAAGGGGGCTGCCATACAACAGACATGTTTTTTTTGCCGTTTTTATAGATGATATGTATTTTATAGTGATACGGAATCCTTTAGTTTAGATACGGAACCGTTTTGTTCAACAGAGCTATGTAAATTAATAAATTAGCTACCTACATATACAAGGTGAATTTGTGAACATCGTCCAAATTCATACTTGATCCTTGGTAAGTGATCAGCATCATGAACCAATAACGATTTTTGTGAAATTCATAAAACTAAATTTCGACTCTCCATAGTGATTCACTAAGGACTGGGAGTGAATTACTATGGGAAGTCGAAATTTCATTATACGAATTTCACAAAAAATTTTATCGATTTATGTTGCTGATCACTTACCAAGACTCCAGTATGAATTTGGACGATGCTCAAAAAGTCACCTTGTATATTTATTTTGGTTGCGGTTGTCAACTTATTGGTTAATTTCCTTATGTAAAAATATTTGTAAATTTTTTGTTATAAACTGTTCTGGCGACTTTGAACTAACTTTCGTACAATGTAAGAAACCTTCTTACAATTTGTTCTATTGGCAATTCCTAGTTCGTCAGAGGCCACATATGAAATTTTGAAAATATCTCACGACTTTTTTAAAGAAATGAAAAGATGGGAATATAATTTTCATAAATGGTATAAAAGACCGGTCTAAATCGAATCGAATAAGTGAACCACTTTTTCTATATCTTTGTTTATTTCAGTACAATCCACCTTAATTTGAAAGCAGTTTTGCCATATTTCGCTGTAAGGGGCTCACATATTTCAGTAGAGATCGGATGACAAAATAAAGTCATTGGTAACAAAGACTTCTTTGAAAAAGGTGAAACACATTTTACTAATTTTCTATAAAGGTATAGAAAAAAAAACATCAACATTTTCGGAAAATAGCGCAAAAGTAATCGTTATTTTTGGGTGTCCATTATTTCATTAAAATAAAAAATACTATACATAACAAACTTGAGTTCAAGCACAATACACACATATACAAAAAAAAAATAGGCATGTGAAACATTAAAAAAAAAAGGTTACTTTGGTTGTGGGGTGATTGAACCTCAACATTTTTAATGGCGATCTGTTGTTTCCTTAATGCAAGAAAAGTTGTCCGAGGAATTCATTGTACATCTTCATAGTTAATATTATCATATCTATGTACACAATGCCTGCTTGGTAAATTATTTGTTCTCAGCTATGTAAATGATAGATAACTAGCTGACCATTACATGGTGGTTATACAACGTGTAACAGAAAGGTGTAACCATATTTGAACAGCTTATGCAGTCAACTTTTACTATGGAGCAAATCCCGAAATCTCAAAAAAATAAATCTGCCCTTTCATACATTTCAGCCAAGCGGCATTGCATTTTTTTATGAAAAATTAATTTTTTTTTCGAGATACAATGTTTGTTCCATAGTAAAAGTTGTTCTTTACCATTGACTGAATAAGCTCTTCAAATATGGTTACACCTTTCTGTTACACGTTATATATATAAGTCCTACGGGATGAGGGATTTTTGTATAATATAATATAATATAATGACCCGACTGATGACGGCCTCACTGATGATGTCGAAATATATCGAAAAATATAAATTATATTTTTTATTATTATGTAACGCTTAAAACTATAAATAAAAGGCTAATATAGCTAAAATTATATTTATTCGTGTATAATATAAGGTGACTTTTGTTTATGTAGCCAAATTCCTACTAGAGAATCGGTAAGTAGTCAAGACCAAGGTTCAATGACGTTGTTTATGAAAAACGCAAAATTAAATGTAGGCTTCCTATACTAATTGACTCGAAGTTGTTCGTAATAGGTCATAATACATTTTTTTTTCATTTTTCACGAAGTGTCGATAAACCTTGATCCTGAACACTTACCGTGTCTCCAGTCTGAATTTGGCTACATAAATAAAAGTCATCTTGTATTCCTAGACGGCTTTGATAAGGGACAGTGGCGATTCCTCCGAGTTAGCGAGTGATGTTGGTTCGGTCAAACCAAATTAAGAGCAAAATATTACTGTGATATAACTTTTTTATTAAATACAAGTAACACACTAAACAAACAAATATCTTAGTAAGTGCCATTATAAGGTTGATAAAAATAAAAGTAATATAGTATTCATAAATATAATATAAATTCAGATTAGTATGTTTTATGTAATTAAGTAGTGTATAATAGATAATAGATACTGTATAAGTGTAGATATTAATCATTTATAATGTGAATATGTGAAAGATGACACTAGATATAATAATAATGTGAATATGTGAAAGATGACACTAGATATAATAATAAAATAGGTATGTACATTAGGGTGGTCCAAGTTTGTATGAAAAAAAAAAATTTGCTATTTTATACTTGCTCCACAAGTCTTTTCTCGTTCGGTTATCAACAAAAAGGTTATATACCAAAATTGAGCCTTCTGTGACCACGTTTAGAGGTCGCTATGATTTGCAAGTAAAATATTATTTTACAAAAAGCCAAGTAAAAGGCGTCATTTTCTCCATCAAATCCTCTCATTTTACACTGGGATGGTAAATTGCTTCCAGATATTGTCGGTGGCGTAGAAAAAGTAAATCGTATAGTTGTTATTGTAAGTGGAAGTGGAGTAGAACACCTCTTGGCAGTTCAAAAAAGGCACAGGAAAGAAACAAGCTACCGCATGCTTAAAGATCGTTGATGAGTGGCAGCTAAGAGATCAGGTGCGTGGCCTCTGCTTTGACACGACCTCTTCTAACACTGGTATGAATTTAGGGGCTTGTTCTCTGATTGAAAAAGCTCTAGATAAGTAACTGGTTTGGATTGCTTGCCGACACCATGTTTTTAAAGTTATTCTGTCCGATGTCTTCAAAGCGTTGTTCGGATCAAGCAGTGGACCGGATATCAGTCTGTTCCACCGCTTCCAAAAGAAATGGTCAGAAATAGATCAACAGAAAATTACAGTTGGTAGTGACAATTTGTATAAAACTACGGAACTTATTTCACTCCGTCAAGAAATGACAAATTATTACAAGGAAGCAGTAAAAAATCAACAGCCCAGAGATGATTACCTCGAATTGCTGCATTTGTGTCGCATCTTCCTTCCGAAGCAACTGCTGAAGCCAAGTTTCGTGCGCCCGGGGCCTTACATTAAGCTCGTTAGATGGCCAAGGCTATTTACTGCTTGAAAATGTATTTGTTTCAAGACCAATTTAACCTGACTGCAGCAGAAAAGCGATCTGTTACAGAATTATCACTGTTTGTTAGTCTTATTTACGGACGATATTGGAATGAAGCCCCGCTGGCTGGAAAAGCCCCTTTGGACGATGCTAACTTCCTAACACAGATCAAAAACTATCCAAATCAGACGATCAGCACCAACGCCCTGAAAGCATTTCGCCGCCATCTTTGGTACTTCTCTGAGCATTTGATTGGTCTTTCTTTATTCGATCCGAGAATCACTCCCGACAGCAAAAGAATAATGGTTCAAAACCTTCAGAAACCGCCAACAAAAAAGGTTCTGAAAAGACCAGAGGGCAAAACCTTTCAATTACAAGACCCATTTCCGTTACATACTTTTTTCACGCAACGAACCAAAGCGCTTTTTGACTTACTTATCAGTGGTGGTCAAGAAAAATCGGAAGCATTTTTAGTAAAAGATCCTTTACAATGGCATACTGATGAAATTTATGTTGAAATGCAGAAAGCAGCCCGCCAAATAAAAGTTGTTAATGACTGCGCAGAGCGAGGTATTGCTTTAATTCAAAAATATAATTCCAGCATAACAAAAAGCGAAGAACAAAAACAATATCTTCTCCGCGTCGTCGATCTTCACAGAAAAAAATATCCAGTAGCCTCAAAATCAAGTATCCTGAAAATGAATTCGGGTGATAAGGAAGGGAAGGACAGTGATTAACCATAAATAATTTCATGTCATTACATCTTAATTTTACTTACATGGATAGTTTAATTTTTAATATTGTATTAAAACTTATTTCCTAAAAAATGCCTAATTTTTCTTTAGACCCACAAAATCGTCAAATCATAGCTACCCCTACATATTGTTAGATTTCGCTCAAATTTTGCAGAGGGGGGTTTAACGTCTAATTGAATAGAAAGAAGCTTGTGGAGAAAGCAAAATTAAAAAAAAAATTTTTTGGACCACCCTAATGTACATATTATATTATCAAAATTTAATAGCATATTTAATTTAGTTATAAAATAATTATAGTAAGTTGCTGCGTCCTTACAAGACGTCACATTTTGTACATTTTCTTTAAGATACCACATGCAATAAATATATATGAAATATGAATATTTAAATGATAATGACATTCATACAACTAATTCATAGATAATTAAATTTTTAATCATACTTAATTTTAATTTAATGTAATAAATACAATAAATACTGTTAATATGTTGCACTTCTCATGTAATATTATAGATATTTGTATAGTTATAGTTAGAAATTAAAAAATGTGCATACCATGCAGTAATCGTAAAATGTGATTAGACATAAATTTACGAACAACTGTTATACTTACACACATTTTATAGCAAATAAACGTTTTGTATTGTATTTGAAAAAAAAAAGTACCATTACACATACAATAATATATGTATGTCTAATGGTACTTTTTTATGTAAGTAACATTACACGCCCCATATAGTAAATTTTTAAGTGCACTCAATTTGGGGGGGGGGGGGTTTGGGGATTCAAACTTCCTTCGAAAGGTTTGAAATATTACAACCCTTCTCCTGCTTTGACGTTATCCGCGTCAAGCGCCACTTCTCCTAGCAGCTGCTAACGTTATGCGTTTGCAAACAATTTTTCACAAACATAACTTACTATACTTTGACGTTATCCGCGTCAAGCGCCACTTCTCCTAGCAGCTGCTAACGTTATGCGTTTGCAAACAATTTTTCACAAACATAACTTACTATACTTTGACGTTATCCGCGTCAAGCGCCACTTCTCCTAGCAGCTGCTAACGTAATGCGTTTGCAAACAATTTTTCACAAACATAACTTACTATACTTTGACGTTATCCGCGTCAAGCGCCACTTCTCCTAGCAGCTGCTAACGTTATGCGTTTGCAAACAATTTTTCACAAACATAACTTACTATACTTTGACGTTATCCGCGTCAAGCGCCACTTCTCCTAGCAGCTGCTAACGTTATGCGTTTGCAAACAATTTTTCACAAACATAACTTACTATACTTTGACGTTATCCGCGTCAAGCGCCACTTCTCCTAGCAGCTGCTAACGTAATGCGTTTGCAAACAATTTTTCACAAACATAACTTACTATACTTTGACGTTATCCGCGTCAAGCGCCACTTCTCCTAGCAGCTGCTAACGTTATGCGTTTGCAAACAATTTTTCACAAACATAACTTACTATACTTTGACGTTATCCGCGTCAAGCGCCACTTCTCCTAGCAGCTGCTAACGTTATGCGTTTGCAAACAATTTTTCACAAACATAACTTACTATACTTTGACGTTATCCGCGTCAAGCGCCACTTCTCCTAGCAGCTGCTAACGTAATGCGTTTGCAAACAATTTTTCACAAACATAACTTACTATACTTTGACGTTATCCGCGTCAAGCGCCACTTCTCCTAGCAGCTGCTAACGTTATGCGTTTGCAAACAATTTTTCACAAACATAACTTACTATACTTTGACGTTATCCGCGTCAAGCGCCACTTCTCCTAGCAGCTGCTAACGTTATGCGTTTGCAAACAATTTTTCACAAACATAACTTACTATACTTTGACGTTATCCGCGTCAAGCGCCACTTCTCCTAGCAGCTGCTAACGTAATGCGTTTGCAAACAATTTTTCACAAACATAACTTACTATACTTTGACGTTATCCGCGTCAAGCGCCACTTCTCCTAGCAGCTGCTAACGTTATGCGTTTGCAAACAATTTTTCACAAACATAACTTACTATACTTTGACGTTATCCGCGTCAAGCGCCACTTCTCCTAGCAGCTGCTAACGTTATGCGTTTGCAAACAATTTTTCACAAACATAACTTACTATACTTTGACGTTATCCGCGTCAAGCGCCACTTCTCCTAGCAGCTGCTAACGTAATGCGTTTGCAAACAATTTTTCACAAACATAACTTACTATACTTTGACGTTATCCGCGTCAAGCGCCACTTCTCCTAGCAGCTGCTAACGTAATGCGTTTGCAAACAATTTTTCACAAACATAACTTACTATACTTTGACGTTATCCGCGTCAAGCGCCACTTCTCCTAGCAGCTGCTAACGTAATGCGTTTGCAAACAATTTTTCACAAACATAACTTACTATACTTTGACGTTATCCGCGTCAAGCGCCACTTCTCCTAGCAGCTGCTAACGTTATGCGTTTGCAAACAATTTTTCACAAACATAACTTACTATACTTTTTTTGTATAATAAATAATAAATACTTCATAATTCGTTTCTCGGTATTTTTACTGTGAATAAAGAAATTTAACTATAGCCTCGAGCCAAGCCAATCTGAACACCAGGAACCGCCACTGACAGGGGACTTTTTCGGTGGCGTTCACTCTATTCTTTGATACTGAAAATTTATAGAGAAAACTAGTCTCAGGACCAACCGACCCTTTTATAGTATCCTATCAAATAAGATAAAGAAGATAGTTAAGGCGCTACGTAAAAGTTTTAGCATCCCTGTTACTCCATATGCGTAAAAACCCTCAGTGCAAGTAGGACGGATTCGTGGAAAAGTAGCAAAAAGTCGTTTTTTTATTAATATAAAATGTACTTAGCTATTTTGTCAAAAAGATTTTTGAATGCAATTTCACAATGAAATTAGTTAGGATTTCAGAATTATAGGAAAAAATAAAACAATTTAGAGGTATTTTCGGAGTTAAATTCTATTGAGAAAATTTCATCCAAACGCGTTTTCTTTCAGTGAGAATACGTTATAGTGGAGTAAATGAATTAAAAAAACCCCATATTTTTTTTGGTATCGCCTTAAGCTGAATGTGAATAGGTTATGTTCTTATCAACACTAGTCTCAGAAACAACCGAACCTCCTGTGGTAACAGCTTCTCTATCAAATAAGATAAAGAATATAGGTAAGCTAAGTGTGAGCAGGTAAAACAATAGAATGCGCTCCAGTTCAGATGGTGGTTCATCCACCTTACAAATTGACCCCTAGTCCGTTTAGTCTACGATCGAAACAATTGATTTTATTGTTACGGGTTAAGAAGTATAACTTTTAAGAGATAAAAAGTTGTCGTGGTAACGAAGCTATTAAAAAAACTATAGCCTTTTTAGCCTTATATTACAAAAGTTACATGTTCACTCACACTTAAAAGTATGGCCTACCCTAGCAACTTTTTTATTACCCGTCCAGCAAAATAAGTCCAATGGCAAAGATTATTTGCTTTTGATATTATAATCGCTTGCGATTATATGTTGGCTCATTGGCCTCTTTTTCTTGAACGCGTAATAATAATGATCACGCAGCGAAACAACAACTTGGTGCGTTTTTAGCGAATACTGAAATATTTTGTAGGAAAAAAATAGAATCGCTTCATATTTCTATAATCTATTTTAAGAAAAAACTAAAACAAGTTTATCTCTTAACCGCGTTCTTAAAACGCATGTATGAAAACCAAAAAAAGAGGACAAAACACGTTTACTTATGACAAAAGTATAGATCTTGATACATTGTTTATAAGTAGAATCCCTTGATAAAAGACCAATAAATTTTTTCAACACAAGGAGAGTTCGAATTTCTTTAAACGAATCCTCGAAAGTCTGGCGTTGTTCATGCTCTAGGCTCATGTACAGTCTTAAGTTCCCCGGGATTTTGCTTGTTTCTTTTTTCTATTTTTAGCGCGAGAGCTAAATCTATTTAGGGGCACAATTACAAAGAGAAAAAAACTATGCACATTTATTAATTGCACATTTAAAGCTTTTTAGGATTCCCTGCTAAAAAAACAGAAAAATAAGAGTCATGTGTCCAATTCATTCCATCCGTCTGTCAGTGTGTCGGTTACAGCTACTTTTCTACCATAAATCTGTTGACTTGAAATTTAAAACAGTCAGTAATATAAACCCACCTTTTTCAAATTATTTGGTACAATCAATTTTGTTTTTGTTATAGTAGGCAAGATTTCAAATACAATTTTCCTGAATTTCCTCAAAATTGACGAAATACAGAACCATAGGCGCGTGAGTCTTACTCGCACTTGAGAGTTTTTTTTTAAACTAGATTGTATATCTGCGATTAATAATATCTGTACTTCCTAACTCATAATTTCCCTCAAAAGTAAAAATCACACAAATCTAATAATAATTACCGAAAATAATAAAAACTAATTTTCAAATCCACAATAGCATTTGTAAAATACGATTTCCCATTGTTTTGAATATTTTCAATAATAACTGCAAAACCAATAATAGTAAACATCAATTGAATTCAGATCTATTTGAAAATCGTGGAATAAAATGAAGTAAGTAGGTAAATGGTTATATTTGGTTAAAATAAAAAAAAATTTTTAACGTTGATAAAATCTTACTTGTTATATATAATGTAAAAATTACCTTTGCATTATATATATGTATAAGTAAGGTACTTACGGGATTTTGAAAAATTACGTAGAACTGACAATCTGCAGACAAACCTCTGTCAACTTATTTGTATTTTAGTATCAATAAAAAAAAAACAAATCTTTAAACACTATATTAATATTGGCAATACCTATGTATAATTATTTCCTTTAAGTGATAGATATTTAACGCGGTATGTAAATAATCTGTCTTACTATCAAAAGGTATTTATTTCTTAACGCAATTTGCTTTATTATTTGCAGGTAAACAAAGTAGAAGAATGTTTGATTCTCAGGAAATCTAAGGATAATTATTGCAATTGTTATAGCAAGATTAAAGCAATTAATAATTGTAAGTATAAATAGGACGGTAGAAGAAGAAACGTCAAGGTTTGATGACGGCAAGAAAAATAGAAAAAAAGTGTGATTAAAAAATTGATTGTTTTGATCAATTTGCCTTGGAGTCAACAGTTTTGTAAGTTTAATGATTGCCTTTTATTTACTGCTATGTATATGGTTCAGCTAAGATATTATAAGTAAGTATTTTATTCTAAACAACATCGAGAATGAGGTTGTTACTGAATATAATTTATGAAGAAAACATGCAACTTAATATTTAACAAAACCGTTTCTGAAACTTACCTTGTACTTCATTTTTAATCCTGAAATCACCCGCACTAACACAGAAAAAGTCTAAACAATATTTAAGAATGTCCTTTCAGATTAACAAAAAATATTTCAACTAATAACGAAAATTCTAAAACATTTTTCATTCAGGTTTTCCGTGAAGATTTCGCGCGTTTTCGCCGCGTTCCGAACCGCGCGCATGCGTTCTGTGTTCCGGCGCGGGAATGACGGCGCGACAACCGGCGCGGTAGTTTTGCTTCTCGTCCTCTCAGTGCAACGACCCTTGCTCTAAACAGCCGACACAACATCAAATCTAATGCAATACCGGCCGCCATCGCCGCCACTGCAATGGTCATCGCTGACAAGGTGAAGGTAGAAGGTGAAGTACAGGAGTTGGCGAAACTGCGTACAGTTCGGCAAAGTTGCGTCAGTTTCAGAATCAGTTTCACTATTTCAAGTAATTTGTTGCGTTTCTGATTGATGAATTTTTAGATCAATTCATTTGAAAACTGGGGCCCATTGACTTACATCAGTGCTTGGGCCATGGAGTTTCGTAAACTTTAAGTTGGAAAAGGTGAGTTTCTAATATTTCCACGACATTTATTGGAAACAGTTAATCTTGGTATGAAAGTAAGTACAGGTATTATTTTGTTAGCACAAATTGTGAAAGCACGCATCAGTCAGCATGCATGTTCTTTTTGTTTTGGCGTGGCTGTTTGGAATTAAGACCTAAGTAAGTATTGATAATATTCTCTAATGATATACTATAAATAAGACAGGTGGATAAGATATTTTGATATAGTTTTATTGGGGACACTATGACCCCTTCCAGAGTCTTACAATAATACCGCCAAAACTGCCAATTGACAGATGTGTGTTGCCAGCTGTCTCACAATGAATATCCCTACTTGACTATGATTATTTAAAATAACAAATACATATAATAAAAACCTGTAATAGCTAACAGTCGGCCATCCTGACCCTTGCCTGACCTCAGGCAAAATTATAGAGACCAAATACTACTCATACTTAATATCTTAATAGACTGTAACTTGACCGAATATCACAATATTTTATATAATAATATTTTAATATCGGAATATCTAACATTTCATATCGTAACTTAAATTAAGATGACATTTTTAAGGTTTTACTATATCGATAATCACTACACATAGGTATCAAAATAATCAAAACACCCGGTAAATGTATAAAAACGATGAAATACACTAATCGATCCACAATTTCTAATAGATGTTATAAGCGTTCAAACATCAAATTGAGTACATACTTTATATTGACATGTATATTTATAGTTTAACAATACTCGTATCTACAATTATCTTATTATGTCTTTTGCCAAAACTCAATGCGATTATAAGTAACTATAATTAAGTCTTAAACGAAATTGAATTGAATACAATTTATATACTTAACTCAAAATACATTTTTCTACTTTATTTTAAGCTCATTTAATTAATTAATTAAGTGTAGGTTTATCAGTTCCTTTAAATTGTGTGTATTAATGAAAGTCGTTTTACAAGATTATTGGTAATACGTACGGAACAAACATAGATATCACAATAATATTATTCTAATAGAACATAACACACAAGTACCTACTTCCTTTTGTCAATGTCACGTACGTTGTAAGTAAATAATTTTTATTTACGTACTTAAGTGAAATACCTAAACGAATATAATCTCATTTTTACAATTTATTTAAACTAATATAATATATTATAAACATATATTATAATGTATTATTTCTTGTAATAATTTTGTTATGGAATATAGAACATTCAATATTTCATCTGAACATTTATTCATCAACATTTTGTGTTGTGCATAAAAATATTCGTATTTATTATAGGTATTCGTATTTGTCTGAATTTTGTTTTCTTTAGATTTTTTTTTTTTTTTTTTTTTTAGCTAGTGATATTTGTAAAGTTTAGTTATGTAAATTGATTAAGATAGCATGGTGTCCAAAACAATCAAATAAAATCATAATTTAAACTTGTGAATTAATAACTAATTAATTGTTTTATTAGTAGGTAATTAATAATTAAAAATAATAACAATAAGTATATTATATTCTCTCCCAGAAAGACTGATAACCAGAAAGTTGAGATATCATACCCCTTCTTAACAAAGATTGAGGAGTCTGCTAAACAAATGTTACACTTTAAAATGTAATTTTAAGGATGCTGCTATATTTTTGCAACTCTGTTGTATTGGACACTGCGTTTCAAATTCTCTTACCTTCTTATTTGTAAACTTCTAGTTTCTGTAACCCTATTTTAAGATATATATATTTTTTTTTATATTGTTTGCTAACGATTTTTTTTTATCATTATAATTTTAAGTAACTAATACAGCTGAGTCAAAGGCATGACGTGAATAATGGTGTAAGGTTGGCAATTGACATCCATGGTTAATGGATGAATTTTAAGGGCCTATTTACAATTAATAATTACAATTACCTACCACATCTGAACAATATCTTTTAGAGACACCACACAATTGATCATCTAAAGAAAAATATTTAAGTAACTTTCCCACAAATTATTTCCTTTCCGCAAATCTCGTGACTCATTCCTGCAGACCAACTGTTTATATAGGTAGTTTTGCAAGGCATGTATAATTATAAGTACTTATGAAATTTGCTTCTTGTACAAAAAAAAATAATAAATAAATAAGCATGACTGCTCAAAATTGACAAGAGGCACAGCGCAGACGCTGCCGCCGCGGACAGCGCTCGTCATGCATGATACCTATCACACGCACCCTTGCAGTGCGCATCGGCCATCCTGTATGAGGAATGTCCCTATTCCTGGACTTCATCATCATAATTTTATTTAAATACAACAATTTGGTGAGTCCGTTTAGGTCAACAAATTACATCTTTAGTTGTCAAATAATTAAAACATTTATTTTTAAAGGGTCAAAAAGCAAAATAAAATCGCTGCCTCCACGTAGTCAAACTATTTTGTCAAAATGATTTGACCACGTGGAAAATTAACAGAATATGCGAGGCTTACAACATCGTAACAATGAAGGGTCTTCTTGGATATGTTTAATTTATTTCACAAAATTAGTAATTTTACTGGTTTGACCAATCGATACCACTGAGCAAATAAAATCGATACCGAACACAACACAAACATATAGGTATTAAATTATAAAATGCATTTAAAATGTAATCTCGTTACTTATTGAGTTATTTGAAATGTTACTACAAGTTGTTTACTTAAATTTAAGTTGTAATAACCTTACAATTAACGTTATCTTGCAATAGAAAAGCAAGGTTCACTTCATCACTATTCTTAACATTATGGAATGATTATAATGATGGAGTTGTGTGAAGCTTAATTATAGTTGCAGCTTTGTGTTTATTAGGTCATATTTAATTAATTTTTTTTTAAATCCAATCATACAATATTTACATACTCATTACTCAATATTTTTATTGCAAGCATAATGTACATACCTACAATGTTCATTTGTATATATACGTTATTTATATTTATTGTCTATAAGAATAAATATTGTGTTGTGAAAGTCAAATTACTTATGTGGATTAGTTGACAGTCTTAGGAGGATATGTCACGGTTGCAACGTTCATCGGTACTTAGGAGGATATGTCACGGTTGCAACGTTCATCGGTACTTAGGAGGATATGTCACGGTTGCAACGTTCATCGGTACTTAGGAGGATATGTCACGGTTGCAACGTTCATCGGTACTTAGGAGGATATGTCACGGTTGCAACGTTCATCGGTACTTAGGAGGATATGTCACGGTTGCAACGTTCATCGGTACTTAGGAGGATATGTCACGGTTGCAACGTTCATCGGTACTCGATGCGGAAAAAGTCGCAGTGTAAGAGGGACGGACTCCGGAAGAACAGCGAAATTACAGTTCTAAATTAATATAAAATTAACTAAAAATACTGGCAAGTACATATAATAAAATATTATTAAGGCCAGCGTGTCATTCCTATTTGTCACAACTATGAGAAAAGTGTCGATAAAGACCTCATTTCAATAGTTATTTCTTCAATCGGAAACTAGGAAAATGTACCAAAATTAATATACTTATTTATAAAACCGATGGCCTCTTCTGATAAGCAGGTAAACTATTTCAACCAGTGTTACCTCAGTGTCAGAGTCATAAATTGTACATGCTTGCCGCCAACCAGTTCATTCAACTGATTTTATCATACTTCATTCAAATACACTGTCATCATAAAATTATCAATGCTTTTTCTTTTTGTATGATGAAAGGGGGGCCTTATCTTAATTAAGAACTCTTAGAATTGGCTCTTGCATCACGCGGTGTTTTTCTTATTATTATTATTATATATATTCTTTTTTTTGTTTGTCAACGTCATAATAAAATTCTACCTCTCCCCACTGCTGTTCAGTATAAATTTTCCCCACAACACTTGTTGGCTGGAAGAAACCTCCTGTAAAGGTAAGCCCGCTTTTATGTATAAATATACATATATATATATATATATATTTTATTTTGTTGTCTTAGTTTATGTTTCTGTGTACAATAAAGGATATAAAATATGAATGATTCGGTATTTGTTAACAAAATAAAGATTCTACTTAAAAATTAACAATGCAAAACGAAAGGTTTACTTAAGGCGATTACTGTCGCCAAATTAGCAGCTCGATGTTTGTCGGTACAAATATCGACTGAAACGACATTAAAATAACGTTTATATAACATAGTGGCAATGCATAGTGGCTGTTGCGACGCTCGCTGCGTCCTTGATAGGGCGAAATAGGAGAAAATAATACTTTTCACATGGACGTGATTGTTTGATTGAATAATCCTATGTTATCTTTATAGCTATCAAGTTTATATCTATTTATCAAAGCATAAATGTATTAAATAGGCTAAGCGTGGTTTGAAAAAGAAAAATGTTGCATGTTGTCTTAGAGTTGATAATTCATAATACATTTTTTCAATATTTTTGGTTGCACTATAAACTAGGAGTAAGCTTTGGAAGTACCTATTTGACTATAGTAAGCTTTGGAAGTACCTATTTGACTATAGTAAGCTTTGGAAGTACCTATTTGACTATAGTAAGCTTTGGAAGTACCTATTTGACTATAGTAAGCTTTGGAAGTACCTATTTGACTATAGTAAGCTTTGGAAGTACCTATTTGACTATAGTAAGCTTTGGAAGTACCTATTTGACTATACTAAGCCCCTTAAGTAAGTAATCTATATACAATACATATTTATTTTATTTGTTTGTACCACATACATTAAAACACATTCAATCAATCATTATAGATTAGTATGTATTTTGACATGTAGATAATTTAATATTTAGGTAACATAAGAAATAAGTTATTTATTATATTATAGTCACTGACTAAATTTAGCAGCGCCCTTACAGGGTCCTTGTTTGATACTTATTATTCAAGACCTTTTGTACAACAAGAAAGCTAAATAAATTTTTATCTTATCTATTTTCTTTACACCACCTACGCACCATCCTCTATTTTACATTATCTATCACCCAAAGGTTGTCTGGAAGAAATCTGTCAAACAATAAGACCACCCATTGTACCCTCTCTAACATATTTTATAACTTCTTTTGTTTCCGTGCACAATAAAGAGCATGTATGTTATGTTATAGATTTATCAGTAGGATATATATATTCTTAAGCATTGTAGGCGTCCACAGGCTGCTTCAGTGCAGACAGAACTCTTCATGCTGCTATATGTAGTCGATGAAATATACTGTGCTCACACACTAGGTGGTTCGGTCTCAGATTAATAAAATTCATGAAACATATACCGCGTTCACACACAATGTGAATCGGTCTCAGATTGATAAAATTCATGAAACATATACCGCTTTCACACACAATGTGAATCGGTCTCAGATTGATAAAATTCATGAAACATATACCGCGTTCACACACAATGTGAATCGGTCTCAGCTTGATAAAGTTCATGAAACATATACCGCGTTCGCACACAAGGTGGGTCGGTCTCAGATTGATAAAATTCATGAACCATATACCGCTTTCGCACACAAGGTGGGTCGGTCTCAGATTGATAAAATTCATTAAACATATACCGCATTCGCACACAAGGTGGGTCGGTCTCAGATTGTAGTTGATGAAATACCGCGTTCACACTGTGAATCGGCCTCAGGCACCAACAGCAAATTCTAGTAAGAAAACAATCAATTACTTATACTGAACAGAGCTAAACCCTTAAACTTTTGCATTGTCCATCGCCTATATTTTATGTAAATATTTGTGTATCCAATATATGCTTCAAATCAACTTCCAATACTTTCATTCCTCACTCACCATTATTTTATTTATTTATTTTTATTACAAGACATTTGCTACTGTTTGTTATATCATAACAGGTGAGTCAGCCATTAAAAGTTAACTTGAAATTACTTGTTGAAAGTGTAACTGTAGGGTCCAAAAGCATAACTTCATTAACAAATACAAGGTTTACTGGTCCTCAATAAAGAATTAATCAATACAATAGATTAAAATCCATAGCCAGAATGATAATAATAAAGAATGGTATTACCTCACTCTTCCTTGTGCATTTGGACACACTAAGTAATGAAAATATAAACATATACCCATACCACCATGTCGTCTGGTCGGTTTCACATTGATTTACACATTTCTCAAAACCTTAATGTTTCCAATATTTGTATTTTTGTTTACAGCTGTAACCCTCCTTGGCAGTACTTCAACAAAACTGAAAATAATTTCCTGAAAGTAAACCCTGAAAGTATGATATTGTGCACTCCCTCTTTATTATTGAATTTCCTCGATTTCACTCTTATAATGTGCATTCAAATTCTGAAAAATTACAACTTAAAGCCAATATACTGAAAATAATCATTCTCAACTCCTTCACAGTGGTTAGTAGGAATTTCCTCCAATCAAAAACTCCATGCAGTTTTATTTTACTGACATTAAGAAAAACCTGAAAGTTATTTCCTGCAAGTGTGATCCTTGCACCATAACTGTATATTATAAATTTCCATTTATCTTTTTCACTCTTATTTCATGTGTGTTCACATTATATATTAAATTGTAGCTTCTAGTCAATATCCTTATTTGTTGTGTATCTCCAAAATTGTTTTCCAAGTAACATTATTGCATAAACTTATGGTCACTGGCTCAATTATGTCCATGCATTTATTTCACCGAAGAAAATAAATATAATGATCAAACATTCCATGACATACAATCTCTGTATAACACTCCTTTCAAAGACACAAGCCTAGTATTACTCGATCAATAAATTGATTCAGAATAATTTTCAGTAGGTATCACAGCATAATATCACAGCGTGAATATATTCCAGATTCCAGTCACAGATTTCCTTCAATACTCACTTGCTTAATAACTCATGTTTGTTTATTTATTTTTGTATGTGTATCTCCAAAATTGTTTTCCAAGTAACATTATTGCATAAACTTATGGTCACTGGCTCATAATAGATCATAAGTAGCAAATTACAGAAAATAATAATGATTTAAAAAATTTAAATTAAGCGCAAATGAGAAATATAAGAAAAGAAGTAAAATAAATATAAAAAATACAATATTGATATCAAATTATAGGTATTAAAAAGATTATTGTAAAAATATATAGTTTGGTTATATTTAAATGTATCTATTTCGAGAATTCCTTAAAAAACCATAAAAAATGCATGTCCTCCCCCTTATCTCCAAAACTGGTGGACCGAAAAATATGAAAAAAATCATGGTATTATGTGTTTACGTAAAGATTACAGGAAAAATGAAGCGGTTGAGAAAATTACGAAAAAAATTACAAAATTAAATTTATCATCCACAATACGGAACCCTAGGTACGCGAGTCTGACTCGCACTTGGCCGGTTTTTTTTATTATTTATTTCATAAAACAGTTTTTAACTCAAGTTGGAGCAATACGGCGTTAGTGGTGCATCTCTAGCTTTAATAAAATTGTATCAGATAGTTGATATAAAAGGGCGGCTTGCACCAATCTCTTAAAACTAGATTTAGTACCATTTAAACCCGATTTAAGCTTAAACCGAGTTTAACGTCTTGCACCACATCGATTTGTGTCGTTAAATATTACCACCAGGGTAAGCTGCCTTTAAAGTAAGTGTTCGATCCTGAAAAGGGATAGTATAAGTTTACGCTTAGATATGAAGGGAGGACCATCGGTGACGAGGCCAATGTGAAACCACATAGTATGTGTAAATTATGTAAAAATTGT
The DNA here is from genome assembly GCA_934047225.1 of Ypsolopha sequella. NCBI lineage: Eukaryota > Metazoa > Arthropoda > Insecta > Lepidoptera > Ypsolophidae > Ypsolopha > Ypsolopha sequella. The sequence continues at coordinate 3,364,272 of OW203985.1, forward strand.
GACGTTTCATTTACTGTTCATTATTGACGCGTTTAAAATGATTTTTTGTTGCATTTTACTACGATAAACAGTAGTCATATTTTTTTAACTTACCTTCTTTAATTTAATAATCTGACTCCTACCACATCCCAACCTTACTAGCGTAGCTATCAGGTTAATATAAGCTCAATATGGATGTGAAATTACTAAGAATGCAAAGGGAGGATGGAGGCTATAATCACAACGATGATGATCGTCTATTTAATACACACTTTCTCATTACTCGAACGAAATTGTCGAGTAACAATGCGAAACAATTCTTGATATTTGTCTCTTGATACTCGAATATAAATGATTAAGACAGAAAATGTATGCGAACCAATTAGCATGAATAAACGCGTAACCGCTCCTTGGAAATACCTTGTGTTGCGATTTTTACTAGAATATAATTATTTCATCATTTTACATCTGGAATTTATTTTTATTTCCGCCGAATAATATTTCAATAGCTTGGAATAAGTAACGCGTCACGTAGAATTTCGCGACGAACATATGTATAAAATAGTTTTTTTCGGGGTTTTCAGAAAAACTGTTTTACGTAAGGAATAAAAACACTTTCATTTAGTAGATGAAAAAAGCCCTTAATTTTTATGTTAAATTTATCTATGTATTTTCTCTCTAATCTGCTGAAATAAGAATTGAGCCTATTTTATTTTTCCTGTAACGTTGAACTTTTTCGCTTAGACGTTTATTCGCGAGGGCCATCGATAAAATGGCCTCTATCAAAAGCTAATCATCTATAAAATCTATCAAAAGTCTTTGCCATTGGACTTATTGTCCTGGATGGGTAATAAAAAAAGTTGCTAGGGTAGGCCATACTCTTAACTTTAAAGTTGCTACGCTTAGTAGCTTATGAAGTTGGCAGTCGTCAGCTGTACAGTACACAGCATATACTTGAATTTTTTTGCTGGTTTTAATATGAAGAATCGACAACGAATTGTTTAGTTCGGAAATCGGAAAACATAAAGTTGCTTATTATGTCTTCGGCAATCGGCATCCCACCAGTCTAGTATAATCAAGCACAAGTGCTTTCAGTACGAAAATTCCATTATATCTATCAAATTCTTCGCAAATATCACCAAACAGTCGTTCCTAAAATACCAGACACAAACAAACGAATCGAACGTTATCCTATCCCATTATTTATTAAAACCTTATTTATTTTATTCTAGCGTAAGCCAAGGAAGCAATTTAGGCCACTTGTGTTTCTAATAATGGTAAATGACCTTACGAATGTTGTCATGAACGCCGTTTACCTGCTATTTGCAGATGACCTCAAGTTGCTGTAACTGTTGGTTGGGTATAAGGACCGCGATTCCGGCGCGTGCGCACAAATTCCGATAGCAGAAAAATCATATGATTGATTTAGAAAATTCCTTGTAAAATCACCTAAAATCTGCCGTAGCAAATTTTTCGCTCTTGTCAGAATAGCCGTGCAGGGATGATTGTGACAATCAGAAATTGCAACATGATATAAATAGAGTGGTGGAGGAAGTCGGGCGTCTAGGTTTATATTTTAACGTGGACAAGTGCGTTATGGTGACGTTCAGTCGAGCACATGCTCCACTCCAGTACCAGTACAGTATAGATGGGAGGGACATGACCAGAATGAAGGGTATGTTTCCCGTAGACCACGAGACATGCAACTGTCTCGAAACGTCGGGCGTCCCCTTTTCGTAAAAAGGTAAAAATTGATCGCGGTAGACCCGATTATATATATAATAATGTATGAGACCTTGGCGTACGCTCTACATATCAGATGTCTCGTTTCGAGACCAATAGAAGATGTCTGCAAGAAAGCTTTCAGAACGCTTGGCTTTGTTCTTCGGCAAACTCAGAGTTTCGACAGTTGGAGCAGTGAAACTGGAATCTGGAGCAAACTGGAATCTAATGCGGTTGTTTGAGCTCCACATGAAACCAAATACAGCCTCATGTTAGAGCGTATACAAAACAAATTCTTCAGATTTTTGTAAGTAGGTATATGAAAATGTATGGGGTCTATCCTTAGAGTCCTTTTTACCTAACTACCTATTTGTTTTAGGTGTGGTAGGATACGACGAATAAACCAGATTGAAAGTAAGGAGCGAGATTATGCTCTGACCGCTTATTAATTCAAGTGGTTACTGGTAGGATATGTAATCCCATTATACAGCTACTTTCGTCAATAACACGGGAGAGGATGAACCTTTGGGGAAGCTTCGTTGGTGATCACATTGATGTATTTTCGTTTTCATTGAGTCAGTTCACAAGAGCAGCATTTATAATTGCTTAGGTATAGGTACTATCTTTAATTTGTATTTTTTTTTTGTTTTGTTTTTATATTACACTCACTGATTTAGAACTGAGATTAAGTACACTAAGTATATTCTTTATTCTTTCACAAAAAGTTATTCGTATTCACGAGTACTAAATCCAGTTTCCGGCGTCCGCAATATCCTTCTAAGGGGGTATATCGTCAAAATCGACACTTTTTGAAGTTATTTATCTGCTGTTCAAAATAAATCCCAAGTTAATTAATGTAAGTACTATCAGAAACGTGATTCGAGGAATTTAATACGATATAGAAATAATTATTGAAATGAGTTCTAAATTTACACTTTTTTTGATTTTCTGACAAATTGGGATAGCATACAGACATCAAAAATATTTATTTATACGCATTTTAACAATATGTACCTAAATTATTGGTTTTGTAAATTTTCATAACTATTTTAGTTCATTTTGTATTCATTTAATACCGACATTTTGTAAATTTTCTGTAATTCCGTCCCTCTTGCACTGCGGGTCTCTCCGCCTGGAGTTACGGGCTTTCACAGCCGGATTGCAATTAATCAAAACAGAACACTTAATTTCAAAACTCACTCAATAGTTATTTTAACAAAATCTTATTACCTACGTATTGTGTATGTTGCCATCGCAACGTATCCAAATATAGAAATTCTAAATTCTAATTTACAGAAACTATGGACACTGCGATGGCAGCATCTCAGAATAAGGAATTCCTTATTCTGAGGGCGGCATACACAATACTTAGGTAAGTAATAAGGTTTTGTTGAATAACTTAAGTGAATTTTGAATTTAAGTGTTCTATTTCGATTAATTAGAAAAAGGCGGGTTTTTCATAATACGGCTACGAAACTACTCTTAACACCCAGTATAGGTATACAGTTTCAAACACAACTCCTAAGACCGATCGAATTCATCGCCAATCGCACGAATGTGAAAATGCGGTATTACAAATCTTGTACATAACTTGAACGCAGTTTAAAGAGGTGTGTTCCAAAATGGCTTATATTTAAAGGCCAAACAAAACACAGCACACAAATCACAAATGAAGTTAATAAGTTGTGGATGACGTCAGTCAGCATTCTAAAATAGAGAATTTTATTGTTTCAAATCAAAACTAGAGTAAACGCAACGAAAGAATTTCCATGGATTAAGGCATTTTGGTTTTTATTCTTTCATGTAAAATTTCTTTTTTTATGTGAAAATAGCATTTTTTTTGTCTGGGTAACATTTATGACGGAACTATGATTTATCACATCACTGATTATCGTTCTACATACCCATAACTTCCATTATCAGCAGAAGATCAAACATTAAGAGGTGTTATCACGTGCAAACCTCCTTACAAACGCTGTCACCAAATTTAATTTGGCACTTTAAGCTTAAGGGGGGCCATCTCGCTCAGCAGCCATATAAATGCTTTATGTGTTTGTAACGTCCTGATGGCTTTGATCTCAATGAAACTTTGCACACTTGCATCTATAAACAATATGTTTCTCTTCCCCTCCACACCACACTCCGACCTATCTTTCATCAAGAGGTGCAAGACACTTCTGATTTGATGGCGAGGTACTAAAGCACTGAAATTATGAAATTTTTCAGGTTAAAACTGTTTTTCATTAAACGGAAACTGCTTATTTATAACAAAGTGTATAAACTTAGTCTTCTTTAAAAACGACGTCTGTATTTCTCTCTTTTTTATTTTCGATATAGATAAAAATTATACAACTTGCTAAACTTTCCATTAAAACTAGGCAATATTCACAATATCTTGACAGCTATTATGATGGTGTTTCATCAATATTTGCTTTTTGGCCTGTAAAAAGACGTAATTAGATGTCGCTAGAATACTTACAGATGAAAAAAAATAGGCAGAAAATAACTTGACTACACAATAAATTTTTACATTTTGTATGAATCTTAAGAAAAATCCAGGCGTGAAGGAGATTCTTTACGTTACCTGCGAGCCCTGTATTCTCTCTGGCTCATTAGCGAGATAAAATCCATTACTAATTCCATGATAAAATCTCAACTCGGAACGAGACCAAAAAAGTTAGGTTATTTTTCTGTCAGTGAGAGTGTGGTGATATGAACGTGTGGATAAAAACTTATCGAAATTGTTGTTTTCATATTTGCGATCTATTTTTGTCATAGTGTAGTGACTACTATATTCCCAAGATGCAGCACGACGACGTGAGTTAATCATTTGTGTCCAATAATGTCGAATTACCTGAATTTTTTTAACCAGTGGTATTTGTTTTTAGGTTGTTTGGGGTATCATCAATAAAACACATTGTTCCCACAAAGTTTCGTAAGTAGTATTTACTCTATTACTACTTGACTTAGTTACCCTCAGAACCATGTATCCATTTTTACAATATTAGTTCATTTTCAGTACAAAAACTCAACATTTCTGCCGGAATGAGTTCAATCTTACTGGGCTTTGCAGTCGCGCATCCTGTCCTCTCGCAAACAGTAAATATGCGACAATCAGAGAGGAGAATGGTATCATCTACTTGTATATGAAAACGGCTGAAAGGTTAGCTTTATTTATTATTAAATAAAGGCTTCAGCGAAGTCAAGGTAAAACAATTAAAACTAAATTGTCGGTTGGATTGTAGATAGGCACTATGGGAAAAAGTACTTGGAAAATTGTGTCTTCTTATCGACACTCTGACCGAATTGTCCACTGATGATGAATGAACTTTGATTAACAGCTGTGTCAATGGGGCGACATACTGCCAATTGCCCCCACTATGTGGTGCATGTTTGTTGGACTTTGATAAAATCTCATGCATGTTTCTCATGAAAATAAAGACAAGCTCCTAAATTTTTTAAAGAATCTGTTTATTTTGATGTAAAATCCAAGACATGTTCTATCCAGAAAATAATATCAAGATTCTAAATCTTAAAAAAAGTGAAAAACTCTTGTGAATAAAAAAAATGGAAACAAAGTTTATCTGTAAGGTTATTTGGTGATTGCCTTAAATATACTATTTTTAATGGTCTCAGCAAGTACAGGTAGCTTTTTTTTGTCAATTCAGCTTTTATTCTCTGTACATTATAGTTCAATTAGAACGACAGATAATGGTATTGATTCGGTGTAGCATATCTTAACTTTTTTGACAGGACTAAACTTAATTTGAGGGTTCAGTACTTGTCTTTTCGATAAAAAAAGAAAAACTTAAATAAATTAAGGTTAGTGTTGTCAAATAAGTTAAGTCGTGTTACACCGAATCGACACAATTGTCAGTTCATCAATTTAGATGCACTGGAACTTAAAACCTCAATTTTGGATAAAAAAGCATAAAAATCAATCAACTAATGAGACCTGTCATTCTAATAAAGCTATAATGTAGTACAGTGTATAGATTGGTAATAGTCATCATTTATTTAATTTTTTCACAACTGTAAAGAACTTGACCTTGAAATAATGCTTGATGGTTTGATGGATATTTTAATAACCAATAAAATGTATTAACATATTGAACCCCAAATGCAGCCTAGCTTTGCCCACATAGATTTAGTTTTTTGTTTGATATAAACAACTATAATACAGGTAAAGAATCGGCTATAGGTCGGCCTAGTCATAATGAGGTAAACCTTCGTAAAAGTTCTAATATTGCAATCCATTTATTGGTTCCAGATTTATCGGCTTACCAACAGACAAATCACTTTTTTATAATTATTTGCAATTACACATATATAACTTTAAATATAATTAATAAATAAAAGAAAATTTTGAACTTGAAATATATTTCGGCCCTTAGTAGGCCGTCATCAGTCAAGTATGATGGAAATTTTAATAACCAATAAAATGTATTAACATATTTTTTATAATTAGTGGGTTAGAGTTTTGCTGAGCCAGTTAGTGTTAATAACTTTGCTGCCTTTCCACTTTTCAGAGTAATGTTCCCGGCGAAACAATGGGAGAAGGTGAAGTTATCCAGAAACTTCGAGAAGGCGATTTATCAGATTAATGAGAACCTCCTCTACTGGCCGGGGTTCATAAAAGCAAAATGTAAACAGAGATTTGTGAAAATAACACAATACCTCATACGAATGAGGAAACTCAAACTGAGAAGAGTGTAAGTTTATCCAAATCCTAGAAACATACTTATCCAGCTTTAGCTCGTGTCTTTGTTCATGTGTCCATGACATCCTTTTACGCGACTCAGTGTATAGCAACATCTAGTTGTATATACTATGAACCAATTAACACGTTGTATGAAGTGTTATGGTGTAGATACACATAGCGCCACCTAGTAGAAGGAGAAAGAACTACACTGATTTATTATTATATTACATGCGGCTTGAACGCTGTCCTGTGATTGTTGTTAAGAACGAAACTCACCTTGATAATGCCGAAATTGTATCGGTGAAGCGGTTGACTTGTAGTCAACAATAATCACACGTGAGTGTTAAATAATTCTCTGTGTTAGTCCCAAGACACTCAGCTACACAAAAGTGAAAACTCCATCCAAATCCATTCAGTTCCTCTGACATGAGGAACTGCGGGTCTACCACGTAATTCTGATTTTCATCAACATCAACTTGAGATTGAAATTTGACGTGCGTGCGACGACGCCCGCCTACTACATGCCATCTCTTTTGCACCGCACGTCAAATTTCAATCTCAAGTTGATGTTGATGAAAATCAGAATTACGCGGCAGACCCGCTGAATGGATTTGGATGGAGTCATTTAACAGGTCCGAGGGGATTCTAAGATTTCTAAGGAATTAATTTTAGTATTGTAATCTCTGTACTTACGATTTGATTATTATATGTGTACATAGATTATGTTGCATTGTTCATTCTATATATTTTTGATACTACAGAATTACGCTAATGGCAAAGACTTTGATTGAGGTGACTATTGGTTAGCTCATTGGCCTGAACATGCTTCCTGTAGTAAAATATCAGTATATTTTTTATAGTAATTGATTAATCAGTTATAGCAAAGCACAAAACATTTGAATTTTTGAAAAATTCCTATTATTACAGAACTTAGCGATAGTGATATTTATCACTTTTAGTATAAAATCGTGTCAGATGACGTCACAATACATACCAATGTTCTGTGATACATACCGTTAAGCTCACTTTGATTGCCAATAATTTCATATTTTTCTGAGATATTGAAAAAAATATTTTGCTATTGTTTTTAGCTTTTTAAATGCAATTGATTTTCATAAAAATCTTCGTGTAGGAGACGGGCTGGATGAATAGTACAGCTAAGTATTGATAATAACCAATATCATGACTTGAGACAGTGAGAAAACGATTATCCAACTGAAAATACCAATACAAGTCGGTTATTCCTCTAAATCTTTGCGACTGATTTTTATTTTAGTCCAGGATCTGTTTTATCGGTTCGAAGGTTCCACTCTTATTTGATTTATTAAAAAAAGCATTGACCGCCTCTGCGGTATAGTGGTTTGAACACTCGACTGCTACTTTGGAGGTGGTTCAAATCCCGTAGGGGCGCATTTGCGTTCAGTCTGCATGTTTCAGAAGGCACGTTAAACTGTGGGTCCATATTTGTGCCCAAAGTAAGGCGATAGGGCTCACCACCCATCACGCTGGAAGAAATCATCGATGAAACGTTTGTGCACAAGTGGTCTGAATTTCACTGTCAATACTTGGAAACACCTCTGACCCTCTCGAGGATTCATGTCGTAACGGCGTATTATAAAAATTAAGCAAACTAAATTGATCTTTATTTTAGATCTTAATAAAAGTTGTATATTAAAATAAATACAGGATGTCTAACCAAGAAAAATATGGAGAAATTACCATACTAAAGTAGGGTCACTGAGTGATGGCACTTATGACAGTTGCATTTAGTGATGAGGTACATTTCAAATTTCGGTTAAAAATAAAAATCAAGTGTGAGTTTACTCAACATTAGACACGTCATTCAACATTCAACATAATGATACAAAAGGAAAATGTGCCAAAACCAGTGGCGTAGCTATCGGAGGGCTATGCGGTGTAGTGCCCCGGGGCCTCCAAGAGATGTTTAAATATCTAAATCGAAAAAAGTATTTTACTATCATTTATTTTCGTTTAGTTTAACTTCGTCATTGTTTTGTTTTTAATTAAATATTATTGCGTAACTTGACGACCTCAAACACGACCTATAAAAAATGAGAAACTTTAAAAAAAAAATTCTTTGTTTCTATACGAATTCTATTGCACAATAAAGCAACATTCAAATCGAAAAATAATAATCGAAACAAGTAGTACATCACTATCAACAATGAAGTACTAAATTTTTTAATTCACACTTGCTTATAAATAATTACGATACTTTGTAAGCATTTAAACGTCATAGGCGCCATCACTCAGTGGCTCTACTGTAGGTAACGTTAATAACAAAACAATCTTTCCAATTCCAGAAAAGAACTAGTACCAATACAGCGCAAGATCGAGAGACGTGAACGAAGACGAGAGGAGAAGGCCCTGGTCGCAGCCCGGATAGACAACGCCATTGAGAAGCAACTGCTGGAGAGGTTAAAGAAAGGAACTGTGAGTTTTGTTTACTTACTATTTATTTATTACATACTTCTTCTTTGGCGGTCGGTTTCCGCATCTAGTCTGTTATTTAGACCGTGCGTGGTAAGTTTCGGGGCCGGCTATTCTAGCCAGCCCAGCTCACGCCAGAATCCCAAGAGGTGAACTAGATCGCCACGGATGTACTCAGGGTGGAGAGAAAATCCCCTTTTTTAATTTTATTACTATTAGAAGTACCTTGAAGCGATGTACAGAAAGCCCAAAGAAGACTTACTAAAATTTTAAAACATCCATTGATACATTTTGTTAAACTTCATGCCCTCTGTACATCGCTTCAAAGTAATTACAGGCAGGGTGCGAAAATATCAACTATCAAGGTAATAATAAAAAATAACTCTTGATAATCGTCGTGATATTTACCCGACAAGTATCTGATAATCATCCGAGAATTATCAAGACTCTGGGTCAAGTTATTTATGACGCATTTTTCAATTAGGTACAGTACTTAAATGTTCACAGTAGGTAAAGTACACAACACACAATTTCAATTTCAAATCACTCTGCTAGAATGAAAATTTTCGCAAGAGAAACGTGGATTCCCACTACAGCAGGATATCGGGTCCTCTTGGTCGCGAGCATGCACCAATTAGTTTTTTGGACTTTTTTGTATGCAATTTTTTTGTTTACTTACTGTGAAGAAAAACACCTGGCAAATCTGAGGAAAACAATAGTATATTACGATACGAGAGCGATGAAACGTTTTCTGACGAGTGTGAGTTTGCGGCACGAGCCGAAGGCGAGTGCTGCAATCACACGAGTCGAGAAAAGGTTTCTCGCACGAGTTTCGTATAATTTTTCATAGCACAAGTGCGGAAAATGCCGACTTTACGCACGCGCGTGCGTAAAGCGGTCATTTTACGCACAGTGTGCTATAAACATATTTGTGCCGGAAGTACGGCGATAAGCTTGACCTCCTATCACGTTGGAACGTAAAAACCGTCGGTGAAAAGAGGGAGTACGAGTGTTGACTGTTTCAGAGACAGTCCGCACTAGAAAACAACTGTCACAACATTTTCGGGGATAGACGAGCTCAGAAAATTAAACCATATGCTTTAATGATTATAGTGAACCAAATCCATAGAAAACCTTTGATACAACGCCATAAAATATTCACTTCCCCATAGCAAATGACGAGTAAGTATAGTGATTTCTCTTCTTGATGTTTCAAAAGTTTTTCTATGGAAGTGGTTCAATATAAACAGTACGGCATGTGGTTTAATTTTCTGAGCACGTTATAAATACAGATATTCTATCACATAAAGTCCTGGGCTATGGTTGTTAGTGACGCGTACAGATAAACGCGTTTTGTACCGCTCCCAAGGTTACGCACACTAGAAAACCGGTCAAGTGCGAGTCGGACTCGGGCACGAAGGGTTCCGTACCTCTATCTATTAAAACGGCAAAAAAATCACGTTTGTTGTATGGGAGACCCCTTAAATATTTATTTTATTCTGTTTTTAGTATTTGTTGTTATAGCAGCAACAGAAATACGTCATCTGTGAAAATTTCAACTGTCTTACTATCACGGTTCATGAGATACAGCCTGGTGAGAGAGTCTTAGTAATAGGGTCCGGTTGGTTACCAATTGGGTACGGAACCCTAAAAAGTGCGTGTGCACGCACTACTACAACCATAGACAAACTTACTTCGTGAGATGTAATATCTGTACCCGGTTTACTGTGTTAGGTACAAATTGCGTAATAGACGACAGCCGGTTTGTATTCAGGAAAATAATTACTTTGTTTTTTGGAAGAGTATAGCATTATTTCTAACCATAGACATAGTTTTGTTTTTAGTTTCTATATTTATGTTTCTAATAAATCTTTTGTCTCTATTTCCAGTACAACGACATCTACAACTTCCCTCAAATGGCGTTCGACGCCGCTCTCAAAGCGGAGGAAGTTTCCGACGAGAGCGAGAGGGAAAGCGAAGACGAAGAGACAGAGAAAGAGATGGAGATAGAACCAGAACTGGAGAGAGAGCTAAACGCTGTAGAGGAAGCAGACGAGTTTGTTGAAGCCAACAGCGACATGGATTCTGATGAGGTATGATCGATTTTAAGTCCTGCTGTGTCAAATTTTTGTAATATAACCTCACGATTTCCCCTAGGGGTGTCACAAGTATTGCTGAGTGTGAACAGTTAAATTTATGTCACAGCCCACACTCGTACACCCAGGTTTCACCGACGAGTATTACGTCCCTGCGTGATGGATGGTTACGGTTAGTCCTAGCGCCGGATTTAAGTTGTGAAAACCAAATGGCCAAAAAAATTTAAATTTCTTTAAAAAAAAGAAACTTTTGGGACTTGTTATTGTTAAAATATCTTTATCTACTGCAATAACATAATTACAACATCAAAAGCGGTTTTATAAATACCCACATTGTTTGACCGACGTTATAATATTACATTATAACACCGCATTTCTGCGCTGTGATTGGTCCAATTTATTATGACACCGCTTATATAACTAATCAGAACCTTTCCCCTGTTTTTATGTTTTCCGGGTCAAGTGCTATTTCTGTTAGAAGTTGCGATAAATGGCGCGAAATTACAGGAATGCGAAAAATGTATATATTTTATGAATCTGCATAAAATTACTTGTTTAATGCTAGGTATAACTTTTATGTTGTGATATAAACATCTAGTTTTCTAAACTACTTACAAAGCGCAATTTGAATCCAGTCCAAGACACATTTGACACTAAACGTTTTAATAAAAATCGGGTTATTTCGAATTGAAAACACCAAAAGCTCTACATAAAATAACACTAACACATTGCCATAATATTGCACAAAAATAATAAAGAAAATATTTTTAACGTAAATACTGTGAATAACCTCCAACCAAAAATATTTTGGCGAAACGGCAGATATAACCCGTCGGAAATATGAGCGAATCCGAACCCCCCTCCCGCAGGGGCTCTACCTTCCTTTGCGGGTAAACTGAGCAGCAGATTATATTCGATGGGTGCACGTCATGCTTGCTCTGGTGGTTTCTTTTTTCTTCTTATCCGTTAAAAAGAGTTAAAAACAGTTCAATGTTGAAATTGCACGTGCATGAAAAAAAGACACTGTAACTATATCTACCTCACTCACTTGTTCATGCTGATGAATCTCGCACTTTCTTTTTCTCATATATCGTCAAATTGTTTGTTGAATTTATTATAAATAATGTTATTCGAAGACGATATGTTTGATGGTCGTAGATAAAGTATTGTGTGCAACTGGACATAATTAGACATTGGGACACCCGTGCAAAAATATTACGAATTGGTATTTTAAAAAATAGGTGATCAGTTGATCTCTTGATCACTGAAAAACAGAACGTCTTATGAGACGGTATGGACAATATGGACATGTCATGAGACTTGATCATGTCAGCTACTTGGTGGTCCACTATATCTAGGGATTTTGAACTAGCTCAGTAGAATCAAAAGACAACCCAGGCAGAGAATATAAAGTATTACTACGTAAAAAAGCGACACTCACCTCCCCGCGCGAGTTTATCGTCCCCCGCGGTCCCCCGCAAGTTAGTGGCAAATCTGGAGGCAGGCAGAGCTCGAGTACCACTCGTTCGTTGCGCGCGTATTTTGTTTTGTTTTATTACGATACTGTTTTTTGGCAATTATGTAAGTTTGTAAGTTATGTTTTTGCTCGTACATTATGTTATCGGCAAAATCCGATTTAGGGACAGATTATTTTGCTTTGTTAGTTATATTGTTTGTTACATACAAGTGAAGCTAATAAAAGCGTGTTCAAAATCATCGGTGAAGCGTGGGTGTAAGAGTATTGACTATAAGCTGCACTTCGCAGTCCATACTAAAAGGCACCTCTGACTCCTCTGAAAGGATTCGTGTCGTGACATGACGATGTTTAAATTTTACTCATATAAAATTCGCGCGTGCCACCGTTACAAAGTTGCGCCAGCGCAATGTCGAACGATCGCCGCCGCGCCGTTGCGGCATCATAAAGGGAAGGGCCATTGATCCCATTTGGACAGACGGGAAGTCGTTTGAAGTATTCGTCTAATTTACTTTTAAAGTAATGAAAAATCGGCGTGGTAACTCAGGGTTAGAACGCTGGCCTCTCAATCTTGAGATCCAGTTTCAATCCCGGGTCGGTCATGCACCAATGAGTTTTTTGGAATTCACATAATGTGCATAGTATTTGTTAATAGGTAGGTATACCTTGACCGCCGTAAAGTTGGCCTTTCCTAGGTTCGCGGGACGTAGGAGGGGGAACACGCTGGGTGTTTCCAATCTCGATCCACGACTTTCAACCCTCGAAAATTTTGTGGCGTGTTCATTTTATTGCCCATCATTATTGGGTAATTTATCCAGACTGCAATATTGGTAACAGATACCTGTATGTATTCTTGATTTTTTTTTGTGATTCCCATACTAAGTTTAATAAGAAAACACAAAAATAAATAATTGATAAATATTTTTAGTTTTTTTTTTTGCTATCGTTACTATCTCAATCAGCCGAAATGTGTAGAGATCGGAACGAATTTAGTCGAAGTTAGAAACGGAATAATTATTTTTGGTTGTGAGTGCTTATGAGTCATGGGTTGAAAATTTTGTTACGACTTCGGAAGTACCCAGCGCGTTAGTACGCGCATGTGCGCACGGATACACAAGGCATTGCAGTATCCGTTTTGTTGCTAAGCAACGCTTTGTTTTTAAATAAAGCTATGTGCCTGCCACACATTTTGTAAACATGGAATTACCGACTCTGCGTAGTAAAAAGTTAAACCATCAAGCAAAAATAATGTTATTAAATGTAGCAAACTATTTTAAAAAGAAAAAAGGAGGAGATGGCAAGTAATAATTTGTGGGACATGGGCAAAAAATAGTACCTTGTAATTTTATTTTGAGACCTTTTTTAGTGTTCCGTACCCAAAGGGTAACCAACGGGACCCTATTATTAAGACTCTGCTGTCCGTCTGTCTGTCCGTGTGTCACCAGGATGTATCTTATGAACCGTGATAGTTAGACAGTTGAAATTTTCACAGATGATGTATTTCTGTTGTTGCTATAACTACAAATACTAAAAAACACAATAAAATAAATATTTAAGGGGGCTCCCATACAACAGACATGTTTTTTTACGTTTTTATAGATAATCGTACGGAACCCTTCGTGCGCGAGTCCGACTCGCACTTGGCCGTTTTTTTTTATTTTTTACCTCCTTGGAAGATGATTTTCTGAAACAAATCATTCTTAATGTCTTACCAAAAGGTTCAATACCAATTTCCATTGTTCTTTTTATCGTGTATATTAAAAAAATATAATGGGTATATATTGTGTTTCAGTGTATGTATACGTTTACTATTTATTATCAAACTCTCATACTGTAGTCATATTTCTTAAATTGGTCTTTATACACATCATGACGTGGAAATACCGTGTGTACCCGCGCGCAACCGCCCCCTTGCGTCCCGCAAAACTAGGAAAGGCCAACTTTAGGACGGTCAAGCTATAAGTACTTACCACTTACTGAACGGTAAAGGAAAACATCGGGACGAAACCTGCATGTCCTAAAAAGCATGTTTTTGTGCCCGAAGTACGGCGATAGAGCTCACGACCCATCACGTTGGGACGTAATATTTGTAGGTGAAACGCGGATGTACCGAGTGTGGACTGTGACTTGCATTTCAAGGTTCACACTAGAAACACCTCTGACACCCCCTCGGGCATTCAGATCGTGGCGATATATATATATATAATATATATATATATATATATATATATATATATATATATATATATATATATTTAAAACAAATTAATCCATGGGGAACCAGAACTAGGACCTAGGGATTAACTACGCTAAAATTTAGGAAGAGAATCATAAGTTGCTGACTTATAATGTTATCCCTCTCGATCGACGACGCTTACACGCTTGCTGCCAGCCCAAGACTAGCTTACGCACACACACAAGCGTGTGCGGACAAGCCAGTGCGCGTGTGTATAGTGTAGGTAAATAACTTGAGCGAAAAGTATGAAGTGTCGGGGGTGTGACCCAGGAAAGATCGCCCTGGCGCATGAAAACGAGGAGAGCAGCTTAGTGACCCCAGATAATAAGTTGATCACCGATCAGACAAATAATTTAATAGATTTAGGGCCGCTTGCACAAAATTTTATATAAACGACATTTTACTTAGCTAAACAGAAAGTTGTGTTTATCTTAAACATAATTTAAGACGTCTTGCACAACATTGTTCCCGTCAATTCTATTTTAATTCGTCGGTAAATCAACGGGTCTACCACGTAATTCTGATTTTCATCAACATCAACTTGAGATTGAAATTTGACGTGCGTGCGACGATGCCCGCCTAACATGCCATCTCTTTTGCACGCGTTGAATTTCGCATGCATTTGTTAGAATTTGATACAAATCAGAATTACGTGGTAGGGCGCTGTTCTTACTAAGCGACCAAGACAATTAGACAAATGTGACAACCAATAATCGCCTCTGTCAAAAGGTATTAAAGTCTTCGCCATATACCTAACTAATTGTCGTGGACGCTTAATATGCACAAAAAATAGGTTCGTGGGTTGCAGTTGTATGCCAAAAAAAAAACAATGGTTTTGTTAGTTTTTCAATTCTTAAACATATTTAACTACATAAAATATGGTTGTGCATGACACTAAACAAAGTTTATGTTAAAAATATTATTATTTTGCGTTTAAACATTATTTAGCAAAGTTGTGCAAGGCCGCAATATATGGCTCATATTTGGCCATAATTTGGCGGACTCCTAAAACCGAATCCTAGATAATATTATGTGCTTTTTTGTATATTTATGTTGAAAATATGCCTGAAAACAATTTATTTGATTTGATAAGCACATTAAACTGACAAAAATACCGTCTTCGTCGCAATTTCGTATCAAATGACATATTGATAAATAACTAAGTTTTGGAAAAATATTGTTATCTACTCCCATACTTCAATAAAGCAATTGCAACATCAAAAGCAGTTTTATTTATCTAGATTATTTATCCGATGTTATAATGTTACATTATTGTTTTACGTTACATTATAACACCGCGATTGGCTCAATTTATTATAAAACCGCTAGAAACCCAGTCAACAACAGAGACAAGAGATAATTCCCGACCATACTTCTTAAGCCACGCCCCTTTATCCTGATTTGCCTTCAAGGCAGATTGTCCACGCAAGTTTCATGGAGCGTGCACCTTATAGCGAAATGAAACAGCATGACATTTGGCCACGCCCACAACTGAGTTGATCGCGTTATGAAGACCGTTCTTAATAACATTCTTACTTTGTTTACAGGAGAGCGACTCCGGGAAAAGAGAGGGCGCCAATGTCGCGAGCGACTTCGAATCAGAGACTTCTGACATTGAGGTAAATACTATAGCTTCGCTTTTTTTTCAATCCACAATTATGCTGTTTACGCTCGGCCAAGAGCGCTTGATGTGAGCCGTCGATGAGACCTAGGATGAAGCGCGCTTGCTCAGAAAGAACCTAGTTACTTCTCTTTTAAAGGAATCGGCTATCTTCGGCTTCGTAGTCTCTGTCACCGGACTGTTAGTGCTTCGTGCGACAGAGATAACGCTACGATACGATGTGCATTATTTTCTGCCGGGACCTATAACTATCTGGATATACGGATGCTAGCAGGGAGTTCCACATCTCAGCTGTCAAATGATAAATAAACATTTGAAACGCTGCGTTCGAGCTGTTGGAATACTGACAACATATGGGTGAAACTTTGCGGCGCGTCGACTTTTCGGGTGTTAGAAGGGAGATGGGGAATTAGGTCATGTAATTCCTGCGCACACTCCAAGAGTAAAATTTTCTTAGCTATAAAAACCGAGAGGCAATAAATTTTTGCCCGTTTTCGAAGCTTTGGTATTCAGCACCCATTGCCGATTCATCGCTACAAATATTCGGCTCATACGGTTCGAGCTTCATACAGAAGGCTTAAAGTTAGTTGCAGATAGCGTCACAGATTCTGAGAGTGAAGAGGAGAGAGGGGCACGCGGAATACTTCGTAGCAGGAACTTAACGCGCACCCCTTTGCTTCGGCTCCAACTGTACATAAACAAATAAATTAACAAGTTAATGCTAATTGTGGCGTGAGGCAACGTCATCTAAAACGAATATTGTCACCCCATTTCTTTTCGTGGATGTCGTAAAAGGCGACTAAGGGATTATAAAAATATTAATATTAAAGAAAACTTATTTGTTTTTATTCAGTTTACATTAGATAAGGTCTTTCAATTTAAATGGAAAGTAATTTAGGAGGTGATTCAGTGTCGTTAATACATCACATTCCACTGCAAAGTACTTTTTATTGCGCGAACTTTTTCTTCACTTGTCCATACAAACTGAGTCAGCTGATCGGACAACTTTGTACTGAGAAGTGAAAAAAAAAATCGTGCAATAATACTGAATCACCTCCTAAATTACTTTCCATTTAAATTGAAAGACCTTATACAAGGTGTAACCATATTTGAAGAGCTTATTCAGTCAATGGTATAAAACAACTTTTACTATGGAGCCAACCCTGAAATCTCAAAAAAAAAATCTGCCCTTCCATGCATTACGGCCGGAGCGGCATTGCATTTTTCTATGAAAAAGTAAATTTTTGTTTTTCGAGATACAGGCTTTGTTCCATGGTAAAATTTGTTCTATACCACTGACTGAATAAGCTCTTCAAATATGGTTACACCTTTCTGTTACACATTGTATATGCAATATGTGGCAAAGTCCTGGAAAGGCTTATGTCCAGCAGTGAACGAACTAGGCTGATGGATGGATGGACATTATATAATCCTATAAAAAAACTTAGTAAGTATGTATATTATATAAATTTTATTAAGTTCCACTGATGCTGACAAGAAGTCGAAATATATCAGTAATAAAGTGTTTTTATAGGAATATATAATGTAAACGGATTATAATAAGGTGTGCCATGAATATGTCTTTGTAGTTCTCTGACAAGAAGTCGAAATATATCAGTAATAAAGTGTTTTTATAGGAATATATAATGTAAACGGATTATAATAAGGTGTGCCATGAATATGTCTTTGTAGTTCTGAGGGTCATCGGATCTTGGCCCTGTCTGCAGACGATGTAGGCACCTATTTACTGGTGGTAAGCTTCGATCTTGGCATGAAGAAACCATGCCGCCAAGCGACTAGATGACGTCATGAGAAGCCGTATCAGAAGAGTGGTTACAGGCAGTTGCGTAGTATTAGTCATTCGTTCTTCCATTACCGACTTCCGTAGATTTTTGTGGAAGTCCCTGGAAAGACTGATTATATTAGGTCTTTCTTTACCTATGAAATTGAATAGAGAATTTGATGGAAACTCAATTTTCAGTACTAACATTTTTGCATTTTTTTTTAGCAATGACAAATCCAAATTATGTAATTTCTTTTGTGTATGAATGAGACAACATTAAGCTAACAGCAACATTCATTTAATTTTTAAAAAGTGTTAGCTATAAAAAATATTAATTAAAAAAAATATTATGGAAACGGATGGCATTTAGGACGAACTGTTTTTGGAAGTTTAATTTTGGTTATCAAACTGACAATAAAAACAAAATTTAATACGTAGATGTAAAACCTTGAAATCAACTTTCAAACAAAAAACAAATAATGGAAATAGCTATTGAATTACAGGAATTATGAACTCATGAATCTGTAAGAAAATTTCGGCATTTTTTATTGTAAAGTCCTATTATTAACCCTTCATCCTAGTGTAATCGACACTTTCTATTAGGCACAGTAGAGGGAACAGGTAAAAAAGTTATGCATAAAAAACTCAATAAATCAACGAAAATTTACGTAAATATTTGTTTCAGGATGTCGCCGAGAAACTGTTATCCAGAAAGAAGCCTCGCGTAGAGATAGAATACGAGACCGAGCCAGCTGTCCAAGTGTCGAAAAAGAAAATAAAGCATTGATACATAGCTTTGTGGTGTCTTATTTAGAACTTAAGCCGGTAGAACGCTGGCCTCTCAGTCTTTTAGATCAGGGGTGGCCAAACTTTTCAGCCACTGTGCCAAATTTTGTAAATAAGATTTCCAGCCGGGCCAAACAATCATGACAAACAAAGAAAATATTTTTTGTGGGAAAATAAAACACAACTGAAAAGCATGCATGTATTTATTCAAATATTGGGACATGTGACATTGTTTTGCAGAACTGGGGGCTATTCCGGAAAAACAGTCGAAGTGAGACTTCTAAAACTCGAGCTAAAAATGTATGGAGTTCGACAGCTAAACGGCTTCACGGTGGAGAAGGCTAATTCGACATACTGGGAATAGCCCCCCTGAGCTCGTCAACGTTAAACTAGACTGAGATCACACAAAATGGTCGAGTATAAAAGTGTCTACGGAAACATAGTAATAGTTTACTATTAGTTACTGCTTTATCAAGTTCATTTGCATCATATTGTCTTTTTACATTTTTTAAGACTCGTACAAAAATTTATGTACGTAATGTAAGATAGTTTTAGTATTTCATTTTCTGGACACTGTTTTGACTAGGTCATAAGCAGAAAAACCTTCTTCCAAATTTTTCTTTTGTAATTGTATTCATTCTCTTCTCTAAAATTGTTTTAAACTGTAGTTTAGTCTAATAAGAGAGGATTTGTAGTGACACATGAGTAGATATAAATGTTTCGCCGCCGGATTGTGAAAAACCCGCCTTTTTCTAATTAATCGAAACAGAACACATTCACTCAATAGTTATTCAACAAAACCTTATTACCTATGTATTGTGTGTGTTGCCATCGCGAAGTTTCCATTGGTTTCCGTTTAGATATAAAAAAATCAAATTCAAATTTTCCGAAACCAATGGAGACTTTGCGATGGCAGCATACACAATACATAAGTAATCAATCAATTCTTCAAGGCCGTTTTCGGTCACAGCGACTGTCACTGCTGAGAGCGGCGCTGATGAGCCCTCACGTGGCTGACGTAGCCGATTTTTGATACATACGTAATAAGGTTTTGTTGAATAACTATTGAGTGAATTTTGAATTTAGATGTTCTGTTTCGATTAGTTAAAAAAAGCCCCCTGGCCTTTGACTAATTAGTCAAAGGCCTTGGCCTAATCAATCGAAACAGAACACTACTAACTTGAACTTTGCGATGGCAGCATACACAATAAGTAGGTACATAGGTAATAAGGTTTTGTTGAATAATTATTGAGTGAATTTGGAATGATATTCTGTTTCGATTAATGAGAAAAATGCGGGTTTTTCACAATCTGGCTGCGAAACATTTTTATATCAACTCATGTTGTGTCACTACAAATGCTCTCTTATTACATACACTAAACTACAGTTTAAAACAATTTAAAAGATGGGAATAAATACAATTACAAAAGAAAATTTTGAAAGAAGGTTTTTCTGCTTATGACCTAGTACTTAATCTAGTTTGACACTTTAACACTGTTTCATTTTTCATTTATTTGTGTAACACATAATAGTCAAGTGACTTCGTAACTAATGTAATGCGGTTGAATGTTCACATGCAGTTATTTCAACCGGTCCAGTTTTTTTTGTAGGTTATACAGTATGCCCATATATTATTATTGATTGAGTTTGGTGTGAACAAAAGCGGTGAATGGCGCGTCAAGTGGCAGTAATAAACATTGGCTGTTTTGAGAGTTTGTTATAAGTCGAACTGCACCCTTTTTTTACTACTCTGCCACTTCTCGTCGTTATTATCGGTTTAAAGTGCTTTGCGTTGGTTTGGACCACGTTTTAACAGTTGTTGATTTAACGTGAGAAATATTTGTGATAGTATTTGCATTATTATCTGGAGAAGGTATGATGGTTTGACTCGGTCCAATAAAACTGTTAATTGCCTGTTCTCTGTCTGAAATGTATAAATCTTTTTTGACCTATGCATGATTTTGTATGGTCCTTTCTGTGGGTCCTTCGGATGGTGGAGTGGTTGAACTAATGATCGTTTCACTTCGTTTCTTACGAAAACGTATTGTGAAGTAAGGTCTTGCGGTATAGGTCTACTAACTGGATGATCTAGATTTTGGTTGAGCTAAAGTTGATAGACATTTGCAAAGTTTTCGTGTATATTCCGTGTTATTAAGGCGATACGTAAAAGTTTTAGCGTCCCTGTTACTCCATATGCGAAAAAACCCTCAGTGCGAGTGGGACGGATTCGTGGAAAAGTAGCAAAAAGTCGTTTTTTTTTATTAATATAAAATGTACTAACTATTTTTAAAAAAGATTTTCAAGGACACTTTACAAATAGGTACATAATACTCGTAAGTATCCCATTTGAATGAAATTTCACAATGAATTAGTTAGGATTTCAGAATTAAAGGAAAAAATAAAACAATTTAGAGGTCTTTTCGGAATTAAATTTTAGAGAAAATTCCATCCAATCGCGTTTTCCTTCAGTGAGAATCTTAATCAAATACTCAATAAAAATTAACCCAAAAATGAAATACTTTGATGACGTTATAGTGGAGGAAATGGATTCGAAAATAACCCTTTTTTTTGGTATCGCCTTAACATTTTCTTGTGACGGATTAGAAGTAGCTGCTATGTCCAAGTTCCATCTGAACATTTAGCCATGATGGCAGGTTTAAGTTATAATCTATGCATTCTTTCGAGTTTTGACTTGTCCGTTGGTTTTTGGATTATAGGCTGTCTGTTGAATAAAGATTCAAATTGACGGCCTTTGTGAATCGCAATTTTAGCTGCACAGCCGTATCTAGAAATCCAGGTATCTAATAGAACCCTAGCGACAGTCTCAGCTGCTATATTTTTGTACGACTTCAGGCCATTTATTAAGTACACCGATCGATTATTGTGACACAATAACGGTAATCTGTTATGGGAAGTGGTCCGATTATGTCAAGATTTGGAGTTTGTTGAAACCTCATCCTTATTCTGAGGTTGAAACTACCGTTATACTTCGGATTTTTGACATTGTCATTTGACATGCATGTTCTAACGAATTCAGTTACGTCCTTATTTATGTTGGGTCAAAAATAGCATTGCGTAATTAGAAATTAAAAAAAAATTCAAGATTGTTGAAATTCTTATTTACTTACAGAAATTCGTATTTTTTCAAATTCAATCTAAAAAATAAAAAAATAAAAAATTCTGATTTACTTACAGAAACCAATGGAAATTTTGCAATGGCAACATATAACATTATAGGTAATGAGGTTTTGTTAAATAACTATTGAGTGAATTTTGAATTTAAGTGTTCTGTTTCGATTAATTAGAAAAAGGCGGAGTTTTCACAATCCGACTACGAAACCGCTCTGTAAACTTCTATGGCTATATTATAGACCCCTCTTATTTTACTGTAAATATTACTTTAGTAAACTTTTTTCTATTATTCTTTTTGAGGTGTTTTTCTAAACTAAAATTTCTGTGACAACGCGCCCCATTTGTATTATCACTTTCTTGGAACAGGTAAAAAAAATGTTTGCTCCCATTCACACTGGACTAGTTTAATTACAAATCCTATAGTATAGGCAGTATAGAAGCAAAACATTCATTTTTTCGAATTTCACCTTACTGGTCCTGATCACTAACCGAGTCTCCAGTATGAATTCAGGCGGTTGATTAAATTTCACCTTATGTATAGGTATTGTAGCCGATTCTGAAGGCTTTAATTTTAGTTTTAGTGATGTCAAACATAAAATTATTCCAAAGTAATTTAGATTCTGTTCCTAACTTTCAAGGACTATTTTGCAATGAATGAAATTTAATTTTGACAGCACTAAAACTAAAATTAAAGCCTTTAGAATCGGCTTTATTGTGTCCGTAAATCATTTCTGCCGGACTTATTCCTGAGTCGCTTCTGCCTGATGCCCAAATACTCTCAGTAGTTCCTGTACACATTAAGGCGATTACCATCGCCAAATTAGCAGCTCGATATTTGTCACTACAAATATCAACAGAAACGACATTGAAATAACGTGCATATCAGCGCGCAATGCATAGTGGTTGTTACGACGCTCGCTGCGGCCTTGATAGAGCGAAATAGGGGAAAATTATACTTTTCACTGGGACGTGATTACTCGATTGAATAATCTCATGTTATGTTTATAGCTATAAGGTTTATCTATTTATCAAAGCATAGATGGATTCAATCGGCCAAGCCACTCAGGAGCAGTAGGGAATTTGAGGTCAAAAACAACATTCAGTAAAAAAAAATTATTCATGTAGAAGTTTTGGTGGTATGAAAAAGAAAACTGTTGCATATGTTGTCTAAGAGTTTATTATTCATAATACATTTTTTCATTATTTTTGGTTTGGCCATAAATGAGGAGTAGGCTTTAGAAAGTACCCATTTGGCAATAGTAAGGCCCTTAAGCGGTAAGCGCTGCTTTGAGCGTACGATGCCATCTTTCTATGTTGATGTTGCTTTGTGGATGATACGGGGTGGTTCGCAATTTCTTAATACCTAATAATTTTATTAAGTAACTCTGCGAATAATTCACTTTTCATCTGCCGTCCTTGATCTGTTGTTAACCTGATAAAACTTTCAAAACGGCGTTTCCACCCTTCGTAAACGGCTTTGGCCACTGTTTCTTCTGTGATATCTGTGACCGGTATCACCTCGGGTCATCTGGTGAACCTGTCAATTATTGTTACTAAATACCTAAATCCTTCCTCTGTTGTGGGCAATGGTCCAACGATGTCTGTGTATATGCTTGAACATATTACACTGTGGAAAACTACAAACTACAAACTTCCAACATCAGAGATCGTATGTCGACTTATCTTGCCCCCTGGCATTGCATACAAGTTTTCGCCCACTGGTTTACGTCAAATTCAAATAGTTTATTTTGTAAAGTAGGTACCTAAGTATACATGATACACTTTTTACGAGTCAAGTTTAATCTTATAAAAATATATTATGTCATAAAATAATAAATTAACTAAATTAAAGGTTTAATTAATGTATGTAGCAATCGATTATAATGATAGGTAAAATCTATAATTATACAAGGTGAAATCTGATCAACCGCCCGAACCTATACCGGAGACCCGGCCAGCGGTCTTCCAGGAACAAGGTTCACTGATCTGATCACCAACCGAGCCCCCACCACGAATTCAGGTAGCCGACCAAATCTCACCCTATATACTACATAGTAATAGGTTACATATATAAATAAATGCCTACCTCCGCCCATTCGATTGGTCTTGCTAAGACGAAGGGCAAGAAACTTAGCAAGATCATGCCTTTTTTAACATATCAGTTACATACTGAAATTTATACTATACAAATTACTTTTATCTACTTTAGCTAAGGGATAAAAAATACAAGACTGCAGGAATTCAGGGTAATGATAAAAAAATTTATAGCACAAGTGCGGAAAATGCCGACTTTAAAATTTTAAAATTTAGTCAGTTTTTATGAGGGACCTTATGAGCAGCTGATTAAAATCTTACTAAAAATACTAAATTTACTCAAGTGACAGCACTAAACTGTGCCTTGAAAATACCAAAACACGTAAGTTGAGTAATTAGTGCTGTCAAACATAAATTTAGTAGATTTTATGTTTGACGTTTATAAATTCGTGACTTGAAAATGGCTCTTCGTTTTAATCACAACTTAGTGTAAATTTAGATACGTCAAACTAAAACTAAAACCTTCAAAATCAGCTTTACTAACATAACAAATATCACTATCACTGTAACACCATGTTTCACCATCATTCAAATATCACTATCACTGTAACACCATGCTTCACCATCATTCAAATATTCATTTACGTCATTGTTTATGTTAGGACAAAAATATCCTTGTGTTACCATTTTACGAGTAGTTTTTATTCCTGGATGACTGATGTTATGTATATTATCAAAAGCTGCTTTCAGGTCAGGCAAATATGGTCTGACATACTTAGTAGAAGTTTCACTATAAACAAACTTATCGCTACCTGGAAATTGGATCTGCTTCTGCTCTGCTGTCACATCACAAGCTGTCAGCATTTGTTCAATGGTGGTCTTCCAAGATGGTGGTTCAATGTGTGCGTCGGCTTCCTGTGCACGAGCGATTTCTTCATAATCGAGTGTTGACGGGCACCTAGTATTGAAATTGAAATATATTTATTAATGTAATGTAGGTATATCAGATACACTTATGACAGGTCGGTTTTAATGTAATATCATTAAATAATCTATGTCTATAGGTAATAGTTTTATATTCATAAATAATAATATGGGGAAATACACAAGGAATTAATAAAGGTTAGGTTTACTTAAATTTCATAAATAATACACTTAAACAAAATAAAAAATATAGGAATAAGAAATAAATAATATTATTAATATATGCAATATATGCCTACTTAATGAATATATGCCTAACTCCGCCCATTCGATTGGTCTTGCTAAGAAGAAGGGTGTGAAACTTAGCAAGATCATGTCTTTTTTTTTCTTAATAGTAGTTACCAACTTAGAAACAACTAAATGTAAAAGTAAGCTTTCAATAAATAAAGAGATAAAAAATACAAGACAGGCGAAAATTACGTCAAAAAGAATATACAATAGGTACCTTTGTCTACCTGTCCCATATAGTCCACCTGCTTTTACAGTATTTTCATATATTAACTAATTAACGTTAATTCTAGTGGAATCATAACATAAGTTAGGAAATTATACTAACTACTATTATGACGAAGATCACTATCATAACTACAGGGGTAGGCACTCGAAGTGTTACCAACTTTAAGTTGCTATATTAAGGCGATATGCGAAAAAAATACGGGTGTTTCTTTTCTGTGTATTTCATGAAATACACGGAAAATTATAGTCAATTTCTGGTATATGCATTTTGACTATATAATCTAGGGTTTGGAAATTGGAAAACATGTTTGGATAAATTTTCCTCGATAGAAATTATTATTGAAATGAGGTCTTCAAACACACTTTTTCTCCTCGTTTGACGAATAGGAACCGTATACAGAACTCAAACATATTTTGTTAGGTGTGTTTTAACAATATCTAAGGATTCAATATTTGAAATTTTTCTAGCTATTTTAGTTTTTTTAATAAAAATATAAAACCAACTTTTTTCCCTTTTGCCCTGAATCCGCCCCTCTCGCACTGCGCGATTTTTCGCTTAGAGTGACAGTGATAAAAATAAAATTCGCATAGCCTCTTAACCAAACTGTTTACAATATGGCGCCCATTTTTTCACAGTCGTAAGTCTATTTCCTAAACATACAGAAGCTCATTGTTGTTCATCGCTGCTAAAAAAAGTTATCCAGATGGAATTCAAACGCCACAGTGTCATTACTTTGTATTTGGCTGGAAATACGACATTTACATCTGAATAGAATGTTTGTTTATCGGACCATCACGCGTTACAATACAATGATACGGGTATGGATTGAATGGAAAAGCAATCAATTGGTCAAGAACAAGAATAAAAAAAATATGAAAAAATTTAAATATCACTTTGAAAAAATAAAAATTGTATGACGCCAGGGTAGACAATGTCTATCCTAGAGTGAAAATTTCCTATACAAACTTTTCTTTTCAAAGTGATATTTAAAGTTTTTCATATTTTTTTATTGTTATTCTTGACCAATTGCTTGCTTTTCCAGCAAAAAGTTCTGTGCACGCCACTTAGTTTTGTCACGAGGCCATGGTTGATTTTTCCTTGCTAATTTTAACGCATCTACCTCAGTTTATGAGGGTTTCGTACCCGAAAGGTGCCAAACGGTAGGTAGGTAGTCTACGTGTGCACCTTCATCTAAAATTCATGTAAAAATGGATAATAATGCCATCTTTTACACTGCAACTATGAATTTCATACGTAAGTACGTACATTAGCTTTACGTACATTAGTTCGTACATTAGCTACAAAGCTGGCTCGATGATAATTTTAATGACTCCGAATACTTTGATTCTCGCTATATAGTCTTTAGACTGGACCGTATTCAGGCTAGAGGCATCGCACAGCTAGGTGGCGGGGTCATGTTGGCGGTGCGTCGCGAGCTGACGGCCGAGCTGCGGGATGGGTGGCGTGCCCGGCGACATCATGAAGAACTGTGGATAAGTATTGATCTGAACTCTTCACCCGGACGCACTCGTTCTACTGCTTCTGGCTCGACCGCTCCCAAGCAACTACACATAGTTTGTGCTTACTTCCCGCACGGTAGTGAACATCTCACCTCTCTGCAAAATTTTTATAATAATGTCTCCTTTCTCCGTAATACTTACCCTGATGACGCTTTTCTGCTTTTGGGAGACTTTAATGTGACCAATGCGTCGTGGTCCCCAACAAACGATTCAATCTTTTTACATTTAAAAACAAATAATGATCCCGCGGCCATTCTACTCTCGGATTTTATGGCTATGACATCTTTAGACCAATATAACCATTGCCAAAATAGTAACGGTCGTATTCTCGACCTAGTTTTGTTAAATTTGGTATGTAAGATCGTATGCTGCTCTGACCCGCTGACAGCCGAAGACCTTCACCATAAATCTCTCGTACTTACGGTGTCCATTCAACATTCTTTACCGTTAAAAGAAAACACTAGTAAAAAATGCATGTTTCGTTTGGGCAATTACTCATCTATATCAGAAAGTTTATCTAATACCGACTGGTCGGTCTTGAACGATATGAGTACTAATGATTGCACGGCCTACATTTATTCTGTGCTCGACAATTTAATTGAACATTATGTCCCCAAACGAACTGTACGTTCAAACTCTCACTACCCTCCCTGGTACTCCCACTCTTTAATCAAAGTTGTAAAAGAAAAATTGAGAACACACAAAAGGTGGAAAACCTATGGTAATCCAACTGATTATAGTGAGTTTGCGACATTGCGTTCTAGAGAGAAAAAGCTGGAAAAAGCATGTTACGTAGCCTACATTGCTGACGCAGAGGACAATATACGTAGGTCTCCCAACTACTTGTGGTCTTATATTAAATCTAAATCGAATCATAACCATATACCTGATAAAATGAAATATAATGACAAATCATCCGACAATGGTGAAACTATCTGTAATTTATTCAATGATTATTTTAATTCTGTATTCATTAATGACAATGCTGGCCAGAGCAACCACCTACGCAAGCGTGACCATCCTAACTCTGTACTGAATATTTCATCTATTAATATTACAGAAAAACTTGTTCTGATGCTACTAGAAGCAGTAAATATTAACAAGGGAGCCGGCTCCGATGGTATTCATCCGTACTTAATAAGAAAATGTTCAAAGGAATTATGTGTCCCCTTGACTATACTTTTCAAAAAATCATTGGCTGAGGCTTGTTTTCCTAATTTATGGAAAAAGGCTCTTATTACGCCAATTTTTAAAGGTGGAGATAAAGGAGATATTACTAAGTATCGTCCCATATCCAAACTTTGTGTATTTGGAAAGTTGTTGGAAAAAATAGTAACGGATGAAATATCTAGCATTGTCAGCCATCATATTTCCTCCTGTCAGCATGGCTTCATAAAGAATCGCAATATTGAAACCAATTTGCTAACCTTCACTGATATGGTTCTCAATGCGCTCGATGCTGGTCAACAGGTGGACGCCGTGTATACGGATTTTTCCAAGGCTTTCGACAAAATAAATCATAAATTACTAATTGAAAAACTTCTTGTCATCGGTGTACATGGTGACCTCCTCCGCTGGATCGAGTCTTACATTAAAAATCGCTCACAAGCCGTAGCTGTTAAGGGATTTGTTTCGGGCTTTCTACCAATTGCCTCAGGCGTCCCTCAGGGCTCCCATTTGGGTTCTCTGCTATTTATTTTATATATAAATGATATTGACAGTATTTTTACGAATTCTAACCACCTTTTATATGCAGACGACATGAAAATATTTCGAATTGTCAATTCTGTCGTTGATAGCCGTAGATTGCAAGAGGATTTGGAAAACCTTCTTTTTTACTGTAATAATAACTCTCTATTTTTGAACGTAGACAAATGTTACGTAATATCATTTTCTAGAAAGCGTCAAACTTTAGTCTACCCCTATAATTTCGCAGGAAAAGACATTACCAGAGTCGAAAAAGTGAGGGACCTTGGTGTAATACTGGATAATAGAATGAATTTCAATCTTCATATTGACTTCATTACGGCTAAAGCCTTTAAACAACTAGGTTTCATTCTCCGTATCAGTCAGCCCTTCAAGCGAGTTGTAACTTACAAAACCTTATTCTTTGCTTTTGTCCGTAGTCTCTTGGAGTTTGGTTCTGTGGTTTGGAATCCCCAATACGCATTTCATATTGACAGAATAGAGAGAGTCCAGAATAAGTTCCTTAAAGCACTTGACTACAGAACACACAATAACTTTACAGATCATTTGTCTTCAGCTCAGCACCATAACATTCATTCTTTGGTTAGCCGGCGTGCACTCGCAGATGTCGCTTTCTTACACAAATTGGTTAATAATGGCATTAACTCATCCACACTTCTTGATAAAGTCTCCTTTAGAGTTCCTCGAGCTTCCTCACGTCTTAAACATTTGTTCCACGCCAAACGTGCGCATACTAATTATGCCAAAAATTCATACTTCCGACGGGCCCCAGATATATACAATAAGAAGCTCACCAACATTGACATTTTTTCTGAATCACTTCCTTCTTTCAAAGTTAAAGTGGCAAAGGTTTTGTGAAACCATCACCATCACACATGATTTATTGTTTAAGTGTTAAGGTTTTTCCCTAATAATTATTGTTAATATCTTTCATTATACATATATATATTTTAAGATTTATAAGGCATTTTATTGTTTGTATCAATTTTCAGTATGTGTTATTAATTATGTTGTTATGTTAATGTGTAGCGTATAATTTGTTTTGTATGTCTTTATATGGTACTATAGGTTTATTCGTGTGTCTTTATGTATATAACTATTTCATTGTATTGTGACTGTTTGATACCTTAATAAATAAAAATAAATAAATAAAATAAAATTAAATAGTAATAAAATTTGTAAATTAAATTGAGAATAAATATACTCGTATATTGCACTATTATCAAGATTTATTTATATATTTAGTAGATTTATTACATTAAAACAATAAAAATATATCAATAATATAATAATTAATTATTATTATATAAGTTAATAATCGTCAGTGAAACGCGGGTGTACCGAGTGTGGACTGTTACTTGTATTTCACAGTTCACACTTAGAACACCTCTAACAACCCTCGGAAATCTTCGAGATTCATATCGTGACGATATATTTTTTTTATTTATTTAAGCCCGAGAGTATGGCCATTCTATTTATATGTATTTCGGCCCGAGAGTATGGCCAGTCAATTTATATGTATTTCGGCCCGAGAGTATGGCCAGTCTATTTATGTGTATTACGGCCCAAGAGTATGGCTAGTCTATTTATATGCATTTCGGCCCGGGAGTATGGCCAGTCTATTTATATGGATTTCGGCCCGGGAGTATGGCTAGTCTATTTATATGTATTTCGACCCGAGAGTATGGCTAGTCTACTTATATGTATTTCGGCCCGAGAGTATGGCCAGTCTATTTATATGTATTTAGGCCCAAGAGTATGGCTAGTCTATTTATATGTGTCTCGGCCCGAGAGTATGGCCAGTCTATTTATATGTTTTTCGGCCCGAGACTATGGCAAGTCTATTTATATGTATTTCGGCCCGAGATTATGGCTATTCTATTTATATGTATTTCGGCCCGAGGGTATGGCCAGTCTATTTATATGTATTTCGGCCCGAGATTATGGCTATTCTATTTATATGTATTTCGGCCCGGGAGTATGGCCAGTCTATTTATATGTATTTCGGCCCGAGATTATGGCTATTCTATTTATATGTATTTCGGCCCGAGAGTATGGCAAGTCTATTTATATGTATTTCGGCCCGAGATTATGGCTATTCTATTTATATGTATTTCGGCCCGAGGGTATGGCCAGTCTATTTATATGTATTTCGGCCCGAGATTATGGCTATTCTATTTATATGTATTTCGGCCCGAGGGTATGGCTAGTCTATTTATATGTATTTCGGCCCGAGAGTATGTTCAAGTCTATTATTAAAATGTCATTGTAATGAACAGGAGATTTTTGTTCTAGCGACTTCAGCATTGGTTCCACAGTAAAAGTTGTTCATATAGACAAATACAAAATCTCTAGTTTTAGGATTTTCAGTGACTTGAAAATCCAGCCTGTGTTGCTTACCAGCTTACAAGCATAATCAAAGCAATTTGAGACACATTCCCGTCGACACCATGTTTCCATGTTTTTAGGTCAAGCAACTCCCAAAGGCTCACATCATAAATCAGTGTTACACTTCCTAACAATTCTTCAATGTCCCCGAAACAAAGTTCCAAGTTTACTTATGTTATGAGAGAACGTCCCAAGTCCCTTAAGGAGTTTGTTTGGTAAGCTAATTCATCAACTAAGAAATTAAGTCAAGGACACTAAAATTGGTACTCTACTACTTACTGGGTGACTTAAAATTATTAATAGAAGACATGGGGCTACGAATAATAATTCTTGTTCGTAGACAAGGGGTTATGATAGTGATCTTTGTCGTAATAGTACTTTATTCTTTATTCTACACACACGGATATACAGGCTGATTGGTAATTCGACCTATTCCTTTAAAGGGGTTATACTAGAGATCATTTCCAACGAATTAAGTCCTATCAACTAGGTGTCGAAAATGAATGGTCTCCGAGTTACGAAGGTTTTTATATTATTTTTCAATTTTCAGACTATTAACCAAAAATAAATAATTTAAAAATAACTATTCATCTCTCAGCACTTATTTATTACATTTCTGATCAATGATAGATGAGTGATCATTTATAAAAAAAATACGTGCCCTGAATTCCCATAATCTCAGAATTAAAAGGTCTTAAGTGGAAAAAAACCTTTTTAATTTTGTAATTTTTGAAATATCGACGTGTTTTACTTGAAAAAGAAATATCATTTTCGACCCCTAGTTGATAGGCATTATTTGTTGGAAATGATCCCTAGTATAACCCCTTTAAAGGAATAGGTCGAATTACCAATCATCCTGTATAAACATAAACAAAATTACAGTAAAAAGATGCACATTGGCGAGTTTATCTCTAAACACAGATTTCTGACAGCAAAACCATCAC
The DNA here is from genome assembly GCA_934047225.1 of Ypsolopha sequella. Taxonomy (NCBI): domain Eukaryota; kingdom Metazoa; phylum Arthropoda; class Insecta; order Lepidoptera; family Ypsolophidae; genus Ypsolopha; species Ypsolopha sequella. The sequence continues at coordinate 3,396,288 of OW203985.1, forward strand.
AATAGGAAAAAGGAACATAAACGGAGTAATCATACATGTGTACACAGAGAAGAAGAATATACAAAGAATTATACAAGTTTAATAACAAAATAAAAATTTATATCAACACTTACTATAAATACAATGTATAAAATATTATAAATATACATAGTGTGTAATAAACTACATAAACATAAATTAAATATATATAATATCTATCTATTCAGATTGTGAGAGGTAGTGTTCTTTAAGCTTTTTCTTAAAGGAACCGATAGTTAGACAGTCGCGAATACTATGCGGAAGAGCATTCCATAGTCTGACTGAATGGACACTGAATGCGTTTCCATAAGCACAGATGTTATGTGTAGGGGTTTTAAGGAGGTAGAAAGTCCTGGAACGTAAGGGTCTATCCCTGGAGATTAAAAACTCAAAACGTTCACGAAGGTAAGCGGGAGAAAGTGGATTCTTAAGGTAGTTTGTATAATTTCCTAACTAATGAATGAAACACTTTTTTTTTAATGAAACACATCTATTTTGCACGTCATACAAAAACGTGAAATAAACATCTGCCAAACCTTACGGTTTGTAGGCAGAATAGCCCCTGTTGTCATGCATAATATCTACACTTGCAAACCTACTAGGGTAGATATGTAATAGTTACCTCCCTTCTTATCATTTATTTATATGTTTTCATGCTTAATATCTACACTTGCAAACCTACTAGGGTAGATATGTAATAGTTACCTCCCTTATAATTTATTTATATGTTTTCATGCATAATATCTACACTTGCAGACCTACTAGGGTAGATATGTAATAGTTACCTCCCTTCTTATCATTTATTTATATGTTTTCATGCATAATATCTACACTTGCAAACCTACTAGGGTATATATGTAATAGTTACCTCCCTTCTTATCATTTATTTATATGTTTTCATGCATAATATCTACACTTGCAAACCTACTAGGGTAGATATGTAATAGTTACCTCCCTTATCATTTATTTATATGTTTTCATGCATAATATCTACACTTGCAGACCTACTAGGGTAGATATGTAATAGTTACCTCCCTTCTTATCATTTATTTATATGTTTTCATGCTTAATATCTACACTTGCAAACCTACTATAGGGTAGATATGTAATAGTTACCTCCCTTATCATTTATTTATATGTTTTCATGCATAATATCTACACTTGCAGACCTACTAGGGTAGATATGTAATAGTTACCTCCCTTCTTATCATTTATTTATATGTTTTCATGCATAATATCTACACTTGCAAACCTACTAGGGTATATATGTAATAGTTACCTCCCTTCTTATCATTTATTTATATGTTTTCATGCATAATATCTACACTTGCAAACCTACTAGGGTAGATATGTAATAGTTACCTCCCTTCTTATCATTTATTTATATGCTTTCATGCATAATATCTACACTTGCAGACCTACTAGGGTAGATATGTAATAGTTACCTCCCTTCTTATCATTTATTTATATGTTTTCATGCATAATATCTACACTTGCAGACCTACTAGGGTAGATATGTAATAGTTACCTCCCTTCTTATCATTTATTTATATGTTTTCATGCTTAATATCTACACTTGCAAACCTACTAGGGTATATATGTAATAGTTACCTCCCTTATCATTTATTTATATGTTTTCATGCATAATATCTACACTTGCAGACCTACTAGGGTAGATATGTAATAGTTACCTCCCTTATCATTTATTTATATGTTTTCATGCATAACATCTACACTTGCAGACCTACTAGGGTAGATATGTAATAGTTACCTCCCTTCTTATCATTTATTTATATGTTTTCATGCTTAATATCTACACTTGCAAACCTACTAGGGTAGATATGTAATAGTTACCTCCCTTATCATTTATTTATATGTTTTCATGCATAATATCTACACTTGCAGACCTACTAGGGTAGATATGTAATAGTTACCTCCCTTCTTATCATTTATTTATATGTTTTCATGCATAATATCTACACTTGCAAACCTACTAGGGTAGATATGTAATAGTTACCTCCCTTCTTATCATTTATTTATATGTTTTCATGCATAATATCTACACTTGCAGACCTACTAGGGTAGATATGTAATAGTTACCTCCCTTCTTATCATTTATTTATATGTTTTCATGCATAATACTCGATCTACACTTGCAGACCTACTAGGGTAGATATGTAATAGTTACCTCCCTTCTTATCATTTATTTATATGTTTTCATGCTTAATATCTACACTTGCAAACCTACTAGGGTAGATATGTAATAGTTACCTCCCTTCTTATCATTTATTTATATGTTTTCATGCATAATATCTACACTTGCAGACCTACTAGGGTAGATATGTAATAGTTACCTCCCTTCTTATCATTTATTTATATGTTTTCATGCATAATATCTACACTTGCAGACCTACTAGGGTAGATATGTAATAGTTACCTCCCTTCTTATCATTTATTTATATGTTTTCATGCATAATACTCGATCTACACTTGCAGACCTACTAGGGTAGATATGTAATAGTTACCTCCCTTCTTATCATTTATTTATATGTTTTCATGCTTAATATCTACACTTGCAAACCTACTAGGGTAGATATGTAATAGTTACCTCCCTTCTTATCATTTATTTACATACGCATTCAGATAAATTAATAGGAACAAAACAAGTTACTTTATGCAATATCTTGGGTAATTTAGATAGGTAGTACATTTTACAAACTGGTTTACTATATGTCTCGTGTTGTAGATCTGTTGTGACTACATTAAATAATTTTAAGAATTTGGTATTGGTTGGTTCTATCACCATCATAGTTATCTGCTTTAAAGACTTGTAGTTTCTTTTTAGCTATCTTTCTAGTAAAAAATTTATGCTTCACCATCTTCATTTGCTTTGCAATTTTAACATTTTCAAGTGTAATAACTTAATTTACTTTTTCACAGACAGGTAATAATTTACAGATATTAAATAATTTGTCATAATTTTATCTACAGCCAATTTTTGTATTCTTGTAAAACAAAATATTTTAAAATCTTTTTTGCAGTGATTTTATACGATAACCACTTACGCCATAGGAAATGATTCTAATTCTACTAAAGCATGATAAATACAAAACAAAGTTGATCTGTTTACAATTCTACTCAAAAAGAAAAACTTTCCTAAAACACATATTGGTTTTTTACATACTTCTTTGACATGACTTTTTCAGTTCATATTATAATCAATCCAAGATCATTTCGGTCTTTAACATTGTAAGGTGAATGTAAGTGCATAAATTTTGTATTGCTTATGTTTAGTATAATGCCGTTATCGTGCGCCCATTTTGTTATGTTGTCAAAATCTTCTTGAATTTTTTGCTGGATTATTTTTAAATCTTTGCACAGATCATCAGCATACATGTACACCTGACATTAGCAACACTATTGACATGGCCCATATACAGAGCCGGTTGGGACACCATATTTTATATCAGCCTTATCACTGCAGTTTTAGTCCACAACTGTTCGCTTTTTCCTATTTGCTAAGTAGCACCGGAACCAATTATTCATCGGGCCTCGAATGCCACATTCATCCGGCACGTAGCAATAGTTCATGATCTAATTTGTCGAAAGCTTTTTTGTAATGTATGAATATTTTGAAAACTTGCTTTTTCTTGTTCAAGAAATTATTAAGGCGATATGTAAAAGTTTTAGCGTCCCTGTTACTCCATATGCGAAAAAACCCTAAGTGCGAGAGGGACGGATTCGTGGAAAAGTAGCAAAAAGTCGGTTTTTTATTAATATAAAATGTACTAAAAACGCTATCAAAATTTCGTTTAACCAGGTCCTAGATACTGCTAAAACCCATCTAATAAAATATAATTGCAATCCATATCTCAATCTAAATTGTCAAACCAGGAGAATTGGTGTCGATAAAGACCTCATTTCAATAAATATTTCTATCGAGCCGAAATTCTCCAATCGCGTTTCTGTTTTAACAGATCCCTAGAGAAAGATTCCAAAAATAATATACTATTTTATCAAAATTATACATTATTTACCGAAGTAGATATAGAAGTTCTAAAAGTGTCGATTTTTTTCCGTAGCGCCTTAATATCGTTGGTAAACTCAGATAAAGCTGTTGCCGTGCCACGGTTTCTACGAAAACCATGTTGACTACCCGAGAGTATTTCGTGTTTTTCTAGAAAGGAAGTCATTTGGTTTACAATATTTTTATCAGTTATTTTATTAATAACTGATAAAATTGCAATTGATCAATAATTTGAATAATCGACATGGCTACTCTGCCTATAAATTAACCTAATAACTGATCATTTTAGTTATACCCTTCTTGATTTATATAATTATTTCATTTCATTTAATTTCATTTCTACTCGTAATTTGCTGCAGTGGGAGGTGCGTGAGTGTCATCCTTACAAAGCTCATCGTAGATAATGTTCTAAGGAAAAGAAAAAAAAAATGCCACTAGTAGAGTTCAGTTAATATTCATACAGTAGAAATAATTGAAGTTCATAATATTGTACCGTATTCAATTCGGCTGGCTGCTTTACAAGGCTGCACAACGTCTCCGCCCGTTCTTGAATAGGAGCTTTAAGGTGATTACTGTCGCCAAATTAGCAGCTCGGTGTTTGTCTGTACGAATATCGACGGAAACCACATTGCAATAACATTCAGATCAGCGCAAAATGCGTGGTGGCTGTTACGACGCTCGCTGCGTCCTTGATAGGGCGAAATACGAGAAAATAATACTTTTCACATGGACGTGATTCTTCGATTGAATAATACTATGTTATGTTCATAGCTATCAAGTTTATCTATTTATCAAAGCATAAATGAATTAAATCGTCCAAGCTGCTTAGCAGCAGTAAGGAATTCAAGCCAAAAAACACCATCCGGTTAAAACAATTTTTCATATAGAAGTTTTGGTGGTATGAAAAAGAAAAATGTTGCATATGTTTTCCTAGAGTTGATAATCCATAATAAATTTTTTCAATATTTTTGGTTTGGCCATAAAAGAGGAGTAGGCTTTAGAAAGTACTCATTTGGCGATATTAAGCGCCTTTAGTACTGTACAATACATGTACTTACACATGTACTTGTGGAACCCTCGTGTGATATGCACCACATATTATGCACTGCTTGAGCTTGAGTGCACTAACTTTAGTATCAGCTATGATATGCATGTTTGTAAGTGGGTTTACGTGTAACACTGCCATATCGGACAATATACGTACTAGCGTATACACCACAGAACTATTAATAACACATAAACAAGTTTAAATATAATCAATAAATAAAATAAAATTTTGTACTTGAAATATATTTCGGCCCTTAGTAGGCCGTCATCAGTCAAGTATTAAAAAAGACAAATATACCATAGTAATAAAAAGAATGTCAGTCAGTTATCCCAACACACGCCCGATTTCATAATCAAACCTTCAATAACTGCTTCACCGTTCGCGTCATAAAATCATTTCACCCTCCACTAACTGACATTGACCTTAGAACCTGGGAGTCGTCCTACATCTGGTCACTTGGTGCCCACTACAACCATGGACTGAACAGAAAACACTAACTGACAGACAAACTAAACCACCCTCTCATCACTTCCATCACGCTCTTCCACACATACCCTGAATACCCCACCAACTACAATACAAGTAGGTTAGGTTAATTAAGAAAATTATTGTTTTTTTTTTTTGTTTTTCCTGTTTTTTTTTTCTTTTTATTGCTATGGTATATTTGTCTTTTTTAGTACTTGACTGATGACGGCCTACTAAGGGCCGAAATATATTTCAAGTACAAAATTTTATTTTATTTATTGATTATATTTAAACTTGTATACAGGGTGTCCCATAATAAGCGAATCAAATTGTTATGGGAGGTAGCTTAGTCCAATTCCTATCAAATAAAATAAACAAAGGTGAAACAAAAGTTCGATGGTTTTTGAGTTAATTAACTTTTTCAAAAAAATTTGAAAACATCTTCCCGTCCCTGTTTTTTTTGCTGTCATTACTTTATTTTTCAGTTAAGAATTTTTTTATTTTCAGAATATTATTTAAAAATAACTATTTCATGAATTGGCTACCAAACATTTTAGAAAAGTTACACCAAATTTAAATGGCAAGACTTTGTTTTCACTTCTTATGTAAATTCGAAAAAAATCTTTAAACTTTGGATCTCTGTGATGAAAATAGTAGTTTATGCTACTAGGGCGAAAAGGAATAAATTACGAGGACGATTTAAAACACGAGCGTAGCGAGTGTTTTAAACGTAACCGAGTAATTTATTGCTTTTACGCCCGTGTATCATACTACATTTTTCAATGCATAGTGTGAGGAAATAAAACAAATATAATTTTGTGAACTTTAAATTGTAATTGGCTCAAAAGGACTGTATCCAGAGCCGTTAAACAGTGAAAAAAAAAGGATGACATTTATGGTACAGTGCCACCATCTTATCTGTAGAATGAACTAGCTTTTTCCGGGTCTGTCATTGGCCAATATTCAATATTATCCAATCAGATATGCTAGTTCCATCATTTTCATTCTACAGATAAATTGGTACACCTGTACACAGGAAAGGCTGCAGGTTAGCCAACCATTGTAAATAAATTTAAAAAATAATAATATTAAAGCCCTAGGGCAAAATAATCGACTTTCTGTTCGGTTTTGATGCATAAAAAGTGAGCCTTTACGAGCACATGCATTGAAAAAAAAAGTATGGAGTGGGAATGATAAACTATTTTGAAAACTTGCTCATTTAATGTTATTTCCAAAAATGTATAACATTTGACCACTTTCATAAGGGCGAGACTAGTTATTGGCCTTGACCACCGGCTGGAATGGATTTTTAAAAATATTTACTTTCCATAATTTGAACTAAAATGCTACTAAAGTAAAAATTGTTGAGTTTTAATTAAAACAATGTGAAGAAGTGATTATTTTTTTTTATTATAAAAAAGTGTATACCGACAAGAAAAAGTGATACAATTTTTTTTAAGAATATCTCCTTATAACAAATGTTCGAACTGACGCCCGCCTGTGCGAATGCATAAACGACACCTTTTCAAAAAATTTCGTTTTAAACAGCGCAGGCTGAGTGCCGATATGCTTCTGGCGGCTTGTGTCACTCGTTCGCGTAGTTCTCCCTCATTGTGAATGGGCTTTGCGTACACTCGATCCTTTAAACAGCCCCAGTAGAAGAAGTCGAGTGGATTAAGGTCTGGCGACCTTGGTGGCCACAGAATGGGGCCTAGTCTGCCAATTCAACGGCTAGGGTATGCTTCGTTGAGATGAGATCTTACTTGAACAGCATAATGAGCCGGACACCCGTCATTTTGCAGCCACATTTGTGCTCGGGCTTGAAGTGACTCGTCTTCTAACAAAACTGGCAAAGTATTTTGCAGAAATTCCAAGTAATTTTGTCCATTCAGAACTGAGGGCAGTTCTACTGGGCCCACGATTCGACCGTTGTAAATTCCGGCCCACATGTTTATTTTAAATTGGTACTGTGAATGGTCTTCCTTCTTTTCATGCGGATTGACCATCCGCCAACTGTGGAGATTATGCAAATTGATGTAGCCATCTTTCCTGCAGGCGGACTCATCACTCCACAATACGTGATTAAAAAAATCCGGGTCTTCTTGGTGTTTGCGTAGCATTCGTTGGCAAAATACCACGCGCTTCGCATAATCGCGTGTCAGAAGTGCTTGTACACGCGTAACATGGTAAGGATGATATTGATATCGTTTTAGTACTCTATGCACAGTGGATTTCGGTATTCCCGTAGTTTGTTCGATGCGCCGACAAGAAGTTGATGGATCGTCTTCAATTTGTAAGAGAACTTCCTCATCGTCAACTTCTACAGGTCTACCCTCACCACCGTGTCTGCCTGGATTTCTTCCTTCTCTGAAGGCTTTGTCAACCCTTAAAAAAACTCCATATTGTGGGTGTTGTCGGTTTGGATAACGATCAGCATAAATCCTTGCAGCTTGTCTAGCAGAGTATGTGACACTTCCACGTATTTCGTCGAAATGTCTGGTTTCTCCATAAATCAAATGCATATCTGCATACTCATGATGGGTAAATGGATGGTCTTGATGATTTGCCATGATGCAACAAATCACAAACACAATGATCCAATTCACAAGCAAAACAAGTCCCGAGAAGCGCCAAGTCGTACACTTCACAAGATACCAAATCAAGAGCACAGCAAAGTCCAAATTAAAGCCAGGTTCGTTGGAATATCGCAATACGGAAGCAGTGATAGTATACGAGTGTAGCACAGTAGGTAAAGTGTTGCACTGAGCGACAAGTGAGTGCGCAAACAAACAACAATGGCAAATTAGTGGTGGCATGGCAGCTAGCTTCATGTTAAAACGAGACAGCTATACATCACGCTGTTGATGTCCTTGTTTATTTTTTAACTGTTCTTAGATAAATAGTCAAAAGAACGGTTAGAACGTCGATGCGATAGTGTAAATAAGATTTTTAGTTCAAATTATGGATAATATTTTTTAAATATCCATTCCTGCCGTTGATCAAGGTTAATAAACAGGCTTATTCTTATGAAAATGGTCACATATCTTACATTTCTAAAAAGAACATTAAATGAGCAAGTTTTTAAAATAGTTTATCATTCCCACTCCATACTTTTTTTTTTCATCACAGAGATCCAAAGTTTAAAGATTTTTTTCGAATTTACACAAGAAGTGAAAACAAAGTCTTGCCATTTAAATTTGGTGTAACTTTTCTAAAATGTTTGGTAGCCAATTCATGAAATAGTTATTTTTAAATAATATTCTGAAAATAAAAAAATTCTTAACTGAAAAATAAAGTAATGACAGCAAAAAAAACAGGGACGGGAAGATGTTTTCAAATTTTTTTGAAAAAGTTAATTAACTCAAAAACCATCGAACTTTTGTTTCACCTATGTTTATTTTATTTGATAGGAATTGGACTAAGCTACCTCCCATAACAATTTGATTCGCTTATTATGGGACACCCTGTATGTGTTATTACAAATAAAAAGCTAATAGAGGCATATATTTATTTTCCATGCATGTGCTCGTAAAGGCCCACTTTTTATGCATCAAAACCGAACAGAAAGTCGATTATTTTGCCCTAGGGCTTTATTATTATTATTTTTTTATTTGTTTGCTATGGTTGGCTAACCTGCAGCCTTTCCTGTGTACCATAGATGTTATACTTTTTTTTTCCACTGTTTAACGGCTCTGGATACAATCCTTTTGAGCCAATCATAATTGAAAGTTCACAAGATTATATTTGTTTTCATTTCCTCACACTATGCATTGAAAAACGTAGTATGATACACGGGCGTAAAAGCAATAAATTACTCGGTTACGTTTAAAACACTCGCTCCTTTTTGCCCTAGTAGCATAAACTACTATAAAGAACTATTATTAAGGTATACACTCATCTTTTATTGTATACCCACTCTCGCCACAGACACAGTGCAGTTTCAAATGGATACACATTTAGTGTCACACACACATATAAAAAATTAACATAAATTAACCAGCTACAGTAATAAACTTAAAAAATATTTAATACAAAAATGCCCATATTAAATTAATGAATATTTAACTAATTAAAAAATTAATAAGATTAGGTAAGATAAGGTAAGATATAATGTAAAAGTTCAAAGTTCCTCTATTTTTAAGTTCAATTATATAAGTATACCCTCTCTATTTGCTATACCTAGTAAAAGGCAACTAAGTTGTAAGATCCTTATTTTTATGTCCATCATTTTTGTACACTTAGTTTGCAATAAACGTTTGAGTTTGAGTTTGAGTCAGTTTTCCTTCCCAAAAGTGGTGACGTCGACGTGATCATACTTGCCAGAGATTCATGAATAATACTGTTTTACAAGGTAATGAGGTCATGCAAAATTCAAAAGGAGAAAAATAATGTTTATTCGGATATATCGACGACATTATCCTAGAAAAGCAGCACTCACAGCATCTCACAAAACTTTTTGAACGTTTTAGCCATAGATTTCGAATCCTATGTTTGTAGTTTTAATGGCCGCTTTTAGCATAAGTTAAATGTTTATCTCTCAGAATAAGGAATAAGTTTATCTCATCAAACACGTTGTATATGAAAACCATGCTACTTAAAAATAGTTCATTGCTATATCTACACATTTACTTGAACAGATTTTCAATAATTGTTCTAGTAAGTAAATAATGTTTTTTTTTTCTAAAGTCGCAGCACTTTCGTTGTTTTTTGCGATTTAAGGGTTGATTCTATAAAAAAAGTTGGAAGAGTATTTTTGCAATTTTTCGGCTTCCACAACATTGTCTCAACACCCAGTATATAAAAAATATTCTTTGGTTCAATTGTCGTGAACAATGACTGGTTTTGCTTAGCATTCTCGACTGTGTTCGCTTATTCATCCATCCATCCATCAGCCTGGTTCGTCCACTTTGCTGCTTTTGAGCTGCATTGGAGAAATGCCCACACTCACACACACTGGGCAAGCGGATTGGTGAGCGCGTTGCTGAAACCCTCGCATCAGTGACGCCACTACCCGTCACCCGTAGTCTGTTTTATAAGAAAGAAAAGGATTTATTGCCAAAAAAAAATGGTAACATATAGGATACAACGTGTAACAGAAAGGTGTAACCATATTTGAAGAGCTTATTCAGTCCTTGGTATAGAACAACTTTTACTATGGAACAAACCCCGTATCTCAAAAAAAAAAAAATAACTGTTTTACAGAAAAATGTAATGCAACTCGGCCGAAATGTATAGAAGGGCAGATTTTTTTTTGTTGAGATTTCAGTGTTGGCTCCATAGTAAAAGTTGTTCTATACCATTGACTAAATAAGCTCTTCAAATATGGTTAGACCTTTGTGTTACACGTTGTATATAGATATGTGTAAAAAAAAATAAAAGACAATCTTACGAACTAAACATAAACAATAAAATAACTCAAAAGAAATACATGTCATGCTCATAAATAGTACGAGTATTTTGTGCAACCGTGAGATAATATACATATATATTTTTTGTAATTAATTATTACGCTAACACTCTGATTGGTATAATTTATAATTAAGAAACTGGTTCCTGAATCTCAGTTTTAACTTTTTGGGAGCCAGTTGCTTTAAACTAAATGTTACTTTGCGTTGGAAAATAAATACTTTCATGTTATGATATGGGACATTGAGACACGAGTGGTGAGTTTCGTAATAGACGGCACGAGTGTCCCAAATAGTCCCAATGTCTAATAATTCACACTTTATCTTCGACCATAAAAATATCGTCTTTGCATGAAATTATTAATAGTATTTTAATTATATTAGGTCCTTACATATGAAATTGGTGTTTTATATGGAAAAAGTAAAACAAAAAAAAACACATAGTCTGTTAAATCACAGATCATTCGCATTATAAGAGAGAGCGAGCGAGTAGGGACGAATTGTACCTCAGAATAAGGAATACAAATAGAAGCCTGGCTAAAATAAGAACTGGGCATTAGCCATTGTACTCATCTAACGTAAATTACTCCTGTGTACGAGTGAATGAAACGACGAACCGCACTTACTTTATCTTTTTTCCTGGTGTGTCACTAGATTGAACCAAACAAATGTCAGATGGATGTAATTTGGATGTATTTTAAAAATTATAACACCATCAAATTAAATATGTCTCATCATTGTATCGTTGTGTTGTAATATCGTACGTTGCGTGCATCACATCTTAATTTGGTGGCATCGCAATGTCTATTGCATTTTGCGAAAGTTTACAGCTTCACCGAGAGAAATTAAATACTTTGGTGCTCTTCCTCTCAAAATTCGTGAAAGTGTGATTTATTATTGTTTGTGTTGATTGTTTTTTTAACATTGTAATAAAATGTCTTGTGCGATTGAAGGCTGTAAATCGCATACAGGAAGAAAAGAAAACAACAATGAAGCAATATCATTTCATCGGTGAGTTCTGATAGTTTTTATGTTAATAAGTTGCAGGATCATACCTAAAACTCAGTAACAATAATAGTAGTTCTTGTAAATCATACTCGTGTTCAATTCTACACCGATATTTACCTGTTTTATATAGATTTTCTGCCGACTATGAGAGGTTATGTTTTTTCGTATAGTGATGTACTAAAGTCCGTGTGGCAAACTATCGAACATTGGTTCCCGCGGCAGCCGTGCATAAAGGATAATCCATCTATCAAAAAAACATAGTTTCCAAGAACTCTGTAGATGGTGTTGAACTGACTACGTTGCTAGGTGCCAAAGCCAAAACGATTGAAAAAAAAAAACATTGCGTCACGTCACATACGCTCGTTGGTTGATGACATGTGTGCTGAGCATATTATATGCGAATGCTTTGTTATGGTCCGTCCAGGTTTAAAATGTACCATGGCTTGTACTCATTGCGCTTTACGACTTTCATCTTTAGGAAAAAGATGTATGCCTTCATTTTTATACAAATCTACAATGCACAGACTTCTCTTCTTTTTCTCTTGGGACATTTTCTTTCTGGCGTAGAAAACTCATAAAAAGACTGCTAATTATTATTATTATTTTTTTTTGTTGTTATCATTTATTTATTTTCAAAATGTCATTGTGATGTGATGTGACAATGACATTAATTACTTTTTTATGTACGTTTCGTTTAACGATCTCAAAATTACATCCAAGTGCAATAATCAAAAAATTATGTGACGTTCCGTTCCTTGCAGTAACGAATAAATATCGCTATATTTTTTTGTTGCAGATTTCCAAAAAGGGAAGAATTAAAAAGTGAATGGCTTAGACGAATAATTTGACCAAATTGGGCAATTAAAAAAAGCAGTCATATTTGTTCGAAACACTTTACGTCGGATTCTTTTGGACCAAACGAAAATTTTAAATGGAGACTTTTAAAAGCAGATGCCTTACCAACGTTATATTTACCAGATACAGACACATTGGTAACCTTTAAATAATTATGTATAATTGCATTATCAATCTTGTTTGTAGGTACGTGCTTGTACTATACTAATAGTATAGTTAATATACTATAGTATAACACTATAGTATATTAACTCGATAATTTTTCAATTTTAGGCAACAGAACCAGTACCTATGGATGTCTGTGGTTTACAAAAGTGCATATTTCTATGTTCGCAAATCGTTCTGAAAGGCCTGTTCGTTCACGTTACTGCCGTGATCGACTTCACGAAGAAATTCCGCAGATCAAGACATTTTCGTACTTAGTGGTTGACAAAAAAAGTACTTTGACAGGGTAGTTCTATCGTGAAATGAATTTTGGGAATGCTTATTGACTTGAACTGCGCATAATTTGATTTCTTATTACAGGTTATTAGGTATTTTAATCGTTCATTATTTGTTATTAGTTTTTATTCAAGATAAGTTGTTGTTTATTTGATAGAAATAAAAAAAAATTGAAATTACCTCTGTAGTAATTGCGCTGTCATCGCTCATCATTGACATAATATTATTATTACGAATCCTATAAGTCTATGATTATTATGATTTCTATTGTTGCGATTAATTCCTTCCTCCTTGATTGAACAAAGACGCGACATCAACGAACATCTATTTGATTGAGTTAAGAGGCGACTTAAAAAGTATCCACTTAAATGGTTTACGGTTGTGTCTCTGATACAAGCTACAGCATTTTTTGTACTAGAAACAAGCACAATTTTGGACTTAACTTATGTACCTACCTGCCTACGATATAGTAATTTGTACTTAATAAAAAATATTATGCTAAACGAAAGATATCCTTTTATTAATTCCTTATTTACACAATATAACATGTGTCCCACTGGGGTAGACAGAGACCACTTTGCTATTAATTCTCTTGGCCTCCTTCCAAAGCAAGAGGATGTCACCAGAAAGGTCGGTGCCTCCTGCATTCTCTTTTTTTTCACACTTTGATACGATATAATGTGTGGTAAGGAGATTGGTCGTGGTTCATTTCGATTTGGTTTATTTATCGTAGTCGAAAATCGACATTGTTACATCACTAGCAAAGCAACGAACTAGTGACAACCTACCTAATTAAGAAAAAACTAATACATATCCATCTCTCTCTAACGCACTAGAATGTCGTAAGAAAATCAAGGATAGGTGTCTTTCTCCGCGTATTATTTTAGTCAGGTTTCTATTTGTATTCCTTATTCTGAGAATTGTACTAAAGTGGGCGTGTTAGAAGGACGAAGCCATATTTTGCTGATTCGTCGCTACACTGAAAGGGACCCGTAGTATGACGCATTGGTGAACTTTGTCCTTGACTAACGAATGAGAGTATTTAAAATATGAACCTTAAAGATAGATGCCGTAAGGTGATAATTGTAGCAAGTGTGATATTAGTGCATTGCAATTGAGAAATGATTGTCTGTGAAATTTCACATGTGAAATCACTGTGAAAAATTAAAGTAATTTCATCAAATGAAAATGAATTAAATATAGCAGTCATTCCCATACCTAGTCTCTACTGTTCAACGCCAGTTCTTCTTCTTCCGATAATCAGCTTCCGGTTATTTTTTTATTTATACAGATTTCAAATTCAACTTCACATAGTTTTAGAGAAAAACCTCTGTGGTGACATACGGATGGACACGAGATTGATCTTATCGAGGGTTTCGTTTTTACTTTTTAAGCCTACGACACCTTGAAAATATATCGTTGTAAGAACCCGTTATTTCTTATAATTAGCAAAATATAGTGAGTAAAAAAAATCTGTAAAGCTTTGTGATAACAATGAATTTTAAAATTGTATTTTTGACGGTTTATTGACATCACAATAGTGACTAACAAGAATACTTGTAATCCAGTACCGATATCTAACAATACCCAATTCAGCCTGATGCGCACAATAAACAATTCTGAAATCTTTCTGACAATTCCAAAGTTGGAAGCCGAACAATATTACAATATTTCGTAATCTTGAACGAGAACTTTCTGAATAAAATTGGATATCGTTATTGGCAGTATGACAACAGCATTTGGAAATACGTATCCCAAAAAGCCTGAACACAGCCTAATTGGATCACGGAAAGTCTCAAATATTCAAAACTCGTCAAGAAAATCCCGTAACAAAATTAAATTTCGACTTGCGGAAGCCTTATTAGGAAGCAAAAATGTTGTTGGTGTTAATAAATAACAATAAATATTAAAAAGGTACAATGTTTCTCTACCGCTTGTTTTCGGATGAACAAAAGCGCTTGTAATTGCGCTGAAAGTTTTAGGAATGCGCTGAATGCTAAAGTAGAGTTAACTTCGAGAGGGTAGTTAGTGTAACAATGGAATGGAATACAATTTGTTCTTTTAGCTTCTGAAAGGCTTTTAATGTTAGTGGTGTTCGTAAAATGGTTAACAGGCTTATTATTTTACAGGGTGTCCATTAAGTTGGAGGGAAAAAAATATGTTTTTTTTTAGAATGTTTACACTGTTGATTGTTGGCACTTGGTGGAACTTGCAATACATAATGAACAGAAAATCACTTGTACTATCCCACAAATTTATTTAATACTTCCTGACCGGTTTTGCTTTTATGGCATTAACAAAGGAATTAATCGTTCATTGATCGCACTGGCTGATGTAAACTATTTATTGTGTAATTAAGATCTGATATTAATTCCTTTGTTAATGCCATAAAGGCGAAACCGGTCAGGAAGTATTAAATAAATTTGTGGGATAGTACAAGTGATTTTCTGTTCATTATGTTTTTTTTTATTTTGTATTTCCTGTATCATTTATACATAATAGGCGTAGGGATGTGACGACCCCATCGCCCTCTGGTATGTCCAGTACGTCCAGTGCAATCAGTCACCGCAGGGCGGCTTGTGGCGAGCCGATGGTGAGTGGCGACACCACGGACCCTACCTCCAAGGGACACTATCACACATGCGCTACACACACACATACACACAGCAACACACCCCCTGCCTCTGCGCTTGCCTTAACCAGCCGGCCAGAGTGGAGATGCAAGAGCGGAACCTATGCTCCAGGTTGGAAGTGTAAAATGTCATAACGCCGGGGGCACTTGACTGTTAGAAGGATCTTGCGCCCCGCAGACTCACCTCTCGACAACCTTAGCTGCTTACATAGTGTTGCCCCCTGGCCGCCCCATGGTGGCTAGATAGGGGGCCCACAACGGCTATCCTGGTGGATAGTTATTAAGCAGCAAGTCACCATCTGCCATATTTAAATTTGTGAGAGATTTTCGAGGCAGATGTCCGTTATCTCACTCCATAGCCCTGTTATCCGGCCCATTTAGCATCCCATCCTCATAGCCCACTCCAAGTCGCTTCCTTCCTGGCAATAGTTTGGCAACTGTGGGGGACTGTCCGTTAGTGTATCACAATGATACATTGAGGGAGAGGCCCCCATGGATGCAGCCATCTCACATCTAGATTAAATGGTACCAAAGGCCTCTTCAATGTTGGCTTCGGCCCCATGAATGCCTTTCAAATGACCGGGTCCCTATAGGCCCGTGACTGAAAAGTGTACCTACATAATAATAATAATAATAATAATAATAAAGGCGTAGGGATGTGACGACCCCATCGCCCTCTGGTACGTTCAGTGCGTCCAGTGCAATCAGTCACCGCAGGGCGGCTTGTGGCGAGCCGATGGTGAGTGGCGACACCACGGACCCTACCTCCAAGGGACACTATCACACATGCGCTACACACACACATACACACAGCAACACACCCCCTGCCTCTGCGCTTGCCTTAACCAGCCGGCCAGAGTGGAGATGCAAGAGCGGAACCTATGCTCCAGGTTGGAAGTGTAAAATGTCATAACGCCGGGGGCACTTGACTGTTAGAAGGATCTTGCGCCCCGCAGACTCACCTCTCGACAACCTTAGCTGCTTACATAGTGTTGCCCCCTGGCCGCCCCATGGTGGCTAGATAGGGGGCCCACAACGGCTATCCTGGTGGATAGTTATTAAGCAGCAAGTCACCATCTGCCATATTTAAATTTGTGAGAGATTTTCGAGGCAGATGTCCGTTATCTCACTCCATAGCCCTGTTATCCGGCCCATTTAGCATCCCATCCTCATAGCCCACTCCAAGTCGCTTCCTTCCTGGCAATAGTTTGGCAACTGTGGGGGACTGTCCGTTAGTGTATCACAATGATACATTGAGGGAGAGGCCCCCATGGATGCAGCCATCTCACATCTAGATTAAATGGTACCAAAGGCCTCTTCAATGTTGGCTTCGGCCCCATGAATGCCTTTCAAATGACCGGGTCCCTATAGGCCCGTGACTGAAAAGTGTACCTACATAATAATAATAATAATAATAATAATAAAGGCGTAGGGATGTGACGACCCCATCGCCCTCTGGTACGTTCAGTGCGTCCAGTGCAATCAGTCACCGCAGGGCGGCTTGTGGCGAGCTGATGGTGAGTGGCGACACCACGGACCCTATCTCCAGGGGACACTATCACACATGCGCTTACACACACACATACACACAGCAACACACCCCCTGCCTCTGCGCTTGCCTTAACCAGCTGGCCAGAGTGGAGATGCAAGAGCGGAACCTATGCTCCAGGTTGGAAGTGTAAAATGTCATAACGCCGGGGGCACTTGACTGTATAAGGATCTTGCGCCCCGCAGACTCACCTCTCGACAACCTTAGCTGCTTATATAGTGTTGCCCCCTGGCCGCCTCATGGTGGCTAGATAGGGGGCCCACAACGACTATCCTGTTAGATAGTTATCAAGCAGCAAGTCACCATCTGCCATACTTAAATTTGTGAGAGATTTTCGAGGCAGATGTCCGTTATCTCACTCCATAGCCCTGTTATCCGGCCCATTTAGCATCCCATCCTCATAGCCCACTCCAAGTCGCTTCCTTCCTGGCAATAGTTTGGCAACCGTGGGGGACTGTCCGTTAGTGTATCTCAATGATACATTGAGGGAGAGGCCTCCATGGATGCAGCCATCTCACATTTAGATTAAATGGTACCAAAGGCCTCTTCAATGTTGGCTTCGGCCCCATGAATGCCTTTCAAATGACCGGGTCCCTATGGGCCCGTGACTGAAAAGTGTACCTACATAATAATAATAATAAAATTCTTTATTGCACAAGTTAAATTTTTGTACACAGGCGAGCTTAATACTACTTAGTATTTTCTACCAGCTAACCTTTGGCAATGGGGAAGTTGTTGGGGTAGTGCCATGATTTCCAAATATATATATATATATATTATACTTAAATACTCAATAAATTATATTAAATTACATGCTAATACACAAAATATATTAATAATTGATAAGTTCAACTACTTATACTACTTAAAAGTTTACATATACCGTACATAAATGTCTATAATGATGAGAATTTACCTAATAACTCATAAATAACAGTCATAAGAAGAAATTAAGAAACATTCTGTAAATTAAGAAAGTGTTGTTTAATTGAACTCTTGAAGACTGACATGGACGAAGCTTCACGGATGTGTAGCGGCAAACCATTCCACAAGCGTATTGCACTCACGGTGAAAGAATTTGAATATGTACATGCATGAACTATGCGCAGGTGTGCGAAGAAGCCACGCTTTGCTGGGACGTTGATGATGTTCGAGGGACGAAAGGGATACAAAGCGTTCTTTCAAATATGACGGGGAACTAGGATTATGGAGAATACTATAAAGAAAGGTCAGAACATGGGAATCTCTACGGAACCTGATATTAAGCCAAGTGAGTTCAGTCCGAAATTCGGAGTCAGGACGGATAATGTACTAACATACATTATTAGTAGATAGTAAAGTACACAAAATATCATCCAAATCCAAGTATATCTTCAGTTGGCGCACTGAGTCAAAAATCGTTACAATGTGAACGTAAAAAAAAAAATTTTTAATCTTTTATTATTTTAGATAAATTCATAAGAAACTTATTCACCAAAAATGAGTAATGAAAATTCTGTCATGTTTCCATGCAGGTCCTTAAGGTGAAAAATCTGATAAAAAAGCTTCAAATGAGAAATTCTATGTATTTACATAGTTTTAATTTAGTTTTAGACATGTTAAAGGACGAATATTATATTGTATTATTATTAAATATATTATTGTATTATTCTACGATATACACACATGGGGATATTAAAAAAAAACACCAAAAATATAATCGCAAAATCTACGGAAGTTGGTAACGGAGGCATGACTAGTACCATGCAACTGCCTGTACAAACTCTTTCGGTACGGCATCTCGTGTACATTGAACAAAGACCTAAATTGAAAGTTTCAGAAATGTTGATGTTTGGCGGTTATTTTATCAACACCTCTTGTATCCTTAATGTTGATCAAGGTCACTCAGTTGATAATACATAAAACCGCATCGCGATCCGTCGAGTGGTTTTCGAGTTAAAACGGAGTATACAGATGGACAGTCAGATAGATAGAAAAAAAAAATGTTATTTTGGCCTCTAACAATACAATAATAACCCATTTTAGTCCAAATTTCGCAAAAATACTCGTATTCAATGTACAACAACGTTTTTACTAGGTACTTTATTATAAGTATAGATTATTCATTATTATTCTTAACGGTCAATAATATTAAAAGGTACTATTATTGGCCCACAATAGAAAAGGATGTTAAGGAATTTCAGTTCAAATGTGACAAATGTCAAAAACAAAAATATCGTGTATATACTAAACTGCTAAACTGAACCGTTTAAACCGTTTATAAAAATATAACTAAATTATATAAATTATAACTCATAATCATTATTTAGGTAAGTATAAAAAAAAACTTGTATTCGTTTTTTTTTTATTTTGCGATGGCAGGTGTAGTGTGCGTAGAGCACACCAGGGAATGTACTAATATGTATGCATTAGCATAAGTATAAGAGGTGCATGTACATTAAAGAGGTTTGTTTGTTTGTGGCACAACATAAGGGCTATTTTGTAAAAAATTCAAACGCTTATGAAAAGCAAACAAGGTATAAAGATAAGCTGTATACGCCTCAATGTAAATTGGATATATATAAAAATAAGGTTTCTTACATAGCCATAAAAATCTTTAATAAACTGCCATTAGAATTTAAAAGTTTGCCCATAAAAACATTTAAAAAGAAGATACACACATGGCTTCTAGAAAAATGTTATTACGACGTCAAAGATTATTTGAATGAATATGGTTGTGAATGAATTTTATAATAATAATAATAAATATGATATATAAATAAATTTACTTCTGTTATAGCATGTTAGTTCTTAAGAGTCAATATTTGCATACTATATATTATGGTAAAATGTGCTGTATCCAATAATAAAAAGATGTAATAAGACCTATATTTATTTTTCAATGCATGTGTTCGTAATAAGGGCCCACTTTTTATGCATCAAAACCGAACAGAAAGTCGATTATTTTGCCCTAGGGCTTTATTATTATTATATTTTTTAATTTATTCACAATGGTTGGCTAACCTGCAGCCTTTCCTGTGTACCATAAATGTCATAATTTTTTTTCCACTGTTAAACGGCTCTGGATACAGTCCTTTTGAGCCAATTACAACTTAAAGTTCACAAAATTATATTTGTTTTATTTCCTCACACTATGCATTGAAAAACGTAGTATGATACACGGGCGTAAGAGCAATAAATTACTCGGTTACGTTTAAAACACTCGCTACGCTCGTGTTTTAAATCGTCCTCGTAATTTATTCCTTTGCGCCCTTGTAGCATGAACTACTATAAAACGCATGTTTAAGCAAAAAAAATTTTACTTTACTTTACTTTACTGGATAGTGTAAGATCATATTACAGGAGCGATCACTGTAGATCACGGATGCTTTCTATTTCGGACCATATACCTTAATTACTGAATTACTTTTGTCTTTCAATTCACGGGATCCTACTTTTTAGCCTCTGCGTCTGTCCGTCCGTCTGTCCGTCTGTCACAAGGGTCTACAGCTTCAGCCGTTATTTATAGATAGCCAGTTGAAATTTTCACAAATTACCTTTTTAAATTGTACAGTGAATTGGATTAGTCAGTAATGCTGTGCAACATTTTTGATAAATAAATAAATAATAAATAAATGTTCATAAGGCCTCTATCAGCGCAAATATAAAAAAAACAAAAGATTGAAAACCAAGCGGTTTCAGGTGTGGACACATACAAAAAACCTTGAAAAAGTAAAATTAATAATTTTCAACATAAAGTCTGTTTCTATGGCCACTGAAAAAACTGTACGCTTCGAAAGAAAACGATACATCAATCTCGCCATACAACCTTTATCGCTTAACACAAATTACTGCGTTTCGTGGTACGGGGTCCAATACAAAACGCGCAAAGGTCATTGACCGATTTTCCAGCTGCCCTACAAATAGACTTTTGTTTGTTTCAGCTCTACCTTAAAAATACAAAAAATAGAGTTCCGTTCGTAGAGGATGTCTTAGCGGCTTAAGGCGATATGTAAAAGGTTTAGCGTCCCTGTTACTCCATATGCGAAAAAACCCTCAGTGCGAGAGGGACGGATTCGTGGAAAAGAAGCAAAAATTCGGTTTATTATTAATATAAAATGTACTAAAGCTGCCATCAAAATTTCGTTTAACCAGGTCCTAGATACTGTTAAAACCCATCTAATAAAATATAATTGCAGTCCACATGTCATTCTGAATTGTCAAACCAGGAGAATTGGTGTCGAAAAAGACCTCATTTCAGTTTTAACAGATTCCTAGAAAAAGATTCCAAAAATAAAATACTATCTTATCAAAATAATACATAATTTAATGAAGTAGATATGCAAGTTCTTAAAGTGTCTATTTTTTTTCCGTAGCGCCTTAATGTTGTTATTTATAATAATGTTTTAGGGTTCCGTACCCACCCTACCCAAAGGGACCCTATTACAAAGACTCTGCTGTCCGTCTGTCTGTCCGTCTGTCACCAGGCTGTATCTCATGAACCGTGATAATTAGACAGTTGAAATTTTCACAGATGATGTATTTGTGTTGACGCTATTACAACAAATACTAAAAAACAGAATAAAATAAATATTTAAGGGGCTCCCATACAACAGACATGTTTTTTTGCCGGTTTTATAGTTAATAATGGTACAGAACCCTTTGTGTGCGAGTCCGACTCGCACTTGGCTGGTTTTATACTTTCCTAATTTTCGATGAACTTCCATCAGAGAGCAACATGCCATGGTCACGGGATGACTGATGATGACTCACCCTGTTTACGTACCTCTTATCTGGGGGCACGGAAGTGCCGATGCCGTGCCCCCGCCAAGTCTCGCATAATGTTTATAATTATTATCATCTGTGTTTATAGTGACCCTGTACACCTAAACTCTACGTCGTAAATCCCCAAGATAATTGGGTGACTAGCTTCTTCGTTGTCCTACTGCCATTATTTGAATTCTTTACCTAGCCTGTATCAACATATAGGTGTAAATTTTCAATGCAAGTGTTCGTAAAGGCCCACTTTTTATGCATCAAAACCGAACAGAAAGTCGATTATTTTGCCCTAAGGCTTTATTATTATTATTTTTTAAATTTATTTACAATGGTTGGCTAACCTGAAAGGCAGCAACCTTTCCAGTGTATCATAAATGTACTACTTTTTTTCGGCTCTGGATACAGTCCTTTTGAGCCAATCATAATTTAAAGTCCACGAGATTATATTTGTTTTATTTCCTCACACTATGCATTGAAAAACGTAGTATGATACACGGGCGTAAGAGCAATAAATTACTCGGTTAAGTTTAAAACACTCGCTACGCTCGTGTTTTAAATCGTCCTCGTGATTCATTCTTGTAGCATAAACTACTATAATTGACCTTTTCGTAAGAAAGTCTAAAATGTATTATTTTGTACGAAAGAAGAAACTAACAGTTCGTGATAGTCGGAATTGCAATATTCAAAAGTTCGCGACGGTATGAAATTACTCATGCATCATAGGAGTTAAAGGTGCATCATCCACTACCACGAACTGACAGTTTCCTCCCTCATGCAAAAATAGTATGTTTCGTGACGGGTACGTTCATGGTGACGAGTATAAAATGGCGGATTTTCTCACCCGAGGAATGAAGCTAGTTTCGACGTGAGCCGAAGGCGAACGTCGAAAGCTTACATTCCGAGCGTAAGAAAACCCATTTTTACTCGTTGCGAATGATACTTTTTCTACTACCTAATTTATGTATATAAATATTTAATTTTTCCTTTCAAATTTTATGTATTTTATGACTTTTCAAAGGGAGGCGCGGTTTTTACCTTTTTTTTTCTGGCTTCGGCCAAAGATTTCAAAAGTTAGCACACTTATAAGTGCGCAATCCGTCTACCTCTGGTCAGCAAACTGATCAGACTACTAAAGTCGTAAAAATTCAAAACTTTAAGTGCACAATTATCACTGTGTTCAGATGAGCACTGATTCCAAACGTGTGAGCGTCACCCATTTAAAGGTGGAAACATTTTGGTGCTATCATAGTACGGTAAGGGCTTATCTTTACTTTTGAAATCTTTGGCTTCGGCCGGCGTCTTTTATTTGTGGCCAGTATCATTTTGCGAAAAATGAGTCTCAGACGCGATATAATCGATTATGTCATGAATCGGAACGCAGAGAATTTCGATTGTAAAGACAAACTTAGGACGTCAAAAAGAACCTAATTTTGCAATAAATGAAATTTAAATACGAAATTTCAAACTGACCTGATAGTCATTCCGCAACGGGGCCTGGAAAGATCGATTTTCAAAACTAATTTCGAGTGGAACTTTTTCATGAAGGTAGTAGAAAAAATATACTTTACACTCAAAATATTTCATTGAATCCTTGAGACCAGAAAACCATTCTTTTTCAATAATAGTTATTGTTTGTTTTCCGCACCCGTTCTGTCTGTCCAGTCCGCACCCTTTCTGTCTGTCCACTCCGGACCCGTTCTGTCTGTTCAGTCCGGACCCGTTCTGTCTGTTCAATCCCGACCCGTTCTGTCTGTTCAGTCCGGACCCGTTCTGTCTGTTCAATTCCGACCCGTTCTGTCTGTTCAGTCCGGACCCGTTCTGTCTGTCCAGTCCGGACCCATTCTGTCTGTCCAGTCCGGACCCGTTGGGTCTGTCCAGTCCGGACCCATTCTGTCTGTCCAGTCCGGACCCGTTGGGTCTGTCCAGTCCGTACCCGTACTGTCTGTCCAGTCCGGACCCGTTCTGTCTGTCCAGTACTGACTCGGCTGTCGGACAGTAATTCGGTCGCTTTTTAAACTTTAAGATGCTATTTTTGTATGCTTTTTGAAATTGAAATTGAAAAAAATATTTATACTACACCTGCTCGGAAAGTATCTTCTTACTTTTTTAAAAACGATGGAGAAAATACGTCATTACTGTCAATACAAATATGCGGGCGGAAAAAGTCTATGAAAATCCATTGTTAACGTGCTTGAGCGGGCAGAAAAAGTATATGCAAATCCATTGTTAACGTGCTGTTTTTTTTTAATATAGCATGAGCAAGTGGCCAGTATCATTTTGCGACCTCAAACATAAATACTTTTGTCTTTTGGCATAATATGATTAAATTAGGTTACCTACCAAGAAGTTTATAACCAGGCTCTAGTTTGTCAATTGTTACCTACTGATGGTATCAAAAGAAATCAAAACGTTAAAATCACGCGCGAATCGCTTTTTTGTTTTATCTGAATTTTAAATTTGTAAAATTACTAGCTAGCTTCTGTCTAATGAAAGCTGAGAGTAACTTTACCTGACACGGGTATGGAAAGTAGGTACCTATATTACATGTGGATACGGACAAGTGTTTTTAAACATAATTTGTCTTTTATTTTCCTCGTAGGTGTAGTATAAAGCACTATGTATCACTCGGGAGAAAGTGCGATTCCCAACTCGTGTGTATTGAGGCCCTTGGCTTCGCCTCGGGCCTCAAACTACACCCTCGTTGGTAATCGTCCCCTTTCTTCCCTCGGTGAACAATGTACTATTATTTATCACCATAATAACTGAACACACACCATATAAATAACAAATTATTCAACAAATATATAAAAAAAACAATACATACAAAATAAGAGAAAATAAAAATATCTGTCAATAAAAAGGTGCTTGCATATTGAAATGGTTAAAATGTGATAAAAAGGGGCAGACTCAGCATCTGTTGTGTGTTGTAGCTTGTAGAACAGCAGCACAACGCTGATTTTCAGTCTGTCCCTTTTTCATGCACTAAATTAAATTTACATTTATTACGGGTGCATAATACAATAAAATCACAATACAATAAAAACAACATGACCATTTTGGAGTAAATATATCAATGTAGGTACGTAATTTCTATAATTCATATCTACATGCTTTTGCAACGATTTTATGAATATTTCAGTAGTTACCTATATTTTAGAAGTTGACTGTTCGGCTCCTTGAGCCTATAATGCGTTTAAGAAAAAAAATATGCCTATGGAAATGTGTGGTGATGACGTCACTGAAGGTCAAATGAAA
Organism: Ypsolopha sequella; assembly: GCA_934047225.1. Lineage (NCBI taxonomy): Eukaryota > Metazoa > Arthropoda > Insecta > Lepidoptera > Ypsolophidae > Ypsolopha > Ypsolopha sequella. Next base: position 3,421,749 of record OW203985.1, read on the forward strand.
GATATCTTTTTATTTTTCACTTAACGCGAATAACAGTTAAGGAAAATTATTCCTCGAAATGGTTTTCAAATCGTGATTATTGCCGAAAACAAGAAGAGGCCAACTCCAACTTGCCCATTGAACTCAAAGTTCGAAATCCCCAAGTTATCATGCGTCTCACACGTCCCCGCGGGTCTCTAACCCGACGCCATGTTTTAATTTGCCCCAAATATGAAGAGGGTCCAAACGTGACGTTTTCAAAGGGCCCCTAACATAACCCTTGAAGGCTTGCAAAATGAGGCTAAAGTAGGATGGATGGTTTTCATATATCTACGTGCACTTCGACTACATGAATGTTATTTTGTTATCAAGGGCGTACGCAGAAGGGGGCAGGTAGGGGCAGCTGCCCCCCTCCCGGGCAAAAATAACCCCCCCTGGAGTGTGAGACAAGCAAGTGTTATGTATTAAAATTAATATCTCGCTTTACATTGAAAACTTACTATTGTCTTAAAAACATATTGTAGGTAAGCTATATAAGGTCTTTCAATTTAAATGGAAAGTAATTTAGGAGGTGATTCAGTATCATTAATACATCACATTTCACTGCAAAGCACTTTTTTTTGCGTGAACTTTTTTTTCACTTTTCAGTACCAAGTGGTCCGATCAGCTGACTCAGTTTGTATGGACAAGTGAAGAAAAAGTTCGCGCAAAAATGTACTTTTCAGTGGAATGTGATATGTTAACGATACTGAATCACCTCCTAAATTACTTTCCATTTAAATTGAAAGACCTTATATACAAAAGGACTACTGAAAATCCCCGGAGACTAATTTTATAAAGATACATTTGATATAGAAAATACACACGTAGTGTTCAATAATTAGTTGTCTTTTTCGTTTTAGAACCTATGCCTATATTATTGAGTTTCTGTCCCCCCTGAGTGAAATTCTGCGTGAAAGGGTTTGTATTGGAGCTGCCCATCTATTTTTGTGAATATTCTAAACAAATGTATATACTACATACATTCCTATCAAAGTTATAATATACTATATGTCGCAGGTAAGTTGTCAAAGCCGTGAAATTATAATTTTACTAGGTTAGGTTAGGTTAGATTATAATAAAACCGTAATTCACGCCTCTGAAGCATATACAGTGTGTCCCTCCTAAAAGTGCACATCCGAAAAGGGGTGAAACTAGACCTTATTTTATGGACAAAAAATGTTTTTTTTTTTTTTTGAAAATCTTTGTTTTGTAAATTTACGTTTTAAATTTTTTTTTGCCTACCGTGGAGACTATGTATAAAATATGTCATAACTTTTGATCTACCGCGAGTAATGCAACGAAATAAAACTGTTATAATCCTTAAAAAATAGACGTCCCATACCAAATCAAAAACAAAACATAATCAACTACCATTACCATAAAAATAATATCCTAAAAGATTATTTCTTTAATTTTTCCGTCTTTTTTTTCAATAATAGTCAATTTTTTCAAAATAATGTTCCAGTTTTACTATACTTTTATTCCTATTTATCATTGCCTATTCCATTATCTTTTTAACAAAAAAAAATACAACATTCTATCATAAATACAATATTTTCTACGAGCGGTTAACCAAAGGCACTGCGCTCGCGTCCCATACAAAGATACCCAGGTGGATAATTTTTTCAAGATAAAAAAAAAAAGTAAAAAAAAATAAACTTTGTTTTTGTCGATATATTTAGATCTAGTTTCACCCACTTTCACACAGTTTCACCCAGGGACGCACTGATAATATATTATGTACGAGTATTATGCATTATTATAATTGTAATGTAGTGCGACATATTTTAATTATATATAGGTATAATTATTATTATGTACCATCGAAGAAATTGCCGCAGACCCACTTTTCACTCTTATCACTATTGAAATACGGACGAAAAGTGGGTCTGCAGATTTTTCCTCGATAGTACATCGTCACGACATGAATTCTTGAGGGAGTGTCAATGATGTTTCCGGGTGTGGACTGTCAAATGCAAGTCAAAGTCCATACTCGGACATCCACGTTTCACTGAAGATACCAAAAAAAAAAAAGTTTTTTCGAATCCATTTACTCCACTATAACGTTATCTACGTATTTCATTTTTGGGTAAATGTTTATTGAGTATTTGATTAAGATTCTCACTGAAGGAAAACCCGATTGGATGAAATTTTCTCCATAGGATTTAATTCCGAAAAGGCCTCTAAATTGTTTTATTTTTTCCTGTAACTCTGAAATCCTAAATAATTTAATTGTGAAATTGCATTCAAAATGTGGATATTATGTATTTGTAAAGTCTACTTGAATATGTTTTTGAAAAATAGCTTAGTACATTTTTGATATTAATAAAAAACCGACTTTTTGCTACTTTTCCACGAATCCGTCCCACTCGCACTTAGGGTTTTTTCGCACATGGAGTAACAGGGACGCTAAAACTTTTACGTATCGACACAACGGGCAAAAAATATTTAAAGCACGGGTAATGGTGACAATTAACCTTCACGATATTATTATGTATATCTAAGGGAGTGTCCGAAATGTTCCGAGTGTCAAATGATAAATCAAACACTCAAAAAACCACGTTTAGCCCACCATAATATATTTACGTCCCGACGTGACAGCAAGTAGGATCAATGCCGTATAACGATGATCTAAATACACTAATAAATTAGATAAAATAAAATACGTATTACTTGACCCTACCTCGTCCACTCTATTCATAGTTTTGGTTTTGCTATGGTAGACGCCACGATATGCTAGACGATTTCCACCCGCACGCTATCGTAAAATGAGTTTGTCATATGGTGAGGCCCTATCGCTGTACTTTGGTCACAATATGGACCCATGAAGGGACGCAGATCGCACACAAATATGTCCCTACGGAATTTGAACTAGTGACCTCCGGGTTATAGGTCGTTAAAGATCAAACTACAGACCACAGAGACAGTCTAAAAGTTACAAGTAACAATAATTATAAGGATCTCTTTCAGTGGCGTAGCTAGGCAAACAAGGGCCCCGGTGCATAAAGAAAAAATCTCCCACCCCCTCTCTTTCCACGTGACTTAAACTTATATTAGCCGGTCTAATTATGTAGCCCTTAACCTTATAGATCGGCATACGATGAGAATACAGTGACATACACTCATGCCTAGTAGGATAATAGTCCATAAGTCACCTGTATAATAATGAATAAGGTATAACATCGCTATCTACGTGTTTAGTAAAAGAAAATAAAAAATATTTATTATGCAGACGTCTGGCTAATAAACAACAGTAAATTTCTTGAAATAGTTAACGATGATACCTTTGTTACTAAAACTTGGCACTTCAGTTCAGGTTTTGCAATAGAAAACTGAACAACTGTTCCTGACAGAACAAAAAATTAAAAATTTTGAACGTCTCTCAGGTTCCTTCTAAGAATCCTCTAAATAAAGAGGGCCCCCTCAGCTTTGGGGCCCTGGTGCACTGCACTACCTTGCCCTATGATAGCTACGCCACTGATCTCTTTGTTGATCAACTATATATGATCAATACACCGAATTCCTTATCCGAGTAGGTTCCGTAGCCAAAGGGTGCCAAACCAAAAGGGACCCTATTATTTTTGGTAGACTTGGTAAACTTTGGTAAACTAAATTTAGTGTCTTTATGCTGTTTATTATAGTCCCAATATATATTACGAAGTGAAATAGAAATAGTCTTTGAGTAGGTAAAACTTGGTGTCTGTATTCCTTTATCGTAAATAATTACAGGTAGTTATGCCGCACATAGCTTGCGTAATCAAATTACATAATGTGTTAATACAGTAATCGCCCATTTACAAAAAAAAAACATTTTTTTTTTATATTGTTCCCTTTAAAACTTTTTTATTAAAAACATTGACCACGGAACTCTAAAAGAAGTACAAATGTTGCATGGAACTGATTACATTGGTATGCAAGTCCACATGATGTCATGACTCCACATTTCGTGGAACATACAAGCTGTTATCTTATAGGAATGAATGAATGAATTAATGAATATTTTTATTGATTTCAAAGAAATACACCACAGAAAACCAAGTAGAAATTTGGTTTGTCTGTGCAATGACATTCTATACCATGTCGTTGGTCTGTGGGGAGGGAGTCGCACTTCTTTTTCTATAATTAGGTACCTAGTTACTAAATTATAAGTAGGTACTTAGGTACAATAAAATGCTATTTTAATCTTCCAATGCTTTCATGTTTTGTAAAAGGCAAGTTTTATATAACTTCGCGAATTTATTTTTATTTTGTTCAGATCTTATATGAATTTAATTTTATTTAATTTTATTTTTATTTTTTAAGATGACTTTGTCTACTTTCAATTATTATGAAGCATGCTGCTTGTGTGTGTTTTTTAATATTAATGTATTCATACGCCTATCGGTAGAACATAGCGCTCAAAAATTTGTACCAACCTAACATTACCTATGTTCAAATTTTTTCTTTTGTAGATTATTTAGTTTAAACTTAACTTATTTTATATTATAATGTATATTATTGAATAATAAATTATAGTTAATATATGATGATTCTATGATAAGCATTTCATTATATAACATTGGAATTTTGTAGTTATTCATTTTTACAGTTTCATATACACCTTGAGCAGCAGCTCTCGTGTTGAGCCCATGCTGTATAGGTATCTCATGGCTATTTACTGCAATTATATATTTATATTTTAATGAAGCCAGTAGTATTTTACAGATTGAGTACAATATTTTGACATTATTTTTGTGTTTTTTTTCTAACATTTCAACGGACTAGGAATTTAAAAAAAAATCGTTTATTTTCAATTTAATCCATCTATGTTTGGAATATAGATCCATAGCAGTCCAGACCATAAGATATAACTGAATCAACCAAAGACATATATATTGTTTTTAGCACGGAAATTTGTACTTTGTAACTGAGATGTTTGAATTTAAATAACATTATGCGTATCTTATATAATATTTTTTCTATATGTTTAGTCCAGCCCATATTTTCATCGATGCACATTCCTAGGTTATGTAACACATGGAACTTGCTTTATTGTTTTACATTTACAATTAGATAACTTACTATGGAAACAGTCGTGGGCAACAAGTTGGCATGAATCGTTCACGCAAAGGTCCCCGTTACTCCAGGCGGAGAGACCCGTAGTGCGAGAGGGACAGAATCGGGGAAAATTGACAAAAAGTCGGTTTTAAATTGTTACAAAATTAACTAAAATAGCTATGAAAATTTGTATGACCACTAATTTAGGCATTGTTAAAACCCATCTAAATAAATATTTTTGAAGTCTGTATGCTATCCCAATTTGTCAAAATATCAAAAAAAGTGTAAATTTAGATCTCATTTCAACAATTATTTCTATCGAGTGAAATTTCTCCAATCGCGTTTCTGATAGTCCAAAATCTAGAAAAAGGTTCCAAAACTGTTATACTAATTTATTTAACTTGGGACTTCTTAACAACAGCAGATAAATAACTTCAAAAGGTGTCGATTTTGACGGTATACCCCCTTAACGAACGTCGTAGGATTGAAATGTAGAGTGCGACGATACCAAAGTTCAATGGAAGATACCGTGTCGCTGGCAAATAATAAAATTCCCGTCGTCAGTTTCTAAACGCTCGCTATTTTGCTATTTGACGAATCATCGTCAAATAGTATAGTTCTGCAATTTCTAATTTGCCTCGGCATATAGTAATTCTGTTAGAACTATTGAGGGTCGCCTCGCTTCGCTCTGCTTCGCTCGGCTCCCAATATGTACTTACATGTAGACCTAACACGCTTCTGCTCGCACACGTTTGTCGTCGCACCTATTCTTCACTTTTTGGAGAAAGACTTTCGATTTTGGCTTTTTAGAAAATTACAAAGTAATTTTACAAACGGCGTGCATTTTTCAATTTACCAGACGGCAAACTGTAAAACAGCGAGCGTTATAAACTGACGACGCCGCTTGTAAACGGCGGAATTTTACTACTTGCCTGCGACATATGGTACAAAACAATCCTGAATAGGCATACTTGAAACATTTCTTGCAAGCGCGCTTTTTTATAATGTTCAGGTGATTCTAAACGGTCATGTTTCATACAATATTGCTTGATTTTTTTAGGGTTCCTACCTGAAGTGTGCCAAACAAGACCCAATTACTAAGTTTCCGCTGCCCGTCTGTCCGTTCGTCTGTCACATGCTAGTGCATTTACTTAGAGCATTTACTTAGAGCATTTACTCAGAGAATTTACTTAGAGCTTACTTATGGCATTTACTTAGAGCATTTACTTAGAGCTTACTTAGAGCACTTACTTAGAGCATTTACTTAGAGCTTACTTAGAGCACTTACTTAGAGTATTTACTTAGAGCTTACTTAGAGCACTTACTTAGAGCATTTACGTAGAGCTTACTTAGAGCACTTACTTAGAGTATTTACTTAGAGCTTACTTAGAGCACTTACTTAGAGTATTTACTTAGAGCTTACTTAGAGCACTTACTTAGAGCATTTACTTAGAGCTTACTTAGAGCACTTACTTAGAGCACTTACTTAGAGTATTTACTTAGAGCTTACTTAGAGCACTTACTTAGAGCATTTACTTAGAGCTTACTTAGAGCATTTACTTAGAGCTTACTTAGAGCACTTACTTAGAGCATTTACTTAGAGCTTACTTAGAGCTTACTTAGAGCTCTTACTTAGAGCATTTACTTAAAGCATTTACTCAAAGGTCACAATCAGATGTTGTAGGTAGCCATTTGAAACTTTCACACAGTACGTGTTACTATTATGGCCTCTATTACGGCGAATTGATACGAAATCTTGGAAAAAATAGCATTTTTTGACGTCATTATTTATTTCAGCGTTTCCAAGTTTCAGGTTTGGTCAAGGCACGTAGTGGGTGCCGAATTAATTGTCAGGCGCTACAATTTTAGTGCCTTGTTTTTTGTCAGCTTGTTGTTACTTTGGCATTGTTTTGTTGTTATTTACCATAGTGTTTTTAGGGCTCAGTATCCGTATTGTGTGTTGGTACGGAACCCTCTTTGCGTGAGTCCTACTCGCACTTGACCAGAGTATTTTATATAAAAATTAAAATATATTTATTTGTCTTTCAACTAGCATTAAAATTACACAGTATATTAGCTGACGTGACAAAAAGGACGCAGCTCAGCAAAGCTGTGAGTGCGAACATCTGCACAGCGCTAATTTTCAGCCGTCCCTATTCTCACCGTAAATATTACATTGAGTGCGGGTAGCTACTAAGTGTACATATTATATTTAATAATCAATTAAAATAAACATAAACATTGCAGCATTTAACAAAATACGAATCATAATAACAAGCTTCAAGGTACTTATCAAGCGGATCTTGTTTTTAATAACTCGAACGCTTTGAAATAATATTTTTTCGAGTTACACACACAAACGCCACGTTTTGGGGCTCTGACAAAAATGCAACTTCGTTTTTTTTTCTATAACTAAAAACAGCGATTATATAAAAAATATATTTTTGCTCAAAAATTTGCCAAGTGTTGGAACCCTGGAGTTTGTGTGTAGGTATAATACGAAAAATATTAATCTAAGAGAAAAAATCATAAGTATAAAAAAAGCTTTATTTTTGGGCACCTAAACATTACATAAAAATTTTTACATTATTTATTTACAAAACTTTTTACATTATTAGTATATACAAAATTATATATCAGTACATAAATGTATTTTTATTTACGTTTTATTTGTTATTTAAAATATAAAATTGTAAAGCCTTTTTGCACACCTGCCTCTGTAACTTTCTTGTACTTTCTGTCGGGTTGACTGGGAGAAAATGCTTCTAGCATTAAGTCCACCTGTTGTACATTAAACTGTGTTTTGCGCAATAAAGAATTAAGAAAGAAAGAAAGAAAAAAAAACAAAGATTATATGAAAACGAAATTTTTGTTCATAAAAATTATCTAAGTGTCGGATCCCTTGCACACCCTTTTCTACACTCCAACCAAGGTTTTTCAAAACCAGTGCCAGTAAATAAAGTAAAATTATATATTTTTACAATTATATTTTAATATCTTCAATTTAATACTACGTTAGCGATCTTTTGCCCGCTATCTCATATTAAATTTTGCAAAAATATCTATTCCATGTACATACAAGACTTTGTTCCTACTTTATTATTTATCGGTAATGTACTGAACCCAACGTTCCACTGAATTTTTTGTTTTATTGACTTTTGCAAATTCGAGAAGAAAATTAAAATTTACAATTGATATACATACATACGTCAATAAACAATACAATTGGCATAGATTAAATTATTTTAAGGTGTGTTAATTCGAAAACCATTTCGAGATTTAGGTTTAATAAGCCGTATTTTCGAGTTGAAGGTTGTGATCCTGCACAATGCACCAGATTCTGCAACGGGGTCTGCTCTGCCGGAATATGTTGGTGTCGAATATAAAATCAATCAAATGGTTCCGATGATTGTAATCTTTTTTTCTATGCTGTGTAATTTTAAAATTAATGATTTTGAATGATGTGCCTTAAAATGTTTATAAAAAATATCACTTGTTTCATTTTGTCTGTTCTTAAATACTCGCAAACTCACTTTTTAGCATGTTACAAACATTTTGAAGGGAATATTATAATATTTACTAGCTTTTTGTTTGTAGTGTACGAATAGTTTTTCTATTGTCGATCGATTTTTCTTCAGAATCAGGAATTTATTTGCTGGAGACATTACGAAAGATAGTTCCTATCAATGCATCCTTCCTTATTATGGAATACTAAATTATTTAGTTATCAATGCATCCTTCCTTATTATGGAATACTAAATTATTTAGTTATCAATGCATCCTTCCTTATTATGGAATACTAAATTATTTAGTTATCAATGCATCCTTCCTTATTAAAGAATACTATATTATTTAGTATTCCATAATAAGGAAGGATGCATTGATAAGAACTATCTTTCGTAGAGCCAAAGGCGAGTTTTTTTTTATTCTAGTTATGTACAGTTTCATACTTTATCTAAAGGGGTGGGCAACCTGATGGTATAGGAGGGCCACAACTACTACCAGGGGATCAGGGAGGGCCGCGTTTTGTGCAGTATTGCGTCTAAATATGTGCATCTTTTAACTGAGAACAATGCTGGCTTTTTAGATAGTTCAGAATGGAAAATGTCGCTCACACAAATATGTACTACCAAATATAGGTATCATACAATGGTTGCGAACCTTGCGGCCATACCAAAATGGTTCAAGGGCCGCATGCGGCCCGCGGGCCGCTGGTTGCCGACCCCTCATGCAATAGGTTGGTTTTTGGAGGAACGCAATGGACAATCTTTCTTGTACCTACTTTAGTTCTACATTATTTATTTGTTCCTCTTAGCGACCGGTTTCGTTTAACACATCTTCAGGTACTAGGTCGTAAGGATATATCATAATTTCTATAGGACTTCGTTTGTTCTAGTTGCAATAAAATGTTCATGCATCGCGCAAGCGCGCTGAAGACAGCATTGGCTGCGTTCAGTTTGATCGCCGGACGGACGGCGACAATGGTTACCCAGACTGACAGCAAGAAGGATAATATGACTATACCTTAACAAAAATTATTCTTGATAAAAAATTAGTACAGAAAAAACTTTTCTCTATCGAGTGGGATGAATTACTGACAATAACTTGTCCTTTACTTCTATATACTAAACTGTACGCTATTTTCTGCGATGTATATGATTCTTCCTTAAAAAAGGTTAATTTTAGCAAAAAAAGAGTAGCTAAACCATGGATAACTTTGGAATTAAAGAAAATGTTTATAATTCGTGATAATTTATTCCGGAAATGGAAAAGTAAGCCAGAAAACATGTCACTTCGTTTAGAATACACTCGCTATAGAAACAAAACAAACAAAAAAATAAACATCGCAAAAAATGATTACAGAAAGAAAATACTAAAGGGATGTAATGGTGATTATCGTAAGATCTGGTCTAATTTAAATCTATGGATGGGAAAAAGAAAAGCAAATGTCGACGAAGTAATATTGCAATATTTAGGAAAAAATAACAAAACTAAAGATATCTGTAATAGTTTTTCCCGAACGTTTACCCAAGAAATAGACAAAATAAAACACTCATGTAATAAGACTTTTTTAGACAGGAAATCTTACATTAATGAATCTAATGTGTCTTTTAGATTTAAACCGGTTACGTCATATCAGATAGAAAAAGTAATTGATCAGATATCGAGCTACAAGTCCTCTGGGTCCGATAAAATACGAATCCAAGATATAAAATGTATAAAAGAAAAAATAAGTCCTGTACTGGCTAAATTTATAAACCTAAGTATAAAAACTGGTATTTACCCAGATGAATTAAAGTTATCACTTATCAGGCCAATATATAAACAAGGAAGTCATGTTGACTATTCCAACTATCGACCGATTGCCATTCTATCAATAATTAACAAAATAACAGAGAAAGTTATAGTTTCACAGATGACAAATTTTCTAGAAAATCACAAAATTTTATCGAATAGTCAACATGGCTTTCGGAAGGGTCATGGAACCGCAACGGCTTTGTCTAAGTTCACTAATCAAATAAACGATTATCTTGATAAACAAAAACAGGTTTTACTTATCTTCATAGACTATAAAAAAGCGTTTGATACATTGGATCACGAATTGCTGTTGCGGGCTATGAACGAATGTGGCATTAGAGGGCCTATGAATAACTGGTTTAAAAGTTATTTGACTAATGATCCAGCGGCTGACAAAACTTCTGTGTGCATACCGGCGTACAGAGATTTTCTCTTCTGAACTAATTACTAGGATGTATAAGAAGCAAAAAAAACTTGGGTGGATGATCCCTACCCCCCACGTTTTCCCAGAATGACGTCATTCAAGATGGCCGCCATTACTCCGCTACCGTTTTGTTAAAGTAAGCGTTTTTTGCAAAAACGGTAATCTTAATCGAAATAAAAATCACACATTAATGTTTGGCATGAAATTTTCTACAAGTTTGTTTATTAGCATTTTTTTGATACTTCAAAGCATTAGTCTAGAAAAAGCACTTTTCTATATTTTATGACATAAAATATTTGATTTCTTAATTTTAACACAACATTATTTATGTAATACCCAAGGGTAAGGGGTAACTCTGCAGAAGGGTAAACAAAGACTACATATTATCTGATACGAACCTGACACACCTCTTTCACTTCTTCCACCTCCACCAATTTAGCACTTCTATACATACCGGGTTATTTATTCATCAGTATGTCGCCATACGTTGTAGGCAGCCAGGTCGAGCTTTACTTTCCACTTGCACACCAGTAATTTCTTTCGTTACACTACTTTTATTCACACTCTCTTCATGCCTAAACCAAAAAAGTATTCCTTTTCCAATTCTAGTCACTACATCTCTTTTCAGGCCGCAACAATATTTTTTTGAACTCTATCGTTCAATGTCTAACCACATACTCCGTAAGGAACGCATTTTCACTGCAATAACTCTACTTCAATGCTCTACCTACAAAGTGCTCAAAGAAAATCCGATCTTACGTCCATGGATGCCACGGATGCCAAACTCTTATTACAAGTTTTAACCACTTAGGACTTTGTGTTGGTTATGACGATGTTTTACGCCATCACAGTGCCCTTGCTCAATTAGCTGTAAAACAAAGTGGAGATGTTCCTCTTCCTAGCCACTTTAGTCCAGATATGTACACTATTAGTGCATTTTACAATTTTGATCATATTGAAGCAACATTTTCTGGTCTTGGGAGTACACATAATACGGTGTGTGTACTCTTTCAAGACAAGGCCACAGCCTCTATAGAAAAGCCTCGTATTTCAGAATGTGATGTTGATAAAACACAAAAGAGGTTGCAGAGCACATTGCCATGCCAGAATTTACAGCCCTACATTAAGCCTGCAAAGCGACCAGGTCTAAGCGATGATTACAAAGTAGACACTGATTTATATTTTATGAATGAAAACGAATTGAAGAGCTATTATAAAAAAGATCACCTCTGGGAATTATCAAGGATTGCACATTGCACAACTGTTACAATGATGACTAATATACAACAAGAGCAGCCCTCACCATCTTGGAGTGCTTTTAACGCACTTGTTTCCCGTGAAAACTTAACACTAAAGGTGTAAGATTCTTGCCAATTTTACGACATTCGGTAACAAAATATGAGACTGTTTACACAGTACTTTGTAACTTAAATAAACTGCTCATGGCTTTGAACCAGAAAAACCTTGCTGTAGCTTGCGATGAGGGCGTCTACTGTATTGCAAGAGAAATTCAACTAAGTCGTAGCAAACAATTTGAAAATTTAGGTTTTTATTGGATGTCTGTTGCAAAACCAATACTTGCCATAGACAAATTTATGATAGAAGAAGCAGATTACCGAATTATGATTCATGCAGAAAATGCGGCAAGGGTTTAAAAAAATTGTATTAGTAAGTGCTGATACTGACGTATTAGTCCTGGCACTATTTCACTGGAAAAGTTTTCACTCCCTAAGAGTAAACGAAATGTGAATGAGAACTGGAGTTGGTGATACAACAAGACTTATACCTATTCACATGTTAACTGAAAATGTCGGAAAAGATATGTGCCATGTACTACCAGCACTTCAGGCTCTTTCTGGTGGTGACTATACGAGCAAGCTCGGAACAAAAAAGCTGCAATCGGCTGTAACCCTGAGCATTATTTGAAAGAGTTTGGTTCATCACCGCTATCTCCAGCTCACGACAAAATCATGGCACTTGCCGAAGAGTACTTAGTGAAATTGTTAAAGAAAGGCTCGTCTTGCAAGACCCTTGATGAGTTCCGGCTTTGGAAGTACCTCCATGGGAAAAATGTATCTCTTGATAACTTACCGCCAACAAGTTCCAGTGCACAGGGCCACCTTCTTCGTGCTTTCTTCCACACCCATTTGATGATACACTGCCTCGATGAAGCGCAAGAAACACTGGATCCACTTAAGTTCGGATTTGAAAGGACATCATTTGTAAGGATATTTGTTACCAGACGACTTCATTGGGGCATGTACGTTGTAGCGTTTCTTTTTAAAAAATAGGTTTTAGCCACTACATATTCACGAAAGTAATTTCGTCGGTTCGACCTAAATTTGGACTGCCACCAGGCAAGCCTGGTGACAGCCAAAAAAAGAGGTAAATCTGGATAAAGAAACCGTATAATTTAACTTTAAATAAAATAAAAATAACAAAACTGAGGTAAGAAAAATATGGTATAAAACACAATGATATCTGAAGAGTATTGGGTACTAGGAACTTATTAAATCAACACAAAAATTATGCCTAATTAGTCTTATTTAGGATTTTGTTTTCCTTTAGCTTAAACGACGCATTTGTTCACAAAATAATGGATTTAAATTTGGATATCGAAACTAGTTTATAGGATCCCAGAAACTAAGATTGCACGGAAGTTTTAATAACTTCTAATCCGAAAGAAAACGTAATATTAAGGTGTTAAGAGCAATCGTTATCTAGCTTTACACTAAGGAAGAAAAATAATTGATGCTGGATATCCAGACTACTGGATGTTAGGCTACGGATACTAAAAACCTGGTAAGGGTCTCTTCGTGGCTTGGGTGTTTCCAGTCTTCCTGGGAGTAGTCGATGAAGCCAAGCCGACTTCTGTTTTAATACCGGCAGCTTTAGCCCTCCAGAGTACGTAGTCTCTATATCCGGCTTCAATAGGTACAACCGTACGAGATGGCGGGAGGAATTGAAGTAGAAACCCCAGAAAACTGGGAAGAACCAGAACCCTTAAAAAACCCGAAGGGTCGCTGTAAAGAAATAAAACAACAGCGTCAAGACATGCTTATGAAATCAGGGAAAGGAAATTAACGTATTGGAAACGGGACGAAAGGGATTTTCAGAGAATGAAACCAAAATTACACAAAACTTACCAGGAAATGCAGAAAAAAACTGGCCTTCACAATGCTCAGAGCAAATTTGCTCTGTTTCAAGCTTTCAAATTCCAAATTCCATTCTTTTTGTAACAGATTTATCCTTCCTGTACCACGATACTCTTTGATATGAGAAAAATAACAAAAAAATCTGACAAGATCATTCCAAATATTCGAATTCAAAAATTCAGCAAAGTAATCAACGATAAAGGAAGACTAAAAATATATGAAAAAGGTTGAATACTTGTAGCGAATGCTTTTTTAAAAAAATTTGGTTTTTAGCCACTACATAATTACGAACGTAATTTCGTCGGTTCGACCTAAATTTGGACTGCCACCAGGCAAGCCTGGTGACAGCCAAAAAAAGAGGTAAATCTGGATAAAGAAACCGTATAATTTAGCTTTAAATAAACTAAAAATAACAAAACTGAAGTAAGAAAAATATGGTATAAAACACAATGATATCTGAAGAGTATTGGGTTTTCCTTTAGCTTAAACGACGCATTTGTTCACAAAATAATGGATTTAAATTTGGATATCGAAACTAGTTTATAGGATCCCAGAAACTAAGATTACACGGAAGTTTTAATAACTTCTAATCCGAAAGAAAAAGTAATATTAAGGTGTTAAGAGCAATCGTTATCTAGCTTTACACTAAGGAAGAAAAATAATTGATGCTGGATATCCAGACTACTGGATGTTAGGCTACGGATACTAAAAACCTGGTGAGGGTCTCTTCGTGACTTGGGTGTTTCCAGTCTTCCTGGGAGTAGTCGATGAAGCCAAGCCGACTTCTGTTTTAATACCGGAAGCTTTAGCCCTCCAGAGTACGCAGTCCTTATATCCGGCCTCAATAGGTACAACCGTACGAGATGGCGGGAGGAATTGAAGTAGAAATGGGAAAAAACTGGGAAGAACCCTTAAAAAAAACCTGAAGGGTCGCTGTAAAGAAATAAAACAACAGCGTCAAGACATGCTTATGAAATCAGGGAAAGGAAATTAACGTATTGGAAACGGGACAAAAGGGATTTTCAGAGAATGAAACCAAAATTACACAAAACTTACCAGGAAATGCAGAAAAAATCTGGCTTTCACTATCTTTAAGCAAATGTGCTCTGTTTCGTTTTAAAATTTGATATTTTAAATTTAGTGTGGCAAATTTCCTTTTTCTTGTACCACCATACTCTTTGATATGAGAAAAATAACAAAAAAATCTGACAAGATCATTCCAAATATTCGAATTCAAAAATTCAGCAAAGTAATCAACGATAAAGGAAGACTAAAAATATATGAAAAAGGTTGAATACTTGTAGCGAATGCTACAACGTGTATTAAGTGCGCGACATCAAGTTGTGTTTGCAGAGATGCGGAAATTCCATGTCGTTTGTTTTGCAAATGCAACATTGTAGACAGAGATCAAGTTAATTGCAGAAACCCATTCTCAATCTAATCCCAATCAATATAAGGGGATGAAACAAGGTGTAAACGATTTGATTGAAAATGCCTTTTCTTACATGTACAACGGACTGTTTATATCCTTAATCCACGAGAAGGAAGTCGTGGCCGCACTCTAGATTGGAATTGTGCATTTTGAAAAGTATTTAGCTCCTTTTTTGCCACTGCTGGGCAAAGGCAAATGTGCATACTGTATTAAATATGTATATATACATGTATACGTGAGCTATAAAGCCATTATTAATAATAATTAGGTATGGATGTCGGCTCAAACGAGTCTAAATAAAAACATTTTTCCAATTTTCAAGGGCGTTTGTGTTAAATTTTCACCAAAGAGAATATTTCGTCATTTCGATACAAAAAGATACATTTTCTAGACTATAACTTTGAATTATCAAAAAAATGCTAATAAACAAACTAGTCGATAATTTCATGCCAAACTTTTTTGCCAGAAAAAATTTTCAATGAAACTTACCGTTTTCGCAAAAAACGCTTACTTTAACAGAACGGTAGCGGAGTTATGGTGGCCATCTTGAATGATGTCATTCTGGGAAAACGTGGGGGGTAGGGATCATCCACCCAAGTTTTTTTTGCTTCTTATACATCCTAGTAATTAGTTCAGAAGAGAAAATCTCTGTACGCCGGTATGCACACAGAAGTGTTGTCAGCCGCAGGACTATAACCGTAGAATGCAAACTGTTGTTGCAAACACGTACAGCGAAGAAGCTGTAATCAAATACGGTGTCCCAACTGCTTCGGTCTACGGGCCGGTTGGATATATTATAGCCGATTCTGAAGGCTTTAATTTTAGTTTTAGTGCTGTCAAAACTAAATTTTCTTCATTGCAAAATAGTCCTTAACTGTTAGGGTTAGAAGGTAAATTACTTTGAAAAATTTTAAGTTTTGACAGCACTAAAACTAAAATTAAAGCCTTCAGAATCGGCTTTATTATGCATGTAAACAGCGTGTCAAATGTCATTAAAAACTGTAATGCTTATATGTACGCGGATGATATGTGTATACTTTGCCCGGGAAATGACCTAAAAACGATACAATTACAATTACAAGAAGACTTCGATAATATAACTAAATGGGCCCACGACAATGGCATTATTCTTAACATCAAAAAAACAAAATGTATGCATATTCATTCGCCGTACAATGCAAAGCCGAGAAATGATATAAAAATTGTAGGACACACGTACGATTGCTTGCATAATATTAAACGTGATTGTCGATGTGATAGCTTGGAGTTTGTTGATAAGTATAAATATCTAGGTTTAACAATTGACAAAAACATGAATTGGAAGAGTCACGTAAAAGATGTCTGTAAAAAATTAAGATGCGTATTGGGTAAGTTTTACTACATGCAGAAGATTGCTAATCGATCTTTATTGTTTGCTATCTATCATACCCTGGTTGAGTCATTGATATCATACGGCTTGTCTAGCTACGGTCGAACTTTCAAGACATACTTAGATGAAATAAAATGTTTACAAATTAGATTTCTTAAGTTATTGGTAGACAAAAATACAAAGAATAAATGTAAAAGTAACTATAATAAACTGTTTAATATCTGTAAAATAATCCCTGTACATGAAAAAGTTAGATTTTTGATAGCAAATGAAAATTTTGGTCCTGATAATCAGTACAAGAATCCTGTGAATCACAAATATTACACTAGAAAAGCCATACACCATCTCTTTTGCACGCGATTATGTGTTGTTTGTTATCATATGATAACAACACATAATCGCGTGCAAAAGAGATGGCATGTCCGCTATAAAAACCTCATTGGTAAAAATTTGCTTTCCTTCTTAGGGAAATAGTACTTTTTTTAGAAAAAATTATTAAAAAGCATTATTTTGTTAAGAAAACTGTACTTTTAATTAATTTTATTTCTGTATTAGGGAATAAATTGGCATTATGCACAGTTTTTGAGTTCATAATCCTTTTCGGAAACCAAATTGTTCTCTTTAGATATAATATTATGGAATATAAGGAATTTGTTATTTTATTAAATTTAAGTTAACCCAAACTTTATTGTTTCCCTGTGTATTTCCCCATATTATTATTTATTAAATAAAACTATTACCTATACACATAGATTATTAAACAATCAAATACAATTTATTTATCTATTTATTTATTTATTATTTAATTTTATTATTTATTATATTACAATATAATTAAATGAATAAATTTTATTTACTTATATTGTAATAGTGTATATGTTTTACCTACATTTGTAGATCGCTGCCTACATTACATAAATCAATATATTTAATTTCATTTCATTACGTAATCTGTATGCCATTATTTTTTCAAATATCTTTGACAATTTTATTATGAGTTTATGAGTAACGATATGGGGTGATAATTATTATTGACATTCAATTCGTCGTCTTTTTATGTAAGGCGAAGTTTACGCGACATATTTTGATTTCCAAAAACGTACTGAATTTGTCGCAACGAGAGGATAAATTCAATACCTACCTAACGGTTGAGAAAATACGCCACCTGTATATACCAGCGGCTAAAAAAAACACTGCTGCCCTCTTATCCCCGACTCTAGCGCAGCTTTGTACACACGGGTCGTATTAGCACAGTATAAATACTGTGGTATTAGCCAATCATGCACACAAGCAGCTTAGTACAAAGAGTTACCGGTAGATGGCGTGTGGGGTAAGAAAAAATAAAGTTTTCATTTTTCAGTCCGTTTCCTGCAGTGTGCAGCCCTTGGTATAGAATCGCTTGAGCATTAGTTCACAGCATGGACGAAATTTATTCGTCCATGGTTCACAGATAGTTTTGCACCAAATATCTAAACGAAAACTGTTTGGAAGACTTTTTTTTTGTAGTAAAGGGGTAAACCCTCTAAGGGTAAACCACACATTTAGCAGCGAATAAAATATTTGTCCAAATCGTGGAATATCCAATAAAAAGCCCAGATAACACTTCCAGGGATAAAATATTCACTAAATATTATGAACATAGTTTTACTTTGATATAATATTTTATCTAATTGGTTTGGAATTATTTTCTTCTAGCACACGTAAACAAATAACTTTACGACTCGGGCTATCAGCCGATATCGGGAGAAGGTTTTTTTAAATATTTATTATCATTTTGCTCGCGGTCTACTATACGTATATTGTAGTATTCGCTACAGGTATTCAACCTTTTTCATCTATTTTAGTCTTTCTTTGTCGTTGATTTCTTTACTGAATTTTCAGATTTTAAAATTTAGAAAGTCTTGTCATGTTTTTTTGTTATTTTTCTCATATCTAAGAGTATCATCGTTGAACTGATACAAAATCTGCATTAGAAAATTAATAAATATCAAATTTGAGATCCCATGGATTCACAAAACAGAGCATTATTGCCCTAGAGTCAGTGGAAGCCTTTTTTTCTTCTTTTCCTGGTAAGTTTTGCGTACTTTTGGTTTCATTCTCTGAAAATCCCTTTAGTCCCGTTTCCAATACGTTAATTTCCTTGCCCGGGTTTTGTAGGCATGTCTTGACGTTGTTGTTTTATTTCTTTACAGAGACCCTTCAAGTTTTTAAGGGTTTTTCCATTTTCCGCGCACCACCTTCTCCCGGCTATCCTGTTTGGTTGCGCATCAGGAGTAAGCTTCTTTGTTTGCTGGAGGAGTAAGCTACGTAATAGCGGAGGTTGAAGGGACGGATCACGTATGCTGGTAAAGTCCGTTTCCCAAGTTGCTTCTGAGGTTGGCGCATGACAGTCACGGATTGACTGACCACTCCGTGGGGAAGAATTCCAACATCTTCGTCACGAAGACACCCCTATCAGGATTTTATATCTGTAGCCTGGTATTTAATAGACCCTGAATCAATCATTTTCTTCCTTAATGTAAAGCTAAATAACGATCGCTTTTAATACCTTCACGAATTAATGTTATATTTTCTCTCGACTAGAAGTTACATACTAATACTTCCGCGTAATACTAGTTTCTGGGATCCTATAAACTGGTTGTAACATTCAATTTCGAATCCGTAATATCGTAAGCCAATAGCGTCATTAAAGCTATAATAGATTACCAAAATCCTAAAAACAAGATAAAGACTAGGTATTTTCTTTTGTGTTAATTTTCGAAGTTCCGACGTAATACTCTTGTGATATACTTGTGTTTTTGTACCTTTTTTTTACTTCAGTATTGTTATTTTTAGTATACCCAAAAAATTATATAGTATCTTTATCCTGATTTATCCTTTTTTTTTGGCTGTCACCAGGCTTGTCTGGTGGCAGTCCAAATTTAGGCCAGATCAACCAAATTAATAAAATTACACTCGTGATTCTCAAGTAGCAAACCCGCATATATTATATATGGCATGGATTCAATTATGTTAAGGTGTGTTAATTCGAAAACCATTTCGAGATTTAGGTTTAATAAGCCGTATTTTCGAAGTTTTTGTCGAAAAAATCTCATGACGATGAATATTTTTACGAAAAGGCTGCAACTTCCATTTGCTGTCGTGTGACGTCACTCGAGTAATGGCTGTTTAGAAATGTGTCCTTATCAAGATAAATTTATAATAATTTGCTTCAGACTAATTTGACAGCTAGATGACAGATGAGTAGACAGACAGAGACAGACCACTTCTTTATAAGCAATCACACATCACAATCAGTAAAATGTCTAAAATTCTCAAGTGACAAGGTCATCGGACAATTCTTTACAAAATTGTAAAAAAATAATGTTTCATTTTTAGACCAAAATAATGAAAACCATGTCCTAAAATGGCGCATATTATCTGAAAAATAAAATTAAAAAAATTCCCATGGATTACTAAAAATCAGCTGTTCCATGGATAACTTAGTATAAGATAAGTTATTTTTTCTGAATTTCACATTTTTTTTCCCGGAAAGTTGTTTGTATGGACGAGTACTGTCGCCAGTTTTCGGCTTCCGCAGGATATGTATATACCTATACCGTCGGTAAATTTTTCATCAGAATCAGAAAGTTATGTTTGACGCTCAGTACTCTTGTTCAAGGAAGAAGACAAGGCACCGCAGGCCAGCTTCGCTATAAGAGTTCCGTATGTCAAAAGAACCCTAAAATCTAGTGGCAAAGTTCCTCACGAGTCCTCACTTCATCATCCATCATATCAAGTACTGAACCCTACAGCTCTTGTTGCGATGACGGCTCCAGGAAATTACATTTTTAATTTCCTGTTTCATTTACGGCCATCTATAATACCGAAACAGCGGTTTCTGAACTACCTTAATATAATATGTATGTAGGTATATAAAAATATATACAAGGTGCCTTTTTGATCATCGTCCAAATTCATACTGGAGGCTTGATAAGTGATCAGTATCTTGGATCAGTAACAATTTTTGTGAAATTCGTAATATGAAATTTCGGCTTCCCATGGAAATTCAGTTCCAGTCCCAGGTGAATCACTATGGGGTGTCGAAATTTAATTTTACGAATTTCACCAAATTTGTTATTGATCCATGATACTGATCACTTACCAAGCCACCAGTATGAATTTGGACGATGATCAAAAAGTCACCTTGTATATTGGGCGTTTTTTTTTTTTTTTTTATAATTCAAATTTAAATTAACCAATGGAAACACATACACAATATATACTATTGAAGAACTATTGAGTGAATTTTGAATTTTAGGGTTGTTTTTCGATTAATTAGAAAAAGGCGGGTTTTTCACAAATTGGGCGTGAAACAAAGATTTCAAAAATTTACGACGACCATCAATAAATACACCGCGGTCACGCACACTATATAGAGGATATGGTTTCATTTTTCGAACAGCTGTTCGTACTAGACACTGCGTAATTATTCTAAGCATCAATCCGTACCGAAATTAGCTCTAGTAAAAGAGAGACCTGAAAAAAATCATTACAGCCGTAGTGGTGAGAATGCGAAAAGTTTCGGCTCAACGCCTAATTCATACACAGATATGGGTTTATGCAACCGGCAAGCTGGTAGATCGGCGCCGGGTACCTGCTCCCTACTAAATAATAGCGTGCGGAAAGTAAGGATTTATACGAATAAGTGCCAAATTGCAAAGTGCTCGCTGCGCTCGTGTTTTCATTGGCACGCCTTGGGATAAAAACCTTTTACGCTCAAGTATCCAAAATTTTTCAATGCATTTTGCGAGGAAATACAACAAAAAAATAAGTATACTAAAGAAAATAATTTTATTTCACCAATGCCTATTTACAACAAAATGGCGTGCTTTCTTTGCAGAACGCGCGTTTCATACAGTTTTTTCTTTCTTGAGGCAAAGGTACAGTATACTACAGCCAATAATGTGAAAAATATTTTTGTTTGCGGAAACAAAACACGTATTTTTAAATGAGATAATCAAGAATCTTATGTGTTATGGTGTTTATCATCATTCAATTATTGCTAGAGCGCGCATACTTATAAATAATTGTTTTTTTTTGGACAGCAAAACCTCCTTGCATCTTTGTAATTTTTTAAATTTTATGACTTGCACCTGAGCTTGCACCATGCACCACAGAGTCAAAAACTTAAAAAAATTACTTTATTTCACGCGTGAAATTAAGGATTTCAGTACTGTTTTATTTCACGCGTGAAATAAAGAGTCGTTTTCCGCATAATTTTGTTACACAAAAAAGAAAACTTTACGAGCAACTGCATTGAAATAGTATATTTTAATACAGTTGCTCAAAAAGTGGCGTATTGCAGGGACGTATAGCGTTCGGGATGTGGGCTATTACATACTCGAGCTTTTTCTTTACCTTTTCCGAACTCGTGCGTTCTCTTTCCCAACTGTCAAAATATTGTCTATTAAAAAGAAAAAACCGACCACGAAGTTTTTACTAAAAAAAAATCAAAGAAGTTTTTATGATTCATGCAAATATTTCTAAAAAGAAGCTACTATTTTGTTTCAATATCAGATTTAATGATTTGATTCGATGAGTTAGGTTAGGTTTCATTTCATTTCATCTCATTAAATTTCATTTTTATTTCATATCAATAAAAAAATTCTACTGAAGACTTGGCTGTATGGGCATAGTTCCCTTTGCCTACTCAGAATGGGTGAAGAAAACAAAAAAAAATCTCTGCTTATATTCTTTTACGGTTGGCGCCATTTTCCAAAAAATTTCTTTGCGGGTTGTTTTAGTTGTTTGTTGCACAAAATGAGTAATTTCGACGATATTTTATTTGAATTAACACCACCGGAACTCAGTATAATTGCACAAAATGCTTCGGAGAACATTTTACCGGAAAAGTCAAAAAGTCGCTACATATCTACATACGACGAATTTATTGCGTGGAGTATTAGTTAGTTGATTTTATTGTGTTTTTATTATTTTATTAAATTGCTTCATTTTTTCGCAACTGTATTAAAAATAGTTGTTCAGTACACGTGCGGAACCGTCATTGCAACTTGTTCCGACTGTCAACCCTCACCTTCGGCTGCGCCTCGGCTCGGGTAGACATTTGTCGGAACTCTTTGCAATGACAGGCTTTCCGCACTCGTAATGAAATATACTATTTCATATGTAGCGACTTTTTGACTTTTTCGGTAAAATGTTCTCCGAAGCATTTTGTGCAATTATACTGAGTTCCGGTGGTGTCAATTCAAATAAAATATCGTCGAAATTACTCATTTTGTGCAACAAACAACTAAACCCGCAAAGAAAATTTTTGGAAAATGGCGCTAACCGTAAAAGCAGAGATTTTTTTTTGTTTTCTTCACCCATTCGGGGTAGGCAAAGGGAACTATGCCCATACAGCCAAGTCTTCAGTAGAATTTTTTTATTGATATGAAATGAAAATGAATTTTAATTAGATGAAATGAAATGAAACCTAACCTAACTCATTGAATCAAATCATTAAATCTGATATTGAAACAAAATAGTAGCTTCTTTTTAGAAATATTTGCATGAATCATAAAACTTCTTTAATTTTTTTTTAGTAAAAACTTCGTGGTTGTTTTTTTTTTTAATAGACATTATTTTGACAGTTGGGAAAGAGAACGCACGAGTTCGGAAAAGGTAAAGAAAAAGCTCGAGTATGTAATAGTCCACATCCCGAACGCTATACGTCCCTGCAATACGCCACTTTTTGAGCAACTGTATTAAAAAATATATTAAAACTAAAAACATGATATATGTATTTTTTTAATTAATATATCGTCACGACATAGATCCCCGAGGGGGTGCCAGATGAAATGCAAGTCACAGCTAACACTGGGTACACCCGCGTTTTATAGACGATTATTACGTCCCAATACGAGGGTGTAGACCCAATATAGCAAATACACGCTTTTCAGGGCATGCAGGTTTTCTCATGATATTTTCCTTCACAAAGTGAAAAGTATTAGGTAATATTACGTATCAGGTATTAGATCTTATCTACTATATTCCGATAACTAAAAATTAGGGATGCAACGATTAAAAAGCGGTGCATCTGTGCAGCACAGCCTCAGGATAGCTCAGTGGGGTCGGGCCGTACTGCACTATAATAGCTTGCCGGGTTGTAAAAGCCAACAAAAACACCGCTTTGTGGACCCAAGGAGTGCAGCCAGGAACTAGGTAGAGTGCCAGATCTTCTACTGTTCTATTTCCTTTTCGGAATACTGCTCGGAATGTGAATGAATGTGGACGGCGCTCCACCCGTTTTTATAGCACTTTCTCTGTACGCACACATAGGCATTCTACCTCACCCCCTGGAGCACTATTTTATTATTTATTCATGCTTAATCATTCTATTTACAATTAATTCTTATTTCTAACTTATTCTAGATCCTTAGGTCTACACATAGGTACTACGATCATTACGCTACGACGTCTGGGAGCGGACTGGCGGCCGAAATTTTTTTTTTTTTTTTTTTTTTTGAAGTGACTTACTATGCTATTGGCCGTCTGGCCTTAACAGCTTTACCCGGACAAAAGGAGGGAACGCCGAGAACGTTCACCTCCTGTGATTTTTAATCAACAATCGCTGAGGGCCCCCAGCTGGGGGACCTCGGCTCAGGACGTTGATGGTGTGTGCTCTATTGGAGAGAAGCGACCAGGTATATACCTGTATCGCGTGTCAAGTTGTCTGAGGTAGAGGCGTCGTTGACGCAAAGCGTTTGCTGAAAGCTTAGTGGTTGTAGTGACCGGGGCGGAGGGCCTCGTGTCTAATGGGGATGAAATGGTGTTTGAAGTGTTACGTCTCCTACGTCGGGGACGGTGAATGAAAACAGGGGCAGTCGCTGAGGTATTATCGTCGGGGTTGTTGGGGGGGTCGGATGCTATAATCCGGGCTGTAATGTCGTCGTCAGGATCTAATAATACGTGACGCGGGCGTCGTTTGCAATATTTGAATGAAGGATCCGCCACATACTCTGAAGCTCTCCTAATCAGTGGATTCCTATGGTTTGATGAGGTATCGAAGAATTTCCTAGATGCCTCCCTCATATAGTGACGAACAGTAGGGACACGAAGGTCCTTGTGAAGATTATAGTTGCGGACGAACCACGGAGCACCTGTAGCCCTACGCAAAAACCTATTTTGAATAACCTGTAGTTTGTTAATATGATATTTGGAAGCGTGGGCAAATGCCACACTAGCATAAGTGAAGACTGGTCTGATGCAAGTGAGATATAGCCTTATTTTGCTGCGAAGGGACAATTTACTTCGAGCATTTACTAGTGGGAATAGCCTACTCAAGAAGAAGGCTGCTCGGTCTCTGACAATTTTGATGTGAGGGCCAAAGGTGAGCCGACTATCAAGTGTTACCCCTAAGTATTTGGCTTGTTTGGACCATGGAACTGGCCGGCCAAAGAGCGAGAGACTTGGTAGTGAATTATTACCACCAAGCCACCGTTTGAAATATATCGCTTGACTTTTCTCAGGATTGACCTCTATCCTCCATTTCCTAAACCAATCACCTAGTTTGGATGCTGCGCTCTGCATGCGGGACCCTATGATCTTCATACTATTGCTCCTCAAGTAGAGAGCTGTGTCATCTGCGAAAAGGGCAAGTCGAACGAATTTATCACGAGGAATGTCACTCGTGTATAACGAAAATAGCAACGGAGACAAGACTGACCCCTGCGGGACTCCTGCATGTATCGGATGCGACGTAGAGTGGACTCCTTCGACACGATACCTAAATTTACGATTCGAAAGGAAGTCACGAACAGTTAAGACTAGCCTATCAGGAAAGCCGAGGCTGAAAAGTTTGTATGTCAGTCCGTTGTGCCAGACTTTGTCAAATGCTTTAGCGACGTCGAAGAATAGCGCTGCCGTACCCGCCTGCTTGCGGCGAGTGAAGCCAGAAAGGACGTATTCTGTGATGCGATGGACCTGTTGAACGCAAGAGTGACCTAAGCGAAAGCCAAACTGCTCGTCAGGGAGCAGGCCTTTCGCTTCTGCAAAGTTTCTAAGACGTGAGTTGAGAACTCGCTCGTACAATTTGCCTAGCGATTTGAGAAGGCTGATAGGCCTATAGCTGGAGGGATTTGATCTTTCCTTCCCTGGCTTATGAAAACCTATAACATCGGCTTCTTTCCAAGCGTCCGGGAAGACACAGTTGGCGATGGCCGAGTTGAAAATGGTGATGAGAATCATGAGTAGTGGTTGAGACAAGTTTTTCAGAACCCTATTAGAAATGCCATCGGAGCCCGGCGCTTTCTTAGAGTGCAAATCCTTAATCAAATGAGAAACTTCAGACATTGTGACGGCATCTATTGAGTCTATCGGTTCTAAAGAGATCCTACGTTCTACTTCCCTGTCCACAGACGCCAAGTGGTCAGGGTCGACAGGTTCAAGGGACGGCGAGCACTGCTTCTCGAGGCTTTCCGCTAGACATTCAGCTTTGTCCATGTCTTCAAAGGCAGGTGGTTGACCGGGTCGAACCAGAGCTGGCATGTCAACTACTGTGTCTGTTTTGAGTTTCCTGGCTAATTTCCAGTACGCCTGGTGGTGTGGCGTGATATTGTCAAGTAAGTCGTCCCATCGTTGAGACCGGAGCTCCGCCATGCTAGTCTTTACCTCCCTTTGTAAAGCACGTAGACGGACCCTGTTCTCATCGGTGGGGCAATAGTCATGCGCGCGTGTAGCGGCGTTTTTACATCGAATAAGTTCCTTTATGTCGTCAGGTAGTTGAAAACGTTTGTCATCTACCGCGGGAACTTGTCGAGAGCAGTCGTTTATGACGGTCTGGATGTGACTTGTGAAAGCGTCAATAGCCAAGTCTATGTCCTCTCTACATGAGATGTCAGTTGGTATTCGATTTAGGTCAGGTGAGGAGGTCACCGTCTTGAATCTGTTATGCAGCTTATTCCAGTCAGTAATGGTCTTTGTCTGAGGTGGGGCGACACAGTGGTCTCCTAGTTGTGTTATTACAGGTCTGTGGTCGGATATTAGCTCATGATGAACTTCTATGCTCCGTAGTGGGAGTAATATATTCTTTAGAATCATCATGTCTAGTATGTCTCCCAAAGAGTTGGGAATATTCTTTGGGAAATGAGTCGGTGTCATTGGAGCTATGATGTCAAACTGAAGTTTATTCATCATTTTCTCTAGTCGTCTGCCGTTGGGATTGTTAGTTTTACAATTCCAACTTTCATGTTTGCTATTGAAGTCTCCTGCCAAAATAACGGCATTACCCAGATTGAGTAGGGTGGAGATGTCACTTTCTTCAATTTCTCTGTGAATTTGAGATTGAGCGTTATTCTGAGAATGTCTTTGATAGCACGAGGCAATCGTTATAGTCTGGTGTCCAGTCATGGCAATCTGACAAACGCTCGCTTCGATATTCTCGAGGGGCGGCGTGTCAATAGGCGTTACATGAAGGGACCTGTGGTGATAGATCACCGTACCCCCCAGTGCTGCGTCTAGTCTGTCGTTTCTAATAATTTTATAATTCCTTATGTTCGGGTTCCGATCTTTAGGTTTTAAGAAGGTTTCTTGTACCAACATAATATCAACTTGATGGTGAACCAAAAAATCACAGATCAGGTCCCTTTGTTGTTTAAGGTTATCCGCGTTGAAAAACGCGAGAGTCAGTGCTCGTGGTTTTTTCCTTCCTGTTGTGCTACTCATGATTGGTCCTATTTGTGTTTTTGTGGCCTAGAGCCAACCTGATTTTATTAACCATGGGTCTGTGTTCCGATTCAGCGCGGAAGATCGCGGCTACGTCCCCGATTTGAGACGCTTCGTCTAGCTTTTTGATGTATAAGTCTATCTCATTGGGATCTAGCTCACCCAGAACTAGTAGCAGGTTGCTAACGCGGCCTAGTGAGTCTAATGTCGGTGCGGATTTAGCTGTAGGAGCCGGGACTCTAAGAGCTGGAGTGACTTTAGGCCGAGAAGGTGCGGCTGCTATAGGAGCAGGCGTCGGTCCCCAATTTGGAGTGTCACGTGATGGTGACCCATGGCTGGACTGAGCCTTTGGAGTCGGTAGAGTGGGCCACTGGGTCGGTGTGGTTTGTTTGTTTGGTCCCTGTGCGGCTGAGGGCCTAAGGGGGATTGGACGACGCAGAGCCGCGGCTTGCTTAACGCGCGGGCGGCCCGGGCAGCCACCATAGCTGGCAGTGTGCCCGAGTTTATTGCACGTCACGCAGCCCGGCGGCTCAGTGCAATCCTTAGGATCTTTAGGCCTAGGACAATCGTCGGTGAGGTGATTATCTAGGCATTTGACGCAACGGGGGTCTCTGTGGCAGTTATTTCTAGTATGCCCATACAGCTGACATCTGAAGCATTGAAGGGGCTGGTTTTTCTTACGGGGGGCTTCGATCTTAAGCCCAGATAGCCGACAAACAGAGGAAAGGTTGAAAACCTTTTTCCCCTCGGCCGATTGCTCTAAAGTAACAAGGACCATGTCATATGGTACCTTGGACTTCCCGTTATGCATCCTATGAACTGAAAGAACAGGGAGGGACTGAGACTTAAGGTCTTTAAGCACGTCAGCTGTATCGATTTCTTTGGGTATGCCCCGAATAACTGCCCTAAGCTTCCGGTCCTCGGGCAGAGTCCAGTGATGAAATTTAATACCCCGGGAGTCCATAAATTTTGTTATAGCCCTATGGTCATCTGACGTAGGAACCTGAACTAAAATACCGTGTTTCGTATTTTTTGCACTCGTGAAGTTAATCTTCCTGTCGGTCAGTGCGTTAGTCATTTGATTCCAATGATCTTTATTTGCAATGCATAGTTTGGGAGGTTTAATTCGAGGTCCCTGAGAGGGCTTGTCCTGTTTTATGACAGGCTCTTTAACATGATTATTATTTTGACTGTTTGCGACAGTCGATTTTGCCGAGGAGCCAGAGTGGACTTCTGCGGAGACTACAGAGACTTTTTGGGTCTTGGCAGCCGGTTGCCTTTTAGTGCGATTTTTCCTCTTTTTCCCGACAGTAGAAAAACCGTCATCGGAAGAGGCAAAATCGGATTGACCTTCACTGGAGCTATGCTCCGCAAGCAGATTGAACGGGTTTTGGGGGTCTGAATATTCATTTATTTCCATATCATCATGTTCCGGGTTCACGCGTAAGTCATCGAGGGGGATAATGGCCGGTGGAGCGGAGGTCTTCGGTGGTGCGGAGTCGTCGGGATTGGCTGGTGAGGCCGGAGAGAAGAGGTCTTGGGTTAGGGAATTGGATCGGATGGTATCGAGGTAGGAATCAACATCCAGAGGATGTTTCTTCATAAGGAAGGCAAGGAGGCCGGCGTTATTAAGATCCATCCTTGCTGTGAAGCAGCTAGGATGGGGGGCAAAACAGAAGAACTACAGACTCCCTACCACAGACGGTAGGGAGGTGAGTGCCTATGTGTGTGAGTACCTATCAGTAAGTCACTCGCTCACCTTACAAAAGTCCAAATTGTCCAAAGTCCAAGTCCTTTTTTAGCACTGAAATCCTTTTGCACTTCACTGACACTGTTTTGAGTCACTGCACTGGAACTGTTTTGAGTCACTGCACTGGAACTGTCTCAGAGTTCAGAAGTCCGTTAGGAGGGTAGCCGGAGGGCGGCTACCGACCGTCACTTTGGCGCGCGAATACGAGTCCCGTATTCGCGATGGTGCTGGGGGAGCGCAGGGGTTGCGCCCCCGAGCGTCGGCGGAGGGAGGCCGAGCAGCGACCGAGCGGGGCGGCGGCTGGCAGCAGACTGACGAGGAGGCGGCGGTGGCGGCAGCAGCTGCGGGGCAGCTGCGCGCACATTGACGCGAGAGCGAGAGCACGGCAGCGGGACTGCGGTGAGGGCACGACCGTTCAGCGCGGGAGCGCAGAGCAGACTGATGACCGAGTGATGAGTGATCGGCGGCCGAAAATGTGCTGCGTGGGTATTTATACTTCCTCAACCCCCACCTCAGGAGTATAAATACGCGCCCTCTATGGCCAACCGTCCTCAGTCTGCTTCCCACCGTCGTACCGCTAACATATCATGCTGTAATGCTTATTTACAGACTACTTAGGTATTTCCTAGCATACCTAAGTACCTAGATCGATGTATAGCCTATCTTATACCTAGGTCTTACTCTAAGACCTAGCTAGGCGTATCAATGAAACAATCATAGCAAATTATCTTTATTCTGTAAGTTCTTAATATTACCTTGTAACTATTTATTGTATTCTATTTATTAAGCTATTTTAATGCTTATTTATTTAGAGTCGGATAGCTGTTTTATCTACTTATTCATGCCTGTACTATGTTGCAGCTATCCGAGTAAATAAACACACGGGACTAATTTATTTATTTACCTAAACTTAATACTATGCTATTTACATACTTATTTACATGAAAAGTCCGTGATATTTTCATGAAAAACGCGAAAATGTGTGAAAATGCGTCTGTTAGGTAACGCCGCGCAGCTATACCCTAAATTCGCGTAGTTCACATATTTTCCGCTAGAGGCGCGCGTGTCTCGTCGTGTACATTTCTCCCGCCGTCGCAGCTTTGCGATTCTACTGGAAGCACGACGATCTTCTTCGTGGGTCTCTTCAGCGTGTGTCCGTGTCGCGTCGTGACGTCGACGACTCTAACCTCGCCGTCCTTTCCAGGGTAGACTCGGCTGACTCTTCCTCGCGGCCATGTGTTCCTGGGCAGGTTCGGGTCGCAGATGATCACTAGATCGCCGATCTTCGGTGCTACGCCGGTCGTACGAGGCTCCCGCCGGTTCTGGAGTGTAGGGAGATATTCTTTCATCCAACGGCTCCAAAACATGTCAGCGAGTCGTTGCGCGCGTCTCCAGTGCTTGCGCGCGTCCAAGTCCTCTTCCGTGAAGACGCCGGGAGCTGGGACGTGGGAGTTGGGACCCAGAAGGATGTGGTTTGGTGTCAGCGCCTCGGGCTCCTCCGGTGTGACTGATACGTGAGTGAGAGGGCGAGAGTTCACCGTGTTCTCCACCTCCAGCAGCAGCGTGTGCAGAGTCTCGTCGCTTGGATACTTCTCGTGCAGCGTTTCTCGCAGGGCTTCCTTGACGGAACGGACCATCCGCTCCCATGCTCCACCTTGAAATGGGGCCCCGGGTACGATGAAGCGCCACTGGATCCGTCGAGAGGAGGCTTCTTCTTCAACTGCCTCCAGCACCTCTTGTCTGGCTGCCTGTGTGAGCTCCTTGTCTGCAGCTCTGAAGCAGGTGGCGTTGTCTGACCACATCTCCTTGGGTACACCTCGTCGTGCGATGAATCTTCTAAGTGCAGCGATAGCGGAGTCCGC
The DNA here is from genome assembly GCA_934047225.1 of Ypsolopha sequella. Classification (NCBI taxonomy): domain Eukaryota; kingdom Metazoa; phylum Arthropoda; class Insecta; order Lepidoptera; family Ypsolophidae; genus Ypsolopha; species Ypsolopha sequella. The sequence goes on from OW203985.1 coordinate 3,452,801, forward strand.
GCTCAATGATGCAGCCACTTCCAGGTGTATGGCTCTCGTGGTCATGCAGGTGAAAAGTGCTACGTATCTCTTCTCGTGATGCCGACCGACCGTTACTTCCATCGGTCCAAAGTAGTCGACTCCGGAGAAAGTGAAGGGGCGCGCGTGATGTGACAGACGCGCGGGCGGTAGGTCTCCAGTCGCGGGGCTCGTCGGCTTCGCTTTCTTCAATCTGCAGACTAGGCAGGTCTTCAGGACTCCACGTACTGTTGGACGTATTCTCGTAACCCAGAATCGCTGTCTTATCTCGTTCACTACCATCTCGACGCCGCCGTGATGTAGTTTCTCGTGTACGTATTGTACGTACATCTTCGTGTAGCGATGATTTCCGTCTAGTATAGCGGGACTCGCCGTTTCTTCATTTATTTCCGTAGTCGCTGAAATTCTGCTACGAAGTCGTAGCAATCCGTCGACACCGATGATAACGCTTAGTGACGATAGTTTGTCTCCAGGGGGCGGGGGTGTGCATCGTTCTATTCTTTCTCGCTCGCTCGCGTATATCTTCTGTACTGCTTGCACCCATAGACGTTCCGCTTGTACTACGTAGTGAGCTTCTAATGAAATAAATTTTCTTTTTTGACTTTTCTTCGTTGTTGCTGACGGGTTTTTCTTATTTTCTTTTTTCTTATTCCAGGTAGGGTCTTCCTGTGCGTTTTCTCTTGTTCGTTTGCGTCTCGCGGCCGCCGTAACATGTATTTTTCGACGACAAAGCTCGATGAATTGTAGAACGCGCGCCGTAGTTCGTACGAGTCGTTCCCATTTACTGAAGCGTTCGATGCTTGGTAGGTGCACATGCACCGAATAACTGTGAGTGAGGCCGCATCTATCTCTTTCTTCGCCGGTGATCTCGTGTGTTGATGTCCTCGTCTCGGTAGGCCATTCATTTTCTGATAGTTTCAGGAATGTAGGGCCCTGAAACCACCGATGATTCCCACTGAAGTCGGCAGGTGTCGCTCTCGTAGCGTCGTCGGCGACATTTTCTTTTGTAGGGAGCCAACGCCATTCATTTTTCTTCGTAAGTTCTTCTATTTCTGCGAGTCGATGTGCTACGAACGTCTTGTAGTCGCGTGGTTCTGCTCTTATCCATGCTAGCACGGTGCGTGAGTCGCTCCAATAGGTTTTCTTGACGATTTCGAAGTCGTGTTCTGCGATGACGGTTTTCGTAAGTCGCGCTCCCAACAAAGCTGCTTGCAACTCAAGACGAGGCGTAGAGACTGGCTTGAGGGGTGTGACTCGACTCTTTGCTGCTACGAGGGCTACGTGTATGCTTCCGTCGGCGCGCTGTGTTCGTATGAAGATAGCCGTAGCATATGCCTCTTCGCTTGCGTCTACGAAAGTGTGTAGCTCTCGAGTGTGCGCCGGCTCTACGTCGTAGCAGCGTGGAATGCGTAGCTTGTCGATAGTTCGTAGATTTGCTAGCCACGCCGTCCATTTATCTTGTAGTTCTGCCGGTAGAGGTTCATCCCATCCGGTTCCGTGGCGCCATGTCTCTTGCATAATTCTTTTTGCCGGTGTGGTGATCGGTGAGACGAGGCCAAGTGGGTCGAATAGAGACATGATGATGCTGAGGGCTTCTCTCTTCGTCGGCGGTCGCTCGTTGTTAAATATTTCGTTCGGTGTTTTATTCTTGTTTAACTGGAAGCCGAGGCAGTCTTCTTTTACGTCCCATAGCAGGCCGAGTGTTTTCTCAGTTTCGCTCCCGCCGATAGGGATTATTGTGGCTTCTGGGTGCGGTACTAGGGTGCGCTTGTTTGACACCCATCCTCGTAGTTCAAACCCGGCTTGACGATGTATGAAGTTCACCAAGCAGGAGATTTTCTTCGCTTCTTCTTCGGTCGGGAAGCTGCAGATGAAGTCGTCCATATAATGATTCTTCTCGATGGCTTTTACTGCTTCTGGGTAGTGTGTAGAGTAGTCGGCTGCGTTCTTGTTCTTGATGTACAGCGCTGTGCATGGTGACGATGTTGCTCCAAATATTACCGACGTCATTTGATATTCTTGTGGTCGGGTGTCGCCTCTCTCGTTTCCTCGCCATAGAAATCTCAGCGCGTCTCTGTCTTCTTCTCTTATCTTGATTTGCATGAACATTTCTTTGATATCAGCTGAGATTGCATATGGATGTTGACGGAATCGCATGATGACCCCCGGAAGTGATTGTAGCAAGTCGGGACCGGAGAGTAACATGTCGTTGAGACTTCGACCGAAGGACCGTGCCGCTGCGTCATGAACAAGACGAATCTTCGGCTTCGACGGGTTGATGACGGCAAAGTGTGGTAGATACCATGTCTTCTCAGGTGTCGGCGCTGTAGTGGCTTGTGTCGCGTATCCCGACGTAAGTAGGTTTTCTATTCTCTCTTCATACTTCGTCTTCAGTTCTGGGTCGCGATCAAGCTTCTTCTCTAGATTTCGTAGCCGCTTGTATGCATCTTCGTAGTTGTTAGGTATCTTCATGTTGTCTTCTTTCCACAGGAGCCCAGTTTCGAAGCGACCATCTGGTAATCGACGACTTCTTTCTTCCAATATTTTCAGTGCTCTTTCTTCTGGATCATTTTTCTGTTTTCTCGCTTCGACGCCCAGAGATTCTAAGTCGAAGAACTTCTTCATCATTGTTTCCATATCTTCATTCCTGTCTGTGGCTGTGATGTGGCCACAGAATGCGACTGGCTCGCATTGTGATGTACGGCAGCCATGTAGAACCCAACCAAGTCGCGTGTAGGATGCGACAGGTTGATCTAGTCATCCCGCTCGCACCTCAAGAGATATTATGAGGTCCCAGTTGTCTTGTCCGATGAGGATCTTCGGACTGGCTTCTTCGTAGATTAATTGTTCCTCGAGGCCTCGTAGATGTGTGCAATCTTCTAATTCTTGTTCTCTGACCGATTGGCAGGTGAAGTTCAGTCGTCGAACGGTGCGTGTGTTGTGCATAGTGTACTCGTCGTTTGAGTGTCTGCCTCGTATCTTGATCTTGACCAGCTTGCTCTGTTCGTGTTTGATTTCTGTTCCGCTGACTCCTTGGATCCACATTGTAGCTGCGGGTCCGTCGATACCCAGTGCCTCGGTGATAGTTTCGTCGATGATAGTGACGGTGCTTCCTTCGTCGAGCAGGGCATATGTGTTAATCGTGGAGCCATTTGGACTTGTGAGCGTGACTGGTGCGATCTTCAAGTATACTCGACGTGCTCTCGTACTGTCGCTGGTGGTGTTAGTGAGCTCGACGGTAGATGCGACTTCTTCTGGTTGTGGCTGCGGTGGCTCTGGTTCTGGTGCCGATCTGTTGTGATGAAGCAGGCGGTGATGAGCCATCCGACATCCTTGCTGCCCACAGGTTCTCGCTCTGCAGTTGCCCCGGCGGTGATTGCTACGCAAGCAACGGAAGCAGGCGTGTTGTTTCTTCGCTATTTCCCAGCGCTTATTGATGTCGGCGTTGAGAAACTGTCTGCAGTCGGGCAGCTGGTGGTCTTGTTTACACGCAGGGCATCGTTCGTTGCGTCTGTCTTCGGTGGTGAATGTGCGCTCGATTTTCTTCTTTATGACTTTGTCTTGAGCAGTGACGTCTTCGGGTAGTGCGTATGCTCCGCACTTGTCGGCCTCTTCGTTCAGGAACGTAGTCAATCTCTTGAGGTCGGGAACATCTTCTTTATTCTTTGCTGCGTAGTCGTACCATTTGTTCTTTATAATAGGCGTCAATTTCTCGATGATTGACTTCACCATCTCTGGATTGTAAAGATAGTGAATCTTCTTTAGTGCTTCTATTGTAGCGACGATGTTGGCTACTCGGTTGGCGAATATGCAGACTTCTCGTGGATTGTCAGCTAATCTCGGGAGCATCTTCATCTTCTCCATTTCATTCATCGCGAGTGCGTCCGGACGCCCAAATCTTCTCTCCAGGGCTTCTATGATGGCCCCAGGCTCCGGCTGGCTGATGAGGAGACTGTTGACAGCTTCTAGTGCCGCTCCCTTGATGCTTCTTCGTAGTCTCGCCACGTTTTCTGTCTTCGTAAATAAGTCTTCAGTTTCTCTGTAGGCGGCTTGAAATTGAAGCCAGCTGCTACACTGCCCGTTGAAGATAGGCAGTTCCTGTAGATATCTCGGCGATTCTCTCGTAGTCATTCGTACGGCTTGAGTGAGTGCCGCTGCCAACGATGCGATGTCTGTATTCTGTGGCTGACGCGCAGGCCGGAGCTGTTCCTGTTCCTTGCCCCGGTGCTCAGGTGCTTCTTCTCCCTGGGCTCCCTGTCCTCGTCCTTGTTGCCCTTGACGCGCAGGCTTCGCTGGTACTTCTTCATGCTGAGATAATGCTACTGGATCCTTTGAATTTTCCTTTGCAGAGCTTTCCTGATGCGTCTGCAGGTTTTCTTCCATTAGCGGAGAGCTTTCCTGTTGCTTCTCCAAATTTTCTTCCATTGGCGGAGAGCTTTCCTGATGCTTCTTCAACCATTGTTCTACTTGTGCTGATTTTTCCTCTTCGTCAGCATCTTCTTCGTCTGACGATGATTCCTCGACACGAAGAGCACGAATTTTCTTCAATTTTATCTGCGCGAGTTCCAGCTTCAATTTAGCCAGCTCTTCTTCTGCCTCCAACTCCGCGAGGAGTTTCTTGCGGGAGGATTCGGAACGGCGAGAATGTGGGCGCTTCGGTTTCAACGTGGAATTTATAGATTCAACATCGTTGTTGGCCTTGGTGTTTGTTTTCTCCGTCGAACTGGTATTTTCGGTGCTGTTGGTAGCCGTGGTATCTTCGCTCGTAGTTCTCTCTGTGTCGGAGCCATCAGTCGTGTTCACTTCCTTCGGCGGCTCTTCCTTGCTGGACTGGCTCCGTGTCGTCGGCATTTTCGTAGACTTTTCCGCTGGTATTTTCCGTTGATCCGGCTGTCGAAGGACCATGCAATGTGCAGCACAGCCTCAGGATAGCTCAGTGGGGTCGGGCCGTACTGCACTATAATAGCTTGCCGGGTTGTAAAAGCCAACAAAAACACCGCTTTGTGGACCCAAGGAGTGCAGCCAGGAACTAGGTAGAGTGCCAGATCTTCTACTGTTCTATTTCCTTTTCGGAATACTGCTCGGAATGTGAATGAATGTGGACGGCGCTCCACCCGTTTTTATAGCACTTTCTCTGTACGCACACATAGGCATTCTACCTCACCCCCTGGAGCACTATTTTATTATTTATTCATGCTTAATCATTCTATTTACAATTAATTCTTATTTCTAACTTATTCTAGATCCTTAGGTCTACACATAGGTACTACGATCATTACGCTACGACGTCTGGGAGCGGACTGGCGGCCGAAAATGTGCTGCGTGGGTATTTATACTTCCTCAACCCCCACCTCAGGAGTATAAATACGCGCCCTCTATGGCCAACCGTCCTCAGTCTGCTTCCCACCGTCGTACCGCTAACATATCATGCTGTAATGCTTATTTACAGACTACTTAGGTATTTCCTAGCATACCTAAGTACCTAGATCGATGTATAGCCTATCTTATACCTAGGTCTTACTCTAAGACCTAGCTAGGCGTATCAATGAAACAATCATAGCAAATTATCTTTATTCTGTAAGTTCTTAATATTACCTTGTAACTATTTATTGTATTCTATTTATTAAGCTATTTTAATGCTTATTTATTTAGAGTCGGATAGCTGTTTTATCTACTTATTCATGCCTGTACTATGTTGCAGCTATCCGAGTAAATAAACACACGGGACTAATTTATTTATTTACCTAAACTTAATACTATGCTATTTACATACTTATTTACATGAAAAGTCCGTGATATTTTCATGAAAAACGCGAAAATGTGTGAAAATGCGTCTGTTAGGTAACGCCGCGCAGCTATACCCTAAATTCGCGTAGTTCACATATTTTCCGCTAGAGGCGCGCGTGTCTCGTCGTGTACAGCATCGTTTTGCATCTGTAATCGTAATAATTACGGTTATTACCGAAACGATGCATCGAAGTAAGAATCGTGACGATTATTAAATTAAAAATTAAATCAGTGGCAACTTCTTAGGGGCTTAGGGATCATGATTCACCATCATTTCTATCATTCATAAAACAAGAAAAAAAGTACATTAGATCTGGCTATATGGGCTTAAAGTCCCCTTTGCATTCTAACATATTAAGAGAATTTAACCAAATTTTTTATTCTTTTTTCTTTTCGCTTATCGCTTTTATTAAAACGAAACCACATTCTGAGAATTATCTGACACATTTTTTTTAAATAATCGTAATGCATCGGTTATCGTAATGAATAACGATTAGCTTCCTAATCGTAGCCAAAATCGTAATGGCCGAATCGTTGCATCACTACTAAAAATGTATAATAACTGGAATGAATACCAAGTTAGCGGAATGACTGAGACAGGCCTTCTATTAATTTACAAACAATTGAGCTGTCGAACATTATGAAATATCATGTAAAGATTTTTTTAAACATTTTTTTTTAAGTCCATTTACTCCATTATAACGTCATGTACGTATTTCATTTTTGAGTAAATGTTTATTGAGTATTTGATTAAGATTCTCACTGAAGGAAAACGCGATTGGATGAAATTTTCTCGATAGAATTTAATTCCGAAAAGACCTCTTAATTGTTTTTTTTTTCTGTAATTCTGAAATCCTAACTAATTTCATTGTGAAATTGCATTCAAAATGTGGATATTATGTATTTGTAAAGTGTCCTTGAAAATCTTTTTGACAAAATAGCTTAGTATATTTTATATTAATAAAAAAAAACGACTTTTTGCTACTTTTCCACGAAAACGTCCCACTCGCACTGAGGTTTTTTTCGCATATGGAGTAACATGGACGCTAAAAATTTTACATATTGCCTTAATACAGCTTTTGGGTCGAGAAAGTAAGTAAAAAAACTATTAATATAGGTAATTAATTTAACTTATTTAAATATCGACTATGTATCTGGCTCAATGAAAAGACCTTTTATACAATTAATTAATGAATTTATAGACATATAATATTATAATAACTTGTAAATAATAATCATGTTAATTTTTTTATGTAATTTAAGTAACTAATTCTGTTAATTTTGTAAATATAATGTAACTAATATAATCTTGCCACAGAGTTGGTAATAAAACACAATAACACTTTCACAGTTTACTAGATACTATTAACACTTTCTCACCAATTAAACTTTCTCGCTTGTCACTTTATCTCGCTTTATCACAAAATAAATGATCGAAAAGAACAAAAGAAAATATATCTGAAAAGAACGACCTAAAAGAACTGAGGTGAGGCACTCCACCACGCTTCTCCTTCTGTCAAAACTTCGGCGCCATCGTCCGTAAAATTTTTGTCATGATCGTCATGATATCGCACGTGTTCGCCCAACCTCAACTCTTTTGTACAAATTGAATAATCAAAATCAATATTATATGTAGTAACAAAATGTATAATGCCATTTTTATTTAATTATAGAATTATAGAATATGTACTTTTATTAGTAAGTTGCTAACACTTACAACATACTTAGTTTATATCTTAATAAGAGATATTTTTTGCATACTGTTCTTACGGTATATTATGCTGACACTATTATTTTTCTATTTATTAACTTGTAATACGCATACTCTGGCTAATAAACGTTCATTAATTCATTCATTCAATATAATTATTTTAAAATACTTTTACAGTATTATTTAACACCTTAAGTGTAATTGTTTTGCTAACCTTACCCTGTAACAATGTGTATTCTACGGAGCACAAAATAATTTAGGGCACTCGGTAACACTAAAGGTGCGTTCACACGTCCCGCTAGTCACGCACAATGCTTACATAAAGGGAACTTCACATCTTCGATCGCTTACGATATTGTTATTGCTTATCGGAACGCGCCCCATTTTTGACTTACACCTATTGCCTTTCGACACACACAATTTTTGCGAATATTACAATCTGTAACGACCTTTGTTACGATGAGAGTAAGGTTTATGGAGTGTAAATTTAAGGCAGTAATTACGTATACGCAGCAATTTGTTTAGGTGTACCTAGGTGTAGCTTAATGTTACTTGTATATCCGAAATAACTAGATTAGGTACTGTTATTTTAAAAAACCACGTAATGTACTTATACATAGGGCTACCCACGGTACGCCCGTGGTCTATTTCGTACACAATCAATTTTCAGTTTTTTTTTATACTCCTTACACACCTTTTTACCCCATTAATTTTCACATACACACCCTTACAACTTTGTGAACATATGCGTGCGTTTAAAATTATTAATTCATATTTTTGTATTCATACATCCCAACAAATTTTTTGTTGCTGTCACGCTAAAGGATTGTATTTTTGGAATACAATAATTTTGTTTTTGAATATGCTATGCAATTTCTTTTTTGGTCCAATTTTGGTTTTGTATTTGTAATAAGAATATCCTGGTTAGCTATTCTTAGGCAACGAATCAGCCAATCAGCTGCATTTTATAGTTGAGAGGCGTCATCACGCGCAAACGTGATGTTTCTAAGGAATGTAATTATAATAATATAGCCTGAGTCCATTGACATTATCTAGATCTATGTTTTAGTGGAACAAAAATCGTGAAATTTGAGTTATATCTAAACAACAAACCCCTAAATGTACCAAAAGTATGTTTAGCCGATTGTGCTTTTATTGTCTTAGACAAAATCAAAAAATTAATACAAGTCAAACACCGAAAATGTTATCTAAATTAATAATAACAAAAAATATGTTTGGAAAACGTCCACAATCTTGCCAAAATCTTATTACTCCTGAAACAAGTTTTCAATTTTGCGTACGCGACGAAATCGGCACGATTTTAATGTCTTCGCAAGTTTCATGGAGCGTGCAGTATGCGTATTAATTTTTTGATTTTGTCTAAAACAACATTCGGCTACACTTTTGGTACAAAACGATTAAATTTACGTACTTAAGGGCTTTGTTGTTAAGATATTCCTAAAATTTCACGATTTTTGTTTCACTCAAACATAGATTTAGATAATTTCAATGGACTCAGGCTAAAAATGAAACAGCATGACGTTTGGCTGCGCCCACAATTAAGTTGGTCGCGTCATAATGTCTCCTCTTAAGACTACAGTCCTGAGAAAATCCATTTTTTGATAAGATTATACATATTTTTTAATGTTAAGAAATAGAAATCTGGTATCAAAAGTTGTTCTCACGACTTAGTTCCTTCTGCTGAACTTTTGCTGTGGTGGGTATTGACTATTTAAATGTCGATGTCAAGTAACGCCATCTAACTGAAAACTCAGTCATTACTTTCTAATTCCCAAGTGTTCTAAAATGAACTCACAGATGTCGCTGTTTATTTTTTTTATTAATAAAATAATTCAACAACCCAAATTATTTAAATTTGCATTTAATTAATAATCCTCTAATTAATAATTGACAAAATAATTTATATTGTCCATTTAGTGATATCCAATGACAACCAAATTATGACCTGTCACAGTATGTCACTCTATATGTATGTCTGTGTGTCAAGGCCCTTTTTCTCAAGACACAGTTTGATTGAAGTATCAAGTTGAAATTAATATTATATAAAGTTCTGTATCTTACTGCTGTAAGAAATTCAAGTTTCTTATTTGACACAATCAAAATATTCGACCTTTAAAAGCGTATTTTCCCACAAAAATCGCATGCATTGACTACCATCAAAACGTGTCTAGGGAATTTCCCGGTGGCCTATATTCTAGAAATTTGGAATGAATGGAGGTCTTTGGAAACAAATGAAAGACTAAATCCGAAAATCATGAAATTACAATATGCATTACAAATAAAAAATTACAATGCGCATTCCAATCAATAAAAAATCATTTTTTCCGAAAATGCACCTCTAATATTGACGGTAAAGACATAATTAAAGTAAATAGCAAAAGCAAATGGCATGACTTTTTATGAAAAGCTAATATTTGACAAACACATAGAGAAAATTTACACTTTAGTCTATCAAATGTTGGAATTTGTCCCGAGAATCTCTAAACCTTTTAAGAAAGCGTCCACATACTTATCTCTCTACCAATCATTAATACGCTTAGTACTTGACTATGCATAATATGTATATATCATATATGGAACCCTACTACGCAGTTAATTCTGAAAAGGTGGAGATCATTTCAGACTGGCCAAATCCCGAGGATACTAGGCCGAATAACCCAAGTGACAGAAGAAGTGTCTGTTAGACACAATTACCCTTTACAACCAAAGATTTTTAAAGGTTTAGTTGAGCCCTGGCACCTAAAATCTATTGCATTGTTTTTGAATGCATGCGTCAATATAATGCCGACGCGCGCACACTTATGAGTGCGCAATCTGTCTACCTACGGTCAGATCAGACTACTAAAGTTGTTAAAATGATTAACTTTAACGGTGTCCAACTGTCACTGTGTTCAGATGAGCACAGATTCCAAACGTGTGAGCGTCACCCATTTAAAGGTGAAAACATTTTCGTGCTGTCGTAGTACGGTAAGGGTCTTTACTTTTGAAATCTTTATTTACAACATCTTGAACAATGAATATGACTATGGCCTAGGTACAAACTAGTTTATTCTAAAATCGGGTTTGGCGAGCAACATATAATATTAAAAAATTCAACGAAATACAAAGCACGAGCAAATGTAACAAAAACACTGAAATAAAAAGGACCTACTGTTTGAAAAATTCTTCGTTGTAAAATTCTTATTTTCCGTAGTAATTATCGTAAAATTTTTAATGCGTCTGAAATGATAATATATAAAGAGAATGGGCCTGGGGTTGCGAGAAAAGACGCGGGGTCATTTTGTTTTGTGCTTATTTAGGGTACCGTCATAAATATATAAATAAACAAAAACCCAAACCCAAAACCCTTTGGGTTTTTGTTTATTTATCTGATTTTAGCTACCTGACAGTTCACGATAGTGGGAAATGCGCTTTTAACTACCTGACAGCTGTCGGTTTTTTTACGAATGGACGAATGTATGAGCCATTTCACATTGCAAGTTTTGCAACGTTCAATAGTTCACGACAATGTGAAATGATGTGCACCATAGGAGTTAAAAGCGCATTTCCCACTATCATGAACTGTCAGGTAGTTAAAAGCGCATTTCCCACTATCATGAACTCTCAGGTAGTTAAAAGCGCATTTCCCACTATCATGAACTGTCAGGTAGTTAAAAGCGCATTTCCCACTATCATGAACTCTCAGGTAGTTAAAAGCGCATTTCCCACTATCATGAACTGTCAGGTAGCTAAAATCAGATAAATAAACAAAAACCCAAAGGGTTGAACTAGTTCATGATAGTGGGAAATGCGCTTTTAGCTACCTGACAGTTCATGATAGTGGGAAATGCGCTTTTAACTACCTGACAGTTCATGATAGTGGGAAATGCGCTTTTAACTACCTGACAGTTCATAATAGTGGAAAATGCGCTTTTAACTACCTGACAGTTCATGATAGTGGAAAATGCGCTTTTAACTACCTGACAGTTCATGATAGTGGAAAATGCGCTTTTAGCTACCTGACAGTTCATGATAGTGGGAAATGCACTTTTAACTTCCTGACAGTTCATGATAGTGGGAAATGCGCTTTTAACTCCTATGGTGGACATCATTTCACATTGTCGTGAACTATTGAACGTTGCAAAACTTGCAATGTGAAATGACTCATGCACTCGTCCATTCGTAAAAAAACCGATAAACCAAGCACAAAAAAATCAGTTTTTTCAAACATTTTGGTCGGGTAGCCATGTAACTTTTTATGGAACAGCTGATGTTTTTTTCACGATTCGATGGTTGGCAACACTCACCTTAATCTTCTTTATCATAGTAAAAGTTGTTTGTATGGACGAGTACCATCGTCAGTTTCTATCGCCAGTATAATAACATCAATTAACACCCAGTATATTATCGTTTACCAAATTGACATAGGTTATAATTTAATTCATGTCACAGACAGGTAATCGTATTTACTCTAGTAAAGGTTTCAGTACGGGTTGGGTAATTGTTTTGGCGGAACCATAAGAACAATTATGAAAATGTTCAAACTAAACGGTAGCGTACATCTCTTGATGAAGGATAACATGTTAACTTTATTAAAGAAATGATGCATGAGCGAAAATCGTACAAAATAATTCCACCGTCTTAAAAACCATTTCGTTTTCGATGACCCACCAAATAGACCCTAAGAATAAAAAAAAAACGTATATTCACGACTATGAAAAAGTCATTTTTGTTTTGAAATAATATCGTGATTCAGTTTGGGCATTTATAGTGTTTTGTGCAACTGTGACATAATGAGGGCAATTAGGACATGAGTGCTTTTTTACGATACGAAGCGAAGATGAGATATAAGGGAACACTTTGTTGTCCGTCTGTCACTCTATAAATCTATCTGTGAAAGTGAAAATATAATAAATAGTAAATATCACACATGTACGCTAAAATATAAAAAAACCTACAATAGTAAATATCACACATGTCTGGACCCATTAAATATAATAAAACCTACAATAGTAAATATCACACATGTCTGGACCCATTAAATATAATAAAACCTACAATAGTAAATATCACACATGTACGGGACCCATTAAAATATAATAAAACCTACAACAGTAAATATCACACATGTACGAGCCCACTAAAAGTTAATAAAACCTACAAAAGTAAACATCACACATGTACGAACCCACTAAAAGTTAATAAAACCTACAAAAGTAAACATCACACATGTACGGACCCACTAAAAAAAAATAAGGCCGAACTCACTCCTTCCACTTTTATTAAGGAAAAAATATTTTAGTAAAATGAGGTGGGTCCTGTGATGGATCGTAGGCCTCCCTCCCTACTACGAATATAATATCAGAATTTATCTTGCTCTGCTGAAGGCAAAGGATTATTTTTCCTTGTTTCTACTTTCTATAGTACCCAAGAAAAACAAGTTTGTTGTAAAATGTTACAAAAAAAAAAAACAAAATCATTTAATTATATAAGGTTAAATAATATTAGTTGGCGAAACTCAAAACATAGGTCGTACTAGTCTATATGAACAACTATTTGTATGGGAGCTTAGCGAAATTCGTAACTTTTTTTCACTTCCTCCCATACGAATTGCTCCGATCAGCTGACTGGTCCAGTATGGAAAGGCGAAAACAAATTTCAAGAATTTTGCACAATCCTAATAGCAAAAGTTGTTCATATGGACATATTCTACATATGTTTCAAATTTACCCAACTAATTTAATTTAACCTTATATAAGTAAAAAACTACCTTTTTCTCTTTCGCCCTAAAGCCATTCGCTTTCGCATTGCGCGTTTTTCCGCGTGACCGAATTTCGTATCGTAGAGTGAAATTGTTGAAGATTGAACTCGATGTTTCACCTAAATCTGTTGTTTTTATTAATTAGCTCAGTACCTATAAGGTTTCAAGGTATGAAGTTTGAAATGGTCAATTCAATTTGTTGTTACTTGACGAGATATTGCCATATAAAATGGGAAAGTAGCGCCCTTTTGACAAGGTTTTTATATTCCTGGCCCGGTAGCGCGGCTTAGTTCAATCATAGGTGCGAGGAGCGTGAAATACTGCTTAATCGCAAAAACATCGTGTCACGCTCCTCGCACCTGTGACACTATGCTACGGTCATGCTTTAAAAATTTTGTTCTTATATTTTCAAGAGTCAACAATTTCACTCTACGATACGAAATACTTTATGTCGTCGTTTTGTATGGGTGTGATTCTGGTTGGATGCAGTCGTAGCCACGTTAGCCTGAAAGGAGGTCACTAACAATGGCCACCTTTTTGTTATTTTGCGCCTTTTTGCTCTCGCAACGCCGCGGCGTGGTAGCGGCGGGTACCGGAACTAATGGCACATTCATAAATAAGGGATGCGAAATCGAACAAAAGCAGGTTTTTGCGAGTTGAAACGATTTTCTCGATGAAAAAAAACAAAACGGGATAATCGCGTAAATTCGTTTTCCTTTCGGTATTTTTGGAGTTTAATGATGTTTATTGATATGTCAACATATAAAAACCCGATTGGAAATTAGAAACCAATCATTTAGGTTTATATTGTTCAGTACAAGAAGCTTAAGAGCGGTTTCACAGCCGGTTTGTACAAAACCCGCCGTTTTCCAATTAATCCGAACAGAACACTTAAATTCAAAATTCACTCAAAAGTTTTTCAACAAAACCTTATTATCTGTATATTGTGTACGTTGCCATCGCAAAGTTTCCACTGGTTTCTAAAATTAGAATTTAATAATTTTTTGTTCGAAAAACAAAGCGTCGAGACTTATAATTATCCTATTAGTAAAAGACTACATTATTGCAAATAATTTAAGGCTATTACCATCGCCAAATTAGCAGCTCGATGTGTGTCTGTACGAATATCGACGGAAACGACATTGAAATAACGTTCATATCAGCGCACAATGCATGGTGGCTGTTACGACGCTCGCTGCGTCCTTGATAGGGCGAAATAGCAGAATATAATACTTTTCACATGGACGTGGTTGTTGGATTGAATAATGATATTTTATATTTATAGCTATCAAGTTTATCTATTACTCAACGCATAAATTAATAAAATCGACCAAGCCGCTTAGGAGCAGTAGGGAATTCAAGCCAAAAAACACCATTCAGTTAAAACAATTTTTCATATAGAAGTTTTGGTGGTTCGAAAAAGAAAAATGTTGCATATGTTGTCCTAGAATTGATAATCTATAATACATTTTTTCAATATTTTTGATTTGGCCATAAAAGAGGAGTAGGCTTTAGATAGTACCTATTTGGCGATATTAAGCGCCTTAAGGCATTTTTTTTGCGTGGCCTTGGTAGGTATAGGAAGTCAGCACTTCTTGTTTTAGAAGTTCCAGTAGTGTGTATCTGTCTGTCCAAAATTGAAAATTCAATATATCGTAACAAAAACATCTTGTAGCGAAAGAGGAAAAATGGTCTTTAGAAGTCTTTGCAATGGACGAAGTAAATCTTTTCTTTTTTTTATCATTTTCTTTCCCTTATGGAAAAGGCTAAAGGCTTAAGCCCATACTGCCTGGTCTTATTTTAGTTTATTTTCACAGAGAGACAGACAGACACAGAGAGTGTTTGTATATCCTCTCTTGAGGATCATCTGAAGGAACTGTCCTGTCGTAGTCGCTGTTCTGTCAGTTCGTGCTATATTGACAGACCCATAACACGAACAAAATGTTGGGTTAGAAGAAACACATGAAAAGGCACGGCCTGCACTTTTGTTCCATTGAACAACATACTACACTGGTTTTGATCAAAACATCCAAAATGCAATATTTTTTCAATAAAACAAAAAAACGTCGCCATCACATCTTCGTGCCTTTTTTCCAACCCTTTTTTTTTCTTTATTCACTGACAAAAAAGTACTATGCAAAGTTTTTGTTTTGAAAGAGTTTTAAATTTTGACATCTGTCATTTTTACGCCTGCGACTTTTATAATCTAACACCACACACAACTTTCGCTTTTATCTTATCTGTCACATTGAAACTATAAAGTCGGTCAAAAAAAAACGATAACCACGCGGGACGAAAGCTAGTAATCTTATAAAATATCAATAATATATGATGTGAATGTGGCTTGTTGATGTACCATTACTAAATAATGTCAAATAAATGTTAATTTAATCTGTATGAAACTACGCTTTCATTAGACACACCACAGAATACCAAAATATTTTAAATTTGGTCTAGTGGTTTGAACTTCTTGATCCTAAACCACGGTCTCCTATTCAATCGTTCCACTGATAAGGAACATATCAAGGTACCTCAGAAAATACAAAATAAAATTCCCATACATGGGATATATATGGCTTTATCCTTCATCGTAACTGTTGGATCAAAAACAGTTTGTTATAAAAATACTGGCAACAGATTTTCTCATTTTATTTGCTCTTGTTCATTTTATGATCAGATAATAAGACTCTCCCCCGGTTTCTGAAAGGCCAATCAAAGTTAACAGTAGATTAAAAAAACTTTAACCGCAAATAACGGTGAAAATAAAGCATATTATGAAGTCTGAATAGTGATGAATCAATAATTAACTTAGTTAATTTTTGATTTCAATGTAAAATTCCCACTTTTTCTGGCTTAATCCGCAGATAATTATTTTTTAATCTACTGTTAACATTGATTGGCCATTCAGAAACCGGGGGTAAACTTCGGACCTGCTTTAGCTGGGACTCGTTTCAATAGAACTTGGGAATCAAAACTGCCTCTGGCTGTACTGTCAGAGTAAATCATATTTATAGAGTAGTGATCAGAACAAACGCACAGATTCGAACTCACACACGCAGACGCGTACTGTACACGCCGCGCCGCGCCATCAAACTTCGCTTAAACGTCATGCAGAGCACGCATCTGTGTGCGTGAGTTTGAATCAGAGCGTTTTACTAAGATTCAGTACTCTATAAACAAATATATTTACTATGGTACCGTCAAAATGGACCAACTGTACATCCAACATATTTAGTATGAGATGCGATCGATTGACAATATTGACTTTACTATTATCTCACTCCTATGCTATCTGTATTACTGTGTGCGAATGTACTCGTAGACGGATATAGAGTGTCAGTGAGAAATGGATAGAACCGCTTCCATGTCAAATCCCAAGGTCTATTGATATGGGTTATAGCACTGAAAACTAGACTGATATTTATTTAGTATTACATCTATTTTCCGAAGGCTGATAGAGTATGTAACGATCTGGCGAGCCCCTCAGTGCGTGCTTCTTGTAAAATAAATTCTTAAATACAACCCAGCGAGGTCGAGATTTATTGATGGTCAAAGAATAAGCAACGTTTATTACTTTTTTACTATCCAAGATAAGTCCTTAAAATTAAGGTTCCAGATTTAAGTTATAAAGTAAATCTTTATGAATATTTTGGCGAAATTTTAAATAAAATTGGTTATTATTAGTATTGTGGTGTACGTTGTTAGTCTCTGTCTGTCTGTATGTTTCGTCTTAATTCGAGAACCACTCAACGGATTTGGCTGTGGTTTTCGTTATTATCATTGTTGTGACCCTGGTCCAATGGTTTTATATAATACTAAAACCTCATTGCCCTGGTCACTATATAGGCTACAAGGGGTGTTGTTAAAAAAACTCCCAAGCTAGAAATTGTCGATAATAGCCTTTTCATCGCACCTATTCGAAAAACGACAATTGGCTTTAGGGGATATTAGGGGATAAAGTCAATTTTATTCTAATGGGAGTTTGCGCTTTCTCTCTTCTGATTGATTAGCGTCATTTAACTGAAGAGGTCAAATACATACTTTATGAAGAAGTTACTGGCCAGTTAGGCTTTGGCGGCAACGTGCATTGAAAAAAAAAACATTTAAATGGATTCTTCTTTCTTTTCATTTATTTTTTCTTAGAAATTTTCACACTAATTTATTGCAAATAATAATTAAAAATGAGTTCGAGTTTTGATAGTGATAATTATAATAACTCGCGAAAGCATAGTAAATGGTGCAGCTATAGCGGCAACAATTATTTCCACAAAATACCAGGTACGTAGCTTTTTATTTTTATACTACACCTGCTCGGAAAGTACCTTCTTACTTTTTTGAAAACGATGCAGAAAATACGTCATTACTGTCATAAAAATATGCGGGCGGAAAAAGTGTATGAAAATTAATTGTTAACGTGCTTGAGCGGGCAGAAAAAGTATATGCAAATCCATTGTTAACGTGCTGTTTTTTTTTAAATAACATAAAGAATGAGCAAGTGGCCAAGTGGCCAGTATTATTTTGCGAACTCGTACATAAAACTCGAAAAATGATACTGGCCACTTGCTTTTCCTTTACATAATAAAAAATAAGAAGGATATAAAAAGTGACAATCGCACGCGAGTCAGTCGGTTTCTTTTATTGTATCTTGATTAAAAGTAAAAATACACTATTTTCTCGCAGGTGTAGTATAAAGCACTATGTATCACTCGGGAGAAAGTGCGATTCCCAACCCGTGTGTATTGAGGCCCTTGGCTTCGCCTCGGGCCTCAAACTACACCCTCGTTGGTAATCGTCCCCTTTCTTCCCTCGGTGAACAATGTACTATTCTCACAGGTAGTGATGAAAAATAGTGTGTATCACTCAGAGCCAAGATATTTGGTTCTCGGGCGGCGTATATCGAATTCCTCGCTACGCTCAGGATTCTGATTTAGAATCCTTTGCTTCGCTCTGGATTCAAAATAACGCCCTCGACGTACAAAATATTACTTGGGGCCCTTGTAACACAAATATCTATTTAATTACACCAATTCCAAAAATGACAATTGACTTTAGAGGATAGCGGAAACCAAAGTCAAGTTTATTCGGAGTTTGCGCTTTTTCTCTTCTAATTGGTCTACGTTCGTGCTTCTGATAGATAAAGTCGAACGCATAATTTTTAAAATTAAATTAAATTTTGCTCCTTTTCTTATAGACCCACTATAAATAATAATTGTCTCGGTTCAATGAGCGTTTTTCCTTGTGTGAAATTTAGTGTTAAATAAGATTCCTAGATGGCACTGTCATATACTTTAGCAATAGAATCAAAGACAAAATTTGCACAGATTCCAAACAAACCAAAAACCACGTTGACATTGATTGCTACAGAACATATTTTATCTATGGTGACATTGACAGCGACATCTGGCGGAAAGTCAAGAACTAAGAAAAAAAAACAACTAGAAAAACGCTCATTTTGAGAAAAACACTATACATGATTTTATCTTAATTATCGTCCTGCGGGCTCGGACTTTTAACTTATTCGGCCAGGGAGAGCTTACTTACTTGGTCTCAGCAGTAATGTACTAATTTTATTTAAAAAATATTTCGAGTTGCAAATAATACATTATTACCCTGGGTTCCTGTAGATCTAGAAAATATATAATATATATAATTCTTGTATACTTACGCATTGACGAAACCATTTAAAACGAACTGACGCACAAACTTTTTGTGTCTTATATTATAAGGGCACTTCAAAGAACAATCACATCTGTTTGATGGGTGTTACGTATTCTTTGATGTTCAGCATTAATTTATTTCTATTGCCGAAAACGCGTGAGCGAACTACGTAGCATCGGAAGATGTTATTTGGTTTTTTTTTGGATTTGGAAATCATTTTTAAAGTTTACGTCGTACATGATAGGTCTCATACTTGCTATACTCCTATACTCGATTCCAAATAAAAATCTAAATGAAATGATAGATACAAACCTTTTTAATAACAAGCATGGACTAAAACGAACAAAAGAAGTGTAGATAGTTGTAAAACTTGGCCATTTTGTTTCCATCCCCTTAACTTTTTTGACGTGCCATTTTTGGTGTCAGTTTTGGTAAGACTAGGGTTGGACCACAGGTTAGACCCCCCAAGGGAAGAACCTGGCTACGTGCCTGATATAGATTGACAGACTGCCTTTGTGGTCAAGTTGTTCGACTACAGACTACTAATCCGGTGGTTGCGGGTTCAAATCCCGTAGGAGCACATTTGTGTTCCATCTGCATGCTTCAGAAGGCACGGTCCAATTTCTGCCCGAAGCACTGCGATAGGGCTCGCCACCCATCGCGCTGTGATGTAATAATCGTTGGTGAAACGCGGGTGTATCGAGTACTGTGACTCCCCCTCGCGGACTCATGTCGTGACGATGTAATTTCCCCGTTCATTTTGATTCCTAAGCTTTGACATTATTTACAGATATTTATCTTACACAACAGAACAATTAATTGATAAATGCGAGCGTTTTCCTAACGCTCTTTTCATTATACAAGGTGTTTTATTTAGACAGCGAAATTTAATCTGAAAAACCATAAACAAAATGCTTTTATAATTTCTACAATGTGTAACAATTCTAAATATGTAAATAAATAAAAAAATAAAATCGTGCTTGGAGAGGTAATGTTGAGAAACAAACATTATATTTTTCGAATTTCACATTATATCACTTTTAATGACTTACTCATACAAAAATTATTACAATACTTTCTCAATTTTGTTTATAATAATACTATAAAAACATGAACAAATTCTGTGTTTTTTTTTTTTTTTTGTAAATAACTATGCTATTGTCACGCTACCCGTTAGCAAAAAAAACTACTTATCAGAATTAGCAATCATAGTAAACCTTAATAGAGTAATGTGCATTTATATAATATTATTTAAAATGACAAAATTTGCTCTTTCGATAATATTATCTATCATCTACCGTAATTCCGTAGCTTTTCAGATTAGTAAAACTTGGTTCACTGAATCAATTTTAGTTTAATCGATGCAGTGGACAAACGGTCAATAAGACTTTGCTGAAAGGTTACTGAAGGGATATCAAACACTTATGTTGACGTGCGTTCGTAGCAAAAAGCTACGGAATTATAGCCTACTGGGGAAAAGGCTGCTCCTGCTTTTTCACTTCATTACCCCTTAAAATCGTGTTATTCGGTGTACAACAAAAAAAAACAGCACGTTGTGTCAGATATACAACCGTACTTTAGGGAAAGCGTTGTTGTTTTCTTGATATTTACCGTTTTGGACCAGTAACTTTGGCAAAAATCTTACTTCCATCTACGTCCGTTGCACCACACGCGATGATACAGCACACTTTTTTATTTCGCTATTATAATTATTAAAATGTACTATTTTTAGTAATTTGACACTGCATGTTATGGCATTAGATGTCAATCACAGAAAAAAAACATAAACAATGATGTAAACTTCCTGATGGCAGCACGCGCACGTTTGTTATTTTTTATTAGTGCGATCAAATATAAATTAAATTATCATGAACGATACCTAATGATAAATAATGAACGATTAGAAAACGTACTAATCCGTAATAAAAAATAAATATATAAATCTTTCATCAAAAATACAAGGTTATCCAAAACCCTTTTTTCACGAACGAAGTCCCTTTCCAAATGCCCTTATTGTCAAGCACTAAATACAAAAATGCCTTGATATGCGGAATTTCATCCTGAAGTTGATCACGGAAGTGACGTACACGTTCTGAAATGGACCCCCAAAATAATGAAACAATAAACACCCTCTATCTCAAGCCATCCAACGTGTTCCCTAAGTTCCTGTAGGTACAAGTTAATTTAGTGTCTCTTCACACGTACACACGACCACCACATACGACGTATATTTTATGTCCTTATGGTCTGGTATTTAATACCATTTTGTATGAGCCCAGTGTCAAAAGATAAGGGTAGACTAGGACATGTCTAAGCAACGCAAGTAATAATATAACCTCCCTCGTTATTCATTAATAGTGTCTGACAGTAGGCAAATTTTTGGCCGAAGCTAAAGCCGAAGTTCGGCTTTTTCTTTGGCCATAGCGGTGGTCGACGCCGAAGTCTGCGAGATCTTAGATATTTTACTTGTAGTTGGTGAAAATGGTGTATTATTTATTCTCTCTCTGTATGCGTAGATTCTGAAATCGGACATTTTAAAACGGTATAATTTTTTAATTCGTTTCCAATATTACTAATAATATGATATTTGTAATTTTTGTTAATTGGTTAAGAAATAATATTATTAAAACTCGCGTGAGCTGACATACTAAATTATTATTACATACGGCTTGAACACTCACGTGTGATTGTTGTTGACTATATGCCAACCGTTTCACCGATACAATTTCGGCATTATCAAGGCGAGTGTCGTTCTTAGGACGACGACGCGGCGTTCACCGTCGTTGTCAAACGGGCACTGGCAGCCGCCGATCGGCGAGCTGCGCGCATTGCTCGTGCGCTGAGCGTTGGCTGCGTTGGCACCCCTATCGCCTTGATAATGCCGAAATTGTATCGGTGAAACGGTTGACATATATTCAAATTCAAATTCAAATTCAAATTCAAATAGTTTATTTTGCAAAGCAGGTATAGATATATACACTTTTTACACGTCAAATTTAATCTAATAAAGAAAATATATGTAATAGAATAATAAATGTACATGAACTAAATTAAAGGTTTATTTAATTTATGTAGCAATATATTTACGATTAAAATGATAGGTAAAATATATATTATACAAGGTGAAATCCAATCAGCCGCCCGAACCCATACCGGAGACCCGGCCAGGGACCAGGAACAAGGTTCAGTGATCACCAACCGAGCCCCCAGCACGAATCCAGGCGGCCGACCAAATCCCATCCTATATACTACATACTAATAGGTTACATATATAAATACATGCCTACCTCCGCCCATTCGATTAGTCTTGCTAAGAAGAAGGGCAAGAAACTTAGCAAGATCATGTCTTTTTTTCAACATAAAACTTATACTATACAATATATGACTTATATCTACTTTAACCAAGGGATAAGAAAATACAAGACAGTAGGAATTCAGGTTAATGAAAAAAAGAAAAACATATATATCTTTGTCTACCTGTCTCATATAGTCCTTTTCCTTTTACAGTCTATAATCAATTAATGTTTACACCTTAGAGGAATCATAAGTTAAGAAATTATACTATTTAATTAAATTATAACTTACTACGAGTATCATTATCACTGTAACACCATGCTTCACCATCATCCAAATATTCATTTATTTTATAATATGCCTTTTTCAATAGGCCCTGCTTAATATACAGTTTAAACTTATTCTCTGACAAAGTAAGGACCTCCTTTGGAAGTTTATTGTAAAATCTTATACCATGTCCTACAAAAGAGGTACTCACCTTAGCGAGTCTGATTTTTGGAAAAGCCAGTTTATGCTTATTTCTGGTCTCCTTACAATGTTGCTTACCAAGCCTTGGGAAAGACTCAACATTTTTTCTGACATATCTAAGGACTTGGTAAATATATTCACAAGGAACCGTTAATATATTAATTTCTTTGAACTTTTGTCTTAATGAATCCCGGTGCTTCATATTATAAATAGCCCGAATTGCTCTCTTCTGCAAAACAAAGACTGCGTCTGTATCCGCGGCTCTACCCCATAACAGCATGCCGTATGACATAATGCTGTGAAAGTAACTAAAATAGACTAGTCTAGCAGTATCTATATCAGTAATTTGTCTTATGCGTCTAACAGCGTATGCGGCCGAACTAAGTCTACCACATAGGGCTTCTATGTGGGGACCCCACTGAAGACGAGAGTCTACCGTAATGCCTAAAAACTTTGTTTCGTTAACTAACTCCAGCTTGGACCCCTGCAAAAGCAAATTACCATCCACTTGAATTACATTTGGTAACGTAAATTTTATACACTTTGTCTTTTTTGCGTTTAAAACTAAATTATTTACAGTAAACCAATCAAGCACCAGTGATAAAGTTGTATTCGCGCCGTCAAGGATATCTTTACGTCTATTAACTTTAAAAATAAGTGACGTGTCGTCTGCGAATAATACTATCTTCGTTAAGTCTTTAACTAAATATGGAAGGTCATTTATGTAAATTAAAAACAGCAAGGGCCCTAATATGGAACCCTGCGGGACACCCATTTTAACTAATGCTCCACTTGATTTTACCCCGTTAATGTCTACCTTTTGAATACGATCACTAAGATATGACTTCAATAACGCTAAAGATTTGCCCCTCACTCCGTAGTGATCCAATTTACATAAGAGTGTTTCATGATTAACGCAATCAAAGGCTTTCGAGAGGTCACAAAATACACCAAATGCATCTTGCTTTTCTTCCCAAGCATCAAAAATGTGCTTAACTAAAGCAACTCCTGCATCTGTGGTTGACATCCCTCTAGTGAATCCATATTGTTCACAGTGAAGTAACTTATTTAAATTAAAATGAAATAACAATTGATTAAAAACTATTTTTTCAAAAACCTTACTCAATACCGGTAAAACTGACACAGGTCTATAGTTTGAAGGGTCCCCGTGGTCGCCTGATTTATAGTCAACAACAATCACACGTGAGTGTTCAAGCCGTATGTAATAATAATTTGGTTAAGAAATATTTATAACGACCAAAAGCTAAGACAACTTTTAACAATAGATTGCTATATGAATAAACATATTTTTAATGATATTATTATATTACTGTGATGATATTATGGTAGCTTCAAAATAATTGGATTTTCCATAAGCGTGATTTAAGATTATTTTAGGAATTTACGGCTGGTATCACGACTATGGAAAAGCCAATTGTTTTATAGCTATTGATAATAAAAAATATTTTTATGCATATAGCAAACTATTAAAAGTTGTAATAGTTAAAGGTTGTATTTTAGTCGTTATAATTATTTCTTAATATTTTGTTATAAATCCGGAGCATTGACCCTTAAGAGTAGAACTCACGTTTTTAACTATTCAACGAGGCACAGGTCGAGCTTTCAATGAGATTATGACTCCTCATCATGAGGACTACCCGGGAACACAGGCGCGCGCAGCGTTCAGTCGTGTGGCTTCGGTCCCCTCCTTCGCTGCCGCTCGACTTTTCTTCACTCTTCGACTGCGTTCATTGGTGTCGGTAACTGGACTCGACCCGACCAGACGGCGGACGTTTGATGCAGTTATCGCTACTACTTTCGGGTACCCCGTGTCACTAGGTCCAACTTAGATGGCAATGATTCATTTACTGTTGGCACTTTTTTCTTGTACGAAGCGTCAACCACAGGTTGCCAAGTTGACGCCAGTTGCCAACCGCGGTTTCTGTTAAATCATTGTTCGCTCACTATATGCTGAAACCTATAATTCCTTATTGGCTGAAGGTGGCCGTAGCCGAAGCTTCAATCGGACACTACTCATTACGTAGTCGCTGCACGCGCTAACGAGCACTTTATATCTCGCTAACTAAGAACGCAGCAAATGATGCCACCTGGCACACATGGAGTTGTGAACTATTATAAACATATGCTTTTTTGAAATTAAAAAAAACCTCACCTCAGTTTATTTTGTGGCTCAGTTCTAAGAAAGTCACAAGGTTCCTAAAAACTCTGAAACGTGAAGCTTATCAAATACTTTTGAGCTACTTGTGTCATTTATTTTTATTATTACTAGCTTTTGCCCGCGGCTTCGCCCGCGTTGAATTAGTTTTAACTCCTTTGTTTTGAATTCCTTTCTTCTCTATTTTTGTCTGTAGGGGATGATTTTTCTAACAAAGCGCTTAATTTTTTACTGCCTCAGGGGTTGATTTTTTAAAAAGGCTAAAACACGTCGTTTTTTATTTCTAACCAATTTTTATGGTTTTTCAACTACAAAACAAACTTATTTTTCATACAAACTTTCATCCCCTATTTTACCCTCTTAGAGGTGGAATTTCGAAAAATCCTTTCTTATTCCTTGTTAACATTACAAAGGGAATCTTTGTGCAAAATTTCAGCTTTCTAAGTCCAAGGGTTTGGGCTGTGAGTTGATGAGTCAGTGAATGAGTGAGTGAGTCAGTCAGGACTTCTCTTTTTATATATAGGTATATGATGATTAGTCAAAGTGTAGTTTTTTCTTTCTAATATCTGTCAAAAAAAATATCAAACATCAAAAATATTTTTCCCTACTAAGCATATTTCCCAATCGGGAGTTCTGTTCTATCGTCATACGTAGCCGATGCCCGAAAAATGGTCTCCATAAGCACACGGTGATACGAAGATTATATTTTGATTTTCCTTAGGTTTGAATTAAATGGGGTATTCAATATTAACTAAATCAATATTTGATGAACTTTGTCATATTTCCAAAGTTTCCAAAGAAGTAAATTTGTAGATATATTAATAATTTGCAATATTCCGCTAAACACTCTTACCATACTATTCAAAATGCAGACTCAAGTACCGCCCGCCCTCCCGCATAAAACATGCACAAGCAAAGCAAGCAGTACGAGCACAAAATAAAGCAATCTTAAATAACAAGCAAGAAAACTTATCGACACGTGTTTCGCCTCTAAACGAGGCATCCTCGGGATGTGTAGTCCGCCCGACCGCTCGACAGCAAATGACCTCAAATGACTTCCAAAGAAGTGTTGGGTGTACTGCGAGCTATTTGAGCAAACGAAATGTCACTTAAATAATCATTGTGAATATTACATATTTGTGTCAAACTTATTTTTTTTTTTGCTTTTTTGCAAACTGCCCCATGTCTTGCTCTTAGTAGGTCGAGCCAAGCGATAAATTGTAGCCGTAGGTAGTGCACCGTGTACTTCGCCACGGACGCCTATTACCAAACCCTGTAGATACAAGAGACATACAGTTCTTGCATATATACATACATATTGCATACCTTTTCCACATAGTGCCATTTTTAAAATTTTTGTTCGTTTTGCAGTTTCTTATAAGTTTTTGTAGATGAAGTCACTTACCCTGCGATGAATAGTTTACCTGCAACTGAAGCGCCCAAAAAAGCTGTGGTTAATTTTTTGAAAATAATGATTTTATTTACACTTGACCATCAACGTGCCTCATGAAAAGAATGATACCTAGGATAAAGGCGCTCGCTCAGAAAGTTTACCTTTATTTGGTACAGTTTACAGTTTTAGGCTGCAGAAAATTATAATTTTCAAAATTCAAAAAGTTTATTTTGCAAAGTAGGTATATATAATACACGTTTCACAAGTCAAATTTTAATCTTATAAAAATATATGTAATAAAATAATAAATGTACATGAACTACTTAGATTAAATGTTTTTTTAATTTATGTAGCAATATATATACGATTAAAATTATAGGTAAAATATTATTATACAAGGTGAAATCCAATCAACCGCCCGAACCCATACCGGAGACCCGGCCAGGGACCAGGAACAGGTTCAATGATCACCAACCGAGCCCCCAGCACGAATCCAGGCAGCCGACCAAATCCCATCCTATATACTACATAGTAATAGGTTACATATATAAATACATGCCTACCTCCGCCCATTCGATTAGTCTTGCTAAGAAGAACGGGCAAGAAACTTGGCAAGATCATGTCTTTCTTTTTTAACATAAACTTATACTATACATCAAATTACTTATATCTACTTTAACCAAGGGATAAGAAAATACAAGACAGCAGGAATTCAGGTTAATGAAAAAAGAAAAACATATATATCTTTGCCTACCTGTCTCATCCTAGTCTATTTCCTTTTACAGTCTGTAATTAATTAATTTTAACTCTTAAGAGGAATCAATAGTTAGGAAATTATATTAATTAATTAAATTATTATCTACTATCATTAAAATCAGTATCACTATAACACCATGCTTCACCATCATCCAAATATTCATTTATTTTATAATATGCTTTTTTCAGTAGGCCCTGCTTAATGTACTGTTTAAACTTATTCTCTGACAAAGTAAGGACCTCCTTTGGAAGTTTATTGTAAAATCTTATACCATGTCCTACGAAAGAGGTACTCACTTTGGCGAGTCTGATTTTTGGAAAAGCCAGTTTATACTTATTTCTGGTTTCCTTACAATGTTGCTCACCAAGCCTTGGGAGAGACTCAACATTTTTTCTGACATATCTAAGGACTTGGTAAATATATATTTGGTTTCCTCTTTCCTATCTTTCTTCCATACCTAAATGAAACGTGTTTGCGTCGTAAGAGTGGTGATTCTTAGCGATCGAGTCGCAAACCATACCAAAAAACGAGGATAGATTTTTTTTATAGAAATTGGAACCATAGTTTATGAATACGCTTCAAGTAGAATGAATGCCCAACCTTGACACTGCGAGGGAAGCTGACGAAGCGCTATTTGAAATCGATTCTTGCTAATGCTTTCCTTTTGGGAAGAGTGATCTTTAGGGTTCCGTACCCAAAGGGTAACCAACGGGACCCTATTACTAAAACTCCGCTGTCTGTCTGTCTGTCAGTCTGTCCGTCTGTCACCAGGCTGTATCTCTTGAACCGTGATAGTTAGACAGTTGAAATTTTCACAGGTGATGTATTTCTGTTGCTGCTATAACAACAAATACTAAAAAATAGAATAAAATAAATATATATTTAAGGGGGCTCCCATACAACAGACATGTTTTTTTTGCCTTTTGTATAGATAATGGTACGGAACCCGCACTTGGCCGGCTTTTAACTCGAGCTGTTTTACCGCCGAGTTTTCAACTACTAATCCAGAGGTCGAGGTTGGTGTTCGGTCCACGTACTCCGGAGTGTACTGGGGATCTAAAAAGGCCAACTTGGGTGAATCATAAATTGATTTAAAAGTACGATCGAGACAGAGATTTTTCACGTGTGCAAAAGAGACGGCATTAGAACAGAATCATAATGTGATTCATGCAAAACGGCTTTTTTAGAGGACCAGGGGA
Source organism: Ypsolopha sequella (assembly GCA_934047225.1). Taxonomy (NCBI): domain Eukaryota; kingdom Metazoa; phylum Arthropoda; class Insecta; order Lepidoptera; family Ypsolophidae; genus Ypsolopha; species Ypsolopha sequella. Next base: position 3,481,023 of record OW203985.1, read on the forward strand.
TCTAAAAAGGCCGACTTGGGGGAATCATAAAATTATTTGAAAGTAGGATAAAGTCAGAGTTTTTTCACGCGTGTGAAAGGGACGGCATTAGAACTGAATCATAATATAATTCATCCAAAGCGGCCTTTTTAGAGGTCCTGTTGGGCGTAATGAACAATTTTTTGTAATCTGATTAGAGATTGCTATTAATTTAACCCATCTACATGTAACCTAATTACTTTTAGTAAACGTTAATCCCATTACATCTTTTAGTCTTTTCTTAACTAAATCAAATAAAAAGGCGGTCAAGTACGAGTAGGGCTCGTGCTCTGAGGGTTCCGTGTATATCGTTCAAAGTACAGATTTATTCCTTGAGCAGGTAGTTATAAATGACAAACTTAACTTAACACGGTCTACTATCTACTCTGTATGTATCTAAAGGGTCTAATTAAGTTGGTCATAATTTCTTCTTGAATAATTAAATACATATATACATATCATCGACGAATATACATATGTATACATACATACATATAGGCACGCCTGTGTCCCAGAGAGGTAGGCAGAGACTACAGATTTCCATCTGCTGCGATCCTGAAACATCTCATTATCTCTAATAATTAAATCCATCCATCCATCAGCCTAGTTCGTCCACTGCTGGACATAAGCCTTTCCAGGACTTTGCCACTCCCGACGGTCATCCTGGAAGAATTGCCCATACTCACACACGCTGGGCAGGCGGGTTGGTGAGCGCGCCGGAACCCTAGCACCAGTGATGCCGCTGCCCGTCACCAGTCTGTTCCATATAAGGCCCGGCTATTAGAATTAAATATACGTAATTTTCAGACTAAAACCAAAGTACAGATGAGTCATGGATTAAAAAGTATGGTACCTATGCATACTATGCATCCTTTATGAATGCATATTTCATATTGCAAAAGTATAAAAAGAAGGCCACTCAAAGTAGTAATCAAACATGCAATCGTGATTGCTACTACATTTTGCATGTAATCAGTAATCATGATTGCTAACTACAAAATGTAACCGTAGTTATCAATCAGTAGTTAAATTAGATTTTGCCCAACACTGCCGGAGTGGGCCCCAGTTTGTGCCCGCAGGCATTAGGGCTCACCAACCATCAGGTTGTGACGTAATAATCGTCGGTTGAAGGAATGTTGACTATTCTACTTATTGACATATCTAGGTATTGACATTCTATACTCTGAGGCACTTCATGATGATATTATTATGAAGGAAGTAAACCGACCAAATCAAAAGAACCGAAATATAGAAGAGCTCATACGACCAGATTAATGGATGTGGAACAAGCGAAAGAGGCGTGTCAAGATCGTAGAAGATGGGAATCTTTAGTCTCTGCAATACTCTGCATGTATTGTGTAAATTATTGTTCATAAACAAATAAAAAACCGGTCAACTGTGATTAGGACTCCAGACCTGAGGGAGGGTTCCGTATTTTATCGTTTAAAAGACAAACATATTCCACTTGTTTGTAAGTTTACTATATTTAATAGTAGTTTATGCTACAAGGGCGCAAAGGAATAAATTACGAGGACGATTTAAAACCCGAGCGTAGCGAGTGTTTTAACCGTAACCGAGTAATTTATTCCCTTACGCCCGTGTATCATACTACATTTTTCAATGCATAGTGTGAGGAAATGAAAACAAGTATAATCTTGTGAACTTTAAATTATAATTGGCTCAAAAGGACTGTATCCAGAGCCGTTAAACAGTGGAAAAAAAAGTATAACGTCTATGGTACACAGGAAAGGCTGCAGGTTAGCCAACCATTGTAAACAAATTAAAAAAAATAATAATAATAAAGCCCTAGGGCAAAATAATCGACTTTTTGTTCGGTTTTGATGCATAAGAAGTGGGCCTTTACGAGCACATGCATTGAAATATCTATTAAAAGTATACTAACTACGTTTATTACGTGAAACACATTAAAGAAAGGGTCCATTACGGCGGCCCATTAAAGACAGGTGTCGCAGGACCGTTTGCTTGTATATTTTACTAAAAAGCACATAAACGGTATAAAATTTGCAGATGGGCAAATTAGCGGACAAACTTATTTTGAACTGTTAATTTGAACCTTATGAACTGACAATAAAGTTGGTTGTAGATTGTGAAGAAAGTTAAGATAAGTCGGTAAAGTTTTGAACCAAGTCAGATGAGCTGGGCTGGGCCTCAGGTCTCGTTGTCCAGTGTCCTAATAGTGTTATGTTATGAGTTATACAGGGTGTCCCATAATAAGCGAATCAAATTGTTATGGGAGGTAGCTTAGTCCAATTCCTATCAAATAAAATAAACATAGGTGAAACAAAAGTTTGATGGTTTTTGAGTTAATTAACTTTTTCAAAAAAATTTGAAAACATCTTCCCGTCCCTGTTTTTTTTTGCTGTCATTACTTTATTTTTCAGTTAAGAATTTTTTTATTTTCAGAATATTATTTAAAAATAACTATTTCATGAATTGGCTACCAAACATTTTAGAAAAGTTACACCAAATTTAAATGGCAAGACTTTGTTTTCACTTCTTGTGTAAATTCGAAAAAAATCTTTAAACTTTGGATCTCTGTGATGAAAAAAAAAAGTATGGAGTGGGAATGATAAACTATTTTAAAAACTTGCTCATTTAATGTTCTTTTTAGAAATGTAAGATATGTGACCATTTTCATAAGACTTACGAGTTTATGACTCACTTATGACTTTTCAAAATTCAAAAAGTTCATTTTGCAAATTTTAATCTTATCAAAATTTATGTAATAAAATAATAAATGTACATGAACTACTTAGATTAAATGTTTATTTAATTTATGTAGCAATATATATACGATTAAAACTATAGGTAAAATATTATTATACAAGGTGAAATCCAATCAACAGCCTGACCTGAACCCATACCGGAGACCCGGCCAGGGAACAGGAACAAGGTTCAATGATCACCAACCGAGCCCCCAGCACGAATCCAGGCGCCCGACCAAATCCCATCCTATATACTACATAGTAATAGGTTACATATACTTATAAATACATGCCTACCTCCTTATGACTCACTTATGACTTTATGACTCACTTATGACCAGATATCGGAATAGGGTGAGTTTCTAACTACCAAATGACTTAAAATCATTACGAAATTTTAATATGAGTATACAGTATTTAATTTTATAAAACGATAGTTCCGACATGTATGACTTCTATTATAAAATGCAACATCATTATCATGGTACGAGGGTTAGGTCACGAGCAGTCAGATGTCGGCGACTCCTTTTGTGTCGAGAGTCGAGACGGTGACATTTCCTTGTACGCGGCGACAGGTCAGTCGGGGCAATGACCCGGTTTGGATTGTGTCGCTAAACGTAGCATTGTATAAAGCGTGACCAGAAAAAAAAACGGTCAAGTGCGAATGAGACTCGCGTACCTAGGGTTCCGTAATGCGACAGTTTTGGGTATGTTATCATTTTGTTTTCGTGATTTTCTCAACCGCTTTATTTTTCCTGTAATCCTTACGTAAGGACATATTACCTTGATTTTTTCCATATTTTTCAGTTCACAAGTTTTGGCGATAAGGGGGGGTTTTGTGGTTTTTCGAAGATTTCTCAAAATGTATGCAAGTAAATATAGCAAAGCAATATATATTTACAATCAGCTCTTTAATACCTATAGGTATTGATATACTTAACTAATACCAAATAATGTCAATATTCGAAAACAGAAATAAAGTCGCAGCAAAGTCATAGAAATAATAAAATTATAGTTGCTAATCGATAGTTTTCTATTTATTAGATAACTACCTACTTTTTTTTAAAGAAAAGGAGACAAACTGGTCAAGGGTAATTTGACAATACGAATACCTTTTAGGTACTTTGAGTCGCCAGGGAAATTGCGAAAAACTGTGCTTATTATTTTCATCAAGAACATCGAACGAAGACAATGTCGTAGAAAAACATAAAAATATTCGGAATGGGAAGTAGCTAAAGTCTGTAAGTTATCCTGAAATCCCTCGAGCAGTGCACTCACCCGGTAATCGAAATATAATGATCAGAATCGCATCAATACTCTGGCTAAGCCCTTGTCAACTAGTAGTATATTAACTTGGGTAACTACAGTAGAGCCACTCAGTGATGGCGCCTATGACGTTTAAATGCCTACAAAGTATCGTAATTATTTGTAAGCAAGTGTGAATTAAAAAATGTAATACTTCATTGTCGATAGTGATGTACTACTTGTTTCGGTTATTATTTTTCGATTTGAATGTTGTTTTATTGTGCAATAGAATTCGTATAGAAACAAAGAATCTTTTTAAAAAAAGTTTCTAATTTTTTATAGGTCGTGTTTGAGGTCGCCAAGTTACGCAATAATATTTAATTAAAAACAAAACAATGACGAAGTTAAACTAAACGAAAATAAATGATAGTAAAATACTTTTTTCAATTTAGATATTTAAACATCTCTTGGGGGCCCCGGGGCACTACACCGCATAGCCCTCCGATAGCTACGCCACTGGTTTTGGCACAATTTCCTTTTGTATCATTATGTTGAATGTTGAATGACGTGTCTAATGTTGCGTAAACTCACACTTGATTTTAATTTTAACCGAAATTTGAAATGTACCTCATCACTAAATGCAGCTGTCATAAGTGCCATCACTCAGTGGCTCTACTTTATTTTATTCAACTAGTCTCAATGAGTAAAGTATTATAACTGGAGAAGAGAGCGCTCTCTCGGTTCATTTGCGCCAAAAAGTACAGCAGCGAACTGGCCACCTATAAATTGGCCCCTAATCTAAATATTTAAAATATGTAAATGAATCATTAAAGATTTTTCTAAATCAAGCTAAGACTGTCTTGTTTCTAGGCACTCAAATAACATTGCACTTCATTTCATCTCCATGGTGTCGCCGAGCTTAAAGTTGGTATAATATTATGAACAGATATTGTAGAAGTAAACGATGTAGGATACAAGTGCTGCCATCTGTTCTCTGGTCAGACAACCTCGTTTTTAAATTTTTGGCCGGTATGAAACTGTCCCCCCCTGACTAGTCCTCCTTTAAGTTTAACGCTTTATCAAGTACAATTTTTAGTACTATCTTGCAACCGCTTACATTTGGCCAGTAATGTAAATCTTACGACTTTCTTCTCTACCCGTATAAACTAGGCATTAGGGTGAAGAGTGCTTGCTCGGAAAGTGGGAGAGTGAAAGCAGGCGAGAAGTTATTCGGTCTGTCCAGAGACTTCCGCAAAATCTACGAAAGTGAGTATAAACGATCTGATATTGTAGCATTGCAAATTTTGTAGTTGCGGTTATCACAAAAAAAGTTACGCGTCATAGTTTTGCTTGATGGTAAATTGCGGTTTACCCTCTTTTCTAGACATGAAGATAATCGCGTGTCTGCTGCAAGTCCCGAGGTTTTTTTTTTCTCGTTCATTTGTCGGCCGGAGCTTTTGCCGACAGCTCGTGTTGAGGTTATTTTTATTTTAATGGCGGTTGTGAAAACAGGAGTTGTGTTTTTAATAATATAGGTGGGTTTTCGTGTTCATATTGGTTAATTATTCATTTGTGTGGAATAGTTCTATAATATTGTTTTTGTATTTCAGGAAGATTATACATATTCTTTTGGATGGTGTAAAAAGGAATTTTTTTTTCGTCGGGATGGAGGGAGTTCTGACTATCGTCAGATCATGGTATGTATTGCTTTCTTTGTATTTTGAGTCACCGGAATTTTGTTCTCATCGTTCCGTGTGGTAAAGGTTTTAATATTGTCTATTCTCTTCTAATTCCAGGGTGTTTTTTGAGATTTACCAGATTTTCAAGTTTGAAGTTGTATTGCCTCGTTGGTGATTTATCCAGCTGGCAGAGAAATGATCGCCGCGTGGTGTACGCAGTAAGCAGTTCCTTTGTCTGCGTGGACGAGGATCGTTGACCTTGAAGGGGGCAGCGGATGGCGTGTCATTTCCTGTGGTGATTATTGGAGAAATTCAAGTATGTGTTGGAATTTTTACTTTTAACCACACACAATTAAGATACCTAGGACGGTATGTTTTCAGGACACTTAGTTATGTGTCCTATTAGTAACCAAGGGTAAATTCTTCTTCCTGTTTCACTGAATAATCCAAACCGTAAATTTTATGTTCCGTTATATTTTTTTTCCCTGGTAGAACTGAATGGTGTACCAGACGATTTGGTTTAAAGAGTTTGTACGACAAATATTTATTGTTTGTAGGATCTACGGCTCCCCTGAGCTAGATTTATTTTTGGAAATTAATTCCCTTGTATGTTTTTCAAGTTTTGTTATCCTTAAAGTTTTTTTTATGTAATTTCACAAGTTTCCATGTAAACTAGTTACCTGTGGTTAAGGCGGTAACTAACACATCTAGTTATCACTTAAATGTTTTATTTTTGACTTGGCAATACTAATTCCAATGTAATATTACTACCAGATGTTAAGGCGGTTCCTGACACAATTATTTAAAGGTACTTAAGGTTTTAGTAATGTCTTGGCAAGATATATGCCAAATGAAGGTCTTGGCCAATAGCTTGTAACTAAGTATAATTTTTCCGTAACACCTTTGGCTTGTGAAAGTAGTCTTTTGTTTTTTTGATAAAATTAAATACACTTCATTGTAAAGTACCTCGAAGTTTTCTTCAAAACCTTTTACCAACTATTAGGTTACAATTAGGTCCCTGTTTAATTTTATCTTGCCAGTTGCATGTGTTGGAATGTACAAAAACAAATCAATATCATTTCAACACTATATTCTGTCTCTTTCTTACTTGTTAATATATGTTTTTATGAACAAGCCACTTCAACCACTTGACTAAAAGTCCCTTGGATAGTTTCTCTTTACTGCCTGCGCCTTCAGCGAGCTATACGTGACACACCTCTCCTAACAAAATAACGATGAATAAATAGTATATTATTTGGATCGTTAAACTCTGCCTTTTTACTGGAATACCTATATCCTAACAGGTTATGGGCCCAGAACGCAAGTAAATAAATAATAACAAATAAAAGTGAAATAAAATAATTGAACATTTTCAATTGAAAACTTTCTGTGCGTTGATAAGTGAATTGTGAGAAAAAAAAAGAAAAGAACTCTTAGGAGTCTTAGTGATCAAATAAATTGATTAAACATTTTAAAAAATTAAAACTTTCTGTGCATAAGACTTTGTGTTGAAATAGTGAACAGTGAGAAAATAGAGAAAAGTACTCTTAAAACTTTTAGTGATTAAAATGGATTCACGTAGATTAAAACGGAACATTAAACCATTTGACGGTGATAGATATAGTGTTTGGAAGCTTAGAATTCGCAATTTATTGAATGAACTAGAAATACTGAAAGTGATCGACGACGAAATTCCTGCGGTGCCAGAAGCTGAGTGGATAAAGAAAAATGCACCAGCTAAGAACACTATAATAGAATTTCTGTCAGATTCTTTACTTGGCTTGACAATAGAACAAGACACGGCCAAAGAAATTTTTGCTAAGCTTGACTCTATCTTTGAGAGGAAAAGTGTAGCGACACAGTTGTCTTTAAGAAAAAGATTACTAAACTTAAAGCTGGAAAGTGAAACACCGTTAATTACACACTTTCAACTATTTGATGATATCATCACCGAACTCACAGCTGCAGGTGCAAAGTTAGAAGAGTCCGACAAAGTGACTCACTTATTTATGACTCTACCTAAAAGCTACAGCAGTATCGTCACGGCAATAGAGACATTGGCTGAAGAAAATATGACTTTAGCTTTTGTAAAAACAAGATTACTAGATCATGAGATAAAGTTATTAAGTGAAGGACGTGATACGAGCCTAAAAGTACTCCAGGCTGAAACAATGAAACCACAAGGTGAATCGAGGAGAACTTCAAACAAAACAAAGAAGTTCCAACACAAAGGAAAGTCATTTAAAGTTTCGTTCAAGAATAACATGAAATACAAAAAATGTTATAACTGTGGAAAAACAGGGCACTTGAAAAGGAACTGTTTTTATGACAAGAGAGCCCAATTTGAAAACAATAGAAGCAACAATAGAATGGTTCTGATAGCAAACACGGAACCAAACAACCCGAATGTGTCCGGATTTGCTTTTATGGCCGGCGGGAGTACATATGAAGATGGTCAAAATAGCATTACTTTTATTTTGGACTCTGGTGCTTCCGATCACCTGACAAATCGAGAAGATTTATCACGAAATTTCACCGAACTAGAAAACCCCATAAATATTTCGATCGCCAAGAATGCTACTTTCATACAAGCAACAAAGAGAGGCAATTTGCCCGTTATTAGTGACTTGGGCGTCAAAGGAGAACTACAGGATGTCCTTTATTGTGCCGAAATCCCATACAGCCTGCTGTCAGTAAGAAAAATACAACAGGCGGGTATGACTGTCGTTTTCGACACAAATGGCGATGTTCAAATATATCGCAATGGTAAGGTGGTAATAAAGGGTGAGTGTTTAAACAATTTAATTGGCATTAATCTTGTGCTTGACAAATCTGCTTACACTGTTTGTTCCTTAAATAGAGTCGTAAATGATAAATATGAATTGTGGCACCAAAGGCTGGGTCACATGGGCAAATCAAAGTTTGTGGAAATTAAAAACAAGAAATTATTTTCTGACGTTGATAAATTAAATAATGTGACACCAAATGATAAATTGTGCGAACCCTGTATAAATGGGAAACAAGCATGTTTGCCACTTAACAAAGCTAAACCGAAATATTTGAAACGACCTTTGTTTAATGTCCATACAGATGTATGCGGTCCCATAACACCATCGACCCTTGACAACAAAAACTATTTTGTGATTTTTGTAGACGAATATAGTCATTATTGCGCGACCTACTTATTGGCCCATAAATCAGACGTTTTTATGGCTTTTCGAGATTATGTCACCAAAAGTGAAGCCCTTTTTGGTTCAAAAATAATAAACTTGTATTGCGATAATGGCGGAGAGTTTATCTCTAAGGAAATGAGGGAATTCTGTGTGCTAAATGGTATTTGCTACCACTTGACAGTGCCGTATACACCAGCTTTGAATGGAATTGCTGAGCGTATGATAAGAACAATCACAGAACGAAGTCGTGCTATGATAGCCGGTTCCAAATTAAATAAATCGTTCTGGGGTGAGGCTGTTTTAACTGCTACTTATTTAATAAATATCAGCCCCACAAAAGCACTGAAATTAGATAACACACCTTATGAATTGTGGCATGATAAAAAGCCTCAATTAAAGTATTTAAGGATTTTTGGGTCAACTGTTTATTATGTTGATAAAAGTAGAAACTCGAAGTTTGATGAAAAATCCTTAAAGGGAATTTTGGTCGGTTATGAACCAAATAGTTATAAGGTGTGGGATGTGGTAGAAGAAAAGTTTGTTAGAGTCAGAGATGTGATAGTTGATGAGATTTATTTCTTGTCAAGTAGGCCAGTGATACCTGAGCTAGAACGGACTATGTCTAAAACTAGATCTGTTGAAAACTCTGACTCTATGATGCACTCTTCGGAACAGAGATGCTTATCTGACAAGTATGGATCAGATGGTTTGAGTAAACAAACGGGCATAATACCTGCCACATTGGGCTTATCACCCAATTAATCTGTTTGTGAAACAGATGGGCGCTTGAATGACTCTCCTTTTCAAAATAAATTGACATTATCGCAAGACAATGAAAGTTCACTTAACTTAAGACGAAGTGAAAGGATTAAAAATTTACCTACCGTTTCTTATGATGAAAATAATGACAATATTTGTGAGAACTATTTGTTGTGTGCTGAACCTTTAGACTTTGAAATTCCTCAATCATATAAAGAACTTGAATCTAGATCTGATAAACATTTATGGGAAAATGCTATCAGGGAGGAAATTAATTCACTTAGAGACAATAATACCTGGACACTAGTACCAAAACCTGAGAACAGAAATATTATCGATTGTAAATGGGTATTTACTATTAAAAATGATGAGTTTGGAAATCCCTTGAAATATAAGGCGCGTTTAGTAGCACGCGGTTTTAATCAAAAATACTTGATTGATTACAATGAGACTTTTGCTCCAGTGGCTCGGATTGCGAGTTTTAGAATTTTATTAGCTTTCGCAAATCAGTTCAATTTGCTTGTTCACCATATGGATGTAAAAACTGCATTTTTAAACGGGAAACTAGACGAGGAAATTTATATGAAAATTCCTGAGGGTATCCCGGGTGCAGGTGTAGATGATATGGTATGCAAATTAAATAAATCATTGTACGGATTAAAACAATCGGCGCGCTGTTGGTTTCAAACGTTTGAGCAAGCTTTGTTAAAAAGGGGATTTCAATACTCATCAGCTGATCGATGCATTTATATTTTCAATGCAGGTGATATATCGAGGAACATATATGTTTTATTATATGTTGATGATCTGATTGTAGCTACAGCTGATACAAATACCATGAATAGTTTTAAAAGGTACATAATGAACACTTTTAAGATGGTAGATTTAAATGAGGTAAAATGTTTTCTGGGAATTAAAATTACAAGGACAGAAAACAAAGTTACTTTGGATCAGGAAATATACATTAAACGGGTACTTGAAAAGTTCAACATGGGTCAATGTAATCCTGTCAGTACACCTCTTGAAAATAAAATAGATTTAGAAGCATTAAATTCGTGTGAAATAACAAATGCACCTTGTAGAAATGTCATCGGGTGCTTGATGTATATAATGTTGTGTACGAGACCAGACTTGAGTTTTTCTGTCAATATTTTAAGTAGATATGCAAACAAAAGCAACCATTTGCTTTGGGCCCACTTGAAAAAGGTCCTACGGTACCTGCAAGGGACCACGAGTCTAAAAATAACTTACACGCGAAGTGATTTCAGTAATGTTTTGACTGGCTTTGTTGACTCTGATTGGGGTAGCAATGAAATTGATAGAAAAAGTACTACGGGTTATTTGTTCAAATTATTCGAACAATGCACAATATGTTGGCAAACAAAAAGACAACAGACTGTGGCAACATCATCCACTGAAGCAGAGTATATGGCTCTGTATGAGGCTGTGAAAGAGGCTCTATGGTTAAAGTCATTGGTAAACAGCATTTATATTGAAGTGCCGAATGCTATACCGATTTATGAGGATAATAATGGATGTATAAGCATTGCGAACAACCCGACAAGTCATAAAAGATCTAAGCACATTGATATTAAGTATCATTTTTCTAGAGAGCAGGTAGAGAAAAATGTGATTAAAATGCTTTATGTTTCTACAGATAATCAGCTGGCCGATATCCTGACGAAATCGTTACCTGCGGTGCGTTTCTCCGTAATGAGAGAGAAGCTCGCGGTGACGTTGTAAATATGGAGCAACATAGTTTAATTGTAAAGATAATTAGTAAATTAAATTCTAGATTGGTCTGATTAGGTTTTCTGGGTTTCCCTAATCCTGTGCAACAAATGTTGGACCATGATAATTATTCCCCAGATAAAGGAAGGGGTGTGTTTATAAATTTTGTATAAAGTATAATTTTAGAATTTTAATGAAAAGGGATTTATTTTTGAGGGGGCGTGTTGGAATGTACAAAAACAAATCAATATCATTTCAACACTATATTCTGTCTCTTTCTTACTTGTTAATATATGTTTTTATGAACAAGCCACTTCAACCACTTGACTAAAAGTCCCTTGGATAGTTTCTCTTTACTGCCTGCGCCTTCAGCGAGCTATACGTGACACACCTCTCCTAACAAAATAACGATGAATAAATAGTATATTATTTGGATCGTTAAACTCTGCCTTTTTACTGGAATACCTATATCCTAACAGCATGACCGGTGGAAAGACCGGGTACCCGCCGGTTGTGTTACCTGACAATATGATACTACGAAATTGATTGCCACTCTCCTCTACCCTATGGCTTACTTAAGTTTTCAAACTGATTGCATTAGCCCAAAAAAAGAAAGGAATGAAAATTAACGTAGGAAAAACAAAGAGGGATGAACCTGTGACTGAATGCAAGGTTAAGATTGGAGACGAAGAAGTAAACAGTTATTAGTATAACGTTTATAATGAAATCACATCACCATTTTCGTCAGTGCCTATCAAACATTTCGATAGTATTATCTATGGTCAAGCATGCGAAGTGATTGAAAGTCTGTGGGGCGGACGTAGTTCATTTTTATGTAACTCTCCGGGTTCATACTTGAGGACCCCAGTCCTCGAGACACCCGTCCTTTAGGACCCCGGTCCTTGAGAACCCCGATAAATTTGATTATCTTTTTTTTGTTTAATTTTGCTATTATCATGCTGGTGTACCATCGATACAAAAAGTGCTTCAAAGTACATTAATTAAATAATGTGTTAGTTTGGTTAATGCAACCTAGTTTAGAGTTAAGCTGATATAATTTTATGTTATTCCATATTTTAGATCCCTAGAAATACTAATGACGACCCAGAAAAGTGGAACCATTGATAAAAATTCTACCTGGCCACTAACTAGTTATAATGAAACAATAGAGCCGGCGCTGCCAAATGTGCAGTTAAATAAAGTAAAAAGTACGCGTGATTTAAAAGCTGCATTATGGACCTAAAGGCGCTGAAATAAGAGCCACTTTATTAGCAACTGCTGATTATTCATTTTGTTAGTTTGACACTTTTGTTGGCGATTATACTTTAAGCGACATTGGCATTTTTTCAAATTTATCGGGGTTCTCAAGGATCGGGGTCCTAAAGGACGGGGGCCTAAAGGATCGGGGTCCTCGAGGAAAAACCCAACTCTCCCTATTTCTCCTCTCGCCCCGCGGATAGCTCAAAAATTCTCACTCTATGTTTTGCACAGCAAGTCATAAGCCTTAAAAAAATATATACCTAGAAAGACAGTTTATCTGGGCTTTGAAGAATTTTATAATTTATTTGAAATTAGAATAAACAGAATGAAATTATTGCGACAAAAAAAAATAATAGACGATACGGTAGGCAAGTATAATCACAAAAACAAATTATTGATCAAAAGCAAAGATATCGAAAATATTAAAAGATATGTTTACGTAGCTGCGCCAAATTTTAATTACTCTCAAAGTTAAGCTCCAAGACAAAGATCAAAGAGATATGTAGATAAGACTTGATAGCACTGTCATTATTTATTATCTTTATAATGCATAGTCATCATTATTTATCAATCGCACATGACTTTCTCGCGGACCTTGGACATTGGCCTTGAAATGCGTCACGTTATTAAGTATATATATAAAGATACTCATATGCCTATGTGATATACCTATACAGGTTAATTTTTGATGATCAATACCTAATCAGTTCTTGGAAATCATTAGAGTGTACTATAAAATACATACATATTGTTTTTTTATATTATGACCTCTCAGTGAGTTCTACTCGCACTAGCCCGTTCTTAGGGTTCCGCACCCAAAGGGTAACCAACGGGACCCTATTACTAAGACTCCGCTGTCCGTCTGTCTGCCCGTTTGTCCGTCTGTCACCAGGCTGTATCTCATAAACCGTGATAGTAAGACAGTTGAAATTTTCACAGATGATGTATTTCTGTTGCCGCTATAACAATAAATATTAAAAAACAGAATGAAATAAATATTTAAGGGGGCTCCCATACAACAGACATGTTTTTTTGCCGTTTTTATAGATAATGGTACGGAAACCTTCGTGCGCGAGCCCGACTCGCACTTGGCCGGTATTTTTGACATTTGCCCGGGTTTGTTTCTTTGGGAAAGTAGTTATGCACCAGTAGAATATGTAAATGTCCATTCAAGTAGCATATCTACATGGACGTTGCTCTTACTGCTCTTTGTCTAAGCTTTGAGTGGTAGGTAGTAGACGTTAGATTTGTCGGTCGATGGGCGCGTAGGCTATTAATTACGATCCTAAATCGGTACAAACGGCCGTATTTGCGCCTCTCGCCTCCATCGGAACAGTGTTGCCCGACTCAAAGATTCCTTGAAAGTTCGGTATATCTTTTACGGAGTTTTAGCTTTTTGTTCTCAGCACATCATTAAATAAATACGACGCGCTCAATGGACGCGCTGAACTTTAAATTTTTAATGGCGTGTCTGCAAAAAAAGGAACATAATTCGTCTTTAAAATTCAGAGATAACATACAAGGTGATATTTATTTTTAAAGTCAAATTCATACCAAAGACTCAGTAAGTGATCACTGATCAGTATCAAAGTTCGATGATCCTTTTTGTGAAATAAATTCGTAAAGTATTTTTTTTCGAGTTCGCTACAAACGCGAGCCCAGCCAATTACTTTTACATTTATTTTGCGAAATAAGCAAAGAGTGTTAATAGTTAATACTATAACTTACCAAGCCTCCGGTATGAATTCGGCTGAAAAAATTAATGATAAGCTTTTTGATTGTAGGTTAGTATTTTATAAAAAAGTGGTTCACCAAAAAATTATACCATCCCAACGTCCATAAACCACGTGGTTCGCTTAGGGAGAGAGCGGGGTTCATGAAGTAAGAAGCTGAACTGTGCTACGTAGGGATAGAGGGGGTTCGGTTGGAGCCAGAGCTACATAATTTTTAATAATTTATCATATTACAAATTATTTTGTTAAAAAAATATTGTCGTGGTTTTGTGACCCACCCTAGATACCGAAGCCTTATTTTCTAAAAACTACATTCTAACTGGGGGAGGAGGGGGAAGTCCAAGCAAAAGCTACGGTAAGCTACGTGAAGGGAGGGGGGGGGACCAAATAGTACAAATTGAAATCACGTGGCTCTGCTCACTCTGCATTGCCCCTTGCAACCTCTCTGGACCTGCGTATGGTAAGTTAAGTGCGTGTATAATGCTTTTTAGGGTTCCTTACCCAAAGGGCAAAACGGAGCCCTATTAATGTCACTCCACTGTCTGTCTCTGTCTGTCCGTATATCACGGGTCTCTAGCTCTTAGACGGAATAAGATAGAGACTTGAAATTTTGAAATATTTTGTATAATTTTGACGCAAATCAAATATTACATTAAAAATAATATAAAATAATTTTTCAAGGGGGCCTCATCGACGCAAAGGAGCAGAAAAAAAAATCTTTTTTTTTGTCGTCGTTTTGTAGAGCTCAACAAGTAGAGTGTAAATGTGTTTTTCATTTCTTTTGTCTTCGAAAATAAAGAAATAGGAGTTGTTATTTCTAGGCCATTTTTGATATGGGATATATCTAAATGACAAAAGTAGTAAGGAATTTGTTATTTCTGTATATTATGTACCATGTGTTGTATTTAAACAACAAATACTGAAAACGCTGATTTATGATTTAGTTTTAGGGTTACGTCCCCGAATACTTAACCAACTTAATTTTGCAGTCTTACTTCATATAATTTGTAAATTATTTAAGTGGCACGGTGTAAGATATTGGAAGCAGAAAACTTGTTTTTAAAAAACAATTATATTTTTATTTAGATTATTACAAGAGTTCTCACTGTGGAGACTGGAATTAGAATGAATATAATAATAGGGAGTTTGGGTTTTATACCCTTACTCTTATCGCTTATGACTAACAGAATGTTCTGACTAACTTAACTAACTTAGTGACTAAGAGATTACAATTTGAGAAAGTAGAAGATAGTAAATGTTATCTTCGACGGAAGTTGTTATCGTTAGTTTAAGGTCTAATATTAATGACTAATGTTAACAGAGGTATGCTATGACTAGTTGTGTAGGGTACGTAACACCTCCCCTCTTAGAACAAAGTTGGGGCGTGTTTGCCGGAACTTTGAGGACTTTTCTTGATTGTAACTTCGTCTTCATCTTCAGAAATGCATGACGTGTCCGTCATGTTTAAGGTTGTCATCGGGACGGCTATGTGTTGTTTGCGAGTGGATCTGTCAAAACAGTTGTTGAATATTTGTATACATCCATTTTGATGGTTATGTCCTTTGAAGTAGTTAAAGAAGCTTGAAGGGCAGCATTTGTATATGCAGAATATTAGCATAATAATTCCCAGGAATATGCTAAGTACTGAAAATTTTGAGCTATGTTTGCTTAGAAATGATGCTTCATTTTCTTTCAGTCGTTGAGAATAGGTTTTGATTTCTTCTTTAATTGTGTGCAATGAATCTAGTGGAACGTTATTGATCTTCATATGTATCATTTCTGGTGGTTCCAAATCAAGGATTTCTGGAACACAATTATCTTCAATATCTACAGTAATTATTGGATGAGTAATGTTGACCGACTTTTCTTCTTCAGCATTCAGAGTAATAAACGTTGTATAAAATTTACATCCAGGATCTAGAGATATGATTCCCGTGCCAGCTATTTCATTATGGGTGATTTTGTTTCCACATTCTATGGCATATGTGGTTTTGTGATGTAGTAAAAATATCCATTTGTTATTCTTCAATGGCTGGAACGTATTGACTTGAGCGGCGATTGTAGTTACTTCACACATTTCGGGTAATTTTTTGCTGCTTGTCATCAGAATAGCCATTTCACAAGTTGGCCTGGTATTGTAGTGATATATTGGTTGATCTTTACAGACCCTTGCTTCTGTTGCAAATGTTTTGCAATTTTCCATAGAGCTCATAACAACGTACTGTTGTTGTGAAGAACTTGTGGCAAGGTAGGTTTGCTCAGGAAGGATAACGGAATAGAGAGAGGAGTTCGGATGTCTTATAGGGATTGGATATATACGATATAGGGTGAATTTATCGTTTTTAACCAAAGGGAATTCGAGAATATATATTAATTTATTCATGTATATATATGATGTTATTGTTGAGGACTCTAGTATTTGATGGATATTTTGCATAGTTACAGGGGCTACTAGATTTTTATTAATTCTGTCTGGGCTAGAAGATAAAAGTTCTTTATATAATCTTACAGTAGAAATGATCGAGGGATGAACTGCACCCGATTTAATAAACAAAATGCTTGTAATAATGTCATCGATTTCTTTTTCCAGTGTCATAACGGCTTCGAGGATTTGAATTGATACTGATGAAATTTCTTCTGATATTGTCAAATTAAATATTATTTTACTAGATGTATTAAAATATGAACTGATTTTTCTTAGATTTTCGTTTATTATCAGAAGGATTAGGATATGCCAGTATTTGTTGGGATACCCTGAAATTTAATAAGATTTAACTTTCTAAAAATGCTTTAATACTACATGATTGAGTTTTTAGTCATGCAATGGTCTTAGCCGATTAGCATGCACTACATAATTTCGTCCTGTTTTATTGATAACATAATTTTCATTGAACCCTATTCTTGTGATATTATAAGGTCCTTCCCATTTGTGATCTAAGTTATTTGGATTAGGTATTTGGAGCATAACTTTGTCACCTACATTGAATTTAGCTACATTCTTTATGGATTTGTCATAACGTTCCTTGGCTTTATCTTTCATGGACTCTACGTTGCGTTTAGCTATTTCTCGAGTTATTTTTAATCTTTCATTGAAATCGTTAAGATAATCGTTAGTTGTATATTCACGGATGTCTTTTGCAGAGTAAAGTGAATGGGGTTTGTATCCAAAAAGTAGTTCGTGAGGAGTAAAACCAGTTGATTGATTTACAGAGGTATTGTGACACATAATAGCAAGAGGGACTATTTGATCCCAGTTTGAGTTTCTTCTTTTATGATATATGCGAATATGATCTCTAAGGACGGCATGAAAACGTTCTAACGATCCATTTGTTTGAGGATGGTAGGCAGTACTCAAAGTATGATTGCAACCTAATTGTTTCATTAAGTGTTTTAATATATTATTTACAAATTCTCCACCTTGGTCAGAATGGAACCGTTTGGGAACACCAAAGTGTTGACAAAAGATTAAAAGAGTTTTAGCTATGGTGACTGGCTGTTTGTCAGGAATTGGGTAAGCTTGAACAAATCGGGTTAAATCATCTTGTAAAGTTAGAATGTATTTATTGAAGTCACCTGTTATGTCAGAATAAGAAACTAGATCAATAGTTACGCGTTCGAAAGGTTCACTAGATGATGTCGTTATAACCATCGGGGCTTTATAAGTTTTTCTTTGTATTTTACTCCGTTGGCAATCTAAACAGTTGTCTATGTATTTCTTGATGTCATCAGTCATGCCTTTCCAGAAGTATTCTGACCGTATTTTCCTCGTAGTTTCGATAATGCCTCGATGACCAGATAAGGGTTCATCGTGGAAACTTTTGAGAATTTCGGGTATTTGTTCTTGAGATGGATATTTAACAGTATTTTGACAAATTGTTATTTCACATTCATATGTGTCAGCTAAATATGCAGTTATATGTAATTGTTCGTTTCCTTGCAATTTACAAGTGGGATCATTCTTAAGGTCAGGAATACAAAGAGTTTTAACGTCATTTTTTTGAAGATAATTTAATAGAGTTTTGAAATAACTTTCGGAGTCCCATGAATCATAGTGTTTTGGTCTTGAGTATCCAAAAACTATGTTTTGTTTGTTATCTGATATTAGAAGATCATTGTCATATAGGGATTTACATTTTTCTAAATAGGGATCGACTTGAGAGCACAAGCTAATAGCTTCGTTGAATAAATCATTTTTATCAGAGAGTTCGCAGGAAGTGGGGATAAAGATATTTTTGTGACGAGAATCTAAGAGGCGATCTGGTGAAATCTTAAGATTTGGTGTGTCAAAGTTATAAGAGCTATTGTCAGAAAAATGTTCATAATTGGCTTGTAAATAATGGTCAGGAGTTTCTTGATTTGTGCTATCGTCATTTGTAAGATCGATATTTGTCGTAGAAATAGGGGGTCTTGAGAGTGCGTCAGCGTTGGTATTGTTCTTTCCTGGTTTATAGACTATTTTGTATTGAAAACCAGCGAGTTTGAACTGCCATCTGGCAAGACGGCTACCTGGGTCTGTGATTTTCATATAATAGCTTAGTGGTTGATGATCTGTGACTATTGTGAAGTTTTGACCGAATAAATAAGGTCGAAAGTGTTTAACTGCCCATACAATGGCTAACATTTCTCGTTCCGTTGTAGAATAATTAGTTTCAGCTTTGTTTAAAGTCCTTGATGCATAGGCTATGGGTAAGTCTTTACCTATTTCGCCTTGTGAAAGAATCGCGCCAATAGAATGTAGTGAAGCGTCCGTTGTTAATATGAACTCTTTTGTGAAGTCTGGATATTGAAGTATTGGGGGGTTAGTAAGGAGATGTTTGCATTTGTTGAAAGAGTTTTCTTGTGTTTGACCCCATATGAAAGGAACTTCCTTCTTTAAGAGGCTAGTAAGGGGTTTTGTTATTTGACTGAAGTTTTCTATGAATCTTCTGTAGTATCCAGCTAGACCTAAGAAGCTTTTGATGTCCTTGCAATTCTTTGGAGTTGGGAAATTTTTGACAGCTTCAATTTTTACAGGATTTGGTTTTACGCCTTCGTTTGAGATAATATGCCCGAGATAAGCGACTTCACGTCGTAAAAATTCACATTTGTCTGGTTGAACCTTGAGTTCATATTTCCTAAGTCTGGAAAATACTTCATGAAGTTTTTCTTCATGTTCTTGGAGACTTGATGCAAAAATTACTATGTCATCTAAATACACAAAACACCGTTCTCCTTGAATCCCCATTAGAACAGAATCCATGGTGCGTTGAAATGTAGCTGGAGCGTTTTTGAGACCGAAAGGCATTCTTTTATATTCGTAATGACCATAGGGGGTTGTGAATGCAGTTTTAGGAATGTCAGCTGGATTAACTTCTAATTGATGGAATCCTGATGCTAAATCTAATGTTGTAAAGTATTGGGAATGACCAAGTTTGTCTAGAATGTCTGTGATGTTTGGTAAGGGATAGCTATCACCTATTGTTATGTCATTAAGTTTACGATAATCTATTACAAGACGCCATTTTTGTTTCCCTGAGGCATCTAGTTTCTTTGGAACGACCCAAAGGGGGCTACTCCATGGTGAACAACTGGGTTGTATGATATCTTCATCTAACATTTTCTGTACTTGATTTTTTACTTCTTGTTCATGAACTCTTGGGAATCGATATGTTTTTGCATGAATCGGGATGTCAGTAGTCGTGCGAATATGATGTTTCGAATGATTACTAAATGATAAATGGTCTCCTTCTATATAAAAGATGTCTGAGTATTCGGAAATTATCTTGTGTATTGAATTCTTTTCCTCATTGTTCAAATGTTCATCTCTGATTAGGTTGAGTACTTTCTCCTGTCTGTCTGATAAGCTAGTGAGTTGTTTGTCTGACTCAGAAGGATGTTCATTAAGATTATGTATTTGTTGTTCGCTAAATGAGTCAACATCAATGTTTGGAATGTCTATTATTTTGTCTACTTTGTTGGCGTTTACACAAGTAGTTAGGAATGAGTTGTTTTCGACATGGACTAAAGCATGAGGAATGATAACACCAGTGGTTAAGAATTGTTGATTTACAATAGCTACTCCGGATTTAATAGACTTTGTTGTACATTTGATTACTGTTTCGGATCTTTTATTCAAGGTTTGTTTTCCTTGAAGTTTTTCTTGTTTTTCTTCAAGGGAATGGAGTTTATATGTTTTATTATGAACACGCATTGTTTTTGACTGGACATAGATGTAGACATTGTTTTTGGAAAGGAAATCATTCCCTAGAATGCCATCAGCTTTAATGTTTAAGTTAGCTACGTGAAATTTGAACTTTGGAAGGTCGTCTAGAGATAAGTTGGCTGTACCGAAACTGCGAGTTGATGATTGTGTGCTGGAAATACCTACAATAGATACTACGTCGTTTTGGTTTATTTGTGAGGAGCCTATTTTATCTTTTCGGACTATTGAAATTCCGGCTCCAGTATCTACCAGGAAAATAACGGGTTTGCCTTCGATATGGAAAGTACAATGAAGTAGGTTTACTGGTGGTACATCGTTTAAAGAAGATATATTGTATGATTGAATTGGGGATCGAGATTTCTGGGAATTGAGTTCTGACTGAGATTTTGTTTTGGGTTTGGATTTAGGCTTTGACTTAGATTTTGACTTGGATTTCGAAGATTTAGTGATATTATTGAAATCACGGTTTTGGGACTGATTACCCTGTTCATGGATTTCACTTGATTTCGAGGATTCAGTAGATTTAAGGAAATCACGAGTTTGGGGCTGATTACCCTGTCCGTGGATTTCATTTTTTGATTTAAGAGATTCAGAGGATTTAGAGTGATCATGAGTTTGGGGCTGGCTACCCTGTCCATAGATTTGATTTCGAGATTTAAGAGATTCAGTGGATTTAAGAGATTCGGTAGTATTCGAGAAATCGGGAGTTTGAGTGGAAGCGTCTCTAAATTCAGTTTGCGTAGAAGCGTCTTTAAGTTGTCTCCGATAGACTGGTTTATTCATTTCTAAAGACGTATTACGTTTTTGTACCTCATGTATTTGATTTACTGAATTTAGTTTTGGTGGTGTATTTACCACTCGAATTGGGAATTCTCTGTCATGGGATATGCTTGAGTCTGGGTGATTGAGCAAGAGGCTAAAGCGGTTTCCGAGGAGTTGCTCATCTCGTCGGTCGCTGGCGAGTTTAAATGATTAACGTTTTTCGGTGGAGCAGGTAGAGCGCGTTGGTTTTGTGGGGCAGGTAGAGCGCGTTGATTTTGGTTATCTCGAAGATTATTATTGAACGCTCTCTTACGACAATCGGCAATTAAGTGCCCAGGTTTTTTGCAATAGTTGCACGTTTTTTGTTGCACTTGATTTGTGTTCGATGTTCCCTGCATTTGATTTGGGACGTTTGAGACTGTGTAACGGTTTGAATAGGTACTTGAATTATAAGATTTTTGTACAGGTTTTGCAAGATCTTTTGCATAGTGCTCAACGTGTTTAGGAGTTCTAGGTGGGGTTTGTTTGAACAGTGTTTGTCTTGCACTGTTCATTGCGCGTATTTGATCTTCTTGGATAGCAAACCGCCCTGCTTCGGATAGCGTTGTAAAACCTTTAGTACGGAGCATTGTACCGATGTCGGGATAATTTAGTCCTATCTCGAACACTCTTAGAGCAGTTTCTTCAGTCGCCTTCATTCTACCTATCAACGAGTTGTCGTCAATTTCCGCGTTTAATTTTTCAATAATTTTTCCGCGACACAGATCTACTCTGTGTAGATATTCGGTGATAGTTTCGGTTGCGAATTGGAACATTGATTGTAATTCAAGATTTAGGTGAGATATCGTCTTGACATTGGAAAATTTTTCGATAAGGAATGATCGAAGGTCTCCCCAAGAAGCATACTGTTTACTATGCACATCCGATGCGTTTGTACCCACGATATTGTTTAGGGCATAGATTAAAAGGATTCGTTTCTGATTTTCTGATGCTAGTGAAAATGCTGAATCACATGATCTCGCGAATTTGTATACTTGACCGGGTTGATTTGTATCAAAATTTGGTATTAATTTTAGAAGCGTATTTATTTCTAGCGCCATTTCAGAATTTAAGTTAGGGTAGATTTCGTTTTTAATTTCTAAGGGCATGAGTTTCGTAGAGATATGCAATTTGAGATTTATATATAATATGTGAATATAAGCACAGTGATATAATGGAAACACAGATAATATGGAACACAGTAAAATAGAATAACACAATAACACAGGAATAGAAAACACAATGAAATGGAAATGGAATACACAGAGGAATCGAGCAAACAAGTTTAGCCACTTACCAACATAATAATATTATTTTAATTTGCATGGTTTCGGCAAATCTTTATTAAAGCCCTCCGGGCACCGTCCAGGTCCTTTTGGCGATGTTTGTCCTAGGTCCTGATCGTTTCGATTTGACTATATCCAGTACCGACTGCGCCAATGTAAGATATTGGAAGCAGAAAACTTGTTTTTAAAAAACAATTATATTTTTATTTAGATTATTACAAGAGTTCTCACTGTGGAGACTGGAATTAGAATGAATATAATAATAGGGAGTTTGGGTTTTATACCCTTACTCTTATCGCTTATGACTAACAGAATGTTCTGACTAACTTAACTAACTTAGTGACTAAGAGATTACAATTTGAGAAAGTAGAAGATAGTAAATGTTATCTTCGACGGAAGTTGTTATCGTTAGTTTAAGGTCTAATATTAATGACTAATGTTAACAGAGGTATGCTATGACTAGTTGTGTAGGGTACGTAACAACGGTACCCTGAGGGCGCAAGTCCTACTCGCACTTGGCCGGTTTTTATGTACTTTAGGTAAACGAATGTTTCCTCGTACCAAATGGCAACACCTAACCCGCGGATATTTGCTCTCCATTTCATTAATTAATGTACCGTTGGCAACGATTAATGAAAGTTTACAGGGTTTCAGTGACGTATTTGATCAGAGGGAGACAGCGTTGCCGTCTGTAGCTGTGGCAATTACAAGTACGGAAATGCGAAACAGTAATTCATTTTTTACCTTTTCTGTGGTCCAGTAGTTCGAGAAATCGGCTAATATTGCGGAGGACTCGGGTTCATAATTTTGTGTTCACCCTGCGTACTTCAGGAGGCACGTTAAATTCAAATTTATTTATTCAAAATTATTGTAACATAACAGATACATCTAAATTATTACAATAATATAGTTCTTAAACTAAAGCAATTACTTTCATACTTCTCTCTAACATTCCCTTACAAACATCTATCAGATAACTAATACGATCCACAAAAATATCACACTCTGGTGCTTCAGCGAGCAGGGAGCAGAATATGTCGAGTTCCCGCGCGACGGGCGAGTACCGATAAAGGTTAGTGCGCGAAAATGGCGCCGCGATCAAGACTCCGCGCCCTGAGGTACCTATCGGGCAAGAACAGTTTTAGGATTTTCTCAACAAGATCCACACAGTCGATCTTATTTCGAATAACGCCAAGTATAAACTTTGCCAAAGCTAAGTTTCTTCTGAGCTCAATTGACTCATACCCCAAATGACCTTCGAGAAATCGAGTTCTTTATTTGTGCCTGAAGTACGGCGGTAGAGGTCACCAGTCCACAACCCATTAAGCTGGGACGTAACAATCGTCGAAGAAACTTGGGTGAACAAGGTGTCACAGTCCCTAAATGGAAACACCTCTGACACCCCATTGGGATTTATATCGTGCAGATATATTTTTAGTAACAGTTCTTCACTCGCCTTGAAGAAGGCAGTCTGAGAATCTGCTGAAACTGGTCGGCTATCCTGATCAAAAATAGTTATTGAGGTGAGCCGTATTGCAATAACCAGTAAATATAGATAAGGTAAGTGTATATTTTTACAATCAGCTCTTTAATATATTTAATTTGATACCCATATTGTATTTTTAAGGCTTTTTATTTTGCTTTTCTCTCTTTTGTACTGGTAATACGAGTATGTAAAGCAATTAAAAAAAATTCAAACTTCTTTTTACAGTATGTTATGTGGGCAAATTAATGCTATTTTTGTGCCAAATTTCAAGTCTTTATCTTAAACGGTGCTAAAGTTATGAGACTGTCACATACGGACGGACGGACGGACAACGGAGTCTCACCATAAAGATTCCTTTTGTACCTTTCAGATACTAAAGAACCCTAACAACATGTACTTTAGATATTGACTACGTTAGCGCTTGTAGTTACCGTTTTTTTATTCGTAATGTGCTTTATGATTAGCCACTACCGCGCCTGATGAAAAACGTTGTTGAGACTTAGCCACTACCGCGCCTGATGAAAAACGTTGTTGAGACTTAGCCACTACCGCGCCTGATGGAAAGCGTTCATAAGACTTAGCCACTACCGGACTTGATGGAAAGCGTTGATGAGACTTAGCCACTACCACACCTGATGGAAAGCGTTGATGAGACTTAGCCACTACCACACCTGATGGAAAGCGTTGATGAGACTTAGCCACTACCGCACCTGATGGAAAGCGTTGATGAGACTTAGCCACTACCGCGCCTGATGAAAAACGTTGTTGAGACTTAGCCACTACCGCGCCTGATGGAAAGCGTTCATAAGACTTAGCCACTACCAGACTTGATGGAAAGCGTTGATGAGACTTAGCCACTACCACACCTGATGGAAAGCGTTGATGAGACTTAGCCACTACCACACCTGATGGAAAGCGTTGATGAGACTTAGCCACTACCGCACCTGATGGAAAGCGTTCATAAGACTTAGCCACTACCGGACTTGATGGAAAGCGTTGATGAGACTTAGCCACTACCACACCTGATGGAAAGCGTTGATGAGACTTAGCCACTACCGCACCTGATGGAAAGCGTTGATGAGACTTAGCCACTACCGCGCCTGATGAAAAACGTTGTTGAGACTTAGCCACTACCGCGCCTGATGAAAAACGTTGTTGAGACTTAGCCACTACCGCGCCTGATGGAAAGCGTTCATAAGACTTAGCCACTACCGGACTTGATGGAAAGCGTTGATGAGACTTAGCCACTACCACACCTGATGGAAAGCGTTGATGAGACTTAGCCACTACCACACCTGATGGAAAGCGTTGATGAGACTTAGCCACTACCACACCTGATGGAAAGCGTTGATGAGACTTAGCCACTACCACACCTGATGGAAAGCGTTGATGAGACTTAGCCACTACCACACCTGATGGAAAGCGTTGATGAGACTTAGCCACTACCACACCTGATGGAAAGCGTTGATGAGACTTAGCCACTACCACACCTGATGGAAAGCGTTGATGAGACTTAGCCACTACCGCACCTGATGGAAAGCGTTGATGAAACTTGAATACCGCGCCTGATGGAAAGCGTTCATGAGACCTGATGGAAAGCGTTGATGAGACTTAGCCACTACTGCACTTGATGGAAAGCGTTGATGAGACTTAGCCACTACTGCACCTGATGGAAAGCGTTGATGAGACTTAGCCACTACTGCACCTGATGGAAAGCGTTGATGAGACTTAGCCACTACTGCACTTGATGGAAAGCGTTGATGAGACTTAGCCACTACCGCACCTGATGGAAAGCGTTGATGAGACTTAGCCACTACTGCACCTGATGGAAAGCGTTGATGAGACTTAGCCACTACCACACCTGATGGAAAGCGTTGATGAGACTTAGCCACTACTGCACCTGATGGAAAGCGTTGATGAGACTTAGCCACTACTGCACCTGATGGAAAGCGTTGATGAGACTTAGCCACTACTGCACCTGATGGAAAGCGTTGTTGAGACTTAGCCACTACCGCACCTGATGGAAAGCGTTGATGAAACTTGAATACCGCGCCTGATGGAAAGCGTTCATGAGACCTGATGGAAAGCGTTGATGAGACTTAGCCACTACCGCACCTGATGGAAAGAGTTGATGAAACTTGATTAGCCACTACTGCACCTGATGGAAAGAGTTGATGAAACTTGATTAGCCACTACCGCACCTTATGGAAAGCGTTGATGAGAGGTCATATCATAATATATGTGTCGTGGCCATGTCGTAGAATTGAACATTTCATGATCTGGTTGGCCATATCGTATTTCTGGGGTCGCCTCACTCCGCTCTGCTTTGCTCGTCGTCGTTTTTACTTTTGGTGAAAGATTTTTGATTTCTTACTTTACGATCTGCCCAACTAGATCATGAAATGGTCAATTCTACATCTATGGCCACGATATATACATACCTATTCGTCATCATAACTTAACAAAATGCAAGCCTGTTGTTAAGTTACTGGTTAGCATTTGTTTACCGGGGCTTTGATAAATAAACGAAGCATTTTAATCGCAATAAACGCAAAACCATTTATTTTATTAATATAAAGCTGTTTTTGTTTATTTGATTTTGGATCGGCATTCATTTATTTTATAAAATTCAAAGGATTAAATATTGTAAATAAATATATACAACGAAAGGTGTAACCATATTTGAAGAGCTTATTCAATCAATGGTATAGAACAACTTTTACTATGGAACAAACCCTGTATATCGAAAAAAAAAAAAACTTTTTCATAGAAAAATGCAATGCCGCTCGGCCGAAATGTATGGAAGAGCAGATTTTTTTTTGAGATTTCAGGGTTGGCTCCATAGTAAAAGTTGTTGTATACCATTGACTGAATAAGCTCTTCAAATATGGTTACACCTTTTTGTTACACGTTGTATATGTTACAAATGTTCCATCAAGAACCAACAACGACAAGTATCAATTTCAAAGGATTACGTTTTTTTTTTCAAGTTCGTTTTTCATATAATCGATGTTAAATGAACAGGTATCATTAAATGGAACACCATACTCTATTGATCACACTGAAAAACTTAAAATTAAAAAATAAGTATAATGAAAAGTTTTGTAAGTAATAGGGAAGATTTTTTTCTATTAGATAGTATTTTTTTTCTCCGCGCTTTTATTCCTTTATTTGAAGCTATTCTAGTAGAATATTTTGCTAGATACATTTAACTAATTTACAAGCTGAATATACAGGATGCGTGCGTAATAAAAAAAAAACCGGCCAAGTGCGTATCAGACTCGCGTGCCTAGGGTTCCGTATTGTGGATGATAAATTTAATTTTGTCATATTTTTTCGTGAATTTGTCAACCACTTTATTTTTCTTGTAATCTTTACGTAAACACATAATACGATGATTTTTTTCTTATTTTTCGGTCCAACAGTTTTGGAGATAAGGGGGGGTACATACATTTTTTTATGGTTTTTCAAGGATTTCTCAAAATATATGCAATTAAATATAGCCAGACTATATATTTCTACAATCAAGTTTTTAATACCTACAGTTTGATATCCATATTGTATTTTCATTATTTTTTTACTTTTTTTATATTTCTCATTTGTGGCCCACTTTTTTTTATCGCTCTAGTTTTCCTATTGGCCAGTTATGATTTATAATCATCATTTTTTTTCACATTTTTCAGTCTATCAGTTTCGGAGATAAGGGGGAGGCATACATATTTTTATGTTTTTTTAGAGATTTCTCGAAACCAGTGCCAGTAAATATAGTAAAATTATAAATATATACCGTGGTATACCGTGATATGTGGGAAAATTAATGCTATTTTTGTGCCAAATTTCATGTTAAAGTTATGAGGCTGTGACACACGGACGGACGGACAACGGAGTCTCACCATAAAGGTTCCTAAAAGGTACTTGGAACCCTAAAAACGGAAATCGGGCAAGTGCGAATTTGATCCATATACCGAGGGTTCTGTTTATTAACCTCTGTGAATTATATTGATGTTGGGAACATATTTCCGAAGATATGCGAATATAACCGACGACTTGCATTATTTATTTCGGTATCATGAAACCTGTGACGTTTCAATCCACCGCGACATATTTTATAGTCGCGACAATTAAAGTCTTATCTGCTTGTCATTAAAAGTCACGGTGAGGTCTCAAAATTCTGGTGATGATTTCGTGGCTTACAAAATTAGCCTCTAATAGTAGGTAGTAAGTAACCCCCGGTTTTTGAAAGGCCAATCAATGTTAACAGTAGATTAAAAAATAATTATCTGCGGATTAAGCCAGAAAAAGTGGGAATTTTACATTGAAATCAAAAATTAACTAAGTTAATTATTGATTCATTCAGACTTCATATATGCTTTATTTTCATCGTTATTTGCGGTTAAGTTTTTTTAATCTACTGTTAACTTTGATTGGCCTTTCAGAAACCGGGGGTAAGAGTAACACATTGAACCGTCACAGGGATCATGAGATCGCAAATAGACTATAGATACTGTATTTATGATGAACGACACAAGACATCTACGACGTAATTAAGGGCAATATTAATATAGAGAATGCCAACGTCCCGGTATTCCGATATTGCCATCGTGGGAGATCGCTCACCTGTCCGGGAATACCCCGGATGGCTTTGTAGTCGTTATCTAGACTATTATTTTTTGTCATAATATCTAATCTACCGATATGATATTATAGGTATCTGTTTTAGGCTTGTATCTACTGTTTTTAAAATTATACTTTCTTTTGTCGGCATTTGGTAAAGATAATTCAAACATTTATAATATTATCACAGATAATATAATAATTATGAATAAAGATAAGATAAGCAATAGTGAGCACCATTTTATTTATAGTTTGTATGGATATAATATAAACAATAACATATTTTTTATGACATTTAATGATATAAGTTTATAAGGTTAAATAATATTAGTTGGTGAAACTCAAAAAATAGGTAGTACTTAGTCTATATGAACAACTATTTGTATGGAAGCTAAGCGAGATTCGTAACTTTTTTTCACTTCCTCCCATACAAATTGTCCCGATCAGCTGACTGGTGCAGTACGGAAGTTTGATTTTTTTTTTCAAGAATTTTGCATAGTCCTTATAGAAAAGTTGTTCATATGGACATTTTCTACATAGGTATGTTTCGAATTTCGCCAGCTAATATAATTTAACCTTGTACATGATGCTCATTCCAAAAACAAGATTTAAAAAAATTAATACCACTTTAAGAAGGCGTTATGAACTTTATAAATGTTCTAAAATTAATACCACTTTAAGAAGGCGTTATGAACTTTATAAATGTTCTAAAATTAATACCACTTTAAGAAGGCGTTATGAACTTTATAAATGTTCTAAAATTAATACCACTTTAAGAAGGCGTTATGAACTTTATAAATGTTCTAAAATTAATACCACTTTAAGAAGGCGTTATGAACTTTATAAATGTTCTAAAATTAATACCACTTTAAGAAGGCGTTATGAACTTTATAAATGTTCTAAAATTAATACCACTTTAAGAAGGCGTTATGAACTTTATAAATGTTCTAAAATTAATACCACTTTAAGAAGGCGTTATGAACTTTATAAATGTTCTAAAATTAATACCACTTTAAGAAGGCGTTATGAACTTTATAAATGTTCTAAAATTAATACCACTTTAAGAAGGCGTTATGAACTTTATAAATGTTCTAAAATTAATACCACTTTAAGAAGGCGTTATGAACTTTATAAATGTTCTAAAATTAATACCACTTTAAGAAGGCGTTATGAACTTTATAAATGTTCTAAAATTATATTACGCTAGTACTTACTTCTTCAGGTGTTTCTCCCCCCCCGCCCCCCATCGCCGCTACACCAGCCCCCCTATTCTGTATCTTTAGTTTCCAACTGAACGAGGTGCCTATCATCAAAAACATATCCTTAGGACATCGGAATTCGATAGTATATCTTTGTTTTTGATGATAGACACCCAGTCCAGAAGGCAACTAGAGATACATAATAGGGGCCTATTATGTATCTCTAGTTGCTTTCTGTACTGGGTGTCTATCATCAAAAACAAAGATATACTATCGAATTCCGATGTCCTAAGGATATGATCGCACTTGAAGTGACGACACAGATTGTTAATAGTTCAATACCCGCTAAAGGCAATTTTGAAATTTCATTTTTTATCTATGTTTTTGATGATAGGCACCTAGTACAGTTGGCAACTAAAGATACAGAATGGGGGGGCAGATCTGAGTTAATGTCACCAAGTCTGTAGTACACTAGACGTTTTTTGTCGCCCCCAAAATATCGTTAATACTATTTCAATAAAAAAAAAAGGTTTTATTATTTTTTCATTATCGGTAACGTGAATATAACCTACCCTGTGATGGAAGTTGCTGACCAAATCAACACTGTATAAAAGTGAAAGTTTGTTGGTTGATTTCGGAAACTATTGGATGAATCGAAATGAAACATTCACTATTTTATAGAGTAGGTTCTGGATCAAAATAATTTTTGGCTATTTTGGCATAATTATTGGCCGTCAGCCTGTCACTGGGGTCTACACTGTACTGGGGTCTAGACTCTACAGCTTCAGCCGTAATAGGCAGCCAGTTGAAATTTTCACAGATCACAGCAAATCACTTTTTTTACTGACACCCAATACAAAAACCTCGAAAAAATAGCATTTTTCCACGTTAAATGTACCACCTCTATCTTTAAGTCCTTAATACATACAAGTTTCAGATTTGATAACATTGTAGTAAATACTCTAAAGTGAAACGATGAATAATATAAATTTGAAATAATTTATACTGTACGGTGAATCCTTGATTGAGTTTCATTCTAATGTTAATAAAAGTCTTCTTGTACGAGTTCCAATATTTTATTTATTTAATTATTGCGACCTACATTTGACATCAGAGTTAGCTATCCTTTTTTACTGTTTGTTAAATTTGGTTTCCGCATTCAGAGGGTGTCAAATTATTTGGCAGGCGTTACTATTTTAGCGCCATTTTTGTCACTTTTATGTTGCTATATATAGCCTCTATATTGTTGTTATCTACCATAAAGTTTTGAGGATTCCGTACCTGTATTATTGTGTGGTGGTGCGCAAGTCCGACTCAAACTTAGCCAAATTATCAATCACATCTTTTTACTAAAAAGCACTGTGAACCGCTTTTCGTTCTTATTAAGAGGATGGCCTACCCTAGCAACTTTTTGTATTAACCGTCCAGCACAATAAGTCCAGTGGCAAAACTTTATTTGCTTTTAATAAAGGCGATTATATTATGTTGGCTCATTGGCCTCTTTTTCTTGGACTCATAACTAATGATCACGCAGTGAAACAACAAATTGGTGTGTTTTTAGGTAATGCTGAAATATTTTGTAGGAAAAAAATAGTAGAATCCCTTCATATTTCTATTACCTACCTATTATATAAAAAACAAATAAGTTGATCTCTTAACTGCGTTCTTGAAACGAACGTTTGAAAACAAAAAAAAGAGGGTGGAAAAAATTTTTTTTAACAAAGGTATAAATGATTTATATAAAAACGGCTCACCTCAATACGTGTTATGATCGGGAAAGCCGACCAGTTTCAGCAGATTTAGACTGCCTTCATCTGGGCGGGTAAAGACATTTACGCGACGACGTTACGCCTCACACTGAATTTATTTTTTATATAAATCATGAGTTATCCTCAAGTCTCATTTAATTCTATAATAAGTATAAATCTTAATACACTGTGTATAAATA
Source organism: Ypsolopha sequella (assembly GCA_934047225.1). Lineage (NCBI taxonomy): Eukaryota > Metazoa > Arthropoda > Insecta > Lepidoptera > Ypsolophidae > Ypsolopha > Ypsolopha sequella. The sequence continues at coordinate 3,512,883 of OW203985.1, forward strand.
GAATCCCTAGATAAAATATCAATAAATCAAATATGTTTTTTTCAATACAAGGAGAGTTCGAATTTTTTTAAACGAATCCTCGAAAGTCTGGCGTTGTTCATGCTGTAGGCTCATGTACAGATTGTAGTCTTAATATTTATTTCCCAAAATACTTTGTCTACTTACGCTTCTCATTGCTTACTCCGTCGCAGTTTCATGGCAATAAACATTGACGTACTAACAAGTAGACATCGGATCTGTGGTCAAAAGTGCCCGAACCAAAAGAGTGTCAAAACCATTGAAAACTAAAAAAGCGTGTCAATCGCACGTCAATCAAAAATGAGTCATGCAGCAATGACATACGATTCAAATTAAAATGTTTTGTTTCTTAATATTTTGACACTTCACTAAGGACACTTTTTTCGTCAATCTTGTACTAGACCCGAGGTCCATGGTTTGTATGTCAATGGCAGTAAAGCTAAATTTTACCATTTGCACCCACAACGCGTGCGGCCGCTTAGCTACCTACACTTGCTCACAGTCCCTCAAGGGTCCCAGGGCGGGCTATTTTTCTTCCTTCTTATTTATTAGGGTCCATTTAGCCCTTGACCCGCAACTGACGCCTATTTGTCGGTCGGATTCTGGTGATTTCTGCATAAGTTCCAGTTTATTTATTGGTATTTCTGTATTATATAGGTATATATTTTATCTAATCCCAAACTACAATAAGGTAATTACAACATCAAAAGCGGTTTCATAAGTACCTACATTGTTTGACCGATGTTATAGCATGACATTATAACACCGCTATTCTGCGCTGTGATTGGCCAAATTTATTATAACACCACTAGAGGCCCAATCACAAGCGATAACGATATGTCTTCTCTACTCGTTCTCGCTTCTGATTGGCTTCACGCATGTACAATGTACATACTAATTCCATAGTCTCAGATATCATGACGAGTATCACGAAAATATCAAGACAAGTGTTTGTTTTTATAAAATTAAATTTGACTTGTAAAAAGTGTATTATACAAGGTGACTTTTTGATCATCGTCCAAATTCATACTAGAGGCTTGATAAGTGATCAGTATCTTAAATCAATAACAATTTTTGTGAAATTTGTAATATGAAATTTCGGCTTCCCATAGAAATTCACTTCCAGTTCCGAGTGGATCACTATGGGGAGTCGAAATTTCATTTTACGAATGTTACAAAAATTGTTATTGATCCATGATACTGATCACTTACCAAGCCACCAGTATGAATTTGGACGATGATCAAAAAGTCACCTTGTATATACCTACTTTGCAAAATAAACTATATGAATTTGTTCTTTTTCTTATTATTCTTGAAATTGTTAATTAAAATATTATAAAATAGCAAATTCCCGCGGAGACAATATTTTTTATGGTCGTAGATAAAGTATTGTGTGCAACTAGACATAATTAAACATTGGGACACTCGAGCAGGTCTATTACGAAACTCACTTCGTTCGTTAACACTCGTGTTCCAATGTTTCACAACATGTCGCAGTTGCAAAAATTACTATTTACTCAATAGTTATTCAACAAAACCTTATAAAACGTAACGTCGTCGCGTAAACGTCTTTACTCGCCCAGATGAAGGCAGTCTAAATCTGCTGAAACTGGTCGGCTTTCCCTATCATTACACGTATTGAGGTGAGCCGTTTTTATATAAATCAAAACCTTATTACCTATGAATTGTGTTCGGAATTAAATTCTATCTCGAAAATTTCATCCAATCGCGTTTTCCTTCAGTGAGAATCTGAATCGAATACTCAATAAACATTTACCCAAAAATTAAGTACGTAGATGACGTTATAGTGGAGTCTTGGACGTATAAAACAGAGTGGAGTAAATGGATTCGAAAATACCCCATTTTTGTTTTTTGGTGTCGCCTTAACTGTAGTCGCCTTTATCGTATAATGTGCCAAAAGGGGAACCGTCGCGTAATCTTGTTTGCCTCTGAAACTAGTTAGTGAAACTAGTTAGGCGAAGTCTGACTAATAGTTTGTGAGTAACTAGCCGTTTATATTAATTAGACTTATACTTTTCCACAAATTTTATACACATATATCGTAACGACACCAATCCCCGAGGGGGTGTCAGAGTTATTCCGAGTGTAAAAGGTGAAATGCAAGTTCACACTCGGTACACCCGCGTTATTACCCGAGTGGTGAGCTCTATCGCCGTACTTCCTGCAGGTTTCCTCACGATGTTTTCCTTCACCGTTCAGCAAGTGGTAAGTATTAAGTACTACCAATACTATACACACACATAAATTCTGAAACTCTTCACCAGGGATTGAACCTGGATCTCAAGATTGAGAGGCAAGCGTTTTTCCCTTGAACGCCGCCTATTTACAAATTTTTTGTATACAATTTACTCTGCTATTTGTCCAATTAAGTACCCCTTTTATGATGTGTTAGAAACGTTGAGTATACATACTTTATAATGAATTCGAAACGTCGAGTATTCATCTTTTATAATGTGTTAGAAACGTCGAATATTTATCTTTTATAATGAGTTCGAAACGTTGATTATACATCATTTGTAATAAATTCGAAACGTCGAGTATACATCTTTTATAGTGCGTTCAAAACGTCGAGTATACATCTTTTATAATGAGATTGAAACGTCCTGTATACATCTTTTAAAATAAGTTCAAAACGTGGAGTATACATCTTTTATAATGTGTTCGAAACGTCGAATATAGATCTTTTATAATGAGTTCGAAACGTTGAGTATACATTTTTATAATTAATTCGAAACATCGAGTATACATCTTTTATAATGAGATTGAAACGTCCAGTATACATATTTTATAATGAATTCGAAACGTCAAGTATACATCTTTCATAGTGTGTTCGAAACGTCGAATATACATTTTTTATAATGAGATTGAAACGTCCAGTATACATCTATTACAATGAGTTCAAAACGTCGAGTATACATCTTCTATAATTTGTTCAAAACGTCGAATATAGATATTTTATAATGAGTTCGAAACGTTGAGTAGACATCTTTTATAATGAGTTAATAATGTCGTGATAGTAACTTAAATAACTAATTTCATATCTCTAAATACCCAAAGGTTGGTTGGAAGAAATTGGCTTAAGTGATAAGTCCTAAAAACTTTGTATTTGTAACTCTGTTTTTCTATTTTAATACGCAGCATTAGGAATCAAAAATAAAAAACCCATCAACATAGTTTTCGCCACAGAGCACTAAGTAGTCTGTGGTTTTCGCATTGTAACACTAGGTAGAACCATTTATTAGTCTATGATAGAACTACATTTATTTGACTTTGTTTACAATGTGATAATAAATAATAATTCATATATGAAGTTGAATAATATTATATTAACAAAAAACTTAAATAACATAAATAAAGCACTTAAATAACATAAATAAAACTAAATTATAAATAATACTTAGAATAAACACTAACTACAACGAAAATTAAATTAAAAATATTATCTAAATTGCTGCTGCAGGGGAGGGTGGTGCGTTACTCCGTTGGATTGCGAGGCTAATCCGCTGTCCGAGGTAGGCCCCATAGATTAATTGCTAGATGAAAAGATGCTGACATAAATGTCGTCTCTACACCAAAGTTCTTTTCACGAAAGATGTTTCGTATTTATTCATTTATAATAAATTCTTTGACAGGGGATTTCTTTGGTGAAAAGAATTTTACAGGCAATTTTAAGGTGTCGACTCTGAGTGACACCGAAGCTAGATTTGCAGTTCGGTGTCGTGTTGGTTTAAAGTAATTTTACAAACGGCGGGCATTTTTCAATTTGCCCAATGGCAAATTTTAAAACGGCCTAAGTTTAGTAATTGGACTAGAAATTGGTTAGTAAACGGAGGAATTTTACTATTTGCCTCCCACATACACACATCGACACTCCGACTATAGACGAGTGTCTAGTGTCGTCGTGTATTCTTGGCTTTAAGTTCCAAAGTCAATTTAAAATTGTTGAGACACTTAAAAAGATTACCCAGTTGAATGTCTCCCTTTTTGTAACGGTTTCTTATGTATTCCAAATCAGGTGTAAAAACAAATTGCCTTTTTCTTGAAGTATTGTATATTTGACTTAACGATTAACGTTGTCTGGTAATAATGAACAATATGTCATTCTAGAACCTGCATACACAACATTTTTTGTACACACTCATTAACTCATGCTTAACGTTTAACAAGCTTTCTCGTAAAATTTTGTATTTTTTTAGGGTTCTTCCACGCAAAATTAGACTGGTGCGTCCTTGCCACAATCATGTTCATGGGCATAGTTCTGGATTTCCGTTGCGTGTCCGTAATTAGAGAGTACGTATATAGGTAAACGGTTCGAGTCGTATAGAAATTTTGTTTCACCCAGCCCACCGTGAAGCTTCTCCGATTTCTTTACATCTTCTGAGCTGAGCTGAGCCGCTGCTGGGCCAATCCTCTCTGTTGGGTACTCCATTACGTCCCGAAGCTGGATCTTTGACCCTTCTCGTGAACTTGTGTCTTTCTTCTTCCTGGACAAATACGACGAAGAAATGTCAGAACCGACAAGAAGGATTTCTTCAAGTTTATCCTTTTGTGGTCTCCTGCAATATCAAGTTCGTTTGAAAATCGCAGATAAACGAGCTGTATTGTTACAAATCTATACATTGTTGTACCTTCAGTGTAAAGTTCAGTTAATTATGTGGAATCCGTGTTAGCTTTCATAAATCTCCACAAAGAAAGGCTTGGTTAATGTGTTAGTTTTACGCGGAATTTTTACATTAGCTGCCTCTTTACTTAGAGGTCTAGAAGAAGTCATTTTATGTGATACAATCATCTATTGAACCTTTTCTGTTAATGTAATAATCTTATTATTTTGTTTTGGTACACAGCAAAATATTAATATTTTGTTATTAGACTAGGATATATTTTTGTAATTTGCCTAGACCCTGAAAAAAATTAATAATGCTTGTTATTTGTACAATAATAATACTTTAATTTAGTAAAAAGTTATATCACACTTAGTTTTTCCGGGTTTACATAGGAAGTTATGGGTTATTAAAATAAAACATATAAATAACACAAACCTGTCTAAATCATCTTCAGCATTTTCTAGAATTTCTTTTAATTGTTTTAGTTTTTGCCTCTTCCACTCCCGCGTATGTTTTTCCAATCTGCGGTCCTTTTCAGCATGCCTGCAACAATATACTGGGCTTAATAAACAAAGTATGTCCCAACTCACATGCAAGAGAAGGATCAAAAAACAACCTCAAAACCTCAATAAACATATTTTGGTTCAATTGGGCATTTTTATCAGTACCTACGTGACACATGATAGTTGAACGAATAATAATGTTTTTTTTTTGCGCTAAATGCACGGTATTCAGTCTCAACTAGATACGCAAGGTACCACATTTAATTGCTAAGGATTAAGGTTGCAAAGGTTGTATGTAAAGTCAAAGCACATCATTTTGCATCAATAATAACTAAAGTCGTTTCCTTTTAGTTTAAAATAAAGTTTTAACAAAAAATAGTAACCGACTTTAAATCTGACAACAGTAATTTACAAAAAAGTTTAAAATAAACATGTACTGACCAATGTTGCCGAAATAACACTTTTGCCGACTTCTTTCTTCCCGAAACATAATGTTCTCTAGAAGTCGGCGCCCTCATTTTCATTTTTATGTACATATGTTGCAAGAAAAAAGAAGTCGGCAGAAGTGTTATTTCTCACGGTCAGTATATAATTATTTTAAACTTTTTAGTGAACGACTGCGGTTACTTTTGAAATCGGTTACTATTTTTTTTTCGTTAAAACTTTTTAGTGTTTGCGGGTTAAATAAAATAAAAATAAATTTATAGTCACAACAAGAATCCCCGAGGGGGAGTCAGAAGGTCAGAAGTACTCCGAGTGTGAACTTTGAACTGCAAGTCACAGTTGGTCGACACTCGGTATATCCGCGTTTCTACGACGACTATTACGTCCCAACGCGATGGGTAATGAGCCCTATCGCCATTCTTAGGGCACAAATACACGCTTTTTAGGGCATGCAGGTTTCCTTATGATGTTTTTCCTTCACCATTCAGCATGTGGTAAGTATAAGGTACTGCAAATACTATGTACTAGTAGCAGTACATAAATTCCGAAAAACTCATCGGTGCATGCTCAACCATGGGTTGAATCTGGATCTCAAGATTGAGAGGCTAGCATCCTACCCATAAACTACCGCCGCTGTTGCCGGGCTAAATAGTGAAATATTACTAATTCTTGTAAACGCGCTGTTGATTTAAAAAGAAGATCAGGTAAGTATATTTTCAAGTAATTCCCTGTAATCAGCACCCTAATATAAACTGATAACCGCAATCTCAAGTTATGTGCTGTTATCCGTTGAAGAGTTCTATGGTATTGAGGCCAGGATTGAAGGTCAGGTGGATGAATGACAATTTTCAAGTAATACCCCGCAATCAGCATCTTAGTAGAAAGCAATTGCTTCAATCTCCAGTGGTACGTTCTCATTTTTATGAGAATATATAATATTTAATAATAAATAATTGTTCAAAGGCATTAAAGCCAATTCTGAAGACTTTAATTTTGGTTTTAGTGCTGTCAAAAATGAATTTTCTTTATTGCAAAATAGTCCTTAACTGTCAGTATTAGAAGCTAAATTACTTTGGAAAATTTTAAGTTGTGTGCTGTCAAAACTAAAACTTCAGAATCGGCTATAATAGCAACTTCTTTATCTTCTGTAACGACTTCATTGTTAAAACTTAAGAGCGGTTTCGCAGCCGGATTGTGAAAAAACCACCTTTTTCTCATTAATCGAAACAGAACACTTGAATTCAAAGTTCACTAAAAAGTTATTCAACAAAACCTTATTACCTTTGTACTTCGCAAAGTTTCCATTGGTTTCTGTAAATAAGATTTTTTTTATTTTTTTATTTCAAGTTATATCCTTCTGCTTTAATGAATGCTATGTTTGATTCTAAGCCTTATTAATTTAAATCTAACACTCGGCTAACAATAATATTTTACATATCAATAGATAAACACATTCGTAGCAGTCGGGTAAGATCTGCAGATATTCTTTAAACTAAAATAGATTAATAGATTATGCTATTCTACTTAAGTTTAATTTTGCTGGTTACTTATCGCATAAAACCTCCAACAACCGAGTAGTCTTCGCACTGCACTAACCGGCTGGCCCAGTGCCATATGACACACAGTATTAATTAAGTATTAACTTATCACGAGCCTTTTGCTCTGCTGTGCCATTTGATTAATTTTATTTGTTGATAAGTTACGTCGAGTCTCTGGTTACTATTTCAAATGACAGCTTGTTTGAACCGCGAGTTCCATGTTTTATTATTTCACCATCCGCCGCACACTAGCGCGTATAGTTATGTCAGAGAGGTGTGACGTCAGCTGCTAGTAACGTTCTACCCTCTTTCGCATAATCAAAGCGCCAAAATTCTTAAAAATATGCTTAAATTGGGACTATGATTACACTTAACTGTTTTGGGTATAAGATAAATGTTGTCACATTTGTACGTACCTGTTTTTGTGTTTTAGAGCTTCTCCGGATTCGTCATACTCACTATTTTCAACGAGATTGCTGCCGTCTGATACATAATCTTCTTCTTCCCTTTCTTCGCCATCATCTTCTTTTTCTTCTTCATAGACTTCTTCTTCCCCTTCTTCTTCCCCTTCTTCTACATAATCAGGAATTTCTGTTGATATTGGTAGCTTGAAAGGTCTTTTTTTTGTTTTTGTTTTCCTTTTATTGTGTGGTGATGGCCGCTGTTCTTGTAATTTTACACGATTTTGTTTTCCTTTAACGACATATTCATATATATCTATTGGGAATACTTTTTTGGAGTTTTTATTTTTATTGGGTTTTTTATTTATCCGCTTGCGATTATGTAAATAATTGGAACGATGTACATTATATTCCTTAGAGATAGTTTCTTGGTTTTTGTTTAAATTTTTATCTTCTAATAGTTGCTTCTTTATTTGTTTAGCGATGTACAAATCGACTGGGGATACACGATCTTTCTTGTTCTTCTCTTTCTTTTTTGTTTTAGATTTTTCCGGTTTTACATATTGGTATGTGTCGTGTATTAGTTTTTTGCTTTTTTTATTTACTGATGGTTTTTTTCGAACTTTGTAAGATTGTGAATCTTCCTTTTTTACCACACTTATTAAACAAGTACATACGTGCTCGGAGCATAGACCTCCTTTGTATTGCCAAACTTGGCAAACAGTGTTACAGCTGTCTGGGTTACAAATATATTTACTAGTTTTTTTACTTATTGGTGCGTCTAAGCTACCGTTTGTTTTTATAAGTACAATTACTTTAGTTGCATCTTTTTCATTGATAACGTCCTTAATATCAGTTACTCCAAATGTTGCGAGTTGCGGTTTTGTGGATCTTACATTTAATCCTGGAGATACTTCTGTGAAATAATGTGGAAAAAAGTTATTTTATTAATTTTATAGTGAAAAATCATCACTACATGAATCTCCGAGGGGCTTTCATAGATTTTTCCAAGTATGGACTGTGAAATTCAAGTCCTACCGAAGATTATAACGTCCAGCGTGATGGGTGGTGACTGGTAAGTCCTAAGGCCGTACTTCGGGCATAAATATTATCCAAAGTTTTACGTGCCTTCTGAAACATGCAGACCGAACACAAAGTGCCTCTATCTATGGAAATTGAGCCCGTGACCTCCAGATTAGTGCTTGGACCAATAAACCACATAGGCGGTTTTCTTTATATATATATTTGGGAAGTAGTCCGGTGGGAAGTAGTTTTATATAGTAGTATTATTTAAAACGGTCCTTAAATACCATCGCTATTTGTTTGTTTTGAAAAATAAATCTACACGATAATATAGTGAAGCATTGACTGTAATGTGGCTTTAATGGTTTCAAAACTTTCTACCTTCATTATTTAGTAAAGAGCTCATTAGAAACCAGGAGATTGTCTAATCTTACCTTAAAAAAAATCTTATTAATCTAGTGTTACATAAAATCTCTTGGTCCTACTCTTGCCACAAAAATAAACAAAAGGATAAAAAGTGAAAAATCGTATTTTACAATTCTTTTCTCTTCTTGGCAGACATTTTATAGAAACTGCATGCGTGGGAAGTTCCGTAATATAAGCATAAATCTCGTAGTTCTCTGAGAGGTGAACCGGCACACGTGGGCGGTACTATAGAATGCTTGAAATATCTACAAACTGACCATTTTTGTTTTGTGTGAAACTGGCTCCAACTGGCTCGAACGAAGGTAAGTTAACTCTTGAAAAAAGTACGTTAGACAAACAGACGCATAAGACTAAGACACCAAGACTTTCAAAATATTTTTTTTCTACTATCTTTATGAAAAAGTTCAATTTAATACTCGAAATTAGTTTTAAAAATCGAACTTTCCGGGCCTCGTTGCGGAATGACTAAGTATCAGGTCAGTTTGAAATATCGTATTGAAATTTAATTTATTGCAAAATTTGGTTCTTTTTGACGTTTGTCTTCATTTCATGCTAAATTAGGTTCAGGTTAGGTTTAGGTTAAATTCATTAAAATAATACCTTAAATTTGAAAGAAAAATCAGGTAGTAGAAAAAGTATCGTTCCCTACAAGTAAAAATGGGTTTTCTTACTCTCAGAATGTAAGCTTTCGAAAGCTTTTAAACTAGCTTCATTCCTCGCGTGAGAAAGTCCGCCATTTTATACTCGTCACCAAATATACAATTTCTTTAGATGTCCCTTTCCTTGCCGACATAAAGGAATTAATTTTTTCGCACACAGATTCTTGGAGAAAGTAAGCGACACACGCTTAGGGTTACCATCCGTCCGGATTTGTCGGGACTTGTCCGAACATGTCCGGCCTCTTAGCCTTCCGTCCGGGCCTTTTATTTTTCCGGATTTATGGCTTAAGGGAAAACTTAGATTAATGTCAAGATTTCGCATTGAATTATTTAGAAATCCCTCTAGTGCCTATAGCTTTAACCTTTAGTGACATTTTTTTTCAATGTCCGGCTTTTTGTCAGGGTTTTTTGCAAATTACGAAATGATAACCCTACACACGCTTGTTTTTGTACAGGGAAAATATCTCATTCTCTCGGTAAAATTATTATTTGTATATGAACTATATATAACCAAGGGAGTGAAACCATGGGTTGAAGCTAGTCATAAAGACGATGTTATAAAAACGAAACCGGTCGCTAAGAACAATAAAACAGAGCCAAGAATTACCTACTTTTATTTACAATATGTTAACAATAGTTATTTTTTATGTCTTTGACAAAATCTTTTCATTGACAGTGTTTCCGGCAGAGCAAAAGCAGAGAATATGCAAAAGGCTGGCCGTGCATTTTTGACTGATTATTTTCTTGGTTTCAGATCTCAACTCTAGTGTAAGAGCGGTTTCGCAGCCGGCTTGTGAAAAACCCGACTTTTTCTAATTAATCGAAACCGAAGACGTAAATTCAAAATTCACTCAATAGTTATTCAACAAAACCTTATTACCTATTCATTGTGTATGTTGCCATCGCAAAATTTCCATTGGTTAATTAGAATTTCAAAAGTCTAGAATTAAAAAATGTTGGTAAGGCCATTAAGCCAAGCCCTATTTCCTACAATATACAACAATATTCTTACGTTACCCACAATATATTCTTTGTCTTTGCTCTAAGACACTGGGTACTTGGCAAGGCCGAAGCTTGAGCTGCATTTCTTATCAAAGGAAACTTCTGACGAAGGAAAGGCCAAGCCACGTTTCGGACTGTTAATATTTTCTTAGTTAAATGTTTTCTTTAGCACCTGGTCTATCTAAGCCGAAGGCCGAGTCGCGTTTCTGATCAAATTAGTATTAGGTATGTCTTGGTCTAACCTTCAAGTTTGAAAAAACGAGGGAAAAGACGATCCATGTCAGTTTGTTTGTCAAATGACCAGCATAGCTTATTTTATTACAACATTTTTATTTTTGAAAATTTGTAGCATGTTTGCTTTTTCGGGATCTAAGTAGTTACCTCAGATCAGACAAACAAGGGAGACATGGTAAGGGCGCTAAAAAAGGCTTGATGCGAGTTTTTGTCTTTGATTGAAATGTCGCCTTAGTTTTCGTGAAATAGAGATGCGATGACGTATGTGTGAGGGTGTGTGTATGTTTATTCAGAGTTCGTGGCTACAAGTTCATGCGCCGTCGCCTTTTTGCATATGTACTATTAGTTTCTTTAGTGTTGCTGCCAGTTTCTAAGTGTGCATGAGATATACAAGGCGAATTTTTGATCATCGTCCAAATTCATACTGGAGGCTTGATAAGTGATCAGTAATCTTAAATCAATAACAATTTTTGTGAAATTTGTAAAATGAAATTTAGGCTTCCCTTAGAAATTCACTTCCAGTTCCGAGTGGATCACTATGGGGGGGTCGAAATTTCATTTTACGAATTTTACAAAAATTTTATTGATCCATGATACTGATCACTTACCAAGCCACCAGTATGAATTTGGACGATGATCAAAAAGTCACCTTGTAAATGAACGTGTGCTGTACTTGTAGTGTTTCTGTTAGTGAAAGTAAGTGGCAGAAACGTGAACAATTAAAGTAATGCAACTAGGCAAATCTCCCTTGCTTGTCTGAGCATTTTATAGTAGTTTATGGTACAAGGGCGCAAAGGAATAAATTACGAGGACGATTTAAAACACGAGCGTAGCGAGTGTTTTAAACGTAACCGAGTAATTTATTGCTTTTACGCCCGTGTATCATACTACGTTTTTCAATGCATAGTGTGAGGAAATGAAAACAAATATAATCTTGTGAACTTTAAATTATAATTGGCTCAAAAGGACTGTATCCAGAGCCGTTAAACAGTTAAAAAAAAAGTATGACATTTATGATACATAGGAAAGGCTGCAGGTTAGCCAACCGTTGCAAATAAATTTTAAAAAATAATAATAATAAAGCCCTAGGGCAAAATAATCGACTTTCTGTTCGGTTTTGATGCATAAAAAGTGGGCCTTTACGAGCACATGCATTGAAAACATTTTAAAAGAAACGTCAGTCGCTTAGCGCAAAGTGCAAAACTTAACTTTGTTAATCTTGTTTAGAAATTTAAAACTGAAAGCATTTTGGTCTGTGGCAATTAACACTAATAGTTCAGTATTAGTGAGGTTTATAAAGCAAGAGTTCGAAATTGTATACACAATTAGTCATGATCTTCTCCAAACCAACCCAAAATTCTGTTTTAACTTTTTTTGGACAAAATCATAAATAATGTGCATTAAATTTAAAACTCATGCTGTATAAACCTCACTAATACTGAACTAATAATCAACTGCCACATAACAAAATGTTTTAAATTTTTTACTTCTAAACAAGAAATACAAAACTAAGTTATGCACTTTGCACTAAGCGACTGACGTTTAACCTTAAAGTAACTTTTGCACATATAGAGGGATTACATATTATTTTTAAACAAATTTATAATTCATTGCTTCGGTGGTTTACATTACAACAACCCAGCAATTAATAAATAATAATAATAATAAATCATTTAATTCAGTCAATTATAGACCATAGTTACACAACACATACATTTTACAAATAATATTTAAAAAAAAATGTACAATAGAAATCAAATAAAAGCTTAAATTAAGAATAATTAAGAATTAAATTAAGAATTAAATAATCGTAATGTAACATTTGTAAATACATTTTCGTTAAGGCTAACACTAAGATTTGGAATTATATTTGATTTGGAATATATCGAATATATGCCAATTGGCATAGATTAAATTATGTTAAGGTGTGTTAATTCGAAAACGGTTTTGAGATTAAGGTTTAATAAGCCGTATTTTCGAAGTTTTGGTTCAAAAAAACCCCATGATGATGAATATTTTTACGAAAAGGCTGCAACTTCCATTTGCCCTCGTGTGACGTCACTTGAGTAATGGCTGTTTAGAAATGTGGCCTTTGCTATCAAGATAAATTTATAATAATTTGTTTCAGACTAATTTGACAGCTAGATGACAGATGAGTAGACAGACAGAGACAGACCACTTTTTTTATAAGCAATCACACATCACAATCAGTATAATGTCTAAAATTCTCAAGTGACAAGGTCATCGGACAATTCTTTAAAAAATCATAAAAAAGTAGTTGTTAATTTATACACCATAATAATGTAAACCATGTAGTAAAATGGCGTATATTCTCTGAAAAAATAAATTAAAAAGATCTTTTAAAAATTAAGCCACGGGAATTTGCCAAGTCGTACAAAAAACCCAAACAAAACAAGCAAAACACTAGCAGAATATAATATGGACGGTACATACTTTTTCGAGCCGATCTTGAAAAAGCACATGAAAGTACAAATATTACGCAGAACAGCACTGATTTCATGTCGACTTCTTCATAGTTAATGATTTGTTCAAATAAACGATTTATTTACACAATTTCCTCTTTTATAAATATCGATTTACTATTGTTCATTCATTATTTATTTGAAATACGTAACGATAATGTTTATTTAGATTCTACAATAGGGATTGTTCAACACCAGCAAGATCGTGACACAACTTCTAGTTACTATTCTTAAAAAAAATATTAGTAGAGCAAAAAATATTCAACAAACGTGAATTTATTTACGAGTAATTATTTGATTTTATTTTTCTGGCTTGTCGGTTGCTATCTACCGGCCACTGTCAGAGGTAAAGTGCAGCACTGAGGACTGGGTTGGTAGGCGTAATATACCTTGTTATTGTTTAAATACCAGGAACAATAACGGCATTTATCATTAAAATAAATAAAAAAGAAAACTCAACGCAAATTCCATATAAATATGAAAAAATATTATTTCAAAACTTAATAGGAAGATTTCTCGTCAATATAAACAAAAACAGTAGCGGCGGTAGCTCAGGGGTAGAACGCTGGCCTCTCAATCTTGAGATCCAGGTTCGATCCCCGGTCGGGCATGCACCAATAACATTTTAGGAATTTATATGCATAGTATTTGTTCTTACTTACAACTTGCTGAACGGTGTAGGAAAACATCGTAAGGAAACCTGCATGCCCTAAAAAGCATGTATTTGTGCCCGAAGTACGACCACTCAACACGTTGAGACATCATCGCGGTGAAACGCGGGTGTACCGAGTGTGGACTGTTAGTTGCATTTCACAGTTCACACTTGGAACACCGCTGATACCCCGTTGGGGATTCATGTCGTTACGATATGTATATGAACAAAAACAATATAATCACCAGGTACTATGTTGACGTGTCCCTCAGAGGGTATCAGAGGTATTAATTTCTGAGTATAGATTGTAACTTGGACAGTCAACACTGGTACACCCTCTTTTTAGCGAATTTTTTACGCTGCAACAGATGTTAATTAGTCTGTCAAGGACTTCCACAAAATCTACGGAAGTTTGTTATGCAAGTCGATTGATACTATAACTAGCCTGTAACTAGCGTCCCGATACAGCATCTAATGACGTCATGCCAAAACAGGATGAGTCGCTTTATTACGTCACGGGTGGTGACAAGCGAGTGTCATACGTTAGCCCGACAGACGCAAGCACGATGAACGATCATGTGACAAAACTGAAACCCGATCCACCCATGTTCGAATGCACGCTAGTCACCATGAATAGAATAGAATGCCATCACCAGTTGAAGTGAAAGGATATGTCAATAAGTTGAGTCTTGGTGTAACTATCCTGCGCCTGATTAGTAGTTCTATCTCGGTTTACGACAATCGGGGAGATTTCTTTCGTGCACGCTAAGGCAATAAAAATAATGTAAGGAACAAATAATAAATATAAGGAACCTGCCAAATTTCACTTTGGTAGGCTCTATAGTTTTGGAAATTTCATGTCCCAAAAGAAACAAATCTGAGGTTTGTTAATCGCGTATATCAATTGATAGCCTGACTTCTAGAAATTTAGTAATTTTGGACCTTAATTTTCTCGGGAGCAGACCGCGCTATCTATGTGCGAGAATTTTACAAGATCCCTAGGGTGTTCAGGGAAAAAGCACAGGGAAAATTTTGCAGTCATCGTAGTTTACGTAACGTCAAGTGTTAGCCTAATTGGAAAATGGGTCAAAAAGTGTCGAACGTCTCTTTATACTTTTAAAGACTACATAAATAAAAAGCTTACGACAAGATACTTTTATTGTGTTCTTTTCAAGCTTTATTTATTAATTTAGTATGTGAAATGAAATGAAATATTTTTATTTATCTAATGTACAGAAATACATCAGATACAATTATTATAGGTCGGTTTTAATCTGTCTAATAATTTTATATCATGAATAGTATGGGATAATACACAAAAAAAATAGAGGTTATATAAGTTTACTTAAATTTAATAAACAAATACTCTTGAATAAAATAACAAATAAAGGAAGAAATAATTATAAATATAGGTAAATATAATGTAAAACATATAATACATATATGCCTAACTGCTTTAGTTTTGCTAAGAAGAAGAGCAAAAAACTTAGCAAGATCATGTAATTTTTTTTCATTATTTGTTTTGTAAACAAATGTGTACAAAATTAAAAAGTAAGCCTATACTTTAATTTAATATGGAGGTAAAACATACAAATCATGAGAAATTTTTGTCACGATGGAAAAAATTATGAATGCTATTAATATTATAACATAACAATCCATCCATCCATCAGCCTAGTTCGTCCACTGTTGGACATAAACCTTTCCAGGACTTTGCCACTCCCGGCGGTCATCCTGGAAGAATTGCCCATACTCACACACGCTGGGCAGGCGGGTTGGTGAGCGCGATGCCGGAATCCTCGCACCAGTGACGCCGCTGCCCGTCACCAGTCTGTTCCATATAAGGCCCGGCTATTAGGGATGGATATACCGCCATCCATCGGTCCAAGGCATGGTGGGCCTCCTGCTTTTTTTCCTGTGAGCTGTCCTCTTACTCTCCCCCGAATTACTTCGAGGTGGTCTCCAAGCAAGATGGTCGAGTCGAGTACCTCTTTTGTAGGACATGGTATAAGATTTTACAATAAACTTCCAAAGGAGGTCCTTACTTTGTCAGAGAATAAGTTTAAACTGTATATTAAGCAGGGCCTATTGAAAAAGGCATATTATAAAATAAATGAATATTTGGATGATGGTGAAGCATGGTGTTACAGTGATAATGATACTCGTAGTAAGTTATAATTTAATTAAATAGTATAATTTCTTAACTTATGATTCCTCTAAGGTGTAAACATTAATTGATTATAGACTGTAAAAGGAAAAGGACTATATGAGACAGGTAGACAAAGATATATATGTTTTTCTTTTTTTTCATTAACCTGAATTCCTACTGTCTTGTATTTTCTTATCCCTTGGTTAAAGTAGATATAAGTCATATATTGTATAGTATAAGTTTTATGTTGAAAAAAAGACATGATCTTGCTAAGTTTCTTGCCCTTCTTCTTAGCAAGACTAATCGAATGGGCGGAGGTAGGCATGTATTTATATATGTAACCTATTAGTATGTAGTATATAGGATGGGATTTGGTCGGCCGCCTGGATTCGTGCTGGGGGCTCGGTTGGTGATCACTGAACCTTGTTCCTGGTCCCTGGCCGGGTCTCCGGTATGGGTTCGGGCGGCTGATTGGATTTTACCTTGTATAATATATATTTTACCTATCATTTTAATCGTAAATATATTGCTACATAAATTAAATAAACCTTTAATTTAGTTCATGTACATTTATTATTCTATTACATATATTTTCTTTATTAGATTAAATTTGACGTGTAAAAAGTGTATATATCTATACCTGCTTTGCAAAATAAACTATTTGAATTTGAATTTGAATTTGCCCAGTATCAGCTCTACCACATGTTGTTATAACAATAAAATAATATATTTGTACTCGTTATATTTCGTCAGTTGAATAAAAGAAAGTATTGGCAAATAAGTAAACACAGGTAAAAAAGTGACAGTGACACCTGTTAACAACTTTTTGAACTTTTTCTAAATAAATAGGTTTCTATACGGAATAACCGGCTAGATGGTGCTGACAATGTCGACTGCTCGTCTTATGCACAATATGTTGGTAATGGTGGTGGGGTGGTGGATTGTTAGTTTATTTTGGGGTCAAATTTTGATTGGTTTAGTTCATAGATAAGTATAATGTACCGGTTTAGTTTTTCGGTTGGTCGGGTCTCTGCCAGTGCTGTCTGTCGAGTCCAAAACCATGACGTCTCCCGGTTATTAAATTAACACGTCGCAAATTGTAAAATACAATTTTAAATTAGTATCTAATGAGTCAGTTTCTAAATACTTCACCATACTCTAGTTAAGTTTCGCTCTAATTAAGGAAACATGAGACTGTGCAAGAGCGCGGTACAGTGGAGATCACGTCGAGTTGTTTTGTCAAGATGAACGGCAAAATTGTGCGCAAAAATATTTGAATGTTTGTCGCGCGCTCTTCAAGTATTTTTGTGTAGCACTGTTAATGGGGTTGAGAGGACTGATTGCACTTTTTTCTTACAATCAAAATTGTAGGGGTGTTATGCATCTCAATCAATTTCTTCAGGCCGTTTTCGGTCACAGCGACTGTCACTGCTGAGCAGTGGCGTGCACAGAACTTTTTGCTGGAAAAGCAAGCAATTGGTCAAGAATAACAATAAAAAAAAAATAAAAAAATTTAAATATCAATTTGAAAAAAGAAGTTTGTATTGGAAATTTTCACTCAGGTTAGACATTGTCTACCCTGGCGTCATACAATTTTTTTTTTCAATGTGATATTTAAATTTTTTAATATTTTTTTTATTGTTATTCTTGACCAATTGCTTGTTTTTCCAGCAAAAAGTTCTGTGCACGCCACTGCTGCTGAGAGCGACGCTGGTGAGCCCTCACGTGGCTGACGTAGCCGATTTTTGCAGTGCACGTGCGACCACATTCACTGCACGTCAGCACCCCTCCAACGTTGGCCACTGGTGGTCGGTCCTTAAGCTGGTCTCGGTTTTGTGTCGAGCTCAGCGCGTCTAGTCGACTCGAAAGTATACACCTTAGTGTTCAGAGCCTGCCTCCAATGTGCTCTGTCTGCTGCCAGTGTTTCCAGTATGTGGCGGTTAAGCACATCTTTATACCGCCAATCATCTACAATCGGCTAGATGGTTATTTTATGCATCTATACAGTGTTTAGCTCGATGTGGTCTCCACTGTACAAAATCCTACCCTTATCTTTTACCCGTCACGTCGAGAAAATTAATTTATACTCGTCTTTAATTGCGGTTTCAAACGGGGTTTAAAATTTAGAGGAAACTTGAGTCGGTCTCATTAAACTCAACTTCCAGCGTTGCAAAATGCAGCTGACGGTGATGGCTGAGTTTTGGTCATAAATATCAGGACCCCAACTCCTATATTGAAAGTTTATGAGCAATTGTGAAGAAACCAAAATTTAACCTTTCTGATTTAGTGATACCAATTTTTGGCATTATTATCATGTTCGTGTCAAAAAAATATATAAAAATTAAAAAAAAACCTAATATAAGACACATTTTGGACACATTTTTTATTGGTGATTGATATTATTGAAACCAAAGGGTAGCAGAGTAAAGATAGTATTTTTGTGAGTGCGATTCTTGGGCATTTGCGAGCAAACTGTTACTACACGTTTTTTCAGAAAACAAAACTGCAAGAAATACGAAATTGTTTATAATACTCGTATCTACAATTTTATTCGTCTATGTTGAAAACTTGATTCCAAACTTTCACTTGATGTAAAACGTCCTAAAGTCTTATGTCTTTAACATAATATTGTATCATTACAAAACCTCATACCTATACATACGTGTACAGAGATTAAATAATAAATAATAATTTATTTAAACACAATAAACTACTATTAATGTAAAATTAAACCATAGTATAACATACCAACATAAATATTTTTTCATGTGCTCGTAAAGGCCCACTTTTCATGCATTAAAATCGAACAGAAAGTCGATTATTTTGCCCTAGAGCTTTATTATTTTTTTTTTTTTTATTTATTTACAATGGTTGACTAACCTGCAGCCTTTCCTGTGTACCATAAATGTTATAATTTTTTTTCCACTGTTTAACGGGTCTGGATACAGTCCTTTGGAGCCAATCATAGTTAAAAGTTCACAAGATTATATTTGTTTTATTTCCTCACACTATGCATTGAAAAACGTAGTATAATTCACGAGCGTAAGAGCAATAAATTACTCGGTTACGTTTAAAAGTCCTCGTAATTTATTCCTTTTCGCCGTTGTAGCATAAACTACTAATATAATATGCTAATAAATACATTATATATATTTGTAACAAAACAGACTATATAAATATAAATAAATACCCAGGAAATTAAATTAATAAATACATAATTTACCAAAAACTGCAATAACATAAAAAAGATACTCATGAAAGTGACAAAAAGTGCTCCTTCAGCCGTCTTTTGAAAATATTCAGCGATGGACAATCTCGAACACAGAACTATCCCGAACGTTCAAGGGAAGTAAATTCCTCAGTCTGAACGACTTGCTATAAACGGCGCAGAGTTGGAAGGGAGACATTGTGTGATCGAGCATGTCTGGAAAACAGATAATCAAATCGATCACGAAGGTATTTAGGATAAAGGGGGTTTTTGAAAACACTGTAGAGAAGTGTGAGAATATGCAAGTGATGACGATAACGGATTTGGAATTTACGCAAACCATATAAATAAATCTAAAGCCGAGATTCTGAAGCCGTTCAAGCTTAGTAACTAGCTCCATACTAGCATCGAGAAAACAAACATCGGCATAGTCAATTATAAGAAGAAGAAGATATTGAGCAAGAGAACCTTTAGTTTTAAAGGGTAGAAAGTTCTGGAGCCGCTTTAGAGAGTGAAGCTCCGTGGATTTTTCTGCTTATTTCACTAACAAGCGACGCCCAAGTAAAATTGCTATCGAAGATAACACCCAGATTTTTTGCACTTTTTGAAAATGCAATTGTAGTCCCATCGAATATAACAGAGGCTGTACCAGTGTCACCGAGTGCATTAAGCATATATATTTTTGTAATAACAATAAAATAAATAAATAAATAAATTTATAACTATATATCTTCTTGATTGGTCCCAACTGTATTGTAAAATAATAATATGAAATATATGTTTATCTTCACGACATGAATCCTCGAGGGTTTTCAGTCAGAGGTGTTCCTAAGTGTAAACCATGAAATGCAAGTCAAAGTCCACACTCGGTACATCCGCGTTTCATCGACGATTATTACATCCTAAATGAGCCCTATCGCCGTTCTTTGGGCATAAGTACACGCTTTTTCAGAGCATGCAGGTTTCATCACGATGTTTTCCGTCACCGTTAATCAAGTGGTAATACTAATAGGGAAATTATTAATCGGACGAATAAAAATATAAGTAGCGACTTCAAGTGTCCGGAATAAATACCAAATCATGCGACTAAAAATACTGAGTGGACGAATTTAAAGTATGAAATCGAAAATATTTCACCAAAAGTCAAAAAATAGGTGCGACGACGAGCGAAGCGAAGAGGAGCATATTAGGTTTACACGTAAGATAAAATAAGGAGCCGAGCGAAGCGGAGCGGAGCGAGGCGACGTCCCTAGTTTTATAAAATTGTCACTAAAATAGAAAATCGTTCGTCTAATAACTCAACTCAAATTTGTATTTTCAAGTCGCCGTTTTCAACAATTTTATTCGCCCACTTAGTATTTTAGTACGCTATATTCGGTATTTTTGACACCTTAAATTTGAATTTGTATTCGCTCGTTTATATACTACCCATAAAAATACTACGGACATAAATTGTGAAAAACTTTTTGGGTCATGCTCAACCGGGGATCGAACCTGCCTCCAGATTGAGAGGCCAGTGTTCTACCCCCTGAGCTATCGCCGCTGTTGTAATTGTAGCAAATTGCAATAGTTTTGTTTAGGCTGAGCCCGGAGGGCTAATGGAGGCTCTAATGGGACATACACAAGGGAGTAATCATCGCGTGATACACGGATATTACACACGATGAATACACCGAGAATTTGTTTTGTATATCACAAATATCACAAACGGAATAATGTCAGCCATTGTTCAAGAAATTGGAAATCTTACAATTTTCAAGCCTCTACATCTTTAAAGCAGCAATCTTTCGAATTAATCAATAATTGCTTATTTTTATAAAAATATAAAACTAACTTTTTCTCTTTTGCCCTGAAACCGCTCCTCTCACACTGCGCGTTTTATCGCTTGGAATGACAGTAACAAATTGTAATTATTGAATAAGAAAAGCTGTATTACTGATGAAACATCTGCATCGACGGAACTGAAAGCGACAATTGTTCGCTTTGTAGTCTCTATGTAGCTGAATACCACTTTACATCACCAATTACCATAGCTCCTATATGAACGGGATATGGTACAGTTTTGATCGCCTAACGTCTGAGCTAAGTTGGTAATTGTGTAGGCTAGTTAATAAATGAACCATTCTGGTAGTGACGCTTTGTGATAGGTATCGAACGATGGATGCGTTTTAAACTACCCACGAGAATGTATGTTGATTGATTTGATTACTAATTAGAAGGGCCAATCCACGAATGTAATTATTTTATGTCCGTATTATTTCAAATTTTGGTACCAATATTACTACCACCACCACGTACGTAAAATAATATCTGATTGGTATAGTAATTAAAGATCTGTATTAAAAAAAAAATAGTCCAGCAAAAATCAGTATAGTAGCTATCACTTTCACTCTATAAGGATTCCATACACATTGGGAGGCTATAGACAGCTCTGCAAATTAATTTAATTTGAAGTAATAAAACTAGGGACGTCGTCTCGCTCCGCTCCGCTTCGCTCGGCTTCTTACTTTATTTTACATGTAAACCTAATACGCTTCTCATCGCTTCGCTTGTCGTCGCACCTATTTTTTGACTTATGGTAAAGTATTTTCGATTTCATACTTTAAATTAATTTTTAATACTTTATTTTCAGTATTTTAGTCGCACTTTGGTATTTATTCCAGACACTTGAAGTCGCTAATTTTATTTTCATTTGCCCGATTAATAATTTCCCCAAACAAAAACCTTTGCTCTGTTGTTACACAAATAACTATTTCCGAAGAAAAAAAAAGGCTTAGTAGCCGACCACTAGGGAATGCAATCTTGCACCTAAATGTTAATCTCGGTATTTGCAAGATTAAAAAAAATCAATCTCGCAAGATCTCGGTATTAGCGAGATCTTGCACTAATGAAAATTCTTTCGAAAAAATATTGTTTCAACTAGGTACTGGTAAATAAAAAAGTTAAAACAAGATATCAATCTAATTAAAGGGATGTATTTTAACATACTTATTCTACTGATCATGCTGAAAAACTTTTCTAAAGAAACATTCCAGCGCAAATGAAAAAATAAAAAATTCTTTCCACAATGGCTTTAAAAAAAGACAGTGATAGTAAACGTTGTATGGGCTTGTGTTTTTTTTTTTATTTACTTTGTTCAATTAAAATAGAAATGACTAAAATAAATACATCTAATCTACACTAAAAAATTCTTAAAAATAAACTAAAACACCTTAAAAGATAATCTATATTATAAGTAAAAAACTTTGTTAAATTTCTTTGGAAAATTTGTTAAGTGTGAACAGTAGAGTAGAGTGTATGATTTAATTTAAATTTGCATGTGTTTTCACTTTTTATAGCTTATAGGCTAGCCCAGCCACAGACGAGGTTCTTTATTATTCCATGTTTATAGTTATCGGTTTCAACAAAATAATGTTGATGATTTTATGATGTAAAATGCAGTTATTTTCTTCTCGGCCCAGCAAATAAAAAGCTTTATCTTTTTTTTCTCAAGTTATTCAAGTGTCGTCAATGCCTTATATCTGTTATATGCGCTGCCACTTGATCTCGCAAATCTTGCGAGATCTCGCACTGATAACGATGCATGATTGATCTTGCAATATATGTGCGAGATCTCGGTATTTCGAGATCTCGGTATACCGAGATTGCATTCCCTACTGACCACACAAACCGCGGTGGTCAAGGAGAACCCTCGTTTGGATTGTTTCGGCTGCAGAACGCACAACATGCTCTGTGTGGTTTGCTGTTAACCTAAATGGGATGTGGAACATTTAAAGAAGGCCGTGCCAAAGGCAATTTTATTCCCATAGGAGTTTGTACCTTCTCACTTCTGATACGTCCTCATTCGTGCTTGTGATAGATTACCGTCATTTAACTAAAGAGGTCGAACGCACAATTTATGAAGAAGTTACTGGCCTGTTAAGCTTTGACGGCAATGCGCGCTGGAAAAAAAAAACTATATTCTTTATTTTCATTTCTTTTTTCTCAGAAATTTTTACGCTAGTCTTCGCTAAGTTATTGCAACCAGAAACTCGTAGCTTTTTCTTTTTCTCATAGATAGTGATCAAAAATATTGTGTATCACTCGTGGCCTAGATATTTTGTTCTTGAGCGGCGTATATTGAATTATACCGCTACGCTCAGGATTCTAGTTTAGAATTCATTGCTGCACTCGGAATTTTTCTATAGAATCCTTCACCATTTAGGCGGACAATGTCCCGTTCGCAAAATGTCCCTTCTTCGCTCTGAATTCAAAATAACGCCCTCAACGTATACAATTTTACTTAGCCCCTTCTAAGACAAATAACTATTAAGGCGCTACGGAAAAAAATCGACACTTTTAGAACGTGCATATCTACTTCAGTAAATAATGTATTATTTTCAAAAAATAGTAAGTATATAATTTTTGGATTCTTTTTCTAGGGATCTGTTAAAACAGAAACGCGATTGGAGAAATTCGGCTCGATAGAAATATTTATTGAAATGAGGTCTTTTTCGACACCAATTCTCCTGGTTTGACAATTTAATGACATATGGACTGCAATTATATTTTATTAGATGGATTGTAACAGTATCTAGGACCTGGTTAAACGAAATTTTGATAGCAACTTTAGTATATTTTATATTAATAAAAAACCGACTTTTTGCTACTTTTCCTCGAACCCGTCCCTCTCGCACTGAGGATTTTTTCGCATATGGAGTAAAAGGGACGCTAAAACTTTTACATATCGCCTTAATAACCAATAATATAAAGTTGTGTTGTATAAGTCCCGGCACGGTCCTAGAGGCATAAATGCGCAGATTTTGTTTTTGTCCGTCTATACAAAATTGTATGTGCACATGGTAACTACTTTGCTGCTCATGCTTAACAGTTTTCGTATTGGATAGTATTAACTACTATATAATCTGTGGTATTACGTCTTTTAATCGTTTTCAATGCATGTGCTCGTAAAGGCCCACTTTTTATGCATCAAAACCGAACAGAAAGTCGATTATTTTGCCCTAGGGCTTTATTATTATTTGTTTTTTAATTTATTTACAATGGTTGGCTAACCTGCAGCCTTTCTTGTGTACCATAAATGTCATACTTTTTTTCCACTGTTTAACGGCTCTGGATACCTAGTCCTTTTGAGCCAATTACAATTTAAAGTTCACAAAATTATATTTGTTTTATTTCCTCACACTATGCATTGAAAAACGTAGTATGATACACGGACGTAAATACAATAAATTACTCGGTTACGTTTAAAACACTCGCTACGCTCGTGTTTTAAATCGTCCTCGTAATTTATTCCTTTTCGCCCTTGTAGCATAAACTACTATTATTATTTGTTATAAGTTATCATTGAAAAAATTAAAATGATCACGAAGCCGCCATCAGGAATCAGGAAGTTTAAAAGTTTGCTCTTTATGCTTTTCTCTGTGTTTTACATAAAACTCTTTGGGTATGGAATGGACCCCAAAAAAGCAGCAGTCCGCTGTCCGTCAGTCACCAGGCTGTATCTCAAGAACCGTTATAGTTAGACAGTTGAAATTTTCACAGATGATGTATTTCTGTTGCCGCTATAACAACAAACACTAAAAAACAGAATAAAATAAATATCTAAGGGGGCTCCCATACAACAGATTTGGTTTTTTTGCCGTTTTTATAGATAATGGTACGAAACCCTTCGTGCGCGAGTCCGACTTGCACTTGGCCGATTTTTAATATACAAATATTTTTTGAAAGGCTGCATCTTTTTACTGCCTTAAACTAGAATCTTACATTTTTAGAGCAGTATGAAACTAATGACCAGATATTCCCAACCTTTTACCATGCGCGCCTCCCCCATCTTTGGGGTTTGCTTTTTAGTTTGTAAAGGGAGCGTATGCATGTTCTTGATAAAATTATAAGTCACAATGATAAAATTTACTTGATATGACAGGTCACAATTGGTACATCAGTGTGCTGGCAAAAACTTTCTTATCGAGAACAAAAGTTCTACAATTCTATGAATAAATATACAGTTTTTTTTGGAGCCACCCACTCCCCCTTGGGTCAATCTACGCCCCTCAAGTGGGGTGTGCCCTGGGAACCCATGTCGTTTGTTGTATGATGAAGTACGGAACCTTGAACACAAAATTTGTGATGATGATTTCTATATTTGGAAATAATTTGGCTAGTCGGACTGGCGCACAAAGGTTTTCCGTTCCACCAAGGAAAAATAACAACAATATAGATGCCAAAGCCACATCAAGGCGACAAAAACAAAAATGATATGTGGTTTTTTGTATAGGAACATCCCTGATTTTCAATTTATTTGTATTTTTATTATTTGCCGTAACAGAGGCCATAGTAACACTTATTCTGTAAAAATGTCAACTGCCTTTATTACAGCTGTGTAGCTGTATAGACCCTTGCAGCAGACGGACAGCGGAGGCTTAGTAATAGGGTCCCATTTGGCACCCATCGGTTACGGAACCCTAAAAACATTGCTAATCTTGGATATAGAGAATCGATATCAACAAAACCCGGAAACAAATCACAATTCCTCATTTACATATTGAATGCCGGGGATTCATTGATCTCTTTCTATTAGATCAATTTCAAGCCACATATATTTACCTACCCTGCTTCCCTCAAACGGTACAATGAGAGGGACCCACAGATGGGATACGCGGGTAGCCAAGGGTCAAAGTAAAGTGGTATTGTTAACTCATGTTATAGAAGATGATTTTGTTCCTCAGAGTTTTGTATCTTTTTCGAAAATGGGAAATTTTGGAGCTAAAAACACAAGATTTCTGATTATTTAGTTATATTTTTTAAACAAACTGATAAACCTAAATTTCAAGATAGATAAGAAGGATAGATTAGACCAAGTCGTTTTAAATTTTATAAGCGTACAAATGAGCCGACAACTATTTTTTTAGTGCATAAAATTCTGACCCTCTTCCCCTTAAGTTGTTTTTATTGTACAAAATAGCTTTTGGAAGCGGTGGGAAATAAAAAGTTTCTTTAAATTTATTTTTGGAGACAGTGGGAATCAATGATTTATTTTTTGAGAACAGTAGATTTTGGAGGCATGGGAATAACCCTTATAAAGATAGTTGATAAATATTTTTCTATACGATATGAAAAATAATCTTTTTTAGGAACATTATTAACGTAAGCCTTTTGTAGGGCACTGATAATGATAACACAAGAAGCTTGTTAAGTATCTAAATGTTGTATGAATGAGACAAAGTCAATACAGACCAAGTAACAAATTAGGAAGGTAAAATTATCCTCAATTTTCACGTCACAACCATTCTACATTAGGAACTCTATAATAGAGGTAGAAACAAATTGGAAATAACCCTGTCTACTTTGAAAGCAGTACAGATATTCCCTATAGACAGCTCCAGTGAGAGAGATCTCAATGTGCCATCTTGCTTTTATGTAGCAAGAGTTTTCTTATCCGAGTCAGTGAACTCTGCGACGGAAAATCCTTGTTATTCTAAAACCCAGTGGTGTGGAAAATTCAAGTAGCGCAAGTAAATTGAAGTAAACATCCAAGTATTTCTGTTAAACTGATCGGTGAAGCAGAATCTTGTAGTTGCTCTGCTGCTGAACGAAATGTGGATAGTGAAGCTTCGTAGGTATAATTAGAATCAGTTTGAAAGGTATCAGTTTAAAATGTCGCAAAGTTAAATTTAAGCAAAATATTGCAAATTATTAATTTGATAATAGTTGATGATAGACTTATGCAAAGATGCGGTTCAAAGTAGTAAATAAAAGTAGGTATGTTTGTCCACGTTCCTCATATTTTTATCCATTATATTCCGCATCGATTTTATTTTTTCTTGAATTTTTGGTTGACCAAAGAGTTTCGTACATTTGTGTAAACATTTTCAAAAGAGGATAAAATACTGGCTGGTTTGAACACATTCACGGCAAATTGAAAATGTAATTGCCCGCCGATAACCGGATGACGTGATTTTTGTTCCATAATAATCTCCTATTAGTTTTGCCTGAGAAGTAGTGTTTTACATAAACAGGTATGGTATGTCTTAAAATAGCTAGAATGCTTACTATTTCTAAAAATGCAAACCTTTCAAAGTTAGGACCGTACTAGGTTCAATCAAAAATTCTGTTATTTTCACTTTGATAAGGGTACGTATAATAATGAACAATAAATCTACAAAATACGTGGTAATAAGTAAAAAATCTCTGCAGAAGTATAAAAATAACGTAAAATGTTAATATTTAAAATTGATTTCAAAAAATTGAGAGCTGATAGAAAAAAAACCGTACCATTATCTATAAAAACGGCAAAAATCACGTTTGTTGTATGAGAGCCCCCTTAAATATTTATTTTATTCTGTTTTTTAGTATTTGTTGTTACAGCAGCAACGGAAATACATCATCTGTGAAAATTTCATTTGTCTAAATCACGGTTCATGAGATACAGCCTGGTGACAGACGGACGGACAGCGGAGTCTTAGTAATAGAGTCCCGTTGGTTACCCTTTGGGTACGGAACCCTAAAAATGTGAATTCAGATTAGGATTCCGCACACAATTTTCTGCAAGAATTAAAAAGAAATCGTTTCTGTGGCAGAGAACTTATTGACCAGTGATCGACAAAATTTTGTTCCATATAAAATTTAGGTGAGCTCAGTCATGCGTTAGTCTTAAAACCAATTTCTCAGGTATAGTACGTTTATTGAAGTGAAAAATATGAACTCGATCCCTCGTGTGAAGAATAATATACGAGAAGATATGCCATGGTGAAGCTAAAGAGGACGTGAGAAAAGATGAAAAAGTAATATTTGCAAGTGTGGCCGATATAGAGATTGCTATTTGCTTTTGTAGATTGAAACAGTTCAAAGGAGATATTATAACGTCGGTAGTTTTAGTTCAAAGTATTTTTAAAAGTTTTTGTAAAACAGATTTTTATTTTGCGGTATCCTACAGGTTCCGCAAGAAATATAATTATTTACTTTTAAAAGGTTTTTTATATTTATTTTTCTTATGGAAGATTTCGAAATTAATGTGCATAATGTTAGGTCTTTACATATGAAATTACCGTTTTCTATTGATGGAAACTCAATTTTCAGTACTAACAACTTGGCATTTTTTTTAGGAATGCCAAATCCAAATTATGTAATATATATTGTTTATGAATGAGATCACATTTAAGCTAACAGCAACAGTCAGCTGTAAAAAATGCATACGAATCTTATCGTGGAAATGGATGTCATTTAGGACGAACTGTATTTGAAATTTTAATTTTGGTTATCAAACTGACAAAAAAAAGCAAAATTTAATTCGTAGATGTAAAACCTTGAAATCTGCTTTCAAACAAAAAACAAATAATGGAAATAGCAATTAAATTACAGGAACTATGAACTTATGAATCTGTAAGAAAATTACGGCAATTTCATATGTAAAGACCTATTATGCGTATACTTACCACGTGCTGAATGGTGAAGGAAGATAAACTTGCATGCTCTAAAAAGCTTTGTTATATTTGTGTGTTGTACAGCGATATTTTCGTGTTGTACAGCGACATTTGTGTGTTGTACAGCGATATTTGTGTATTGTACGGCTATATAAGGTTCATCCCCTAGGCAGTAGTTTATAATTTAATTAATTAGTACTTATAATTTCCTAACTAAAGATTCCTCTAAGAAGTTAACATGTAAAAAGAAACAGACTATATGAGACAGGTAGACATAGATATGTTTTCATTTTATTTTTTTGCTGTCTTGTATTTTCTTATCCCTCAACTAAAGTGGATATAAGTAATTTGTATAGAATAAGTTTTATTACGTAACAGATATGTTAGAAAAGGGTTTATTATAAAATTTATGACATTAATTAATTACAGACTGTAAAAGGAAATATACTATATGAGACAGGTAGACAAAAATATATAATGCTTTTCTTTTTTTTTCATTACCTTGAATTCCTGCTGTCTTGTATTTTCTTATCCCTTAGTTAAATTAGAAGTAAGTTATTAGTATAGTATAAGTTTTAGTATATAAATGATATGTTAAAAAAAGGGCATATCTTGCTTAGTTTGTTGCCCTTTGTCTTAGCAAGACTGATCGAATGGGCGGATTTAGGCATGTATTTAAATATGTAACCTGTTAGTATGTAGTATATAGGCTGGGATTTGGTTGACCGCCTGGATTCGTGCTGGGGCTCCAATACAGTTCTGTGTGCTGGGGGCTCGGTTGGTGATCATTGAACCTTGTTCCTGGTCCCTGGCCGGATCTCCGGTATGGGTTTGGGCGGTTGATTGGATTTCACCTTGCATAAATGTCGTGGCCTTATCGTAGAATTGACCATTTCATGATCTGGTTAGCTATATCGTATTTCTGTTAAAATTGGGAGGGTCCCCTCGCTCCGCTCCGCTCCGCTCCGCTCCGCTCCGGTAGTTGAATAATTTGCGTAAATATTTATTCAACTGGTCTTATTTTATCGCTTTTCACTTTTGACTATCTACATACCCAGCTACAATTTTTAGTATCATTTTGCAGTTTTTCACATTTGGGTAGCAATGTAATTGTGCACTTTAACTCTAGCCCTCGACTTCCTAGTCTACCCTTGAAAACTAGGTATTACGAATGTAAACTCTGTTTTTCCTTATTTGACCCATTTGGTAAAATATCTTTGCATATCTGTTTAACATAATTCCTCTTTTAAAATTATTGAAATACATAAAAACAAAAATCTTACATGGCATTAAACATTTTTAATTGGTTAAATTTCTTATTTTATAAACTTCTATTTAAAAAAGTTTAATTAAATGGACCTACCAAGATTGTTTACCAAGTGGCTCACGTAAGGAAAAATAGACTTTACTTAGAAGCCTCTACTAGCGGTTGCACCAGACCCACTAAAACCTGAGAATTTAACACAAATTTTGATAAAGTAACGGATCCCTGGTTGAGAAATCTACCTAACCTCACGTTTTAATTAAGTTTCTGGGAAGGTGAATTTTAAAACAAAATTTTGGCGTACATCCTACGAAAGATTTATTAAGGGAATAAAAGGGTATTATTATAATAATGAAAACATTAATGAATAAATAGCGAGCAGGGTGGTTTTATAGCCAATTAAGTATAATCTCAAATAATAATAAAGTCCATAAAGTGATAACGGGTCAGAAATAGCTTAAGGCGTTATATGCAGAAAAAGTTCGTTTTTTTTTTTCTATCTTTAATAGTTATTGAAAACCTGCTCAGTTATATTTTGTCTAAATGTTTTGGGTTGTAGGAAAATTTTATCAATAGGAATATTATCAACGAATAGCGCATATTGGAAGTTCGGGCGAGCACAGTGCTCTTAAGTTAGTATATTTCCGAGGTTTTTGAGTAGTTACTTTGAATTTATACAATACATACGTACATTTATATACAAGATGACTTTTTGATCATCGTCCAAATTCATACTGGTGGCTTGGTAAGTTTAATCAGTATCATGGATCAATGATCAGTATCATGGATCAATAACAATTTTGGTGAAATTAGTAAAATGAAATTTCGACTCCCCATAGTGATTCACTCGGGACTGGAACTGAATTTCTATTGGAAGCCAAAATTTCATTTTACGAATTTCTAAAAAATTGTTACTGATCCAAGATACTAATCACTAATCGAGCCTCCAGTATGAATTTGGACGATGATCAAAAAGTCACCTTGTATATACCTACTTTCGCCTGTCTCCCAGGGGGTACGCAGACCTTACAGATTTCCATCTGCTACGATATTGACACACCACTTTTGCCTCTTCCATATCCATCAATCTAGTCATACAAGCTCTTCTATTCTGGATACTTTTGACTTTGCGTTTCTTCGGTATGTCGCCAACTTAGTCATCATACGTCCGGTGAGCCGGTTGAGCTCTACCTTCCCTTGCGCACCGTTTTCTTTCGTTACTCTACTTTCATTCATCCTCTCTACATCTCCAAACCACCGAAGCATTCATTTTTAGGGTTCCGTACCCAAAAGGTAACCAACGGGACCCTATTACTACGACTCCGCTGTCCGTCCATCTGTCCGTCTGTCACCAGGCTGTATCTCATGAACCGTGAGAGTTAGACAGTTGAAATTTTCACAGATGATGTATTTCTGTTGCCGCTATAACAACAAATACTAAAAAACAGAATAAAATAAATATTTCCATACAACAGACATGTTTTTTTTGCCGTTTTTATAGATAATGATACGGAACGATTCGTGCGCGAGTCCGGCTCGCATTTGGCCGGTTATCTATTCTAGTCACTACATCTTCTTTCAGGCCGCAACGATCCCGTTTGTTGATGTTTTTCACTCTGTTGTCAGCTTCTCTTCGTTTCGCTCTAAAAAATAAAATTTTTGGGCATGTTGATTGGTATGCCAGAATGAAAAAATTCCATGATTCGTTAAGTTAATCGTTGAATCTGTTTGTGTTGCCTTTATTTATTGTTTTGTTGATTTAGGTTGTTAAAGTTTGTTGTTGTTGTTATGCCTCGCGGTCGTTATAGCGTTTTAAGGCGACAATGTAGAAAAATGGTGTTTATATTAATTTGTTTTATTTAAACAGTTAAAATTGCACTAAAATAAAGGCTCGTCTCTTATAAGAGTACAAAAAGGTGCCTTCATTTTTTTTTCCAGAATAGCTCTTGTTATTGTTGTTAATCTCACGAAATTTCAGTTACCGAAAATCAATAGGTTTCTCGAAAAAAAAAATCAAGTTTCGTAAAATAACCTCAAAAATTGTCTTAAGGTGCAATTTTAATTGATTTTATGACTTAATTTTTTTTTTTGGTTATTTTTCGAAACTGCTGTGAGTCACGCATTAAAATTGAGGTAATTTAATTTTTTTTTTGTTGTATTTCGCTAAAAATTGGCTCAAAGGACTAGTATCCAGAATATAAAAAAAACAATGAAAGCATTTTGTTTTATTTGTGATTTCATTCAAAGCTTATAAAAAAAAATTATAATGTTTATGCATATCTTTTATTTAGCTTACCAAAAATAATAGGTTGCCTTTTTGTGGTATTGGTCCTGATTAGTGATTTAATAGAAAAAATAGGTCGAATCTGTTGCAAAACCGAATCAGAGCACCCGACTCAATGCAAAAAATAGGTTGAATATGTTCCAAAACCGAATCAGAGCACCCCGACTCTATACAGTCTTGTGGGTACTACCCCTAGAGTGTATATAAAAAGCCGTAGGCGTGGAGGAAGGGCAGCCCTCGCCTGCCGTAACAAAGCATAGGCACCTATGCGAGCCGTAGCGGCTGAGGCTGGTCGCCGAAGGCGACCAACAAGCCGAAGCTGCGAAGGTGAAGCATGGGTACTGTGCTTTGTTACGCAAGGGCAAAGGGGCTGCACTTTCCGCAACGCCGAAGCGATTGCAGAAGTAATTTTTGGTCTTTAAAGTTATAGAGACAAAAAAGTGAGGATATGTTTTGAATTTTTCTTTTTTGAAGGAACTAGTTTCATTACCCCCCCCCCTCCCAGTGATCCCCCTCCCACTATGCGTATACTTAATATTCGAGTTATTTTATCCTACCTAAAATAACCTAGAAATTTTTAATTTTGAAAAAAGATTATAAAAAAAAACTATTGATTTCCGGTACCCCCCCCACCTTGGGGGGGGGTATTATACACCCCTCCTCCCTCCCCTCCCCCCCTTTACATATACATAGGTACATATACTTATATAAGAGTCCGTCCATAATAAATATATATTAAATAGGTAGGTACAACAAGTACACCTTCCCACTTATAGTAAACATTTATTAATCAACCGTTCATATTATTGTTTCCTTGACTGTACCTGCGCAAGCTTGCACTCGTAACTTAATCATAGGCAACTAAAAGATTGGCGCGCACTACAGCAAATAGCTTTATTTGATACTGGGTAGGTGATGCTATTACAAGTTCGTAGACAAGTAGACAAGTTCGTGACATCTGTCTTACACGCAAGCACGTATATGAAAGCGCGAGCTACAGCGAGTACCTAACTCGATCCACATTCTGATTCATAAGAACAAATTTTACAATGGAGCCAACCATGATATCGCGAAAACTATAAAGCTAATTCTAACATTTTGGTCCAAGGTACTTGACTTCTATATGGAGTGGCAAACTTTCCTTTTCAAGATTTGAAGATTCCAAAGTAAAATTTGTTCGTTTGGATAAGTACAACTAATAACCAATTTTCGTTTCCAAAACCACTTTAGTTTCACCGTATTTGACTTAGATTGTACTAACCATTTGCAGTTAAGTTTTGAAGGATCCAAGTTAACCCGAACTTCGACGTAACGTACACACATACTTGTACCCTTGTTTGTCTTCCAAACAGGTAGATTGAAACTAAAGTTATCGATATGCGATTAGTTCCTTTAATCTTAAGTACCATAGAGTATCTAGACTTAGGCCATCGAGCAACTAGCCCCAAGATAGAAATGCCGCCGGTCCATCCGTTTCAAATCCCAACTAATCATTGTTTTTGCATAGACTTTACTACATGCAACTCACTCCCACTTACAGGTGTTTCTGTATTTCTATCACCGCGTGATATTGGTTCAGCCAATCAGAGCACATTTAGGTTAAACATCAGTAGCTCGGCCACAAAGTGCACAACTTAACTTTGTTTTTTTGTTAGGAAGTTAAAAGTGTAAAAGATATTGGTATATGGCAATTCATGACAATTTTTCAGTGTAAGTAAGGTTTATGAATGAACAGATTAAAATTTAATGCATAATTAGCCATGTTTTTGTTGAAACAAACTTAAAACAGCATTTCTAACTTATTTGGACAAAATCGTGACGAATTGTGCATTTTATTTCAAACTGTCGATTTATAAACCTAACTTATACTAAACTATTGGCGTGAATTGCCATACACCAATATCTTCTTCACTTTTAACTTGTTAACAAAAAAAAAAAAACAAAGTTAAGTTGTGCACTTTGTAGCGAACGACTGACGTATTAACCTTAAAGCGCGAGAAAGTTTGGCGAAATTTATTTCAAGCATTTCGCCTCTTTAGAGTTGGACTAACGAAAGGAAAACGAACTACCTACCTGTATAAATGGTTCTTTATCTCTTACACCCGGGTTTAAGTACAGTACATTCACATTATATGGGCACTTAAGCAGAGTTTTATTTTAAACTTAGAGCCTAGAGCCAGAAAAAATCACGGGTGTGTAAATAAAATGAATTACGGCCCAAAATTAGATTTTGTATTAACAGCGTATTCCACTACGAAATTTATTTCTTAAAGATAAAATATTTCTACTGTTTTAATGTAGAAATGTATATGATAAGATGGAACTAAACTTTAATTTACTTTCAAAATTCAAAAACAGAATAGAATTATAATATATTTATCTCGGTACATGCTCTAAGATTTACCTAAAAAATAACATCCAACTAAGCTACCAAAATAACAGCATAGTAACAGCATTGCGTAGCACAATTATTAAGGCGATATGCGAAAAAAATACGGGTGTTTCTTTTCTGTGTATTTCATGAAATACACAGACAATTTTAATAATTTTCTGGTATATGCATCTCGATTAAATAATCTAGGGTTTTGTAATTGGAAAACATGTTTGGATAAATTTTCCTCGATAGAAATAATTGTTGAAGTGAGGTCTTCAAACACGCTTTTTCTCCTCGTTTGACGAATAGGAACCATATACAGAACTCAAAAATATTTTATTAGGTGTGTTTCAACAATATCTAGAGATTTGATATTTGAAATTTTGCTAGCTATTTTTTTTTTAATAGAAATATATAACCACCTTTTTTCCCTTTTGCCCTGAATCCGCCCCTCTCGCTCTGCGCGATTTTTCGCTTGGAGTGACAGTGACAAAAATAAAATTCGCATAGCCTCTTAAAGTCTGTTTCTAAGGCAGCTGGAACAACTGTACGCGTCAAATGAAAACGATACGTCAATCTCGCCATACAACCTCTATCACTTGTCGCAAATTACTGCGTTTAGTGGTACGAGGTCCAGTACAAAATGCGTATATAAATCAGTATGTAATATAAACTAACCTTTTTTTTTTATATAACGTCACTTGAGAATTTTAGACATTATACTGATTGTGATGTGTGATTGCTTATACAATTGTGGTCTGTCTCTGTTTGTCTACTCATCTTTCATCCATCTGTGAAATCAGTGGGAAGCAAATTATTATAAATTTATCTTGATAGTAAATGACACATTTCTAAACAACCATTTCTCAAATGACGTCACATGAAAGCAAATGGAAGTTGCAGCTTTTTCGTAAAAAATATTCATCAACATGAGGTTTTTTAGGCCACAAGTTCTCAAATATGGCTTATTTAACCTAAATCTCGAAATGGTTTTCGAATTAACACACCTTAACATAATTTTATCTAAGAGAAGCAACAAAGCCTTACTTTGCTATGATTATGTTATGATTTACATTGTTTTATTACAATGGGCTTATTACTATACTAAACAATATGAATAAATATACAAATTAATACCATATACATTGGGCCCTAGAAAAAGACTTTATACTGTACTGGCATATCCTGTGTTAAAATCCGCCAGAAAACATTACGTCACCTGACGTAATAGTGTATACAAACCTCAAAGGTATATGCTACCATCCTATCCTATCCTACTTCCTACTAAAATTATAAATGCGAAAGTTTGGATGGATGGATGTTTGTTACTCCTTCACGCCGTAACTACTGAACCGATTGGGCTGAAACTTTGCACAAATGAAGTTCTAGACCTGGAATAGGCTACTTTTTATCCCATAAATCAGTTCCCATGGGATGACAATGGGGTGTCAAGTTCCTATAGAAAAGTGATGAAATGTTACTTCACGCCGTATCTACTGAATTCTCGACCTAGAATAAGATATAGGCTACTTTTTATTCCATAAATCAGTTCCCATGGGAACAAGAAAAAGTGTCGTTCAGAAACGTGGCTCGGGCTTCAGCCTCGCCAAACGTATTATACTAGGGGATTAAATCAGTTGTCAAAGACCGCCAAAGATACATTAGCAGAGTATTAATTCAGAAAACAAAAAATAGTGTCGATCAAAATTTTGTCTGTCTTCACAAAAACTAAACCAACGCGGGCGAATATATCGTATTCATACAATCCCTAGGGCAATTAAATATGATCGAAATGCTGTTTGAAATTTTTTTCCGCTCGCTAGAGGCCCGGCAAAAATACAATGACAAATGACATACATAAAAAAATATCCTGTTATTTTTATTATTTTTGTACTGTTCCAGTGTTTGGTTTTGTGGAAACTTAATTATCAGATTTTTCCATCGAAACATACACGTTACGTCTTTGAATTTTTCAGCAGTTTTTGGTTCGAAGTATATTGAATGAACACTCACTATAAATACACCGTAGCACCTGGCTTGTCTCCGAGTATTTATGACTCTGTTTTAGAGCAAAAGTGCGATTTAAAAGCAAAAACTGGGTTAAGTGCCTTTCATCCTGAATACTTCAAATGTCTAATTAGAAGGATGATTCGAGGGTTAAGTCGAAAACTATTTGTGTGTCATTAAAACGTTTCCGGAAGAACGGCAGAAAAAACAGTTGCGGGTAATTTCTTTTCAACAAATTTAATCTCGAAAATTAAATATATTTTTTATCCCTGTGAACCTGTGATACCATACCAAAGGCCTTGATCACGCACCAACACCGGAGAGATAGCACGTTATTTTTTCAAAGACCTTTGAAATTTTCTAAATGTTGTTTTTGATGAACGAGTGTGTGTGTGAGTGCCCTCAATATCATACATAGTGTAAAAACATACAGTGATCCAACGCCTTTGATATCTCCGAAAATGCCGACAGCGTCTAGTAGACAGTGGCCATATTGCTAGGGTTGTCATTAAACCCAATGGTGTATTTTTATTACGTATCTTTTAATTAAGTATCTTTTAATAAATATACAAATACAAATACCTATACAAAAAAGTACCTAAATAACTAAGGTTAAAATATTATATTAAAATAACTTCTCATATATGTATAAAAATACAAGTCAGCTCAAAGCTCAAACGACTAAACCCAGGAACATGAAATTTTGACAGTAGGTTACGATTATGATGAAGACGCTCACTAAGGAAGGATTTCATGAAATTCATCCCCTAAATAAAAATAAGGGGTAAAATAGGGGATAAAATAAGGGCTGCCCTTTTGTGTCGACCGCTTCACAGCCATTTTATTTCTAATAACCATGGACGAAATTAGACTCGTCCGTGCTAATAACTAATAAGAAATTATGTATAGTATCAATAGTATGTTACTGTACATACATTATCTATAATTATTATTTTGTAAAAACTTTACCTGTCCTTCTCCAGTGGAAACTTGTGGAATCTAAATTCCTTGTTAATTCTGCAGGACGACATGCAGTCTTGCACAACACAAGTTGTATGCACCATTTTTTTTTACTTATTTTATTCTTGCGAGTTGCGACACGTCACGCGTCAACCCGGAGAGACGGGACCCGGCGGTCTTGTTAGAAATTTGTATGAAGTTCGGGTCCATACCTCTCGCGTCTCGCCCCGCATACCTCGCACGATTGCCCTGTCTAGGGGCCGTCGTTGGACAACTGTATGGATTTTTAAACTGTGCACGGGGCATGAGCGGCTTCGTTTTTTTTAAATTACAAATTTGGTGGCCTACATTAAGTTTTTTTTTGTTTTGGATTTGGAGAAGACGACCAATTAATAAGGAATGGAAAGTATTTTTAAAATATATATGGAATTATGTAATTTATCATGCAACTTTATTATGTTGCTTTCAGTGACCCAGTTAAAACATTAAAAGGAATTAATAGTTCCGATATAATAACAACATGGTTTGAATTTTATTACTTACATACCTATTAGTTTTATTACGTAAAATATATAAAATTATATATATATATATTATACTCATTATTAATTACTGCTGCTCACGATATATCTGACTAGTTTCACATTTTCACTGTAATCGTACAGTTTCTTCAGAGGCAAACAAGGTTACGCGACGGTTACCAGTTACAAATACAGTGTAATATGTCAAGTGAAGTTTCTGACTATACATCAATGATATAAGAAGAATGTGTAGATAGATTATAGGCGATCCGCGAGTGGCCCTTTAAAACTTGGCTAATTTGCAAACTTGAACTCAGTATTGCGTCGGCGTCAGCGCACGACGGACGTCGCACGGGTTGACGCACAGCAACATATAAGTCTTGTCTCTTTTTCGCTTGCGATAATAATGACCTCCACCGCTTCCACGTGTCATTGTGACTTTGCAATACTACATAATTTACTGAAGTCATTTATTGTGTGCCCTTTTAGAATTTCGAATCTTGTGTAGATAACCTATCTCTACTTTCTTTTTATATTAAGTAACCTTTTTTATTTAATGACCCATTTTCCAGGCTAGCTTCCATGAAATTTTCATAGATGGCGCTGTCTAAAAACTTAAAAAATTATATAATCTCTTGGCTAAATGTGCCTTTCCAAAAAATTCAAATCAATGTCAACTTTGATTGATCTCTGGCTGTCAGTTATAATATTCTGCACCTTCACAGATAAAAGTATTTTTACGTTTGTGGTTAATTTTTGTTCTTATTAATTTAAGAATATGTAGAAGAATTGAAACAAAAATTAATGTCGTGTCAGTTTAATATTACCATAAATAATCAAGACTACAAACATTTGTATCTTAGAAGAACGGATAAGCTCTGGTTGTTGTCAAACTGAATATGCCATCCCTGAAACAAAAAAAAATATAAATTATCGAAATACATTCTCCAAATACACTTTCCAAAAGGATCTTATTTTTGAAGTATTACTTCAAAACTTTACTTTTGAAGTATTATTATAATATTTTCAAATAACAAATACATGAAAAATGAGAAGATTGACACTCGTTCATGAACCTCAGGTGCGTCGTCCCAGTAATGCTGCCTTGAAAGCCAATCATGATAATAGTGGCATGGCTTAAAAATAAGGTCGGACTAATTTCTCTTCTCTGTTGTTGATTGGTTCTCTAGCGGTGTTATAATATATTGGGCCAATCGTAGCGCAGAATTGCGGTGTTTTAATGTAATATTTTAACATCGGATAAACAATGTAGGTACTTATAAAACTGCTTTTGATGTTGAAATTACCTTATTGTAGTATGGGAGTAGATAAAATAAGCACCACTGATATGTACTATAGCAATAGTATAATGATATTAATGGTTAGCACATATCATCACACATGTGAATTTGATACTCACATGAGTTTGTTCAAAGCAGTTCCACCCATCTCCAATCGGCGGTTGCTAGCAGTACATCTATTTGCAGTCATCTCCGCAACCGATGCACATAAGGACCCGACGAAAGAAGTTGAATGCTGAATGCTGGCTTCAAATAGCTCCCAAGCCCGCTGGTGGCTGCAGATATTGGTAGTGCAGCCAAGTTGCCTGTTGGTGCCTCTGTTCGGGTAGAAATCAACGTGGCCGATTGGGTCACCGATCGCATGAGCACCCGTGCCAAACCCGTCAGTGTGGACCACTTCCACGTACGAAGCGTCTTCTTTTGACATTGTCTCACCAGGAGCAACAACAATGACGGGATCTAATCCTGCGGAAACAAAATAAAAGGAAGTGTTACAGACGGGCTCAATAGCTTGCTTTACTCGATAACGTACCTACGTATCTGTGTAAATGAATGCTCCTTCCATACCCCTTAACCGTACCTGATTTTATTAATATCTTGCAAATTTTTTAAAATGTAATGCTATAACGTACACCTTTTTCCTGAATTTGGGGAATAATAGTATACATTAAATAGCATTTAATGAGAAATAATATTTCAATTAAAATTTTCAGCTTCTGTTATCATCAAGTGTTATTCTGTTAGCAACTGACACCACTGAATATTTCGCCAGATATTTTTCTGGATTTGTTGAATACCATCACACGATCATTAACCATACTTCTTTGTAAGTAGCCCAAGTTTAATCAAAGCACATACCTGTAAGCCTCCCCACAGGTCCAACGGCATCTCTGACATATCTGCCAGCTACACCAGCAACGTGCGCGCCAGCCCCAAATCCAATTAGGTGGATAGTCCTCACGTTTATGTACGGTTCTTCGTCATTTACTGGTTCGGTCAAAAACTGGATGAACTCTCCCAATGCAGTACCTACATAACCGGCTAAGTTTTGTGGGTTGTTTACGGTGCCGGCGATAACTGACCAATCCACAATGATGACGTGGAAATCATGGTTGCGAAGGATGGCTAAAAAGATAATTTCTATCATTATTTACATGTACATATAGATTTTATCTGTACAAAGGTGTACAGACGAATTAACAAACATTAACTTCACAACATTTGTCGTAACCATTTTGTGTATTCATTTTGTTAATTCTATGCATATTGATATTATTTTCATTTCACTTACTTTCTCTCAGAATAATACTGAATTGTGTGGAGGCACTGTCTCCTTGCCCGTGGACAATAATCAATGTTTCTTTCTCTGCGCTAAGATTTGATGCTTCGACTGAGTCCGCAGTAGCCTCAAGAGGTTGGGGTGTTCGGGGATTTTCTCTGTAAATTAAATGAAATATTATGCCTAGGAACATTTTCATGTCACTCAGTAAATATAAATTTGAAGTAAAATACCTTGTATACAAATAATACTTATTAAATTGTCCAAAAACACGCTGGGTTGCTTGATCTGGCAAAACACTACCTTGACACACTGAAAACAATATTAAATATTGAGATAAATAAAAAAATTTAAAAATGTTGTTTTCTAGATAGTCGAATAGATTTAGAGAAAGATTGATTGTCAAAAAATTTAAAAACAGGTGATTTTAAAGGAGAATAGAATAAGAAAATACTTACAGACAATGAGGGCGACTCCAAATGCCAGATAATTTACTATGGGTGACATTTTTAATTTGGCTCTACTTTCTCAACTAATGCAAGAAAAGCTCACCAGTCTTTATATATACTTCCTCATAACGTAAAATTTTAATAATCTTTATAAAAAATCTTGATTGCTATCGATAAGTAGATATGTTTTTACTACCACTGATATCGGGGAATAACTCATCACCTTGGTTAGGTCAAATATGTGTCATCTTTTTGGGATTATTGGCAGACTTTTAATATTAATGTGTTAATTTGTTTATGTATTTCTGCTTATTTGCAATCTGTTGTAGAAACTTCGCTCAGGTTAGAGTAAATTACATTAAAAAACACCGTTTTCAACGGATAGAGAAGATTTGTTAACTGGAAAAAGTTTCTACATTGCAATTTTAGACATCTCCCGTTATCACGAAGCGGCAGTAGCTCAGGGGTAGAACGCTGCCCTCTCAAACTTGAGATCCAGGTCGATCCCCGGTCGGGAATACAAAAATATAGCAAATACTAAGTCAATTTTGCAATAACGATGTTGGCTGGCACATAAGCGGGCAGCGTGGTCTCACC
Source organism: Ypsolopha sequella (assembly GCA_934047225.1). Lineage (NCBI taxonomy): Eukaryota > Metazoa > Arthropoda > Insecta > Lepidoptera > Ypsolophidae > Ypsolopha > Ypsolopha sequella. The sequence goes on from OW203985.1 coordinate 3,554,703, forward strand.
AGGTCTATCCCATCCCACTAATATTCAACGGCGTGAAGGAGCAATAGTAGATCACTTTTCTATAGAGTCCCTATTGACACCCCATTGCCTTCCAATGCGAACTAATTTATGGGAAAAAAGTAGCCTATGTCCTATTCCAGGTCTAGAACTACATTTTTTCAAAGTTTCAGCCCAATCGGTTTAGTAGTTACGGCGTGAAGTAGTAACAAACATCCATCCATCCATCCATCCAAACTTACTCGAAATCAATATTTTTTCTTTCTTTCTTTCTTTCATTTTAGGTCCCAAAGTTTACAACTTGGATGCATCCCGTGATGTAAATTTTACAACGTTATTTTATTTTGTTATTATTATGTTACTTGACACCCAACCTGTTTCGAATACGTTTCTTGTACCGAATCCACGGTTATTTTTATTTTTCCAAAACAAATTTCAATTTATCTATCGTAGGCAGCAATATAAGCAATAGTTAATTAATATATTTACTGAAAATATTACTAAATCTATTATAAATCTACTTGCTCGAAAATCTTGCAAACTATATTTTTTTCTAAAACGTAAGAATTTACCTAAAAATTGGAACTTAAAAACGACGGCAACACAATCACAGTATAAGCAAAGACAGTAGGGAATTTGAACCGAAATCCCGAGTTAAATACCTACGCGCCACCGAAGCGTTAGGGCTGTCGCTTACTCATATCATAACTTGGGTTTTTCGAGATACGATAAGACTCTGCCGTTTGATTGAAAGTACCGCGCGCCGCTCCACCGATTGGTTGGCTAGACTTGCTTGCGGCAGCGCGGCGGCGGCGACGGCGGCGACAACCGACAAAAAGTCAAATTCAAATTCAAAGAAATCTGCTTTTTGTTCTGACAATCGTTTTTAAATCTATTAACTCTTTATTTTGGCCTGGTAACAGACAGTATGAACATACATAAAAAGAACGCGACAATTTCAAAAATTTAATTTATAATGTAAGTAGGTACAGCGCAATACCGCAAGATATTTTAAAGATCTGGGAGAGAACAAGAAACGAGAAAGGCAAAACTCTACGACTCTATCTGAACTACTAAAGTTCCTAAAAAATGAAGTAGAGAGTGAACAGAGAATAACAATGGCAAAAACTTTTGAACAAGAAAAGTTTAGTCTTACCTTTGGACATCAGCCGGAAGTCTAAAATAGGCGATTTCTTTTTTTCGTGATGAATTTAGACATCCAAATGCGCAACAATATCTTTGCGACATCGTGATCAGGTCGGCACAGAGTTTACAAACGGTCGCGTCCTATCGCCTGCTTACGACGGCGCGTACTGGCAAGGCAAGCGCGGCGCGGCGTCGCGACCCCAGCGATTGACGCTTCATTTCTGCTTAGACGGCGTGTAGAGCGCGCGTCTGTGTGTGTGAGGCTCGAATCGGAGCGCTTCCAGGTAATTTCCCTACTGTCTTTGCTTATACTGTGACACAATAGTCTCGCTAATTCTTAAGACTGCTCCAAAATGGCTGCTTTGTAGCCTCGTTGGGAGTAAGCTAGGGATGTATCAGGTATTATCGGTGGTAGCTATCGATAAAACAGAACCAGTTTTAATAATTTCTTGTTTGTTAATGACGAGTAAATAATAAAAATATTTTAGTTTCTCGAATAAAAACATTTTAAAAATCATTAGGTGTGGCTCAACTTAAATAAAAACATTTTAGTTCATAAAATAACATCGTTATCAGGCTAATTTTAATAATTATAATAAATCTTTAAGAGCTGCCATTAAAGTTTTTACTTTAAGTTCATTAATAATTGTTACAATATGTAAGCAGGCGGTAGGTATTAACCCTAACAATTTGTGTATTTATTAATAATACTGACTGTCTTAAGTACTAATCGATAATTTTTCTGTATGTTATTAAATGTTTTTTTTAAAACGGCCGTCATTGAAAATGTTCCTCTAGTTGTGATAAGTTTTTTATGGAGCCAATTGTATACAATATATTATAATATAATGTTCGTTACCGACTGAATATTTAGTATAATTTGGCTTTGTTTACTGTAAATAAAAAATATATACATTTAAAGCAGTGTTTATTACAAAACTTAATACCCATAACATAAGTGACAAATGGGAATTATATTTTCTGCCATCAAAGTTTATAATGTCATCTACTTGTATCCTCTAATTAATAATAATAATAGATCTATCCCCACGAAATGTTTTCAATCTCAGATAAATTAAAGTTATCTTAAGTAAATAAATGTTAATTTGTATCTTATAATATAATATATTATATGTCATATCGTGATGATAAATAGCCTTCCTCAAGACATGTTCTACCTTACAATGAAAATTGCATCAACATCCATTGAGTGGTTGCCAAGTTATAGGTTAGCGTACATACAGACAGACAAACAGACTTTGCATTTTATATGTAGATATAAAAGAAGATTTTGTCCACCTGAACAGATTCTGATGGAATAGTGACAGTAATGTATTTATCGATAAACGTTCTCCTAACTCTATAAAATTTAACGCACACATTAAAAGACAGTACGATTTTACGTAAAGTTATGTTGCAGGTGTGCGAATCGCATGTGTGGGCGTTTGTAGGAACATGATTTGGTTATGTACGGGTGGTTACCTCATCTCCACAAAAAGTGGCCGAACTGACTGTATGTGGAAATACGTCTAAAACTGGTCCAGTCTTATATGGTCTACGCCTTGAAGCGCGGACACACGCTCTTCTTTCGGCAAAAACGACCCTATGCTTCATAACTATTAGACCTTGCTTTGATTGTCCGTCCGCGTCACAGGACACCGCTACGTCATTTCTGTGGAACTTGCGCCTTGGCCTGGTGTCAGACCGACAAACCGAATGATGGCTGGGACTGCGCGTTTTTGCATGCACAACGTGCGCTCCCCGCAGCTCAGCACCGTACTGTAATATCGATTGCACGGTAGCAAAATAGCAGGCGCCCACTACGTCACGTGGAACTACATGCGCTATGCGTTACCTGGCCACTTGCATAGAATCCAATACGAATCCGAGGAAGGTGGAATTGACCTGCTTGATTCGAGTTTCCCAATACGCGCGCGATAAAACACTCTGCTACGGGTGCAGTTCCTCTTTTATGACTCGATTGATTAATATAGAAGAAGCGAAAGAGGTGTGTTAGGATTGCTATAATCTGAAGATGAAGATCTGTCGGCTCTGCCCACATCTCTGGGACATAACTTTTTGAAATAATAAATAATAATATGTGTGTTTATTATTTAATAATCATTAATAAATTAGCCAACATAATATTTTTATTAACTCAGGAGAATGGATAATCTTTTTTTGTCGTCAAATAGTATATGCCAAACCTGAAACAAAAAATAAACTTTATACGAGTATAAGTAAAAAGAAAACCATTGAGCTACCTGTCCTGTAGGGATCTTATTCAGGATATTATTAGCGTTTAATCAACCTTTGCCCCATTTTCGGCTTGGTGGTTATTTTATTAACAACCCCTTATAAACTATGTGTTGACCAGGGTCACTAAGATGATAATAAAGAAAACCGCATCCAAATTCGTTGAGTGGTTCTCGCGCTAAAACGGAACATACTTACATACAAACAGACAGACAGACACACGGACAAATAAACAAAAATACTAAAAGTTGTAATTTTGGCTTCATATACAAGTACCCCCTTCATTTAAAAGTTTGCAAAAATATTCAATATACAAACACGATTTTTTTAGATACATAAATACATACATATACTAACGCCTGTCACGCAGAGGTGTTGGCAGAGACTGCATATTTCCATCTGCTACGACCCAGACACACCTTTTTCGCCTCTTCCACATCCATCAATCTAGTCAAATAAGCTCATCTATTCCGGGTACTATTGACATTGCCCTCTTCGTTTGTCACCAATTTGGTAAGCATAGGTTCTTATTATTATTTTGACCAAATGTGTTAATTGACAAAATGGTGGATAGTGAAATCAGCTGTTTTATAAAACCATTACTTGTTTTACAAACAAAAGAATACGGTTATAGTTATGTTAAGCAGCTAAACAACACTCAGTTGTTTAACACGCAGAAATAAAATAAAATAAAACAGAAACACGTTTATTCATAAATACAGTGCACACACAACAAAATCAATAAAGACACAAACATAACTTTAAAATAATTAACAATAAATAATTCAACACAAAAAGGGCAAAAAAAAGAAAATAACAAATGTATCAATTATACAGTTAAAATTATATTATTTATATTTATTATAATTATATTATTTATTTATAATTTATATTATTTAATTATATACGAGTTACAATTATATAGTGTCATATTTATTTATTATTTATTTACATAAAAGTACAGCTTTACAGAAATCTATTACGCTATACATTTCAATTATTTTAATAAATATTAAATTATCATTTAATTGTTAACATTAAAACATAATAATAATTCAAAATACAATTACACAATAACAAATACAATTAGGTTATATTACTCTTTCTTGCATCTTTCTCATATAACTCCAAGCATTCACGATAAACATCCATCAACCTATCAGCAAAAATTAAATATTATAGTATCATCAATCATCATCATTCAGCACGCATCCACCCACACTTGGGTATAGGCCCCTTCTTCTTCACACATGCATAGACTTGAAGACGGGCGATGGAATAGGGCAGTAACAGAGTGGCAGCCAAAACCAGAAATGCGTTTAGTGGGTAGATCGATGGTCCAATGGCGAGAAGATATCGTCAGGGCTGTTAGTGGGCTATGGATGAGCCTGGCGAGAGATCGACGAAAATGTTATAGTATACCATACTATAATAATATTATATGTCCTGATGGCGTTCTGTGAAGCCTATTGGTGTGTTTTCGTGTTACCCCTCTGCCACCCCTGAAAATTTTAGCTCTCTAGTGTTATCCGGGCTGAAGCTATGAGGGTTCGAAAATACGACGAAACGCTTCGAAAAAAGGTACGTAGTGCCCTTCGGCTCGTCTTGGGGCGGGGGCATATAAAAATATCTGATAATTTTCAAGTCGATGCTGATAAAATTGTTTTCGCTAAAATATATTTTAAACTGGTTTAAGAGCTCAGCTTTCGATGATTAAGTTTTCGCAATTTTCTGTATTTCATTCGGTAGTTTTTCCAATATTTTATGGATAAAAGTTGTCGGTAACTTAGTATTTATAGCAGTAATACATGATTTTAACAATCTCATTTTTAATTCATTTGTCGAAAGTTTTATTGCTTCTCATTTTCAAACAGAAAAGAAATAAATAAACATAATTACTAAATAAGATATGTGATTGAAATTAAATTTTATTTATTAACCACAACAGCATATTGTTTGTCAACAACACACACACATACACCTTGATATAATAAACAATAATATTAAAAGTAAAAAACAAATACAAATAAAACATGCAAGGGTGTGAAACTTTTACATTGCGACAAAAAGAGTACTGTATTGTAATATATTTTATCTACTCCCGTACTGCAATAAGGCAATTGCAACATCAAAAGCAGTTTTATCCAATGTAATAGTGTTACATAATAACACCGCGATTCTGCGCTGCGATTGGCCCAATTTATTATAAAACCACTAGAGACCCAATCAACTACAGAGACGAGAATTAAGTCCCGACCTTATTTTTTAAGCCACGCCCCCTTTATCCTGATTGGCCTTTAAGCCGCATAACCAAGCCGATGCACCCGAGGTTCAGAACGAATGTTCTTCTTCTTATTTTTTGTGAAATTGTTAGCTGCAAATATTATAAATAAGAACGATATATTTGATGGTCGTAGATAAAGTATTGTGTGTAACCAAACATAATTAGACATTGAGACATACGTGCACAATTTCATTTTCGTTTCGTAAACAAGCACTCGTCTCAAATTTTGTTACTGTTTTACGAAATACTATTATTTATTTTATTTATATAGGTATTATAAACTCATTAATAGGAAGCCAAAATATAATTTTACGAATTTCACAAAATTTGTCATTGCTTCAAGAAACTGATCACTTCCAGTATGAATTTGGACGATAGTCACAAATTCACCTTGTATTATAAAGAACTAGCTCCATACTCGTATTATTAAAGTTTATCGTAGGTAGATGCCAGCTTCTTTTATGTTTTGTGCCTCGATATCGCGAGGCAGCGAACCAGTAACACCATCTAGTGTCACGAGGCAGAAGTTTGTCATAGAATTGTCTATATCGTGATACAGAGTACCACCAGCGCCATCTAGTGTTGGTTGTGCTGTTACAATTGTAAATTTTCACAGTTTATCGTAGGTAGATGCCAGCTTCTTTTATGTTTTGTGCCTCGAGATTAAACTTGCTTATTTCAAACAGTAGCTGTTTTGTTAAACGACTAATGTTTTTATAAAACAGCTGATTTTACAATCCAATTTGGACATACATGTTAATAATTACCTACGTATTTATTATTATGGTATGACGTTACTTAAATAAGTATTGATTGCAGTGTTAAGGGCGCACCGAGCGTTTGCCTTTGTCTCTGTCTTTCTCTTTACGTGTAAAGAGTAAAGATAATAACCAAACTTTTGAACTTTTTCAATGTTTTTCGTTGTATATCGTATATAAACGCTCCAGTCATATATTAACTTTATTTAAGTAAATGAAACATAATAGTAAATTACTTATTAATATAAAAAAGAAGGGAAAAAGAGAAAAAAATTACTCGAAAATAGGTAACTTTGCGAATTTATTCTATCGAGCCAACTTTATGAAATTGTGTTTCCATCGTGTATCCAGTCTAGTATACGAGACGTATATATATACCCAATAGTACCAATATATTTCCCTAGATTTTAATTTAATTGTTTACTACTGCAAACAAGGGTTATAAAAAGTGTTTGACTGTGTAAAAAGCTCGGTGCGCTCTTAATAAATTTAATAAATTAATAAAATAAGCCAGTACGTTGATTTTCCATCAGGGTAGGAAACTCCACCTAGGGAAAGAGTACCACCACCAGTACACGTAAATGTGTTCATATTCTCAACCGTTGTACATTTAGATCCTACTAGATTCTTTGCATGTTCAATACTGGCTTCAAATAGCTGCCAGGCCCGCTGGTGACTGCAGATATTAGTAGTGCAGCCAGGTTGTGGGTGGGAGCCTCCGTTGGGGTAGAAGTCCGCGTGGCCGATTGGTTCGCCGATGGCATTAGCACCCTTGCCAAACCCGTCAGTGTGGATCACTTCAACGTACTTAGCGTCAATTTTTAACATTTTGTCGGCCGGGTCAGGAACGATGACCGGATCTAATGCTGAGATATCATAAAATAAACATTCAACAAAAAAAAATGTAACCTTTTCCAGATATTCCTTAAAAAGTTTGAAATATTTATGACTGTGCGAAATAACACATTGTCCGATCATTTCTTCCTGAAACATATGTTCTCTAGAAGTATGTGCTCTCATATTGGTTGTTGTGTTGCTACCTTTATATAATAGGTCTTTACATATGAAATTGCCGAGATTTTCTTACAGTTTCGTGAGTTCATAATTCCTATACTTCAATAGCTATTTCAATTATTTGTTTTTTTGTTTGAAAAAAGATTTGAAGGTTTTTCATCACGTATTATTTTTTTATTTTTATTTTCAGTTTGAACTTCAAAAAACAGTTCGTCCTAAATGCCATCCATTTCCATGATAAGATTCTTAATACTATTTTACAGCTGACTTTTTTCAAAAATTAAATTAATGTTGCTGTTAGCTTAATGTTGTCTCATTCATACACATAAGAAATTACATTATTTGGATTTGTCATTCGAAAAAAACATGCAAAAATGTTAGTACTGAAAATTAAGTTTCCTTCAAATTCTCTATAGAAAAGAGAAATTTCATATGTAAAGACCTAGTAATAGGGAACGGGCTGAATTCTTAATAACATATGTTTAACGAAGAAAGAAGTCAGCAAAACTGTAACAAACTATCGAGGAAAGATCCGCAGACATAATTTTCTCACGTATTGACATAGGGATAAGGTTTGCGGAAATTTCTTCGGTGGTACTTCATCGATCTATGGTGATGAGGCCAGCGGATCTATTACTTATCTTTGAATCTGTTGCCAACTGGTTGACAACCAAGAACTGGTTCCAAAAACTGAACTTTCAAAATTGCCTTCAGTGGGTATTGGACTATTTACAAGCAGTAAAGTCATTTCAAGTGCGAACATGTCCTTAGACAATTGAAATTCGAAAGTATATCTATGTTTTTGAAGGTTAGCAAAAAGTTGGCAACCGATTCAAGGATACATAATCTAGGTGCAGGATTAAATTTCAAGTAGGCATACCCACTAATAATTAAATCAGTACCCTAATACAAAATGGTGGCCGTCATTTATTGAGGAGTTCTATGGTGATGAGGCCAGGATCAAAGGTCGAGTGGGTATACTGACAATCTTCAGGTAAAACCCTGCTATCAGAAAATAATAAATAATCCTGCTAAAGACCTTCATCAGATCATGACCAAACTTAAACGAAATCTACCTAGAAGCACACGCAGAAAAAAAAATATTATCATTCAATTCGTTCAAGAAACGATGGAGTTTTGGAGCAAAATACCAAAAAAATTATAGAAAAAAAAAAACACTTCTTTAAATCGGTTCAAAATGAAAGGATACAAGACAAGCAAAGAAAGTAGGATATCGTTTCCTCTTTAAATAGCTTGCGTACCTCGACAAGATAACTATGCATCTATTGATGTGAAGAATGATAGAGACGGATAGATGACGGAACAATGATCGATCGAGATTATTCACATCTTCAAAGTAGTTCGGACTACCCCTTCTATGAATTTTGGTGTCCCCCATAGACGCCGGCAGGACTTTTGTCACGGGAGTGCGTTAATCTATGAACTTTGGTGTCCCCATGGACGCCAGCAGGACTTTTGTCACGGGGGTTGCATCAATCTATGAACTATGGTATCCCCATGGACGCCGGCATGACTTTGGTAACGGGAGTGCATCAATCTATGAACTTTGGTGTCCCCATGGACGCCAGCAACACTTGTCACGGGGGTTGCATCAATCTATGAACTATGGTGTCTCCATGGACACCGACAGGACTTTTGTCACAGGGGTTGCATCAATCTATGAACTATGGTGTCCCCATGGACGCCGGCAGGACTTTTATCACGGGGGTGCATCCATGTATGAACTTTGGTGTCCTCATGGACGCTGGCAGGACTTTTGTCACAGGGGTTGCATCAATCTATGAACTATGGTGTCCCCATGGACGCCGGCAGGACTTTTGTCGCAGGGGTTGCATCAATCTATAAACTATGGTGTCCCCATGGACGCCGACAGGACTTTTGTCACGGGGTGCATCAATCTATGAACTATGGTGTCCCCATGGACGCGGGCAGGACTTTTGTCACGGGGATGCATCAATCTATGAACTATGGTGTCCCCATGGACGCCGGCAGGACTTTTGTCACGGGGGTGCATCAATCTATGAACTATGGTGTCCCCATGGACGCCGGCAAAACTTTTGTCACGGGGGTGCATCAATCTATGACCTATGGTGTCCCCATGGACGCGGGCAGGACTTTTGTCACGGGGATGCATCAATCTATGAACTATGGTGTCCCCATGGACGCCGGCAGGACTTTTGTCACGGGGATGCATCAATCTATGAACTATGGTGTCCCCATGGACGCGGGCAGGACTTTTGTCACGGGGATGCATCAATCTATGAACTATGGTGTCCCCATGGACGCGGGCAGGACTTTTGTCACGGGGATGCATCAATCTATGAACTATGGTGTCCCCATGGACGCCGGCAGGACTTTTGTCACGGGGGTGCATCAATCTATGAACTATGGTGTCCCCATGGACGCCGGCAAAACTTTTGTCACGGGGGTGCATCAATCTATGACCTATGGTGTCCCCATGGACGCCGGCAGGACTTTTGTCACGGGGGTGCATCAATCTATCTACTTTGGTGTCCCTATGAATTCAATCTATTAAACATTTTTTGTAGAAAAAATACAAGACTACGAAGATTACGTTTGGGCATTAACAGTCACTGTCAGTCTGTTACCTTTTTATAAAAGATAAATTTATTTTCTCTGATGCAACCCTACTGTAAATTAAAATTTAAAAAATATCTTCTCTCTTTGCAATTATAATCGCCAACCTAAAATTTAAGACAGAAAACTCACGTTTCTTTCTTTATACACGTCGTCTTTATAAATGAACTCCTTTCAATTGCAAGGTAAACAATATCATTCAATAATAATATTTTCAATTATTTCTATTTATTCTAAGCCAAAATTTTGCCTTTTTATTTATCCACTCACAATACTTTATATTTTAAATAGTTTATACTATGTGAATATTTATTTTAATTATGTATACGATATAAATAAATATTTATATTTATATACGTACTTCTATTTTATTCGGATGCCGTGTACTGTTTCTGTGCTTATATATCAACTGCATGCCCTAGCAGAATAACAGCGTTGCGGGATGTTACTGGTAACACCCGTAGCATATGCTGAGTTGGGGTCCTTTTTATTGCCACGACACATGACGTTCCATGTTTATATGTATCAGTGTGGTATTTATCAATTTTATTTTTAGTTAAAAAAGTTGTATTTAAAATGTGTTTTGTTTAGTATATGTTGTGGCATTTAAATAAATGATTCTTTATCTTATCATTATCTATTCTACCACCTGTCTACACGCATTTACACCACCGTCTCTGAGGACTCCGTATTTGTAAAGGACGTGATTATTGACGTTAGTACTGTGATGGTAGTCCAAGCTACATTAAATAATACCTGTTATCCTGCCCACAATTCCGATAATATTCTTGACATATCTGGCAGCTACACCAGCTATGTGTGCGCCAGCTCCTAAGCCAACCAGGTGGACTGTTCCAATGTCTATATACGGCCTGTGTTTATTAGCTAGAAACTTGATGAGCTCTCCTAATGCAAGACCCATATAACGGGCTAAGTGCTGAGGTTTTCTTGCGGCGAGAGCGATAATTGACCAATCCACAATGATGACGTTGGCGTCCATTGAACGTAGAATGCCTAAAACAGTAAATCCTCTCATCAAATTATCATGTTCATGGAGATTATTTATTACAACTATAGACTTAATGTATACTGCCAGTGATATCGATTAGGCGCAACACAACTAAACTTGTTTGACAGGAGTAACCTTATTTTGAGCGTCCTATCTTTGTATTTTCTATACAGAAAGAAAAAGAGAAAAAGCTTAAATTAGGTTTAGTCCTGTCAAATAAGTTAAATCGTGTTACACTGAAGCGACGCCAGTATATTTAAGTCTATGGTTACCACTCACATTAACTGAAATCATGTTTAAGCTTTGGAATTGTGAAATTATGAAAGTTATGATTCTTGAGATTTTGGTCTGACCGTCCGTCTGTCCGTCTGTCATAGTGATCTACAGCTTAATCCGTTAAAGATATTAAAATTTTCACAGAATACGTTTTACTAATAACTTCTATGAAGGAAAAAAAAAAAACTAAACTAAAAGGGGTCCCATAGAAAAAAAAAAACGAAAAAGTTGCATTTTTTAACGTTATCGTGTGTCCGAAACAAAAGGACCGAAAAAAATGTTAAAGGTGATTAACTGATTACGTGAAGATTACATGAAAAATAAAGCGGTTAAGATACAAGGCTTTCATACTTTGCCAGGCGTTACCATTTTAGCGGCCCAAATTATTTTCCTTTAATTAACTTACTTTCTCTCATGATAACATTAGGTTCTGATAAAACCCCCTGCCCGTGGATAAGAAAAAAAGTGTTACGTCCTGTCTTCAGATGTGATGCATCAGCCGAGGCTTCATTGACTTCAAGAGTATAGGGCGTTCTGGAATTAAACCTGCAAATAAAAATCCAGTTAATTCTTTTGAACATTTTCATGTCATTTAGTTAATTAAAAGTACCTAGGCGACCGAGCTCCGCTCGTGACAGATCAATTGGTTATATTCTTGTAAAATTTCCAAACTATCCAAAAGCTCACATATACCTTCAGAAATAATTTGGAGACATCTTTCTTTAGCGCCACGAATCGGGCGTGTTGATGATGTAGATTGAGTTACTTGAATAGGATCAAGCTGAATTTTGAACGAAGCATCCTCATTATCGTTATCAGATTCAAACATTGCATTTGTAGGGTGCGATTTTTTGAAATTGAAACTTTGAGGTTCTCTCGGACGTGCATGGCATTATACAATATTTTCTACATAGCACATTATAATTTGAGCACCATTAAGCACACAATTATAATTTGAACACTATTCAGTAGATCACTTTATCGCATAATTTCAATATTTTAATTTTGCGTGGCACGAATTAAAACGAATTGATTATTGTCTTTGGCACGAATGATCTACTAAGTCAAAGATTAGGTAGTGGAGCGTTTACTTGACAGTTAGTTTGTAAAATGCCTACAGTAGAGCCACTGAGTGATGGCGCCTATGACTTTTAAATGCCTACAAAGTATCGTAATTATTTATAAGCAAGTGTGAATTAAAAAATGTAATGATTAATTGTTGATAGTGATGTACTACTTGTTTCGGTTATTATTTTTCGATTTGAATGTTGCTTTATTGTGCAATAAAATTCGTATGGGAACGAAGAATTTTTTTTAAAAACGTTTCTTATTTTTATAGGTCGTGTTTGAGGTCGCCAAGTTACGCAATAATATTAATTTAAAAACAAAACAATGACGAAGTTAAACTAAACGAAAATAAATGATAGTAAAATACTTTTTTCGATTTAGATATTTAAGCATCTCTTGGGGGCCCCGGGGCACTACAGTCACTACACCGCATAGCCCTCCGATAGCTACGCCACTGGTTTGGGCACATTTTCCTTTTTTATCATTATGTTGAATGTTGAATGACGTGTCTAATGTTAAGTAAACTCACACTTGATTTTTATTTTTAACCGAAATTTGAAATGTACCTTATCACTAAATGTAGCTGTCATAAGTGCCATCACTCAGTGGTCCTACTTTACGTTAGTTCTGAGCTTTGAGTTTTATTATCTAGTACTCAATGATATCATATTTACATATATGTATAATATATAGGTAATTGTTAAACATCATCGGTTGTTCCTGCTATGAGGTCAAAGATATTTTACTTATAATTATAAATATCAATGAAATGTTGATTTGATAAATTAAGTTATACATTTTCGTAAATTTGTGTTATATTGTAGAATTTCAATTTCATTGATATTATAAAAAACGCCACTTCGTAAGAGCCGCGATAGTCCAGACCACCGCTAATCCGAACGCCTCTTTAATTCGAACGACCCCTCTGCCCCCGCAGAACTGCCGTTTTTCAGCAACTCGCAGGGCCACCTACAGTTCGCAATAATGTGTTTATATTTTAGGTGCTACAAGTATTAATTCGTCCACTATATGTATTAATTGTAGGTTCGTCGTCTTCCGTGTGACTTTCCGCCATTTTATTCTATCTATCATGTGCCGTTTCGTCACACAATTTTGACCATTGAAATAATTTTTTGTAAACCAAAAACAAAAAAACATTTAGGTAAATCTTTTTATTTTTATATCCTTATAATATATATCTTCATATGATTATTTTTGATCTATCGTATTTATATGATATACTTTATGTAATATTTGTAAGTAGTTTAATTATATTATATTTTTTTAATTTAATATCTCTTTGTTTAAATACTGAGCCATGTTTGTTTGTAATTAAATTAATTTAGGGTGTGTATACTTTTCTCGTGTGGAATTCTTTAGTACCATCGAAATGGAAATACTGTTCCCAGAAAGACAATTGTACTAGTTTTTTGGGGTTCACTAATTAATAATATATTAAGTAATTTATAATAAATTTTTATCTGAATTTTCAATTAGGAAATATTTTATCTTATGAGCTGGTCTATCAGCCCACCGACGGATAACGTTGACTTTTGAGACAACCTGTGTATATATATTTCCGTATGTAAATATTGCTCGTTTAAACTATGAAAGGGATGATACATTTCAAAGGATAAAATTACCTTGTATACGCATAATACTTATTATATGTTTTCAAAAGACGCTCGGCCGCTCGATCTGGCAAAATATTGACTTGACCATAGAACACATTTTGACCCTCGCACACTGAAAAATAATTCTCATTAAATTGTAGTATCTAGTTTATCGACAAGATTTAAATGAGCAATGTTTGTCATGTCATGATATATATAGGTACAAAACGGAGAAAATATTTACAGGAAATGACGACGACCGCGATTACCAGAGACTGTACATAGGATTCCATGTTATGTTTGTACTACATATATATATGTAAAAACGTATTTTTATTGCTTGAAATTAATTAGATTAGTCAGAAGCGTGCAAATTCTCAATTCATATTTTTAATTCAAATCTATATAAAAGATTACGAAAAATCCAATTATCTTGAAACAACTACAAAAATCGATTTTTGCGTGTATATTAACAGTAACTATATAGACATAGTTTTCTGAATTGTTTTTAGGTGCTAGCCTTTTTTCGAGTGTTAAAGTTATTTCTTGTGGTTTCGTTGCAAATCCAAAGAATTGATCCTTATAGAGATTTTTCATTTGAATTATCCCCAGGAGAAAAGTTTAATTTCATGTAATTTCAAAAATTTCATATTGAATTCACAGCAAAATACAAAAGACACAATAAATATTTATAACACACAAATTGAAATAGGTGCGCCAGTAAAACAAATTTTCAAGGCTTTAATTTTAAGTTTAGTGCTGTCAAAACTAAAATTTCTTCGTTTAAAAATAGTATTTACGCAAACATAATAAGAGCTGATAAACCCTGTGAAAATTTGAGTATTGACAATACTTAGCCTAAAACTAAAGCTTTTAAAAATCAGCTTTAGTAACGAATTTAAACAACTAAAAATTCCAACATAATATTGCAAATTTACGTAAATCAAAAACACAAATTAAGACACAATAAAGTTATAACAATAAAGTCATAGAAATACTAACAATAGCAGACAAAAGTGTAACAATACAGAAAACAAAAAAAAGAAGTCAAAATTAAACAAAATGTTTAATGTGTGTTTTTCACAACTATTTTTAGAATACTCACAAAAGTGAAATCATAAAATGTGGAAAACAATTTATTTTTGGCAAAAGTATAAATTTCAGTACATTGTTTATAAATATAATGCTTAGATAAAATATCAATAAATCAAATACATTTTTTTCAATACAAGGAGAGTCCGAATTTCTTCAAACGAATCCCAATACTTTGGGGTAACTCATCTGACGTGGATAGGGTGTTTAAAATTCAAAAGAAGTGCCTTAGAGCCATTTGCGGATTACATTTCATGGACCACTGCAAGCCATTCTTCAAGAAGCTTAAACTTCTATCTTTACCCTGCATGTACATAGAACAAATTGCAGTTTTTGTACAACAACAGGCAGAATATTTTCCTAAAAAAAAAGAGGTCAGCCAAAGATCACAAAGAAAAAAAGGAGGCGAGAGACTTTACATACACCATTGTAAACTGAGCCTAGTTAAACAAAACGTCTTCCAAATGGCAGTCAGAGTATTTAATGCTTTACCGGACGATTTTAAAGATTTACCACTGAACCAATTCAAGAGCAAACTTCACATGTGGCTCCTCGACAAATGTTTTTACTCGATGGATGAGTTTTTTAATTATAATAATAATTTTTAACGTTAGTTTATATAGATTGACATTCGTATTCCTTTTAAATTGACGATTTACATAATTTAACATTATAGATTGACATTTGTATTCTCTTTAAATTGACGATTCACATAATTTTACATTATAAATTGAGTTATTTTATATATTTATTTGTAATTCAGATTTTAAGGTTTGAGGTCAATTGTTTCTTTGTTTGTGTTTATTTAGATAAATATTTGTACGCCAAATTTGGCAGATTTTTGAGGAATGACATATTTAAGCATATTGTAACACCTAATTTTTAAGGACCAAAAGTCAAACAAATAAACTTTTCTATTCTATTCTATTCGAAATTCTGGCGTTGTTCATGCTCTAGTAGTTAAAGTGAAAGCCCATACAAACGGGTAAAAAATTGTTCCCTGCAAGGTAGAATTATGAAATTTTCACCATGAATAGAACGTTCTAAGACAATAATTTTCAGATGTGAAGGGAAGACAGATTCGATTCGGGGGCACCTGGGGTGGGGGTGAAGGGGTCAAAAAAGGCTTTTCGATCATTATTTTTGTGCTGATCCATCGCAATGGGGATGGACACAGGACGTAGCCGAGTGGCAACCTCTATGGACAACTCTCCCCGAAGCAGCAGTTTCATGTTCAGAGTTAATTAGATGCAGCTGCAAAAAAGGGTATACTGGCCTTCACTAGTACTTCAGACCAAATAAATGCTTGATAACAGGCGCGCTTTATATGTTCAAGCAGTGCTGCTTTTGTCGGCGGTATATTTTGTCGATACATCAATAGAAGATGGTTGGATATCGTGGTCTGCTTTCTTTGCTGATATAAGTCAAGCTATTATTCCACCTCCAATAATTCTCTTGCTAAACAAGTTCAATGGGCATTTCCGGACTCCTACGGGGAAGATAATTTTGTCATCATGTTCGGTGGATTACATATTGAAATGGTTATATTTAAGGTGCTAGGAGACTGGTTGAAGACAGTGGCTGGACCAATATCCTGGTACAAGCTGACATTACAAGTCCCGGTATAGCAAATTCCTTCATAAAAGTAAGTTATGTCACCAAAACACGTCATGCCCACCAACTTACAGCTGCGAGTCTTCATATTCTCCGAGAAGCCTATACTGAAGAATGTGATAATACAGATGTCCAAAAAGACTACGATAGAGCGAAAACCTGTGTTCATTTTGATTATTGGTTGAAGACTCTATCTTTAGAGCTGCTTTTGTTACGGTACATCAGGGCACTACGCGAAGGCAACTTCCAGTTATATGTGGAGTCATTAACACTCATGATGCCTTGGATCTTTGCCCTAGATCATACACACCACTCAAGATGGCTATCACTACATATACGTGATATGACAACTCTTGCTGAAAAACATCCAAATATCGTAATTGAATTCCAGTCTGGAAAGTTTGTGGCCCAAAAAACCAGCAACAAGTTTTCTGCTATTGCTTTATATCAGTGTCATTGTCATGAACAAAATAATGCTTCAGTGAAAAGCTCTGGAAGTGTGATTGGACTGACAAATAATCCAGCGGCCCTAAGACGATGGATGATTGCTGGACCAGAAATTACAAGAATGAATACAGAGTTTGAAGAACAGGTCAAAAAGCAAACAAATGATCAGATTTTCTTCTTTCATCACGAGCAGACACCTAAAATACAGAAAGATTTCGCAAACGACGTCTATTCACTTGTGAAAGTATTCAAAGAAATTGTAAATCCTTTTATAAAACGTAGTCAAGACCTGCTAGTCATTGATACCAAAGACATCATGGACATTGAAGTGGCTGATTGTGTTCGAAATATTGAGGCCATTGTTGGAGAACAATTTCAACAGTTTGTTAAGCAGAGGCTAGAACAATGCACGAAACCTGTTACAAATCTAATTCCAAAGAACAATTTACCTCTGTTTAGCAGACCACCTGTCAATAATAAGTCGAAACTAAAAGGACATCTTGCGGCCCTCAAAAGCGATTGTTCTCTTTTTTCACGGCTTTACATCTCGTGCCAAGTCCATGATGGAGACTTGCATAACTTTTTCTCGCACGAGAATCATGCGGCTCCCCCATCTTTGTCAAATGGGGGTAAAATGCGAATTGTAAATAAAGCTGATTTAATTAAATGTCTGGGAACAGAATCATTTGAAAAGAAGATTTCGCCCACAGTTGACGTAACTATTTCTGATGGAGCTGCTGTGGTACAAATGTTAAATCCTGGTACAACTAAGACATTCCAAGAATATGCAGAACAAGTTTTTGTGCCAGACATATCTGCTCACTTAGAGAAGAATAGTCGCGTTGACGTTATATGGGATACTTACCGCCCTGACAGCTTAAAAACTGCAATTAGAGAGAAAAGAGGACGGGGTACAAGGACAAGAGTGTCACTGTCGGCTATGCATGTGATGTCCAAAAATTGCAAATATTTTCTCCAAATCAATGAAAATAAGACCAAATTGTTTTCTTTCGTGTCACAAGAACTAGTTCTTAGAAGTGAAGTTCTTTGTTCTACCAAATCTTCTGATTTGAGTTTTATGACTCCATGTTCTCACGAGGAGGCGGATATTCGATTTTTTTTACAATTGGCAGATTCAGTGCAGAAAGGGCTTAGAAGAGCGATCATACGCACCGTGGACACCGATGTATTGGTACTGGCTGTCGCTTTTTTCATTGACTTAAATCTCTCCGAATTATGGCTTTCTTTTGGTGTCGGTTAAAGCTTCCGATACATAGTTATTCATCAATTGGTGGCGACAATGATTTTGTCTAAATGCAAGTATCTGCCAATATTTCACGCATTTACTGGATGTGTTACTGTATCCACTTTTGTGGGCAGGGGAAAAAAACGGGATACATGGAAATCTTTCCCTAAAGTAAACGGCACATTTGAAGGTCTTATGTCAAAGCCAAGCAATGTAAGCCAAGAATCACTGCTTTTAATAGAACGATTTGTAGTTTTAATGTATGACCGCACTAATGGGGCTGAGATAATCAATGAAGCAAAAAAACAGTTCTTTACACAAAAGTCCAGAGCAAATGAAAATATACCGCCGACAAAAGCAGCACCGCTTGAGCACGTAAAACACGCCTGTTATCACGCATTTATTTAGTCTGAAGCCAATTGGAGGCTCCTAATTGCATCCATCGCAATGGGGATGGACACAGGGCGCAGCCGGGTGGCAACCTCTATGGACAACTCTCCCCGAAGCAGCAGCTTCATGTTCAGAGTTAATTAGATGCAGCTGCAAAAAAGGGTATACTGGACGTTGTAAATGCAGCGAAGCTGCAATGAAGTGTACCGCACTTTGTTTCTGCGCCGGTGATTGTAAAGTTAACTTTAGATAAAAATTATTTAATACCATTGTACTGAAATTTAATTTTTTAGTATTATTGTTATCATTACACTATTTATGAAAAAAAAAATATTACAAATTAAACCGATAAACAAAAATAAACAAATTTACGTCATTGCCTTCATCTTAATATTTACGGTTGGTGCAGTACTTTTTCCTCTTTCATTGTTCTCTATAATGTTTGTTGCGCTGCTTCAGCACAACGTGTAAATAATTTTTTTTGTAATAGTTGTTGTCTGACAAGTATCGAACAAGTGTATATTTTTATAAACTAGATTAAATATGCTTTCATAGAGTTATTTTTTTAGTTTCAATTAATTATGATTTTAGAAAGATATGACGATTTTTATAAAAAAAATACGCCCTTTTTTTTCAACATTTTCATTAAATAACAGTTTTTTTTTATGAAAACATACCTGTTATACAGCAAAAATGAATTCCTAGTGTCTGTTTTATACGAAAACGACATCACACTTGCTCTAGTAGCATTTACTGATCAGTACAAAAATAATGATCGAAAAGCTTCTTTTGACCCCCTTCGCCCCCACCCCCGGTGCCCCCGAATCGAATCTGTCTTCCCTCCACATCTGAAAATTATTGTCTTAGGACGTTCTATTCATGGTGAAAATTTCATAATTCTACCTTGCAGGGAACAATTATTTCAGTTATCACTTTAACTATAGGTTCATATACAACCGTTAGGTATGGCAAGTCGCGCCACGTAGTTATTTGCGTAGGCTTCGTGGTTGGTTGGCCATTTAATAAATATTGAAAATAAGGTTAAAAATTTGGTGTTCGTCTGCTACTTTTGGCAATAAAAGGTATGTTTTAATTATCGTTTAATTTACTTACTGGTCAGTTCAACACAAGCCAAATATTATTACAGTCATCACAGGCATGTTACATGGCTACAGAAAGTGTTAATTTGAAAAATATCATAGTTCTTTGCAGCAATGACCCAGCACGGGCAGGGGCTATCATTTTCTGTTTACGAGCCATAAACTACTTCCATATCTCGGAACTTTATACTGGGTGTTAATATAATGTTGCGTAAGCCGGTAACTGACGATAGTACTCCTCCATACGACCAACTTTCATATTTTTTGGTCCACCAATTTTGGAGATAAGGGCAGGACCTACATTTTCTTATGGTTTTATAGCCAAACTATATATTTTTACAACCAACTTTTCAATACCTACAATTTGATACCCAAACTTTATTTTACAAAATATTTTTTTTATTTATTTTACTTCTTTTTTTATTTATGCTCAATGTTTTTTTAATCGCTATAGTTTTCCTGTTATTGGCCAGTTATGATCTATAATTGACATTTTTTCCATATTTTTCGGTCTACCAGTGTCAGAGATAGGGGGGGGGGAAGACGACATACATGTTTTTGTGGTTTTTTAAAGATTTTTCGAAACTAGAACTGAAACTGCCTGTAAATATAATAATAGTATTTATTTTTACAATCAGATTTTTAATAGCTACAATTTGATACCCATATTGTATTTTTAAGGATAATATTTTTAATTTTTTTCACTACTATTGGAAGTATTGTGGCGGCACGTCCACACGTCTGCCGCATTCTTGTTAGATATGAATAATTACGTATCTTTAAGTATAAATAAGGAATCATCTTTCATAAAAAACATTTTTTTATATAGTTACTTAACCATCAAACTAGTAGTAACAATTTATTTTATATAAAATCACCCCCAAAGTAGGTATTAAAGAGTTGATTTTAAATATGTATATTTTGGCTATATTTTGTTGCATCTATTTCGAGAAATCCTCGAATTAGCAAAAAAAATCTATGTCCAAAAAATTATTTGACCGAAAAACATGAAAAAAGTCATGGTAATACGTGAATCTAATCATCAATAATTTTAAAATCGCGGCTCCATTCTGATATTAACTGCAATATCTTTATGTAATAAAGATGTTTTTTCTAGTTAGTATCTGCGTGTGTGTGTTGGTTTAGTTTTGATCGGTTTTGATATATGGAAACTGAACCACTTTTATTGCTTTTTATTTCATGCTTTTTTAAATAGGAGATTGAAATTATGTTTATTAATAAACTGTTAGTTATTAATAAATATCTTGAGTAAAAAACACGCCACATTTTTTTCAAATTTTTACCGTCTACATTGGCGGAATTGAATCCAATACAAAACTGATGCTTAGCATTGTGGATCCCCTTAAAGGTATTTTTGTTTCTTGATTAAAATTCACATGTACTTGATTCACACGTATTTTTTACAGGCTACTCCTAACCAATTATAGGATTTGTAAACCAACCAAGGGAAACAAAGGAGTAACCATAGACCAATAATAAAATTGTCTATTGGAATAACGAGCCATGAACGATTTAAACATTGGTCATATCATATGTTGTTCCGATATCAAACCTTTAATTAGTTACTTGTTCCAGTAGGGCTTCTATGTTAGGTACTTGGGGTTGAACCCTTATAAGATCACTCTCGTGTCAGTCTGTCTGGTAACCCTAATCGTTTGTGCCCGTCTTTTAGCAAATCCTGAAAATGATGATGAGTCAAAATTTCATCGAAAGCTTGGCCTGTCCGTTTTATACATTTATTATGTCTATCCATCTGTCATAGAGGTTTTTCTCTAAAACCATGTATCTTGGAAATTTTAAATAAGTTTAATGTTAGATCTTGATGACGCGCACATTTATCGCCCGCCAATGATTACAAACAAAAATATTTAAGATTAAAATGGAGGGCCTGTTTGGTACTTGGGAAAAAAGAGTTGTACATTATTAAAACGAAGTGTGAGAAATAATTTTAAAGAGATACCTCTTAGAATTTTGGGAATAGTATTGCTCAAAATTTGCCAGAAATGACCGTCTACTAAGCAAAAATGTAGGCTTTAGTAGATAGTATAGATTGAATCATAAATTACCAGAAAACTGCAAGTTATTTTAAAAGTGTTAAAACCATAATTTTACGAGCCCGACTTGTTCTGGTCGGTTTTTATTTCAAAAGTATCTCTAAATAGTACCGTAATATCCATTATTTATCAGTTTGACAAAATAGTGCTGCAAATGAAGAAACTCGTCTCCCAACTACATCAATATTCATGTGGAGGAAAGCAGTGACAGTTCAATCTACGAGTAGGATAAGTTATGTGTGCTTCTCTCTTCTCGGACTTCTGAGCTAAATTGAAGAATATATGGGTCGATTCTACTGGTATGTAATGTAATCACAAGAAATATTAATTACTAAGCATATTCTATTCTATTCTACTCTTTAGATTTGTAACTATTTTTGTATACAATACTTTTAATTTTACTTTCAAATATTTCTGTGCTAGCTTGATAGAGAGCATTTGAACTAACATAATAACATAATTTGTAACACGCTTTCTGACAATTAAATATTGATTGATTGATTGATTATATTATAGAATAATCGCAGACTCCCGCTCACGCACAAACACACGCAGGTACATAAGTGTGCTCACAAACGCTTCAGAAACGTGAACGACTATACGTGCAGGACATGTGTCGAAGTGCATAGTAAATTCTTAATTCGTAGCGTAGCGGGTACGATGAGTCCCGCACTGATTCTCCAAAATCGTGAATATTGTGCATTTCCCCCCGGTCAGTCAATTCAGCCAGGACAGCTCCTTGAAGTAGAGCCGAACAGCTTCAGCATTTTGAAACAAAAACTGTCGTCTCATGTCTTCGGTTGCAAAGTAGTGGAGGAGTAGTCCTCGGTCCGGGACGTAGGGGAGCGTCTCCGTGCTGCAAGCTGCATCATCCAGGCCAAGCGTGTCGAAAACCCTTGGATCAATGCCGTCCCTCAACTCCACCGTTGACGTGCAGCCAACTGTAGCGTTAGAGGGAGGCTGGGTCTCTCCAAGAGCTTCCGACTCCCCTGACCGGGTATGTTTGATCCCTCTCAAGTATAAAATGAGCGACAGCCTACCTCCTTGAGTTGGTCAGGATTCTCATCAAGATATTATCAAGATCAGGTTGGATAACCACTAGTTATTTTACCGAGCGATCCTCCTAATTTTTACAGAAATATGATATGTCCAGGCAGGTCATCATATGCCCAATTGTATGATATACCAACGACATATAGATATACAGGCTGGAAAAATGTAAGGGCCCTGGAGGGGAACTACCTTAAATGCTTTAGTTAGCTTATTTTACTGAAAGGAAACATTCCTTTATTTTTAAGAGAAACAAAACTGCATTCATGATGTAAAATGAGCTAAAGGATTTAAGGTAGTTCCCCTCCAGTACTAGGTATTGTTAATAAAGAACTTGTAATAAATATTCAATTTCATGTGTACCTCGTACAACAGATGAGTGTAAGACCAAATGTTTATAAGACAAATTTTATCCTGAACAATAATCCTACCGATTCGTATAATAAAATATTTTGTTCCTTTTTAGTAAAATGAGCTAACTATAGAATTTAAGGTAGTTCCCCTCCAGGGCCCTTAAATTTTCTCCACCCTGTATATTTAGATGTAAGAAATCTATGCACTACATCTAGGTGATGAGATTAGATTGACAAATGTTCACTTTCTTTTTCATATAATAAACAAGGATGGCGAAAGGTTGAAGCACTGCATTGGTGGATACAGTGGAGACGGAGTTATTTTGATTCGATTCGGGTGCACTTTAATTCGGGACGAATAAACCAGACTATAAGGTATTCTTAGTTTGCCAAAAGCCTTCTTTAGGTGCCTTGAGCGATTTTTGGTCGGGCAAAAGCTTACGGGTTTGCGTCACCAACATGCTATGAGTCATAGCCTATGAAGTGTTGCGCTTGGCCAGCAGTGAAAAGTTTTTACTTCTGTCATCAGGTACCATGACTGCCTATGGGTTTTTTCTTTTTGATTAACCTTGTCAGAACGCCCCCCCTAAAAATCAAATCCTTGAAGCACAGATGCAGTAGTTGTGCAAAACGGAACACGACCTAGTATCGGTATGATCCTGTTGAGTTGTCCAATTAAATTGTTAGTTCAATTCCTCGCGTTTCAAGTCCAAAGTTCTGCTAAGTGGAGTAAAGTGGTGACGTCAGAGCATATAGTGCATCAGACAAGTGGTTACTGATAATGCATTTATCTGAGAGGCATGACATCCCTTGTGATTGCGTTAGATAGAGCTGTAACTGGGTCCAAACTTGTAGCTCTTATTTCATTGTAATAACAGCTTAAATCCTTTAATGTTAGACTATTCTAGGATGAACTATCGTGGTAATTTTTGTAATAATAAAATACTAGTAATTCGCCCTGAACTGTGAACTCGCGATTCGATTTTGACCGATTTGACTCATGTTCGAATTAAAAAATTCCTTCTGTCTCATTTACTCGCCTATCAAATTTCATGACGTTCTGATCAACGATACTTGAGTTATTATCGGATAAACATTCATACATACATACAAACTTCATACAAACGCCGGCTTGTTCAAGTAGACTCGGAGAACTTCGTTCGCTTCGCTCACTCGTTCAAATAGTAATTTTTGCAAATTTATAATTTGTCACTGGATATGTCCTTGTCCAATGTCCAAAGAATCAGTCTGGCTATTCAAAGAGGAAAAGCTGCCAGCCTTCTGACACAAAATAACCACTTACAGATGGTTTACTCTTCATAACTAGCGAAAACAGGCGCACGCACACATAGACGCGTACGTACGACGATTTCGGAGATACTCGGGTGAATGCCAATACGAAATTCTGCCGAGATCATCATACGTACGCGTCTATGCATGTGTGCGTCTGTTTTCGCTCCGTCTTCGAGTCAGCCTTCTGGTAGTATCTATTTTGTGCTTCTAGGTACCCTTCCACATGGTGGTGGCGATTTAGATAGGATTTTTTATTTAGTTTTGTTTATTTTTATTAGGTTTAGGGTTCATAAGGGATTTAGGTTAGTGTTTTATTTTAGGCAAGTTTTATTTTGTAGCTAGGTTTTGAATGTTATTTAAGTATTATTTTGTTTTATTCAATAAATAATGTCCATGTTAGTAAAGATTCCTATTGCATCATCTAGAAAGTACATGAGAACTCTTAGACGAAATTAATAAAATTGTTCACAAATGATGTTGATGACATTTTTCACAGAATAAAGGCCTTTTCAAAAACATCGTGTACTCGTATGACTAGATTGATGGCTGGGTGTGAAGAACAACAAGTATATTAGAACCAATCATACAAGACCTAGGTCTGGAGGATCTGCCTATTTCTATAAGGGAAAGCGTGAGCAATTAGTTTGTAAGATTTTCGTTTATACCCGAGTTAAACACTCGCTTTTTATTCCTAGGTACGAGGTATGTAAAGAAAAATCAAAGACTTTAATACTCAAACAATATTGAGCATGATGTGTAAACATAACATTATTGAACGGTGGCTAAATATTCCATTGCTACCTCAGTTAAAGTGGAATGATTTAAATATAAATAAGATATTCGCTAAAAATTGTTTTGGGGTTGAAGTGGAAGGATTTTCGGAAGGAGTTCACCGGAGCCTTGGCTACCAGTTCGGCTTTTTAGGGTTCCGTAGTACTTAAAAGGTACAAAAGGAACCTTTATGGTATGACTCCGCTGTCCGTCCGTCTGTATATCACAGTCTCATAAAGACTTGAAAGTTGTCACAAAAATAGCATTATTTTGCCCACATAAAAAAGTGCAAAAATTTGAAATTGTTCAAATTATTACCAATACAAGAGAGAAAAAAAATCCTAATAATACAATACGAGTATCAAATTGTAAACTATATTTTTTGGCACTGATTTCGAGAAATCTTTAAATAACCACAAACAATGTATGTCCTTATCTCCATAATTGGTAAACCAAAAAATATCAAAAATATTCCGATTTTTGGTCATAACTGGCGAATTACAGAAAAACTATAGCGATTAAAAAAAAAGTCAAACACAAATAAGAAATATAAAAAAAAGAGAAAGAAAAAAAAAAACAAATATTTTATAAAAATACCATATGGATATTAAATTGTAGGTATAAAAAAGATATATCTTGGTTATATTTACTTGCATTTATTTCGAGAAATCCTCGAAAAACCACAACAAATGTATGTCCCACCTTATCACCAAAACTAGTGGACCAAAAAATATGAAAAAAAATCATGGTAGTATTGTGTTTACGTAAATATGACAAAATTCCCCAAACTGTTGAATTACAGAACCCTAGGTATGTATGTGGGTCTAACTTGCACTTGACCGTTTTTAGGGTTCCGCAGTACCTAAAAGATACAAAAGGAACCTTTATGGTGAGACTCATAACTTTAGCACCGTTTAAGATAAAGACATGAAATTTAGCACAAAAATAGCATCAAATTGCCCACATACTATCATGTAAAAATATATATGAAAAATTTGAAATTGTTTAAAATATTACCAAAACAAAAGTAAGAAAAATCAAAAATATTATCCAAAAAACACAATATGGGTATCAAATTATAGATAATGAAAATTTTATTGTAAAAATATACACTTTTACCATAGACAAACAATACGAGTCCATGCTTTTACTATATTTAATGGCACTGGCTTCGAGAAATCTTTAAAAAACCACAAAAATATGTATGTCCCCTCCCCCTTATCTGGTACACCTAAAAATAAAAATAAAAAATGTCGATTATAGATAATAACTGGCCAATTACAGGAAAACTATAGCGATTAAAAAAAAGTTGAGCACAAATGAGAAATATTAAAAAGATTTTTTTTTATATAAAGACTTAATATCGGTATCAAATTGTAGGTATTAAAAAGCTGATTGTTAAATAATATAGTTTGGCTATATTTAATTGCATCTATTTCGAGAAATCCTTGAAAAACCATAAAAAAATTATGTTTATCTCCTCATCCCTTATCTCCAAAACTGGTTTGAAAAATATTTGTTGAAGACCAAAGAGTATTTTTCGAAATAGGCAAAGAAACATAATGTAGGTACGTATGTATATTCAAGACTATTTTAGAGGTATAAGGTAGAAAATAATCTAGGTATTATGTGGACTCGCGCACAAAGGGTTCCGTACGATGCGAGTACGAAAACCTCAAAATACTGTGGTAAATAACATCAATAAGGATGCCATAGCAACATAAAGGCGACAAAACATGATAGCGCCTGGCAAACAATTTGGCGTGCTCAAACCTTCTAATAATTTGGGGGGGGGGACATTACAACGCTAAAAGACCCTAAATTTTACGTTTTTTGTACGGAGTCCCCCTTGGGTTTCAATTTCATGATAGAAGCCATAGTAACTGTGTGAAAACTTCAACTGGTTAACTGAAACGGCTGACGCTGTAGACGACTGTGACAGAAGGATGGACGGACGGACAGACAGACAGCGGAGGCTTAGTAATAGGGTCCCGTTTGGCATACTTCGGGTGTACGAAACCCTAAAAAGATCCAAGGTCAGAGTTCAAAGAGCGAATAATAAAAGGCTAAGTATAAAAGTTAGACTGCATGTAAACCTACTTTTGGAGGGAACAATGTTTACTGCACGTAAACGTGGCACACCGAACTTGGTTCGCAAGAATTAAATAGTTTGTTCGGCTTTCACTCAGCTAATGAATTTGGGTCCTTGGGAACCATAATAATGTAAAGAGGATAAAAGCCAAGTTGTACTTCGTTCGTCGCTGCGGAGAAATCAAAGATTGATTGAAACCTAGAATGAATCCGATATATTATTATAGATTATTTTGATACGTATCTCTAAAATAATACAAGAAGATAGAAGGAAAAAGAGGAAAAGACAGATTTGTTACAAATGCAGCTATAAGGCTCATATTTCAGCAATTCCCAAAGACGAAATAACTTTGACCAAGTAAAGGATTAGTTAATGTCGTATCGTATACGTACCGAGATGTTAAATCGACGTCGCATGAGAAAAGAAGCATAGTTGTTTTAAATTGATGGATATTTCGTCGGCACATCGTAGAATTGGGCATATCATGATCTGACTGGGCAGATCATATATTTCTGTCAAAACTTATTTACATATAAACCTAACACGCTCCTCCTCGCTCCGCTTCGTTCCGCTCGTCGTCGCACCTATTTTTGCCTTTTGGTGAAATTCAGTTTAAATTTTCTAACTCCGATAAAATTGCATACTTTTAGATATGCCCAATTTTACGATCTACCCACAACATATACACGATGGATATGTATTGAGTGACAAATAATCCTGTCATGACAATGAACACTTAAAAATTACATCTCAGACTTTTTCTGAAAAAATTAATAGCAGTAGATCAGTGAGTAGGACCCAGGACTCTTAATCTTGGGATCCGGGTTCGAAACCAGCTGATCAATTAAGCAATAATGAGTTTACAATGCATAGTACCTAAAGTACCACAACGCCTACAATTATCTTATCTGATCCACCTGAAACTG
Source organism: Ypsolopha sequella (assembly GCA_934047225.1). NCBI lineage: Eukaryota > Metazoa > Arthropoda > Insecta > Lepidoptera > Ypsolophidae > Ypsolopha > Ypsolopha sequella. Next base: position 3,583,192 of record OW203985.1, read on the forward strand.
TGTGTGTGTTGTCTATCACCTACTGATCCCTACATAGGAATTCGGGCGGTTGATTAAACTTCACCTTACATAATTATGTCACAGAGACATGGTAAAATACGCTGTTTTACAAAACCACTAGTTGTTTTACAAAATAGCTCAGTTATGTAAAAAACAGCTAAACAACGTTCAGCTGTTTCGGAAAATGGCACGCGGGATTGTATAAACGTTTTACGTTATTCAATGCAGCGAGTCAACGTTTAGCGGTTTTGTAAAACAGTTTAGCGGTTTTGTAAAACTTGGATTGTAAATTTTGTTAGAAACTACAGGACTCGCCTCGTTTTGGTCGGCTCCATATTTTATATTACATGTAAACCTTACACGCTTCTCCTCATTTCGCTCGTCGTAGCACCTATTTTTGACTTTTGTGGAAAATCTTTTTTCATAACGTCTAAACGTATTGTCGAACGTTACGCAATAAAAATCCAGCTGAAATTAATTTAGCTGTTTTACACAACAGAGCTCCAGAAAAACCTCGTGTGACCAGTCAAATAATAAGGCCAAGAAGCTTATACCCATATTGGAGCACTGACTTCATATAACAAGGCCACGCCTAAAAATTTGACTTTAAAATTCTTAATAATACAAGAGTAAATGAATCATATAGACAGAGATACAAAGACATAATTTATTTTAGCGTGCGGCTTCCTATAGAGCTTAGCACGCCAGTTTGGTTATAAACTTCTTAGACATTATAGAGATGCCATGAACATGAACAATTCATGTATTCAGTGATTCAGTTGGCAGGAACAACAGCGTCGTTACATGAATAGTTAATTCAGCAGTAATGTCTGCAGTACACATACCTACGAGGGATCGATCACGTGGTTGGTAATTGCTCCACTGTAATCCGCTTTGGTTGATGTGTTGTCGTGACAGATCAATGACGTCATATACGAACTGTCAAAGAAACATCCGCCTACTTTTCACCTGTATTATATTGTTACCAAAATGCAGCAATTGAATTGTTGTAACGTCTATTCAATTTTTATCATCTGGGTCACTGAACTCAGCGAGGTATCCGTCTTCCCGTATCCGTTGCCAAAAAGAGTCACCGGTGTTGATGGCCATTCCACCGGAAATTCTTAGCACCCCTGCCCCACCATTACCACAACTGCCACTGTAGTAGGGAATAGTACGAAGCATAATTCATATTGGAGAGGGTTGCCCATACTCACACACGCTGGGCAGGCGGTTTGGTGAGCGCGGTGCCGTGACCCTCGCACCAGTGCTGCCCGTCACCAGTCTGTTTATTTTTTAAAGGAGCTGGCAATTAGAAATAGAAAGAGAAATTATTTATTACAGTAACTTAATCATATATAATATTACAGTGGTTGGAGTCACCTTTTAAGTAAAGGTATACCTGTGATAGGAGACCCCGCTCTTACGTATCACTTTTTATACTTATAATATGAATAAGAAATTAAATAAACAAAAAATAAAGACACAATTTTAAAAACGAATTCAGATAAAACTAAACATAAAACTAAATAAGACTAGCCTTACGTCATTTCTAGTACATTCTAAATAATATTTTCCGAGTAAACTAAAGTAAGGCGTGCGGCTGTATGTTGAAGTGAGTAATTAAGGGTGTGTACAGATGTGAGAATGTTGCAATTGGGGATGGATATACCGCCATCAATTGGTCTTAGCCATGGTGGGACAACTGATTTTGTGCCTGTTTGAGACCTGTCCTCTAACTCTGCCCCGAATAACTTCGGGGGTGTTTGCGAGTAAGATAGTGGTACTACCATAGTCGAGCCCGGCATCAGCCCTATCTGAATGAAATATTCTGGGGCTGTCGGAAGTCCGACAAGCGGGCGAGTACAGGATAATACTATCGAGGGTGAAGTTGGCATGCTGGTCAACAAAGTCCTCACTAGCAACGAGTTAGAAATTGGCAATGTCTCTATTCGGGTGGCATATTTTGTTATCATACTTAACAAAAGATATTCTCTGAAGGTCATCAAAGTGTATGCCTTCACGTCAAAAGACTCCGATGATGATGTCAAGGCGACCTATGATGGCATTACTAAGGCCAGAAATAACTCAACCAAGACAAATTTTACCGTTGTTATAGGGGACTTTAAGTCGGTAAAATGTATAAATATATAAATAATATAATAATATAATAAATAAAGGCGTAGGGATGTGACGACCCCATCGCCCTCTGGTATGTCCAGTACGTCCAGTGCAATCAGTCACCGCAGGGCGGCTTGTGGCGAGCCGATGGTGAGTGGCGACACCACGGACCCTACCTCCAGGGGACACTATCACACATGCGCTTACACACACACATACACACAGAAACACACCCCCTACCTCTGCGCTTGCCTTAACCAGCCGGCCAGAGTGGAGATGCAAGAGCGGAACCTATGCTCCAGGTTGGAAGTGTAAAATGTCATAACGCCGGGGGCACTTGACTGTTAGAAGGATCTTGCGCCCCGCAGACTCACCTCTCGACAACCTTAGCTGCTTACATAGTGTTGCCCCCTGGCCGCCCCATGGTGGCTAGATAGGGGGCCCACAACGGCTATCCTGGTGGATAGTTATTAAGCAGCAAGTCACCATCTGCCATATTTAAATTTGTGAGAGATTTTCGAGGCAGATGTCCGTTATCTCACTCCATAGCCCTGTTATCCGGCTCATTTAGCATCCCATCCTCATAGCCCACTCCAAGTCGCTTCCTTCCTGGCAATAGTTTGGCAACTGTGGGGGACTGTCCGTTAGTGTATCACAATGATACATTGAGGGAGAGGCCTCCATGGATGCAGCCATCTCACATCTAGATTAAATGGTACCAAAGGCCTCTTCAATGTTGGCTTCGGCCCCATGAATGCCTTTCAAATGACCGGGTCCCTATGGGCCCGTGACTGAAAAGTGTACCTACATAATAAATAATAAATAATATGAACCCATAGTACCTATACATAGCAAAATGAAACAGCATGACATTTGGCCACGGCCACAACTGAGTTGGTCGCGTCATGATGTCGGCTGCACATAAAGTCTTATTTTGCATCAATCAGAACTGAACTCTATGATGTTTCTTTTGGTTTCAAACAGCGCGCTCTCAGCCGTGGCGTTACGTTACGACCACCCAAGAACACGCGTTCATGAAAAACTGACTTTTTATTTAATAACTCGGCTTCTAGATTATTATATTTAGTATATATCTTAGTCTGACCAACGGGGTCATTTATTAACACGTTGAAGGACAGAGACGCCGGACAGCGTCCTATAGCGTACTATTAGATATACCAATTTGAACACGACGCCATATGGCGTCATCGATTCCCTGTAGAATTGTGCTAGCAGCGTCGAGATTTCTCTACACTCCAGTACAAGTGTTATTTATTGTGTCACAAAGTGAACATTCAAACGAGATCTACTGTCAATCCAATGGGCCTAAATGTCCGTTTCCCCTTTCACCTTTTTCTCTATTACCATGTGTCACAACACAACTTGTATGAAGACAATCTCTGTCCTTCAACGTGTTAACTTATTTTTAATACAAATTTTAAGGCTGGCCCTGAAACACTTGAAAAACATAAAGTTTAGAGGTAACTTTGGAAGTATAGTTTACTACCTATATTATTTTTATTAAATTGGTTAATCAACATACGCAATGTGAAATAGTCATTTGAAGTTTTGCATTTGACATTATACGGACCCTTAAGAGGTCGTTTCAATATTTTTGTAACTCTGATTAAATAAGCATTAACCTAACATGAAAAATAATTGATAACAAATAATGAACGATTAAAATCGTAATAATCAAATTATCCTGCGTTAAAAAAAGGCATCGCAAAGCATGAAATCGAAAATATTTCACCAAAAAATTAACAATAGGTGCTACGGCGAACGAAGCCTGGAGAAGCGTATTATAGAAGGTTTACATCTGTTTACATGTAAATAAATTTAGAGAGCCGGGCGAAGCAGAGCGGAGCGGACCGACCCTCCTAAAATATGATACTTATGCCTAGGCAGATCATAATATGCCCAATTCTATGATGTGTTACCGAAATTTCCAAAAGATTTATTATTATTAGGTGGGCCACTATTTCATCGATCCAATAAAGTTCTTATTAGGTAGCTTTTATTAACTAGCAATTGAGGCGAACTTCGATAAGCCACATAAAGTTTTTAAATGACAACTGAAATATTCAATTTTGAAAAAGTTCATTGAATAGAAGCTGAGGTGAGTTTAAATGTCATAGGGCCGACAAGATTCTAGGTATTTATTTATTTGGTCTACCAACAGATGATACACTTTACAACATACAATTAAACTAGCGTACAGGAGGATTAGAGTGTAACTCCAATTACAGGTAAACACTACATGCAATAAAAACGAGAGGGGTGACGTGTGACGCCAGTTATAGTGAATAGATGGCTTTGGGTAGTACTAAGTAGTAGTTAGGTATAGAAACAAACTTTCTTTTCATTTATTTATTCATGGCGTGTAGATTACAAAAAATACATCTAAATACACACGCATTCACCTTTAAGGCAGATTCCTCCCTTATGGCCATGTCGGATGCAAGACAAATTGCACTTCAAAATGTTACACCCTAAAGGATGTAGCAGTGACGTCATTTCCTTATCTGTGAACAATTTTAGCACCAACATGATTAATGAATTAGTATCATCAGTAATCAAACTACAATAATGATCGTTGAAATTATACAATGATGATTTCACATTCTATAGGTACAATCATGTTACGATCTACGTGAAATATGGGGACCCAAAACGTAATGCTAAAAAGCCAAAAAGGATCCACCCAAAGACACCGACAACCACTCTTATTACGAAATAAATATTTTGGGAGGAGGATGCGACACGCAAAAAGTACCCTGTCAGACAACTGAAAATTAAGGCGCTACGGAAAAAAATCGACACTTTTAGAACTTCTATATCTACTTCGGTAAATAATGTATAATTTTGATAAAATAGTATTTTATTTTTGGAATCTTTCTCTAGGGATCTGTTAAAACAAAAACGCGATTGGAGAAATTCGGCTCAATAGAAATATTTATTGAAATGAGATCTTTATCGACACCAATTCTCCTGGTTTGACAATTTAGAATGACATATGGACTGCAATTATATTTTATTAGATGGGTTTTAACAGTATCTAGGACCTGGTTAAACGAAATTTTGATAGCGTTTTTAGTACATTTTATATTAATAAACAACCGACTTTTTGCTACTTTTCCACGAATCCGTCCCTCTCGCCCTGAGGGTTTTTTCGCATATGGAGTAACTGGGACGCTAAAACTTTTACATATCGCCTTAAAGGCAAAGACTAATCGATCACCGAACAAATGTGTAAAAATTTACCTTTGAACCTGTCACAGTCACACTTGCCATTGACACACGCCCCGCCCGGGAACCCGAGACGTCTACACAACTGCTCGCAAGCTCTGAGCGAGCAAGCACCCACTTCACTGTGGTAGCTATCGTTTAATATCTCGTTCATTTCACTGGCTTCATCTTCAATCACCAATTTCGCATATTCTGAAATTAAAAAGTGATCATTAGGCTTGGGAATTTTGGTAGCAAGCTATGGTTCTATAGTACCATGGAGTCGTTATTTGTTGTGGATTTTTTCTATATGTGACATGTGTTAGGTACCCCAACCTGTAATATTCAGATGGGAAACTGGCTAAACGCAGCCTTTTATTGCATTACTATAACTATTATAATAATAAAAAATTGGTATATAAAATAAAATTATTTTATTTATATTAATTAAATTAAAATAATATAATTTTTTTGAAGAGCAGCTCCAATCTGCTTCAGAATAGTTTTTATAACCTCATCATTGCATTTGGCTACGTCTATAGAGTCCGTCATTCGAAGTGACACTGTAAATGACGGGGCACCTAAATTTGGCAAAATGTCAGTTTATTGAAATGGTAACAAGTAGAATCAGAAGCCATAAACAAGAAAATAATAAATAATAATGACAAGTAGAAGAAAAGAACGGGAACAGAGTTAAATTCGAAAAGAAATTTTCATCATGAATGTTAAACATAACTGTATTTGGCTGGAAAATCACAACCTGCCATTGTTCGCGAGCTTCGGCATTTACGTGTGAATAAAATTTTAGCGTGTTGAACCATCGTGCGGTGGGAGTATTAAATTCTCATAATAAGATGTAGTTAGTATACTTTTACAATGCGCTAATTTTCTTTCGCCTAGCTTTTATACATTGGTTTTTATGAATACCTAAAAATACTTCGATTTCGTCAGTCACTCTCTCACTCACTGACTCTATGAACATCAAAACCTCTAGGTTACTTTCTGAGCTGAAATTTGGTATTCAGACTAAGAATGGCACACACAAAAAAAAATAAAAATCTGTAACGTCCACCCTCCAACCCCTCATAAAGGGGAGTACAGGTTTATATAATATTTCCTTACAAAAATAAATAAAATCCCAGCAAAGATATTTCATGTAAAATAGATTGCCAAGATTCATTAAGCTCATGACGCTTTCACTGTTAAAAAGTAATCAGATCTCATGTAGAGCCAAGTCCCTTAACCTGTACCTATATACACGGCTTAACTTTACAAGGCCTAACTCTACAAACCCTACACCTTGCTCAAAAAGTATGACTTTGCCATTTCATGGAGCTATTGCATGAAACAACATTAAAAAAGTGACTTTATTTCTTTGCCCATGTCCATGGATTAAGACATGTTGCGGAAAATCTTACCTTTTATGCTTAAACAATAGCAAGTGCCAGCAACACATGAGCCACTCGAAAGGCCGATTCTGCGACACATTACGTCGCACTCTTGTAAGTTGCAGTCGGAAAGTTTACCGGCAGCCTTAACCAGATTATCTGAAATCATTTGTATATGATATTAAAACAGAAAAGGGAAGGTGATAGGACACTTGATCCGACATGACGATTTCCTAAAAAATATCATAGAAGGAAAGGTCGAGGAAAAAGAGGACGAGGAAGACTCACTCAAGTGAAGGAGAAAGTTAATGTTTATTTATTTATTTACAAACAAGGAGTACAAACAGAGAAAAGCACATAACATCTTACAGTAAAGTTATAGGTATTTTTTCATTGTACCACTATCCTTAGCATACTCACAGATAATATAAATGTTTGAAGTGACGCAGACAGGAGATAAAGATAAAAGTTATATTATATTTTTGTTTAAAGAATTATACTACAAAGCTAAAACCCACAACCAATCTTAAAAGTAACATGCACACAGAAAATTATAAAGATTAATTAATTGTCAGATAACGCTTTCTTTACTTGTCTTTTATAACACATATATGAACAATTATTGAAGTCGATATTCAAGAAATTCTCATTATGACTCTTACACATTCGGTATGGTGGATCTCTTTTACCTGTTTCTTTTTTTACAGACTTTAGAATGTTATGTCATATCAAGAGGTCAAATCATTAGCAAAAGAAAGAGAAGAATGGTTTTAAGGCGCTACGGAAAACTTTTTACGGAAAACTTAGAACTTGCGTTTCTACTTTAGTAAAGAAGGTATTATTTTGATAAAACAGAATAATGTTTTTGGAATGTTTTTCAAGGGATCTGTTAAACAGAAATGCAATTGGAGAAATTCGGCTGTGTAAAAATATTTTTTGAAATGAGGTTTGAAATTCGAAATTCGACACCATTTCTCCTGGTTTGACGAATTGGAATGACATATGGACTACGATAAAATTTTATTAGATGGGTTTTAACAGCATCTAGGACCTGATCAAACAAAATTTTGATAGATACTTGAGCGCATTTTATATTAATAAAAAACCAACATTTTGCTACTTTTCCTCGAATCCGTCCCTCTCACAATGAGGGTTTTTTCGCATATTGAACAACAGGGACGCTAAAATATTTACATATCGCCTTAAAGATAGGTAGATGAGTTGCAAGGAAATGACGTGAGTTTTTATCTTTGATTAGGAGTCAAAAAGTATTGTTTATATTATTATATTTATCATAAAAAATAAAACATATGTATGAAACAACTTTTTTAAACATATTGTCACGACATATATCTCCGCAGAGAGGTGTTTCCGAGAGAGGACTGAACAGTTAACACTCGTACATCCTCTGTTCACTGACGATTCTTACGTTCTTACAGATAGAGAGTGAGCTTTATTGCCCTACTTCGGGCACAAATACACGCTTTTTAAGGGTCGGATTTCGGAAATTGGGCAAAAACAGGGTTCGGCGTTATAACTTTAGATGATAGTAAATATTAACAAAATAAATACCACTTGCTATTCTATAAAACGAAGAATAAAATAATTAAAAACAGTTGCTGTAAATTTTTATAGTAACGTCAGAAAACAATCAGGAATTTCAAGAAAATCTCTCGATAAGCATTATCGTATCATCACTATTGTGATTTAATTAGAGACAGCAATGACAAAACATATTTCAGAATCATAATAAAAACATCAAACAACATTATAATAAAAACGGTTTAATATACAATTTATAGTTTTTCCACACAACGCAAAAATGTCGTAAGAAATCTCAAAATAGCTGAGGTTTTCCATGCGCTGCTGTTGAGAAGTGAGATACAGTTACAAAATAAAAGCGTTCGAGCGGACATATTACCACGGAGCGCCGGCACCGACTCTTAAAGTGTGCAGGTTTATAGCACACAGTGTATTCTTTGACCGTCAGCAAGTGGTAATTAAAATAAATTTATGGTCATATATTTCGAAAAACCCATCGTTGTATGTTCGACCTGTAGGATTTAAACCTAGGTTTCAAGATTGAGAGTCCGGCGGCGTCCTAAGTACTACGGACTGAGCTACCGCCGCTTTTTTAGGGTTCTGGACCCTAAGGGTGCCAAATGGGACCTTATTACTAAGTCTCAGCTGTTTGTCTGTCCGTCAATCTGTCACAGGGGTCTACAGCTTCAGCTATTATAGGTAGCTAGTTGAAGGTTTCGCAGAATTCGTGTTACTATGGCGTTTAATACGAAAAAAAAAACGATAATGAAACTTTTCTTAACGTTATTTGTTTCAACCCTACCTAAGACGGTAATACACGAAACAACAAATTATAAAAAACTGGGTTCCGTACACAGAGGGTGCCGAATTAATTGTCAGGGGCTACTATATTAACGCTTTGGTTTTTGTCGGCTTGATGTTGCTTTGGTATCTGTTTTGTCGTTATTTACCCTAATGTTTTAGGAATCAGTGCTGTGTGGTGTTACGGAAACATTTGTGGGCGAGTCCGACTCGCACTTAGCCAAATTATCTAATTCCTTAGTTGTCACAGTACCTTCATCAATAACATTGATATTGAGAACTGATGCTTGCACTACACTCAACAATAATCCACAGATAAAACTCAGGGACGCCATTTTGGAACACTCTTTTTCTAACCCTTGATGTCCTGGACTAAATGTGTTATTTGAAATAACCTGCTTTTATACTTGAACCTTTAGTGGCGGGACTTAACCGAGTGTGTCTGGCTGGGTTGGGCATATGAATCATTTCCTGACGCATCCAGCACTTGGAGTTCTTAGTATATTATTTACTAGTACCTATTACATTATCTATGGTATATTTAAGGGCCCGTACCGATGATTTGACAGTGAATTTTCCTCCATAACAATTTTTTAAACTATGAATTTAGTGAAATTTTTTTCAGGTTTCAGTGAGGTGATTTAAGCTTGTGCTTGTGCGAGCGAGACGTCTCTCAAAAACGGGTTGTGATTTATTTTCTAATGCCAGATTGTTTCTTGAAATATCAAACGACTGAAATTAGAAACTAAGTACCAATTTTCTGACATAAGTTTATTTTTACATACACCCTAGTCCCGGATTTCGAGCTGAGAAATCCTGGAAATATCTTTTTTGAAGGTAGCAAGCCTAGCTACAAGTATTGTGGTAAAAGTGATGTTCCCACGCGCCTCCAAGACTTATAATAATAATTGTTGGCTTCGGCCCCATGCATGCCTTCCAAAGGTCCGTGACTACATAGTCCTGAGATATAATAAATATATACAATAATAATAATAATAATAAAGCCTTTATTTGAAAAAAGGAAACAAAATTGAATACGAATTATGACGACTAATTATAAACTTGTCTAAAAAGACTAAGCATGTATGATAATTAACAAAATAAAATCAATTACATTCATTATTTAATTGAATTAAAAATATATAAATTTCACAAACACCGATTTCCATTGTTCATTTGTCACATTCAGTTAAATCCTAGGTAGGACATGGTAGGGCTCTCATTGTTGCCAGTGAGGTTTGGTTTTGGTCACCCTCGCTGACCAGGCTTATCTGGGTGACTATTTTTCTTGTTCCTCATCGTTGTTCTGAGCAATGAATCCTTTTGCCATCTCGTTCCACGTAGGTCTGTCTGCGGCGTGTCGCCACCATAATGGGTTGTAACGACTCAGTTCGTCTGTCCATCTCATGTATGGTCTTCCAACTCTTCTCCGGCCGTCTCTCGGTGTCCCTATCCACTCTGAAGTAACGCGTCCACCTATTGTCTTGAGTCCGCATTATGTGGCCTGCCCATTGCCATTTCATTTTTTTAATCGTGGTGATGATGTCCTTCAGTTTTGTCTGCTTTCTGAAAATTTCATTGCTCACTGGATCTTGTTTCTTATTAACTGAATCAAAATTTTTTTTTGCTTCTCTTTAAATATATTAAAAACACAGTGGATAAACTGTAAATTGAATGAAAATATTATTGTAAAAGTGGTAAAACGATGTGTACATAAAGTGCTCACAAAGTGAAAATAATAAAAACGATTGGCTCAAAAGGACTTGCATCCAGAGCCGTAAAACTATTTAAAAAAAGTCTCTTTTGGCGCGAGGATGACAATGACAGGGGGGCTGGCACAGCTGTGTAACAAGGGATAGGATAGCAGCGTTACTAACAATTTTGACTACGATTAATCCACGCGCTAAAATATTTTGGTCGTACTGTGTAGTTTTTGCGCGATACTTGCCAAAAGCAAGCTAAACGTGAGCTTAAAAAAAATGTCCTTCAAATAGTATATATCTTCGGTTTATAATAGATACAGTGCTAGAAGGATCTGATGCCGCGTAGATGACAGTGACAGGAGGGCGCAGCTGTAAAACAAGGAGTATGGTATCGGCGTTAGTTCCGATTTTGGACACAACCAATCCACGCGCCATAAGATTATTGTATGTTCTTTATATAGCGTTTCATAAAATAGTTCCTATACCGTAAATTTTGTAATCAATCACGGCGACGTATATACGAGATGACTGGATGAAAGAAAATTTTATGTTTATGGATTGGATGATATAGGTAGGTATAAACTTTAAGAAAATAACGGCACAACACTATTTTCTGAAACGCACTATTGGTATCCTACATGGTATATTTTCATGTAATTTATAATGTAATAAATTAAACATTTATAGTTTCTTCTTTTAACACATGTATTTTTTAATGTATTTTTAATGACTTCCCGCTTGATAGTTCTTTCATAATTTGATAATTATTGGTTATTAAATTCATACACTTAGTTGCTTCTTCATTAAAAATGACGCAATTTAATGGTGGTGCCATTTTAACAAATGACGTAGGTACCTAATATAAACGGTATGACCGTATGACAAAGTAAATAAGTGTTTAACTAGCACCGTGTCGATGAAAAGTAGCAATATGATCCGTCATGGTCAGTGATAAGGTCCTTTCCAGCTGACTTGTTGATCTTTGTTAACAAACCCGTCGCTTAGCTCTGATTATCCACAGTAAAAATAAGTAATGAAATATAATTATCCTTTTGTTTTTACATTAAATAAATGCATGTTATATTTGTATGTATGTGTAATTATTATGTAAGTAGGACTACTATTACTACTATTTATTGATATGTTATTAGTTACTTAGTTATGTTTAACAGGTACTAATGAATATAATCAATCATGGACGAATCGTCCATGATATAATGTAATAAAAATAAAGGTAAATACATAGTATTCTTATCATTATAAGTACATATATTTATGTATCGTATGTATTTATGTATCATATTTATATTATTTTCATATAAAATGTCGGTATTTTTGTTTATTGTTTAACTTAAAGCTGGCTATAGGCCGTAGGGTAGTAGGGTTTAATGTATTTTATTTTATGTTATGTTAGATTTTAGGTAGTTAAGCCTTGTCTTTATTTTCCATTCTAGGTACTTATAAAACCGCTTTTGATGTTGTAATTATCTTATTGCAGTATGGGAGTAGATTAAATATGTTTGAGTGCTGTGCGTTGCTTATTTGTCTAACTATAAGAAAGAGACATAATTTTAATAATTACTTCTTTCGAGTGAAAAATTTTCAATCGCGTTTCTGACTTTCTGCACTACAGAAATCTAGAAAAAGGTTCCAAAAATGTTACACTATAATTTATATCATATTATTTGAAATAATGTAATAATAATGTTAGACATGTAATGATAAATTATGAATAAATGAGTATGAGTATGAGTATCAAACTAGTAGTTTTTTATTCTAAGTAGTAAAACGACTCCAAAAACAATATACTAACTGTTCCTTGTGAATATATTTACCAGGTCCTTAGATATGTTAGAAAAAATGTTGAGTCTCTCCCGAGGCTTGGTGAGCAACATTGTAAGGAAACCAGAAATAAGTATAAACTGGCTTTTCCAAAAATCAGACTCGCCAAAGTGAGTACCTCTTTCGTAGGACATGGTATAAGATTTTACAATAAACTTCCAAAAGAGGTCCTTACTTTGTCAGAGAATAAGTTTAAACAGTATATTAAGCAGGGCCTACTGAAAAAGGCATATTATAAAATAAATGAATATTTGGATGATGGTGAAGCATGGTGTTATAGTGATACTGATTTTGATGATAGTAGGTAATAATTTAATTAATTAATATAATTTCCTAACTTTTGATTCCTCTTAAGAGTTAACATTAATTAATTACAGACTGTAAAAGGAAATAGACTGTATGAGACAGGTAGGCAAAGATATATATGTTTTTCTTTTTTCATTAACCTGAATTCCTGCTGTCTTGTATTTTCTTATCCCTTGGTTAAAGTAGATATAAGTAATTCAATGTATAGTTTAAGTTTATGTTAAAAAAAAGACATGATCTTGCCAAGTTTCTTGCCCGTTCTTCTTAGCAAGACTAATCGAATGGGCGGAGGTAGGCATGTATTTATATACGTAACCTATTACTATGTAGTATATAGGATGGGATTTGGTCGGCCGCCTGGATTCGTGCTGGGGCCTCGGTTGGTGATCATTGAACCTTGTTCCTGGTCCCTGGCCGGGTCTCCGGTATGGGTTCGGGCGGTTGATTGGATTTCACCTTGTATAATAATATTTTACCTATAATTTTAATTGTATATATATTGCTACATAAATTAAATAAACATTTAATCTAAGTAGTTCATGTACATTTATTATTTTATTACATATATTTTTATAAGATTAAAATTGTATTATATATACCTACTTTGCAAAATAAACTTTTTGAATTTTGAATTTTTGAACTGATAATTATTCGCGGCGGGTGCGTCGTCGTCATCGCTTTAAAGAGATTCAGTGAAACAGAAAGTAAGTGTTTTTAACAAGATATTGATAATGTTTCAACAAGTTGTGAAAATCGCAACTATCAGTTGTTGTAGTGTGTGCACGTATACATTTCTGAAGCGCACTCCCGCTCACACACATTATAATTACGTATTGTATTTCATCGTTTATTTATTGTCATCTGAGTTTTATGTTCAAGTAGGTAAATGCCGTAGGTATAATATACATGTTTATGTATTCATAACTAAAATAGCTTTTATCTCAGCTCAGGCATTTGTTTCTCTGCAGAAGGAAACATTGAACTAAATTCAGGACAAAAGTATACAGGATGTAAATAGACCATTCTCTGTAGATAAATTACATTTAAATTAATAGTACACCTTTACATAAAATCCTACAAATGTTTTACCAAAACAGACAACGATGTTTTACAATAGTGTAAAAGGCTCTTGACTATGATTAAATGTTGCTCACGGAGTCCTGATTTGGTCACGGTGTACTGGACTCAAAGCTGGCTGATTTAGACGAAACTGTGGTTCGTAGTCACGTATACTCTACAATAGCGGCAAATGCTTCAGACAGTGAGAAACTATAAGAAGACGTTAATAAAGTTGTTGATTGGAGCAAAGAGAATAAATTGTTTTTTAACACATCGAAATGCTCGGTTATGACATTCAATCGAGCTTGCAACCCTATTCTCTACCCGTACCAAGTAGATGAATCCTCGATGAAACGAGTACAGCTAGTGCGGGACCTTGAAGTGCAACTCAACGTCGAGCTAACACTTCGTGATCACATCACTAACATCTGTAAAAAAGCTTATAGACACTTAGTTTTCGTTCTTCGTCAGGCACACAGTTTTACAAATATTAGGGCACTCGGTGTCTTGTATGGCGCTCTTGTCAGAAGTTAGCAGAAGAGTAACGCGGTCATATGGGCTCCACATGAAGCCAAATACAACACCATGTTGGAGTGGATTCAAAACAAATATACGAGGTACTTGTACCTAAAGCTGTACGGTCTACCCGTTCTACCCGTTGATGTATCCAACCTTATTTGTTCTAGGTACTGTTGGATATATCAAACTAGAGGTGAGGATAGATCTGGTACTGGCAAAGTATGTTTTAGAGTTGTTGCGAGGCAAGCAGTTTAACCCCGGCGTACTACAATATGTGGGGCTGTGTGTGCCTGATGAATACGTAGAGAAACGTCGCCGGCCACCTCTGTTAGTGGTGCCAGTTGAAAGGACCAACTTACTGAAGTTCACACCTTTTTTGAGAGCTCTGTAATTGCTTAGCAAGGTGACACGAGTGACTGGTCTCTTGTTCACAGAGTGAATTTACAAAAGTGACGTTGTGTTACCTTTCGTATGGAAAATAAACATTTAGGCAGGTTGGCAGTGTTAATTATAAAATAAGTAGTTATCTTCTATTGTAAGAATTGTTTTTTATTGGATAAATATTATAAGATAATAATATAAGATTATTATAATAGGCTGCTCTATCGTCTTAGGTCCAAACCTGTAAAGACCTGCAAAAAAGTTCAATAAATAAATAAATAAATGATATAAATAAAAATATATATACGTCATCTGATACTGCAACGAAACAAATGTTATATGTCTTCTATACAAATATATTGTTTCCATTTCAAACGTACTTTGTATATATTTTTATCTTGACTGTCAGGGGGGTTTCAGCCAGCTTAGTGTTGGCTGTCATAATCAGTTAGATATATTTGTATAGAGAACATTAATAACTAACACTTAACATGATAATTTTATGTGTACTAATAAACGGGTAAATTATGCCATAAGTTGTGTTCCGATAACTGATAATATAAATCCGAGGTCATTTCGCGTACATTTAGTACATTTTTAGGTCTGTAAGATACACTCAATCGTACTTGTCAAAGTCATGGACAATACCTATTTCCTCTTTTGTTTCGGTATCTTATGACGTAGCTAATCTTGCAACTACAATACAG
Source organism: Ypsolopha sequella (assembly GCA_934047225.1). NCBI lineage: Eukaryota > Metazoa > Arthropoda > Insecta > Lepidoptera > Ypsolophidae > Ypsolopha > Ypsolopha sequella. Next base: position 3,598,789 of record OW203985.1, read on the forward strand.
TTAAATATTATTAGAATGCTTTACAAATTAGAAAAGAAAATCAAGTAAGACAAATATTTAAAAAATACCCCGTCCATGATTCGAGCCTGCGACCTCTTGCTTGCTTTTTACAAAAACTGCGCCACTGAGCTACTAAGCCTAGACCGTTGAAATTTTCCTCTATACCTGTACACTGAATTTAAAACTACTTGTTTTTCCAGCCAGTAATGCACATACCGAACGCTCACGAGGGCGTTATGTGATTTCACACCTTGTTCATTCCGAACAGAGATGGCCCTGTTGTCTCTACAATACCTGTTGCTTCAGATAGTTAAAATAAATTCACAGTTCTCACTAACTAAGATTATAATAGAATTTTTCTAATAGCGAAATTCATCGCTTTGAACACTCTAAATATTCGACATACGTGAAATTTGTTTCTATTTGAATTTATCTAGTTTGTAATGCAATCTAATCTTATAATATTAAAAGTATCAAAAACGATTGATTTCGCTATCTTTATAAATAAAAATGAATTGCTGTTCGTTAGTCTCGCTAAAACTCGAGAACGGCTGAACCGATTTGGCTAAGTTTAGTCTTGAAATATTCGTGGAAATCCAGGGAAGGTTTAAGCGATGAGAAAATGTGGAAAAATTGCGAGGAAAATACTAAAAACGACAATTTTATTTTCCCATACAAACTGTTCTTACCTGTCAAACATTTGATGTTCGCCCCATCGCGTCGGTTCGGTATTTTAGGAATAAAAACATGTAGATCTAGATTAAATAAGGGTTTGGAATCGACAACATATATCCATAATAGTCTGATTATCGCGTATTTAGATTTAAAACATGTAAAATACTGACTGTTCACGCTACACTACGTTACCAGCGTGACGTTCGAACATGACATGTGCATGACTAATATCGCGGCGCTGCGCTGGCGCCACCTGGCGACACAATAGACTCGCGTGCTGCCAACCCACGGTTCACTCACTCTGTTTTCGCCGCAACCGTCGACCGAACAATACATGTGTGCATACATTCGCGCTGCCAGCACAAATAATATTGCGGACCCATTATTTAGATTGTGAAAGTGTAGTGTTCACGTTACAAAGAACCATCCATCCAGCTCATCACTGCCCAAGACGCCAGCTTCATCAGCCCAACGAGAGGAGACGACACGCGGTGCATTTTGCCGGCACATTGAAAACATTCCAACCAGGTCAGTGCACCCACATTGTTTCCCACAATCTTTTCTTCTCCCGTGTCATATCCTCAAATCAGCCCTGCAGTTCTGTAACCCCGCGGTTACATTTTGGACCTTCGAGCCGGTAGTGACCAATATTTTGGTCACTTCGAGCCGGTAGTAAAACATTTTGGCCCTTCGAACCGTTAGAACCACCCCCCCCCCCCTCTATTTACTACAGTCCATTTTCAATACAAGAAAAATATTGCAGGATGATCTTTACCGTCTTGATAACTACTGTACACACAATAAATTAGATCTAAACCCAACAAAATGCTCATGTATTACCTTTACGCGGAAACATTCACCAATCATCTACAATTACACTTTAAAAAGTTATCAACTTAAAAAGGAACAGGAGGTTCGTGATCTAGGTGTCATCCACGATAAAAAGCTCATTTTTGATAAGCACATTAATTCAATCACAAGTAAAGCCTTCAAGGCACTCGGTTTTATAATGAGAATATGTAAAGATTTTAAAAATATCAAGACACTAAAGATCCTCTTCTGTACATACGTAAGAAGCAAACTTGAGTATGCTTGTGAGGTATGGAATCCTAGATATAATGAATATATTAACATTTTGGAACGCATACAAAAGAAATTTATTCGGTATATTAATTACCGCACATACTCAAAAACTAAAAATTATTTAGAGACATGCCAAAAACATCATATCCTGCCCCTTACTATACGACGTGATATAGCGGACTTGGTCTTGTTATCAAGAATCGCAACAGGCTACATTGATTGTCCTTCTCTTTTAGAAAAATTAAAGTTTTATGTCCAAAATAGATCGCGACGCAGTTACCCTGTATTTTCTTTAACAACTGTATCTTCAAATTATAGGCAAAATGCGTATTTGTGGCGAGCGTGTAACAATTTTAATGTAAAATCTCAGGAACTTGATCTCGATTTGTTCCATCTATCTGCAGCAGGGATAAGATCAAAAATAAGTGCAAATTTCTTTAAAAATTAAATTTTGTTTGGTTTAATTATTAAATTAGTCTTTAATTAACATTGGTTTTTTTTTCATGTTTGTCTATTTTTTATTTATATTTTTATTTTTACTAGCTTTTACTTTACTTTCAGAATAACGTTTGTGTCCGGAATACCGGTTTTTTATTTTTTTATTTTATTTTGTTAATTTAATATACAAAAATATTTAAAAGTGTAATATAGTAACTACGTAATAACTAAATTTTTAAGAATATTCATAATACAAGGCAGAAAATCTCGTACTATGTATAAAGACTTAATCTATAACTATAAGTGGAAACTTGTAATTGGCCTTCTGTAATATTACTTTTAAGTTTATATGCTATTTCTTGTGCTGTAAGTTTTCCGAATAAATAAATAAATAAATAAATAAATAAATAAATAAATAGAATTTTCGACGACTGATTTTGTTGTTGTAAAGGTACTTTCGTGTAAACAAGAACCAACGCGTATTGTCGGCACGTGATTTCAAGGCAAATAACATAAAAGTGAACAGGTTCATCAGCCCTTTTCGATATTTTTGTGTTGCGGTAATCTCACGTCGCAGTAATAGTATTCCGGACAGTTTGATCGTGTTATTGTCTGCTTTTTAACCGGGTGCATATAGCAGAAATATAGTAAAATTTTTTTTTTTTTTTTTCTTCTCGTCTCTGCTCTTAATGTTTATGGTACACATATAGGGTGTTCCACGTTGGTTTATCAGCTCATATACAGGTTGTTTAAAAAAAAAAAATTTTTTTTTTTCTTTCGTGTTTATTTAAGAGTTCCGTATTCCGTTTGAACATAGTCATTGTTACTTCATCCGCGCAAGTATCTCAGCTCTATTCATCGATCTCATCAATTGTTTTAGTTGTACGTCCGCTCTTATAGTTTAGCTCAAACTCGTTGAGTATTTTATCTTAGTAATCAACCACCTACTTTAACAAGATTAAAATGCCTTCGAAATCACAAGCCGCGATGTTTCGTGAGGCCGTAAAGGCGATAGCTCTGTTAAAGGAGATCGGTGCGGCGGTCGAGGCAGGCGACAGAAAAACTTATTCTGTGGCGGACTTCACCGCTCGTTACGCAAACATACAAAGCGTTAAAACTAAGTTAGAGAGCGTATATTATGAGATCCTTGACGATGAGGATTTGTCCGACGAAACTGAGGCAACCTACACAAAAAATTTTCAGTCGGCACTTAGCAATTATGATGCTATACTAGTGGCATTCGAAAATTTAAAAGTAAAATCAGCTCTTCCGGACAAGACGCAACCCCTCAGCTCAGGTACACCCGTTGGTGTTCTACCAAAAATATCCATACCGGAGTTTCATTCGAACGTTGAAGAATGGCCCTCATTTATTGCCGTTTTTAGGAGCCTCGTCAGTGAGATGGCTACAGTCTCGGATGCTGTCAAACTGCATTACTTGTTAGGCGCCCTAAAGGGTGAGGCACATGATATGGTGAAACACCTCTACCCTACCAACGAGAATTATCCCATAGCCATGGAAATTCTAACCAAGCGTTACGACAATCGTCGTGTACTCATTGACCGGTTTGTGGACATCATCATGAACCTTCCGCACATCCACATGCGCTCGGATATCCGCACATCGTTTTTGATACCGCTTATCTCAGCGCAAAGCGCTCTCCGCAACCTCGATCTGCCCATGAAAGATTCCGACTATGTTTTCGTGTCCATGGTGGTGCGAAAACTACAAGGCGAGCTCCGCACTCTTTTTGAGCGGAAGTACGGATCTCGTGCAACTCTGCCCACGCTCAAGAACCTCATTGAGTTTCTGGAAGAGCACGCACGCTGCAAGGAGAATGAGTCATCGTTCCTTGCGTCACAGGAGGCTCCTTCTTCATCACGGCTCGGCCCGTCAGAAAGGCTCGCTCAGCTCAATAAGCTGCTTCAACCCACTCGAGGTACTCCACGTCAGCCCTACCAGGCTCATCAAGAGTTCCGCCCCATAGCTCCTCGGCAGGACAATCGCTCCCCCCGTCCTATTCGTCAACCATTTATGGCATTTGAGACAGCGCCAGTTTACTCGGCCCGATCATCCCCATCACCCACTCGCCGACAGAATTATTCGGCTCAACCTTCTTCCCCTACTGGTGGTATGCCATGCCCATACTGCAGGAATAGGGGACACAAACTCATCGCCTGCCCAGAGTTCAACAACCAGCCAGTTCAAGGTCGGTGGGACTTTGTGAACTCACGCAACCGGTGCCGACGCTGTTTGGGTCCTCATTATGAGAACGAGTGCAGGTCTACACGTGCATGCAAGGAGTGTGGGCGGTCTGACCACCATACTTCACTGCATCGCCATGGGGCCATGTCTCCGACACGCTCATCTGCTCATTTGCTGCCTCCGTCTCTACGTGAGCAGCCCAGACAGCGCTCAGCGCATGAGCCTCAGTACCGTTCGGCACATGCTTCACAGGCATATACGTCCCATCCCAACTCGCCCACTCAATCGCGATCGCCAAGTAGGTCTCGGGTAGGTAGTCAACAGTGACTACCTACAATAACAGAGCACTATGAAGGCGAGGACGACCAGCACTCAGCACACTCAGCACACTCATCACACATTCACTCATCACATACACACTCAGCTCATTGTCACTCAATGACTTCAACTCCAACAGAAAATTACTGTAACTCCGCACAACGTGTAGTGAACGTCACCAACACGCCAATTTTGTTGCCAACCGTCTCACTTAAAATAGCAGACGTAAATGGTCAATTTCACTCAGCACGAGCCCTGTTAGACTGTGGAAGTATGCTGACTCTTTGTTCTCAGCGCATGGCCACAATTTTAAATTTACCATTAAAACATACATCTCTAAAAATCGCAGGAGTTGGAAATCAGCACACACAAAACTCAAAGGCATCAATCACAATTGTATGCCGACCTACTCACCGTGACACACCTATGATCACGGCCACAGCCCATATATTGGAGAACGTAACTGGGTACCTACCGTTGGAAAAAGTTCCAGATCTCACTCAGTTAACAGGTCACCCACCAATTCCTCTTGCTGATCGAGAATATCACACACCAGCTCCGGTTGATCTAATACTAGGATCTGACGTTCTTGGTCAAGTGTTAGACGGAACCAAGGTTTCGCTCGGCCCTGGCAAGCCTATAGCCTTCGGCACGATATTTGATTTTACATTGATTGGACCTTTCGAAAGTTTACATACTTCACCCACGAATCAGGTCAACTCAGTTCACATTGTCGGCTCTCACACGGACTCAGAGCATTTCACTCATGACATTCACAAAAGTCTTGAGAGGTTTTGGGAATCCGAGGAACCCCAAACTTACAAGCATACCAGCCCATTAGAGGATCAGTGTGAGGACATTTTCCGCACCACAACTACTCGTGAACCATCAGGTCAATATGTGGTTACACTGCCCTTTCTGCACAACGCGCCGACATTAGGTTCCACTCACGCTATTGCGCTACGCAGGTTTCTCAATTTAGAGAAAAAGCTGCTAGCGAACCCGCCCTTCCGCTCGAAATACGTAGAGTTTATGTCAGATTACATAAAATTGGGACATATGTCGCCGTGTCACCCCAATACCTTTGCTCATAAATCCCATTTCTATATCCCACATCATGGCATATTCAAGCCAGGGTCAGAAAAGTTACGCTGCGTGTTTGACGGAAGTTGTAAGAGCTCAAACGGCGTCAATCTAAATGATTGTCTTCATACAGGTCCAGCTCTTCAGCAAGATATTGGTGACATTATCATGTCCTTCAGGATCCACTCACAAGTTTTCAGCACAGACATCCGAATGATGTTCAGAAATATACTCATTCACCCAGAGCAAAGACCTTTTCAACTCATTCTCTGGCGGTCTTCACCCGACCAGCCCCTGCTCACGTATGCCCTTAATACCGTCACATATGGATTAAGGTCCAGCCCATACCATGCCATCCGCACTTTACTCCAATTGGCTGATGACGAAGGTCATCGTTACCCCCACGCTGCTCAGATCCTCCGCAAATCAATATTTGTGGACGACATTCTCTCAGGTGCAGATTCTGTGGAATTTGCTCAGTCGCTCCAAAGCGACCTGATCGAGTTACTCGCCCTAGGTGGCTTCCAGCTCAGTAAATGGACCTCCAACTCGCCTCAGCTCCTTGAACGGTTCCCAGATGACCAGTGCGACATGCCCAAGGACTTTGACTTCAGTCCCGACTCTAATTCCATTAAGGTTCTGGGAATACAGTGGATTCCTCAAACTGATGAGTTCACTTATCGCATTTCTCTGCCCACTCATGCTCAAGTCACAAAGCGCTCCATTCTCAGTACAGTAGCGTCTCTCTATGACCCCAATGGCTGGGTTACTCCAGTCATCTTCCGCGCAAAGATTCTTCTCCAGAAGCTTTGGCTTCTGAAAATAGGATGGGATGAGCCTATCTCTGAAGAAGTCCACACAGAGTGGCAACACATCTCAGAGGATCTTCCTCAGCTCTCAAACCTCCGTTTACCTCGGCACATTTGTAAGTATAAGCCCACGTCTACTTACTCACTTCACGGGTTCGCGGACGCATCAGAGGCTGGCTTTGGTGCCGTTATCTACCTTCATGAGCGCAATACCACTGGACATGTCAATGTACACCTAATCATTGGCAAGTCCAAGGTCGCACCCATAAAGACTCGTCTCTCAATCCCGAAATTGGAGTTGTCAGCCGCGACTCTTTTATCTCAGCTCATGACTCGAGTGTCAGCCCAACTGTCAGCTCATATAGCCATTCAAACACACACATGCTGGTCAGATAGCACAATAGTGTTGGCATGGCTCAATACCCCACCTCACCGATTACAGACTTTCGAGGCCAATCGAGTGGCTAAGATCACAGCTACTTCAACTAGCCATACGTGGAGGCATGTGCCCACGAACCTCAACCCTGCTGACTGTGCAAGCAGAGGCATGTCTGCCCAGTCTCTCTCACTTCATGACCTTTGGTGGTCACCCAGTTGGCTCAAAGAACCTACCTGCACTTGGCCCAAGATGCCACCCGCTCTAGGCCATCATGCTCTCCCAGGCCTTAAGCCCAAAAAGGTACCAGCACACATAGCAGTCCCAGATATCGATCTGGACTTGCTCACTCGCTACAGCTCACTTGACAAGCTCGTCGGAGTGACGGCTTGTATTAAAAGGTTCATATTCAATTGTCGGCACAGCCCAGATGCACTGCGCTCTGGTCCGTTGACAGCTAGTGAACGCAGGGACGCTCTGTTGCACTGGGTCCGCTCTGTTCAGCACAATGAGTTTGCTGAAGACATTAATCGTATCCAGACTGATAAGGTTTGTCCCGTTCGGCTCCAGCGTCTCTCGCCCTTCATAAAGGACGGCCTCTTGAGAGTCGGTGGTCGTCTCTCTCACGCGTCAATTAGGTATGACGCTCAACACCCACTCATTCTACCCAGCTCAAGTCCGCTCGTAGATCTCATTATAGACCACTATCACAAAATACACTGCCACCCTGGAGCTGACACATTACACGCCATATTACGCCAGCAGTACTGGATTCTGTCCGCTCGTCGTATTATTAGACACCGCGTGTTTAAATGTATTAGATGTTTCCGGTGCCGCGCTCAGCCTAAGGCTCCGCTCATGGCTGATCTCCCAGTAGACAGAGTTACTCCTCAGCCAGTTTTTAGTCACGTCACGACGGACTTTGCTGGCCACTTCTTCGTTAAATCCAGCACGTTGCGGAACGCGAAACTCATAAAAGCGTACTTTTGTATTTTCGTTTGCCTCGCAACAAAGGCGGTTCATTTGGAACCAGTATCTGCACTCTCAACGGAAGCGTTCTTTGCGGCATTGCAACGTTTTATCTCACGTCGCGGTACTCCGGTTCTCATTCGCTCAGACTGCGGCACAAACTATGTAGGTGCTAGGAATCAACTCATTGAAGTTCAGAACTTCCTCAGGTCAAACAATGATGCAATCACTCACAAGCTCGCGAATCAGCACATAACTTGGTTACTGAACCCGCCTAAAGGGCCTTGGTTCGGCGCTCTGCACGAAATAAACGTAAAATCCACCAAGCAACTACTTTATCGCGTGATAGGTGAACAGCACCTCACTTTTGAAGAATTCTCTACTCTTTTGGCTCGAATTGAGGCTGTACTCAACTCAAGACCCCTCTGCCCAATTTCATCAGACCCTACGGACTTTGAACCTCTCACGGCCGGACATTTCATTATTGGTCGTCCGCTCACCGCTCTACCTGAGCAATCTTTTGACGACAGACCCATATCTGCTCTTAAACGGTTTCAACTCATTCAAGCGCTCTCTCAGCGCTTTTGGACTCTCTGGTCCAGATCCTACCTCCATACCCTGCAAACCAATTCCAAATGGCTCTCCCCTTCTTCCCCTCCTCAAGTGGGTGAACTGGTCCTCATCAAAGAGGATGACTTGCCTCCGCTCCAATGGAAGTTGGGAAGAATTCTCCGCACGATACCTGGCAAGGATGGAGTGATACGAGTTGTGGATCTGGACACAGCTCATGGAAATCTGCGACGACCTGTGTTCAAGATAGCCAGGCTGCCGTTGGACTCAGCTCAAGAGGAGCCGCAGCCCCGGCCCCCCCAGGATGTTCACGCTACACTACGTTACCAGCGTGACGTTCGAACATGACATGTGCATGACTAATATCGCGGCGCTGCGCTGGCGCCACCTGGCGACACAATAGACTCGCGTGCTGCCAACCCACGGTTCACTCACTCTGTTTTCGCCGCAACCGTCGACCGAACAATACATGTGTGCATACATTCGCGCTTCCAGCACAAATAATATTGCGGACCCATTATTTAGATTGTGAAAGTGTAGTGTTCACGTTACAAAGAACCATCCATCCAGCTCATCACTGCCCAAGACGCCAGCTTCATCAGCCCAACGAGAGGAGACGACACGCGGTGCATTTTGCCGGCACATTGAAAACATTCCAACCAGGTCAGTGCACCCACATTGTTTCCCACAATCTTTTCTTCTCCCGTGTCATATCCTCAAATCAGCCCTGCAGTTCTGTAACCCCGCGGTTACACTGACATTATAATGACACTTGATTGTTGAGTTGGGTGCGTTCAGAAATATACTTTGAAACAGTAAAGTTCGCTATACGATCTAAAATTGGGTACTTCCCTAAAAATCAAATCAGCGACTCTTTATCAAATGTCAAAACGCCCCGATACTATGAAATTTGTATGAGGTTTTACCGGTTTTACATTATGACTACAGTTTTCTGTGATCAAACTGCTTCCTTTTTTCTTAGTTTTTAGCAATTATAAAAATTGTCAAACCCTCGAAAAAATCCGTAAAAATATTTTAACGATTATTTTAGAAGATCACATCGGATTGTGTCAGTTATTTTACTTTAACAGCAGTCAAGTATCAAAATGCACGGAATTGCATTCAATTTATCTATTACCCGCACACATTATGTTTTTAACACCTGAAAAAAGATTCAAAACTTGATTTATCATTCCTGATACTGAGGAGGAGGAGCATTCTCCTACGATCAAGAAATAGATTATAGTGCCGACAAATCTGTAACAATTGGGGAAATGTCAATCATTTGTCAACATTGTAAAGCTTTAAAATACAGCGGTGAATTTGCACGATTATGTTGTGCTGGTGGTAAAGTAAAATTGCCACAGTTAGTCCCACCACCTGATCCATTAGACTCATTAGTTTTTGGGATGACTGATTAATTGATTACAGGTGCTGAAACCAACAAAAAAGTCAGTGCTATGAATTTTTATTCAAACAGAATCCGTAAACGATTGACGTACATCCATCTAAACCAACAGCAGCTTCGATCTGAAGAGTACACTCATCTTCGCGATGCTATTAATGCCGATGGCAATGCAAACAATGTGGGAAAAATGACAATTTTGCCGGCCACTTACATTGGAAGGCCACGCTACCACGGTGTCGTGCATTTGGGTATATTTGTTGACTAATACATATATGTCTGAACTAATACTCAATTTGATAAAATTCAAATATTTTTTATTAAAGACTATATAAATCAACCTTTACGGTAGGAACCATATTTTCTTAAATTTCCGCGATTGACACCTGAATCGGCAACATATCAATTAATCTAACAGCAAATGCGAACCAGACTTGCTAAAGATGTCTTGACTTGCCTCGCCAGGACTTGACGGCGTGGCGAATATTGCCGATGTTGTGTTCATGACTTTCTTAAATCTCATCCAAATCCTTTAGTTCATCGGCAGTTAAATTAAGTTCTGAAAATGTTATTCCTTCAGATGATGACACAGATGTTGATGATGGCATTGTTGAGACGAACTTCGGTTTTAATAACAGTTGTTGTTTCACTCGATTTTTTTGTTCCTTAGCCCTATTAATTCGTATTATTCGGCTCAAATTGTGACCGCACTTTATACAAAACTTGAAGGTATCAGCGGTTATTGTGAAACATTCGTCTTTACAATTGTTTTGTGCAACTAGGACAGGTACTTCTGTTGTTCTGCCGTTCAATCCACTTTTTACAAAAGGGACAATGCATTGTTAAAAGTTAACTATAACTTCTGAAAAATAGTTTTGAAATATCAATTATATTTTCTTGGAAAGTTCGGTGACAGTGACACTGACAGTCAGTGTTGGCAGGTTACTATTACGTTTAGTAATGTGGCGTAATCGATACAGATAAAAAAAATAGGCTGGTACCTTATTTGTTAATATAAGTGTCTATAATCTAATATAATGTCTCATGCAAAATAATTATGAACATTAAGCTGGACATGTGTGCGTGATTTGCCCACTCTTTCCGCCCACTATGGAGCCGATACTTAGACTATCTGATGATGCCTTTATAAAGCTGCCGGCTCTGAAATACATACATATGGTTTATATTAAGAGGTAAGTGATACGAAGTTCACCGGGTCAGCTAGTAAAATATATAATAATTTGTTGTTCAAGTTTGCTTAGCGTGGTTGGGGCAGAGAGCAAAAATGTAGTTTCTGTAATAAAATAATAATACAATAAAAATACAAAATACATCGGCCGAATCCCCGAGGGCGTGTCAAAAAGCAAAGAGAATGCAAGTCACAAATACAGTTGTACACCCACGATTCACTGATGATTATTGCGTCCCAACCCCTAAAGCACGCAGACCGAACCAAAATGTGCCGACGGGATTTGAATCCACGACCTCCTAGTCAAATACTAGAACGACAACACCACAGAAACGTTTTCAGAATTAAAATAACTGTGTAACATTACCTTTTACCTCAGATTCCAACAAAAAAATCTCGTTTCTATAATAAGTAAGGTTTGTATCGCAGTTTTAAATGCATGCCTAATTGGTTATGGAATTTCCATGCTTACTAACAGACCGTCACAATTAAGCCAACAGCATAGACTTTATTCGTTTTTGATAGTGGCGATTATTGGTTGGCTCATTGGCCTAATTGTGATGGTTCGTTAATTCGTCGCGTCAACCGCAGAACGGTTGGAGATTATTTCATTTATTTCCTCACTCGCTTGAGATGAGTGGTGTGCCGACGTTTTTAATTAAAAATGAACTGATAAATTAAAAATGAAAATAAATAAATTTTGTGCAATATTCGTGCTGTTTACGCTGGGCGTCCTAATGATAGCAGGTCAGAAGGCTTTGTTTACCTTTTTTGTTTTGTACACGCGTTTGTGAAATTGATATTTTGTATACTTTTTGGTGTAAATAGCCTGGTTGCTGGTATTTTAGAATTTAGTGGCAAATGTGGCAATATACATTGAGTTATCTTCTATACTAATAATACACAAGTAAAAAAGTCGTGTCTATACAGTGAATATATTTTTTAAATTTTATAATGAAATGGGTTATTAGTATTGTACTAAAGGTAGGCAGGGGTTTTGCTAAGCAGACCATATCGATACAACATGTCTAAAGGTAGATCAATAGAGAGAAAACTATATCAAGAGTCAGAGAGAGAGCACTGTATCAAGCGCTATCGAGCTCGATATGACATATATATATACGATATAACAAAGTCATAACAGAGTCAGAGAGCATTGTATCAAGCGCTATTGAGCTCGATATGGTTTGCTATTCTAGACCAGCTGATCGTAGAATTGGACAGATCGTAAAGTATGAAATTATAAATCTTTTACTAAAAGTCAAAAATAGGCGCTATGACGAGCGGAGTGAAATGGAGCGTGTTAGGTTTACATATAAGTAAATTTGATCATGATTTGATTTGCTTAATTCTTCGAAGTGCCGACAACACAAAGATAAAGTGGTAAAATTAAATATATACAAAGTGGCTTTGATCAATACCTAAGGGAGACTGCGTACTGCGTAGGTAGTGATAAAATGGCAACCTTTCAACGAGGAATGAGGTGTGCGGGGTACTCACACCTAACTTCTCTCGCCCACTTTAGTTGACTTGACACGTACCAGATATGAATAAACAGATATCTTTGAATGAAACCACATTTTATACTCACCATAATGAACACACTCTCAAAGAAACAAAAACGCAGAAATGAAAATATAAATTATATATAGAAAATATAGAAAATTCAAGGTTTTCTGTTGTTTTTTATTTTTGGAAAAGTGTTTTTTATTTTCATTAAACCGTGAGGTTTCATCTAGAGACCCCTGTCCATTGACACCCGGTATCTAGAGCTCGCACCACTAAATAAGTTACGCTGCCAAGTCTTTGTCCAATACCAAAATGTATTTTTGTGCTACGGGCTTTAATTTTCCTATTATTGCAGATGCCAGATCCAGCTTCCATAGTCGCCGCAACAAAGTGTGCAAAGATTGTGAAGAGTACTGCCACCAGTACGGAAGAAGTGGAGGATACTGCTTGAAAGGGACATGCCGGTGTGTGTCTATCAGAGGGCCTTGATGTGACAAGAAAGGATTGAATAAATGCAAAAGAAATTACGAATTTAAACGCAAGTGCTAAGAATACAGTCTCCATCCCTAGGGGTTATAGTTGTGATGGGAACTCATTGTAATGATGTTATGGAGGCATATGTCAAAGCATTTTTAGTTTTGTTTTGAAAACTTTTAGTGCCATGTGAAATATAATTTAGCTACGTATATGGTATTTGATACAAGGACTTAATTATAATTAAAAATTCATTTAATAAGAACTGTGTATTTTTGCTTAAAGCTAGAAGTATTGTAGTAACGACAGCGCTATCTTCGCTAAAATAACAACAAGGAGTGAAAACGCCCTCGTTAGCATTCTTTTGTGCATAAATATGTAATATGGGTGATATTTATTGTATTGGCTAGGTGGTAGAGCTGATGCCGGGCCCGACTGTGGAGGTACCACCATCTTACTTGGAGACCCCCTCAAAGTAATTCGGGGCAAAGTAAGAGGACAGCTCACAGGCAAAAAACCAGGAGGCCCATCATGCCTGGGAACGATGGATGGCGGTATATCCATCCCTAATAGCCGGGCCTTATATGGAACAGACTGGTGACGGGCAGCGGCGTCACTGGTGCGAGGGTTCTGGCACCGCGCTCACTAACTCGCCTGCAAGTATGGGCAATTCTTCCAGGATGACCGCCGGGAGTGGCAAAGTCCTGGAAAGGCTTATGTCCAGCAGTGGACGAACTAGGCTGATGGATGGATGGATTATTGTATTGATTGGTCAAACGTTCTTTTTATTAAATTATATTTATTTACAATCTGGCGTAAGCACTTCTTATCAATCATTATCAATTGAGACATTGAGAAAAATAACTTCATAATAGCGGCGACATCTTTTGTAGCGACATCCATTACTTCACATAACCCCCTTGTGGCTAAAACTAAAGCTAAAAAATAACCCATTTCAATTAAAATTTCATTATTATAATAAATACAAATATTCAATGTACCTATACAGACACTACTTTATTCATTAGTGTAGATAACAACAATAATTACTACACCTGTGCAATTACCAGTGCGTCACATCTACACATCTACTGCTGCTAATCGCATTGTCGGTCTTGCCATTTGCATACTGACAAATCGATCATCTATTTGCTCGAAGGTAATAATAGTTGTCTTATGCTAATTGTCGGCCGGCCGAGTTTACGCTCCGGTACCGAAGCGTCAACATAGTGTTCCCGCGTTAAATATCGATAGTTTGGTTCGATATAAAAGGTATTAGCACCTCTGAAGTTTGTCTAAGTCTCTGTTTGTCTATCTTCCTAACTCTATCAAACGAACTATCTATGTAACTATCCGGAGCTTTCTTCACTAGGGCGCGCGCTTTCAAATTAGGTGCGTGTTATAACTTTCGTTATTTTCCTAGAAACTATCGTTACTATTAATAGTCTATCGATACTATCGAAAGTTTTGATATTTGTTTGATTTCATTTTCATGTTGTTATAATAATTTCTGTTTATTTTAATCGATCGACATAACATATCGTCGCGACAGGAATCCCGGAATGTCACCGGTGTTTCTAAGTGTAGACTGTGATTAATCGAATATATTTAAAAAATTTGAAATAATTATTTATAGAAGGCTATAATAAGGTTTTTATTTTATTTGATACTATTACGCACAAGTATAATTACAATTAGAGTATTTTCAAGATATATTTCGGCCCACTTTGGGCCCGGCATCACTCGAATCGATGCCGGCACTGAAGTGGGCCGAAATATATCTCGAAAATACTCGAATTGTAATTTTTCCTATGTCTAATAGTATCAAATTAAATACATAATTTGAAATAAATATAGCACAATATATTGTGCTGCTACAAGCTTTTCATTAAACTAAATAATTAGACACAATATAAATAATAACACAAATATTCTGGATATATATTTCGGCCCAATTCAGTTGGACTTTAAATAATTTCACACACGCAACTTACTCATTTGTAGGATTCCGTTACAAAAGGGTAAACCAGGAACCATAATAGTAAGAATCCGTTTTCCTTCCTATCGATGTTTATAGATATCGATAGACTATCGATATTTAACGTAAGTACACTACGTCAACATTGTACACTGCAAACATGAAGCACCGACCTGAACAGCACAGATGATCTATAGTGTTTCTGCAGTAGGTAATTACGGGTTAAATGATTACAAGGCACATATTCAGAGATCTAGGTCCAAGTCCTGGAAGAAATGTATGTGAAAGATATTTGTTTATATTTAAATATTCTGAAAAATAGCGGTAACACAATCGGTACGATTCGACTTTCAATTTTCAGACCCAGAAGCGTGGTAGAAACATTCGGGTTGCAACGCTGACTTTTTGAACGGGTTTCGTTGTGTAGTGACACTCCAAACTTCGTTTGACATTTTTACCTTAGATTTATTTTTATGTCCAACGTAAAAATGTCAAATGACGTTTAGAGCCTATGTGAACCTTGCGAAACCTGCTCAGAGTTGATGTTGAAAGTCGACATCAGTAAAGCGACACTGCGATTTTTAACGGTTGGTGTTGCGACGCGAGTTGGTTTTTGAACTAACCGTTTTGCAACCCGGGTAGGAAACCCAACCCAGTAAGAGTTTATGAACGGCGATCAGGAGCCGTCTTTTTGAATCGTTCTTTTTCAATTCACGTGCGAAAATATATACCTGTCTCATCTTGCAAATGACAAATTCTGATGTGCTACGTGAGATGGGTATATACTTTCGCACGTAAATTGAAAACGAACGATTCAAAAATACGGCTCCTGGTCTTCTACAACTTTCGGGGGATATATTATGTATGTCGTGACCATATCGAGGGTATAATGTGAGAACTGCAGTTCTAGTGATGACTAAATGGCATATTGGCCGAAAATAAGATATCAGGACAAAATTTTAAAGGTCAGTTAACCTGTGTCTATTTGCTTGGTGTAATTGGGCTTAAAACAAAAGTAATAATTCAATCTTCTAGATTACATATCCTATGTACCTAATCAAAAAAAAAGGGAAAGTTATTTTTTTCTTATGTACGGGTGAAAGTATACAAAAAAAGTTTTGTATATATAATATGTATATTATATATATATATATATATAAATAAATATATGTTTCTTTATCAAATACATATGTCTAGTCAAATATAATAATATTCTAGAAAAAAGTAAAAAAAAAAAAAACCTTATAACCTAACAACAAATGAAAAAAAAATAAGATAGGCATAAATAGGGTCAACAATTACTACCCATAACTTTTTTTTTATTATAATTTTTTTATAAACAATTTTTTTTTAAATTATTATTGCTTGTCTTTCTAACTTTCCAAGTAACCCAATATATACAAGGTGACTTTTTGATCATCGTCCAAATTCATACTAGTGGTTTGGTAAGTGATCAGTATCATGGATCAATAACAATTTTTGTAAAATTCGCAAAATGATATTTCGACTCCCCATAGTGATTCACTCGGAACTGGAAGTGAATTTCTATGGGAAGCCGAAATTTAATTTTACTAATTTCACAAAAATTGTTATTAATCCATGCTACTGATCACTTAGCAAGCCACCAGTATGAATTTGGACGATGATCAAAAAGTCACCTTGTATAATACTACAATAACTACTCATAAATATTATACTTATAGCAACTTACCCTACCCGTTCCAATAGGAACTAAATCGAGCCGAGACGTTAAAGTCAAATAATGTTAGTCCAGATTCTACATTAGTCTAAATCGAAGAGAATCCAGGATTCTCGCTTGCATTATATTGTGTTAGCGAAACAAGACAAAATTAGGTTTCTAGACTGGAACTTTGCACTTTAAGTTACTTTACTCATTGGCTTGGATATACCAAGACCGTTTGAAATTTCTCGTTTAGTATTTACAGACTTCTAAGAGAATTCAGTATATACTCAGGTTTGTGGCGAAAAGACAGAAAATTTATATTTTTCGTTTAAACTGTTGAATTTTGAGTATCACTTAAACAATAAAAAGCAAGTAAGATCGTGGCTCGAATCCATTTATCGCATAACGAAAGAGATACAAAGTGCGTCTGAGTTGAGTAATGCAGTGAAACAAAAAGTGATTGGATACAGCTCTTTTTTAACGAATAAAGAAATAAAATCACCCGAGAGCGTTTAAAAAAAACGAAGTTTTAGATATATTTACTGTTATTTATAATTGTCGGTAAAACCGTATGTACAGAGTATGGACTGTGACTTGAAATTCACAGTTCACAGTTGGATCACCTTTGACACCCCCTCGGGAATCTATCTCGTGACGATATATTTATTTATATGTATTTATTTCATTTATATTTTTAATTTTTGTTTTGAAATAAAAAACAACTTTTTTTTGTTTAAGCGAATTTTTCTTTATCATGCACATCTTATATTATGCTATTGTCTCGGAAAAAGTTTTTTTTGTAACATGTATTTTTCTCAGAATCCTACCCATTGTGGTTAGGGAGTGCAGCCGTTTCAAGACTTCATTTTCAGGATTCTGTACCCAAAGCGTGCCAAGCGGGACCCTGGCTATTACTAAGCCTCCGCTGTCTGTCTGTTCGTCCGTCCGTCTGTCACATCACATGGGTCAACAGCTTCAAACGTAATAGGTAGCGAGATGAAATTTTCAACTTTATTTGTTTCAGCTCCATCTTAAAGAAGAAAGAAAGAAAGAAAATATAAATTTCAGACCGAAATCCATATCTTAGTTAGTAACACTCTATGCTTAAAAACTATGTTAGTATCATTATCTACATACAAAAATAAACACACAGAAAAGGCAGCAGAAGTCGCTGTAAATAGAGTGATGCCTACAACAACATCCTCCTGGTGAAGCACTGTGACTCCACGTGAACCCTGTTCCAGAATCCCAGAACGGGACTGTCCCTTCGATCAACAATGCCCTCTAAGATGCTGTTGGAGCTGCCCCTTAAAGACGGACGGTACTGACGTATGTCATTTGTTATTTACTATAATATTTATGGGGTTTGGTGCAATAGTATGGAACCCTTCATGGGCGAATCTGACTCGCACTTGGCCAAATTACTACCTACGTTGTCGTTTTAATCCGTCTATCCACCAGAGGCTCGCTTTGCATATCGGTTGTTCTTCAATGGTTATTGAAAATCTATAAATGAATGAGTTAATAATATTAAACCCTTTTATTTATTTGTTCCATTTATGGGTTAATGAGATATTATTCAAATGAAAAGCAACGAACTAAGCAATAAAAATCATTTATTAACAAATATACCAGAATAATGGACTCCTTGAATAAAAAAATCTATTGTGAAACAGCGCGAGAATGTTATATTTTTCTGGGACAGAATAATTAGCTTTTATCTTATTTTATATGCTTTTCCACAGAATAACGATGTCTTAAATAGGTTCGTGTGACTGCAAAAACTTAGCCTCCTCTTCTCTCTTTATTTTATACAAAACTAGAAAGTACCAAATGACTTATATTAGTATTTTCCTATATTTTGCAACCGGTATGGGGCCAAGAAATAATACGGTATCTTTGACGGCATAATCAGACGATTCAGCCTCATCCTTGCAGTATTAATCACCTTCTTGCTCCCAGTCCCAAAATAGTACGCTTGCACCACCAACTTGGAGCAGTAGCTAGGATTCGTCGACCAAATGTTTGGATCCAACTTGTATGCTATGTGTTTCTCCTTGTGTTTTCCTCCACTCGGGTTGTAATAATTGTGACCAGCCCAAACCGCAGCGTTTTTCGCTGCATCGTCATCGGGGCAACGGTAAACCGTCGTCCAATCTGAATCGTGTTCATCGAACCACTCATATTTGCTTATTTGTCTATTATTGTCATCTAAGCCGTTCGACCAACCCTGTCCTCCAAGCATCTCGAGCACCCAAAAATCCGTGCTCATTATGGCCGCATGACCAATCAAGCCTCCAGTTCCACCGCCGGTAACGAGAATATCCCCCTTGCGGACCGTAAAGACAAATCTTCGCTTATTGTCCATGGTGCTTCGTTTCGTAATTTTCCTCTCAAATAATGACTCCTGGGTATCGGACAGTATGCCGAAGTTGTTCATTATGAGCCACTCCTCGTAATTAATCGGTTCACTCCCATTTGCCGAGCGGTACTCTTCGAATGAGTCCCTGAAGACGTTTTGCTCATCTCTAAGAAATGATGCGAACGGATATTTTTCGGAGTTGATTATTCCCATGTCTACGCCAGTGTGGTAAATTTTGAAGCTGGTTGTGTTGGATAAGGGGTTTGTTGTGTCTAAAAAAATGAATAAAAAAACGTAATTTTATTATTTAAAAAGTACTTATTATTCATAAAATAATTTAAATTTATTTGTCAATTTATATATTTTTAAATTCATTTATGTAAATTTCATTTTCAATATTGTAGTTGTAACTTCGTAATTTCTCACATTTAAAACACATTTTTGTGATCTAAAATGAAAATGTAATATTATATTTATATGACATTGTAATTCCTCAAGATTTGCATCTGAAATTAACAAATGTATTTTTGTTTATAACAAAAGCTTTATTTAATTTTCAATATTTTTGTTTTTACTATTGTTTCCTAATACGAAAACTTCTTCAAAGTCACTATCCTTTAAAGAAAAATAAAAATATTCATATATAAATAGTATGTACAAGTATACATGTATGTTTGAGACATTGACGTACATATTATGTCAATGGTTTGATATAATATTATAACTATCAGTCAGAAGCGATAGCTCAGGCGGTAGAATGCTGGCCTCTCAATCTTAAGACCCAGGTTCGATCCCCGGTCGGGTGTAATATACCAATGAGTTGTTCGGAATTTATGTGCATAGTATTTGTATCACCTAATACTTACCACTTGCTGAACGGTGAAGGAAAACATGAGGAAACCTGCATGCCTTAAAAAGCGTGTATTTCCGAGTGTGGACTCTGACACCCCCGTTCATGGATTCAGGTCGTGACGATATATCAAATCGAACTTAAATCACTTAGAGATAAGACAGTTTCAAGTCTGGTAAAGTTAATTAAAGTTATATTTTGCTATAAAATTTGCAAAAAATAATGTACTAAATTATAACATACCATCATTGTTTTCTTCTGTTCGACCACAAATAAACTGAGTTGTGAAAATTAATAAAACTAAAAACTTTCTTAATTGTCCACAATTAATCATAGTTGGTTTTAAATGAATCATCTTGAACTCAACTATTTTCTGAGACATTCTTACAAGATGCTCCTATTTTATATGACCGATGGACGGTGTGCAACAAGCTGTTATCAGTAAACATATGTACTGTACACATATGAAGCGACCACACTGTTGCCCGCTATTGACTGGGGAAGTCCCAGCTATTAATAGCCACAAAGTCTTCTGGATTGACATAGTCGATTATTTAATTATTTATTTGCTTGTAAGTTTTAGAAAAATCAGCCAAGTGCGAGTCGGACTCGCGCACGAAGGGTTCCGTACCATTATCTATAAAAAGGGCTAAAAAAAATTGTCTGTTGTATGGAAGCCCCCTTAAATATTTATTTTATTCTGTTTTTTAGTATTTTTTGTTATAGCGGCATCAGAAATACATCATCTGTGAAAATTTCAACTGTCTAATTATCACGGTTCATTAGATACAGCCTGGTGACAGACGGACAGAGGGACAGACAGCGGAGTCTTAGTAATAGGGTCCCGAGTCCCGACCCTTACCCTTTGGGTACGGTACCCTAAAACAGAAAACGGAAGAATTCAAATATTTTTAAATATATTTTTAGGGTTCTGTGCCTGAAGCCTTCACTATCTGTCTGTCCGTCTGTCCATCCGTCTGTCACAGTGGTCTAAAGTTCCAGCCGTAATAGGTAGATTCAATTCAATTCAATTCAAAGTCCAAAAATAAAACATTTTACAAGTATCAGTAATCTTATAGTTTAAGCGAAAGGCGAGCTTATCTCTGAAAGAGATTTCTACCAGCAAACACTTGGTGATATAATCGATTAAACAAAAGTGAGTATTTCATAAGTGCACACAAAGACAAAAAAGTGTTTATGTAAAACCCCTGAGTTTATAAATTATATATTAATAAATATATAAATTAATAATTTATATAAAATAAAATATATAAATTAATAAAAATTATATAAAACCCAATAACTAAACGAAAATAATAAAAATTTAATAAAATTCTAAATAAATGACTGTAATACGTATCGAATAAAATTAATTAATACTTTTAAAAAACATTTAAAAATATACATTGTAAAGTAGCACGACCGGCTGGTACCCGGTCTTTTTCACCAGTCGTGCTGCTTAACAAATAAAGTTAAAAAGTGACCTAATTGTAACCTAATAGTTGGAAAAAGGTTCTGAAGAAAACTTCGAGGTACTTTACAATTAAGTGTATTTAACTTTATCAAATATAAATTAATTTCACAAGACTGAAGATGAAATTGACAATATTACATTGTAACAAAATTCTACCAAATCATTACTAAAACTTTTAAGATGAAAATAGTTGAGTTAGGTACCACCTTAACTTCAGGTAACTATATTACCTTGAATCTTGTGAATCTACATTAAAAAAAAAAGAAAAATCTTTAAGAGAAAGAAAACTTGAAAAACAAGGAAAATAAACTCCAAACAAATCTAGCTCAGTGGAGCCGTGAATCCATCTTAATAATATTTGTCGACATAATCTTTTGAATAAGTCGTCTGGTACACCATCCAGTTTTACCAGGAACAATTACGGAACAATGAAATTTTACATTTTAGGTTATCAAGTGAAACAGAAAGGAGAATTAACACTTTGTTTAGAAAGGTTATAAATCTAAGGGTCCTGGAAACATTCCGTCCAAGCCACCTTTTATAATGTGAAGTTAAAAATAAAATCTACGTCACATACTTGTAAATCGCCAACATTTTCTACCAGAACTGCCCCGCAGTCCGCTGTCCAACTTAGGGTGAATAAACTCCAACCCGGCGATTCCGTCTGTCCAACCTCGCTAACAAAGGGCAGCTTGACCGCGCCTCAACCACGCGGCTGCCACCACTCCGCCAGCAGGACAAAGAACACAAAAACAGCAAAAACCCTGGAATTAGGAGAAAATAAAAACATATTAAAACCTTTAAAACACGGAAACGAGGAAAAGAGAAAACCGGTGACTCGATTACTAAGAAAGTAATACGTACCGTGACCTGACAATAGATCAGATCTCCCTCCATCCCAGCCGAAAATTTATTTTTAATCCATCATTTCATTTCTAATAATTCTTCTGAAATACAAAAACAATATTACAGAAACTATTCCACGCAAAATATACATACCAATTTAAACTCGAAACAAACCTTTAAAACTTTAAACAACTCGTCTTGGCAAACCCGCCATTATCAATTTTCCAGACAAAGAACAAAAAGGTAAAAAACAAGACACGACTCGACAGCTAAAACACTGGCCGAGCATTCTTTCGGAAACGGAAACTCGCACAAGCCAAGCGAACGAACTACATGTCAATCCACTCAACTTGAAACTCGTACCAACCCAGCGAACGAAATTCAACTATATCAACTCAACATTTTGACATGAACACACCCAACAAGCTAACAACGATGCGAAAACGCTGAGATAAACGCACCTTATACAATTTGCTATGCTACAACATACTAAAAATTTATAACAAGCATCAACAACATCGCACAACCATCATCCATCACCAACATAACCAGTAATTAGATAATATCAAAAGTAATTAGCACCATCTGTAAAGAAACCTATTTTTTATTTTTATTAGAAAAAAGTTACTAAAATTGTTAACAAGTGTCCCATTTACTTTTTTATTGTCATACCTAACTTATATGTCAATATTTTTTTGCATTCGACTGATGACGGCCCCATACCGAGGGTCGAAATATATCGAGTAGTAATTTTTGTATTGTTTTAATACCAATAAATTAACAAAAGAAAAAATATTATAAAATAATAAGTATTACAACAAAACAAGTATGCAAACAAGTATATAAGTTTGGTTTGGCTTGGTTGGCACTCCTGAACAATTTATTTTATACAAATTTTACTCGCGGATTGGCTCCCGCAGAGTAAGCTCCAGTCCTTTACCGCACTTTATTGTAAAAGGGGCCTTCGAGTTATTGGCTTTTGTTTCATCCCTTTAAAACAGCTGTGTAACTTTTGATAAAAATTTGTCTTTATCTGTTACTATCCTTTTGTGGCTCCAACTACACTCAATAAAAAATCTCTGCTTTTAACCGCTTTTCTTCCAATTGTTCCACAAAAAATTTCCTTTTAGCGCAATCAAATTTCGAATTTCTGTAAACCAACCTTGAAAAAGCCCCTTTGTAACAGTGTGGATTTAAAATGAGTTTGGTGGTTCTAAGCAAAATAAATGCGAAGTAAATATACCCCCGCTCTCTTTGCATGTAGCGCAATGATACACTCTAACTTATTTACACTCTAATCAAAGCATTATGAAAACTTGCCTCAGAAAACCTCCTAGCTAACAGTGCTATAGCCGCATACAAATTCGTTCAGTGATTCTCAATTTATAAGCGAACATCTGGGGGCACGGCAGTGCCCCCGCCGAGTCTCGCAAAAAAACGCGGAACGGCCGTACCATCCTTTTCTCGAAGTAACTCACGGCACTTTCGGTTGAAAGGGGGGGTTCCCCTGTATCTTCGTTGTGGGTAAAGCTAGAATACATATTTACAGAAAGACAGTGATGCAGACCGACAAACGTTTAATAAAGAAGAAAATGATATCATCAACTGTTAAAATGTAACATAGTCTAGTTACAAGCAATATTAGAATACCCAGAAATTCAACTTTGATTCCAATTACACTATTTTATTTAACAATTTTGAGTAAATAAAATGTTATGTACTTTCACATATTATTTTTAATTAAAAAGACAAAATCATTTTAAAAATAATAATAAGATCTGTTTTCTAGACGGATAACTAAAGCCTTTTCTAGTTCGACATCTGTTTCGAACGAAACCAGTTAATTTATTAACTCAAAAGCAAGACTAGTATAAAAATTTACTCCATTCACAGGAAAGTTATTCCAATAAATTTTCCTACCGGTATAGTATGCAATTGCTAGAATTCCAACAAGAATAACACCAAGTATTTCACATCAAAATCCACATAAAGTTAGTAACGGGTACACTCGGTACAGATATTCTATCTCTCGAAGACCGTTTGGCTATTGTTGTAGTAGTGCGTGCACATAAATTTTTTTTTTGGGAGCGTAGCATACACAAAACGCACTTATATTTACACTAGGGCGGATCGAAAATCCACATTTTTAGAATTTCATATAGGATGGTTGGAATTAGTTTGAAGTGACGTATCTGGTACCTTGTGTTTAATTAATAAAAAAACATGTTGGACCACATCTTCTGGCTCCACATTTGATTAAAAGTTATACTAAACGTACGGAAGAAAAAGAAAAAAAAAACATTTGTAATTTTGTCATGTTTTTTAAGTTAAAGCCCTATTATGTAAGTATAGGTATATTATAAAAAATATAATGAAAATATGCTCATGAAAGATTGAAATTTTGTTTTTTTTAATATATATATCTATTTTATATAAAAGTCAGGGTCAAAGTTTAAAATATTTTTTATAATTTTATCATTTATATTTTCGTACAACATAGATGTTTTTTTTATTTATATCAATCAGTTGTTTATCAATATATGTATATTATCAAAATTCTGCCCCGGTGCTTGTATAATGTATATGGTATAGACAATTTTTGAGATATAGTTTTTTTTAGACAAAAAAAATTAAAGAGTATTTAAAGACTTATTTGACGTTACTAAGATTATAATATTTATATATATTTAGGTTTAATATATATTTATTGTATTTTTTATTATTATTTATTCATTTATATTTATATGTATTTAATAAAACACATTTAGAGAGATATATTTCGAACTATTGTTCGGCATCAGTCTTGTAAATAATTATGTATATGAAAATGTTCATTTATATAATTATTTACATATAATATACATTTTCATATATATAACTATTTACAAGACTGATGCCGAACAATAGTTCGAAATATATCTCTCTAAATGTGTTTTTTTAAATATATATAAATATAAATGTATAAATAATAATAAAAATACAATAAATATATATAAAACCTAAATATATTTTTTTAGACAATTAAATCTAAATGTGGTGTGACACCAACCGACAAATATCCCCGTATGCGCTATAGGAGTGCACCCAAGAACAAGTCCCGGTCAGTATAGGATTATTGTAAGGAATAAAAACAAAATAAATTACACTATTGGGTTGAGTTGAGATGCTAGTGGACTGGGTAACTGGACTATGGAGGAATTATGGCGCCTGCCCGACCGAGAAAATATGGGCACGCGAAGAATCACCAACTCGCTACTTAAATGAGCCCCCCAAAACGGCACGAACAGGCAAGAGGGCAACATTTGCTGAGCGGCTAAAGGGTGGAGAGGTGTCACTGGACTTTAAACAACGATCACTTGCTCCCTGAGGCTCCAGTATCACGTGCCCACTCGTCTCTCTTCATTGTTCATTCCGGCCGGCCAACAAAGTCAAGCTGAAGATAAGGAAGAGAGCCTTCCCCCGGGAGCACGTTCAGGTACGTGGATTAGCTACTGCCCAACAGCTCGCCTCAAGCTGCCCTGATAATGTAAAAATTAAATAATAATATGTAATATACTTGGCAAATTTTTCGTTGGAATTCCAACATTTTTGTAACTTTTGGAGTTCATTCAATAATTTGAACAATAAGTATTTTTTGAAAAAATGACATTTACTTATACGATCTAAATAAGGTATATACAAAAATCTGAGAGGAATTTCCTAATTTACAGCCTTTAAGGTTAAACGTCAGCAGCTTAGCGCAAAGTGCATTACTTAACTTTGTATTTCTTGTTTTAAAATTTTAAATTGAAATGCATCTTGGTCCTTGGCATTTCACGCCAATAATTGAGTATTAGGGAGGTTTATAAAGAAAGAGTTTGAAATTGTTTACACAATCTTCTCAAAACCAACTTAAAATGCTGTTTTAACTTTATTTGGATAAGATAATGACTAATTGTGCAATACATTTTAAACTCATGCTTTATAAACCTCACTAATACTGAACTATTGGCGTCAATTGCTACATACTAAAATGTTTTTAAATTTTTTACTTCTAAACAAGAAAAACAAAGTTAATTTACGCAATTTGCGCTAAGCGACTGATGTTTGATCTTAATAATAAATAACAGTTTTGGAGCGGAAAAGGTGGGGTTTTCCGGAGACAGTTGAGTAATGCCAATTTTCAACTGGCGCTTGAGCCCGAACGGTTCGTTGGAAAAATAAAGTAACTGTATAAAATTTGTTGGAAATTTTATAAACTTTCATTTTGTACACAAAGGTTTTACCAAAAAGTGGATAGTTTCCGAGATCTAAGCAAAACACCGCCAAAAAATTAGTTTTTTTTACGTTTTTTTTGCATTTTTTCAATGTTCCGTCACGAAATTTTGTTAGCAAACCTCTGATTTTGATTCAGCAACCCAAAAAACATATATTACCAAGGAAATCAAAACTACCCAACAACATTCCGGTGAAAAATACAATATGACTGAATCATATACGCATACTTTACTTACGAAATAACCACTTACAGAATGTTTACTCCGCATAACTAGTGAAAACAGGCGCACGCACACAGACGCGTACGTACGACAATCTCGGAGATACTCGGGTGAATGCCAATACGAAATTCTGCCGAGATCATCATACGTACGCGTCTATGCATGTGTGCGTCTGTTTTCGCTCCGTCGCGTCGTCGAGTCGGCCTTCTGGTAGTATCTATTTTGTGCTTCACTGAACTTCGCTGAGATGGCGCGTAGAGTACGCATATGTGTGCGTGAGTTGAATCAGAGTGTTTGTACTAAGATTCACTACTCTATAGATATATGTATTAACTCTGACAAACTGTACACGTCCCTACTACAAACATAGCCAAACGGACTTCGTGAGATAGAACATCTATAACAAAACTGAACTCGCTATAACTTTCGCTAACCACACAACATGTTACGTTTGAAAAGTTATCGAATAAGCCCGATTCCATCCGGAATTTAGAATGTTTCGGCGGCGAGCCATAGAGTAATGAAAACCGGAGGCCACTGCTTGACTATCGTCGTATTGCATCATTGTAAGATTACTCTTATAAGAGTGCATTACAAACTTGAAATCAATCGGAAACAAATTTAAAAACGCAAAATATTTTGAAATAATTCCTTAGGTCAGAATTTGAACATGCAACCTTCTGCTTACATGACAGACACAATGAGGCACGCTACCTACTGCGCTACCGAGGTTCGTATCTGGAACGACGAATTTTTTGTATCTACTTAGTATACCAGCTTGTAGTGCACGTACTAAATGCTCACGAGGGGGTTATGCGAATTAACGCCTTGCTAATTCTGAGCAGAAGGCGCTGTCATCGCTACAATACCTGTTGCATCAGACAGTTCAGAAATTCACGGTTCTCATTAACTAAGATTATATTCAAATCCTGGCCCGAGGAATGTTTTCAAAATATTTGTGCTTTTAAATTTGTTTCCGATTGATTTCGAGTTTGTAATGCACTCTTATAATAATTACAGTATTCAAGCGATGGATTTCGAAATAAAACATATAAACATTGTTAGATTACTTTAATGTCTTATGTGATCCTTTTAGATTTAACTTGCCTATTACCTGTTAGGTGTCTGCTAAGTAAAACCGCATAAAATTACCAACATTCATAAAAGTTGCTTATTTGTTGCTATTAATATTTCTTTTTTTAAGCTTATTTACAAATCACTGAAACTACAAGATTTTATACAAGCCAAAAAATTACAAAATGAAATTTAAGAGGCTATGCAAATTTATTTTTTGTCACTGACACTCTAAGCGAAAAAATGCTCAGTGCTAGAGGGGCGGTTTCAGGGCGAAAGAGAAAAAAACATGTTTTATTTTTTATAAAAAAATCTAAAATGCATGGCAAAATTTCCAAAATCAAAAATCTAGATATTTTTAAAACCCATTTTAGAAAATACATTTCAGATTTGTTCATGATTCCTATTCGTTAAATAAGGAGAAAAAGTGTGTTTGAAGATCCCGTTTCAATAATGATTTCTATTTAGTAGAATTTATCCAAAAATGTTTTCCAAAATCAAAACCTTGGGTCATCTTAAATGTGTATCATCCTCATCTATCAGCCTAGTTCGTCCATTGCTGGACATAAGCCTTTCCAGGACTTTGCCACTCCCGGCGGTCATCCTGGAAGAATTGCCCATACTCACACATAACATGCCGGCGGGTTGGTGAGCGCGGTGCCGGAACCCTCGCACCAGTGACGCCGTTGCCCGTTACCAGTCTGTTCCATTTAAGGCCCGGCTATTAGGGATGGATATACCGCCATCCATCGGTCCCAGGTATGGTGGACCTCCTGGTTTTTTGCCTGTGAGCTGTCCTTTTACTCTCCCTCGAATTACTTAGAAGGGGTCTCCAAGTAAGATGATGGTACCTCCACAGTCGAGCCCGGCATCAGCTCTTCCACTTGAATGTGAGATTAATTAACCAGATAATAATTAAATAATTAACCAGAAGTTAATTACAAATTTTTGTGTATTTCATAATATACGCGGAAAAAAGTTATTTACATAACGTCTTAACGAACACATACAATACTAAAGTCTAAAAAATCAATGCAGGCCTGTGTAGTGACACAGGCCTGCATTGATTTTTTAACAGTATACATATAGATATAATTTATAACATAAAATGTACTAATGTCATAATAAAATGATCTCCCATAGTAATTGACTCGAGGCTGGACTTGCGTTTTTGCCGAACACGAAAAAAATAATTTACGAATTCCACAAAATGGGGCATCAAACCTTGATACTGAGCACTTACCGAGTCTTCAGTATGAATTTGGCTACAAAAATAAATGTCACATATTATACATTATGACGTATGTAATGGTCATAGTAATAAATTAGGTAAGTATTCATAATTACCGGTATATATTAATTAAATAATAATACATTTATCTGTGTATATAAGAAAGTAATTTAGGAGGTGATTCAGTATCGTTAATACATCACTTTCCACTGAAATGTCCTTTTTTTTGTGGGAACTTTTTCTTCACTTGTCCATACAAACTGAGTCAGCTGATCGGACCACTTTGTACTGAGAAGTGAAAAAAAGTTCGCGCAAAAAAAAGTGCTTTGCAGTAGAATGTGGTGTATTAAGGCGATATGTGAAAAAAATACGGGTGTTTCTTTTTTGTTTATTTCATCAAATACACGCAAAATTATAATCATTTTGACTAAATAATCTAAGGTTTTGAAATTGGAAAACATGTTTGGATAAATTTTCCTCGATAAAAATAATTGTTGAAATGAGGTCTTCAAACACACTTTTTCTCCTCGTTTGACGAATAAGAACCATATACAAAACTCAAATATATTTTATTAGGTGTATTTAAACAATATCTAGAGATTTCATATTTGAAATGTTGCTAGCTATTTTTGTTTTTTTAATAAAAATATCCTAAAACTAATTTTTTTCCCTTTTGCCGTGAATCCGCTCCTCTCGCACTGCGCGAGTTTTCGCTTGGAGTGACAGTGACAAAAATAAAATTCGCATTGCCTCTTAACGATACTGAATCACCTCCTAAATTACTTTCCATTTTAATTGAAAAGCCTTATATAGTTAACTTGTCAAAGTTAATGGTGCTAATTAATCAAGTAGGTACGTATTCAAGAAGTGAATCTCGGCGGATGCTACGGGGCCCGTTCAAAAGTTAATAATTCAGTTGGAAACACAATTTAAGTTCATCGGCTGCCAGCTAGCCTCACGGTTAAATATGCTTACTGGCAGCAGTTTCCCGATTTTAATTGATAATTATCGTGTCTATTTAATCAGGGCATCAAAGGAAACAAAATTAACTTTTATGGAGTTTAAATACTTTTGAGAATTGCTCATTGGCTCCACAGAGGCTATGTAAATAAATAAGGGGTGCTTTATTTCTGTGAATTTAAAGAAATACACCGAAAATTGTAATCAATTTCTGGTTTTAAACATGGGTTTAAAATATCTAGATATTGAATTTTAGAAAGGTCGCTAGAAATTTTAGTTTAGAAATTTTGTAAAAACTAAAAATATCCCTTTACTTTTTCGCCCTGTATCCGCTCCTCGTAAATTCGCTTGGAATGACAATGACAAAAATAAAATTCACATAGCCTCTTAATTTAACCACTAAACGATTCACTGGGGCTAGTTTAGTATTTTACAGTGCACACGACAACTTTTATATATATTTTGAGAGATATATTAAAAAAAATAATAATGTTGTTCGTGCTTGTATTTTCTTTGTGTATTTTTGAACTGTGTCGTTTCGTGTACTTTATGTAAAATTAACGTTTTTCTATTTTTTTCTGTTCTTGAAAATTATGTATCACAATAGTACATTGTTCACCGAGGTAAGAAAGGGGACGATTACCAACGAGGGTGTAGTTTGAGGCCCGAGGCGAAGCCAAGGTTACACACGGGTTGAATACACACGGGTTGGGAATCGCACTTTCTCCCGAGTGATACATAGTGCTTTATACTACACCTGCGAGGAAATAGTATAATTTTACTTTTAATCAAGATACAATAAAATAAACCGACTGACTCGCGTACGATTGTCACTTTTTATTTCCTTCTTATTTTATATTATGTACAGGAAAAGCAAGTGGCCATTATCATGTTTCGAGTTTTATGTACGAGTTCGCAAAATAATACTGGCTACTTGGCCACTTGCTCATTCTTTATGTTATTTAAAAAAAAAGGCACGTTAACAATGGATTTGCATATACTTTTTCTGCCCGCTCAAGCACGTTTACAATGAATTTTCATACACTTTTTCTGCCTGCATATTTGTATGACAGTAATGACGTATTTTCTGCACCGTTGTCTCTTAAACAGGGTAGATTACTTCACAAAATATTGTAATTGATTGCATTATAAGAAGGAAAAACCAATTAGAGTCAAATTCTCAGAGAAAAATAAAGTTTTTAAAGCAAATGTGTTTCGCTATAAATCATAATTAAAATGTCAAATAGTTCCTATTACAAAGTCTGGTTAATCTTAAGTACCCATATTTATTATAGCATATGAATTTTAATACAGAAATCAAGGCTTTAAAAGGTAATCCGAACAAAATAACAAGTCGGTCTGAGTGTAAATAGGTATAATGCGGCCATGAGTGTTGGTGCACGATCGCATTACCTGAGGCGGCTACGCTAACAAGCGCCACGGTCTAACTTTTATTCAGAAGCTACAGTTGTCAATCCCCACTCCCCCATGTATGCCGGATGTAAACTGACAGGTGTCTTAAAATTACACCACATAATCTACGGATCATACTGAAAAACTTTTCCAAAGAAAATAAATATTATAATTATAATTACATTTTACCTGCCCATATAAAATTCCCAGTATAAAGGTTTTCAAAATTGGTCAAGAAACGCAAACTGAGTACAATCAGACCAAAACCCAACTAACCGAAAAATCCTTTAACTTCAGATGATGGTAGGCAAGAAGTTTATGACCAGATGGTTGAAGTCTAGCCCAGGGGTAGAACGCTGGCCTCTCAATCTTGAGATCCAGGCTCAATTCCCGGTCGGGCACGGGCATGCACCAATGAGTTTTTCTAAATATATGTGCATAATATTTAATACTTACCACTTGCTGAACGGTGAAGGAGAGCATCGTGAGGAAACCTGCATGCCATAAAAAGAGTGTATTTATGCCCGAAGAACTAATAGCGAAACTAATCGTGAAACGCGAGTATACAGAGTGTGCACTGTGACTTGCATTTCACAGTTCACACTCGGAACACCTTTGACAGCCCCTTGGAGATTCATGTCGTGACGATGTATTTAACATCATTATATTTTTTAATCCAAATGAGAAAACGTGTTAATAAATCAATTGTCATTAAATACTTTTTCCATCCATCCATCAGCCTAGTTCGTCCACTGCTGAACATAAGCCTTTCCAGGACTTTGCCACTCCCGGCGGTCATCCTGGAAGAATTGTCCATACTCACACACGCTGGGCAGGCGGGTTGGTGAGCGCGGTGCCGAAACCCTCGCACATGGGCCTCCTGATTTTTTGCATGTGAGCTGTCCCCTTACTCTCCCCCGAATTACTTCGAGGGGGTTTCCAAGTAGGATGGTGGTACCTCCACAGTCCACCCCGGCATCAGCTCTACCACCTGTTAACATAAAATAAAATACTTAGCTGTAAACTTTCCGAACAAAATATAGTATTTTGTGCAACTGTTACCTAATTTGAGACATTAGAACACTCCTGCAAATTTATTACGAAACGAATGAACCCAATGTCTAATTATATTCAGTTGCACACAATATTTTATCTACGACCATCAAAAATGTTTTAAATATTTTCAACTAACATTTTCACGAAAAATGAGAAGAACTCTCGTTGGAGGCTAATCAGCATAAATGGAGCGTGGCTTAAAAAATAAGGTCGAGACTTATTTCTCGTCTCTGTTGTTGATTGGATCTCTAGCGGTGTTATAATAAATTAGGCCAATCGCAGCGCAGAATCACGGTGTTATAATGTTATATTATAACACCGGATAAACAATGTAGGTACTTTTAAGGCCCTTAATAACGCCAAATGGGTACTTTCTAAAGCCTACTCCTCTTTTATGGCCAAACCAAAAATATTGAAAAAATGTCTTATGGATTATCAACTCTAGGACAACATATGCAACATTTTTCTTTTTCGTACCACCAAAACTGCTATATGAAAAATTGTTTCAACTGAATGGTGTTTTTTGACTTGAATTTCCTACTGCTCCTAAGCGGCTTAGGTGATTTAATTCATTTATGCTTTGATAAATAGATAAACTTGATAGCTATAAATAAAACATAGAATTATTCAATCGAACAATGAAGCCCATGTGAAAAGTATTATTTTCTACTATTTTGCCCTTTCAAGGACGCAGCGAGCGTCGTAACAGCCACCACGCATTGTGCACTGATTTGAACGTTATTTCAGTGTCGTTTCCGTCGATATTCGTACTGACAAACATCGAGCTGCTAATTTGGCGAGCGTAATCGCCTTAAAACCGCAATTACTTTATTGCATTATGGGAGTAGATAAAAATTATTATAGAATTAAAAAATAAACTAAGTTATAAGGTTCTTGGAGGTAGGTTTTGGTCGTGGCTATCTCACACCGTGCCACGGTCATAACGAAATCATTCCGGCATGACGTCATCAGAAGCTGTACCGGGGCAGTAATTATAGGCGATTGCGTAGTATCAGTAATTCGTCACTTCGATTAGTCTTGCTAAGTTTTAGTAAACATATCGATAGAACATCTGGACTGGCGATCTGAAGGACGTTGCGGGTGGCGGCTGGATGAGGATGACTGAGGACCGCCAAGAGTGGCTTAATATTGGGGAAGCCTATGTCCAGCAGTGGACGAATATGGGCTGATGGATGAATGGTTAGATAGAACAGTAGAAGAGGAATTCGCTTAGATTAAATTATGTTAAGGTGTGTTAATTCGAAAACCATTTCGAGTGTAACCCCATGATGATGAATATTTTTACTAAAAAGCTGCAAGTTCCATTGCCTTTGTGTGACGTCACTTGAAAAATGGCTATTTAGAAATGTGTCCTTTGCTATCAAGATAAATTTATAATGATTTGCTTCCTACTAATTTGCAGCTAGATCACAGATGAGTAGACAGACAGAGACAGACCACTTTTTTATAAGCAATCACATCACAAGTGTAGTGTCTAAAATTCTCAAGTGACTTCATATCAGGCAATTCTTTAAAGAAACATAAAAAAATAATGGTTTATTTATATACCAAAATAAATAAAACGACGTATATAGTTTGAAAAAAATATATATATCTTTTAAAAATTAAGCCATGGGAATTGGGCTAATCAGATCAATGGTTTTCAAAAAAATAACAATGGATCATCCTTCTGTCCTACCTCGCTAGTCTTATCCCGTTTAAAAAGCAATAATCAGGTAAGCGACAGTACTTTCAAGACACCATGTGGTCTGAAATTGCCCCATTAACTCGTCTCGAAACTGACGGGGCCGCTCTCGGGAGATTCTTAAGAATGTCACCGTAGGGAGGGGTTATTATAATGAGTAGCTTAGTGTTCCATATGTGATGCCAGTATCAACCTTATAGTCCAGTAAATTAATGAAAGATTTGAGGTTGAATTAAAGATACACCAGTAAAATTACTTCGAAATAATAGTATTTTATTGACACTCCCCCCAGAAGCACATATCTTTTTTATATTTTATTAAAATAATTACACTCCTGATCTTACTAATATTGTTCTTAGCCATGGTCTATTATACGTGGACTTATTAAAAAAATATTTATCAGGCATTCTTTTGAATTTTAATTTTTCAGCTAATGTACTGATATAATCTAATTATTGAGATAAGCAAGCACGCCATTGTACATAACTTTTATTATATAGTTTAGAATTAAGTGTTCTCTGTGCAATAAGAATAAACATTATTCCCAATTTTCACCCTGTGTAAATTTAATTTAACTTACTCCATACAAAGATTCTTAGAGTGACTGAACTATATTATTTATTGCCGTTATATTTTAGCGCAATCTTGAATTAATAACCCTGGTCACTTATCTCATGTTATGCTCCACGGCTCCATACACATAAATGTATAGGCATTTATAATACTCGTATCTGATCCAGATTCATCCGGTGATTCCCCGCCCATCTGGTGACTAACGGACGGGACTTTACCGATTTGGTGTCAATAAATACGATCGCGTCATAATCATGAGTAATCATAACATGGCTTTTTTTCGGTTTCACTATACCGGAGGGTCCTACTGAGTCCTTTTATCCATAGCTGAGGAGCATACTGCATGCTATGAGATTTTTGTAAAGGGAAGTTGCGTCTATGTGGAATCTCCTTATTGAAGCTACAAACAAGCTGTTTGGATTTTATGACGTCATAATCTTTGTACGGGATTTTTTTTTCTGAAACTATAACGTTTTGGCCACTCGTTTTCCAAAAACAAAAAATATTTTCAAAACACACAAAGTTCTCCAAGGTAGGAAACGGATGAAGACATGTTTGTTTGTCATCTTGTGATATATGCATGACTAACTGCTCGAGTGATTTTGGGATGAAACACTTTATAATAGTTACATAAAATCATGAATCGATAATATCGATTCGGTGTTGTAGCATACTCGTTATTTTTCTTACCTCACACAGATAAACCTATCATTCTAGGTTTCTGGTTACACTTTCACAATTTTTACACAATATTATGTAATCGAGACATCTTTGTACCCATATGTCGCAGGCAAATGGTAAAATTCTCGTCGTCGTCAGTTTTTAATCGCTCGCCATTTTGCAATTTGACGAATCCTTTGGCATTTTATAATTTGACTCAGCATTTATTCATTCTGTTAGAACTATTGAGAGCCGCCTTTCTCTGCTCCGCTTTGCTCGGCTCCCAATATGTACTAACCTGTAAACTAAGACGCTCCCCCTCACCCCACTTCGCTCCGCTTGTAGTCGCACCTATTTTGCACGTTTTGGTGAAAGACTTTTTATTTCGACAAATAACAAAACAGCGAGCGTCTAAAAACTGACAACGCCGTTTGTGAAATGCCGAATTTTAATGTTTTTCTGCCACTTATAAACAAGGCAGTGTGTCACCCTAGTTCTGAGAAAAAATTTCACACGAAGTATTTGTTACAAAACTGAAAAATCGGACATAACATCGGTAGTAGATATACATAGTTAATGTTTTATAGCGTATCACAAATAAACGTCGCCAATCAAATAAAGTTTGGTTGAGAGCTAACAAAATACCGGATTATAAATTCCATAGAAGAATTACTGTTTGTAAATATAAAATGATTATTTTTTAATTTTCGCAGTCAACAATACTTTACATTCCAACAAAATCAATCTCAAAATTTACAACATAGGAATCGAAAAGGGAATCATCAATCCTAAGAAATAATTGCTATAAAGACGAACAAAACATCTTCAGGAATATTTTTCTTGAATGCGAGAAATGCTCGGCAAATGGAAAAGTATCCTTCACTAATTACTAGGATTGACTCATAATAAACAATTTCGGCTTGATCGCTGACACCTAGAAATCATTATTAGACGAGAAAAAAGATTCTTTACGCAGCCTCTAACGGAAAAAGCATATCTTTATGAACGCGGTGCGTATGGTCTAGGAAGCGCTGAACAAAACTATAACTCGTTTTGACATGAAAATGAATTGCTTGTCTGATATTGAAATCTAGTTTCAGATCTTATGGCAACGTCTTGCTAGGTACAGCTGTTTCATTTACTTAAAACGGGTCAAGTCTAAGTTTGATGGCGTCTGGCAGTATGAAAACAAACCCAAGAGGGCGGACTTCGTGCACTTGATCAATCAATCAATCGTTTATTTGTTTAAAAGCATGTTACATAATAAGTTAGAAAAAAAAGCATGTACATTGGCCCAATGCTTTTTGCCACTAAAGCATACAAATGTTCAATCTTAAATTAAGATTAAACATTTGTAACATTTAATTATGTGTTGAATTAAGATTCTTAATTCTAATACACATAATCAAAAAAGTAAAAAAAAATTAAAGATTTTTCATTTCCATAATGCAATATATTGAGAAAGTCAATTAAATATGTCCAATAGTATGTCCAACAGCAATCAATATAAAATTAAAAAAAAACATAAAAACAAAACACATACAAATTCTCAACTATCGTTTGAATGTCATTGATAAACAAACACACCCTAACTAGGCTTTATTAGTATAAAAATTGACATCATCTAAATATTCATTTATGTCATAATAACATTTTTCTAGTAAGATTTTTAGTAAAATTGATTTAACATCTTGAGTTAAGATTTAAATTTTCTAATAGGTAAAGATTTTATAACATTGGGAAGCTTGTTAAATAGTTTTACAGACATTGTTGTCGGCGATGCTGGCCATTATGTTTTGTAAATACATGTTTATGGTTGTATTCTAGACATAAGCAAATTCAAAATTACTTCACTCATCGTTTGGCATTATTTTTAAACACAATATTTTTCGGAATTTAATACATTTTTATCTGTTTGAAACTTAAAAACCTGCCTTTTACTGCCGTCGGCAACATAGTGGTCCTATCGATCCGTGTTTTTACTAGCGACAATTCTATTTACAGTCCACCTACTTTCGCCTAAATGTCGGAGGACCCCGTGTTGCAGTCGGGAGACAACCTTGCCATGAGTGGCAAGGAGGGGGCAGGACCTGGGAAAACCAGGAGTGTAATATCTTCTAGATCATCCACGAGATCTA
Source organism: Ypsolopha sequella (assembly GCA_934047225.1). Taxonomy (NCBI): domain Eukaryota; kingdom Metazoa; phylum Arthropoda; class Insecta; order Lepidoptera; family Ypsolophidae; genus Ypsolopha; species Ypsolopha sequella. The sequence goes on from OW203985.1 coordinate 3,636,374, forward strand.
TTTCGTCGACAGCGGCCGCTCGCATTAAGGCTGTCAAAGCTAGATATGCTCGACATTTGGCAGACCTTGAACATCGAGCCATCGAGGCAGAACGTATCGCAGCGCAAGCTGCTTTAGATGCAGAGATAGCCTTGATGGAAGCGGAAGATGAAGAGTTCATTACCGTCGACTGTACGGGAGAGCGGACTCCAAGTCAGGCCGTTGATGAACGAGTGGTTTCGTGGGTAAAAGAAACTTCGTTATCGAATTCACAGGTTTTGACAGAGGAAGCAGCTAGGAACCCTACTGCTTTCCAAATTAACAAATCTAAGGATTTGCAAAATACCACACCAGCAGATACCGTCATCCAGAGATCAACGCAAACAACCGCGGAGCCCTGCTGCGGAGCTTCTGGTAAACGGAGCGCAAAAAAGCGCGACTATTTGGATGTGGAGAGAGCGACCCAAGAACTGTCACCTGGTAACGGTAATGGAAGTCCAACGGTGAGTGCTTATGATTTTTCTCGCCTTGTACAAGGCGTGATTGACCTCGCTAACAAACCTAGTGGAGGTAAGCCTACCAAATTAACACCCTTTAGTGGAAGCGTCTCGGAATGGTTATTGTTCAAGAGAAACTATGAACGTTCAAAAAGTTTCTACACGCCTGTTGAAAATATGAATAGACTACTCAATGCTTTAAAGGGAGAGGCTAGAGAAACTGTTTGTAGTCTCATGTTGTTATCGGAAAATCCTGATGATGTGATTAATGCTCTAGAAATTAGATTTGCTAGACCCGATATGATTGTTAGTAACGAAATTAATAACTTGAGAGCACTTCCTAAGATGAAAGAACCTTCAGATGTTCAAGTATTTGCTTGTAAAGTGAGAAATTGTGTAGCGGTGACGAAATTGCTAAACAAGACACCCTACATTCACTCTCCAGAAATATTACAGGCCATACTCACTAATTTAACCCCTCTTTTACAGAACAAATGGCAAGATTTTGCAGCAATTCACCATGTTCAAGACAAAACGATTCTTGAAACGCTAGCAGACTTTTTAGATGGCGAAGCGAAGAAACAAGCTCAATACGGGGTAGCAAAAGTCTGGCGTCCAGTTGTCAACGCAGAAAGACCAAGATCTTTACCTGCAGCTTCACCTGCTCCTCAATATGGTCGTAACACTCCATACTTAAAATCAAACAACATTTCAGTTCATTCATCATCATGTATTTTATGTGCTGAAGTTCACTCCATAAAAAATTGTGAGAAATTTCTAGCAATGCCTGCGAGTGAGCGCCTTGTTTGGATTAAAAAAGTTCGTGCGTGTCCAAGGTGCTTGAAGAAAAGTAGTCACGATTGGCGTCACTGTCCCGCGAAACCCTGTAGTGTAGAAAACTGTAGTAGGAATCATCATAAACTTCTTCATCCATCTGAAAACTTGTCATCATCATCAAAACCATCACAACCTCCACATGTAAACACAGCAAATGTCAACGATGAGATGTCTGACAACTCAACTGACACCGAAGAAAATAATTATGAAACCAAAAAGAGTTCACAATTAGAAAAGAGTTTGGAACCTCAAAATACAAACTTGAGTTCCAGAGAGGCCGAATGTTGCGAAAGTGATCCAACTTCTCTTCCGACCTCCTTTTCGTATTCTTATTCGGGAGCCAAAAGCGGTCGAGTGCTTTTGAAAATTTTGCCAGTTGTGTTGTCGGGCCCTAAAGGTGAGGTTCATACTTTCGGTCTCCTTGATGATGGGTCAACGGCCACTTTGATTGACCCTAAACTAGCAGATGAAATAGGTGCTACTGGACCTGTAGAAAAAGTTTCTGTCAACGGAGTTACAGGTAGCCAGAGAAATATCGAAGTTAAAAGAGTTAACTTTAAGATTAGAGGCAAATATTGTTCAGATTACTATGAAATTAATAACGCACACACGTTTCCCTTACGTTTGAAAACTCAAACAATATCAAGTGATGATTTGTCAAAACTCCCATATTTGACAGATATCATCGATCAATTAACATGTTGCGAAGCAAAACCACGGGTCCTAATTGGTTCCGTTGATTGGCCATTATTGATTTGCAAGGAAAACCGTATAGGAACACAAAGCCAACCAGCAGCCTCCAGGACTGCACTTGGATGGGTTTTGTTTGGTTCGACTAGTAAAATTACTAAACCGGTTAAGATAGTCAACCATTGCACTGTAACAGACCCCGATGACGCATTAAATGAACTGTGTAGAGAAGAACTAAAATGTCACTCATTACAAGTTATTTCTTATAGTTTCAATTTGGTACCAAATTGTACAAAATTCAGTAAATGGTACAGATTGTTGCGTGCAACACCAAGGGCACATCAATACTTACACATTTTAAAAGAACGATGTTCCCAGAATAAACGCATTCCAGTACAGACTTTGCTTTCCACGCGGCATTTAAGAAAGCTTTCCTCGCGAGATTTCCGATCTTTATCTGCTCGAGATATTCAAACCGCTGAGCTTCATTTGCTCCGTGAATCTCAGGCACATGCTTTTCCGCAGGAGCTGGCCAGCATTCGCCGGAATGAACCCCCTCCACGGGACAGCAAGCTAAAGGGCTTACCGGTATCTCTGAGTGAAGATGCGCTTCTTCGACTTGATTCACGTATTGGAGCAGCACCAGATGTTTCTTTGGATGTAAGAAAACCAGTTGTTCTTGACGGCCAGCATCACGTCGTTAGACTCCTTGTCGCCGCTTTCCACGTATGGGCACATCATGGACTAAACGAAGCGGTAGTTAATGAGATACGCCAAAGATACTGGGTTCTTCGCTTACGACCAACTGTACGAATTGTCGCAAAACAATGTCAAATTTGCCGAATTCAAAAAGTGACAGCTTCACATCCACCAATCGGAGACCTCCCCAAGGAAAGACTCTACCACCATAAGCGACCTTTTACTTTCACCGGAATTGATTATTTTGGCCCAATTAATGTAACCGTGGGCATACACCAAGAGAAGAGATATGTGGCGTTATTTACCTGCTTAGTAGTACGAGCCGTACATTTAGAGTTAGTACCATCATTAACAGCAGATAGCGCAATCATGGCCCTTCGACGATTTATGGCCAGACGAGGGAATCCAGAGAAAATTTATTCTGACAATGGGGCCGCCTTTGTTGGAGCTGACCGCGAACTTAAGAAAGCATGGCTAGACATAAATGAAGCAGTGAAAGATTACATGGCAACCAAGGCCATTGATTGGATTTTCATTCCCCCTTCCTCTCCGTTTATGGGTAGAGCTTGGGAGCGTTTAGTTAAAACTGTCAAACAAGCCTTGTCCGCAACTTTGAAAAATAGGAACCTACGTGAAGAGATTTTATCTACACTGTTATTTGAAGCCGAAAGTGTTGTAAATTCAAGACCTCTCACACATGTTTCAGTCTCTCCTGAAGATAAAGAAGCTGTAACACCTAACAGTTTCCTGATTGGCACTTCTTCTGGGCTTCCCATTATTGCTTCTGTCGACGACACCGATCTTTTCCGCAGACCAGATTGGCGAAAGACCTCAAGACTAGCTGATATATTCTGGGAGAGATGGCTTAAAGAATATCTGCCCACACTAGCTCCAAGACGCTGCTCAAATGCATACGGCAAAAATTTAGAAGTTGGAGATCTTGTCTTGGTGGTTGACGGAAATCTCCCACATGGAACCTGGCCTCGTGGACGTATAAATAAAGTATACCCAGGGAAAGACGGCGTGGTGCGAGTTGCCGAAGTCCAAACACCAGCCGGAGTGCTCAAACGTCCAGCTCGAAAAACTGGTGCACTTGCCCGTGGATCCTCCAGCCAGCTCGCCATCAAGACTGTAAGGCCAGAGCCCTTACGGAGGGGGCCATGTCGGCGATGCTGGCCATTATGTTTTGTAAATACATGTTTATGGTTGTATTCTAGACATAAGCAAATTCAAAATTACTTCACTCATCGTTTGGCATTATTTTTAAACACAATATTTTTCGGAATTTAATACATTTTTATCTGTTTGAAACTTAAAAACCTGCCTTTTACTGCCGTCGGCAACAATTGTATATATTCTTTTCTCATGCAGTTTACATTTTGAATACGGCATTTCTAAGTTTATTTTGCGTTGTAGCCGCCTTATAATGACAAGGCTGATTTTTTTATATGTTGCTGTACACTCACCAAATATACTGCATTTGAAATGACAGACCACTTACTCGTCACTGAAACTACATTTAAATAACAGGGAAGCAAACCTTTTGCATGTTAAAATGAGTTATATTTTTGTTCAGCGCCTCCTAGACCAGTAGGAGGGAATTTTCGTAGCCGGTTGGTATTTTAGGCTACATTATTAGTCACGCTACTGTGATGATGACGTCATATGATTGGGTACTAGTAATACCCGGAGGCCACACGGTTGGTGCAACGGTATATGAGATAATAATAGATTAGTTGATAAATACTCGTGCACAACGCTTAATATAGGTACGTATAGCGTGTAACTGATAAGGCTACGACAAAACGCGCTGTCGAAAGTCTTATCGAAATTACTATAATCTATATGAGGGGAAAGAAAAAAAACATCTCGTGACCTACGAATTTTCTTTCGAAACCTTATCTATGTACTGAAAGATAAGATTGTTTGTTTCTTTTTTATGGTTCTTTGGGTTTATTTGTGTTTATAATAATGTACTTTATCTGTGTTGTAACTGTTTGTTAACCTGAATAAATATATAAATAAATAAATAAATACCCGTCCACTCATACTATTTTGGCTCGGATAAGAAGAAAGATCCTGGACTTGATGAGGACTGAGGACGCATCTTTTATTTTTGCCTAGTATGATCACGGATAATATAATACTAGTTATGATAAAGCTGTATTTCTTGACCTCTGTACGAGTTGCACCGCCAATTTTTTTAATAAATTCGGATTAATATTCACTTAGTTATTTTTTTTTAATAAGATGTATATACTTTGTATAAAATAATACTCTTTGTAATAAAATCCTTAGGTTTAAATTTGAACATTTATTCTGCCTATTGAAATAACTTAAATAAGATATAATCTCAATCCATCAAGGACGTTATATTTTCAAGCATAATAATTTCGACTTTCGCCGTGTTCACCAAAGAAAATAAAACTTAATTATATTTTTTTTCGTAAAATGTAGACCGTTTAGTGATAATATTATTAAAACTCGCGTGAGCTGACATACTAAATTATTATTACATACGGCTTGAACACTCACGTGTGATTGTTGTTGACTATATGCCAACCATTTCACCGATACAATTTCGGCATTATCAAGGCGAGTGTCGTTCTTAGGACGACGACGCGGCGTTCACCGTCGTTGTCAAACGGGCACTGGCAGCCGCCGATCGGCGAGCTGCACGCATTGCTCGTGCGCTGAGCGTTGGCTGCGTCGTCGAGGGGGGTGGGATGGTGGATGCACTTGATTCTTTTAATTGTTCCAGTTGTTTGTTATTAGGGGTTTAGTGATCTTAAATTAATCCAATTTCAGTTATGCAGTCAACAATTTTTATTATTATAATATATATATAATCGGGTCTACCGCGATAAATTTTTACCTTTTTTACGAAAAGTGGACACCCGACGTTTCGAGACAGTTGCATGTCTCGTGGTCTACGGGAAACTGGCAAGTATGGCGAGGCGCAGTGATGAGATGCAGGTGACGACCGAAGTATTTTTCTTTTACCCGCATAAACACTTAAGTCTTTAAAATTAATTGTTATCTAATTCACGCACGGCACACAACACTCACAGTATCCGGAGATGCACTAAGAGAAGAAACCCGCGATTTAAATTTCCCGATAACTGGACTCCATGTGGGAGACAATTTGAAACCATCTTCCCGATTGAAATTATTTGGATGTTTCTTGATTTCAATCAAGAAACCATACTTGCCAGCTTCCCGTAGACCACGAGACATGCAACTGTCTCGAAACGTCGGGTGTCCCCTTTTCGTAAAAAAAGGTAAAAATTTATCGCGGTAGACCCGATTATATATATTATAATGTGTACGAAACGCGAGAGTTTAAAACTTTTATTATGTTACGAAATAAGTGACGTCACTACGTGACAGAATCCTCCATTCAGCAAATTCTAAAAATATCTATAATTATAGTTATTTTGCTTTAAAAAAGAAACAATGAAATATGGCAAGAAATGTATTATATCGAAACGGTTTTTTAATCAGCGTACCTTGGCATCATCTTCCCATATCGTTAACAGACTACAACCTGTAGTTAATACGGTATGGTATACTGATATGGTATTGGATGGGTGGCCGCCAATAGTATTAGAGTTTCATTCTCTCTATGTGCTTAAAAGCAGTAAAAGCCTTTGTCAAAGTAAAAGGCATATTACTTGTTATGTAAACTAAGCCCCGATAGGCCTTGTTACTGTTATTTTGTTATTTTTATTTTGCAATGTACATATATCGAGAACAAAAAATTTAATATTTATTACCAAAAATAATCCACGATTCCAATAAATCGATTTAGTTCCATTACCAAAATATGCCCAAAAAAACAAAATCCACAACTAATTAAATAAAAAATGGTTTCAAAAATAAACTATTCATATTCACCACATTTAAATATTCAAAATAAAATAACTGTAGATCCTAACCGGTAGATCAACCATCAAATCGGTAGAACTGCCATCAATAAATGAATTTGTCAGATCGCTAGGAAAAATCTGGTTTATCGCAGGATAATGGAAAATGTTATTTCATGACTTGGGTCAATATTTGTCTAAAAACCATAGATAGGTTAATTACGAGTAGGTTACATTGTGCTAAACAATACAGAGCTAAGCCAAGTAAAGCGGAGCGAGTGCTCTGTAAAAGTTTGCTGTTTATATTGACGCTACGATAAAAAACTTAAAAATATAAAGAGATTAGTACACATGACTTTACTAATGGTCACTTTTTGTTTGAAGATCATGATCATAAATTACTGAAGAGCCTAGCTCTTGTCGATGTAGCATCTCTTGAAAAAGTCAAAAGTGAATATGGGGCAGTTGGTTTAGCAGTCGGTATATATTTTGTGAACATATTTTTCTGCAAGCATAATTAAACCGTAACTGAACTTCATACATAAAACATACTCAAAACGACGCAGTTAGCCTGTATTTTCTCTGACAACTACATGTAAAATTCGGTATCTGTGGCGAGCATATACACAATGCAAAATCTTAAAAACTTGATCACGATTTGTTCCATTTATCTATGTAGCAGGAATGAGATCCAAAATAAGTGCAAACTTCTTCAATACTTAGTTTTGTTTATATTCATAATCTTTTTTTTTTTTACTAGCTTTTCACTTTCATTACAAAGTTTTATACCAATATTTTATTTTATAATTATACAAAATATTAAATAATACTAATAGAATAAATTATTAATAACTAAATTTTAAGAAGACAAAAATCCTCGTAATATGTTTTATATACCTAATCTAAAACTATAAGTGGAAACTTGTAATTGGCCTTCTGCAAATAATACTTTTAAGTTAAATGTTATTTCTTGTGCTGTAAGTTTTTCGAAGAAATGAATAATAAATAAATAAAACAAAAACAATCCTTATTTTTGCTTCAAAGAATATCTATCGCTGACACCGACAACCATTATTAGTGCAATAGCCACCACTTCTATAACCCCTTCGTTTACAGACGGCGATGCATTCATAGAACACGCAACGGCGGAAGTTTAACGGTATGTTGATTGTTTGTTTCGTTTGTCTCTTCTGCAATTTGTGGAGTATTTGTTCTTTTATCTTGTGGTCTATTGTGATTGGAGATGTCCGCTCTGTAAAAGAAATAATGGTCTTAATTTTTCAGAGCAGTAAAGGAAACACTGTGAGGTACACCTGCATGCATGCCCTTAAAGGCATACGAGGATTCATGTACTCGTTTTTATGGTTTACATTTGTAAAAAGTTGGTGTTTTTTTACTAAGAGCTGGCTTGGGTTGACCACTACTGCGTCTGATGACAATAGGGGTTACCAGTGCCAGTAACGTAAATTCCTGGCAAAATTTCTGATTATTCAATCAATTTCCTGACATTTTTTGTTAAGGTTTTATATACATTTTTCACAATTTTTAACAGTTTTGGTTATAAATACAAAGTTACTCAAAAGCATATAATAATTTGAAGCATTTATTCATCCTCTTTAAATTCCTGACAAATCCTAAACCAATCCCCATGACACAGGGCCTAAATTCCTGACATGTCAGGAAAATACCTGTTATCTAGTAACCCTAGATGAAAAGCATCGATGAGACGTCAAGGTTATTAAATCCTACAGGATTTAATGCACTCGCCCAGTATGTAACGAAAAAAGTAGGGTACCCACTTTTTCGGAACGGCTTCTTGTAACCATGCCAGACCACGGCGAGTCATTTAGCGGCAAGGTTTCCTCATGAAGGTGGTGACAACCTGAGAGTGAGACTACCATCAATTGATGTGAGAAGATTTGTCACTTAGTTGGGCCTTGGTCTAACTGTGCGGGATGCGCCAGGAGTATTTGTCGGTTAGTTGGGCTTTGGACTATCTGTGCGGGGTGCGCCAGGAGTTTGTCAGTTATTTGGGTCTTCGTTTCACTGTGCAGTTTCCACCTGGAGTATTTGTCAGTTAGTTGGGCCTTGGACTAACTGTGCAGGGTGCGCCAGGAGTATTTGTCAGTTATTTGGGCCTTTGTCTAACTGTGCAGGTTCCGCCAGGAGTATTTGTCAGTTAGTTGGGCCTTGGACTAACTGTGCAGGGTGCGCCAGGAGTATTTGTCAGTTATTTGGGCTTTCGCTTAACTGTGCAGATTCCACCAGGAGTATTTTTCAGTTAGTTGGGCCTTGGACTAACTGTTCAGGGTGCACCAGGAGTATTTGTCAGTTATTTGGGCCTTCGTTTAACCGTGCAGGTTCCGCCAGAAGTATTTGTCAGTTATTTGGGCCTTGGACTAACTGTGCAGGCTACGCCAGGAGTATTTGTCAGTTAGTTGGGCCTTGGTTTAATTGTGCAGGCTCCACCAGGAGTATTTGTCAGTTAGTTGGGCCTTGGTTTAACTGTGCAGGCTGCGCCAGGCGTATTTGTCAGTTAATTGGGCCTTGGTCTAACTGTGCAGGTTGCGCCAGGAGTATTCGTCAGATAGTTTTCGAATCGTAAGTATTGACAAAAAAAAGAAGAGGCCAATTGTCCGCAAATTGTATCCTACTTTTACTATCTAAAATTTTCTATTTATTTTGTTTTTTGGCGTGCTATAAAGAATATTGTATTGTACTTGGAGAGGCTCAACGCATGCGCCACAGGTTGTACAAGTATTTTTAACAACCTATTAGTATTCTCAAACTAAAATATTCACCGATAATCTTATCATGAGCACCTAATGCTATCACTGCAATCGCCAGGAGGAGAAGCACAGTCACGTACACCTGCATGTTTGAAGTATTCCAAGAAACTGCGGGGTTCTGTATAAAAATTGTGCGTATTTATACTCCATTCAGGGAAAGAACCTATTATTCTTGGAACTATACGAATGGCCATAATGTTTAGTCTATGCAAATAAAATTAAATATGGTTTAAACAATGCAATAATTGTGCACGCATACTTAAATACGTATGTAATGTTAATATACAAGGTGTTTGATTTTGGAATGGTTGAAATTTTATATTATGACTTGCTTTTTTTATATATTTATTTTTTATTCACAATGAGACCTAAGATAAAGATAGGATAGGAAAGTGGGTGAGGCATTAATCAGGCTATTATGGGAATCCCGCAAAATCTACGGAAGTCGGTAACAGGCGAATATTCACCGATATCATTAAGGCCTTGCCTTTGGTAGTTCAAGGGTTTGTGTTTGTATATGTGGAGTCAACTACTGACCCTATCAATAGAAAACTTACAAAAATATATTTTCAGACCTTTGTCTTTATCCGTTGTCTAGACAAGATAAGACAAGACAAGACAAGAAAAATACGCTTTATTTTAAACAAAAATAAATAAATCAGGTAAAAGAACAAATTTATAAAAGAAGGTAACAATTGCCGGCATTATCACTTATAGCGATTTTTTCCAGACAACCTTTGGGTAGAATTTTATTAATGTAAAATAATAACGCGAAGGTGGTGCATAATAACTATAAAATGGATAGCAAATACCTAAAATAAATACACAAGCATAATATTATACATACAAATACATAGAAAACGATAAATATATACACTAATATATAACAAGAATAAATAATATAATACTTAAAACCAAAACTAAATAAATATTATTAGCCGAAGTAGGAATTTAAAAAACATTTACAAAGAAAGAAAAAGATCCTTTGAAGACAGGCAACGAGGGAGCACGCTTAGTAGCGATAGGCAAGATTCTAAAAATGATAGCTTTAACAGCAAAATAATTACCATAAAAATTTGTAGTGTGAGACGGAGTTGCTAAAATCAAATTTTTGGAGGACCGTAGAGTACGGTCATGAGTAGAGCGCAGGAAGTAAAAACAATCCTTAAGATATGATGGAGTTGAAGAATTGAACAGTACAGAATAAAGAAGAGAATGAATGTGGGCGTCACGCTGAAGGCGAATTGGGAGCCACTGAAGTTGTGACCTAAAATCAGAAATATGGTCTAACTTACGAAGACCGAAAATTAACCTTATAGCAAAGTTTTGGAGGCGTTCAAGCTTATTGAGCTATTCCGAAGTAAAATCAAAATAACAAACGACCGCATAATCAAGGATGGGCTAAAGAAAGCAGTCAAGACTGGACACATTTCGATTGACAGATTTTATTTTTGAAAATTACGTCTTTTAAAGTTTTAAATAAATTTTTTGTCTAAGTGGCCTGAGTTTCATGTCTGAAATTTCTGCTATAATACCAAAACATGGTTTATTTTCCGTTGTCAAGACAAAAAATACATTTTCAGAATATCCAGAAAAAGCTTGAAAATTTACTGATGATGCATGCCGACAGCACACGAAGAGAGTGTTCTAATGTGAATTTTCTGACAATACAATTAACTCCAAAATCTCCAAAAGGATTTTTGTGTACTATAGACCAGGCCAGCCTGTAACCAGAAAATATGTCCGTTTCATATTGAAGAAACTTCGGCCAATGTCGAACTTTTACACTATGCATGCTGTAATTTCTCTTCATACTTTGCCTAAATTTGTTGGCTGACAGTCGTGTCTAGACTTAATTAACATTATTAATCCAAAAGTAAGTTCGTTTTTTATATTATAAATCTGCAAACAAGTGATGGATTGTGATAAAACTTTTGCAGCGGTAAAGATTGTGATACAGGTCACTTAGTTTTAAGGAAAATATAAACCCAAAAACCAAACCGGTGAAACCGCAGGCATAAAATTGGTATGTAATAAATAAAGCCTACCTATAATATTCAATGTAGGTACCTACTCCTAAATATTTTATTGCTAATAAAAGCGTGTTTTTCTCATTATGAGAGAGCATGGATATGGATACCGTACTAATATATGATTGAGAAAGCTCCCATATCTTCCTCAGTGGAAGAGAATTGTTTGTTATTTTTGAAAGAAAGATTTTCAATCATACACATTTATGACCGCCTGTTGCTTATTTGTAGAATCTCTTCGTACTACTACAGATTCAGTTTGAAATCCCGTAGAAAAAACAATTTGTGTCCGGGCTGCGTGCCTCACAAGCACGTAAATCTTTTGATCCCGGCTGATAGCGCAAAAGAATAAAATAGAATAGAAAACGCTTGATTTTCAAGTCAAAAATACAAAGGGACATAATCATTTAGAAAATATGAATGCAAACATTAGAATCTAAATCTAAAAGAAAACCTAATAACAAAAAAGGTCGTAACTCAGCTGGTTATCAGCTACCGCAAGAGAGTAGTCGTTGACAAAGAGGGGACAGCTTAAGCTAGAGTTACCAGGAGATTATCCTAAAGTTTTTCTCCAAGGCTTAGGGTAAAGAAAACACAACCAAGTTGGCTCTGTTTTACAACCCAATATAGATAAATAGCTTTAAGATAAAAAATCTATGTCCTGTCTGACTGACAGATCTATCTGTCGTCGGCATGTCGTAGAATTCGGCTTATCATGATCTATTTCTGTAAAAACTAGAAAAAAAAAAAGATAAAAGTTAAAACTCCGCTCCGCTTCGGCTCCCAAATTTATTATATGTAAATCACAAGCTTCTCCTTGCTCCGCACGTCGTCGCACCCATTTTTGACTTTTGGTGAAAGACTTTAAAATTTATACCTTAAGATCTGCCAAAACAGATCATAGTATGCCGAATTCAACGATTTTCCGACGGTTTATCAACACATACCAAATTTATTTACCTATGAATATGAATCTTGGGCTGTAAGTTCATCCTATGATGATGACGACATAGAAATTAGTTATGGAGCTTTTAGGAAACATATAAAGACATAAAGAGTACCTGACCGGATACATGCAAGCAAATCTGCGGGTCGTCAGCTAACAGACTTTATAAAAAATAAATATCAAAAGGTTAAAAGTGTTATTAATATCTGAAGCCAAATTTAAACTAGAGTCTAGGTCAATGATCAGAAACAAGACTACATTATAAAACACACATATCGAACCTCACTGCCCGAATCAGAAAACTTATCCCAGTTATGAAGCGGATTCAACTAGGAGCTCCGATGGATGTGCTAAGATTGGTCTATATCAGCCTTTTCCACTCCTTGCTTCTCTACTGTATTAAAGTATGGCGAAATGCCTCAAAGAAAATCTTCATAACTGTAGAACGAGCACAAAGATCAATACTATAGGTACGATTTGAAAAACTTTTAGGTATCCGACTACCACTCTTTAGCGGGATTTCCGATTTAGAGGTGCTGATGGTTCACTAACTCTATATTTCCAGGTGCTGACGGTTCACCAACACTATATTTTGCGAGCCCCACTCTGCCAACACCATCAGATAACAATAACATCCATACAGTATTCTTCACTGTTGAGTAAAAGAGTTTACAGAGTAGCAGTCCCATCTGTAAAAACCGTTTCGCTGAACGTTTAACAATGCTAGTTTTCCTTTTATTTGCAAACTTACAGCCATAAAAACATCGTCAGTTAAAGAGGCTAAGAGGATTGTAACAACTTATCTCTTTACATTCGATTACGACGCTACCGAAGCATTACTTCACCATCCCTCATAGACAGCCCATTATTTATTTATTGACTTATTTTTTATATATTTTGGATTTTATGTATACTTAATAGTTTATTTTTATTTTGTACCAATATGATTTTAATTATTAATTCTTAGAGTTTAGAAAAGAAATTGTTGTCACATATTTTCAAATTTTGTACTTTCTGAACCATAAACCTTGTCGAAACTCTTATTTCAAGCTGGTAATCCTATTTCTGTATCCCACGTGACAAGCTCTACTTAGTTTGTGGTCCACTGTAAAACGTAGACACTAAATCTGTTTAAAATATTTTAAATTTTACCAAACTGTACTTTCACTGTGTATTTTTTGCTTAAGGATTTTATTTTAAAACATGTATAGTGTAAATGTTCAAGTAAATAAAGAATTTGTATTTGTATTATGACTGTTTTTGCAAAATAACTAAATATAAATACCGACCAAAGTACCAAAGGAATTTAACTAACTGTTGCTTGGGGCATCCCTTATGAGAATTTTGTATTTTAAGACTGTACCTGAGCCTAGAGCATGACCAACTCGAGTCTATCTAGGATTCGTTTGAAGAAATTCGGACTCTCCTTGTATTAAAAAAATATATATTTGGTTTAATAATCTTTTCTCTAGGGATCTTGCGTATAAACAATGTACTAAGATTTATACTTTTGTCAAAAAAAAATGTTTTGCACCCTCTTTTTTTTTGGTTTTCAAACGTTCGCTTGAAGAACGCGGGAGATCAACTTGATTTTTTTTTCATAAAATAGGTAATAGAAATATGAAGGTATATCACCTAAATTCAATATTTTTTTCCCTACAAAATATTTTAGTATTAGCTAAAAACACACCAATTTGTTGTTTCGCTGCGTGATCACTAGTATTACGCGTCTAAGAAAAAGAGGCCAAAGAGCCAACATATAATCGCCTCTATGAAAAGCGAATAAAGTCTTTGCCATTAGACTTATTGTGCTGGACGGGTAATAAAAAAAGTTGCTAGAGTATGCCATCTTCTTAAATACCTAATAGTTACAGATTTTATAAACAAAGATACACGAGAAAAACCTGTATAGCTGACTCTTGTGCACCTATTTTAGGTGTGCTGAAAATGTAGACCCCGGTAAAGTAAGACCTAATTTTATATAAAAATTTGCCATATTTTTTTTGCAAATTTAACTTGATAATAATCAAGAATCGGAAGGGAATAAACCAATATTTTCATCTTGTAAAAGTACAGGACACAAATAAAATAATTAGATTACTTTCCTTGTCGGCACAGGAAAGATATCAGTCTAATTAATTAATCTTTTTCATAACTTCAGACGATGATTGCTGAGATTGATAAATATGAAGGGAATCATATTTTAGAGTATTTAATTAAATTTTACAAAGCAGTGGTAGCTCATGGTAGATAGAACGCTGACTTCTCAATCTTGAGATCCAGGTTCGATCCCCGGTTGGGCATTCACTAATGAGTTTTTCGGAGTTTATGTGCATAGTATTTGTTCTTACTTACCACTTGCAAAAAAAAAAAAATTCAAATAGTTTATTTTGCAAAGTAGGTATATAAAATACACGTTTCACAAGTCAAAATTTAATCTTATTAAAAAAATATATGCAATAAAATAATAAATGTACATGAACTAGATTAAAGGTTTATTTATATTTATGTAGCAATATATATACGATTAAAATTATAGATAAAATATATATTATACAAGGTGAAATCCAATCAACCGCCCGAACCCACACCGGAGACCCGGCCAGGGACCAGGAACAAGGTTCAATGATCACCAACCGAGCCCCCAGCACGAATCTAGGCGTCCGACCAAATCCCATCCTATATACTACATACTAATAAGGTTACATATATAAATACATGCCTACCTCCGCCCATTCGATTAGTCTTGCTAAGAAGAACGGGCAAGAAACTTAGCAAGATCATGTCTTTTTTTTTCAACATAAAACTTATACTATACAATATATTGCTGAACGGTGAAGGGAAACATCGTAATGAAACCTGCATGCACTAAAAAGCGTGTATTTGTGTCCGAATTACTGTGTTAGAGCTCACCACCCATCACGTTGGGACGTAATAATCGTCGGTGAAACGCGGGTGTACCGAGTGTGGACTGTGACTTGCAATTCGCAGTCCACACTCGGAACACTTCTGACACCCCCTCGGGGAGGCATGTCGTGACGATATATTATTATTATTATTATTTACAAAGCTGCGGTAGCTCAGTTGGTAGATAGGAGAATGGACTCTCAATCTCAGTTTTTCATGATTCATGTGCGTGGTATTTGTCAGGTGAAATTTAATCAACCACCCGAATTCATACTGGAAATTTGGCTATTGATCAGAAACAAAGTTTAATGACTTTAAACTCTCGCGTTTTGTACACATTATAATATATATAATCGGGTCTACCGCGATAAATTTTTACCTTTTTTCGAAAAGGGGACGCCCGACGTTTCGAGACAGTTGCATGTCTCGTGGTCTACGGGAAACTGGCAAGTATGGCGACGCGCAGTGATGAGATGCAGGTGACGACCGAAGTATTTTCCTTGTACCCGCAAAAACACTTTAGTCTTTAAAATTAATTGTTATCTTATTCACGCACGGCACACAACACTCACAGTATCCGGAGATGCACTAAGAGAAGAAACCCGCGATTTAAATTTCCCGATGACTGGACTATATGTGGGAGACAATTTGAAACCATCTTCCCTATTGAAATTATTTGGATGTTTCTTGATTTGCCGGCAGATGTACAAATCAGCGATAGCAGAACATCTTTTAGAATCCGGGACCAACCACTGGATAGAACTGCATAACCCGAAAATTCTCTCCACCGATCGCCATTACTACCCTAGAATTGTGCGTGAAGCGATTGAAATCAAGAAACATCCAAATAATTTCAATAGGGAAGATGGTTTCAAATTGTCTCCCACATGGAGTCCAGTCATCGGGAAATTTAAATCGCGGGTTTCTTCTCTTAGTGCATCTCCGGATACTGTGAGTGTTGTGTGCCGTGCGTGAATAAGATAACAATTAATTTTAAAGACTAAAGTGTTTTTGCGGGTACAAGGAAAATACTTCGGTCGTCACCTGCATCTCATCACTGCGCCTCGCCATACTTGCCAGTTTCCCGTAGACCACGAGACATGCAACTGTCTCGAAACGTCGGGCGTCCCCTTTTCGAAAAAAGGTAAAAATTGATCGCGGTAGACCCGATTATATATATTATAAAGTTTAATGACTCTTCAAGTGAAATTCGAAGAAAAAAATTTTTGCTCCCGTACTGCCTGTACAAGGAATTGAGAGTTTGAATTGGAAGAAATTTTATTTTTTTATCATTTCAAAAATTGTATCATTGAACCTTGTTCACGATCACTTACTAAGTCTCTAGTATGAATTCGGGCGGTTGATTAAATTTCACCATGTACATGTGAGGCGTTGTTACGCAGTATCTATGTAGGTTTGCGCGTAACGACCACATTCTGGTGTTGTCTATGGAATATTATTGTAATATTTTGAGCTGAGTTTATTAACATTGTTTAGATCTATGTTTAAGTCGAACTAAAAACCGTGAAATTTGAGTAATATCTAAACAGCAAACTCCCAGAATACGTAAATTTAACGGTTTTTACCAAAAGTGTAACTAAATGTGCTTTTATTGTTTTAGATAGGATCTTTAAGGATGGTCATCATCGCGCGACCAAATCAGTTGTGGGCGTGGCCAAATGTCATGCTGTTGTAAAAATGCTTTAATAAATTGCATGCTTTTCTCTTTTTCGGCTACCTGTATTAATTAAACTGTGTCCCTACGAGCAGAAGCAACTGACTCTTAAATGACAGGCTTTGCCTTACTTAAGTTCCAGTTGAACACATCATTTTTGTGAATACCTTAGCCTTAACATTGTTATTCTTTAGGTTAAGATTTTTGATCCAATAAATAATTTTGTATTTTGTATATTGTATTTTGTTTCATTTCAAACGCTCCATAAAACTTGCGAGGACAATACAATCGTGCCGATTTCGTCGCTAGCGCAAAATTGAAAACTTGTTTCAGGAGAAACCACGTTTTATTATTTTTTGGTTTAATTTCATTAAAATTAGGGTGAATTGAGATTATAAATATTTTTAAAACGGATTGTTCGATAACTTATTATCCAACTTAAAAACTGGGATACTTTTATTCAGAGATTCCCAAGGGAATACACTGTGGCCGCATTATCTTTTTCTACGCGGACGAAGTCGCGAGCAACAGCAAGTATTATGTATATATTCGTTGTTATTCGATTCTCCTCAAATGATGCCAGCGGTTGAGTGGGGTCCGAAATATACCATAAGTTTATTTTAATTTTTAATTATGAATTTCAACTACAACTTTAATAAAAAAACAATTAAAAGAGAAATATACAAAGTGAATTTTTGATCATCGTCAAAATTCATACTGGTGGCTTGGTAAGTGATCAGTATCATGGATCAATAACAATTTTGGTTAAATTCGTAAAATGAAATTTCGACTCCCCATAGTGATTCACTCGGGACTGGAACTGAATTTCTATGGGAAGCCGAAATTTCATTTACTAATTTCACAAACATTGTTACTGATCCAAGATACTGATCACTTATGAAGCCTCCAGTATGAATTTGGACGATGATCCAAAAGTCACCTTGTATATTTATAATATATATTATTCAGTTACAAATTTCACAAATGGTAGCAAAAACAAGCAACCGAATAAAAATAACGCAAAAATCAAAATCAATCACTCAATAAAGAAGTTAAGGCTCATATTGTGTCACGTCTGGATAACTCGTAGTAGAACGGTATTTCAATGCCTAACTGAGAAAAAAATGACAGACCCATATCAGCTTATGCTGGCTTTCAGGTCGTGGAATTCGATAAATTATTATCAGCGAAATTGCACAGAAATATCTTGGGTATGACCGGTCGAGCATTTTTTGTGACCTAAATCAATATTTATTTGGGCTACTGAAAGGATTTTAAAATTTTCTCTCTTTGATTCGGGTTTGATTTCAGTCAATTCCATTTTGTGATAGAGCCAAATTGTTTCCGTTTTAAACTAGATTGACTTCGAATAACCTAAAGAATAAAATATTGTGTACTTTCCAATTTACCTACAAAAACTTTGGGGCCAATCAAGTATTTGGATCAGATTGAGTTGGAAACAGTATTGTAGTGTGCCGGTCTTTGGTTTTGGCCAAGAAAATCTTAGTTCGCTGATAAATTATAAATTAACGCACAGATTGGAATGAAATTTGGATACCACACGATCTTGTAACAAGTAATGGCATTTTATCACTATCACTATCACTACATAGTATAAAACAAAGTAGCTTCCCGCTGTCTGTCTGTCCCTATGTATGCTTAGATCTTTAAAACTACGCAACGGATTTTGATGCGCTTTTTTTATTAGATAGAATGATTCAAGAGGAAGGTTTATATGTATAATACATGCATAATATAGTAGATAAACACTGATAATTTTAGAGGTTTCTAATGTGATGTCGTAAATAGATAGATAGATAGATAGATAAAACATTTATTCACTATTACAATACGTACACAATTCACATTCAACACAATTAAACATTTACATTAACAATAAAAGACACGGAACAAGTTTTAACAATAATAATAATGAGACAGATACTTAATTATGGACATATTACAATAGCAAAAGGGCTCCGACTCAGTATTTGCTGCAAAGATTCACAATGCAGCACTGATCATTCTGCCGGAACCGTAGAAGAGCGACGTGCTGAACTTTTAATTTTGTGTTATTTATGTGAGTGTAATACATATGAGTGAATATTTATGTAATATGGTATAAAAACAAATTAATGTAATATGAAATGAAAATAATAATAGATTGAAAAATAAAAAAAAAAAATTGTACTAAAATAATATGATAATGCACCACTGCTTGCCTTAATAGGACTTTGCTACAGTTTTTCTTTGCATGGCCAGCAAATGCAACCGATACTTCGCTTTAAAGCAATGTTTTTTTGTAAGGTTACGAAGGGGTGGCGGAATATCGTTCCAACATTTGGTGGCCATGAAAGAAAAACTGCCTCTGAAAGCAGCTGTCCGGTGGTGAGGCAAAGAGAGAGGCATAGTGCAAGCCCTAGCAACCCGACGCGAACCACGCCAGTTCAGTTTTGTAAACAAATAAGGCGGTACCTTTGTTTGTATGACTCCGAACAATAGCGTGGCTAAGTAAAGCTTTTGCCTACTTTCCATATTCAGAATGTCTGCGTCATTCAGGAAAGGTGTTACGTGTGACCGAGGAGGAATTTTAAAACAAAATCGCGCGCAAGCATTCTGAATTCTTTGTAAGAGACGTTGGGACTTTTTGTAAATACAAGAGCCATAAACATTGATACAGTAACCCAATCTAGACAAAATGAGCGTTTCACACAATGTCACTCGGATATCGACACTAAGGAATTGTCGAACATTATAAAGTACTTTAAGTCTGTAAAAACTATTGCGTACCAGTTCAGTGACATGATCTTCGAAGTGAAGATGTTCATCCATAATAAGACCTAAATTCTTTGCTACTGAGACTCTTTCAATGGGCTGTCCTTTTATAAGAATTTTTGGATGTTTTAGGCCGATTGTACTAACTTTTTTTTTTGATCCCAAAATCATGAATTTTGATTTTGCAGGATTTAAGGAAAGACAGTTCTTTTCAGCCCATTCAGAGATATTATTTAAATCATGGTTAATTCTGTCCACTGTTGAAGCTAAATTAGTACTATCCGTAGAAAGATACATTTGTAAATCATCGGCATAAAGATGAAATCTGCAAGATGATATCGAGTGTACTAAATCAGCGCTGTACAAGATAAACAATAAAGGGCCGAGAATTGAGCCTTGGGGAACTCCCCTATCTACAAGGTGTGGACGCGAGGACAAAGATGCATCACCAGACTTAAGCATGACCTGTTGATATCTATCAGAGAAATAGCTATCAAACCATTTGACAGTACTAGCATCAAATCCATAGTATGATAGTTTGGAAAGCATCAAAGGGGTATTAATACAATCAAACGCCCTGGAAAAGTCAAGCAGAGTGAGAATAGTACCTTCACCAGCATCTTGAGAGGATAATATATTGTCAAAAACGTCGAGAAGAGCTGTGTTAGTACCATAACCTTTTCTAAAGCCTGACTGATTTGTGGGTAAAATTTCATTGTTTTCACAAAAAGCTGAAACCTGATCATAGACAACTTTTTCCAGGATTTTTGATAGGCATGGTAAAATACAGATAGGTCGTAGGTCAGCAGCACTGATAGGATTAGCATTTTTAGGGATGGGCTTAACTATTGCCATTTTCCATAGGGCAGGGAATGAGGAAGTTAAGATGGACGTATTAATAATATGTGTGATAACTGGCAACGTGTGTGGAAGAGTTAATATTATCATATCCATTGATACTTTATCTACACCCTGCGCATTAGTTTTTATGGACATAATTGCCCTTGCAACTGTATTTTCATCCACTGAAGTAAGTCTGAAAGTCTTATCACTATAACGATGGAGCTCTAAATACGTTAGATCTGATAGAGACACTTCGTTTACCCCAGGGAGCTTAGAAAAATGGTCAATTATTGTGTCGGGGTCATTAAAATGCTCAGGGAGCTCTGAATTATTTTTGAAGTCGGGTAGTATTGACTTTTTTAGGGTTTTCCATAGTTGTTTCGGGTTGCTACTTTTTTTATTTATATTATTTTCAAAGAAAGCCTTTTTTTCATAAAAAATACTTACATTTACCAAATGTTTAAGCTCTTTGTATTGTAATCTATGTTGATCCGATTTTGACATCCGATAATTGTCATGTGCATCGTCTCTGAGCTTCATCATGTATTTCACATTACTGGTCAACCATGGTTTTTGTTGGTAGCGCACTGTAATGGTTTTTTCGGGTGCATACTTATCAAATAAGAAATTAATGAAATAATTGAACAATGAGACCATATCATTCACATTACTGTGATGGCATACATTATTCCAGTCAATTGAAAACAAGTCATGGTTAAACTCATCAATAGGGATCGAGGTAAGAGGTCTAATGCAGACTTTTTTGACAGGAGGTCTTGGTTTTTTAATACGCAACTGAACAGATACAATTGCATGTCCTTGAAGAGCCGGGATATAGTTAACATTAACATCGACAACGGGCGCATCTGTACAAATCAGATCAATTAAAGTTTGACTATGCGGTGTAAAGTGGGTGGGACTTGAGACACAATTTATTAGGTTTAAATATCGCAGAAACTGGTTAACACGGACTGTATTAACATCGTCAAGTTCAAGCATATTTACATTGAAGTCACCCAAAAGGATAATATATTCGAACCCAGTAAAAGCCGTAATTGATTCAGTTAGAGAGTCGAAAAATTCATCTACCGGTAGCCACCAGGGACGGTATGCCGTGCCGATCAGTAACTTGGTGCCATTAATCTTAACAGAGAGCCACATCTGTTCCACCCTATCCGACGATGAAGAATATGGCAGGGTACGAGCAACGATGCCAGTACGCACATAAAAACCCACACCTCCTCCGCGCTGGCGATTTGTGCTCGACGGCCTAGGTTTGTTACGTAACCGATAGCCAGGCACGGAGGGAGCTCGGCCCTCCTGTCCCTCACGCAACCACGTCTCGTTTATGGCTACTATATCTGGATCTAAGCGACCGAGTGCAACTATAAGCTCGTCATGTTTCGTGCCTAGTGAACCAGCATTAAACAGGCTAATTTTTAAATGCTTTTGTTTAGGCATTAGGGCGAATATACACAAATAATATGTAGACGTTACACGTCAGATCCAAACTAGTAACTAGGCAGTTAGCTTTATAAAATAATATATTGAATGTAAATGAGCTTGTAAACATAAACATATATTTAGTATTTATAGTTTTGCATAAAGTATGTAGACTATGTATGTGTAAATGGTTATAAGA
This sequence comes from Ypsolopha sequella, assembly GCA_934047225.1. Classification (NCBI taxonomy): domain Eukaryota; kingdom Metazoa; phylum Arthropoda; class Insecta; order Lepidoptera; family Ypsolophidae; genus Ypsolopha; species Ypsolopha sequella. Next base: position 3,658,549 of record OW203985.1, read on the forward strand.
GTTGTAGTATAAATAATGTGTATACGTAGGTATATTGGTGTATATATGGATATTTGACTTATCTGAATAGTATGTGAATGACTTATCGGCCACCTTTAACAGCACGGATGCAATAGTAACAAAAATCGTATGAATCACTACAATATTACAAGTATAAGTGTAAATATTTCCATTGTAAAAGTTCAGGAAAGATAGTATTAACGGTAAACAATTTAAAGTAATGTAACCAGTAAAAAATGATAATAATAACGAAAAATAATAATCACGAACGAATAGCATTAATGTCAATACGAAAAACTGCATCCAAGTCAGTGTCGGTACGAATTTGGTGCACAGATGACGTCTCATTCTGGCGAACAAAAACGCGTCCCTCTCGTGTCCAGGCGAAATAATATAAATAAATAAAAACATTTTTTTGCGTTTACATTGCAAACGCTGGCTGAACTCTACGAGATAGATCAAAATAATGTAAAACAGTATTGTACACCGTAAAAATGTCTACACAAAAGTTTCAAATGGTATATATCTATCTCTTAGGGATAACCCACAATAACCATTATTATCCTTTACTTTTTACGAGAAATAATGGCTTATTTACGAAGCGATTTTAAGCAATACAGCATTAATCCTTATCCAATTAGGTACCTGAAATACATTGTGCATTTATTATAGATCTATATGAAACTTTACAGCATGTAATTTAAATGAATATTTTCAGGGACATAGCGGTTGCAGCGGTACCGGCCGGGGGGCCGGGCGGCGCGGCGCGTGCCTATAAATTTCTGTAGTATATTTTAGTATCAGCATTGCGCCCGTGCGAAGCCGGGACGCGTCGCTAGTATAAATATAAAAAAAACAACAGTTTTAAACACTATATTTCGACCCCTGGGGTCGTCATCAGGAAAATCTGAGAGGTCTAAGTATAGCGTGTAAAACTGTTGGTTTATTTGTTTAAAGTGCAATGACTTAAAATAAAAAGGCATTAATCGGTAATTTAAAATATAAATTTAATTTAATTCAATTCAAAATCCTTCATTGCACACAAGAATAAAACGTATTACAAGTATCAATAATCTTACAGTTAAAGCAAAATGCGAGCTTGTCTCTGAAGTATATTTCTATCAGCAAACCCTTGATGATAGAATCGATTAAACAAAAAGTGAGTATTTCATAAGTGCACACAACGACAAAAAAAAATTAAAATCCATGAGTTAAAAAGATTAAATTTAGTACTAGTCTACATTAAATATATATTATATCAAATAAAATAAATAAGTACTCATAAAAAATATATACAAATGTGATATATCACACTAAAAATAAAAAATAAATAATAAATATGATTGCAAAACAAAATAATTATGAATAAATATTTTATAAATGACACACTTCAAATTAAATTATTTTGATTTTTTTTTTCAAGATGGAAATATATTTATTCAAAACACAAAAACTTATATAACATAATAAAAACTTAAAACTATCCTATAAATAAAATAAACCTATTACAAATAAAAAACTGGATCCAGATCGCTGTCCCTTGGTAAGGTGCCCAGAATGCTGGCTACATTACCTCTCTGGATGGCCAGACTTATTCTCTGGCCGAGGTAAGCACCAGCCCTCTGGTCACCCGAGACGTTGACCAGGCGCGATGACAGTTCCTTAAATAATTTTCTTGCCTCTGGACCCCACGGGCCCAAAGTCTCGACGCCAAACGGCATAAACATGTAGCAGCTATCTAAGCTGACATATATGCGCCGTTTGTTGCTTTCGGCCGAATCCGCCGCCGCACCAGCAGCTTTACAAGTTTGTCTAACATGGGAGGCCGCCAGTGTGTCGACGCATGTAGCGTCCCACACTAGCGGACGCCCATGTTTCCAAGGAATTAATGACATACCATCAGGCCTCTTGCCATCGTCTCGTACAATCCCCTTTGGTTCAAGAGTGCACGGTGTATTGACGGTGACAAGGGCCCTCCGGATGATGTCATTTAGGCTGGCATGGCGGGAGAGACGGCCAGCGCTGCGTCGACACGAGAGCCCGTGGTGGCCGTATTGGTCAACGTCGGTTCCACAGGGGCAGCGATGTGGATGTGCTAAGATCGTGCCTAGCCGCAGGCCGATGGCGGTGCCAAAAGAAATATCATCCATAAGTGTGCCTATGTTAGGCGAAGGGAGAGCCCGTAACCAGTATCCCGACTCACGTTCTGAGACGGCAAGGAGACGTGCCCGCTCTGTGTCGCTGATGCAGGTTTCTAATAGTTGTTTTTGTTTAATTTTGCAGAGCGGCTCGTCTCATTGCCGTTGAACTGTTAAATTTTGAGGTGGATCTTCACCCGGACAAGCTTGCGACCATGTCTCCCTGGCTTCCCCACAGCACGAGACCTCAATATCACCCAAGGATGGATGAATAATTTTTTTATACAAGGTCTCCGTGCTGTGGACAGAAGACAAAAAGGCAGGAAGCGCAATGCTCTTTGTTGATCTGATGCCCAGTCCTCCAAATCGAATCGGTAAGGATGCCTGGAGCCAGGACCTGTCTGTGATGTGGCAATTTAGAATTTAATTTGATTTAATTTGAAGTGTGTCATTTATAAAATATTTATTCATAATTATTTTGTTTTGCAATCATATTTATTCAACAAAATAATTAAATTTGAATGAAAACTAACGAAACTAAATAATCTAAAAATAATATTCACTTAGGCATTGAATCAACTTAACACTTAACAAAACCAATAAGAAAATTGCGTTACGTGATAGATAACAATATTTTTCTCATCTCAATTATGCCCAACATTGAGCTAATATAAAATATGAATATTTACCAAGTTTCAGAGTTATTGAGCACGTTCAAATGCTTTCTTTTATTTTTAGACGAGCATTTATCAAATGTGTGGTGGCGATATTAAAAAGCGTTTAAAGAAAAATTACGTTTATAGATTTGAATTTCAGACTGCTAAATTAAGATTTAAATTGTATAAAATTATGTACGGGTACATATTTTTATACAATTTTAAAAATATGTAAAAATATGTACATTATGGCGAAACGTAAAAGTTTAAGCGTCCCTGTTACTCTAAAAGTAAAACACTCAGTGCAAGTGGGACGGATTCGTGGAAAAGTAGCAAAAGGTCGGTTTTTTTTAAATATAAAAAGTACTAAGCTATTTTGTCAAAAAGATTTTCAAGGACATTTTACAAATATATAATATCCACATTTTGAATGCAATTTCACAATGAAAATAGTTAGGATTTCAGAATTACAGGAAAAAATAAAACAGTTTACAGGTCTATTCGGAATTAAATTCTATCGAGATAATTTCATCCAATCGCGTTTTCCTTCAGTGAGAATTCTCAATAAACATTTACCCAAAAATGAAATACGTAGATGACGTCATAGTGGAGTAGATGGATTCGAAAAAACCCCATTTTTTTTGGTATCGCCTTATAATTCAAAGGGCCAGTTGCAGAAACGTTTTTTGTTTTAATTTTAAGTTGATGCCATCGATCCTTTGTACTGTTTTTGACAAAGAAAGTGACAGCATTCATTTTAAAGTTTTGTCAACCCTAAAAAACCTTTCTGCAATCCACAACATTTCAAACTATTAACTCCCTAATTTTATTAGCTAAAAATAAAGTAGGTAGAAAGCTAAGGGACATGTAATTTACCTTTTCCCAAAATTTGGATTCTTACACACATATTTTTTTTTTTATCTTGGACTTTTAAACAAAAGCCTTGTGGGCATAATAGCTCTTACTTTGCCAATAACATTTTTTATTTGTATTAAAAAAAAACAAAATGGCGTGACCATAGAGCATCATATTATATCAAATGCTAATACAGCGAAACCGGTTAGGTAAACATAAATAATAAAATCAGTGGACAAGTTCACAAAATTACTTCAACAACACATATCCCGTTACAACAAAACTATCTCGTTACAACAAAACTTCCCTGTTACAACAAAACTACCCTGTTACAACAAAACTACCCTGTTACAACAAAACTACCCTGTTACAACAAAACTACCCTGTTACAACAAAACTACCCTGTTACAACAAAACTACCCTGTTACAACAATACTACCCTGTTACAAAAAACTATCCCTTTACAACAAAACCGCGCAAATTAATAAAAATATTATCTTTTTGTTAACGTTCGATACAATTTAAGATTTAATTTCTTCAATTTGTGATACAATTCAAAGGAATACAATACAATATTCTTTATTGTACACCAAAAATACAAATAAAGAAAAAAATATAACTCCCATGGTTTAATTTTGAAAAGATTTTTTTTTTTTTTCTGAGAATTTACGTAATTTTAGGACATATTTTTCATTATTTTGGTATATAAATTAACCATTATTATTTATGGTTTTTTAAATAATTGTCCGATGAACTTGTCACTTGAGAATTTAAGACATTATACTGATTGACAATCACTATAATGTTCAAAAATTATCAAGTGATGTGTGATTGCTTATAAAAATTGTGATGTATGATTGCTTATAAAAAAAGTGGTCTGTCTGTCTGTCTACTCATCTGTCATCTAGCTGTCAAATTATTCTGAGCAAATTATTATATATTTATCTTGATAGCAAAGGACACATTTCTAAACATCCATTACTCAAGTGACGTCAAACGAGGGCCAATGGAGGTTGCAGCTTTTTCGTAAAAATATTCATCATCATGAGGTTTTTTAGACCAAAACTTCGAACATAGGGCTTATTAAATTTAAAGCTTGATATGGTTTTTGAATTAACATAATTTAATCTTTGCTAATTGATAGTAGGGTACAATTGGCGGTCTTATCATAAAAAGCCATCGCTTCCAGACAATCTTTGGATGGAAGAACTTCTAAAAAAGAAATGTACATAGCGCATACAATGCACGGAACTTAATTGTCAGATTGATCAGAAAATATATGTATCGTATACGAAACGTATTCGATTACAAAAGTATGTGTCGATAGTTTCTAGATTGATATATCCGAGTGCACACGAGTTCTCGAACGCGTATGTTGCAATCGTATCGAATACCACCGGGTCAAACGAAACAGGTAGAGAACGAATATACAAATACGTAGCGTAGGTAACGAATGTAAAGCCTTTAGGTGCACGTTGAGATAAAAGCGGCAGTATTGTTTCGGCTACAGTTATCGTATCGGATGACTTTTCCCAGCTGATCATGTGACTTTTGTAAATGATTTTTGCTGTTTCTGGAAAGGACCTTCCGTTATTGCGTCTTCTAAATATTGTGAAAAATTGACACCGTAACAAAAAAAAAATAGGAAACAAAATTGAACAATTTTTTTTATAATATTATTATAACTCGCGTGAGCTGACATACTAAATTATTATTACATGCGGCTTGAACACTCACGCGCGATTGTTGTCTGACAACGACGGTGAACGCCTCGTTGTTGTCCAAAGAACGACACTGGCCTTGATAATGCCAAAATTGTATCGGTGAAGCGGTTGTCATATAGTCAACAATAATCACACGTGAGTGTTCAAGCCGCATGTTATAATATTTTTTATACACTTTCGGCTTGGCTTGGCCACTACTGCACATGATGAAAATCATCGATGAAACCTAGGAAGATAAGTGCTCGCCCGGAAATTAAGACAGTGAAAGAAGGCGAGTTGATAATCAGTTTATCCAAGAATTTACGATAGTGCTCAAAGCATTCAAACATAGCAAAACACAAGAAAGCGGTTATCATATTATGAAAACTCACGTGATCTGACATACTAAATTAATATTACATACGGCTTAAACACTCACATGTGATTGTTGTTGACTATATGCCAATATTATGCCAAATTATGTTACCTAGAAGTCGGCGCTCTCGTATTGGTCTCGTATTGGTTTTTATGTTGCTATATCGTAAGGAATACGCAGACTTCTAGATAACATAATGTTTCAGGAAGAAAGAAGTCGGTAAAAATGTTGTTTCGGTACTATCAAATTCGGTTTTAGTGAATGACTGCCGTTACATTTGAAGTCGGTTACCATTTTTTTGTTAGAAATTCATTTTATTTCATATCTTTTAGTGTTCTTCCAAACGTGCTGTTGATATGAAACGAAGCTTAAGTGAATATAATGACTAAGTTTAAGTAGTCATGCTATCAGCTATCAGGTTCCTGCTACCAGCACCCTAAATCAGTAATCAGTAATCAGTAATCAGTAATTATTTATTTACCATAATTATAACGGATTTTGTTACATGGCAGGTCAACAATATCATAATAATGTTCTACAAATACTAATCTAAAAACAATAATATCACATTGATATTAATATCTTAACAAATAACATTCTTAATCTAAATTAAAATAAAGTACAATAAAATAAAATATAAATTTTTTATAAATGTCAAATTGAATATAAATAATTAAGTCAAATCATATTGAAAATGAACATTTTGTAAGTTTCTCATTCATAAATTCTTTTATAGTATAAAATGGATTACATTCGAAAAAATATTTAATCTTTGTTTTAAATTCCAATAATGTTAATTTGGTTAGTTCTATAGGCAATTTGTTATACATTTTTATTTTATTTTTTATACCTTGCTTTTCTGTTTTTGTGAGTCGTATCCTTGGTAAAGATAATTTTTCTTTATTCCGCGTATTAAAATTATGTACATCCATTCTTTTCGGAAGATTATTTTTCTCGTTATGAATTTCAATTAATGAGCTATACAGATAAAGCGATAAGACGGTCATTATCTTATTTGATTTGAAATACTTTCGTGTTGATGTGCGCCTATGAAGTCCATAGAATGTTCTAACTGCCCGTTTTTGGCAAACTAAGATTTTTTTGATGTCTGCAGCATTACCCCAAACTGTTATAGCATAGTTTATATTCGCTTGGACGTATGCGTTATAAACACTAGTAAGGGTCGCTTTGTCAACTAAAGGTTTAAGCTTTAATAAAGCATAGTTTGCACTTGACAGTTTTTTTGATAGCTTGTCTATGTAAGATGAGTGGCTCAGAGTGTAGTCTAGTGTATACCCAAGAAATTTAGTTTCTTTAGTTTGAACTGCCACAGTTTTATTTTTACGGGTAAAATACTGCATAACAACACTCTTGTCTGCATTAAGGACGATGCCGTTTACCTCGAACCAATTTTGCAATGATTTTAAAACCTCAGTAACTTTTTTTTCTAATGATGATTGGTTCTTATCCTTAACTCCCACATGAGTATCATCTGCGAATAGGGTTATGAAAGCCCAATTTGGTAAAATGTTGGGCAAATCGTTCATATAAATAAGGAACAAAATTGGACCAAGAATAGAACCTTGAGGTACCCCGATATCATTTAGTTCAAGGGATGACTGTGTTCCATTGACACATACTACCTGTCTTCTGTTTTTTAGATATGAGGTTAGTAAATTCAGCTCATTTCCCACAAACCCATAGTGTTTTAATTTGTGAATAAGCACATCATGACGCAAGCAGTCAAATGCTTTGGACAAGTCACAGAATATGCTTGAGCATTTCTGTGACATGTCCATTGCATCCAACATATAGTACACTACTTTCCGTATTGCCAGTTCGGTTGACCTTCCTTTACGGAAACCAAATTGTGTCTCTGTGAAAGTATGATTTGCCTCAAAGAACTCCACTACTCTTTTTTTAATGGCAGACTCGAAAATCTTTGACATGACTGGTAAAATGCAGACGGGTCTATAATCCCCAGGATCCGAGCTATCACCTTTTTTAAAAAGTGGTACCACTTTACCCGTTTTTAGTGCCTCTGGAAATATGCCTTTCTCTAAACATGAATTGAGAACGACTAACATAAGCTCAAGAATAGTACCATTGTTAAGAGCAATTTTTTTGAATATGTCACAGCTCATGTTATAAATGTCTTTAGACTTTTTACTTTGTAGTTGACTGACGAGTTGTCTCATTTCCTTCATATCGATTGTGTGAAATACAATATCTTTTGTTGGCTTTTTTGTTTTTGATAAATATTCATCGCATTTGTCAATATCAGTCTCTATGTTTTTGGATATATTTTTGGCTATGTTTCTAAAGAAATTGTTAAAAATGTTTGCTATTTCTTTAGGATTTGTGATCTTATCTCCCATTTCGTTTTTTATCTCCTCTATTTGATTTTTTGGTTTTCTTTTATTTTGTACTTGCTCTGTTATTATTTTCCATGTTTCTTTAATTTTATTGTTTGACTTTTTGATCCTATTCCCGTAGTTTATTCGTTTAGCTGCATTTAAAACGTTACGAAAAGTTTTTTTGTATTTTTTAATTTTGGTTTTAAGCTCTTGACACGGCTGCAAATCCTGAAGCAACTGCAGCTTTTCCAGGTTATTTTTGGAAATTTCTATGCCTTTTGTAGTCCAATTTTCATTTTTCTTATGTATTTGCATTTTCTTCAGAGGAAACGCGGTATTAAAACAATGTCTTAAGGAACTTAACAAAATGTTCAATTTTTCATTCGGATCATCAGTTTCCGTAATTTCATGTTGTATTGATACAGATTCTTTTTGAAATAAATAATTAAAGTAGTCACAGTTTTGAGCAGACATACTCCTTCCTAGTTTACAAATAGTTGTTTTGTCTTTTAGTTTTGTACTGTCAGAATAGAAATAATCCAATTGTATTACATTGTGGTCTGATAATTTACATTTTAGAACTTTTCCTATAGATGATGAATCGTCAGCATTGATGATGAAGTTATCAATGCATGTGGCACTATTTCTTCCAAATCTTGTTGGCTCATTTATTACTGTTTTAAATTTGTAACTAATTATATTATCACAGAACTTTTTTACCTTACTATTATCACTTTTTAATATATCTAGATTGAAGTCTCCGGCTATTATTAGTCTTTTATCCTCTCTACAAATCTTTAGCAATATTTTAGTAATCACATCATGAAATATGCCATATTCATAATCTGGTCTATAGAGACAAAGAATTACAACTTTAGGTGATTTTATTTCTATTGCTGAGACTTCGCAATTCATTTCAAACGACATTTTATTTATATCTTTCCTGATTTTGTAACTCAGAAGTTTTTTTAAGAATATGGCGGTGCCTCCATGTTCAAATAATATTCTATTAAAGTAAGTAGCAAGCTCAAGATTATCAATATTCATTATATTTAATTGTAAGTCGTTAACCCACGTCTCGGTCAAACACAGAACATCACAGTTAGTATCGTTGGCTAACATTTCTAAATTTAAATATTTATTGTTCACGATTTGAATGTTAGAGTGGACCACTATCAACTTTTTGTATTGTCCCGCACTTTTTGACGAAAATTTTTATCTTCTACAACGTTTCCTAACGATAAATTGTTGCAATTTATAAAATTGCAAGATGAAGAGTCTTCGAAACTTCCAATCATTTTAGACATTTCACTGATCACAAAATTTTGTTTTGATCTCTCTTTGATCGTGTTAAGGTCTAGGAATCGAATATTTCCGACGATTGATGCTGTTTGTACCAAATCTTTATTACAACGAAATATATAATCGTCATCATTTCCGTTATACTGTAGTCCACCTAGGATGACATTAAAGTTTCTTGAGCTAGTGTTTAATAATTTTCTTATTTTGAAGCTGTAGTTTTCAGTCAACATTTTGTTATGGTATCTACTGATAAGTAGAACGACTGTATCATTTTTCGTCAGAAACTCGGTGTATCGATTATAGTTTTGTAGGATCTGATCACTATTTGCACATGGCATGCAGTAATTGATGATTTCGTAAGTTTCATAATTTTTTCTCGACCTCTGTATAATACGTTTTGCCATACCAGGGCCAATGTCATCTGAAAAAATTACTAACTTATTTTTTGTAGGTACTGTGACTTTTGCTTGTGGAACAGAATTTTTTGTAGTGTACTTCACCGTAGTTGTTTTTAGTTCTGGGACCTTCAGGTCCACTGGCAGGATATTAGAATTTGTAAGATTTTCACTTTGCACTTGCTGAATAGAGTCATTAGAACTATTATTATCTAAGGTTGCTTTAGATTCAATTTTTGAAGCAGCGTTCTTCTTTGGAATTGTATGTACATTTTTTTTTTTTTTTTTTAAACAAAGTAATTGCCGCAATCTCGAGTGATGTGCTGTCATCTGTTGAGGAGTTCTATGGTAATGAAGACAAAATTGAATATCAGGTGGATATACTAGCGATTTTCAAGCAACGGTCTGCAATCAATACCCTTATACAGACTGATTGCCGCAATTTCTAGTTGTGTTCTGTCATCCGTTGAGGAGTTCTATGGTAATGAAGACAGAATGGAAGGTCAGGTGGGTATTCTGATAATTTTCAAGTATTCAATCAGTATCTTAGCACAAACTGATCGCCGCAATCTGAAGTTATGTGCTCTTATACGTTGAGGAGTTCTACGGCAATGAGGCCAGGGTTGAAGGTCATGTTGAAGAATGCCAATTATGACGAATGTTATACCCTGCAATTGACATCCTAGTCCAAAGTGGTTACTTTAATCCGAGAGGTATGCTGTCATTTTCTGAGGAGTTCTACTGCCTATCTCTGAAGACCTTCATCAGACCATATGATCAAACCTAAAATGGTACCTACCTGAAAGCACACTCTTACAAACAAAAAGAATCATTTAAATCAGTTCAGAAATGACGGAGCAATGCAGTAATTATGCAAAAAAAAATACATTTGAATTGAGAACCTCCTCCTTTTTTGATTAATAAACATCTGACCGCTTGCTTACTCGCGACCGCAACCTGCGGCTGTACCATGAACTATTCGTATGCTGGGCGAAGTCGTTAGTTTTGTCTAATATTACTGCGTGCAGTTTATTAGACTCCGGGCATCAGCAATAGACGTTGCAATGATTGGATCCAACTTAAGTGTGATGTTTGATATTTCGTTTCATTTTAATAAAACTATATTTTGGCCTTAAATTCATTTACCGATGAAAAGTAACCCCCTTTTTAGTATAAATACATGTTGTAGAATAATTTACTCACTAAGATATGCAGAAAAACATAATTTTTAGGGTTTTGTACCTTGAAATTAAAAAAACGAACCCTGATAGGATCACTTTGTTGTCCGTCTGTCTGTCACGACCCTTTTGCTCGGGCCATGTGTGAGGTACAAGTTGAAACTGATACCTCCTACATAAGTATATGGCCCCGTGGTGCTGTGAAAAAATCAGGCTTCTAACTTGATGCGAAAAAAAGTAATTGCACTTTACATAATCAAGTTCATAGAAATTTTTGACATTCCCAAGAAATCAAAAGCTATGTGGCGTGCACAGAACTTTTTGCTGGAAAAGCAAACAATTGGTCGAGAACAACAATAAAAAAAATATGGAAAAATTTAAATATCACTTTGAAAAAAAAATAATTGTATGACGCCAGGGTAGACAATGTCTACCCTAAAGTGAAAATTTCCTATACAAACTTTTTTTTTCAAAGTGATATTTAAATTTTATTATATTTTTTTTATTGTTGTTCTTGAACAATTGTTTGCTTTTCCAGCAAAAAGTTCTGTGCACGCCACGGGGCCACATCCATTTGACTTAGACCTTTAGACTTTTACCACACACATGGCTGATTTTTTGGCTTTGTTTCGCCTCCAACAACGTTTGAGCGATACTAATCACGATGTCTCGCGCCGCCGCCAGCAGCTGGTGGCAATGTGGGTCACCTGTTCGGCAACAAGGTCATTACGGCTATGCCATTTCTTAGATCTCTATGGCTCAAATGTATGTAGATTGGTATACCTTTATATTTTCAGCTGATATGGATTTCAGGATCGTCTCCTCAAGACAAGGTCTCCCTATAGAAAAGTCGTCATGTTCAGTATCTGAAAGTCCAGCCAGTAAGTATTTTAAAAGTAGGAATGAACTGTAAGAACCCACAGAAATCGATTCGATGATCAGTTAGGGATCGTTCCAGAATCGAGGGCAGGTGGAAGCGTTGTGATCGATTGCCTTTTTGTCGTTCCGCGGCGTTTCACCCGATATTACAGAGAACATTTCTTCGGCTGTCACCGCGCCCTCTGGTTTTCACCGCCCGAATTACACTTGACAAATTGCGCGACGACAAGAGGTGACGGTTAACGTGCAAAAATTTTAAATTTTAGCTTCAAGCGGTGGTAACCTTGTTTCGGTAACTTTGTTTCAGTTTTAAAGGTTTAGACCAGGGATTCCCAAATTTTCATCAGCAGCGCCCCCTCTGAGCTAAGACAATTTTGACGTGCCTCTTATGGCAAATTGGCGTGTTCGAATCAAAACCTTATGCCCACAGTATGCAGTAAAATTCGGCATTTTAAAAACGGCGTCATCAGTTTCTAAGCGCTTGTTATTTTGCTATTTGACGAATCTTCATCACATAGTAGAATTTCGCATTTTCTAATTTACCTTGATATATTAGTAATTCTGTTAGAACTATTGAAGGACACCTCACTCTGCTCCGCTTTTCTCGGCTCTCAATATGTATTTACATGTAAACTTAACACGCTCCGCCTCGCTCCGCTCGTCATCTTACCTATTTTTCCCTTTTCGGTGAAAGACTTTCAATTTCGGCCTTTTCGAAAACGAGGAAGTAATTTTACAAACCGCGGCCATTTTTCAATTTGCCGAACGGCAAATTGCAAAACAGCGAGCGTTAAGAAACCGACGAAGCAGTCTGTAAAATGTCGAATTTTACTATTTGCCTTCCACAAAATGATCAGGATCACATTCCGTTCGTTTTTTATTTTTGGTTGGTATTTTTATCACCGCCCGTTATCTAGTGGTTCGAGTATACGAATATACCCAAATTCAAGGGTTCAAATCCCGTAGGGGCAACTCCATATTTGTATGTTGTGTGAGCTGCTCAGACTGGGATCAGTGGGTCTACCGCGTAATTCTCATTTTCATCAATATCAACTTGAGATTGAAATTTGACGTGCGTGCGACGACGCCCGCCTAACATGCCATCTCTTTTGCACGCGTTGAATTTCGCATGTATTTGCTTGAAGTTGATACAAATGAGAATTACGCGGTAGAGCCCCAGGTTCATACGTGTTGGGAACTAATTTTGATATACTTTACACCAACTTGGGCTTGGGGCAAACGACTATGAGACCGCTCATAAGTCTCATTAAGGCGCTACGGAAAAAAGGGACACTTCTAGAACTTGTCTACTTCAGTAAATAATGTTTTATTTTAATAAAATAGTAAATTTTTTTTAGATTTTTTTTTCTAGGGATTTGTTAAACAGAAACGCGATTGGAGAAATTCGGCTCGATAGACATATTGATTGAAATTAGGTCTTTTTCAACACCAATTCTCCTGGTTTGACAATTTAGAATGACATATGGACTACAATTATATTTTATTAGATGGGTTTTAACGGTATCTAGGACCTGGTTAAACGAAATTTTTGATAGCAACTTTATTACACGTTATATTAATAAAAAACCGACTTTTTGCTACTTTTCCACGAATCCGTCCCTCTCGCACTGAGGTTTTTTTCGCATATAGAGCAACAGGGACGCTAAAACATTTACATATCGCCTTAACACTTTTCATCACGCGATTATGGCCAAGCAAAAAAAAGACCGCAGAACAACAACTTTATAATTTTTAATGCTGTTTTTTGAATACTATGTTTTTAGTTGAACTTCTAATTCTTAGTAATTTTTGTTTTAATCATAAGGTAAAAGATCAAAATTAGCGAGTAAAATAACGTACCCGTTTATGTACTTTTTCACTGAAACATGTAAAAGTCCACGTGACCTGAAATAAACTTATACTGGGGTATTCAACCTTTTCAATAAGCAACAACAGTCTAGCTAGTGGACTAGACAATTCCAGGGCTTTTTGTTCTGCGGTTTTTGTTCCGGCACAATTAATGGGGACAGGTTGGCGCGACGTGTTCCGACTTTAGCCTGTGTTGTTCCCTAAATGTACGTTTTTGTTGTGCTTAGGACATAAAGGACGGTACTAGTGCACTAGCATTACGCCCGCGGCTCCGCCCGCGTTAATTCAATATTTGCCCCGTTTTCGGCTTGGGCGTTATTTTACTAACGCCATTTGTAGCCTACAATATGTTGACCAGAGTCACTACGATGATAATAAAGAACACTACATGCAAATCCTTTGAGAAAAATACAGCCAGACGGACAACCAGTACAATAACAATAAAAAATTTAATTTAAAGTTTTGCAAAAATATTCAATGTACAGACACGAATTTTTTACTACTTTAGTATATTAGTAGGTATAGATACTAGATAGATATAAAATTAAGGTAGCTACGGTATGACTATAAGTGTGGAACAGCAAAAATTATATGGTTTCCTAATCAACCATACTGCCACTGAAACAGTCTACACCCAATACCCTTCGACCAAGATAAGATAAAATGAATGGACGGGCCATAGCGTGCGGATTTTTGAAGCCTGCAAAGTGAGCGCCGGCTCTCACTTCATCTCAGTCGGTCTCTGTCTGTTAGAAGTGCGACACGTACACTTATTATTACATGCCATCAAAATAACTGACGAAAAAATGCCTTCTTGTGCATTCCCTAAGTGCAAGAACACTACCAAAAAGCAAAATAAAAGTTCAGGCAACATATTTCACGCGTAATACATGTTTATCAATCTATTTTATCACAAAAGTAACTAATTCCAATAAACATTGTTTCGTTGTCTCCATTCTGTTGTTTATCCCGTCGTTACAGGATAGAAATATACGAATATATATAGTGCGAAAAGGAAAGCTTGCTCTGTTCGACAATGCCGATCTTAGTCCAGATGTACCGATAGCAAACTAGTTTTACATTGTACCATTATTGTACCAAGTTGTACCATTCGATCGAATAAAACTTATGTTCATTAGTTTTTTTAAACTAAATGTTTAATAATATTATAGATTAATCATAATTATTATTATTTTCTTACATGAAATTTCTTTGTTTCTAATTAATTGTACAACATACACTAAAGAAAAAAAAGGATATGGGCACAATCATAATATTATATGACCCCACACATTAACTTACTGAACACAAAATAAAAAAAATTAAATTGTACCAAAAAATTTACAGATTTTTTATTTTGTACCAAATTGTTTTGCTAACGCTACTTTTAGCAATAAACCGATTTGGAACAAAATGGCTACTCTTGTTTGGTCTTCAAATGTTATACGGTTCAAAAGTAACATATAACAGCAGGTGTTCTCTTTTTCTCACGTAGTTATTGTATTCGCTATCTTTTTTTTTTTGTAGCAAATGCACTATATATAATTACAATTAGGTATTGAAGTATATATCCGATTGCTTGAACTCGTTATGAGTGAGTAAATTGTAAAGACAAGGCCCGTCCAATCATTTTATCTTGGTTTAAGCCCAATACCCACATTTTACGAAACATTTTTACTTTGGGCACAAATACACGCTTTTAAAGTCATGCAACCTTCACATAAGTGGTAAGTATACATATTTACAAATAATATTGAGAATCTGGCGTCTTACTGACAGAACTGCTGTGAGAAATAACATGATGTAAAATCTACATCATCATCATCAAACAACACTAAAATATTAGTGCATCATCCCTTGAAAATGCTTATATAGGGACGGTTACAGTACGCTGCGTAGTATCAGTTGTTAGTTCTGTTATACCCTGACTTTGTAACCCCTCGGCCACAGCTACAGGGTTCGGGAGGCACGCCAAGCGGTTCTTCTTGCGACGGCGGCGGCGGAGAGAACAAATGTATGAAGTTTTATAGAACCGGCCATGGGTTGCCTCCCGCGCGTCTTGTCCGGCTTCGAGTGACTTGCGCTCTTTTGAGGGCGGTGTGCGGGGAGGCGGGCGGTTGAAACATTGATCGAGCGCACAGGACGAACCTAGTGTCGAGCGCTTTGAGCAAGCGAGCACGCTATACACGAAGGCGCCGACGGGTGTCGAGGCAGGGCAAAGCCCGTCGCAAAAACCGCCTGGTAGCGTAGCAAGAAGCGCCGCCAGAAGCCTGAAACTTTGGCCCTGGCGTAAGGGTAAATTGTTTTATTTTTTCCTGTAATTCTGAAATCCTAACTAATTTGATTTTGAAATTGCATTCAAAATGTGGATATGATATATTTGTAAAGTCTCCTTGAAAATATTAAAAAAAAAATTGCTTAGTACAGTTTATATTAATAAAAAACCGACTTTTTGCTACTTTTCCACGAATCCGTCCCACTCGCACTGAGGGTTTTTTTGCATATGGAGTAAGAGGGACGCTAAAACTTTAACTTATCGCCTTAACACTTTTACTCTTTCTCTTTCTACGCGACCGCCTTCTTCCTAGATCGCATTAGTGGCCAAGCGTAAGAAAAAAGTTAAATAAATATACTCGTATATAAAAATATTTTGTTATTTTGTATTGTAAACTAATTTTTCATCAATAAAGAGAGGGAGTCTACTATTTTAATGATACTTATAAATAATTAGAATATTTAATAATTCCATAAAACATGCCTCTAAAATGAGACGTACCAGTAGACCAATATTTAGGTAACGAAGAACTAAACAATGCCTCAGTTTTACAAAGGAATAAAAGCGGTAATGAGGTCATCAAAACTTGCCCGCACTGGTACCAAACTCCCTTCGCCCACAGACGTCCATAGAACGTCTATAGGTACGTGTATAACCGTACGACGGTAATAGACGTCGTTCAATTGAGCACTTCCGTTTGCTTTAATTGCGCAACCTCAATTTCTTTTCTGAAACTTGGCTGAATCGTTTGTGGATTTATATACCGTTACGACATAAATCTCCGAGGTGGTGTCGTCAGAGATATTTCCGAGTGTGAACTGTGAAATGTGAGTCACAGTCCACACACGGTATACCCGCGTTTCACCGACAGTTGTTACGTCCTAAAGTGATGGGTGGGGAGCCGTATCACAGTTTTCTTCGGGCACAAATATACGCTTTTGATGTGTTCCTTCACCGTTCAGCAATGGTAAGTATTATGATTTCAACAAAAAAAGTTCACCTCAATATGTACTATGATTGGGATAGCCGACCGGTTTCAGCGGATTCAGATGTCGTCCCGCACATAGCAGGCTGCTACCCGCAGTTTGAGGCGTAACGTCGGCGTCGTCGTGTAAACGTCTTCACTCGTCCAAATGAAGGCAGTCTGAATCTGCTGAAACTGGTCGGCTATCCCAATCGTAGTACATACTAAGGTGAGCCGTTTTTGCTAGAATCGTGAATTATCCTTGTTTCATTTAATTATGTGATGGTAAGTATTAGGTAATACATACATTCTGAAAAACTCATTACCAATGCATGCCCGACCGGGGATCGAACCAAGATCTCAAGGTTGAGAGGCTACCGTTCTAGCGCCTGAGCTATCGCCGCTGGATTTATGTCTTTTATAACATTTATATGGTAGTTTTTCGTGCTAAAATCCTTGTTGTAAACAAATACGAAATATTCCATCTTATGATTCGTAACTATATCATAAAAGCTTAAAGATGTTATTTTAACGAAACCGGTCGCTAGTCTAATAAACAAACAGTGGAACAGTTACCAAGAATTTGTTTTATTTACATTATGTTGCAAATACTCCATCAAGAATCAACAACGACACGTATCAATTTCTTGTCGTAATAAATTGGCAATAGCTTTCACATATGTAGATAAATAATAAATGAGAATGCTGCTGTGTTCTAGTGGTTCGAACGGCTCTGGAAGTTACGGGTTCAATTCCCGTAGGGGTACGTTTGTTTGAGAAGGCACGTTGAGCTCTGAGTCCATATTTGTGACGTAATAATCCTCGGTAAAATATCACTCGGGTGTACGAGTGAGGACTTTGACTTGCATTTCACAAACACCTCTGACTCCCCCTCGGGGATTTATGGATTCATGCCGTGAAAATGTTATAAAAAAAAACCGGCCAACTGCGAGTTGGACTTGCGCACGAAGGTTTCCGTACGATTATCTATGAAAACGGCAAAAAAAACATGTCTGTTGTATGGGAGCCCCTTAATTTTTTTTTTCTGTTTGTTAGTATTTTTTGTTATAGCGGCAACAGAAATACATCATCTGTGAAAATATCAATTGTCTAACTATCACGGTTCATGAGATACAGCCTGGTGACAGACGGACAGACAGACGGACAGCGGAGTCTTAGTAATAGGGTCCCGTTGGTTACCCTTTGGTTACGGAACCCTAAAAATAAATCAGATCGTAATTTAGCAAAATCAATTAAATACACTAATATTACATTGCTTTAATTTTAAACCCATGATACCGTTAACTAAATTTCAAACCATAAAAAACAAAGTTGCACCTCATAATTTGCTCTAATCGAAAATTTATACGAATTAATATGAATATTTAAACAATGAATTTGCCGTTTTCTATGGAGAATTTGAAGAAAACTCAATGTTCAGTACAAACATATTTGCATTTTTTTAAGTATTATATATATAGAACCAAATTTTATTGAAAAATTTCTGTTTGACTGAGACAATATTAAACTAACAGCGACTTTAATTTTTTTTTTATTTCAGCTGTAAAAAAATATTATGGATCTTATCATGGACATGACATAGGACGAATTTGAAGGTTTAATTTTTTTAATTGAACTGAAAATAAAACAAAATTTAATACGTAGATAAAACTTGGAAAGTAAATTTAAACAAAAAACAAATAATGGAAAAGCTATTGAATTACAAAAATTATGAATTCATGTATCTGTAAGAAAATTTAAGCAATTTCATAGTTAATGACCTGTTATTTAAGTCTAGCTAGCAATTGCAGCTGAGTAAAATCATAGATTTATTAAATTTCACAAATCTTATTTACAATATTGTAATAAATTCTGCAATAAATATCCTTCATAATTTGATTTTAAACTTAAATGTTGGAGAAAACAAGGGTGAGTTTTATCTTTATTTTTGGAATTCTATAAATCAAACTAGTTAATTAATAATTATTGTACCCCTAAAGTACGATTCAGACAATATTTACTCAAAGATCCTTTGCCTATACCCGATTTATACAGGGTGTTAAGATGACGTCGCGGAAGCCGGAAACTGGTGATAGTACTCGTTCATACGTACAACTTATACCATGGAATCAATCCTCGAAATGCGAAAAAAAAAGTCCGCTGTTCCATAGAAAAGTTACATAGCTACCGGACCAAAATGTATGAAACAACAGATTTTTTGTTCTTAATTGCTCAATTTTTTCACGGAAAGTTGTTCTTATAGACTAGTTGGTACTATCGCCAGTTTTCGACTTCCGCAACTTCATCTTAACATCCTGTATAGAGTTAAGTTTAATTTGTTTTCATTCAGAAAGTTTGTTCATCAACAAGCCTTCGAGTCTTGGAAGACTAGGGCTTGTACATAGTGTCTATTGCTCATTGAAAAACAAAATCAAAGTTTATTATATTGATGTTTCCCAATGGAGCGGAGGTAGGCGTGTATTTATATTATGTAACCTATTACTATGTAGTATATAGGATGGGATTTGGTCGGCCGCCTGGTTTCGTGCTGGGGGCTCGCTTGGTGATCATTGAACCTTGTTCCTGGTCTCTGGCCGGGTCTCCGGTATGGGTTCGGGCGGTTGATTGGATTTCAACTTTTATAATAATATTTTACCTATAATTTTAATCGTATATATATTGCTACATAAATTAAATAAACATTTAATCTAAGTAGTTCATGTACATTTATTATTTTATTACATATATTTTTATAAGATTAAAATTTGACTTGTGAAACGTGTATTATATATACCTACTTTGCAAAATAAACTTTTTGAATTTTGAACTTGAGCTTTGTCGAGCCGACAAGAAAAGCTTTCTTAGAGCATTACATATCTTCTACAAAATCTTACTGAGACCTTGGTTTAAAAACTGTTTTTTAGGCTCACTGTTTTGGTCAAATTCTTGTTTTATGTTTGCGGCATGAACGTGCGCTGTCTTTCTCTTGACGCATATAATATAATACGTGTCTGCTTCAACAATGCCTCTAAGTCTGGTCCACAGAAATTCATTATTGTTCTGTGGTCTGGTCTAACCTCCGCGAATCGCGCTCTGCTAACACCTGTTCCATGTGTGTATGTATTTGCCCCGCTTGCACTGGCTTTACATACTGATGGGACCCGATTTTGAGGCATTCTCGAATCAAACATGTAGTATAGTATCCGGCAGTAAATAATGCACATCGACTTTCTTCGGCTTCGTAGAGAGCCATCTCTTTCTGTCACCGGACTGTTAGTGCTTCGTGAAACAGAGATGACGCTCCGATACGACGTGTATTATTTACTGTTTTGACCTGTAGTACGTTTGGACAACGACGTAGCGGGTCTACAAAGCGGGAAAGCTATGGGATCGTAGCATTTGCTACGTTCGAACTACGACGTAGCGGGTCTACAAAGCGGGAAAGCTATGGTAACGTAGCATTGGCTACGTCGTAGCAACACAAGAGGAGAATGTGCTACTTTGTTTGAATTTTGCTCTTTGGTAGTTGTTTTGCCGCTAGTTTTACTGTTTTCTCATTTACATTTTTGGAGGAAAGGCCGTCATAAACACAAATTTTTCATTAAAATATGTACTTGTAGTTTATTCCAAATTATAAACGTAATAAAAATTTTTTACTAAATAATTAAAAATACGTTCTAAGATAATGAAAACATATTATAAAAATAAACTTACTTAAAAGAAATTTCCCTTTATCAAGCGCAAGAGAAAAACTAAAAGTACAGCAGCCTTTTTGTAACTGATACATTATGTTAAAGCAAAATATAGAAGCAGCATAAAACTTTCCAATAATGAGCACTCACGGTGAATTTACTTTTAATTTACGAGTCCTATGGTTTTGTTATAATTAACTTTTATTTGTATCATGTTTCATCTTCGTTTTTTAATTACAAAACTTAAACGTTCGATTGTACTCAGATAAATGTATTGTATAAGTAATAATCAAATAAATCGTCATGACATTAATCCCCGAGGGGGCATCAGAGGTGTTCTTGATCGTGTTCTGTGAAAAGCAAGTCGCCTGTGACCTGTCATAGTAGTACACCCACGTTTTAGCAATGATTATTACGACTCAACGTTATAGGTGGTTCGGACACAATTACAGATCTATTACAGCTGGGGTTGTGGTTGGGTTCGTGGGGTCCCTAAGCGCGTAGTATTTTTAAAGAAATTTCTGCGCGCCTAGTCAGCGTCATGGGTGACCCACGGGCTGGCACATTCCTCAGATTAAGGAATGTCGCTTGGGAATGTCGCCAGCATACTGGGCACCTTGCCGCGGAACAACAATATGTATGAAGGTTTTATTTGTTAAATTTGTCATTTATTTTTAATATTTCTAGGCTGGTTTAGTATTTAGAATTATTTAGTTTTAATTTTAGACTGAGCACAAGCCACCCGGTCCGGTTTGGTGGCCTGGAAATCCAAAAAAATTCTAGTGTGACACCCCCAGCCTTCCTGTCATCCTTCCATAGCACGTATGTCCTCTACGGTTGAGGTGTCGTGCTTGATGGATGCCAGGGATGCATGGGTGCAAGCCTGTCCTGATGAGGATTTACCCACTGATTTGGTACAACAAAATCAGGCGGACGAGCCAATTTGTAGCCAAGTTCAGAGTTCCTTACTTGACACTGCGACCGATTCTGCAGATCAAACCCATCTCCTGGCATCTGGTGAAAGAAAATCCGGGTTCTAGCTGCACGCCGTCAATTAAGATCGGCAAGAAGCTGGATAAGGTGTCGTTCTCGACTCGGTGCGAGGAGGAATGCGCCACATCGCTGCCAGTGTGGCTCAAGCGTCGATAAGCTCGGACACCACGGCTTTTCATGCCAGCGTAGTGCTGGCCGCTTGCCGCGCCACGCCGGTATAAATGATGTCATCCGGCGGGCTCTTGCCATTGTCAATGTTTCAGCTATTCTACCTATAGAACCGAAGGACATGACACGTGACGGTGGCAAGAGGGCCGATGGGATAACATTAATTCTATGGAAGAACGGCAAAGCCTTGATGTGAGACGCAACGTGTGTCGACACACTAGCACCATCCCACCATCAGGGCTGGTGCAGCTGCGGCAGCGGCAGCAGCCGATGAAAATAGAGGCGTAGGTATGCAGCCCTTAGGTCGGACTGCATATTTGCGCCTTTTGGGGGCCGAGACCCTTGGGCCGTAGGGTCCACATGCTAAGCTCCTTTTTAAGGCGCTCTTATCCCAGAAGAGTGACTCTCTGTCTTTTTCTTTACGTGTAAAGAAAATAACCACACTTGTACTTTTTCGTTGTTTTTATCGGTTTTTAAATTGTTTAAGAATAAGGGACATGTTTATTAAAACCCACTTACGTGGTCGACCTAGAAAATTTAAAGAGCAATATTACCAGATATGTTTCGTTAATAAAAGAGTGGAATTATGGAAATGGCATGATTTGAAAGGTCTTATTACATGCTGTGTTCGTGAATTATTTCTATCGAGCAAAGTTTATCTGATCGTGTAACACATTTATGGAAGACCTAGATAAAGGTTCGAACTATATTGCGTATTTTTTTTTAAGTTTTAGACGATATTTGAAAGTTCTATTTGGCTTTGAAATTACTGATTTTGGGATAAGAGCGCCTTAAATAGTTATCTGCACGGCTGGTCGACACTTGTGGGGATTCGAAGGCTGGCGCGTATCTAGGCCAGATAATTAGTCTGGCTATTCAAAGAAAAAACGCTACCAGCTTTCTTGGTACCCTTCCACATGAGTGTGGCGATTTAGATAAGATTTTTCATTTGTTTTAGTTTATTTTAGTATAAAATTTTAAGGGTTTCAGGTTGTTTTTATGTTATGGGCACAGGTTTTGATGTTATTTAATTTATTTAACTACAAACTTACAATTCTGTGATTTAGATTTAAGCATTATTTAAGTCGTTATGTACTATATTTTTCAATGCAAGTGCTCGTAAAGGCCCACTTTTTATGCATCAAAACCGTACTGAAAGTCGATTATTTTGCCCTAATAAACACCAAGAGCCGCGGACTATTTTTTGGGACCTCGTCTTTCAATCTTAGAATCCGTGAAGAATATTATTTAAAGATACAGACAACGTTTATTTAGAATTATTATTCGAATTTATTTCTGTATAGTTATATTTAGAACCTTTCAGTCGACTGATGCCGGCCCCATAGCAGGCTGAAATATATCTAGAACTTTATTTGCTTTTAGTATTATTTATGTTTATATTTGAGGCGCATAATAGCACATGCATGGCTGTAATGTCTATGAGCACATCATCTCTAGGATTTATTTTGATGTGGAATCTCTTTATTGTTAGCTACATAATGCTGTAGAATCAGGGAATAAAGGAGTTTTGAAAATATGATTGTTTGATATTATTAGTTTTTTGCTTTCATGACGTAAGAAACGAGAATATTAGGAGTAAGTTGAAGTATATTTTATTTGATATGCTACACTATAGGTTTCAGAAAAAAAAAAAAAAAAAAACGTACAAAAAATGTATGACGTCAATGTGTGACCCGGCATACAAAATTCAAAAATTCTAAATTCAAAATTCAAAAAGTTTATTTTGCAAAGTAGGTATATATAATACACGTTTCACAAGTCAAATTTTAATCTTATAAAAATATATGTAATAAAATAATAAATGTACATGAACTACTTAGAATAAATGTTTATTTAATTTATGTAGCAATATATATAAAAATACAATAAAGATATTACACATAGCCGCAACTTTCCTTCACAAAAATCTCATAGCATGCAGTATGCTCCTCAACTATTTAGTCTGGGCTTAAGATCGTAGGCGCCGAGCATGCAGTACTAACATTTTAAAATAGCTATCGTAGAATTCGGAAAACTTATTATTAAAATCGAAAATCTTTCAATAAAAAGTCAAAAGTAGATGCAACGACAAGCGAAGCAAAGAGGAGCGGGTTAGGTTTACATGTAAATAATTAAGGTGACCCCTCCTAGGTTTTACAGACTAAATTAACTGTCTAAATTTCTTAGGCAAATTAGCAAATATAAAATCACGTAATGACTGATCAATCTGATCATACTAAGTAAATAGTTTTCCCGAAAAAACGTAACCGCGAAAACGGATAAAAGATTGGATCTGATCTGCTCATACAAAATATAAAGTAAACCCTACTTTATGAAGGAAACATTAAATAATATATTTTTTGTTTCGCATGTAACGTGTTCTTTGAGAAAGTTGGCCAGTTTGTTCAGAACATTATGTGTTATCTATCATTTAATAGTAGTTTATGCTACAAGGGCGCAAAGGAATAAATTACGAGGACGATTTAAAACACGAGCGTAGCGAGTGTTTTAAACGTAACCGAGTAATTTATTGCTCTTACGCCCGTGTATCATACTACGTTTTCCAATACATAGTGTGAGGAAATAAAACAAATATAATCTTTTGAACTTTAAATTATGATGGGCTCAAAAGAACTATATTCAGAGCCGTTAAACAGTGGAAAAAAAGTATAACATTGATGGTACACAGGACTGGCTGCAGGTTAGCCAATTATTGTGAATAAATTTAAAAAAAAATAATAATAAAGCCCTAGGGCAAAATAATCGACTTTCTGTTCGGTTTTGATGCATAAAAAGTGGGCCTTTACGAGCACTTGCATTGAAAAAATATGTAACTATTATTTACAACCGAAATAACATTTCTATCGTCACTTGTTTTTAAAATTAACATCAACAACTGTGATGGGTATTTGCAGGTCCAATTAGTATGTAATATATTTCTATATGCAAACTTATGGCGATACACCATTGTTTTGTTGGGATAAAATAAATTCCTGTAAGAAGACAGTGTTCTGATCTACTCAGTTGAAATTTAAAACACTTCGTTTCCTACAGGCTATTTAAAGTTAATTTCACTTATCCACCTGATCCTGAATATTGTTAAATTACATAAAATACTTGACTTGCACGTTCATTCGAATATCCAGCGGACGAATTCTGTACAAAATAACTTACATTTTATTGTTTTTCCCAGCACAAAATAAATGAAGGAATGAAAAAGTAGCGCGCTTTCGTTTGGACAATTTGATCCATATTTTATTGGATTACGTACAACAATGAGGCCTTAACGGTTCGTTACAAAACAATGGTGACTTGATTTAAGTATTATTATTGTTCTGTGTATTAGAATGGAAGTGGGAATAAGAACCGTTTTGTTGTTGGACACTCCATTTAACTTTCCACGAAACTTTTGCGCGTGTTTATTTGTGTGGGTGACTTTGACAGACGCTGGAAAATAGTAGACTGTATTTTATTCCGTATTTAGTTTTGTGATAAGAAAATTTAAGTATAGGGAGAAAATTTTCAATCATAGCCGTCTCGACTAGCAAAATGTAGCATTGGAAAAGTTCTGGAGCCCCAGTTTCTGTCTTATTACTGTGGGAATAAGAGCGGAAAATGCTTTTGCGAATTTTTTCCCGATAATATAATTACTTCCGTTTTTATGTGCACACAATGCTCAATTGGTCACTAAAGTATATTACACACTGAAGCTTTTCATTAGGCACATAAAGTATATTTTTTAGAAAATATTTTTTTGTAGTTGTTGGTTTTTGATGGAACATATATGCAACATATTGTAAGTAAAAGTAATTATTGGGTTTGACTGTTGTATTGTTCTTAGCGACCGGTTTTGTTTTTATAACATCGTCAGGCTTTTGCAATACAATTATTTGTTTTTAGGATAGAGTTCGACTTGTTTACCTTTGTGCTATTATCACAAAATCACGGTCACTAAGAACAATAAAACAGTGAAACGGTTACCAAGAATTACTTTTATTTATAATATATATTTTTTAGCACAAAGAAGAAAACTGACAGTTCAATTAAAAATTCAAAAGTTCGTGACAATGTGAAATGGCTCATGCACCATATGTCAGTTTCCTGCTTCGTGCAAAAGAATATACTTTATGTTCCTGATGGAAAGCGTAGATCTAGAATAAAGAGTCCTGAAAACAAGCAGGACGTTAAGAGGCTATGCAAATTTTATTTTTGTCACTGTCACTTCAAGCGAAAACACGCTCGGTGCGAGAGGGGCAGATTCAGGGCGAAAGCGAAAAATGTTAGATTTACAATTTTTATAAAAAAAACTAAAATAGCTAGCAAAATTTCAAATACCAAATCTCTAGATATTGTTGAAACACATCTAATAAAATATGTTTGAGTTCTGTATAATATGGTTCCTATTAGTCAAACGAGGAGAAAAAGTGTGTTTGAAGACCGCATTTCAACAATTATTTCTATCGAGGAAAATTTATCCCAACATCTTTTCCAATTTCAAAACCCTCGATTAATATAGTCAAAATGCATATACCAGAAATTTATTAAAATTTTCCGCGTATTTCATGAAATACACAAAAGAGAAGCACATCTATTTTTTTACATATCGTCTTAAGAGGAGGCCTTCCTTTTTCAACAGTTTTTGAATGATTGTACTGAATCTACCACAGATGCAATCAATACGAAACTTATATAATGTTTTTTCAACCCTTAATCTTTACGTTGTAAGTAGCGTTACTTAATTGGAAAACTTTAGCTCGATAGATTTTATTTTTGAAAATAGTCTCTTTTTGAGTGTTTTTTTGGTTTTGTGTTTAATCCATTTGATTTTTATGTGTCATATTTTACTATCAATACGAAAATTTTGTTTATTAACCAATGTAAGTTGAAAAATGACTTAAATGCAATATTGTATTTTTAGTCGATTTTAATCTTAAAATTAGACTCGTTCTGAATCGTTTCGCGCGCATTTTGGCGCACGCGATTTTCAACTTTATGAAAGTTAGTTTACGGGTTAAAATTGCAAAGCCACTGTGCGCCAAAAGAAGGCCTCGTCTTAATCAGGCTATCCAGGAACTTCCGCATAATCTACGAAAATGTATGATACAAAGCAACAGCCTGCAACCTCTTCCCTGATTGCAGCAACGGTTTAGGTATTTGACACTGAAACTACCTTTATCACTCCCGAAGATACTATTTCGATATATTCGGTATTTGGTTGGCTATTGACTTCTACTAAAGTCGAGTCCAGAATTAGGCGAACTAATTTGACAGTTCATTGTACACTAATGTTGCCACAGTTTGGCTAGTGCTGTTTATATCGATGTTTAAAAAGTCTAGTTAATCATTATTATTGTGTTTGGAATCAAACTAATAATTTTGCTAAGCGAAATAATAATAATAAAAATTAATTAAAATCGAACACATAACGGATTTGAATTTATCAGCGACGATATAATAGCGTTTGTCTCTATCGCACTTTCATATTTGCCAGAAAGAAAGGGATGAATGCTATATGTATGGTACATGAAATGTTTCGTACTAGCCCGATAGAAACCACCTAAAAGGATTACAATGGCCTGTTGTAATAACATCATTTTTTTGTATTATATTCCTAATTTGAGAAGTAAGTATCGTAAATATCCGCTTTAAACAATACATCCTTCAGATCATATTATTACTTATAAATTGCTGTAGTTCGTCCCTATTTGGCCAGTATGTATGACTGTGAAAGTTTCGACGACAATTACTTGATAAAATATAAATAGAATCAGATTTATAGAAGGCACAAGGTTATATCGACATATTTGTGTCGACATAAACCTATTACTATTTATTTTTTCCTATGTCTGGCAAAATTTTCGGCTGTCAAGTTAGTTCGCCTAATTCTGGACTCGACTTTAGTTCGTAAGAGTATTATAAGTTATATTAGCTCACTTTGTTTAAGTTATATAAGTTTTGTTTTTGTCGTTAGACTTTAAAATGCAAAGACTAATAAGAAATGAATAATAGTTAAGTGTTCTACTCTTGTAAGAATTAAGCCCAAATTAACTCGCCCGGAACAAGTCTGACTTAGTGCGTAGTCTAAGATGTAGTTGAATGTTTTCTGGATATTTTATACGAATGTGTTGAAGTGCTGTACAAGAAACTTTCTTTTGTGTTTCGTAAAATTAATATGTTTGTATTTAGCTTTGTATGGTGTTTTATTTATTTAAAGAAATACACGATTTAACTTATTCGACAGGACTAAACTTTAGTTAAGCGTTTTGTCTTGTTCTTTCAGTTTCAACAGGATAAAGACGGAGCGCTGAAAATAAGGTTAGTCTTGTCAAATAAGTTAATTTGTGCTGCACCGAATCGACCCCAATATAAAACTTAATTAACAATTTATAACTCATATGAAAAAATTTAATTATAGCTATATTCAGCCTTTTATTTATTGTTGCAATTTATAATATTGTATAATAGGAAAACTATATTTTTTGCGAAATATTTCAGCCTCTTCAATAATCAATCAAATCAAATAATTGGACTGATGATGGCCTCATTGAAGAAGCCGAAATGTTTTTGCAGAAAATATAGTTTTCTTTTATTTTTAGTATTTGATGCTTAAAATTTATAACTAAACTATTATACGTACGGGTCAGAGATTGTCTTTTTGAGTAAATGTTTTTGTATTTGTATTTGTAATCATTTAAATATATAAATTTACCACAGAGAACGTAACCATAGAATAAATATAATATTATGACAGCTCACACTCATATTCTTAAGTGCTTAGCCCCTAAAAACAAATTTGAAGAAGAATTAGAAAACGCTTACTGAATTATACCCTTGGCACAATCCTTATTTGATCTTTGCCCATTGCCCCTTGATTCATGAATGGGCGAGCAAATAGTAGCACCATCCTTAATTCTTATTAGCACTTAAATTGCGGCCACCCATGTGGACTGTGGTCCTATGAATAATGCTGACGACCCCGATAGAAACTGGTTGAGTCTTGTACAAACTACGAGAAGATAATGGAAGGAACAATATAAAATTTTAAGTTTTCATGGTCACTATAAACATTGTTTGGAGAACAGCCCCCCTATTCTGTATCTTTAGTTGCCAACTGAATGAGGTGCCTATCTTCAAAAACATAGATAAAAACTGAAATTTCAAAATTGCCTTTAGTGGGTATTGAACTATTAACAATCTGTGTCGTCACTTCTTGTGCGAAAATATCCTTAGGACATCGTAATTCGATAGTATATCTATGTTTTTGATGATAGACACCCAGTCCAGAAGGCAACTAGAGATACATAATAGGCCCGCTGGTCCTCTAAAAAGGCCGCTTTGGATGAATCATATTATGATTCTGTTGTAATGCCGTCTCTTTTGCACGCATGAAGAAACTCTGACTCTATCCTACTTTCAAATCATTTTTAGGTCCCCTGGTCCTCTAAAAAGGCCGCTTTGGATGAAACATATTTCTGTTCTAATGCCATCTCTTTTGCACGCGTGAAAAATCTCTGACTCCATTCTAATTTTAAATCATTTTATGATTCACCCAAGTCAGCCTTTTTAGATCCCCTGGACTCACTGTGTTTGTTTTTATATTTTTCCAAATTTTCGGTAATTTTTTATCCCACCAAAAATAGTGTTCAAAAAATGGGCCAAGTGCATCACAGAGCAAAGGCAGTACAGGAGCGTCAGCTTCACCAAAAAAAAAGAATTTAGATCAAATTGGGTGCCGAGGTTTATGAAGGTTTTTATTATACTAAGATTTAAGAAAGCCATAACTTCAAAAATGTACAATGTCACTTATTTTAATAGAAAGTTTGTTAGGGTCCTTGCTACTCAACATGTAGAACTTAACAAGTTTAAAATATTACACCATACATGCAAATAATTGACTATACACGATATACGTGATAAAAAGAGAGACGAATAGAGGGCGCCTTGAATTGAATACAATTTTGGGTACGCAGCGCTGTGAGAGCTGAAATTGTACTTTATTGCGTCGTAGCAAGAGTCGCTATTTATTTAAATTTCTTTGTAGAGAGATCATTCCATACCTTTGTGCTATTATGTATTCTGTGATAAAACCTCAAAAACCTTTAAGATGCTGTAACTTTCTTGCGAAAACTTAAAGTAACCCACTACACACGCTCACTAACAAATTTAAAAGCGGCTAAAGCTTATCAGATGTTCTCTGCGGCTGTATCAGCAAACAACGTCCTTTTGGGATTTCTTAGGGATTTATACGGCTAAGATATGCAAAAACAAGCCTTATCGCGCTCCCTGCATGATTCAAATTCAAATACCCGACTGATATGAATAAATAAAATGTTTTGTTTTCGTTCTATTCGCCAGCAGCGCTGTTCAATCAATATGGAAATTCTGAAATCCAGTATGTAAATTAAATTATTATAATACCAGAACTATGAAAATAAACGGTATTTTGGTTGGCCATTTAGAATTTCAGTCTATTAACCCACAAGCTCGTGCGTAAAAGACAATATTATGGGTTTAATACACCTCGGTAATTTAGGTTTATAATTTTGATGTTGAATGTATTATTGTTTAGCGGTCAAATTTAGACTGAATTTTTATTTAAAGGCTAATCAATGATTGCTATTACCGTTTAGAAACAGAAATAGAAATAGAAAAAGTTTATTTGTCTTAATAAAACACATCAAATTAACACGACATTATTAAACACAAAAATACATTAAACAAAAAGAAGACAGCTCAGCTTATGCTGTGAGCATGGTAAAATATATCTGCACAGCGCTGATTTTCAGCTGATCCTGTATGATCTACAATTAAACATAAAGTTCGATGCACAATATACGAGTAACTACAACATAACAATAATATATATATATAAATACACAGCAAATTACAATTTTGAAGAAACAAAAATAAATTTAAATTAAAACCACTGTTGAAAAATAACATGAGGTACTAACATAAACAAATTGAGCATAAAAAACGGCTTTCTGCTTTTGTTTGTCAAAAAGATGTTTTTTAACTTTAACTATACTGACATTGTTTACTTATCAGGTTCTTTATTTTAAGTCTTAACAGTCACTACACAAATTTTATTAATTTTTAACTAAATAAAATCTTAATTAGCAAAAAGTACAATTTAGATCTAAATATTATTACTACTATTAAGAACACCTTTAAAATAAAAAAAAACATGCCTTAAATTAACAAAGAAAATACAAATGAGAATGAGTTACACCAAATAAAATACATTATTTAAGTTTCATAGCGGTCGGGCTGACAACACATCCCGAGGATGCCTCGTTTAGAGGCGAAACACGTGTCGATAAGTTTTCTTGCTTGTTATTTAAGATTGCTTTATTTTGTGCTCGTACTGCTTGCTTAAATTGCTTGCATGTTTTATGCGGGAGGGCGGGCGGTGTTTAAGTCTGCATTTTAGATCGGTCAAACAATTTAGATACTTACTTATAAAATCGCTTTTGATGCAGTATGGGCGTAGATAATAGTAGTTTATGCTACAAGGGCGCAAAGGAATAAATTACGAGGACGATTTAAAACACGAGCGTAGCGAGTGTTTTAAACGTAACCGAGTAATTTATTGCTCTTACGCCCGTGTATCATACTACGTTTTTCAATGCATAGTGTGAGGAAATGAAAACAAATATAATCTTGTGAACTTTAAATTATGATTGGCTCAAAAGGATTGTATCTAGAGCCGTTAAACAGTGGAAAAAAAAGTATAACATCTATGGTACACAGGAAAGGCTGCAGGTTAGCCAACCATTGCAAACAAATGAAAAAAAAATAATAAGAATAAAGCCCTAGGGCAAAATAATCGACTTTCTGTTCGGTTTTGATGCATAAAAAGTGGGCCTTTACGAGCACATGCATTGAAAAATTAATTATTCCTCATAGTCCTTCAACAAATTAAAGTGGTCATTTTGCTTGGGAAACTAATTTTTCCTCTTGACGGAATCCTAAATTTAGATTTCTATGATGATTCCCCTGTGAAATATAAAATGGTGATCGCTAACAACCGCCCATCTGTAATTAAGTTTAGCCACTAAAAACAACGTCCGGAGGGAGCGACAAAAAGTTTTATATTCAACACAAGAAAACAGACGAAGTTGGAGGGCGGGTAGAAATGAAAACATGGAAAAGTGTGAACGTGTTTATTTCCAGAAGGTTCACTAGCTGTAAAGGTTTCGGCGCGAAACAGAAGTGAGCTAAATAAAAGCTACTATTGAGATTTTTTGTATGTTGTATATGACAAAGATCCTAAACTATGGGAGAACCCGAAAATCACGGAAATATTTTGTAAAATAGAAATGTTGTAATACTTATTCGACAAAAATAAATGGACAAGCTATTTTTAGTGATTTCAGAATTGGCTACTATCTAAAGCTTTTAGTAGCAGTGGATACTATCTGTGGGCTCCTTCGATGTTCTTATGTATAGCCCATTACTATTTCAGGGCGTAGGGTAGAAAATAAGAAGACTTGTTTGTACTGATTCCAAAAAGTGAACTGTAATTTTCTAATTCAAATGCTCTATCTAAGCTAATGCTTATATACACAATTCAAATAGAGCGCGGAGGGGTGAAGGCTGAGGAAGTGCGACGAGGTAGGTAGGCCCAGAGGTCATTTGAAGGTCGCGAGTTAGCAGCGCAGATCGTAACGTCTGCTGGCCAGCGATCCCTTCTTCATATTTCTTCTGATTGGTTGCTTCTTTTGCTCGTGATTCTCGTTGGTGGTTTGCGAACACTATGACTAGCTTCCTTTTTCCAAAACCGCTAGAAGGCGAATGCGCAACCGCATAGTATTTTAGGCCCAATACATGGACACTTACATTCTTTTCATTTTTAGCCGTACTGTATACAGATGAACTAACTTTTTTTGGTAAGCCGCTTACTCTCTGGTATATCCTTGTCATATCAAACTATGGCCATTAAAGCGATTACCATCGCCAAATTAGCAGCTCGATATTTGTCACTACAAATATCGACTGAAACGACATTGAAATAACGTTTATATCAGCGCGCAATGCATAGTGGCTGTTACGACGCTCGCTGCATCCTTGAGAGGGCGAAATAGGAGAAAATTATACTTTTCACTTGGACGTGATTACTCGATTGAATAATTTTATGTTATGTTTATAGCTATAAAGTTTATCTATTTATCAAAGCATAGATGAATTCAATCGGCCAAGCCACTCAGGAGCAGTAGGGAATTTGAGTTCAAAAAACACCATCCAGTAAAAAAAAAAAACATTTAGAAGTTTTGGTGGTATGAAAAAGAAAAATGTTGCATATGTTGTCTAAGAGTTGATTATTCATAATACATTTTTTCATTATTTTTGGTGTGGCCATAAACGAGGAGTAGGCTTTAGAAAGTACCCATTTGGCAATAGTAAGGCCCTTAAGGACAGAGCTTAAAACATAAGGTAACCCATTAATTTGCTTGGCGCAAGTGGGCCCAGTTAATTTATTTTTGGCGCTTATACTTTATATCTGCAATAGAGGACGCTCGCGACTTCGTCCGCGTGGATTTTAAACATATGTAAACAGAAATATATAACACAGCTAAGACTCACTATTATTTATGCGAGAAAATCTCGACGTTTCGGTCAACTTAAGAGTGACCTTCATCAGGCTTCGCGAGGTGCTCCGGCGCGTGCGACACCCTCATGAGGACTGACATATCCCACGGGTGTCGCAAGCGCTGGAGCACCTCGCGAAGCCTGATGAAGGTCACTCTTAAGACTGTACCTGAGCCTAGAGCATGACAAACTGCAGGCTATCTAGGATTCGTTTGAAGAAATTCGGACTCTCCTTATAATCTTACGGATCTTACGTATAAACAATGTACTAAGAATTATACTTTTGTCAAAAAAAAATGTTTTGCACCCTCTTTTTTTTGTTAACAAACGTTCGCTTCAATAACGCGGTTAAGAGATCAACTTGATTTTTTTTTTCATAAAATAGGTAATAGAAATGTGAAGGTATTTCACCTAAATTCAATATTTTTTTCCCTACAAAATATTTCAGTATTAGCTAAAAACGCACCAATTTGTTGTTTCGCTGCGTGGTCACTAGTATTACGCGTCCAAGAAAAAGAGGCCAAAGAGCCAACATATAATCGCCTCTATGAAAAGCAAATAAGGTCTTTGCCATTAGACTTATTGTGCTGGACGGGTAATAAAAAAAGTTGCTAGAGTATGCCATCTTCTTAAGTTGACCGAAACGTCGAGTTTTTCTCGCATAAATAACAGTGAGTCTTAGCTGTGTTACCTATTTCGTTATGATGGACACTCACCCTAATTTTAGTGATATAATAAAGCCGATTCTGAAGGCTTTAATTTTGGTTTTAGTGCTGTCAAAACTAAATTTTTTTCATTGCAAAATAGTCCTTAACTGTTAAGGTTAGAAGTTAAATTACTTTGAAAAAAGTTCAAGTTTTGACAGCACTAAAACTAATATTAAAACCTTCAGAATCGGCTAGAATATATAAACAGCCCGTTATACACGTAGGAAAGACGTTTTTGACACAAAATTTTACACCGTTTTTCCCTTAGGGGTTGAATTTAGAAAAAAAATTCTTTGTGCACCTTTAGAACACCTCAATTTCATGTTTTTATTTTCAGTATTTTAGGATGTGCTTTGTCTGTCAGTCAGTCAGTTACATAAATTGTTTTATATAAACATCTACATTATACCTAAAAAAGTTAAAAAAAACCTATGAAAGTCACGGAAAATGCAATAAGATGTGGCCTATTTTTGTCCTGTCAATTTTACAACGGAACCCGTTATTCACAGGAAGTGGGAATCAGGCGGGCGTGGGTTGCGTACTAACTAGAGATCCGTCGTTCTCATAACGACGGAGACCATTTACCTGTGAACTTCCTGGAAAATTGCTCACATAATATAATTTATTTTCAGCTCAATGATTTCTGATGTAAGGGGTGGGAGGATGTGATAGTGCTTTCATTTTGTTGAATAAAATATAACAGTTGCAAAAATTTATACTCTTGCTAAATATAACCAGGTACTCGTATTTTACTTTAATTATTATTATAAACATTATTTGTTTTCACCTCACTAGCTCGAGAAGCGCGCCTTTGCTGCTTAAAACCAGTGAGCAAAATCTACTTTTGCTCACTGGTTTTAAGCAGTGAAGAAAAGTGTTTTAAATTACGAATGCTGCGAATTATTCAGAACTTCCATATCCTTTGCTCAAAAGAAAGAGAGACAGCAAACATCAGCATGGCGGCTATCTCTTTCACTCTATATAAATTCTATACACTTTGGGAGGCTGTAGAAAGCCCCACAGCTTGTCGGATACCATAGACAAAGTAAACTTCTCGTAATCCTGTGTATGGCCTTCCAATGTGTATAGACTCCGAATAAACAACTGACCTCTATAGTAATACAAGCAGCCACACTGGCTATTGACCAGATAATAATAAAATGTTACTGTCGACATTTTGGTGCTGTTTGCTGCAGTGAGTCACGTGAGCGTACTTTGAACTAATAAGAAAGATGAGAAAATGACGTTATAACAATAACTATGACAAGTGTCAATTTAAGTTCCCCGTACGTTCGCTTTGAATCGGCACGAAAAAGGACTGTCATTTTTTATTGCAAAACATGTCCATGGAGTGTATTGCTAGACTTCATCAGTGGTTTAAACAGATGAACTTATACCGGAAACGGCTATATAGAGTAAAGCGCCCGCGTGATGGTTATGTTTTGCGTTTTCGATCGGTTTATCAAAGATTTTCTGATATTTCGAGGCTTTTGGGATTCAATTTTAACACTTTTTACATTTTATTTTATGTGTAATTAATATTTTTATATGGTGTATTGTTTAAAGAAAAAAAAACATTGAATTCTTATTATTTCGTTCGAAAAGATGGTGTTTTTATGTCTGTGTTTTGTCGCTATAGTGAGGTGAAAAGTTGTATGTGTCACACGAGAGCAAATTTATTCTGTTTCTTGTGCCTTTGAATCCTTTTGATTCAATTATAAAATCCTTCGCTTGCTCGGGACTCCAACTCGACACCCGCAACAAAAAAATCTTTTTCTACTACCTTTATGAAAAAGTTCCATTTAATACTCGAAATTAGTTTTGAAAATCGAACTTTCCGGGCCCCGTTGCGGAATGACTATCAGCTCAGTTTGAAATATCGTATTGATACTCGTATTTCATTTATTGCAAAATTAGGTTCTATTTGACGTTTGTCTTCATTTCATGCTAAATTAGGTTCTTTTTGACGTCCTTAGTTTGTCTTTACAATCGAAATTCCCTGCGTTCCGACTCACGACATAATCGATTATATCGCGTCTGACACTCTTTTTTCGCAAAATGATACTGGCCACAAATAAAAGCCGCCGGCCGAAGACTGAAAAAAAAAGGTAAAAACCGCGCCGCGCTTTGCAAAGTCATAAAATACATTAAATTTGAAAGGCAAAATTAAATATTTAAATACATAAATCGGGTAGTAGAAAAAGTGTAGGTAGTAAGCCTTCGGCTCACGTCGAAACTAGCTTCATTCCTCGGGTAAAAAAATCCGCCATTTTATGCTCGTCACGAAATATAATATTGCTCTCTTGTTTCACAAATAACTATTACGGGCTCGATTTTTGAAGCTGAAATATAGATATAGATAATACTAGTCTGTAGCCTTCTTGAATAAATGTGTGTCATAGTCCTCACTCGGAAACACCTCTGACACTCCGTTGGAGATTGATGCTTAATGATTAATGCTGCGCGTGCGTAAAGTCGGCATTTTCCGCACTTGTACTATAAAAAATTATACGAAACTCGTGCGAGAAACGTTTCATCGCTCTCGTATCGTAATGTACTATTATATATTATGTTTTTCACATTTCCGTACGAAATGGATTTTAGTTTTGCATATGTCGAAGACAAATAGTGAAATTCGGCATTTTACAAACGGCGTCGTCATTTCCAAAACGCTTGCTAATTTGCAATTTGACGAATCTTCGTCAAATAGTAGAATTCGGCATTTTATAATTTGCCTCGGCATATAGTAATTCTGTTAGAACTATTGAGTGCCGCCTCGCTCCGCTTCGCTCGGGTCCAAATATGTATTTAATTCACTTGTAAACCTAACACGCTTCTCCTCGCTCCGCTCGTCATCGCATGTATTTTTCACTTTTCGGATTTTGAATGTTCAGAAAATTACAGCTCCATTTTACAATTTACCTTAAGGCGATATGTAAAAGTTTTAGCGTCCCTGTTACTCCATATGCGAAAAAACCCTCAGTGCGAGAGGGACGGATTCGTGGAAAAGTAGCAAAAAGTCGGTTTTTTATTGATATAAAATGTACTAAAGTTGCTATCAAAATTTTGTTTAACCTACCCCCCTATTCTGTATCTTTAGTTGCCAACTATACTAGGTGCCTATCATCAAAAACATAGATAAAAACTGAAATTTCAAAATTGCCTTTAGTGGATATTGAACTATTAACAATCTGTGTCGTCACTTGAAGTGCGAACATATCCTTAGGAAATCGGAATTCGATGGTATATCTATGTTTTTGATGATAGGCACCCAGTACAGAAGGCAACTAGAGATACATTATAGGCCCGCAGGTCCTAGATATCGTTAAAATACATCTAATAAAATATAATTGCAGTCCATATGTCATTCTAAATTGTCAAACCAGGAGAATTGGTGCCGAAAAAGACCTCACTTTAATAAATATTTCTATCGAGCCGAATTTCTCCAATCGCGTTCTGTTTTAACAGATCCCTAGAAAATAAATCCAAAAATATTTTTTTTCAAATTAATACATTATTTACTGAAGTAGATATACACGTTCTTAAAGTATCAATTTTTTTTCGTAGCTTCTAAGCAAATCACAAAACAGCGGGCATTTTACAATTTACCGAACGGCAAACTGAAAAATACCAAGCGTTTAGAAACTGACGACTCCGTTTGTAAAATGCCGGGTTGCACAATTTGCCCCACACATACACGA
Organism: Ypsolopha sequella; assembly: GCA_934047225.1. Classification (NCBI taxonomy): domain Eukaryota; kingdom Metazoa; phylum Arthropoda; class Insecta; order Lepidoptera; family Ypsolophidae; genus Ypsolopha; species Ypsolopha sequella. Next base: position 3,696,349 of record OW203985.1, read on the forward strand.
CCATGAGTACGCTTTGCGGTTATATCATCCGATGCCTTTGTTGAAATATTAAGGCTTTTTAACTTCATATTCAGCAAAATTCTAAAAATTACTTCTAAGGCATCCCATCCCACACAATACACAAAGGTGACAAAAGGAATGATTAAGTTTCAAGAGGACGGACGTCACAAAATAATTTTGATTCTGTACAAAGGTCGAGCATTTCGAGTACAATCGAAATTACCAAGTTAAAAGTTTTACCGGTTAGACCTTATGAATTAAAGGTAAATGTGGTTTTTGCTGAGGAAGGTTTTCTAGTTATCTTGGTATTCTGTAGAATAGAGACACATAAGACATTCATTCGGCTCGCCTCAAAGTGATTGAACACGAATGCTGTTCAAACCACTCCTGACTGAAGCATCATTAAACCGATGCCTCATACCAGCTGCTTCTTAATTAGGACAAGGCTATATATGAGTATGTATAAGGTACAATAAGTATACAACGTGTAACAGAAAGGTGTAACCATGTTTGAAGAGCTTATTCAGTCAATGGTACAGAACAATTTTTACTATGGAGACAACCCTGAAATCTCAAAAAAAAAAATCTGCCCTTCCATACATTTCGGCCGAGCGGCATTGCATGATGAAGCAAGTAATATTTTTTTTCGATGTACAGGATTTGTTCCATAGTAAAAGTTGTTCTAAATCATTGACTGAATAAGCTCTTCAAATATAGTTACACCTTTCTGTTACACGTTGTATATAATAATACTACTTGTAGTAAATTACATCAATTGTACTCTGTACCACAAAATAGATACAACCAGAAGGCCGACTCGACGACGGAGCGAAAACAGACGCACACATGCATATACGCATACGCATGATGATCTCGACAGAATTTTGTATTGGCAATTTTGCGAATCTGGTATTATGCTCCGGAAGGATTCGACCGACTTCATCCGAGATAGTCGTACGCAGAGCTGTCATATGGACCAAATAAAAAGACCGTAAAAGACCGAAAACGTATAAAAAGTCCTAAGTCATCAAATAGGACTTTTTCAACCGTGAGCGAGTCCGCGGACCACGGACCGATCGGACTTTTTCGGGCTTCGGGTTAGTCCGTTCAGTCCGTTGTTGGTCCGTTGCTGGTCCGTTGTGTTTAACGAAATGATAATGGATGGTTTTATGCAAGTATAGCATGACAAAATAATGTTATTCGAAGGATGTGATGACGAGTTGACGACTAAGAGTCGAAATATATGTTTTGCAGGTATGTATTCATTCATATTTTCTTCATATTGTCCATACTTAAAATAATTAGTTCATAAAAGTTTTGTTCCCAAAATATCCCAATAATTTATATTTCACGAAATTTGCGTGTGGCAACCCTTGCGCTGGTGGCATCGCACCGGATTTGCACTCGCAATAACGTATTCGAGTAGCTATAATGACAAGTGAGACGCGGTACGCGCCCGCTGCCCGAGATTGCCGGGTACATCGTAAACGTAAAAGCTATTCAATTTGGGACTTTAGGCCCTACAATTAAGATTTACTAATGTGAAACGGATGCCACGCACTGTCACCATGACTCTCGTATGCTTGCGTGACTCGAGTTTGTATTCTTGTATCATAAAAATATCGTCATTTTATGCATTTTGCAGTGGAATAAAAACATTTTACCTTAACGGGACACCTGAAGCTAGAACATCAACAACACCAGGTTTTCAAGGGTTCATTGGAAGAAACTAGGTCTCTCTTCATATTGAAGAAAACATATTTGATTTATCGATCTTTTATCTAGGGATTCCACCTATAAACAATGTTTTAAGACTTTACTTTTGTCAAAAAAAAATGTTTACCACCCTCTTTTTTTTTTTTCAAACTTTCGTTTCAAAGACGCGGTTAAGAGACTAAATTGTTTTTTTTTATAAAATTGGCATTAGAAAAATATGTTACCTACATCCTATATTTTTTTCCCTACAAAATATGTCAGTAATAGCTAAAAACACACCAATTTGTTGTTTCGCTGCGTGATCACTAGTATTATGCGTCCAAGAACAAGAGGCCAAAGAGCCAACATATAATCGCTTCTATGAAAAGCAAATAAGGTCTTTGCCATTAGAGTTATTGTGCTGGACGGGTAATAAAAAAAAGTTGCTAGGGTATGCCATCCTCTTAATCGAAGTTTTCAGGTATTTCAATAATATTCAATAAAATATACGAAATTTTTTCGACTATTTATCAAATTGTAGCACAGCATTTATTGCATAACTCTATTGAAGTAATATAACGGACTGTTTCGGACCAACTCGGACCGGACCGGCTTTTTACCGAAATACGGCTAGTCCGTTCGGTCCGCTTGAGTTTAGGGCTCACCATAAAAGTCCATCGGACCAGGTCCGAGTCCTATTTGAACGGACCAACTTAGGGCTTTTATTTGGTCCATGTGACAGCTCTGGTCGTACGTACGCGTCTATGTGTGCGTGTCTGTTTTCGCTAGTTATGCAGAGTAAACCTTCTGTAAGTGGTTATTTTGTGTCTTTACCTAGAATAAAGTTTGATAATAATGGCAGATCTTGAAATGACGCGTGTAGTGGTGGGACACACTCGAGATTATTTTATCGACTGAGTTATAGTTGGTGAAAACAATGCATTATCAAAGTAACAACCAACGCTGCCGGTATAAAAAAAAAAACACATCACATTTTGGTGTGCGTCACGGCGGTTGCAGCACTTCCTCGTTGAGGACTTTTCTGCTCTTAGGTTGTTAATACCTTTTTCAATACGGTTTCCACCATCAGTTTAAACATTTTACGAGGAAGGTTTATATGTACGAGTATAACAAGCGAACAAAAAAATATACAGAAGACGCTTTTATAACAAATTGTCATTCCAAAAAGGTTCCAGGCAATCAAAAGGGCAAAAGGCTCATGATTGGTTCGTATATCATCGAACAGCTAGCCCCGAGAAGGAAATGCCGTCCGATTTCGCCAACTAATCAGTGTTTTCGCATAGACTTGAGTATTTGCATCTCAATCCCACTTACCTGAGATTATCTATCTTTTTCTCTATCGCTGCGCGGATTAGCAAATCAGAGCGGAATTTATTCTAGTTTAGTCTTATTCTTTTTTCTACTTTGTCATGTACTCTAATAATATTTATTAAATTTGTTAATATTTTTGATAAAAATATTATGCTATCTCATTCCAGACATTCTGCAGTTTAAGTATGTTTTTTATAACTGCCATGATATCTGAATTAAACCGGACTTAATCGCGACTTTTCAGGATCGTTGGCAGTTATAGGCACCTTAAAACTAAAGAGGTCCCCTCACTCCACTCCGCTTCGCTTGGCTCCCAAAATCATGATTATCCACAACCAACAAGATCTCCAAATTGTGTACCTACTTATATTTTAAGAAAAAAATGTACGAGCGGATGTTTAATCAATTACATTACCTAAGAATTTAATTCCTTAATTGGATATCGAACGACACGTTGTAACCTGCTCTGCGACATGTTTGCCAATTAGTCTACCAGTGCCATTTGAAATGGGAAACACGAAGCAATATGGCTGCCTGATCAATTTTCTATACTGCAATTAATAAGGCGAAATAGTACATACTATTTAATTCGAATAAATCATACTTACTCAGAAAAACAATAAAACAAAATAACTGTATTATTATACTCTACTGAAAAGGCTGCACATTATAAACTGAAATCACTGCTCATAACAGTTTTCTCGAAATTGCTCTACGTATAGTGTAACAATTTGACTGTAAATAAAAAGCCCCAATACTCAATACTCAGTTCCACAAATTATGTAAGTACGTATTGTCTATTAAAGGTTGGGTAACGGTTTCATCGTTTAAACGACATCTTCAGGCACAAAACTACAAAATCTGTCGTTTTTAAAAATGTAATTGTAAAATCGTTTTATTGTGCCTGCAATTTAGAATTTCGTGCCTAAAAATGTCGTTCAAACGATAAAAACGGTTTAAAAGAGCATAATTTATGGAACTGTATATTTAGAGTCATGATTACGTTCCATCAAGAAGTAACAACATTCAACATCAACTACTGCAATTTGATTTATTTCTACGTCGTAGCTGAACAAACAAAGAGTCATTGAACAAAATATCCAACAAAAATCAAGTACGAATACAAAATATACCAAACTGGTTAACAGATAACTTTCCCATATTAATATTTTCATGAAATATTGTGAATTTTTCCATCAAAGCCAGAGCCAGTACTGGGTCACAGTCAATATTGGAGATGACCGTTATCACGCCATCAGTGTCATGCCAATTAGCCCTGAATGGGGTCAGCCGCTCAAACTGTCCTGATAAATGAAACTCATGCCACCGCGACTTTTATAGCATGAGCTCATCAACTAAGTCGTTATTCCTTGTTAATAAAAGCTAGCCATGTTCCTAAAAGTCTTGGTAGTTTAGTGCTGGAAGGGTACCTACGTCACACATGTGTGAGCTTTGAAGCTTAGCATTATATCGTAGGACTAATTGGAAATGAAAAAATATACCAATACCGGTATCATCTATACTAACAATATAATTGCAAGTAGTTTTTTGTTCGTGCAAGGAAAATTATCGCTTCCACTTGTAAGAATCGAACTAGCACACTCATGGCAGAGTAACAATATATGGAGTAGAGAATCTTAGAAAAACGCTCTGTTTCTACCTCACGCACACAAATGCGTGTTCTCCATGCCGTCTAAGCGAAGTTCGGAGGAGTCTCCATACAAATCTCGGTACGGCGGGGTGTGTAGGGCACGCGTCTGCGTGTGTGAGTTCGAATCTCGTTCGAATCGTAATAAGATTCACTACTCGATATAAGTACTCTGCTCATGGGCTTTGATTCAGTTTGGCGATGCTTTGACTACAGTTACGTAGTAGAAATTTATTGTGAAATTCGAACAAACTGAAAGGTGTTTCTTCTAGGCTAACCAAAAACGTGTATGTGATGGTAAAATAGCATAAAAATCGATCAAGTGGTTTTTAAATCAATAGAGAAGGCGGCGTCACTCAGGGATACCATTTTCATTTTACAACGTTCTGGTTTACATTCAGTTTGAACAGTTTGATCGTCGTACGACGCCCGCCTAACATACCATCTCTTTTGTACGCGTTAAATTTGTATATGCTATCCTTCTGTCAGTGTTAGACGTGCGTGCGCGTCGTCTGACGAACAAAATTGTTTTGGTGTTGGACGAATTGGCATGGATTAAATTACGTTAAGGTGTGTTAATTCAAAAACCATTTCGAGATTTAGAAATGGTAGATTGGTAGAAAATACTAATTAGTATTAAGCTCGTCTTTGTACGATAATTTTATTCTGTGCAATAAAGAATTTTATTATTATTATTTAGGTTTAATTAGCCGTATTTTCGAAGTTTTGGTCTAAAATACCTCATGATGATGAATATTTTTACGAAAAGGCTGCAACTTCAAGTGACGTCACTTGAGTTATGGCTGTTTAGAAATGTGTCCTTTGCTATCAAGATAAATTTATAATAATTTTCTTCAGACTAATTTGACAGCTAGATGACAGATGAGTATACAGACTGAGACAGACCACTTTTTTTATAAGCAATCACACATTACAATCAGTATTATGTCTAAAATTCTCAAGTGACAAGGTCATTGGACAATTCTTTATAAAATCATAAAAAAATTATGGTTAACTTATATGCCAAAATAATGACGACAAGGTCCTAAAATGGTGAATGTTCTTTAAAAAAAAAACATTAAGCTATGGGAATTCGGTTCGCAGCATTGGTTTGAGTTCTGATTTAGCACATTTTCAGTGAAGATATGGTAAGGGGGCGTGGCGCTTACGAATGCAAGACAAATCTCCTGCTCTAGAACAGATGGAATGTTTGGAAGGTTGCGAAGAATCCATTTACACTTACTACTGAATGAAAAGAGCTTCATGTCGATATGAAGAGGTGAGGCATTTCCAATTTATTCATGACTTCTTTCTCTGACGAGATTCGAAATTGCTTACCTTTGAGCAAGGATACAATTATTATTATTCCCATTTTTTCTATAAGAAAGAACATAAATCCTGTAAACGTACAATACACGTGCCTTATCTCAACATGATTCTTGACGTTGTAATATATTATAAGCTTTTTCTCTTCCTAATTTAAACAACTTACGCTTTCAACAAATACATCCAATTAAGCTGGAAAAAGACGTGCTATTAAAAAAGTATACTCAGTTGCTCATTATGAGCATGCTCAAAAAGAGCCAGCTTATCAATAAAACTAAACAAACGCGGGCGAAGCCGCGGGCAAAAGCTAGTACAATATAAATGTATATTGTGCTTATTCTATTTGTGTAGAACCCGATTTCCAATAAATTTACTACAAAAGAAAGAAAGAAAGAAAGAAACAAAAGAGCTTTATTTCAAACACCACAGAAAACAAAACAAAAAAGAAAACAAATTAAAAACGAAATAGACATATGCTGTGGTTATAAAAAAGGAGTCTAGCTCAGCTTAATGCCACAGTCGAAGCCACAGCGCTGGTATTCTGCTGGATCCTACTAAAATTAAAACTAATAACTATAACATAATAATTTAAACATAACATCGTCTAAATATCAAACTTAAAATAAAAAGCGTAAAGTGTAAAATACATAAAAATGATAAGAAAAATAAATAAAAGTTGTTTAATAAGTAAATGTGTAAATCTGAAATAAATAAACTAATAATAGTATAAATACTTTTTAAAAAATGATTAATTTTAATAATCGAAAATTAGCCTTGCATGCCCCCCCCCCATGTATCCGCTAACTAATGCCAGAAATTAAATATGTATCTAATTTGGTAGTTTTGAAAACTTTCTCATTAAAAGATGAGGTAACAAAACAGAAAAACGTGTTGGAACTTTATGTAGGACAAGATTATTATACGTTTTTAAATGGAAATACTTAAAAATATCATGCAAAACATTACATAGTTTCTTAAGCTTTAACGAAAAAAAAAAAACTTTAAGATTAGTGCAACTGTAATGGAACAAACCATTTTCTACACATAGAAATTTTCATGTTTTATTTTGTTAATTATTTAATAAATCCACAAATTATTTATACAATTCCCATAGCTTAAATCATAACTTTTATTTATTTTCTTAGAGAATATACGCCATTTTATTTCATAGTTTGGAATGAATAATAATTTATGAACAAGTGTGAAGTATATTTTAATTAAAAATAGGACTAAAGTTACTTCTATATTTGGAGAAACAAAAAAATGTCGCAGATCTAAAATGTAGGACATCGGAGTTAAAGCTATGTACGTAGGGCGGCTGACATGTAATCTCCTTGGTCAGAAATATATACAAAAATAATGCTGTTTGGTATGGATTTATATTAGTTTGTTATTCTATTTTCAAAATGTATTACATTCATTTGTTTATTGCATCACGTTTATTTGTCTCCTACAATTGTTTCGAACATGTCGGTAGAAAAAGTGAAAATGGATAAAATCGAGCAGCGTGCGGTGATTAAGTTTTTGAATAAAGAAGGGAATACGCCTTCGGAGATCAGACAGCGTATGTTACGTGTCTTTGGCAGTTCGTGTTCTTCCGAATTTGTTATAAAGTTTTGGTCAAGGCAGTTTAAATTAGGTCGTGAGAGCCTCGAAGATGATCCTCGTAGCGGAAGACCAGTTTCGGCCGTCACCGATGAAAATGTAGCCAGGGTGAAAAAAATTATATTAGAGGACCGACGAGTGAAGCAGTGGGAGATAGCTAGAGATGTGGGCGTCAGTAAAGAGCGAGTCAATGAAATAATTCATGAGCATTTGAACATGTCCAAGGTTAGTGCACGTTGGGTCCCTAGAATGTTGACTGCATTTGACATGGAGAGGCGTGTCAAATGTTGCGAAGAGTTTTTGGACAAGAGTCGAGGGAAAGAGGAAGAAATAATTTCTAGAATTGTAACATGTGATGAGACTTGGATTCGACAATGGGACCCGGAAAGTAAGCAAAAGTCGTTACAGTGGAAATTTAACGATGAGAAGCCGCCCCGGAAATTCAAGGTCTGTCCATCGGCCGGTAAACTTATGGCTACAATCTTTTGGGACACAGAAGGGATTTCGCTCATAGATTATTTACCGAAGAAAACTACAATGAATGCTGATTATTACTCAAACTTATTATACCAACTAAGAGAGACAATAAAAGAAAAACGGCGAGGTAAACTAAGCAAAGGAATTCTGATTTTGCACGATAACGCACCAGTGCATACCGCACGCACAACAAAGCTAGCAATTAAAGACAATGCCTTCGAAACCATTGATCACCCCCCTTATAGTCCAGATCTAGCCCCCTGTGACTATTTTCTGTTTAGACTTCTCAAGAAAGACCTCAGGGGACGAAGGTTTATGACCGATGACGAAATGAAGGCAGCGGTTTCTGACTATTTTGACGACAAACCGTTTTTTTTTTTTTTAATGGCTTAAATTCAATATTTGAAAAATTTAATAAGTGCATTTTATTAGCAGGGGACTATGTAGAAAAATAAAAATAAACTATCCAGTTACGTCATTTCTTTCATAGTTAGGTAGATTACTTTTCAGCCTCTACAATCAATTTTAAAATGCTCATATAGACTATAATTGTTGGCAAATGTAATCTGTAGAATGTTAAGGGAATACTTGTATAATATACCTATAATATAATATATTTCTGTTTCTTCTCCTTTCAAATAAATAAAATAAAAATGTCAATTTGAAGTTCAATAGACCATATTTTAGCTAGCATAAATATTTATTGACCGCAGGGGAAATAGCTACGTATATTATTTTTAAAGGCACATGGTTTGCTTCTATCAAAAATAGGATATTTTTTGAGTATTTAAACCATATGCCTTGTATTAATTTTCGCAATTTGTACGAATTATCACATTGTAAAAGGTATTTTGATATGAATACAGGAAGTCCCGTCTATAGTGGGGAAAATTGAACTATAGAGATGTGTATCCTTTTTAGACATTTCAAAATAAAATAAAAGAACATAATTAATTTGATAAAATTGACACATTTTGGATTTATTTACCTCTACTCCCTAATAACTATATATTAATTAAGCATAAATCAACTCGCAGCACAAAGCAAATTCGGTATACTATCGTAGACGTTATCTAAACTGCTGCAACCTCAAGTCAATTTAAGGCTACTACGGGTACGTCACGCAGCGCCCATCTTCTCAAGCGACTAGCTTCTACCTTACCACCAAGTCAGGCTTACTGCCTAAATCAAATCCGTCTTTATTATTGGTGGAAAAGGTTCATCAATATCCACTTGGTATGTCCACGATACTTGGTTAGTGACTGGGCAGGCTTTTTCCGCCGTTAATTCAATCCGTATCCCTCCCCGTCAGAATGACTTGGCGTAATTGACGCGAGCTTTAGTAACGGCTTCCGGAGTAAGGGACTGTTTATATCGGCCGTTGTTTTTTTACGACTACACCTTCTTACAAAAATATAATAAGACCGTTTTGTTGATATTTTGTTTATATGAAGGACTTATTCTGTTAATGCAAAAAAACAATGAAAGAAACAGTAAAAGAAAAAAATATAGAAGTCTGATTAGAGCTGAAAAATAACCCCACAATAAACTGTGTTGAACACAATTTTGCATGGTGACGGCTCCAATAGTGTCACATGACAACACTACGAACCAATCATGAGCCTTTTGCCCTTTTTAGTCTCTGGTGCCATTTTCGAATGATATTTTGTCAGAAATGAGTCTTCTATGTTTTTATTATGTATCCTGATTGAAACGGATTTTAAATTTGAGAATATCAAATGAATATCAGTGTGATTGGCTCATTTGTAGCTTGAGTAATGCTAAATGTAATTTTTCCAAATAAAATTCGCGCAATTCGTGCTAAATAGGTAGATACAAATAAATATGATTTTAAAATGAATATCCAATTGGAATAAAATTACAATTGAAATAAATGTAACGTTTGTATTTTGTACTTCTAAACTCAATTTACCTGCAAACTCAGTTATTAACTCAGCCATCAGATGGACACTTCCCGTTTAAGGGAACCCTAAAAAAGGAACGTAAGTCGAAAATCGCAAGAATTTGACACCCGCCGCACCCTATTCCAATAGATCGGTCGAAGAGGGAAGGTACGTGATCAATTGGCACTGACGCCGCCCTTTGTCAGAGAAACAATAAGAGCGAACGTAAGACTGAAGCCAGATCCGGAGATAATTCATTGTGTTCACAGTTCTATTTGAGGGACGGAAGGTTAGACGCTTCGCTGAAGACTGACGTTTCGCCTTTCAGAGATTTTTTAAGTTTCGCTCTAGGAAATATTTTTGAAGATTCGTAGTCTAGATTTGTAACTAAGGTAGATTTTTGCTTGTGAAATTAAGACTAGGTAAAGGCTGGGTCATCGTCTTTCTGATTGTCCTTTGTCTAACATGGTCTAATTAAAGACTACGCGGCGTTTTAAAACTACTTGGTCGTTTGAGCTGTACATTTGCGTGGAATCGGACACGATTTTCAGTTTTGTTTATATAATGAACTCTTGCGTTTGTACGACAAAAATTTTATAATCTTTGTTGTATCTATTGATAATATAATATTTTATAAAGCGCCTTTATATATTATGGTTTTTGTAGTCACTTAAGCAATTTTTTTTTAAGTTGGTTTTCATGCGGCTAAAGAAAAACTTATTCTTGACCATAATAAATCAAACAGCGCTGGCGCAAACCTGAGACAACACTAAAGCCTAGCAATCCAACGAGCTGCCAGTGACTTGGGTGCCCTCCCATTTAGCAGCAATTTGGATATAGTTATTTGTGCAACAAGAGAGTAAAGTTTTTTTTTTGTTGCGAGTGCCAAATTTGAATCCCGAGCAAGCGAAGGATTCTATACTTGAATCTCGAGCGTAGCGAGTGATTCTAGTTGGAATCCTGATCGTGGTGAGGGACTCAAAGGCACAAGAAACAAAATAATTTTGCTTTCGTGGGACACAGGACTTTTCACCTTACTAGCGAGAAAACACAAGATGTAAAGATACTATATTTTTGAACGAACTTGTAAGAATTCAATGTTTTTTTTTTTAATAATACACAATATAAAAATATTGCACAGGATAAAAAATGAAAGGAATGTTAATTGAATCCCAAAAGTTGTCAAAAATTGGAAAATCTTTGATAAACCGATCGAAAACGCAAATCAACACAATGATCACGAGGGCGTTTTACTTTCTCCGTTTCCGGTAGAAGTTTATTAGTTTTCCATAGTCAAAGGTACAGATTCCATACACCCTGGGAAGTTAGTTCACTATAAAATTACTTAGATATAAGTACTTTTGAGGCGTAGATCGATCACCTTTTTAACAGAGACACATTCAAGATAGACGGGCGTGTTTTTCCGTTTTTGGGCTTGACCACTATTGAAAAATTATTATATTTTGCTACACCACAGCATTTAAACTTAAAAAAGGATTTATAAATGTGATAAAAACGCGTTTTTTCCTTCGTTACTGTCATTTAGGTGCCTACCTTCAGCACTCTTGCGTGAAACATGGGTCTATCCCTGAGGGATATAAGTAAGACGGCCATTTGTCAAAAAATACTAGATTTTTGGAGTTCTGCCAAAAATATGGCACTCTAAACTTGTTTACTTACAAACTGACGAATTCGTCCACCGTAACAAGACTTCTAATTGTTATATCTTAATCTGTCAGATTCTATTAAAAAAATAGAAATTTTGCTATTTTTTGGCACGTTTTCGGCAATTTTTCCGCCAAATACATAAAATTTTGTCAACTCACAACTTTAGGGCTACAGATCCTTTTTCCGAAAAGCACTGTTTCTTATAAATAAATAGTAAAATCAAATTTACCTACCCTCTAACTGCAAATTTAGAGGGAATATCGATACAAATATCTCAACAACTGTGGAAATTTGATCAAAAACAAAAATATTCAGTATAGGAAAACATACTACATTTATTAATGTGTTGCGTGAAAGAAAAATTTAATTGTTAAAACAAGCATCGAAAAAATATTTAAGAAACCTCAGTAAGTTTGCTTTATCACAATATTATACTTAAGTATAATATTTCTATTTTATTTTGTGCACGTTGATATTTTTATACAAGTATTGTATAATTTTTAAAGTTTGAAATCTACGTTATTAAATGTTTTGTTTTTTAAGGATATAAATACAGTAATAACACAAAGATAAATACAGTAAAAATAACGATTATATTACGTACAACCCTTTGCAGGATTTGTCTATCCTTATTTTAGCGATTATGTGAATTTAATAATAATATAAATATACCAGTAGTATTTAAAAGTATGGACTCAGAACCAGAAAATAAATTTGTTCCTATTTTCGGACATGTTCGCTTTCTAAGAACAACATAATACTAAATAATGAATGAAATATATTCCCCTAATGAATAACTGTAATAATAATGATAATTATGATTTTGCTAAACACCCTCTGCTTTTTACATTCCCCTCACATACGCAAACACACCCTCTCTCATACATACTCATCTTACATTAACTCCACACAATACAAACATCTTGTCGAACAAATGAGCAAATTAAACTATACGATTACGTTTATTGTCTTTAAATGTTTAAATATACGAGTAGTGTAAATTCGGTCTAACGAATTAGTTAAGTTTTGATTACTATTTTTTACAGTTGGGGAAAATTGTTATAGGCGATAGTTTAAGTTTTGAAATATTGTTTAGAGTACATATATCGCTGTTAATTTTCTGAATAAACTAAATAAATAAAATAAAGTTCATAGCATTTTTTTTTACATACCTCTCTAATAGTGTCAGAAACCAATATAAAGTAAAACCGGGTGGTAGGCTTCGGCCTACCTCATGCCGAAACAACAAAATAGATACTACCATAAGGCCGACTCCATACAACGAGCGAAAACAGACGCACACATACAAAGACGCGTACGTATGATGATATCGGCAGTATTTCGTATTGGCATTCGACCGACTTCGACCGAGATCGTCGTACGTTATGCGGAGTTTGTTTGTTTTTCAAGGTTGTTTGAGCGCTGGGTTTTAAAAACTATTTGAGACAAGTATAATTATTGATTTTATCGAATATACCCCAAAATAACACAGAAACAGAGTACGGATGGACAATTAAAAAGAAGACTCACCGGTGATCCGTTTTTTTGGCAAAATATCGCCAAATCCAAGGCGAGGGTGGCCACCCTTAACTATGAAACACAATTGCACCTTTCTTGATTTAATACAAAGCTTCAAGCACAGCTTTCACAAACTTTAAAGTCAATTAGTTTAATTTTCTTCACAGAGATGAATGATGCTCTCACGCAGGACACATCGGAAGTAATGTCCATTTTTCAACTGAGGCTCGCGCTGCTATTGGTCAGCAACGCGCGATTCACGAGTCTAAAGGTTGGGGGGAAAAGGGACGAACATATGTGGAACGCACTAGTGTGCAAAGGACAAAGGATAGTCTCTGTGTTATCCTGACAAATTCAGAAAACCTAACCTATTTAAATTTGCTACTTAATTTGGCGCAATCAAAGGTTCTTTATTTAACAGAATAAATACAATGGTATGAAAACTTACAACATAGTCAGTAAGCACATAAACATATTACTTTGCTTTTTAAGGCTTTTACATGCACCTGTCAAAGCTTATGAAAATTACATTAATAGTAGTTTATGCTACTAGGGCGCAAAGGAATAAATTACGAGGACGATTTAAAACACGAGCGTAGCGAGTGTTTTAAACGTAACCGAGTAATTTATTGCTTTTACGCCCGAGTATCATACTACGTTTTTCAATGCATAGTGTGAGGAAATAAAACAAATATAATTTTGTGAACTTTAAATTGTAATTGGCTCAAAAGGACTGTATCCAGAGCCGTTAAACAGTGGAAAAAAAAGTATAACATCTATGGTACCCAGGAAAGGCTGCAGGTTAGCCAACCATTGTAAATAAATTAAAAAAAAAAAATAATAATAAAGCCCTAGGGCAAAATAATCGACTTTTTGTTCGGTTTTGATGAATAAAAAGTGGGACTTTACGAGCACATGCATTGAAAAATAGTTTTACATAGAATGAAAATATTTTCTAAGATGAAATCAGACCTTCTACTTAATATAACCAATTTGCTGTATTGTATATTTGTTACAATGATAAGGCCCAAAAGGGACAAAAGTGATACAACGTTGTACGTTACTTTATAGGTTTAAGAATAAAGAGGGCTAATAAGTTTTACGTATAACATATTACTATTACTTAAAATAGGAAATAACAGATTAACTGTAAACAAAACACATCAGTCGTACGTTATAATAATAATAATAATAATAATATTCCATTTATTTCAGATATCAATGATCCATAAGTGTTAGTAACAATTATTTCAAAATTATGTTAGTAAAAGAGAATTAAATTAAATTAAATTAAATTTTATTTAACTAATGCGGATAACTCAGCGGAGTTATGCGGAGTAAACCTTCCGTAAGTGGTTATTTTGTTACGAAACCATGCCGCCAAGCGACTGATGGCATGACGTCATGTGTAGCCATTCAGGAGTGAGGTTATAAGCAGTTCCGTAGTATTATATCTGGTATAATATAATAAAATAACTGTTTGTATTACTTATAGCACTGGGCGCCCTTTGGCGAAAATAACTTCATAGTGCTTTCGTGTTACGGAGAATTCTAGTATCGGAGCACGCATATTCGAATTTATTATTATGTGCTTAGTGGTTAGTCCAATATTTTTTCTCTATTTTTGTATTTTACTAACCCTAGAATAGGCCTAATTAAGTTTTTTCTGTAATTCTGACCATTTAAGTAAAAACATAAATATATTCGTCCGTTACCGAGTTCCGTAAATTTTGCGAAAGTCGCTGGGCGACTGACTTTCTGAGCGAGTACACTTTATTCTTTGTGTTATCGATGCTTCTATCAGGCACATTGCGGCCAAGCGTAAGATTGTGAATAAAAAAATGCTTTTTTCAAAAAATTTTTTGCCTCACGGATTTACAATATATGACTGAACCTGACTGTGGGGTTAAGTTGTATGAACAATTCTTGAGACAGTTATTTTTAAAACAAGTCTATTGCATGTAAGCGGCACAAACTCTGGACTTGGTCAACAGTTATAGAGCAATTTCGCTCAGTAAACTGTCGGCGTATTTGTTCTGAGATATTGTTTTTAGAAAAAAACCTTTCGTGTTTGTACAGGGTTGTCCAGACGGATCATGTTGGCAACTATTTTATTAGGATATATTAACAAAAAGCATTCTTCTATAAAATATATAAGGTTAAATAAAAATACTCTTTTATTTATAAGTTTAAAAAAATTGTACTTTCCTTTCAGTTAAGATAACATAATTAATATTCATATATTAATTATGTTATCTTAACTATATTATGTGAAATAATAATTTCTTATTACCTATTTATATATATACATAACCGAATGTCTGTCCAATTAGTATATCATTAATTTAACTAGATAATGTAGCTGATTCTGAAGGCTTTAATTTTAGTTTTAGTGCTGTCAAAACTAAAATTATTCCAAAGTAATTTAGATTCTGTTCCTAGCACTTAAGAAATATTTTACAATAAACAAAATTTAGTTTTGACAGCACTAATACTAAAATTAAAGCCTTCAGAATCGGCTTTAATAACTTACACGCATAATATTGTCGATTCTGTAACACGATTTAACTTATTTGACAGGACTTAACTTAATTTTAGCGTTCTGTCTTTTTTTTCTGTATCGAAAAGACAAAGATAGGATGCTCAAAATAAGGTTAGTCCAGTCAAATAAGTTGTGTTGCGCCGAAAGAGGCGCCTTAAAGAACAATGTCTAATTTGAGAAAAGAAACTAATAAATATTCCTTCCCATAAGTTCAACAGATGGGCAAAGATCAGCCAGAGCCCGATATTTGAACGGGAATCGAAAAAGGAAATAAACACTGCCCGCCAGTCTTTACAAATAGAAGAGAAAACTCTCTCAAGAATCCTGTGGCTGGAACACTTTTATAGGCGGTAAAAGTGTTTTAAGTTGGGCAACTTTGCTTGCTGGAGTGGAGTCGAATCGACGGGTTCTGAACGCTTTACCTACGCTGAGCTGATTCGACTTCTCATTGGCTAAAGGCGAAGAGAATTTGCACAACTGTGTTTTAAGAAGCCGCTATCGTTGATAACAAGGTTTCTCTCGAATACGTATTGTGACACATTCATATTAATATAAAGGCCGTTTCCAAACTTTAAACACTTAGGCGATGAATTAGACAGTCACCTAATCACCATATTGCATTTTCGAAATGTGAATCCGGAGACTGTTAGACTGTCTTTCATTTTATCGAGAATTTTAACAGCTATAGGAAAAATATTATTAAAACTCGCGTATGCTGACATTATTATTAAATGCGGCCTTAACACTCACGTTTGATTATTGTTGACTATAAGCATGCCAACAGTTACTGTTTCACCGCTACAATTTCGGCATTTTCTTTTTAGCTCGCCGATCGGCAGCTGCCAGTGCCCGTTTTACAACGACTGTGAAAGCCACATCTTCGTCCTAGGAACACTCGCCTAAAGCCGCATTTAAGGGGCTCCACTATGCTAAACATCAGTTTTGCATTGGATTCAGTTCCGTCAATGTGTAGATGGCAAAAATAAAAAAAAAATATGTCGTGTTTTTTGACTCAAGACAACTATTAATTACACTTTATAAATAAACATACTTTCAATCTTCTTTTAATTATATTACCTAACTTAACATTATATTACTTAAACACGAATTACACGGAAAAAGGGATTCAGTTTCCATATTTCAAACCCGATTGAAACGAAACCAATACACACGGATGTTTACTAGAAAAAACCACCTTTATTACATACAAAAATTTAGTTAATATCCTAATGTGGCCGCGATTTCAAAATAACTGAAGTTTTGCGTGCGCGGCATCTGATTAGAGCAGGATAGACAGTTAAAATATAAAAGCGTTAGAGCAGGACTGAGTTTTAGCATTGTGCAGCCCCTTAAGGGTCGGTATAATGTCAGATGCACAATTTCAAATGAGCATAAAACATTGTGTAACTTGGTCAATCGGTTTAATAAAAATAATATAGATAATAGACTATAGGGCTGATATTCGTGCAGAAGCAAAAACGCAAAAGCTTTAAGTTTGCTCGATAGAAAAAAATTACGAAGTTACCTCTATATTTCATGTTTTTCGAGTGTTAAAGGACCTTTCTTAAAACAGTTTGCCTTAAAATTTGTATTAAAAATAAGAAAACAAATGACCCCGTATAATTGCACGGGGATTTTGAATAATTCTGTTTCGTTTTCATTTAATTTAACATCTAAGAATTGGCGCTTACGTCGATTTATTCTGAGACAAGGCGGCGACAAGATATCTCGGTCGCACGCGCTTTTTGTTCCATGCTTTGTTTCGTCACTCACCCGTCGGTCAGTTGTGATCGCTCCGTTGAGACGGGAGGGCTACGTTTTTGCGCTCTCGACGTCCCGGTTTCGTAATTTAAATAAATCTCGTAATTTGAAACATGGGAAATAAATGCAACCAATGTAAAAAATGGAATAAAAATGTTTTACGAGTGAAAATAAAATAAAGCAGTGGATGAAAGTAATGCAAAGGTACGCCATTACTTAACAAAATAAGTAGATAGGTCATGTTTTATTAAAGATGTTGAACTAAAGGTTGTCTCAATGGACTAATGAATATCGCTATGTTTTTCGTCTGAGGTATTTTTTTTAGCTTACAATTTAATATCATAATAAATATGGTTGATGGATGTGGAAGAGGCGAAAGAGTTGTGTCTGGATCGTAGCAGATGGAAATCTGTAGTCTCTGCCTAGCTGCCTACCCCTCTGGGAGACTAACAAAACCTTATCTCACCATCACCATCGGCGTATCGACGTATTCTCGTATCGGCGTATCGACGTATCGGCGTATCGACGTATCGTTGTATCGACGTATCGTCGTATCGACGTATCGTTGTATCGACGTATCCCCGTATCGACATATCGACGTATCGGCGTATCGACGTATCCCCGTATCGACGTATCGACGTATCGACGTATCGGCGTATTGAGGTATCGTTGTATCGACGTATCCCCGTATCGACGTATCGTCGTATCGACGTATTGGCGTATCGACGTATCGGCGTATCGACGTATCGTTGTATCGACGTATCGTTGTATCGACGTATCGTCGTATCCTCGTACCGTCGTATCGACGTATCGACGTATCGTTGTATCGACGTATCCTCGTATCGACGTATCGACGTATCGACGTATCGACGTATCAGCGTATTGACGTATCGTTGTATCGACGTATCCCCTTATCGACGTATCGTCATATCGACGTATCGGCGTATCGACGTATCGGCGTATCGACGTATCGTTGTATCCCCGTATCGACGTATCCCCGTATCGACGTATTGACGTATCGACGTATCGGCGTATCGACGTATCCCCGTATCGACGTATCGACGTATCGACGTATCGGCGTATTGACGTATCGTTGTATCGACGTATCGACGTATCGGCGTATCGACGTATCGGCGTATCGACGTATCGTTGTATCGTCGTATCCTCGTATCGTCGTATCCTCGTATCGACGTATCGTCGTATCGGCGTATCGACGTATCCTCGTATCGACGTATCGTCATATCGACGTATTGCCGTATCGTCGTATCCCCGTATCGACGTATCGGCGTATCGGCGTATCTACGTATCGTTGTATCGACGTATCGTTGTATCGACGTATCGGCGTATCGACGTATCGTTGTACCGACGTATCGTTGTATCGACGTATCGTCGTATCGACGTATCGGCGTATCGACGTATTGGCGTATCGACGTATCGTTGTATCGACGTATCGTCGTATCGACGTATCGTTGTATCGACGTATCGTCGTATCGACGTATCGTTGTATCGACGTATCCCCGTATCGACGTATCGACGTATCGACGTATCGGCGTATCGACGTATCGTTGTATCGACGTATCGTTGTATCGACGTATCCCCGTATCGACGTATCGGTGTATTGACGTATCGTTGTATCGACGTATCCCCGTATCGACGTATCGACGTATCGACGTATTGACGTATCGGCGTATCGACGTATCGTTGTATCGACGTATCGTTGTATCGACGTATCGTCGTATCGACGTATCGGCGTATCGACGTATTGGCGTATCGACGTAACGTTGTATGGACGTATCCCCGTATCGACGTATCGTCGTATCGACGTATCGTTGTATCGACGTATCCCCGTATCGACGTATCGACGTATCGACGTATCGACGTATCGACGTATCGGCGTATCGACGTATCGTTGTATCGACGTATCCCCGTATCGACGTATCGTCGTATCGACGTATCGGCGTATCGACGTATCGGCGTATCGACGTATCGTTGTATCGACGTATCGTTGTATCGACGTATCGTCGTATCGACGTATCGTTGTATCATCATCCTTATCATTATCTTTGCAAGTATGACTTTCGAAAAATAAAATTTTGAAATATAAAAATTAGATGCAAACAAAATTACGCAAAAAAATGCCATTGCGAACAAACCGTTTTGTCAACTGGGTTGAATTTTATACATCGTAGATGCATTATACTTATTATTGAAAACTAGCACGTGCACGGGTTAATGACCGCGGATCCACACCGCTCGTGGGAGCTAAGAAATAGCGCTCGCGGCCGGTGACGGCCGGTCGCGCAAACAGTTGAGGTGCGGGGATGCGGGGGCAAAATCACTAATTTGTCCAGGTTTATACGCAGCCTTAAGAGGAGGCCTTCCTTCTTCAACAGTTTTTGAACGATTGTACTGAATCTACTACAGGCGCTATCAATTTGAAACTTATATGTATGTTTTTTCAAACCTTTATCTTTACGTTGTAAGTAGCGTTAACTAACTGGAAAGCTATTGCTCGTGTTTTTGGTTTTGTGTTTAATTCATTTGACTTTTATGTGTCATATTTTACTGTCAACACAAAAATCTTGTTTATTAACCAATGTTAGTTCAAAAATGACTTAAACGCAATATTGTAATTTTAGTCGATTTTAATCTTAAAATTAGACTCGTTCTAAATCGTTTCACGCGCATTTTGGCGCACGCGATTTTCAACTTTACGAAAGGTAGTCAACGGGTTATAATTGCAAAGCCACTATGGGCCTAAGGAAGGCCTCGTCATAGGAATCCTTAATAACAAGGCATGTAAGGGGCTACTACGCAAAAATCAACACTTTTTGAAGTTTTTCTGCTTATCAGAAGAAGCCATTAGTTTGATATGTGGCAGGCAAATAGTAAAACTCAACATTTTAAAAGGGTCATCACTTTCTAAAAGCTCGCTGTTCAGCAAATTGTAAAATGCCCGCTGTTTGTAAAATGACTTTGTCAGTTTCTAAAAAGCCAAAATCGAAAGTTTTCATCAAAAAGTGAAAAAAAGGTGCGACGACGAGCGGAGCGAAGAGAAGCGTTAGGTCGAGGCGATCCTCAAAAGTTCTAACAGAAATACTACATGCTAAGGTAAATTATAAAGTGCTCAATTCTGCTCTATGAAGAAGATTCGTCAAATGACAAAATAGCGAGTGCTTAGAAACTGCCGAAACCGTTTGTAAAATGCCAAATTTTATTATTTGCCCACGACATAAACATTTTAAAATTTTTTCTTGTTTATTGTAGTTTAGAATCGCGCATTGAATAAATTTAACAATTATTGAATTATACTCGTAGTTTGACAAAAATTAATGACATACTAAACGATATTTATCATTATTTTATATTTTTACGATATACAAATTTACAAATCTAAGATAGTTAAATAAGTAAAAAGGTTTTGATAACATAATAAACCAAACGAAATACTCAAAAGGGTGACGCTAATGTATCAAACACGTACCTCTTTTCAACTGTACACTGCGGAATGAAACATTTTCAATTGAAAGCAGTTTGTCAAGGAAGCGAAAGTAACTCCCTCTAGCCTCGAATGATCTTTGAAGTATGGAGGGATCTTGATTTAACGATCCCAAGGGTCACCCACAGAAAACCACTATTTCTATTCAAATCCATTGAACGAATATATGTTTTGTGGCTCTGTAATAAGAGATATTTGGGAAGCAAAACTGAATTGGCACATTTAAATCTACAGAAGATAGTAATATCCCATCATGTTTTTTTTTCTTAGGCACCTGATTCTTATTATTTTACAAAGGTATTAAAGAAAGTACGGGTTAAAGCGAGCTAATGTAAATTCGAACCTAAGGTGTCAAAAATACCGAATATAGCGTAAAATATAAAGTGGGCAAATAAAAATGTTGAAAACGGGGTGACTTGAAATTACAAATTTGAGTTGAGTTGAATAATTCTTAGGCGAACAATTTTCTATTTTAGTGAAATTTCTTTTTCTTGGGGGTGCCTATCCTAGCGGATGTGGGCGACCACCACACGAAACTCTTCTCTATTCTGTGCCAGTCTGCAGAGACTGGCAGTGTCTTTTATGTTAGTACAAGTTTTTACGTTATCACTCCATGTCATCCGCCTTCTCCCCCTTCCCCGTTTTCCGTCCATTTTCCCTTCTAAAATGTTCTTCAACATGTTATACTTTTCATGTCGATAAATTTGACCAAAATATGCTGTTTTTCGTCTCTTAATTAGTGAAATTTAGTTTTAAGTAATAAAACTAGGGACGTCGCCTCGCTACGCTCCGCTTCGCTCGGCTCCTTATTTTATCTTGCATGTAAACCTAACACGCTCCTCCTCGCTTCGCTCGTCGTCGCACCAAATTTTTGACTTTTGGTGAAATATTTACGATGTCATACTTCAAATTCATACTCAGTATTATTATTTGCACGCTTTGGTATTTATTCTGGACACTTGAAGTGAGTAATTATATTTTTAGTCGCCCAATTATTAATTTTCTTTAAGTATGGATAAACAAAGAATTTGAACAGGTGTTATTCGCTCAATATAATATTCTGCTACTGCTTCTAGACTTATTACCAAGTAATAATATGTAACGAGGGCAAATATACAGGAGGTGTTATTAACTTGCTCGAAAAATTAAACCACGTACATGCTTTTGATCATACATATCAAGTAGTAGGTATTAAAAAGGTATACGGGGAAGTGTATTTCTCATAGACTTAGAATATTAAGTCTGATATTTCTTAATTCGCTTTGTTTAAAAAGTTTTTCTTTGGAAATGGTTCAGTATAATCAGTGGTAATTTTCTTTACACGTCATTTATATACTCAGCATATAAAATAAAATGCAAAATATTAGTTATTTCACAATCCTTACGAATGTTTTTCTGTGATGTCGAAATTGACAGTACCTATTAAAACCAAAATATATGACGGCAAAAACCTTTTTTTTTTTTTTTAATCGAAATATTGCCATCAGCGAGAGAAAAACCCGAGGGAAATGATAAAATTAAATGTAAGGCTGAAAGCTGAGACTTACTTTCTGGTGAGGGCAGACACATAGTCTGAGCGGAGAATAAATCATTATTACAATGAATGTTGGCACTTGGTGGAACTTGGAATACATTATGAACAAAAAATCACTTGTACTATCCCACAAATTTATTTAGAATTTCCTTACCGGTTTCGCCTGTATGGCATTATCAAAGGAACTATTATTTATACTTAGATCCTAATTTCACAATAAATTGTTTCCATCAGTGCGATCAATATAAAATGAAAAAATAAATATTTATGAATAACTAGCCCTCGATATTATTGAACATACCCTTTGTAATGACAATATTATATAAAATGCTTTTTACTATTTTAATTTAAAATTTTATAAATTCTAAATTCCCTGGTTTTTTCAACGCCCCGGACAAGCTGGGGTTTTTAAATATAAAATTCCGATCTATTTATCCTAAAATGAGCAAAGTTTTCAACTAAATATAAGAGTGCATAATACTCATGATGAGATTAAGTTTTCGTCATCAATGAGCGTTTTTCTCGTTGTTTTTTTTTTCTTAGTTCTTAGCTTCCGTCCAGATATCGCTGTCCATGTCACCATAGATAAAATATGTTTCGTAGCAATCAATGTCAAAGTGGTTTTTAGGTTGTTTGGAATCTGTGCAAGTTTTGTCTTCGATTATGTTGCTGAAGTATATGACACAGTGCCATCAAGGTATCTTATTTATCACTAAATTTGACACAAGGAAAAACGCTCGTTGTAGGGAAACGTTTCATGAGCCATCGCATTAAAAACTGAGAAATTTCTCTTAGGTAATGGTTCTCACTAAGCCAAACTCTTTCCTTTTACTTCTTTGTTCACACCACAAAAGTGTCATTACATTTACGCACAATTTAAATCAGAGCGTTCGCAATGAATACAGCCGCTTTACTAAATGGGACTCTCGCCAATATAGACCGACATTATCATTATGCTCTTTGCCTTACTTAAAAAAAGATATAAAAATAGTATTGTTCATTTAAATTACTTGCATCACTTAACTATGTACGCGTCGAAAGGACAATTTCTGAATTAAGAATAATATTCTTGTTAAAAGCCCCCTTTTTTTCTAGCGACATCCAACAACGTCTCTTAAAGGCAATATTTGATGAGACTCCATCATATTTGCTGTCAATAGCCTAAGCATGAAAACATTTCCGTATCGTTGCGTTTGAATTTAAACTTAGGTTGCCATACGTATCTGTTAGTTCCGCTACTGTCCGCTTGGAGCGGTTTCCCAGATTCCATACGATTTTGACGTAGTTTGAAACGCAACGATACGGGGAGGTTTTCATGCTTAGGCTTCAGGATTTTACGCACAATTTTGCAATTTGTATAATTTTTATCTATACTGAAATTAAAAAAGAGAGAAATGCAGACGTCGTTCAAGTAAACAATACTAAGTTTACACACTTTTCTATAAATAAACAGTTACCGTTTCATGAAAAACAGTTTTTACTTAAAACCATTTCACAAATTCGCTGCCGTTTGAATATCTCACACCTTTTGATGAGATGGATTGGAGTGCGGTGTAGGGGGAAAGAGAAACAAATCTTAAGATAAGTGCAAAGTTTCATTGAGATCAAAGTCATCAGAACGTCGCAAACACCAAAAGCATTTATATATAGTACGCTAGCTTAGTGAAGAACTGATAAATATTAGAAGCTCAAAAAAAAAAGTACTTTCGCATTTTTTTTTTCTTTCTTAGTTTTCTTTAAGCTGTAATTGAAAATTAACAGTAAAATTTTCGTACTATAAAATTTCACTTACAGCGTTAAGAAAAATAAAGTTTGCGGTGTACTCCTAGGCCAACATTTATCAGTACACCCTAAATTTGGTGCTATTATCCACCCGGTAACGGTAAAGATATAAGCCACTTATCTATTAACTGAAATGAAATCGTGAATATGTCAGCAGAAAAGTACAGGAGTTGAAAAAAAGTTTTTTTTGTATACCTAACTGGAACGAAACCCACACCTTATTTTTTAATAAACGTAAGTGCAACAAAAAAAATACTTGGGAGCCGAATTTTATTCTTGTAGGCATATTTGTATTTTTCAGATGTCCCTAATATAAAAATCCAGATTTAGGAAACATGACGTTTTAATTAAATTTGTTTTTAATTAAATTTAAATAACAGTCTACTAAACTAAACACATTCAAAATTAAAATTAAGTACCTAATATAAAAATATTATACCGTAAAACTAAAATTAAATATACTTAAAATATAAATATTACTAACAAATAAAAAAAAAAAAAAAAAAAATGTTCGGCACCTATTAAAAATCAAGTTAAATAAAATATGCTGCCCAGATCGCCGCCATCGTTAGGAAAAGTACCCAAGAGGCTGGCGGCGTTGCCTCGCTGGATCGCGAGGCTAATCCGTTGAGCAAAGTATGCTCCAGCCCTTGGGTTACCGGAGGTGTCGATCAGGCGCGACGAGACCTCCTTAAAGAACTGTCACGCTTCTGGTCCCCATGGTCCGAGGGTCTCCACGCCGAAAGGTACAAATATGTAACCTTCCCCTAGGGCCACATATCTGCGCCTCTTGGAACCCTCTGCCGATGCCGCAGCCGCGCCCGCCCTGGCTGAGGTCGCTTGAAGATAGGACGCCGCGACCGTATCAACGCATGTGGCATCCCATACCAGCGACCTCCCATTCTTCCAGGGGATGAGCGTCAATCCGTCGGGCCTCTTGCCATCGTCGCGAATGAGGCCTTTTGGCTCTAATGTGGCCGGGACGTTGGCACTGACTAAGGCCCTACGGATGACGTCGTTAAGGGCGGCATGACGCGGCAGGCGACCAGCACTATGCTGGCACGCTAGGCCATGATGACCAAGCTGATCGACGACCTTACCACAACGGCAGCGATGTGGCTCATTTATCCGGGCGCCAAGTCTCAGACAGGCGGCCAAAGTAAAACATGTCCTATCAAGGAGTGTCCCTATATTGGCCGATGGGAGAGCGTTTAACCAATAACCAGACTCCGGCTCGCTGGACGCCAAAAGACGAGCTCGCTCTGCAGGGTTTAGTGAGGTATCCAGTAGGTTCTTTTGAACCTGAATTCAGAGCGGCTCGTCCCAAGACCGCTGCGAAGCCAAAGTCATCGGGACATTCGTACTCGGGCCGGCAGTATTAATCCATGCATTCCTGGCCTCAGCCAAGCACGAGACTTCAACATAACCAAGTGATGGGTTTGTGATTCTACCAAAGAGGTCTAGTGTGCTGTAAGCTGAGGACAGGAATGCAGGGAGTGCTACGTTGGACACCCTTCGGATTCCAAGACCGCCAAATCGGATCGGTAGACTAGCTTGGGTCCAGCTGCGGTCGTTTAGAGGGCAATTCAGAATTTCCATCAAAGTCGTTTTAATTATTTCGTCTACACGTGTCAAAAGTAAGGAATGTTTCCAAAGGGTGCTACAACGTAGCACGTACGTGAATTTTGGCGTAAAAAGACAGAATTTAATTATGCTGTATGCTATGTGTGGACTGACCTTTTTCAGGAGGCTCGATGATTCCTCAAATTTGGAAATTTTTTCCGAAATGAAATTGGGAAGAGAATCATCTAGTACTGGGGCACCTAAGAGGTAAAGCGACTCATCATTTATGATTTTTATGTTCGGGGCCAAAGTATTAAA
Organism: Ypsolopha sequella; assembly: GCA_934047225.1. NCBI lineage: Eukaryota > Metazoa > Arthropoda > Insecta > Lepidoptera > Ypsolophidae > Ypsolopha > Ypsolopha sequella. The sequence continues at coordinate 3,722,521 of OW203985.1, forward strand.
TTTTGTTATAATATCATTTTTCTCATGGGCTAACAATGATTTTTTTAAAAATAATTCGCATTTAGAAAAATTCAAATTTAGTCCGATAGAGTGAAAATTCTGAATTAATTTTTCCAAGTCTGTTAAAACAGAGTCTGCTTCGCCTCCCAGAGTCCCATCGTCCAAATACCATACATTAAATTTGGATGTGAGGGAACTAATTTGTGGTTGTATGGCCAAACTGAAAATGGCCGGTCCGAGTGGGTCACCCTGCTGGCAGCCGACAGCAGATTGTAACAGATGGTTTTTATATACAAGTTTAGAGGGAGAGCTGTAACACTGCCATAAATAATGAAATACTGCAGGAATATTCTCCTTGACTTGTGTCAGCAGGGCGCCCCTGTCTATTGAGTTAAACGCGTTCTGCACATCCACCTTCAACAGAACCTCCCCTCCACCGTGGTCTAGGAAGGTGCGAGCCGCGTGCACTGCGGCTTCACACCCTCCCTTGGTCCCAAAGCCTAACTGTATGGGTTGAAATTTGTTTGCTAGGTCTGTTTGAATATGTTTACAGCAGATCTTTGAGACCACACGACGGATGGTGTTTCCAACCGCGATCGGCCGGATGCCTCCGTCCTTTTTTCTGAGTGCACACAAATTAGCCCCGTACAGGATGTCAATAATGTCGTCGCACACTTTTCCAGATAGCATGAGGTTCACGAGCCGCGTCACGTCTTCCAAGAGGGCATAGCCAGTCTCTCCTGGGGCGCCGTAAATAAGATCTTTGAAATGCTGTGGCGACAGCCCATCGAGACCACCAGCCGAGCCATTCTTGAAAGACGCGATCGCGGCCTGTACCTCCTCCAGTGTCGCTTCAGGAGTCGGCTCAGAGGGATCCGGGGCATCAGGCAAGCGTGATGTGGTTGCTGGAAGTGGGTGTTTCGACTCCAGGGATGCAAGGGTCTCGGAGTTGTCCGGCGCGACTGCGTCACTTGAGAAGAGAATCTGGGCAGCTCCCCTAATATCTCCATCGTTCATTTTTGATTCAACCTTTTTGGCTATGTTAAAGGTGTTCTTTAATTTGCTTGTAAAATATTCTGTGTCATTTAGATTTATTGGTTGTTTACAGTTGTTCCTGATTTTCTGAGTAAGCGAACCGCCATTGTCTCTTCCTCTAGGCACGTGCAGAGTCCGGTATGAAAAGGTGAAAAGTTGCTCCCAGCTAGCTTTATCGTTCTTATTAACAACTTTTCGTATACAAGAGGACAGAGAGGCAGCCACCGTATTTCTGGCTCCTCGTGGTATCCTCTTAACAGTTGGAAGAGATGATTTAAATTTTCTTAACTCTAGCCAAAATGGATTATCAGATCTTCTTGGAATGTTAACGTTAATTGCAGGCACATTTTTGTGGCATTTTGAAATATGAATCTTCAGACCTCTCTGTCCTCTGTACACGCGAGACGACTGGGGGCAATCCGGACAAAGCACGAGGTCCTGTGACGCTGACGTAGCCGGTTGACTTCCAGAAGACGGACCAGCTGTCTGAGACATAAGAGACAAAAAAAAAAAAAAAAAAAAAAAACAAAAAGCAGCTATGTCGTTAGAATAAATAGGTCCCGAATCACAAAACACGTATGTCTACAAAAGTAAATGTCGTAACAGATCGTGTAAACTAAAAATAATAAAAAAAAGTACCTACAATCAATCACTCATGTAAAAATGCACAAATTAAAGATTATAAACTATTTTAGAAAATAATGAAAATATATTTACCTAAATCGGCTAGTGAAAACTTAAAAAGTAGAAACAAGTAATTTTCCTAATAATTATCTTGAAGAAAATTTCATGTCATTGTCAAAAAGATCAAATCACTAAATTGATAAGAAGTCCTTCCATCTGTCTCACAGGAGTGTTGTGATGCCTTCCTTGCCTTATTCTCTAAGCTTCTGAGAGCCTCTGACGCTCACTACAGTTTTCGTTGACAGTATCAGGTCAAACCTGTAGCGGTTGGGTTATCGTGTAGATAGTAGCAAAATTCTTTGTTGGGGCAGATCTACTGCAGTTTTCTTGTTGTTTTTACATGAACAATTCCAATTAGGGCCGGATTTTTAATATTATTACAAAATTTTATTTATTAAAGATGAAAAATTAAATTAAATTAATAATTTATGTTCATGAGGATAGTGAGAGGCCGTGGCGGTCGAAGCCAACCATCAGTTATGCCGGCGCCAGACATGTGTCCACTTATTTGCACACTCGAGTAGACACACTGTGTTGCACGAGACTTTGTCTATGTGTTCCAAAGTTTGTACACAGATTTGCACTTTGCCGAGCGGTATCGGTTTTTTAGCGCACATCAAAGGAATGTGTTCAAATAAGTGCGTAGCCTGCCACACTATTTGGCCTATTTGCAAAGACCAGTTGCGCGAGCGCTGTTGTACGAAATGGTTGTATAAGACACTACGTGCTTGATCGTTCAAAATGGACACACATCCATTCACGCCTTCTTCTCGGACATTTCGATATATTTTGATGCACATGTAAAAAATAATTACATGCACATAAATAATTTAAGCACACTGCGTCCACGAAATCGTCGTCCATCTCCTTTGTTGTCTACCAGCATACTGTGGAGAAAAGAGTTTGCGAAGCATGTGTGGCAGGTGCGCCAAATGTGTGTACAAAGTCGTCGAAGAAGTGTACAAATAAGTGCACACGTGTCTGGCGCCGGCATTAGGCTGCTCGGTTAGCACCACCAGAGGGGTCACGTGTGGGGTAATCTACCGACGCGAGCATTTAACCTAACCTCTTTGCACATTTCTCTAATTTTCAATCTTATTTCACATTATTAGGAAGGCGTATTAAAAACGAAGTGGAAAACTATGTATAGAATACCAGTAAAATTATCTTCGAAAGGGAATTTCACTCACAACACACATAATACTATACCATGGATAAAATAACATCCAATTTATTTGCGTCTTGTATCGTTCACTTTATTTGTATCTTACACCATTTTAGGTTAAGTTTTAAAATGAAAGAGTTCGCAAATTAAACATTTCAAGGAAAAAAAGAGATGGAACGTGACTCAAATCGCAAATACAAAATTCAGGGTAGGCGTATAATTCGCTGTTGTATCGCTTTTTAGACTCCTCAGTGGGTATAAATCGCTGTTGTAACCCTCTTGTATTGACGAAATCACAAATAGAAATTAAAGGTAGTTAGTGGACCCAGAATGACGTATAAATCGATCTTGTATCGCTTTTTAAGCCCCTCGATGTGTATAAATCGCTATTGTAACCTTCTTGTATTGACGAATGCAGCTTAATTTGTGCCCAAATGGACATATAGCGGAGATATAGCGGGGATATATCCGGATATAAAGCCAGTTCATATTTCTTCAATACTTAACGGCTTACACTCTATCGCTCTTGTATTTCTCAGTTTTGTTAGTTGGGCTGATATTCCCTAGAGTACTACTGACTCTCTTCTAAGCTGCAAGACTTCCAAAAACTAGTTTTTCCTAGGCCGAACTAGTTTATCCTAAAATCGGGTTTGGCCGGAAATATATAAATCGCAATCAATCGGTCTCGGCACGGTGGACCACCGTCCTCTTACTCTCCCGCGAATAACTTGGGGGGGCTTACGATTAAGATACTGAGTCACGGGCAAAGGCTAGTTTAATGTAATGTACAAGATTATATTATAATAAGAGGCGACAGAGTTGTGTCAGGATCGTAGCACTTGGAAACCTCGTACCCTTCTGGGAGACATGTATTATGCATGTATGTAAATATTTTATGAAATCATTGATAAGAAATACGTGCTCAAACATAAAACATCTGGCAAAATTAGCGCAATAAAAATATATTAGCATTAAGTTAGAAGTTAGATGAAAGCTCGCTTAGATGACCTAAACTTGCTAAGTAATCTTCTAAGTTAAAGAGAGCCTTTAAGTGGCAAGTTGGTATTAGGGCATGTTACTGCTTTAGTTCTATAGCAATGGATTGCAACTCAAAGGACCCAAGTTACAACCCAGTCTAGTGGACACGTATAGTTCTTTTCGCAAAAGATCAAGATTATTTATCCCTATAACTAGTTTTATTTATTCAAGTGTATAGTTTATTACATTTAAGTAAGCCTAATTTCAATTATAGTAATGCATTTCCCCATATTATTTTTATTTTTCAAAGTATTCTAATGTTTTTTTAAGATTAAAAATGACTTGTAAAAAGTATATTTTATATTTGAAATCCTGCGGACTGAATCATTTTCGTATTTAATTTTATTTATTAACTTTGAAAGGGACCACTATGCAATGCCCACATAGTGCCGCCAATAATTCCGGCCAGATAACACCATTGCAGAAATAAAAAGGAATGTTATAAAGTGCAAAACACATCACGATCAAAAAAAAATAAAAAAATAAAAACACGACTGCCATAATTTAAAAATGAACTTATAAAACACCCAGTGCAGTCAGTGGAAAGCTCTACATTTGAAACGTGTTGTTTTGTATGTCCCCGACTGCACTGGGTGTCGTTACTAAGTTCATTATGAAATTATAAAAGTTGTGTTTTTTAATCAGGTGGTAAAGCTGATGCCGGGCTCGACTGGGGAGGTACCACCATCTTACTTGGAAACCCCCTCGAAGTAATTCGGGGGAGAGTAAGAGGACAGCTCACAGGCAAAAAACCAGGAGGCCCACCATGCCTGGGACCGATGGATGGCGGTATATCCATCCCTAATAGCCTGGCCTTATATGGAACAGACTGGTGATGGGCAGCGGCGTCACTGGTGCGAGGGTTCCGGCACCGCGCTCTCCAACCCGCTTGCCCAGCGTGTGTGAGTATGGGCAATTTTTCCAGGATGACCGCCGGGAGTGGCAAAGTCCTGGAAAGGCTTATGTCTAGCAGTGGACGAACTAGGCTGATGGATGGATGGATGTGTTTTTTAATATATTTTATTATTTACTTTTATGTAATACTTTTATACTCAGTGCTAATCCGAATGGTATAGAGATTCTAATGACATCTCTTTCATCCAAATCGGTGTCCAGAAGATTATGATGGAATAAAGGAAAATACATGAACCCTGAAAACCTTTTTTTGGGGCAGCCGTGTAATAAACTAATATTTATTATACGTATTTTTTTCTCTTAACCCGCTTAATTCTCTTTATCGCTGAAAAAATATGTCGCAGTCCAGATCGTGGCTCAAAGCCATATTACAGCTTAAGGTGTGTTTAGGGTCATGACAAGTTCCCCCAGGTCTTAGAGGTGTTACCGAATATAAAACTTCACAGTTCAAACTCGTGCACCCACTTTTTACTGACAAAAACTTTCGTGATTCCGAAATACGCAGAACGAATACAAAATCTGCCACTATGGATTTTGAACCCACAACCTACGGATTATAGAGGCGACTTTTTTCAGCAGGGATATTTTTTGAATTTTAGAAATTCATGTGGGAGAAATGCATATTATTTGCAGGCAAACCAGATAAGTTAGTCTTTGTCCACGTTGTTACAGAGATGCGGGGGATGACGACAAAGCACAGATCAGGGTTATCTGTGTGACAAAGGGAAAAGCGCGGAGAACGGGTGGCAGGCTTGTGAAAGACAGAGTGTATCTCTCACTCTCACATACTCTCTCAATGCAACACTCTCTCTGTAGCGTCTCGGGCGAAGACTATATTATCAGGCCGCACTATAGAGCCAAATATCTGTAGTGGCGGGCACAGAACTTTTTGCTGGAAAAGCAAACAATTGGTCAAGAACAACAATAAAAAAAAAAAATGTTCTTATTCTTGACCAATTGCTTGCTTTTCCAGCAAAAAGTTCTGTGCACGCCGCTATTATCTAGTTCAGGTTAAACAGGGAGCAAACCAAAAAAAGAAAAGTTTTTCGGCCAAGTACACGTGCCGTCAAAAGTGAGAAGGAAAGTGCTATCACTGACAAGGCCGGTTGTTTGCGTAATTGACCGGATGGCCGGATCGATGGTTCCGAGTTCGGTTTCCGGACCGGATTAGGGCGGTTTTGTTCTGATATATTTCCTTTGTTTTTAGGGTTTCGTCATCAAATTAAAAAACATTGAGTGACGCTTAGTGTCCGTATGTCTGTCCGCGGTATTACTCTGTCCAGATTGCTTGATTGAACTGCAAGTGGCACCCGGAGCAATAAGGAAAGTCAGGATGTTTTGAATATGTCGTGTTTTTGTGAGAGTCGTCAAATAAAGTGATTGACCAGGCTACATACAAAATATTTTGAAAAATATTTCAACACTCACATTTATTGTTGACCGAAACATTTTATTTCATATTATTATTTATGTTTTTAGGTATGAATGTACTATTTATATATTTTTTAACTATTTTATACAACTTATTTTACATGTACACCGCCTTTTCAGCAATCCTATCGTACGATTTCTTCCACCAAGGGGTTGTTTGGATGAGATTGCTAAGCGATAAGACCGTCTATTTGTACTTACCCTCTGTACTCGTATTTTCAAGTTTAATTTATTGTATTCTTCTTTTTTGTAGTGTGACAATAAAGCCATGTTGTATTGTATTGTATTTTAGATTTGAAAAAAAGATCTAACAATTTGGGCCACAGCATTAATTAAACAATAAAAAATTTGAGCTTATTCTAGTCCTTTTAATTTTGGTACTCCTTTGTAGCGCCCAATGAAAACAAACAAAATAAAACCGTATAAAGCCAACTCCGTTCTTTACAGCCAACAATAAAATGTAACAAATGATGTCATAGAAGACCTGGCACCAGGATTAGACCTGATATATTTAGGGACCTGTGAGACTCGGTGTGAAGTAATTTCTTAGTTGCATTGTCTTTAAAATGAACAAAAATCATGCACGTTACACACATGAAGGTTACATTTATAATGAACATAAACCATGCACGTTACACACATGAAGGTTGCATTTATAATGAACATAAACCATGCACGTTACACACATTAAGGTTGCATTTATAATGAACATAAACCATGCACGTTACACACATGAAGGTTACATTTATAATGAACATAAATCATGCACGTTACACACATGAAGGTTACATTTATGATGAACATAAATCATGCACGTTACACACATGAAGGTTACATTTATAATGAACATAAATCATGCACGTTACACACATGAAGGTAAAATTTATAATGAACATAAATCATGCACGTTACACACATGAAGGTTACATTTATAATGAACATAAATCATGCACGTTACACACTGTATAGCAACTGTTTCACCGATACAATTTCGGCATTTTCAAGGCGGGTGGCGTTCTTGGGACGTAGACGAAGCGGCGTTAACCGTCGTTGCCTTGAAAATCCCGAAATTGTATGGGTATAACAGTTGGCATATAGTTAAAATGACTTCCCATAATAATTAGGAAGTCAAATCACGCTAGTTTTAGTAGTGTTAAAGCTGACGGCCCCCATGTATTGTGTATGAAGACCACTTGACTTTTTCCTGACTCCTGCCCTCAGCGCAGTTTCTGTCGCAGATCAAAAACTTTACTTTTATTTAAAGGTTAATATGCGGCCTTTATTATCCAACAAGCGCCGCTCTGTTTCACATTTCCACATTTCTCATTACTCGCTCGGCATGACTGCATACAAAATAGAGGAAAGAAAATATAATTATACCTGCAAAACTTGGGTGAACGTATTTTCGGGGTTTGCGAAGTACATATATTATTCTTGTTTGTTTTTTGTTTTTTTTTTATTCGTCTACTGTGTTTGTAAATATAGGTATTTGAGAGTGGCTTCGAAACACTACTAACTCCGTGCTGCATTTAAGGTGCTGCGGAAAAAATCCACAATTTTAGAGCTTGCATTTTTAGCTATTAGTAAAGAAGCTATTATTTTAATAAAACTGTAAGTTATTTTTTTATATTTCTTCTAGGGTTTTGTTTGACAGAAACGCGATTGGAGAAATTTGGCTCAGTAAAAATATTTATTAAAATGAGGCCATTTTTGACACCTTTTCTCCTGATTTGTCAATTTCGAAATAACGAATATTAAATACCCAATAATTAAAATAATAATGTACCTACAGAGACTGCGAATATGTCTTATCAGATGGGTTTTAACACAGTTAAATAAAATTTTGATAGCATACGATCCTGACCCACCTCTTTCGCCTCTTCTACATCCATCAATGAAGTCATACAAGCATTTCTATTTCGGGTACTTTTGACATTGCCCTTATTATTTGTGGCCAGGGGCTCTACCGCGTAATTCTGATTTGTATCAACTTCAAGCAAATGCATGCGAAATTCAACGCGTGCAAAAGAGATGGCATGTTAGGCGGGCGTCGTCGCACGCACGACAAATTTCAATCTCAAGTTGATGTTGATGAAAATGAGAATTACGCGGTAGACCCACTGATCGGGCTCTACCTTCGACTTGCGCACCATAAATTTCTTTCGTCACATCTCCAAACCACCGAATCAATCCTTTTTCTATTCTAGTCACTACATCTTCTTTCAAGCCGCAACGAACCCGTATGTCGATATTTTTCACTCTATCATTCAATGTTAAACCACACATACTACGTAAGGAACGTATTTCCAATGCATTCACTCTACTTTGATTATTATATTGCCATACCATAGACGAACAATACGGCCATGGCCATACCCACTACCATGCATAAGTTTACCGCCAATCGTACTTTGCAGTCACATTTTGGCTACCCATAAAGGACTGTAGGGCTTCATTCACTTTATTTACGCAATTACACTTCTTTTAATTTCACCGTCATACTTTCCATCGCGTGTCAAAGTGTAAAATTTTATACCTTGAGAATTTGGTATCTCTAGTATTATCTAGACCGAAGCTCTGAGGATTCGAAAATATGACGAAACGCTTCGAGAAAAGGTACGTAGTGCCCTAGCTTCCTTTGGCTCGTCTTGGCGGGGGGCACTATCGTGCCCCCAGATATTTATAAAAATTTAGTTTTTGCAACATTTCCCCGAATCCGGCCTTCTCGTACTGAGGGTTTTTAGGGTTCCGTAGTCAACAACAAGAACCCCTGTTAGTTTAGCCATGTCCGTCTGTCTGTCTGTCTGTCTGTCTGTCCGCGGCTTATCTTAGAGACTATTAGTACTAGAAAACTGTAAGTTGGCATGGATATACATATTTATCACGCCAATAAAGTGGTACAGTAAAATTTTGAAAAATATTTTTTTAGGGTACCTCCCCTACACGTAAAGTGGGGATGATTTTTTATCGTCTATTCCCTAACGTGGGGTGTTGTTGGATAGGTAATTTAAAAATATTGGGGGTGTGAGAAGATAATTTTTCGATCCAGGGTTTCGTTTGCGAAATATTAAGCTTAAAATAAATGTGTTTCTTTCTTTCTTCTTTCTTCTTTCTAAAAATGATAATTTTTGTTAGAGTCAAGTGTCCCCCCCCCCCTGCCAGCGAAACGGTTGTATTTGGAGACGTGAAAAAAATCACGGCAGTCGTATACATAACAAAATTAAATAGAAAACTATCACAGTTAAGTAGGCTTTACAAGTTAACGAGTAATAGTAGACCAACCTAAAATGAAAATAGTTTATAAATTCCATTGAAAATTACTTAAACGAAGTTGTTAGTTGTTTAAAACAGGTAGTAAATATAAGGTGACTTTTATTTATGTAACCAAATTTATACTAGAGACTCGGTAAGTTGTCAGCACTCAGGTTCATTGGCCTTTTATAGATAATGGCACGGAACCCTTCTTGCGCGAGTCCGACTCGCACTTGGTTTCGCGTAACAGAGAGACGCTAAACATTTATATACCTACCTATATAAACCAAAAAAATTGTGTTTGTAAAAAAAATATCTCTACGACTGACTGTCAAATGTGTTCTCGTGTACTGAATGTAAAATGGAAGTCACAGTTAACATTCGTACACCTATATTTCACCTACGATTATCACATATTATAATATAGTATTTATATATTATATAAGGTTAAATAATATTAGTTGGCGAAACTCAAAACATAGGTAGTACCAATCTTAGTACTAATATGAACAACTGTTTGTATGGGAGCTAAGCGAAATTCGCATCTTTTTTTCTCTTACTCCCATACAAATTGCCCCGATCAGGACTGCGGGTCTGCCGCGTAATTCTCATTTTCATCAACATCAACTTGAGATTGAAATTTCGTGCGTGCGACGACGCCCGCCTACCATGCCATCTCTTTTGCACGCACGTCAAATTTCAATCTCAAGTTGATGTTGATGAAAATCAGAATTACGCGGTAGACCCGCTGGTCCAGTATGGAAACGTGAAAACAAATTTTAAGAATTTCGTTTAGCTCCCATACAAACATTTGTTCATATAGACTAGTACTACCTATATTTTGAGTTTCGCCAACTAATTTTATTAAACCTTATCCATATTAAATATCATTCATTTTTAACGTTTTTAATATGAAAACTATAAAATAAAATAGTGGTGCTTATGATTGTCCGCACTTGCTGGATTTGCTCTTTTTTGTATAAAATGGACTTTCTGGTTGTATTTATGAAACATTTTGTGTTATTTAATTTTACACATATTTGAATGAAAATTGAAAATTCCAAATTTGATTTTTTTAAATCATATTAAAGAAAGAAATGTTCTTAATTTATAAAAATTAAAAACTTATTTAAAGAATAAATTTTTATATTCCTAATTATAAATCCTATAAATTCCCTTAAAATTCTTACATAAATGTAATATTAAAAGAAAGAAAAATCATTTAAAGAATATTTAAAATTAGTAAGATCCAAACAAATCCGTAAATGTATATACTTTTACATAAAATAATACAGATTGAAATTACCTAAAATACCTGATCTGTCTCTGTCAAACAAGAAACCTACAGTCCGAATTTAATGTTTCTACGTCCAACCATTTGGTTTAGGTGTTGGTGGATCAATCAGTCAAGGTGTTCTTTTATACACATAGATAACTTTATGTAAATCTACAAATAAATATATATTTATGCTGTTTATTTGAAAGAGCTATTGTAGGAAGCGTATAATAAATTATAAATGTGAATTTAATTTTACACCTCGGTAACTGGAAAGCCACTGATGAAATGTTGTCAGGAAAATGGTTTTGGGTTCACTTTAATTGATCACGTTAGGATCGAATAATCGTTGGTGAAAATGGGTTAGTGAGTGATTGTTATACAGAGTGTAAAAAGTTAATAAACATCATCTATTTCGTTGGCTCACTATTATAAGGTTCTGTGTAAAAAAAATAGGAATAATACAAGGTTCTATGTGACAATAGCTAATGAATGACACATAGAATCTTGTGTTGTTCCAATTTTTTTTACATAGAACTTTGTAATAGTGAGCCAACGATTTATAACGTAAATATCATATCAACATCTTTCCTACAATGAAACAGAAAACTGTTTTTTGTTTGCTCATGCCTCTATCAGACCAAATAAAATTTTAAAACTTAGCGCTGTCAAATTTCAACTTAAATTTAAGTACGAACATGGAACTGTTTCATTTCAGGCATGCTTTACCCGTTACATGGAGTAAACTAACTACGTCTTGATTTTTGTTTGGTCTGAGGTGCCGCTGTGTTTTGTTTTGTGACTTTTAATTATTCCATCTAACAATAGGAATATTGTAGCGCGAACTATTTTTTTGCATATTGTTTGTTGGAATTTAGTAAGACCTTAGAAGATGCTAATACATACATATTACAAAAACATATTATGTACATATTATGTCGCAGGTAAATAATTTACAATTTAACAATTACTGTTAAAGCTGTGAAATTATAATTTCACTGGGTTAGGTTAAGCTGGTTTGTGAAAAATCTAACAGAAACCTACCGTGAAATTATGATTTCACTAGTATTTTAATTTTGTTTGACTACTGCATTTTGATATATTCGAAAGTTTTATTCAAGTGAATTATTTGTAAACTTAAATAACAAAAAAGCAACTTCAATTTCAAACTAAATAATCCTATAAAATATTAAAACCTAAACCAATTAAACTCCTAACAATAATTCTTTATTATTAGATCGACGCTGACGCAAAACTGACAGTGTTGTAATGACTCTCACTCGTCTTTGTTCCAAGTCGCAGACAGACGGCCATAGTAAAAGTTGTTTTGTCTAAAAGTGTACCAAGATTGGCGGAAGGAATAGAATACAGCTATAAACCAGACTCACGCTCACCGGTAGCGACAAGACGAGCACGGTCTGCGAGGTCGAAGTCGGAGTCCAGGAGATGCTTCTGCATCTATTCCCATAAAGACTCGTCCCATAATTTTGCGTTTCCAAGATGGTAGGCAGATCCCAACAAGGACAGGCCAGCGTCCAAGCACTCCTGGCCTCCGTCAAGAACGACATCTCTACATCACCAAGTGATGGGTTTATAATGTTGCCAAAGAGAGCGTGCGTACTAAATACAGAGGACAGAAATGCCAGGAGAGCGATGCTTGAAATTTTCCGCACCCCCAATCCACCGAAACCAAGCTCCAGCTCCGATCGTCCAATAAGCAGTTCAAAACTGTTTGGTCAGAGATTGACTTAAAAGCGTGTCGAGCATGTCTAGTGAATCCTGGAACCTCTAAATTGGTGACCAACGCAGTGCGTAGGTGAGTTTGGGAACGAACAAGCAATGCCGAATGATGCACAGAGCCATTTGTGGGTTGATTAGGCTTAGGCGCTCAGACGATTGAGAGAATTTTGGCAGCTGGATAGTTCACGAATCCAGGCACCGCACCGCCCAAGGAGGCGAAGCGACTCCTTGTCTACGATTTTAATATTTGAAATTAGGAAATAATTATGTCTTTATCAGTATTTTGAACATGATCGGAAACAAATAGTTTGAATTTGGAGAAATTAAGGCCTAGTTTTCTAAAGTTACTTATCTTTTTTTTTTATCGTTTAAAACTGAAGACGCTTCGCCTTCCAAGGTCCCATCATCCAAGTACCAGATATTCAACTTTGATGATAAGGAGGATATGGCTGGATGGATGACCAGGCTGAAGATTGCCGGTCCTAGTGGGTCACCCTGTTGACTGTATTAACTTATTCCTGTAGACCAGTGTTGACGGTTGGCCGTAATATTCAATTGACTGACATCCTTTTTGAAGAGGGTGAAATAATAATACCTTGAAAAATTCCTGCCGACATTATGTTTGTTATTTCTATTCCTTTCTATAAATGATTACGTTTACTTCTAATATCATTCCGTTTTTAGGATTCCGTACCCGAAGGGTACCCAACGGGACCCTATTACTAAGCCTCCGCTGTCTGCCCATCTGTCCATCTGTCACAGGGGTCTACAGCTTCAGCCGTTGTACCAAACCAGTTGAAATTTTCACAGAATACGTTATACTGTAGCACCTATCATACGGCAAATAATAATATAAAAAATATATAACCCAAGAGGGCCCTATGCCACAAAACATCAAACAAGTAGAATTTTTTAACAATATCATGTCCCATACCCTTATCTCCGAAACCGAAAAATATGAAAAAAAAAACATTAGTAGGTAATTACGTATATATAAACAGAAAAAATATAGTGGTTAAGATATAAGGGTACCGTAATCAGCGATGCTACCATTTTAGCGGCTTGTTTTGTTGTTGCTTTAATACGAGTATTGCTATGGCATCTATATGGTTGTTATTTACCAAAATATTTTTAGGGTTTCGTAACCATATTGTGTGATGGAAGGGAACCCTCTGTGTGTGAGTCCGACTTGTACTTACCCTTTTCTATTTTGTGTATTAAGCCGATACAACATACAATCAGAGTATACGAGTATACGAAACAATCTGCAGGCCGAAGAAATATGGATTCCAAACGAGTCAAATCACAAATTTAAAATATTTCAGCAGCAGGAGGTAAAAAGGGATGAAAAATATAATGCAGCTACCCACAACTACGAACAAAAGAGGAAAGTGTTCGCTTTAGACTGTAGCGTTTAAATAAGCTAATAAAACATGCGCTTGTCTGGTTGTCCACTCATTTTAGCAAAGGCAAGCGAGAATTTACTTCTCAAATGCACTTTTTGGGAGCTTTATTGTTTTATTATGAGTTCACGATGTTCATTTATATACATGTAATAAAAATAGAAAGGGGTAACTAAAAAGAGTAACAGAACACAAATCAGCGATTTTAGAATTCTTTTCTGTCAGTCTGTTTGTTTGTTCGCACACATCTCCGAAACCACCGAACGGATTTGGATGTGGTTTTCTTTATTATCATGGTAGTGACCCTGGTCGTACGGCACTGAGACGTGGTCTCTTACCAAAGGCTTGATCCGCCGATTTAAGGTCGCTCAACGAACTATGGAGCGGGCTATGCTTGGGATATCTCTGATGGATAAAATCCGAAACGAAGATATCCGTCAGAGATCGAAGGTGACCGACATAGCCTGACGAATCAGTAAGTTGAAGTGGCAGTGGACTGGACAAATCTGTTGCCGACGTGATAACCATTAGGCATTGGAATGGAAACCACGTACAGCAAAGCGTAGCGTAGGCCGCCCTCGTGCCCGCTGGACTGACGATCTGAAGAACATTGCGGGTGGCGGCTAGATGAGGATGACTGAGGACCGCCAAGAGTGGCGTATTATTGGGGAGGCCTATGTCCAGCAGTCGACGAATACGGGCTGATGGATGGATGGATGGATGGACCCTGGTCAACATGAAGGCTACAAGGAGTGTTAACAAATAACACCCAAGCGTAAAACGGGGCAGAATTGAATAAACAACAGCGGGCAAAAGTTTTTAATAAATATTTAGCATTTTATGAGAGTGGTTTATGAATTTCCGATTGGTATATTTTGTTCACCATTGGAGCTTTTATTACTTTGGATTGATTGAACAGAGTGAATCAGAAGCTTTTTTGTGGTAAAGTTTTAGTAAGTAAGTAAGTAAGTAGCGTTTATTCATGAACATTTGTCAAACAATATAAATAGGTCTTTAAATTTGTTAACAGTACACTCCATGTTCTACCCATATGGGCATATGAATATTAATTAGCAGGCACCCAAATATAATTAAGTATTATCAAAAGAAATAAAACAAAGTCTTGGAGAATTAAATACAATACCTTTGTCAAAATATTAGAATTGGATGTCAATATTATGAATAAATTAAATTATTTTATCGTTTAAAAAGTCAATGACGCTATAATAACATTTGTCAATAAGTAGCGTGTCTCAGCTTGCTTGCTTGCTTGCTAGATAGCAGAAGCATATTATGTTTTAGGCCATACGCAACAATAAGAAAACGAAACTTTTCACAACCTACTTAGTAAAAATCTTTATTTTTTATCCAAGCAACATTATTAGCAAAATCAGCATAAATTGAAAGGGCAAAGGATTTTTAAACTATTCTTATCAAAATTTTCATTCCGAGCATAAAATCCGTGTTTTAGGGTTCCGTACCGGAAGAGAAAACTCCGCTGTCCGTCTGTCTGTCCGTTTGTCACGGGTCTTTAGCACTTAGACGGAATGAGGTAGAAACCAGAAATTTTTATATTATGTTGTGTAAATTGTACACCCATAACCGAATTTTGAATCTAAAAAGTAACAAAATTATTTTTCAGGGTAGACTTCATACATAGAAACGGAGCCGAAAAATTTTTTTTTTTACCTTAGCATGTGTGGGATGTCATTGTCTAGAAATCATTAAGTAAAGTATAAGTATATTTTTTAATTTCTTTTTATCCTAAAAAATAAATAAAATGGGGTGTTATCAAAGTTGCCATTTTATTAACAATTTAACGGGGTCTATCTCAAAGGCCAAAGCAGTTAGGAATATGAAATTTTTGTATATTATGTAACATATGCTGTATGGAAAATACAAATACCAAAATGCCGATTTATAATGTAGTTTTAGGGTTAATTCCCCGAATACTCAATCAACTTAATTTTGCAGTTTTTATGTCTGACAGAATTAAAGCATTACCTAAAATTAAATAAATATCTTGTTTGAAATAATTGGTCATATGTACGGAATCCGGAACTTGGCCGGTTTTTTATATTTTAGTATGTCAGCTTACGCGAGTCACACATTCATACGGTAGACTATTTCAGTATTCTTTCAGAGGCTTATGGCTGCGCTGCAGGATTACCAATTGCATCCATTGAGAAGCCCTCTCTCCATTTGACTAAGGTTTCAAAGGTGGACTCATCGAAACTGGAGAGCAGCCTAGCCTTCCAATAACAAATACTGAGTGACTTTTAAGCGAACCCCAATAATTTTAGAGGTTATTAAGAAACGTAAATACAACACATTTATAATGTAAAAACAATAAAAATTTGAAATAATAAAAAAAACTCACTTGGACATATAATTTATGGTTACCCTAGCCACTCCCATACGCAACAAATTCAAAATAGTCCAAAACTTAAAAAAAAACTACGCATGATCTAATTGTCTTTTCTCTACAGGTGGCCATGATTTATTTGGATTTTACAGAAATAATTAAGTGGCTAACTTTTAAAAAAATTTATTACATTAATTTTGGACGTTAATTATGAAACCAGTTTATATTCTTCTACAATCTGTCAAATTATCAGGGTTAAAAGTCATCCTGTATAACAAAACCCTATAAGAGGCGACCTAAATAAGCGCGAAGCGTAGACAAAGGGAATATATAATCACATATGCTTCCCTGTTTTTGTACAAAGTGCCTCCAGCAACCACCCCTATGTCTAGTAGTATGAACGTCTCGCCCAATAATCCGGAGGTCGCGGGTTAAAACCCGAGAGGCAAATTTGTGAAGGGAGACAAACAGTAAGTTATTTTTGAGATTAGTGTTTTTTTTTTAACAAGGGTTTTTAATAGCATACTATTTTTATATAAATATTGATAGGTTATAGTTATAACGGTTTAAATTAATAGAAACACTTAGATATATTTAAGTAAACATATGCCTGAATGTTGTGTTTTTTGTTCGATTTTAACCTTTTGTTATGTAGTTTTAATTTCATTTTTTAAGGTTTTAATTTGTATAGCGCATAAGATAATTATGTAATGTTATACATTTTTTCTAAATAAATTAATAAATGAATAAAAATATATTATTTATTTATTTATTTATTGGGAAACATATAATTGGCCTCTTATAATTGGACTCAGCATATAATTGAATAGAATTGAATGAATTTAGAGTTTCCGTAACTGTATTTTGTGGTAGTACAGAACCCTTTGTGCGCCAGTCTGACTCGAAGTGGGCAAAGTTATTTTAAAGTATTCTTAAATCAAATATCGTGAAAAAGCTGTTATTTTTTTAAAAACTAGGCCAACGTGAAAGTTCTCTACTAGCGCCTCAAGGGGTAATTGCCGTATTGATTGCTTCTTGCTTTACTGGATAACAGTTATTATGGAACAGCTTTTAGAACATAACCCGCTTTAATGAAATTTTTATGGGATAAAAAGCAGCCTATGTCCTATTCCAGGTCTAGAACTATATTTGTGCAAAGTTTCAGCACAATCGGTTCATTAGTTACGGCGTGAAGGAGTAACAAACATCCATCCATACATCCATCCATCCAAACTTGCAAATTTATAATATTCGTGGGAAGTAGGATTAGGGAACGGTGAAGGAAAACACCGTGAAGTAAACTTGAGCAGGTATTTTTGCCTGAAGTACGGCAATATTTAAGACTCACACCCTATCACGTTGGGACGTAAAAATCGTTGGTGAAAAGGGGGTGTACGTGTGTTGACTGTTAAGAGATGGTCCTCACTCAGAATAAATTTCGGGTATAGTGTCGTGACGATTATATCCTTTTTTAAAACATTTTAAATAGTATTTTATGCAACATAATTTGAGACGTTGTTTACGAAACGAACGAAGTGGGTTTCGTAATAGTTTTGCACGATTGTCCCAATGTCTGATTATGTTCAGTTGCGTACAATACTTTACCTACGACTATCAAAAATATCGTCTTTATTTATAATATTTTCAAATACAAATTTCACGAAAAATAAGAGAAAGAACATTCGTTGATGAACCTCGGGTGCATCGTCTCGTTAATGCGGCTTAAGGGCCAATCAGAATGACGGGAGCGTGACTTAAAAAATAAGATAGTTACTTATTTCTCGTCTCTGTTGTTGATTGGGTCTCTAGCGGTTTTATAATAAATTGGGCCAATCGCAACGCAGAATCGTGGTGTTATACTTATAAAACTGCTTTTGATATTGCAATTACCTAATTGAAGTATGGGAGTAGATAAAAGGCGTTTTCAGTTAAATCTCTAACTAAGAAAGCTCTCTGGTCTAAGTCCTTCAGTGAACTAAATTGAGTAGCCACAAAGAGAATGCATAATCCCACATCACGTTATGTAAGTCTGTCTACAGGATGGCTCCTTCGTGGCATATTTTACTCAGGATTATAAAATATAAAAAATGTGGTCAAGTGCGAACAAGACTTCTATTCACAGGGCTCCGTACGTTGTACCAAACAATAAATACTTGAACGTACTCATGACTGTTTATACTAATTTCGCGCACAAAGGGTTCCGTATACTACCACACAATACGGATACGGATCCCTTAAAATATAATGGTATTTGATAAATAAGAAAATTATAGGTTACAAACATTAAGACAACAAAAACAAGCCGCTAAAAGGGTAGCACATGCCAAACAATTCGCGACTCCCGCTGAACATGTTTTTTTTTAAACTATTTTTGGTTATTTTGTATCGGAAATATGATAATTGATAACCTTAAAAAATGCTTCTTTTTCGAGGTTTATGGAGTATTCTATGAAAATTTCAACTGGCTAAAGCTTATAGAATGGAAATAATCGTTTATTTCAAAAATGTTGGAGCTTTTCATAATGGATGTTTCTTGATATTTAACATATTTATTTTTGTATTTTGTACAACGACATTAATGTCGTTGATTTTGTATGAATTTCATTGAAAAATAATAATTTGTTTTATTAATAAGTGTTTAAATTTTGTGTTCGCTACTCATTCTTCGTATTTCTCCGTATTTGTACCCAAAGTAGGAAAAGTTTTACACTGGCCGAAAATTGGATAACGAGGTTGTCTAACCAATCAACAGATGGCAGCACTTGTATCCTACATCACGATATCGTTTTCTTCTCTAATTATAACTACTTCAAGTTTGGCGATACCATGGTGAAGAATTGGAATAGGGTGACAGTAGAGTGCTCAAAGACGAGACAGTTTTGGCTAGAATAAAAACATTCTTTAATGTTAACTCATGTATGCATTTACATAACATAAAGTTTTAGATTAGGGGGCAACATATAGGTGGCTAGATCACTGCTGTACCTGTTGGCACAAATGAACCGAGAGAGGGCTCTCTTCTCCGGTTGTATTACTACACAGTCTGTACACACCCGGGGGTCCTTAGTGGATAGAATAAAATTCCTCGGTGTTTGTGTGCACTAAATGTTTATTGCTGTAGTTGAACACAAAGGTTACTGCTTGTTTATTTATTTTAATAGAAAGCACTGTTGCGAACTTCTTGAAATACTGGGTTTTCATTTAAATTATTTATGTATTTATTTAATATTGGCAGATATACCTCTGTCTACGTTACTTGGAGCAAGTTAAACGGAATGAATGAATCTAGGGTTCCGTCAGTAATAACAACTTCAAAACAAGTTCCACAAAAGTGTTGCTGTACTAATTTATGTCGGTATTGTTCCGAACAATCACTTTTCCGGTTGTATTACTTAACTCTTTGGGGCTCACGCATCCATCATGCTTGGACATAATAATCGTCGGTGCAACTGCATAAAACAACTAATATCCAGCTTTAGGTTATACTGCGTCCGAAAACGGCTTTACAAATCTTCACAACCCCAATTTACTTGTATTACAAGGCATTAACAACTACTATACTGTCGTGCGTGTTACCTTAGTCGTGTTCTAAAAACATAGTACCCTCAGCACGACAAGAACAAAACAGCATGCATTCAGTTCAGACTGCAACGACGCCTGTAATAATTTCCACATGCGGCCATCGTACATTTACGGGCACCTCTAATTTTACTGCCAATGAAGACTTTATTTTGTTGGCAACAGATACTATTTTGGACTGTCGCAAAGATAGGTTTCTGTTTGTTGGGCTGCAGACAGAAACTACTCTGTGAATAATTCAAAAAATTCCGCTAGCACTTGCGAAAACAAGTAAAGTAAACTTGTTTGAGTTTTGAACATGGATGTCTTTCTGTTGGAGATCCTACAGCTGTAAAGTTACATTGAAACTGTTATAAGATTAATAATCCATCGGCTACGTAACTACCACTATAACAATCCGTAGAACTATACATATAGGGTAGCTCATTGAGATGGGTCAGAATGGGTAAGAGGATAGGCTCCGCTTGCATACTACCCTGTTATTCCGTGCGGAAATACCCGCAGTGCGAGAGGGACGGATTCTGGAAAAAAGTCAAAATGACAACTTTTTTCACTAATTTTCAATAATTTTCAAACATAGCACACATATTTCCCCATGACATACATTGCATACATTCGCCATCTCTTACAACCCCTCACAAACCCTATCACCTCCTCTTCACAAACACTCACTCACATTCACTCTTGCAACTTATCTTCCTGTTTTTCTCCCAACCCTTTCCAATAATTCGGAATTAAGTTTTTTTTTTCAGTTTTCATAAAAATGTAAAATGTCAATATCTACTTAAGTATATATGTCAAATATCTATTTTTCTGATTCGACTGACGACGACCACTAGTTGGTCGAAATATAGAGGCTGAAAAGTAATCTACCTAACTATGAAAGAAAAGGCGTAACTGGATAGTTTATTTTTATTTTTCTATATAGTCCCCTGCTAATAAAATGCACTTATTACATTTTTCAAATATTGAATTTAAGCCATTAAAAAAAAAAAAACGGTTTGTCGTCAAAATAGTCAGAAACCGCTGTCTTCATTTCGTCATCGGTCATAAACCTTCGTCCCCTGAGGTCTTTCTTGAGAAGTCTAAACAGAAAATAGTCACAGGGGGCTAGATCTGGACTATAAAGGGGGTGGTCAATGGTTTCGAAGCCATTGTCTTTAATTGCTAGCTTTGTTGTTCGTGCGGTATGCACTGGTGCGTTATCGTGCAAAATCAGAATTCCTTTGCTTAGTTTACCTCGCCGTTTTTCTTTTATTGTCTCTCTTAGTTGATATAATAAGTTTGAGTAATAATCAGCATTCATTGTAGTTTTCTTCGGTAAATAATCTATGAGCAAAATCCCTTCTGTGTCCCAAAAGATTGTAGCCATAAGTTTACCGGCCGATGGACAGACCTTGAATTTCCGAGGCGGCTTCTCATCCTTAAATTTCCACTGTAACGACTCTTGCTTACTTTCCGGGTCCCATTGTCGAATCCAAGTCTCATCACATGTTACAATTCTAGAAATTATTTCTTCCTCTTTCCCTCGACTCATGTCCAAAAACTCTTCGCAACATTTGACACGCCTCTCCATGTCAAATGCAGTCAACATTCTAGGGACCCAACGTGCACTAACCTTGGACATGTTCAAATGCTCATGAACTATTTCATTGACTCGGTCTTTACTGACGTCCACATCTCTAGCTATCTCTCACTGCTTCACTCGTCGGTCCTCTAATATAAATTTTTTCACCCTGGCTACATTTTCATCGGTGACGGCCGAAACTGGTCTTCCTCTACGAGGATCATCTTCGAGGCTCTCACGACCTAATTTAAACTGCCTTGACCAAAACTTTATAACAAATTCGGAAGAACACGAACTGCCAAACACACGTAACATACGCTGTCTGATCTCCGAAGGCGTATTCCGTTCTTTAGTCAAAAACTAATCACCGCACGCTGCTCGATTTTATCCATTTTCACTTTTTCTACCGACATGTTCGAAACAATTGTAGGAGACAAATAAACGTGATGCAATAAACAAATGAATGTAATACATTTTGAAAATAGAATAACAAACGAATATAAATCCATACCAGCCAGCATTATTTTTGTATATATTTCTGACCAAGGAGATTACATGTCAGCCGCCCTACGTATCTCGAAAATACCTAATTAATACTCTTTTATTTATATTTATAATCTGTTTAATAGTATTTTATGCTACTAGGGCGCAAAGGAACAAATTACGAAGACGATTTAAAACACGAGCGTAGCGAGTGTTTTAAACGTAACCGAGTAATTTATTGCTTTTACGCCCGTGTATCATACTACGTTTTTCAATGCATAATGTGAGGAAATGAAAACAAATATAATCTTGTGAACTTTAAATAATAATTGGCTCAAAAGGACTGTATCCAGAGCCGTTAAACAGTGGAAAAAAAAAGTATAACATCTATGGTACACAGGAAAGTCTTCAGGTTTGCCAACCATTGTAAATAAATAAAAATAATAATAATAATAAAGCCCTAGGGCAAAATAATCGACTTTTTGTTCGGTTTTGATGCATAAAAAGTGGGCCTTTACGAGCACATGCATTGAAAAATAATAAAAAGCAAAAAAAAGGCTTTTAAATAATATTTACATATTTATTAAATTATTTAAAGTGCAATTTCTTTGTTTCGCGTCAAGTTAGAAGTTTGATTTTTTTACAGCACAGGGTTATTAGTTTTAACTTGATATCTCATAAAGGCCCGAGCAAAAGGGTCGTCACTGTCACACGGACAGACAGACATACAGACGGACAGCAAATTAATCCTATAAAGGTTCCATTTTTTTCATTTTGAGGTACAGAACCCCAAAAAGTAAAAAAACAAACCGATAAAAGAAGCGATTATAGCGATTTCTTCCAGACAACCTGTAGGTAGAAATAAATTCTCGGAAAAAACGCAAAGGTGGTGCACAAAATAAATAATAGTTGTTAAATGGATAGTAAATATCTAAAATTAATGCATAAGTATATAATTACACACACAAATACTTGCAATACAAGGAATATATACACTTATAAGTAAACATAGCACAAATAACATAACGAAAATAAATAATGTGATACGTAAAGCAAAGGTAAATAAAATATTAATAGCAGAGGAAATTTTATTTGAAAAACATTTACGTAATTTATTTAAACGTAAGTAATCTTTTGAAGACGGGCAACGACCTCTCCTCTCCTTACTAACACTTACCGTCAGTTATGTATGGGGAAGTCCAATATCCTCTTCATTTCCATTAGTTTCTTTGGGAAAACTGTTCGGTACAAAAAGTGGTATGTGGCTTAATTTAAAAAGACTTACACCCAATAGAGGTGTCAAAAGAAATAAATAATGTACCTATATGTGCCACAAATTTAACAAACCTAACTATATTGAAAAGCGAGGTGTGAAAGCTTCGATTTGCGACATTGTATTTATTCAGTGAATATCAAACCGCTTGACACATTTCATACAATGAAAGTCACTGGGCTTTGTAATCATTTGGGTGAATTGACAAATTAATCGTTCATGTGTATTGATATGAATATAAACAAAGAACTTAATTTGTCTCAAATTGAAGAGGGTATGTCAGGGTGATTAAAGGGAAATACTAAATAGGGTATCTATTATTGTGTAACTTTTCGAGTAGCAGAGCGCTCGCCTGCCAATCTAAAGGTCGTTGTGACCCTTAGTCTGCGTGCTTCGGAAGTCACGTTACGCGATATCACCCATCCCGCGGGACGTAATCGATAAAAGGACGTAATTATCGTCGGTGAAAAGTGGGACTGTGACTTGCATATCACAGTTTGCACTCGGAAACACCTCTGACACCCTTTCGGAGATTCATGTCGTAACGATGTATTGTGTATTTTATTAAGGCGATACCAAAAAAAATTGGGTTTTTTCGAATCGATTTACTCCACTTTAACGTCATCTACGTATTTCATTTTTGGGTAAATGTTTATTGAGCTGGTAAACGCGATTGGATGAAATTTTCTCGATATAGTTAATTTAATTCCGAAAAGACCTGTAATTCTGAAATCCTAACCAAATTCATTGTGAAATTGCATTCAAAATGTGAATATTATGTATTTGTAAAGTCTCCTTGAAAATCTTTTTGACAAAATAGCTCACTACATTTTATATTAATAAAAAATCGACTTTTTGCTACTTTTCCGCGAATCCTTTCCACTCGCACTGAGGGTTTTTTTGTATATGGAGTATCAGGGATGCTAAAACTTTTACGTAGCGCCAGCTGCGGTAGCTCAGTCACTCTCACTCATTACTTGCATAACGGTGAAGAAAAGCAGTGTGAAGTAAACCTGCATGTCCTAAAAAGCGTGTGTTGTGCCCGACGCACGGCAATAAGGCTCACACCCTACCACCACAAAATAACCACTAACAGAAGGCCTACTCCGGGTGACCTTGATTTTAATTACCTACGCTCGACCGTAGCGCTAGGGCTGTCATCTATGTACTAATAATTAAGTTGTAAAAATTTCGTTCTCTGTACATATAAATTTTTTACTGTATTGGGTTTTTAGCGTTTGTTTTACTGAAGCCAAAACTATCATTTCTAGAATTTTTGTCTGTCTCTATAATATGTTCCGTTTTTACTTAAGAACCACTCGACGGATTTTCATGCGGTTTTATTTTTATTATCATTATAGTGACAATTTTGAGTTGGGAGTTATTTCAATAAAAAAGTATATATATATATACATATTATTTAAACGTTTTTATTTATTATAATTAATTAGTAATAATATTTTTCACGTCAAAAATATGAAGTCCAAATTCAGTTGTAGATTGATATTCTTACGATTTCTACTACGATGCCTACTTTTGCACATGTTAACTTTTTTATTAGCAATAACCGAAACAACACCAAAGCAAACACAATTTAAATTAGTTTCCTACAATATATAGGAAATCATTTTCATTCTTAATAATTTATACTGTAAGGTGTGACTCCTTGATGGAACTTCATTCTAACACTAATAAAAGTCTTCTTGTACGAGTTCCACTATTTTATTTACTTGGTTATTTCGACTAGTTTCGTCTATTTGACATCGTCGGGCTAATTGGAATAGGTAAACAGTAAAAAGGAAAATTTCATTCTTACCTTTCTGTATTGATAGATAACTTTAAAAAAGACGGTTTTATGTTGCATTCAAACAACCATATATGCAACAATTTCGATATGTTTTACTCGTATTTTATACCATAAAATACGTCACTCCATACAATTAACACAGGTATCGCCAAAGCGCGTGCACTCCATATTATGTACTCTTAACGGGACACCTGACGCTAGAACATCAACAACAGCAGGCTTTCAAGGGTTTATTGGAAGAAACTAGGTCTCTTCTCATATTGAAAAAAATATATTTGATTTATCGATCTTTTATCTAGGGATTCCACTTATAAACAATGTTTTAAGATTTATACTTTTGTCAAAAAGAAAAACGTTCTCCACCCTCTTGTTTTTGGCTTTCAAACGTTCATTTAAGAGATCAACTTGTTTTTTTTTTATAAAATAGGCAATAGAAATATGAAGGGATGTTACCTAAATCCAATATTTTTTCCCTACAAAATATTTCAGTATTAGCTAAAAACACCAATTTGTTGTTTTGCTGCGTGATCACTAGTATTACGCGTCCAAGAACAAGAGGCCAAAGAGCCAATATATAATCGCCTCTATGAAAAGCAAATAAGGTCTTTGCTATTAGACTTATTGTGCTGAACTGGTAATAAAAAAAGTTGCTAAGGTATGCCATCCTCTTAAGTGCCTTATATTTATAAAAAGCAATTCCGAATATTTTAAGGAAACGCAATATGTTTTAAAACTGTAGGTAAACAGCAGGACATTTTCAAAATGTAAACTACACTAAAATAGCATTTATAGCATGTCTGTTACGCTATTAAATAAACTGCCGAAGAGATTAAATCATTACCATTAAATCAATTTAAATTAACTATTTATAAAATATTACAAGAAAAAATTTATTCAAGAAAACTTGTTAGGTACAAAGCGTGTGTCTGTCTGTCATAGGTTATTAGTATTAATTAATGTAATAATATTTTTGACATTATTATATTTACAAATTAAAATAAATGTTTCTTCTGATCATGTAGTATTAAGTAACACTGACAATTTAATAGCCATCTCTCTTTGTATTTTATTAAGTTTTTTATTACATTAAATTATTACAATGTCACTCTCATAGTTTTAAGTCTAAATATAACATTACAATGAAGTTAAAAACAATTGTTATTACCTAGTATATTTTATAATACCCACACTATGTTACATGCTTTAAAACAAATAAATTATTTGATTTATTGATTGATTGATTAAAATTTTTATTTTTGTTTATTTTTGTTTAACTTTCATTATTTATTGTGCTGGAGGCCACACGGTAATATACGTAGATATTCTATGAAAATGTATCTAGAACTACTGATATATATATGTATGTAATAAAAACACTGGTAGTATAATAAAAATATGATATCTATACCTAGACCCTGTGATAGAAATATATGTATACGGACGGACGAACGGAATGCGGATGCTTAGTAATATACCTCTAGTCTCGTTTGGCACCCTTCAGGTACGGAACCCTAAAAATTAGATATCCCTCCGTTAAGTCACTGTATTATCTATACTGTGGCAAAGTACAAATTTCAATAATAAAAAACTCCGTCCGTTTAGTACTATGTAGTAGATTTTTTCCCATTATTTCTGTGAACAAAAACACAGGATCTGAGCTATTTGATAAAGAAAGAGTTTTCTTAGGATAAATTTTTGCTTTCTACGTTTCACTTTGCTATTTTAACTCAAGTCTGGATATCTGAAGTTAAAATTATGTGAGAAAATTCTGTTCAGTTTTTGTTCTTTAGAATATGAATATTTAAATGTGTTGAATATAAAACAATTTGAGGCTTGGTCAAGAAATAAAACTTATAAAAACTCGACCTGACTTTATGGAAACAGCAACGAAAATAACGAATATTTAATGTTTTACCAGCAAAATCAATCAAATCATACAACAAATTTTCTTGTAAGGTCGCGTCAAATTCTTGTCATGTTACCAAGATTTTATGGATCCAAAAATACTTATTACATAAACTGCACATAACTAGGTATTAAAACACTCTTTTGATACTATTAAAAACCTCGCCTATGTAGGGCTCGGTTTTTAAACTCACGCTCGTGTTTCAATAACCCTTAGTGCTACTATACAAATTGTACATGACAAGATTTGTTAATGCTAAAAAAACACACAAATTGTAGTGTGCTCGTTTATTAGCAAATCTGATGAATCTGATGATTTAGGATGCAATACATAGCAAAAAGAATACTAAGTAAGTCTTAAATGGAAATAGCCTTTGAAAAATAGATCCGGAGTCGCTAGTCGGTGAGTCTCATGGGACAGGCAATTTGTTTGTGAGCCACCAAATTTGCAGTGCTTGCGTTTGCACTGCCATACATTAAACGTCAGCGAAAAAAAAAGTAGGGTTTGCATAACCGTTTTTCGTTTCGCTTACAACGGAAATGCAGGTATTAGAAGGGGTATACAAGAGTAGAGTAGAAAGTTGGGAAGGAGTAGCAGAAGATCAGAATACTATCCAAAATAAGTCGCAGAATAGTAGATAGTATGCCTACGATGGGCAGATATTAAGGGTAAGAGTACCGTTTGAAATTTATTTTTCTCAGAGAAATCGGGTTTTACATTTCTCGGATAAATTGTTTGTAATAAATTTTTCTATTTTGTTGAGTTTCCCACAAGATGGATAAATGAATACGTATAGAAGAATATGACGTGGTTGCCATTTTTATATGATAATAACTTAGACATCAAAATAAGGTTTTTTTAGCAACTACGATAAGTAGTGTTTTCTTTAATACTTGGCTCACTTTTTTACTCGTCTGAACGTTGTAATTAAAATATAATTTGCTCATTAGATTTTATAGAACTTAAACAAGAGCAGAACAACGGACAAACATAAGTCCTATAAACATCATCCGCTTCGCTTACGATTACTGGCAAGGCAACGCTTAAAAGTTAGTTGCGTTGCGTGCTCCTGCCATTTTGTTTTGGAACGTTTTTTGGCGAAAGCTTTTAACTTTTATATAGCGCTTATACAGTATTTCAGCTGTGAAATTTTTAGTGTACCTTTTGTGGTCAGACAGCTATAAAATGTTGCGGTCCAGTATGTCGTATAAACAAAGTTGATGTGGAGTGCCTGTCACAACCGATTTGTGGGTACCCTAATTCATGTTTGTGTCATTTTCGACAAACTTCATAAAAATGATTATATCAATTTGTCATATGGATATGTAAAATTGAGTGATTGTCACTAAATTCAGATACCTATATAAGGTGAAATTTATACAACCTCCCGAATTCATACTGGAGACTCGGTTAGTGATAAGGAACAATGTTTAACAACATTTAAAGAATATTTTTTTGCTCTCGTGCCGTACCTACTGCCTATACAAGAATTGTCGTATGTGTGCTATAAGACTTATCTGTGAAAAAAATTCAAGTTGTAGGGCCTTATTTATTTATTTTCGTAGTGAGCAAATTTGTATAAAATTGATTATATAAAGGGCAATAACTTTTTTTCGCGTTGAGTTAGAAGCCTGATGTTTTAACTTCTATAGGATGTATCAGCTATCTCTCACGGGGCCCGAGCAAAAGGGTCTTGAAAGACGGACATACAGACGGACAAACGGCCAACAAAGTGAAGTATAAGGGTTTCGTTTTCTAATTTTGACGTACGGAACCCTAAAAACATGATTGAACGGAAAAGCAGGTTACAATTGTTTTAGTCGCTCTTTTATTTTCATTTATTCGTTACTTAATAGAACAATCAGCATAATTTAAATCAAATGAATAATTAAATTAATATAATTGAAAATCGTAAAATAATTTAACGACAGAGTGGTACATATTTGTGTTAGGTAACGACCTCAAATGAGCCATTAAGAGATATTGACTACCCAATGGAGTGTCATAAGGTTTTAATATCTCGGGTTGGTAACGATTCGGCAAGCAAAAACATGAACGTTAAATGTCTATAAAAGCGAAGGCTTTAATTTTAGTTTAAGTGCTGTCAAAACTAAACAGAAGCTAAATCACTTAGGAAAAATTTTCAAGTTTGTTTGGGGAAACAAGATCAGTTGGACTTTTTTATTCCAGACTTCACAGGAGTACTCCTATTTATAAATGAGTAAACATGTGTTTCAGGTTTTTTCAGAATTCAACCCCTAAAAGAGGGAAATAGGGTGACAAAGTCTGAAAATCAACATGGGTATCGTTTGTATGGTTTATCGGGCCGCTGATTACGAAAACAACAACGATTTTAAAATCCAACGTGGTGGACCTGAAAAAGGCTTTTCCAGAATCAACCCCTAAAAGGGGGAAATGGGGTGACAAAGTCTGAAAACCAACATGGGTATCGTTTGTATGGTTTATCGGGTCGCTGATTACGAAAACAACAACGATTTCTAAATCCAATGTAGTAGATGTGAAATACCATCATCCCCTGTTGGGGTGCGATGGGGTTGAAATGTTTAAATGTGTAAATATCAACATGGGTGTCGTTTTTATTGTTTTTTGGGACGTTAATTACGAAAATGGCATCGATTTTGAAATTTAATATAGTGGACATGAAAATTCGTGAAAGTATGTGTGCCCGAGCAAATCGGCTGTAACAGACGGACAGACAGACAGCCATACAAGTGATCCTTTTAGGGTTTAATTTTTTTCCTTTTGAGGTATCTGTCTATAAATCCACAATCTATCTATCTGTCTATCTATCTGTCTATCTATCTATCTGTCTGTCTATCTATCTGTCTATCTATCTATCTATCTAGCTGTCTATCTATCTATGTATATCTATCTATATCCCAGCAAAATATCTTTGGAACGGAAGGTGGTACATCCCTAGGGGTTGGGCCATGGGGTGCCAAAAAATGTTTTTTTTTTATCTCCGTATCTCCCAAACGGCTGGAGTTAGACCCATGTTGATGGTACTCTAAGAAAAGGGCTCGGCGAGATCTATATGACGGTAAATAAAAAGTAAAAAAAAAAATTGCCAAAATTTTGATCGGCCATACCTCCCGAACGGCTAATTGTAAGGAGTTTGAATTTCAACTATCGTGATCGGTCAAGCTAGGGCTACATGACCGAATAAAAAATTTGAATTTGACAGGTTTTGACAGTTTTTTGAAAGGTCAAAAAAAATATTCCGATTCGCATGAAACACTGTACCAAGGAGCATTTGGGGTCGAAGGCCGAGCAGGCCGCGTTCGTAGTCCAAGCATGCGAGTTTTTCAGTCGAGCACTACACCTTGACTCCCAGAGGGAGTGAGAGCACTTATTATGTTTGTTTCTGAAAAAAATCCAATTTGTTTCCTGTAGGCCACGCGGGCGAAGCCGCGGGCTGAAGCTAGTATATATATATATCTACTAATAATAAGTAGTAAAATATCGTGTCCGTATGTACATTGAATATTATTGTGAATTTTTAAATGAAATGAGTTGTTAGTAATATAAACCTATGGATTTGCCTAAATTATCTTTACAGATTTATGAGTTCATAATTTCTTTTATTCAATAGCTATTTCCATTGTTTGTTTCAGTTCAGAAATTGCTTTCCAGGTTTTATATCTACGTATTAAATTTTGTTATTATTTCCAGTTTGATTACAAAAATAAAATCTTCAAAGTCAGTTCGTCCTAAATGTCATCCATTTCCCTGATAAGATTCGTAATATCTTTTTACAGCTAAAGCTTTTTAAAATATTAAATTAACGTCGCTGTTAGCTTAATGTTGTCTTAATGGTACATTTTTTTTATACACTTTGGATTTGTCACTCCTAAAAAATTGCAAAATATTTGTACTGAAAATTGAGTTTTCTTCAAATTCTGCGTAGAAACAGCAAATTTATAGTTATTGACCGATTATTAAACTGATAGCAAAAACTATTTTTTTTGTCGTTCTGTCTGTCTGTCTGTATGTATGTATTTATGTTCCGTTTTAACTCGAGAACCCCTCAACGGATTTGGTCGAGTATAAAGGCTACAATGGTGTTCATAAAATAACCACCAAGCCGAAAACGGGGCAAATATTGAATAAACGGGAGCTGAGCCGTAGGCGAAAGGCTGGTTTTGAATAAATTGATACCAGTTTGGGTCCCGACTCCCGATATTCGAAGTCAAAGACCGCGAAAGCGTAAAATATTTTGTATTAGAAATTCTGGTTGTTCTCGTAAACCGCTAGGGGCGCTGTACAAATTCTCATATAAAATAGCCTAGACTCATGCTAAGCCTACGATTAATTATGATGTTTTATGGTCTACTATGGTTTAAGGTTAATACGGGTACTGGCTGTAATTTTAGCAAATGAAAGCCAAAAACTAGTGATAAAGTCCACATGAACAACTTTCACTATAGATACAACACTTAAATCACGAAAAATATTCAGGTGATCCATAAAAAACGTGGATTTAGGATCAAATGTTGTACATATGTTTTTCATGTTGGGAACGCCATTTTTATACAAATATTACACCCTGTTTAAGGCAATATTTAAAAGTTTTAGCGTCCCTGTTACTCCATATGTGAAAAAACCCTCAGCGCGAGAGGGACGGCTTCAAGGAATCGAGCAAAAACTCGATTTTTCATTAATATAAAATGTACTAAAGGTGCTATCAAAATTTAGTTTAACCAGGTCCTAGATACTGTTAAAACCCATCTCATAAAATATAATTGCAGTCCATATGTCATACCAAATTTTCAAACCAGGAAAATAGGTGTCGAAAAAGACCTCATTCCAATAAATATTTGTATCGAGGCAAATTGCTCCAATCGCGTTTCGGTTTTAAAAAGTCCCTAGAAATAGGTTTCAAAAATAATATTATTTTATCAAAATAATACATCATTTGCTGAAGTAGATATGCAAGTTCTAAAAAAGTCGATTTATTTTTCCGTAGCGCCTTAACCTTTTCATTCCGAATTTCTAAAAATTCTAAGTTGCTTTACATCAATTTTTGTGCATACCTACATTACATTATAATTATAACAAAACAGATATAACTCATACTCATACTCATACTAATTTATACATAATTTATCATTACATGTCTAACATTTATTATTACATTATTACAAAATTAAAGTAGGCCAGTAAGTTATATTCTTTATTTCAATTATTATACAACAGCTAAGAATCACTTTGATTTTTACGAAAAAAACTCCACGTTTCGGTCTAGCTTAAGAGTCCGGCTGAGGATGCATAGCTCACACAAAGGGAATACCAAAATCATTTTTAGTGAAGATACTTAATGTTTATTTATTCCGATTGGGTCACAGAATATTGAGTTTCCTGAATGTCTATTTTATATGAACACTATGAATATACTATATAGGACTATTTATATAGCATTATTATGTATATAGGATTTCTAATTTCCATAGAAAAGATTTGTTTCATATTTTATGTTTAAATCAGTGTTCTTATAAAATGGATATTTGGGAACCTATATTATGTAATTACTCAACATGATTTGGTTGGATTTTTTTTTCATGTAGATTATTATAGTGGTAAAAAAAGAAAAATTTTGCATGTTTTCTTGGAAAATTCAAAATTTTTTTTTTCAATATTTTTGATTTGGCCATAAACGAGAAGTAGGCTTTAGAAAGTACCCATGTGGCGATACTAAGCCTCTTAAGAGGCAGGTAGCCACCAACGACCTTATGTCGATCTGTGTCGGTTTACAAATATCAGCGCGCATTGCATTACAGCGAGCAATACTTTTATTTGTGTGCAAGAAACACACAAATACCATTATCGGTTTCAAAGAAATATCCAATTTTGGTCAAAAACAGCTTGACTTTCATGCTGTTTTTTATACGCGAGAATAATTTCCTACAATAAAGTTGGTCTTTAGGGTTAAAATAACACTACACAATATTTATAAATAAAATGATGCGTGGCCGAACTTTTACGGACTCGAACGAGGCAATACTAGAATTTGAACGACTTTTCTTGACCTTCCTCAGAACGCATTTTTTAAATGTTTTGAGGATTGGTTTTCTAGAATGAGGCGATGTATTGAACTTGGAGGAGTATATTTTGAAAAATATTAAATTAATTTAGAAAAAAAAAATAGTTTTTACTTAACTACAAATTTTCGTAGTAAACCTCGTAGATATAAAATCTGATATCCTAAGCACCTTTTAAATAAAATAATTTAAAGGTAAAGTTACCTTTTTTAGCCGCCTTTGTGATTAGTGGTTACAGTACTCGACTACTAGTCGGCAGGTCGCAAAGTGAAATCCCGTGGGCGCACATGTTTTGTGTTAACAGGTTCACAGGGCACGGTAACCTAGGGTTTCATTTTGTGCCCGAAAGAGGGCGAAAAGGCTCACCATCTATCACGCTGGGACTTATTAAGTACTCGGTATTTTTAAAAACAGTGAAAGAGTACCTTTCAATTTCATAAGTATCTGTAGATAGCACAATATTTATTTTCACTATTGTTATGTATTTTTATTTTATTTATTGTAAATATTATGTTTATTGTTTAAATAGTTACTTAATTATTATTTATGTAGGTATATTGTAGTTATTTATAATCAAAGGGGGTAAGTATATTAACATATTTTAGTGTACACGTATGTATGTCTGCTTTTTATTATGGCTTCTATTTATCAATCCGGGTTTTCTGGAAGAAATCTCTTTTTAGAGATAATCTTGCCTTTGTAAATGCTATCTCTTAGTACAATGTGCAAACAGTATGTTTTTTTGTGTAGAATAAAGAATACGATAGTGAACATTAATATTAAAGGGCTAATATCGCCAAATGGGTTCTATCTAAAGACTACTCCTCGTTTCATGGCCAAACCTAAGCTTTTAGAAAAAAATATGTACATGAATTATCAACTCTATAACAAAATATGCAACATTTTCCTTTTTCACACCACCAAAAGTTCTATATATTTTTTTTTTACCGAAAACTGTTTTTTTGGCTTGAATTCCCTACTGCATCTAAGCGGCTTGGTCGAATTAATTAATGCTTTTAGTAATAAGTAAACTAGATAGCTATAGACATAACATAGTATTATTCAATCGAACAATCACGCCCATGTGAAAAGTATATTTTCTCCTATTTCACCCTATCAAGGACGCAGCGAGCGTCGTAACAGCCACTTTGCATTGCGCGCTGATATGAACGTTATTTCAATGTCATTTCCGTCGATATTCGCACCAACAAACATCGAGCTGTTAATTTGGCGACACTAATCGCCGTAATCGTCGGTGAAACAGTGTGTGGACTGAGACTTGTATTTCATAGTCCATACTCGGAAACACATCTCTGACACCTCCTCGGGGATTCATGTCGTGACGATATACAGTGTGTCCCTCGTACAAGTGCACATCCGAAAGTGGGTGAAACTAGATCTAAATATATCGACAAAACAAAGAAAAAAATTTTTTTGATTTGTTTTTAATCTTGAAAAAATACTCCACCTGGGTATCTTTGTATGGGACGCGAGCGCAGTGCCTTTGCCTTTGGTTAACCGCTCGTAGAAAATATTGTATTTATGATAGAACGTTGTATTTTTTTGTTAGAAAGATAATGGAATAGGCAATGATAAATAGGAATAAAAGTATAGTGAAACGGGGACATAATTTTGAAAAAATTTAGTATTACTGAAAAAAAAGACGGGAAAATTAAAGAAATAATCTTTTAGGATATTATTTTTATGGTAATGGTAGTTGATTATGTTTTGTTATTATTTGGTATGCACCGTCTTTTCTTAAGGATTCAAACAGTTTTATTTCATTGCATTACTCGCGATAGATAAAAAGTTATGACATATTTTAAACATAGTCTCCATGGTAGGCAAAAAATAATTTAAAACGTAAATTTATAAAAAAAGATTTTCCAAAAAAAAAAATTTTTTTTTGTCGCTAAAGTGATCTAGTTTCACCCCTTTTTGGATGTGCACTTGTACGTGAGACACACTGTATATGTAAACTTGTTGTGTATAATATAGAAGAACATATTTTCAACATAAGGAATGAGAAACAACTCATTTTCTTGAAAAGTTCTCTGATGTATGAGCCTCCGGTTTCCGCGACCAAACTTCATTTCCTATGCATGGCCGACAAAGTTGTACGCCACGAACCTTTAGTAAAATACGGCAAAATTCAAAAAATATGCACATTTTTATTCATAATTCAGAATAGGCTAGAAATATATCAAACAAACGAAGTAGTAAATATTAATGGAAAAAGTTTTAACCACTTAATATTGGACTTTCGGACGTGACTTACTAATGCTTAAAAACATACTGTCAAACAAGGAATAAATTACATAGTTACTTGATTAGTATAATCATCTCAAGCACTCCATTTAAGCAATCAGAGACAAAACAAACAACAATTAACAAAACTTTAGCACTTAAGGTCCAGCCAGACTACTCCAGACATGCAGCGATCTATGTAGACATAGCATTAAGCTCTTAGTCGACCGACATTATTTCAAACCACGAAAAGACAAAGGTCATTAGCCTCTATATGAACGCATTAGGTAAGAGCTTAAGATGATCCCACTTCTGATGTAGCGACAGAATATCGCGCTATAGAGATTTGTCTTCTGGACATTCTATTCATCATGACAAACATCTCTGGTGGATTCTTGCTTTAGAGTAAATTGGATGTCTTACTCCGACGTTTCTGGATTTATAGATAGTTCACTGCTTCGATTGTTTAAGATAAGTCGTTCAAATGGATGCTTTAAGTTGAATTTGAAGCACTGAATAAAATGATAAGCAAATATACAATACCAAAGAAAGAAAGAAAGAACGGAATTTATTGCCAAAAAAAATATTGTAAAAATAAAAATAAAACAAAAATATTATAATACTAACTTAAATTCTAACAAATTAACCAAGAAGGCAAGTAACTTACAAAATATGAATTACCTATAAGTAAAGTGTTACATGGTTAACCATACATTAAACAGCTTTTGTTTAGCAAAAGGTGGCCCGCTCAGCATTTGCTGTCGGAAACTTGTCGAGAGTTCCTACAGCGCTGAATTAAATTTTTTTTTAGGGTTCCGAACCTCAAAATTAAAAAACAAATCATTATACTAGGTAGGTTCAGTTTGTTGTCTGTCTGTCTGTCTGTCCGTCTGCCTGTCTGTCCATCTGTCAAGACCCTTTTGCTTGGGGCCCGTGTGAGATATCAAATTGAAACTGATACCTATTACAGAACACAAGGCGCTGGCGAAAAAAAGTTATTGCCCTTTTTATAATCAACTAGTGGTTTGCGTGGTGCCCGCGTGTCTGGTATATGTAGCTTTGTAGTTAAAACTTTTTCGTTTTCATGAGGTAAGAGTGGTTTGCGAGTTAAAAATACGTGTGGAAACAGAAATCTAATTTTACTTAATTAATAAATGAAATCCGTGTTTAATAGTTGTGTTTAATAGTTGTGTCAAAAAATGTCGTCGGTTATCATCAGGTGTCATCGTTGTCATTGTTTCTATAATAAACAAGTAGAAGTACGTGTGGAAAACGAGGTTTAAGCGAATCGGACGACTTTTCGCAAATGCCATACTTTGACAGCTGTCAAATATCAAAAACTGTCATCAGTCTGAATGTCAAAACACGGGAAGTCTAACATCGTCTGTTTTGGAGATATAACCAATCAAAGTTCTGCTGAAAATCTCTCAAAATCCCTGTCAGTTGACAAAAACTGTCAAATTTACATACAGCACCGTTATCAGCGACCCCGAATGCCTCTTGATATCGAGCTTCATGTGAATCGGACCACTTTTTAGGACATGTCAAAAAACTGTCAAATGTCAAATTTTTTTTTAGTCTTGTATTCCCTTAGATACAGATCCCTACAGTCTAAACAAGAATTCTCTATGACCAACCGGTAAGGAGATATGGGCAATCAAAATTTTGGCAACGTTTTTTTTTTAATTTTTTTTTATTCAAGTAGATCTTGTCAAGCCCTTTTCTGAAAGTAAACTCGAAGCCTCAAGTATCAGTTTCAACTTGATATCTAACACGGGGCCCGAACAAAAGGAAACTTTTAAAGGTTCTATATATGTGTTGTTTAGTATGTAAATATATCTTAAACAATAAAAATATATATATTTTATTATTAAGTCAACATTAGATTTTATTATAATCTTAAATTGTCCAAGTACTTCAGATGATAACGGCTTGTACTAGGAAACAAATTTTGACTATTAATAATTAGTGGGCTTCTCTTTAACAGAATTTTATGTCATTTATGTTATATGAGGATTGTAAGGACCTAATAATATACAGTGTGACTGTATGTTGATGAATAACCGCATCCAAAATTCCATTTCTGTCTCCTGTAATTCACAGTACATACCACTGTCGTTGTCAGAAGCTGCACTAAGATGAATGTTGCAGTCTGGGACCAAGTCCAGAATATTCTGTCTACTCTTCGCCTTTAAATGGATACGAAAATTATGCAGTACAGGTGACTCTTTTTTCAATTGCTAATACCTTAGTAGAGAAGAGTAACACTATTATGAAACTAAATCTTGTTTATGTAAACACATAAAATTTGTGGTTTTACAAAATGTACTATTAACACCTCAAATACAGTGCCTGATGATGTCGTAAAACGACGAAACTGGTAGCAAACCCTTAAAAGGTAATTAAGCATAATTATATTTGTGGAACCGAGTACCAAGAAGTTTTATTTAAAATAGCGCGATTACAGCCGTTCCTGTTACGATCACTAAGAAACACGCGCTCACGAAAAACTGCGTTTTTATTTAATAACCCAAGGCCCAACCCAATTATTACATAATTTTTAGATGGTTAAACGGGGTTATTGGTCTTATTTCAATACAAATTTCAAGGCTGTATAATTTAAGGAAGGCCCTATAGCAATCGAAAACATGGAATTTCGAGGTAACTTCGTAATTTTTTTCCACCGAGCTTTTGCATTTTTTCTAAGATGTGTAAATCAGCCCTGTCTACCTATATTATTATCTATTATTATTTTTATTAAACCTATTGACCAAGTTACACAATGTGAAATGGTCATTTAAAGTTGTGCATCTGACCTTTGAGATGGCTCCCTGGATTATGTACTCAACTAGCAACCTTCTACACATACATAGATATATATTATATATTGTGTATTGGGGCCATAAACATTTGTAACGGTGTAACTTCTAACCATGAAAGTCTGGACTTGGACTTGACCATTGAATTTAGATATATTCATATTGTGTTTGCACCGATACCATGTTATTGATATCGATTTTTTATTAATAATTTAGGTTAATATGTTATTATTTACTTGGTTTATGATATCTCAAGCCATGAAAGGTAGGGATAAGAAAAAAATACACACATACAGATGCTTATTAGAATATAAAAATTTCAAAACAGCAAAAATTTCAAAATAGTTATAAATGTTGATGTTTTAATTTACAGAAACCAATGAAAACTTTGCATTGGCAACATACACAATACCTATACATAGGTAATAAGGTTTATTAAAATTTCAAAAGTTATGAATTGAAAAAAAGTTGAAATTCTAATTTACAGAAACCAATGGTAAATTTGCGATGGTAGCATACACAGTACATATGTAACAAGGTTTCGTTTGTGAATTTTTAATTTAAGTGTTCCGTTTCGATTAATTAGAAAAAGGCCGGTTTTTCACAATACGGCTGAGAAACCGCTCTTAATGTCAGGGAAATAAAGCAAAGAGTACGTGAACATTTTTAGCAAACAAGGCTGTGTTGTGTAGGTAGAGGTAGCTACAAGGAACTAATCACACTAATTGAATTTTGTGCAGCGCTCACACTTCGTGCTTCGAATTTAGCTAATTCTTTTTGTATTTCAGTCGCTATCTAATGCTTTATACTCTTTTTGCGTGTGATAGCTATTTCAATCTAGTTTGTGTGAAAGTATTTGATATTAAAAACAAATTTTATTGAAACAAATTAATACTTAAATAACATTAAAATACTTAAAAACCTACCTACAAAATAAAACTAAAACAATATTCGGCACGACATGCAGAGGTCTTTTATAAGTATGGACTGGGTAAAGCAAGTTTTAGTTCACATAGGTACATCCACTTTTTGCCCATGATTATAGCTTGTCAGCGGGTTCAGACATAAACCATTCGAAGGCTCTACAGGACTTGAAACCGAGACCCCCTGATTAGAGGTTGATACGTTCAAACCACCAGTCCAGAGGGGCGGTCAATGATTTTAAACAAACAATAAAAAATAATAAATTATACAGCAGCACAGAAAACCATTTCGCTATACAATTGAAATAGTTAGCTGAAATTAAAATTAATACAAATATAAATATATCGTCACGACATGAATCCCTGAGGGGGTGTCAGAGCTGTTCCGAGTGTGAACTGTGAAATGCAAGTCACAGTCCACACTCGATACACCCGCATTTCAACGACAATTATTACGTCCCAACGTGATGGGTTGTGACCTCTATCGCCGTAATTCGAGCACAAATACTCGCTTTTCAGGGAATGCAGGTTTCCTTACGATATTTTCCTTCACCATATGCCCGACCAGGGATCGAACCTGGATCTCAAAATTGAGAGGCCAGCGTTCTACCCCTGAGCCACAGATTATATAGTAGCCTGAGCTACGGCCGCCTTAAAAACTGATTAAAAACTTGAATAATATATTAATTTTTTCTATCAAGAAGAAATCTGTCAGCTATCACGTTCGCAGTATTTCCGACATAAGCAAATTTACAATTTTTAAATAAGACTTATATAAAAAAACCGATCAAGTGCAAGTAGGACTCACGTCCTGAGGGTTCCATGCCATTTAAATAGGTTAATATACTTAAATAATTTGAACAGAAATCACAAGTTGTATAAAACAAAACTGCAAGATTAAGTTGGTTGCGTATTCGGGGACGTAACCCTAAAACTACATTAAAATTCAAAAAGTTTATTTTGCAAAGTAGGTATATATAATACACGTTTCACAAGTCAAATTTTAATCTTATAAAAGTATATATGTAATAAAATAATAAATGTACATGAACTATTTAGATCAAATGTTTATTTAATTTATGTAGCGATGTAGCCGATTCTGAAGGCTTCAACTCCAGTCTTAGCGCCGTCAAAACTAAATTTACATCGTTGCAAAATAGTTCATAATCGGCGATTTCAGTATTTGTTGTTTAAAGACAACAAACATATGGTACATACAAATTCCTAACTACTTTGGTCTTTGAGATAGACCCCGTAACAAAAATGGTCTAAAAAAACAACTTTGGTAGCCTCCGATTTATTTACTTTCGAAAATATAAAAAGTTTTTAAGTACATTTACACTTTACTAAATGAGCCAATGACCCCGAAATTAAGGGGAAAGAAAAAAAAATCGGCTTTGGTGCATGAGGTGCAAGAAGGTTGCCTGGGAGATATTGCTATAAGCAATAAGTGCCACCTTTCTACACACTATCTGTTCTCTATGTAGGTAGGTAGGTAGGTCATATTTATTCAATTGTATTCGGTGTTTAACTAGTACTTTACAATTTATTAATGCACATATTTACCTGCAAAATTTCTCATTGGTTATACCGACACGCCACGAGAGCGAAGTCGCGGGCGCAGCTAGTGTTGCCTATGTCAAGTTTCAGCTCTGTAGGCCGATTAAGGTGTTCACAGGGAACCCTAAAAAGCAGACAGTATTAGCACAGTAGAGAAAAGTAACAGAATTATGTTTTAATATAAAACGACTGAAACGCGCGCTTTGCTTGCGCCTGCCCAGCATTGTTTCAAGGACACTGCCTAGACGCAATACTGTTACAATTAAACTTAAATTAAACGTCATAGAGTTCAGTTTTGATTGATGCAAAATGAGGTGCTCGATTTGAGCTTTTGTGGTTTAACTTGAAGTTACTTTACACCATTGCTGAAGTCTATTTCTAGGGCAGCAAAAATATCGGTCAATGACCTTTGCGCATTTTGTACTGGACCCCATACCACGAAACGCTATTGACGCGTACAGTTTTTCCAGATGCCTTAGAAACAGTTCATTTAAAATTAGCTGAGGAAGGTAATTGACTGCGGAGACGCACGTAATCATTTTATTTTCCGGAGTTTCTTCACACTGCAAATGTGGCAAAAAGAAACCCTTACCCTTAGGCTCATAACGTTGCCCTTTTATCTGAAATAGGACGGCAAGGTTAATTGTTTCACCTTTTGCCATCTATCAAGGAAAGAAAATAAAAGCATTTGCATTTCACTGTTCATTTTTACACGACTGCCTCCAAAAATAGGAGTGCATTGTTTTTAGGGTTCATCTATGTATTTTTCTTTATTCTATTATATCTTCTGATAGCTTTAACCAATTTGGACGACTGAGGTGTCATTAGAATCGCTATACCCTCCGGATAGGAAGTGGTTATAAAAGTATTAGATAAAAATAAATAATAAAAGAGTTTTAAAAAACACTACTGTCGTCATTTCAAAACGAACTTAGTAACGACACCCAGTGCAGTCGGGGGACATACAAAACAACACGTATCTAATGTAAAGCTGTCCCCTGACTGCACTAGGTGTCGTTACAAATTCATTTTGAATATATGTGCAGTCGTGTTTTTTA
Organism: Ypsolopha sequella; assembly: GCA_934047225.1. Classification (NCBI taxonomy): domain Eukaryota; kingdom Metazoa; phylum Arthropoda; class Insecta; order Lepidoptera; family Ypsolophidae; genus Ypsolopha; species Ypsolopha sequella. Next base: position 3,764,106 of record OW203985.1, read on the forward strand.
ATATTTTTTATTATATGCAGCGGTTGCTCAGTCGGTAGGACGCCTCTCAATTTTGAGACTTAAGTTTGAATTCTGCCGTTTGAGCATGAACCAATGGCTGTTTTTCCATTTAACGGTTTTCCGACGGCACGGCAACGGCGACGGCGACGGCACGGCGACGGCACGGCACAAAACCGAGCAACGTTTTTCCATTTACCGGTTTTCCACCGGCGACGGCGACGGCTTTGCGACGGCTTTTCGGGCAGTGCTTGAGAAGCAGCTGACACGGGTGGACATCTTTGTGGGAATATGTGTTTGAAATGAACCTTTCACACAATAAAAGTTCTCATTATTATCTACAAAAAAAGCCTTACTTAATTAGTATATTTTCATTATAATTTGTCGACTCCCCTCTTTGCCGAACGCGGCCGACCACCTGCAACCTATGCGTGGCCATCAAATTTAGTCTGCTTCGACGCTATCCCTCTATAATTTGTGTTCGACGCTTTGCGACGAGAAGACTATGCTGGCTGCGCCAACGAGCAAAATTAGAAATATACCGACAATTTGTGAAGATATTCGTACCATAGTTTCAAAATACAATGTATCAATTTAGTACATACATTTAATTGTTTTATTTTCTTATTTATTAGTTGTGATTTACGGTAATTAGGTGCAATTGAATATTTTATTAGCGCAAAGACAATTTATTCGATAATTACAAATAGACGCCTTGTGAAAAATACTCTCGCATTGCAAAGATACCTATAATAATACATTCCTTTTATACATATGTATATGTTCAGAAAAAAAAGTTTAAATTTTACCAGTCTGTTTATTATTAGTGTTTTATGACGGAGTTCTATTAATGTCACTCTGCTGTCTATCCGTCCGTCCGTCTGCCTGTCTGTTTGTCCGTCGTACGTCCATCTGTCATGCGAATCGGAGCACTTTTTAGAACCTGTGAAATGTCAATTTTTTTGCGGTCGTGTAGCCCCTGGCTAACCGATCACTGTAGTTCAAACCCAAACTCGCTAGGACCAGCGGCTCAGAAGATATGGAAGATATATTTATGGTAATTTTTATTTACTTTCGACTTTTTTATTTTTTTATTTAATTTTCAGTCAGATCTTGTCGAGCACTTTTCTTAGAGTACCATGAACATGGCTCCAGCTTCAGCCGTTTGGGAGATACGGTCCGTCAAAGTTTTACCACTTGGGGGGGGGGGGGGGGGTAGATCTAGGGGGGGGTACTAGGGTTGTACCACCATCCGTTCCGAAGATATGGCTGAAAAAAATTTTTTTTCGAGACGCCAAAAAAAGAATTAAAGAAAATTATATATTTTTGACACCCTATCGTCCAACCGCTAGGGCTGTACCACCTTCCGTTCCAAAGAGCCGAAACAAAAACATTTTTCGGGACATGTCTAGTGTCAAAGTCAAAAAGTACATCCCTAGGAACTGCGCAGTGTCAGTTTTTCCCATCCCTAGTGTCAAAGTAAAAACATATGTCAGAGTACATCCCTAGTGGCGGGGGACATCCCTAGTGTCAAAGTAAAAAAAAAAATTCAAAGTACGACCCTAGTGATGGGACACACTGGCACGAACTGCGCACGCTCGCGCTTCGTGCTCGTAATCTTATTCATATGGCTCGCTTAAGTACCATACAAATTCCCATACATTCTGCCATTTTGAAAAACCGTCAAAAGTCATTTCAAATGTCTAAAAAATGTCAAATGTCAAAGTTGTTCACCAGTCAGAATTAAATTCCTGACATGACACCCATACATCACTATCATGTCAGAACACTCCTTCCGACAAAACTACCATGTCAATGTATATTATTAACAATCCCATTTTTGGGTTGACAGTCATTTTATTAACACACTGAATCGTCAGTTCTAATATAACTCTTATTTATAACAACTCACAAGTAGAATATTAGTTGAAACTGACTCTGAGAGACACATTTAGGTTAGGCATAGTTAGGTAAAAACTCTGTTGCATTTCTTTCGATATCGCATCTGTAGACATTTAGTTGTCATATACATGAGCATTTTGCTAGATGGCGTTCTTCTCGTTTTATGTTGGTTAGAGGACAAACGCTCAAGGGCATTCACGATACTTTAAGCCTTAAGGCTTAGACTTTGGGTTTTTGCTTAAATATGCTGAGTCAGCTACTTATCTGATCAATGTTAAACTCTTAAATATGATTTTTCAGACCTTTATCTTTCCGTTGTAAAGTAATTTACCCAATTGGAAACATTTCACTCGATAGAATTTATTTATGACAATGGTGACTTTAAAGATATTAATACGTAGGTATTATGTCTAAGCGGCTTGAATTTTATGCCTGAAATTACTGCTATAACAATAACATGGTTTTTTAGGGTTCCGTAGTACCTAAAAGGTACAAAGGAACCTTTATTGTGAGACTCCGTTGTCCGTCGGTCCGTCCGTCCGTCCGTCCGTCCGTCCGTAAGTCACAGCCTTATAACTCTAGAACCGTTAAAGATGAAGACTTGAAATTTGGCACAAAAATAGAATTCATTTGCCCACATAAAAAAACTTTAAAAAATTTTGATAAATTTAAAATTGTTGAATATATTTCCAAAACAAAAGAGAGAAAAATAAAAAATATTATCCTCAAAATACAATATGGGTATCAAATTGTAGATAATAAAGAGCTGATTGTAAAAATATATACTTTTACCATATTTACTGGCACTAATCTCGAGATATTTTTAAAAAACCATGAAAACTTATGTTCCCCCTATCTCCGAAACTGGTATACCAAAAAAAATGACGATTATAGATCATAACTGGCCAATTACAGGAAAACTATAGCGATATATATGACAAATATATAAAAAGTAAAAAAAATATATATATTTTATAAATACAATATTGGTATCAAATTGTAGGTATTAAAAAGTTCATTGCAAAAATATATAGTTTGGATATAATTACTTGCATCTATTTCAAGAAATCCTTGAAAAACCCCAAAAAAATGCATGTCCCCCTTATCTCCAAAACTGGTCGACCGAAAAATATAAAAAAAATCATGGTAATATGTGTTTACGTAAAGATTACAGGAAAAATATAGCCGTAGAAAAAATCACGAAAAAGACATGACTAAATTAGTTTTTTCATCTACGATACGGAACCCTAGGTACGCGAGTCTGACTCGCACTTGACTGGTTTTTTTTTTCGTTGTAACTTAATTATATTGTTAGAAAGTCTACATTAGTACGCTCGCTTCGTGCGCTGTGGGCGCGCATAATCAGTGAATTTGCGAGGTTTTTCTAGAATTTCTAAAAAAGTATTTAGAAATAAATAAAAACACATTTATTTGCAATTTGAGGAGCGTACTTTGCGATTTTTTTCTATGGAGTCCCTTAATTATATCTTCTTTTTTAATATATATATTTTTTATTTTTTTAATAACGTTAATACTGACGTTATGAATTAAACAAAATAGTTTCATTTAAAAATACATATTTTAATAAACTTTGATCAGCAATTAGTCGGTATATAATAAAATAGGCCAAGTGCGAGTTGGTCTCGCGCACAAAGGGTTCCGTACCATTATCAGCAAAAAAATCATGTCTTTTGTATGGGATTAAATATTTATTTTATTTTAATATAATTATTTATTTTTAAAGTGAATATATAACTTAATATTCTGTGAATATTTCAAGCGTCTACCTGTTGTCGTTATCAATACCGAGCAAAAACGAGCAAAAAAATCTTGGTTGTTGTATGGGAGCCCCTTAAATATTTATTTTATTCTGTTTTTTAGTATTTCCTATTATTATTAAGATACAGCCTGGTGACAGACGGACATGACAAATGTATGACGCACATGACAAATGGCTGTTTAGAAATGTATCCCCTGCTATCAAGATATATTTATAATAATTTGCTTCCGACAGATTTGACAGATGAGTAGACAGACATAGACAGAATACTTTTTTTATAAGCAATCACACATCACAATCAGTATAAGTCTAAAATTGATCAAGGGACGTCATAACCGACAGTTTTTTACAAAATCATAAAAAAATAATGGTTAATTTGTATACTAAAATAATGAAAACTATGTCCCAAAACGGCGTACATTACATGAAAAAAAAATTTTTTTTAAGCTTTGTGGATTGCTATAATGAATTGCTTTGTTAATATACGCACATTTTTTTGTATAAGATCAATAAATTATCTTCACTAATTGTAATCTATTTACACAATACTGTCTCCCATTGCAGCCATGGCAGATATTTTGATAGCACCTTATACATATTAGAATTAGAGTCTCATTTGTACGCTTATGCATGAAATCGTATAAAACTTAAAATAACTTTATCTATTGCCCAAACTACATTTTGGTTACACAATTTGTATAAAAATTACTGCCAATTACTCGAAAATCTTGTGTTTTAAACTCAAAATATCAAAAATAGGGTTTTCTAAAATAAACGACTTTCTTTTTCTAAATTTGGAAATAAATTGTATTTTGGTAGTTACTAAATATATGATAAATGCAGTTGTTTGGTATGTGGGATACATAGGATAACAATAAAAATAAAAGTGACCGTTTAGCCTTAAAATTAATTAAAACACATAATAAAATTTAAGTAACTAATCAAACTTGTCTCCTAGACTATAATTAAAAAATCTTTGCCATTTTAACCATATCTTGTACCTTGCTAAGATATTGCTGTTGTGTGCGTGATGTAGTTCGTGCGTACTAGCACCCAGTGGCGTGCACAGAAATTTTTGCTGGAAAAGCAAACAATTGGTCAAAAACAACAATAAAAAAAATATGAAAAAATTTAAATATCACTTTGAAAAAAAAATGTTGTATGACGCTAGGGTAGACAATGTCTACCCTAGAGTGAAAATTTCCTATACAAACTTTTTTTTTTCAAAGTGATATTTAAATTTTTTTATATTTTTTTTATTGTTGTTCTTGACCAATTGTTTGCTTTTCCAGCAAAAAGTTCTGTGCACGCTACTGCTAGCACCCATACATATCAGCCGCGCAATGTACCTTTGTATAAAGATAAACTACATGGTAATTATTATTACGTAACACACAATGTGCAGTTTCCCACTTTAGAAATTTCTTGGCTAGACTTAGCAATATTTTTGAAGTTTATAGCTACAAAAAAATATTCGGGGGCTAAATATTTTAGCTACTTGTTCTAGCCACTTTTTATAAAATTAATTACCATCATAACTTGCCCTTTTAGCACGAGTTTAGTAGGCGATTCTTATGAAATCGTTCACAGAATAATAAAACAACTGGTTAATTCGAGAGGGCGTCTGTCATGATCACTTCGGACATTAATTTAACTTTAAAATTGCACCTACCTTGCAAATACCTGTTTTATGCTTCATTATTAAAATTAATAACGTTCAAAATGTAAATTTTATATTTTATTTCATTCTAGCCACTTTACTACCTACAATGCATTTTCCCAAATCTAGCACCTTTTTGGGGGAAGGTGGCAACACCACCGGCAAAGCAGTGGGAAGCTTGCTGTCGCCGGCGACGGCAACGGCGGGACCCCCCACACCGCACCGCCCCCGCTCACGCACACTGCCTTAGGTTATGTAATTACGCAATACATGTGCAGTTTTAAGGTGAACGCGCACTTATCCGCACCGCATTAACCGCATGCACTGCAGTCATCATTAAATGGTATCGTGCACCTATCTGGATCTTCTACATCGACTGAATTGCATGGCATCCACCATTTCATTTAGTGTTCATCGTAAAACTGCAGATGACTTAATCAGAACAATGCCGTGTGCATCGATGCTGCTGCTGTTATCAGCTGCGGCTTCGGATACTACAGCTCGAATGGGTGTCGAATAGAACTTCATACTAAGAATTCAAACGCGGCGACTAGCGACTGTGGGTCCGGCGGTGCGGACAAGTGCGCGTTTACCTTTACCACCCAGCACGTGGTGGGAAAGCCGCGACGGCGCGCCGTCGAAGCATCGCCGTTGCCGGTGCCTTGCCGTTAAGTGGAAAAGGCGTGCATATAAATTCATACATTTTTGCCTCCACCTTCGCCGTGCCGTCGCCGTCGCCGTTGCCGTGCCGTCGGAAAACCGTTAAATGGAAAAACAGCCAATGAATTTAAAAAAATTTATGTGTATCGTTTTGGCATACTTACCGCTTGCTTACAATGAAAAAAAACCATTGACCATAAGGAAAACCTTCATGCCCTAAAACACGTGTATTTGTGCCCTAAGTAAGCGATAAGGCTTACACCCTATCACGTAGGATGTAAAATCGTCAATATAAAGAGGGTGTACGAGTGTTGAGTGTTTAAATGACAGTCACACTTGGAAACATCTTTGACACCCCCTGGGCGATATAGGTCGTGACGTTATGTTTTTTGTTTATGTATTTGTTTGACAAAACTCTTGGTAACTGAAAATCTACAGTTGGGTTTGCCATCCATCAAGCAAATTACATAAATCAATACCTTTTACGCCGCTTTTTGTTTTCACAAATCAAATGTGGAATAGATTAATTCACAGACAGGTTCTGACAGACACATTGTCTGTGAGTAAAATTATTGAGTAAAATGGTGCAGTGGTTCGACCATTTCAACCACTATTTCTTAGACTCAATTATGTTATAATTTTTAACTGATTGATTGATTATGATTTTGTTTACCTTTTAATTTTAATTGTATTTTCTATTTTATATGATGATCACATTTATTGCTTTTTTTGTAAAATTACTTGATTTAATGTAACACGTGGTTAATCAATGCAATTTAAACGGGTTAGTAGTAGGAGACTAGTTCCTACCATACAGGGAATCCTACCATGGGAACTAGAGGATTCTATAATTTGTAAACTGGATTCATAGGTAAGTTATAAGATTATTGGACAATTTTTTTTATGTAGATGATAGTTGTTATGCTACAAGTGGGGTAAGGAGACGATAACTTACGAGTACGCACGTGTTTCAAACGTTTTAAGTAAGTTATTGCCCTTACCCACGTGTATCATACTACGTTTTTCAATACATAGTATGAGCAAATAAAAGATACATGTATTACATATGGTATAGGTTAGCCAACTTCATTTAGGGCCGATTTTTCAATTGCCAGATAAAATTTATTCCTAGGAATAAACTATATCGATTTCATAAAACAAAACGTGTTAGAGTGAAACCAACGTAGTTTATTCATAGGAATAAATTTTATCTGTCAATTGAAAAATCGGCCCTTAGACAAATAAAAAAGAAATGAAAAAAATTCTTTAATTTTAATTCTATTTTAAGTCTTTACGAGCACTTGCATTAAAAAATAATATACTAATCTGGAGGTCATGGGTTCAATTCCCGCGGGAAAAAATTTGTGTTCAGTCTCCGTGATTTGGAAGGCACGTATGATGTGGTATAGGTCTAATATTTGTGCCCGAAGTTCCGCAATAGAGCTATCATCCATTAATTACGCTGTGACGCTGACGTAGTAAACGTAGGCTTATTGTAAACTGTGGATGTGGCTTGCATTTTGAAGTCCATATTCGGAAATACCTACCTCAGACTGACATCCCCTCGGGGATTTCCGTCATGAAGTTAGTAAGTATATTTAAACAACTTGGTTTTCAACCCTTTGTACGATTACAAAACTGTCATCACACAGAACCCTTTGTGGTGATAACATGATATGACAAAATGCAAAGATAACAACACAGTCAGGGGCGTAGCTAGAACTGAATTTAAGAGGGCAAAGGAAGTTTCAGTAGGGCCTAAAATTGAAACGAAAAGCTTCAGTACAAAGAAGAAAAACGAGATCTTAAAATAAGCTAGGAAATTCTTCGTATCATAAATAAAACTTACAAAAAGTAAACACCATAAGTCATAATATTTTATTTTAATGCAAGTGCTCGTAAAGGCCCACTTTTTATGCATCAAAACCGAACAGAAAGTCAATTATTTTGTCCTAGGGCTTTATTATTATTATTTTTTAAATATATTTACAATGGTTGTTTCTGTGTACCATAAATGTTATAATTTTTTTCCACTGTTTAACGTCTCTGGATACAGTCCTTTTAAGCCAATCGTAATTCAAGATTATATTTGTTTTATTTCCACACACTATGCATTGCAAAAAAAAGCCCGTGAAAATGAATTAAATTTCATAAACCGGTTGGGTGTAGTTTGGGAAAATAAAAATATAATACCTAGTGAAAAAGTGTTTTCTTCAAAATAATATTTTGCAGTAATAATACCTCATTATTATTTTAAACGGCGCTGATGGCAGTGAGTTAAATTTTTACTTTGACATAACAAAAACTTACTCTAACAGGCCTTTTTTACAAACCTTAAGTGACGCCTAAATCGGATGCCTAAGAACTCTTATTTCTATTATCTTAAGAATAATGGAATATAATATAATAGAAAAGAAGAAAAATTTAAGCCACGATCTGGACTGCAATCTATTGTTTTATTAATTCTATTAATATTCTATTCATCGCAGTCCAAATCGTGGCTTAAATTTTCCTTAGAGATTAGGGAATGAAGGCACTGCTGCTTTACTTAGTGTAACACTTTGTCCCAAAACGCCCCCACTAGCTACGGCCTTAACCACAGGCAGATGTCAAGCTCCGAGAAGGCTGTCACATTTTCCGCCACAAGTTTATAACAATTCGAGGTAGTTTGTAGCAATTTGGTTTCCAACGTCACGGCTTCTGACTTCTGTGGAAGTTGTGAGGTGTTGCGAGTTCCGAACCAGTCTAACTTGTGTATCCCTTTTGTGACGGGATTAAACACCGTTTTCGAACTAGTTTTTGAACTTTATAATTTCATGGGGATTATGGAATGATGCATCGGAAAAGTTTTAGATCTGAGGAATCATTACAAATAAAATGTTGTACCGTTGTTGTAAAACAAAAAAATCTAAAAAAGTTTAGATTTAGCTCGATTGTTTGACTGGAGCCATTTACCAACTAAAGTTAACCGTATAATAGTTGGGCTAGTTCGCTAGCTAGAACGACAACTAAGCAAGATTGTCACAACGGAAGCATCTGGCGGACTTAAGGCTGCAGCTAGTTCCGGACACAAGTCGGTAGGTCAGCATTATTGTGCTAGTTTCTTCTGTGTGCCTACATTGGGAAGGAGTATATGGAGCTTGTAGGGTTATGTAATGTGTTTGGGAGTTTTCAGATTTAATTTAAAATATAATGGAGATTTTATTTACAGGTGAGCATACGACTGGTGCAAAGCGTCGATAAGAAGTGGGATGAAGTGTGCTCGAAAGTAAAAGACATTCAGTAACCTCCGCAAAACCTATACGAAAGTGGTAACAGGCTAATGCCTGTAACTACTCTCCCGGTGCGGATTCGCATGATGTCAATGTGGTGGAATAGTTAGAGCAGTTCCTACGCAGATAACACTGCTATCGTTTTCACTGGTGACAGGTGGAATGCTGTCCATGAATCCACAGAGATGGGGCTTGCCAAAATTGTTGGATAAAACAATTTACCTAAACAAACTTTCTATTAATAAAACAAACTTACTTACTCTAAATAGGTCCAAAGCTAACTATTTATGCTTCAGTAAATACATCTAAATTTTTACATAAAAATTCACACGTGTAGCCATTATAAAAGATTGTCCATGAAAATGTCAAGATTCTTTACCTTTGTACTAAAAGGACTATATGTTTCATCAAACGATATCTCTGGTAAAGTTTGCCAGTCCACTTTTGAGACAAAATACGGGCTTCCAATAATTATAACTTGCGTCTTTGTAGGATTTTATTTGAGTCCATATTGGGTGCTCCAATCTAAGATACGAGATAGATCATCATTTGTTGAATCAATACTACTATTGTATAGTAATGAATAAACATAAGTACAGGCTAACAATGACGTCAACATTGGCTTTCCTTTGACCCGGTTAGATTTTGATTTGTAATCTGTGACGTACGTAAACAAATCTCTGTCTGCGGTCGTCGCGGTAGTTGCGGTGTCGACCAATTTCATGTGTCGCTCCAATGCAATGTGCCATCGTGTCTATCTGTATTTGATATATGCATTTGAATTGCTATTGATGCGAATATTTTTAATTCTGATAACATTTAGAAGGCGCTTTTTGTGTATTGAAACTGTGTTCAAAGGTACGAGTAGATAAATACCGGTGTTTTTCTTTTACGTGTCCAAATAGATTCGGTTCGGTTTTAGTATCAGTATTAGAGTTTTTTTAATACTTATAAAAATAAATATAGACACTGAAAAAAGGTAAGTACCCGCACATAAATGTTACAAAAAATATGACTTCTAGATAAAATATGTAGTGTTCGCGCCACTTCTTGTGGCTCTCATACTGCGAGGTAGTTGTGAATTAATATTTGCAACTGTCATTTTCGCTGCATCTCCACCCGCTTAGTTTTGGACGCAAATCAATCAGTCGTCAATCAGAAGCCTTTCACGCCGGAGGTCTACGCTGATTGCCATTCGACTAGGTCCTACCTAGACCCTACCGCCCGCCATTTTGAGATCGCACCCGCTGTGCGCCTCATTTTCATCTATTACTATTACGAAGAAGATTAGCCGAGAAGAGCGCAACCAGGCACGAAGAGGAAGAAGAAAACCATCTTGGAGAACACCAGAGACTTGGTGGCTCAGGCGAAGCGTGGTTTGTGGTGCATGCAGCTCCTTCCCAAGGTCAGATCTTTCATCTTCGTAATTATTTCTCTTCACTTCCCGCTATTTTTAAAACCTATGGTGATACAAAGCACTGCCGTCATATCGCGTGCTCATTTTTTTGGCCATTCGAGCCGGATCTAGATCCATTTTAGGCCCTTTGATCTGCGATCTATAACCATTTTTTGGTATTTCCAACCGCTATCTTCATGTTCTTTGTCTAAAGAACACGTGAATTCCGCTCTAATTTTCACTCTGCCCGCAGTATTACCCCGCATTCCCGCTCTTATTTGCATTATCTATGCATTAAAACCCCGCATTCGTCAAAATATTAGTGATTCCATTTCCTATATACTGGAAATTATAAATTATCTACAGTGAAATACGCCATTCTGTTAATTTATCCGCTGCGATTATACCATTTGATCATTTCACAGAAAATATTATCTGCCTACCTGCTAATTCTTAATATTATCGAGAGGTACTCGTACACAGGTTCGTCCGCCGCCCGTGTTATCTCTAACTCATTAGCATTATTCTATGTTGTAGTCAGTATAAAACTTTCAATAGTTCTGGTACTTGCCTAACTTTGTACTATATAACATGCCAAATTCCGCAGAAGCTGCAAAATTAAAGATGTCGTATAGTTTAAAGAAGCTTAAAAATAAAAGGCAAGAATTGTTTAATCGCCTTCAGAGAGTTTATGACTTTTCTAAAACCGCTTTAGAGGATGTTTCTTCGGCAGAATTGTTTATGGCCAATGTCGAAACTTTGGATACTGTACGCTCAGAAATTCATGTAATCATAGATGAAATTAATGACACAGAGGTATTGATAAATCCTAATTTTGAACCAAATTATCAAAGTTGGTCAGCTTTTGAGGATCTTTACTCCCATTGCAAATACATCAACCGGAAGTTATCACATTCTTCGAAATCGGCTGACTCTAAAGTTAAAGCTCCACTTGACATGGAATGTCCCAAAAAACCTACTATCAAGCTTCCAAAACTGGAACTCGTTGGTTTTTCTGGTGAAGCTACTATGTGGCCAACATTCTATGAAACATTTAAAACCACGATTCACGATAATCCGGACTTGACCGACAACGAACGAGTACAATACCTGATGGGTAAACTTTCTGGCCGGGCACTTTCGATTTGTTCTGGAATCACACCGAACGCAACTAACTACGACATAATCTGGAAAACACTCGTTTCTACTTTTCAAGACTCGCGTAGTTTAGCCACTACTTATTTGGATCAAATGTTTGAATTTCGCCCTTTAACTACCGCTAGTTCAAAAAACTTGGACTTGTTTTTAGACAAGTTCTGTTCCGCTGTTTCGTGTTTAAAATCACTGAATATTAAAGATCTTTCGGATTTTATCCTTATGTATTTGGCCCTTAAAAAACTTGATGTTGAAACCGCTCGTTCATTTGAAATGTTTAAACGTGGTTCCGATTTACCCCATTATGATGAATTAATATCATTTTTACGGGAACAAACTAAGATACTGAACCGCACTGCACCCGCAATTACCGCTCCCGCTCCGAACCGCTCCGTTAATAATAATAACAACAAAACCGGGTACAGTACCAAGTCAACCCATGCTTTTGTCTCCGCTTCGACCAATAATAATTGTTGTCCGCTATGTAAACAATTAAAACACTATAATTTATATAAGTGTCCCGAATTTGTGAAACTAGATATCGAGAAAAGATTTCAGTTCATCAAATCTAATAACGGTTGCACCAATTGTTTAAGTATTACGCATAACAATTCCGCTTGTAAATCGTCTTATAATTGCCGCCATTGTAATTGTAAACACCATTCGATGTTGTGCCGCAAACAAAATGTGATGAATACTCACACCGCGCTTGGTCAAAATATTACCGTGTCTCCACGCACACATACGCAATCTTCGAGGTTGGTGGATCCTGCCGTATCGGCGACTAACACAGAACATATGACTAATGATTCTCAATCCGTACCAACTGCGAGTAATAATATTTCTTTATGTAACTTACAGCCTAACTCGCAGCGTAATGAAACATGCCTTTTAGGTACAATTCAAGTGATCGTGAAAGATTCTAACGGTATGTCAGTCCGTCTACGTGCGCTCTGCGACCCTGCGTCACAATCCAGTTTTTCGACGGTTTCCTGTTGTGAGAAGCTTAACTTAAAATATGAGAAAATTCCCCGCGCTTTTGTTAAGGGCATCGGCTCTTCATCAAACCCAATTAAGGGTGCGACAAACCTTAAATTGTTTTCACGATTTGATGATTCGGTTTCAATTTCGCTTGACACTTATGTAATCGACCGTATTACCGACAACTTACCATCGGTGCAGGTCGATTTGTCTACGCTTTCATATTTAAAAGGTATCACACTTGCTGATGAAACCTTTTACTTACCGGGCGAGATTGATATTCTTATCGGTGCATCTTTATTCGCGGATATCTTGTTATCAGGCCGCGTCTCTGGTCCCCCGGGTACGCCGACGGGATTTCAGACCATCTTCGGTTTTACGCTAATTGGTAATACGCCTGTTTACCAAAATACCGCATGTTCAATTTCGTTATGCTCTTATATGGAGATTGAACCGCCAATAGATTTTATTTTACAAAAATTTTGGCAATTAGAAGAGGTGCATTGTGAACCTGCTTCTAGTCCCGCAAATGATGAATGTGAAAAATTATTTATTAACAATGTGTCACGTGACCCCGCTGGTCGCTATTCGGTTTCTTTACCGTTCGCACGGAATCCTAACATACTAGGAAACTCGTACCATCACGCAAAAAAGTGTTTTATGTCTCTTGAGCGTAGGTTTGTTTCTAACGCAGATTTACGTTCCGAGTATAACAATATAATAAATGAATACCTAACTAAAGGTTACATATCCCCGCTTCATAATGATGACCAATTATCTCTTGGTTATTATATTCCGCATCATCCCGTAGTGCGTGTTGATAAATCAACGACAAAGGTGCGTATTTGTATGAATGCCAGTACTAAGACTGACTCCGCTGATGGTACTCGTGTCTCATTAAATGACACGCTGCACACAGGTGCTAATTTGCAAAACGATTTGTTTTTAATTTTACTTGACTTCCGCTTGTATGAAATCGCTTTTACCTCGGATATCAAACAAATGTTCTTACAAGTTTTGGTTAACGCCGATGATCGCAAATTTCAAAAGTTTTTATACCGCTTTGACACGTGTTCACCGCTTATCGCTTATCAGTTCAATCGCGTCTGCTTTGGACTACGTAGTAGCCCTTTCCTTGCGATGAGAGTAGTCAGGAAACTCTGTGAGGATGGGAGTTCAGCGTACCCGCTCGCCGCTACTGTAGCCGCACGAAACTGTTACATGGACGACATCTGCTATAGCACGCCCACCGTGCAGGGCTCCTTACAGCTCAGAGATGAGCTGGTAGGATTGCTTAAGGCCGGTGGCTTTGAGCTCGTCAAGTGGTCTAGTAACTGTCAACAGTTACTTGATACACTGCCTGATACTCACCGCTTAAATTCTAGTAAGAATTTTGAAGAACAAACTCAAACTCTTAAAGTTCTTGGCTTACAGTGGTCGCCTGATTCTGACGAGTTCTCTTTTACTGTATCGCTAGATAGTCGCCCATGTACTAACGCAATGTTTTGTCCGTGATAGCACGTCAGTACGACGTCCTCGGCTTTACCGCTCCTGTGATCTTGTACGCAAAATTACTCTTGCAGAAAATCTGTATTTTAAAATTAGACTGGGATGAAACACTACCCTCTGATATTGCGCAGATTTGGCAAAACTATTTGAAGGAGCTACCTGTTTTGCGGGATTTACGTATTAAACGCCACTTAGACGTGTTCCAAAATTCGAAAATTTCGATAATATCATTTGCAGACGCAAGTGAACGTGGATACGGATGTGTCGTATATATTAGGGTACAAGATGACTCAGACACTTGCACTAGCATTCGGCTGGTATGCGCAAAGTCAAAAGTCTGTCCACTCAAGACCGTCAGTGTCGCCCGCCTTGAGCTTTGTGCCTCGTTACTCATGTCGAAATTAACTCGTCGTGTAGTTGACGCTTATAAAATACGTCACAATATTGAACGTATTTACTGTTTTACCGATTCTATGGTAACTTTACACTGGATACATTCCTCACCGCACAGGTTTAAAACCTTTGTCGCGACGCGTATAACAAAAATAATATCCGCTATTCCCGCTGAATGTTTTTACCATACAGCTGGTTCTCAAAACCCGAGCGACTGTCTTTCCCGTGGTCTCACTCCCATGCAGTTGATGAGTCACCCGCTCTGGTTCACTGGACCTGCTTGGCTTTATCTGGACGCTAAAGAGTGGCCAATCAAAACAATAGAATCAGCTTCTATTGAAGAAAACTTGCCGGAATCAAAAACAATTTCTCTTCCCGCTTTTAGTAATGAAGAACCGCATCCTCTTCTTTCTCTTTCGGAAAGAATTTCGTCATGGCTTGTGCTTTTACACACAATCATTTACATATACCGATTTTTACGTATTTTACCGCGCTCTAATATTTTTACCGCTACCGATATGGATTTCGCTGAAGTTGCATTGATTAAAGCTCTTCAAGCATTTTATTTTCTTGATGAAATAAAAAGATTAAAGTCAAATAAACTTTGTTCTCCCGCTTTAAATCGACTATCGCCATTTTTAGATAAAAATGGATTGTTACGCGTTGGTGGTCGACTTCGCAACACAGACATGACGTTCGATCAACAACACCCTGTGTTGTTACCTCGTAAAAATCATATTGTCGAATTGATTATCATTCATTATCATCGCAAAACTTGTCACACTGGACCAGTGGCTTTAATGTCAATAATCCGCCAAAAATTTTGGATACTTTCCTGTCGAAATATTGTTCGTCGCGTAATACATAGCTGCAATTATTGTTTTAAGGCGAAGCCGAGACAAACCTTCCCTTTCATGGCAGATTTACCATCATGCCGCGTTAATGAGGCTAAAGCTTTTGTCCACTGCGCTGTGGATTATTGTGGTCCTATCAGTATCACTCCGTATCGAAAACGTGGAGTCCGTCCCGTCAAATGTTACCTCTGCATATTTGTATGCCTGGTGACTCGTGCAGTTCACGTTGAATTGGCAACTGATCTTAGCACGAACACTTTTCTTTCCGCGTTCAAACGTTTTTTATCTAGACGTGGAGCAGTGTCTTTCGTATATTCTGATAATGCTACGAACTTTGTAGGCGCTAGAAATGCCATCTCAGAAATTTACAATTTGACAAATTCCGAAGAATTTAAAACGTCTTTCGCGAATGAACTTGCCGATCATAGAATACAATGGAAATTTAATATTCCACGTAGCCCACATTTTGGGGGACATTATGAGATATATGTCAAAGGATTTAAGACGCATTTGCATAGAGTAGTAGGTACTCAACTGTTGACCTACGAAGAATTATTAACTGTAGTTACGCAAATAGAATGTGTCATAAATTCTCGTCCGCTTACGCTGCTGAGTGAAGATCCATCTGAACTTAGCGCGTTAACTCCTGCACATTTTCTGATGTCAACTCCTTTAAAAGAATTACCCGCTTGCAAGGTGGCTGATGAGCCAGTTAATTTATTACGTCGCTACGCGTTGCTTGATCAAATGGTAGAATCGTTCGCGAGGCGATGGAAGAATGATTATCTCCATCTTCTCCAGTCTAGAGGAAAATGGAATACACCTACCAACCCAATCAAAATTGGATCTGTTGTCGTTGTAGTTACCGACAATACTCCACCGCTTCAATGGCCGCTCGGTGTCATTGTAGCTGTATACCCTGGCAAAGATAATGTCATTAGGGTAGCTTCTGTCAAAACGACGACAGGTGTTTACAAACGACCTGTCGTGCGTCTTTGCCCTCTCCCATCTCAATAACTCCTTTCTTTGCCCCCGCTTCAAAATTTCGTTATTCTCTGTCTTATTTTTACTTTTCTATTCTTATTTTAAAACCAATGGTTTTAACGCCGGGGGCAAATGTTCGCGCCACTTCTTGTGGCTCTCATACTGCGAGGTAGTTGTGAATTAATATTTGCAACTGTCATTTTCGCTGCATCTCCACCCGCTTAGTTTTGGACGCAAATCAATCAGTCGTCAATCAGAAGCCTTTCACGCCGGAGGTCTACGCTGATTGCCATTCGACTAGGTCCTACCTAGACCCTACCGCCCGCCATTTTGAGATCGCACCCGCTGTGCGCCTCATTTTCATCTATTACTATTACGAAGAAGATTAGCCGAGAAGAGCGCAACCAGGCACGAAGAGGAAGAAGAAAACCATCTTGGAGAACACCAGAGACTTGGTGGCTCAGGCGAAGCGTGGTTTGTGGTGCATGCAGCTCCTTCCCAAGGTCAGATCTTTCATCTTCGTAATTATTTCTCTTCACTTCCCGCTATTTTTAAAACCTATGGTGATACAAAGCACTGCCGTCATATCGCGTGCTCATGTAGCTTATAATAAAACAAAAATATCCAAGAAAAAATTACCCTATGGTTAAAAAGAATATACTCGTATGATGAATAATACAGCACTTGTACTTGTTTCACAGTAAATTTGCTTATTTTACCCAACCAGTTTCGTTTTTACACCATTATCAAGGGTTTAAAGATTAAATTTATGTTATTTGACGTGCAATAAATGAGTCTTAGCAATGATGTATGTTATATGTTTTAGAGCGTTTATATAAATATTATAAGACTGCATTACAAACTAGAAAAGATCAATTCGAAACAAATTTTAAGTAAACAAATATTGTGATAAAGTTTCTCGGCCCTGTGACCTCTTTCCTGTGATAAGGGCGCTACCGAGGCGTTGAATTTTGCCATCGTACCTGAACACAACCATCTCTAAATCTTTGCCTGTACACCGAATTTTTATAACAACTTGATGGAAACTAAAGTTACTAAATGCCGCACTATTTAGATCAAAACCTTGGGAGATCGACATGACCGGAGAGCGAAAGGGTGTTTTCAGAGTTTATCATCTTGTATCTATTGTACATTCTATCGTACATTTGTCCTAAAATGTGGTGGTCCCGGCTGTTATCAATATTAAATACGAACACATTGAAACTTACTTTAAAATAATTGGAAATAGTGTAAAGCGCTACAAAAAAATAATATTACTTTCCACTACAAAATTTATGTTTCACACTATAACGTTTTCTGAGTTGTCATGAAAAAATAACCGGGAAGGTTATGTATGGCGGTCGCTCTACTACGTTCCGTGACTCGCAATAACTAACCTTCTAACCCAGGGTTCTCCAAAGTTTTTAGCCTACGGGCCACACTGATTCTTACACTAAGTCCCCAGGGCCAAGATCTAGATAGTTATCTATATAAAATATATATAATATATATCATTAGAAAATACCAACTGTAGTTTTGACGCGCAAATTTTTGTATTGGGACTAGCCGGTCAGATATCTTTTGTGCAGGGCGCAGGAGTGTACAGTACTCCCAAAGTAATAATGCGCATACAAATCTTCGCCACTGTTCGGCAAAGTTCGTATTTCCTTACACTTTCTATACAATCAATAAGGTCACGTGGTACGTCCGGTCACTCAGCTATAGATTTGTATGCGCATCATTACTTTGTAAGTACTGTACTCTGCTCCGTTCGCAATTTCGAAAACCATATTTATAAATAATATTTCTATTATTATCGGTTGCGAAATTTGATATATCATAAATATCATTACGTTATTATAATAAGTTTTTGATTTGATTGATTGAAGTTTGTCTTGGCCCTTGGCTTGGTCTTGGCCCGCGGGCGTAGTTTGGAGACTGCTGTTCTAACCGAACCTACCGTCTCTCTTCTACGCTGGTTTTCTATAAAATACTGAAAGTATTAATTTTATATTGCGAAGTATTAATTTTAAAGCAAAGCCTCTTAAGAATCCGGTGCAGAACGACGCCACTCCGATGCGAAGCGAGACGTATCGCGACAATAAAGCGCTTATTTGGCTGGCTGATCTAAACAAGCGCCTCGCGCTTTGCCCCACGCCGCGTTCGAGCTGTGCTGAGCGAGTCTCGCCCTTTGCGTTGGAAATGATAATTATTTACGAATACCTTAATTGTGCCTCGATTACTTGTTGCTTTTTATACTGTTTTAATTAATTAGAATATTGATGATACTTGCAAGTGGTGTATGTGCTTACTTTGCTTGTTAAATGTTCATAAATCACTTAACGAAGCCTTGTAAAAGTACTCGATTTTAGGGCTAAAACCCATTATTTTAAATATTTTTGTGGTCTTTAACGCGATGTTTGTGAAAAAGTCAGGGACATACACCACTTCATATTGACCATCTAAATGAAAGGCTAAAATGTATTTGATTGAATTGTTCCACTTTCACAAGTTATTATGGTTTTTAGATATGTATGAAGTACGATTCGGAGCGGGTTCTTAAGGCGTTATATGCTGGGAAAGTGCTGCCACTAAAGAAAAAAAAAAAATCTTAGTTACTAGAATAACTATTGAAAATCTGCTCAATTAAATGCCTAGAAATAGCAAACTATTTTTACATAGAAAAGTTGTCCGAAATAACGTCTTTTTGTAGATAGAATTTTAACTTGTGCCATTTAAAAGTGGCCGTTTTTAAATGCTTTTATTTGAAAATATATTAAAACTAAATGTCAAAATGAAAACACCCAAATATTTTCCCAAACGGGTGTTTTCACGGAAACTTTTCGGGAATTTTCCCGCAATCGGGAATATTCCCGGGTGGAAACCCATCCCTACCCGAAACAGACACACACTGACCGATATCTGCGGGCTAACTAACACCATCACTGAGCACTGAGTTTGTGCGATCCACAATATCTGTGGACGCTGCCCGCAATGTACTTGAGGTCAATTAAGGACAATTGAGGACAATTGAAAGCAGTGCAACCGGGTAGCGAACAACTCCACCCATCAGCACCTACAAGTGGTTGAAAGATAACCGGCTTATTTTCCATTTAAGAAAGTTGGCGGAAAAAATAGGACACCCTGCTCCGCCGGAAATATAGCATAAAAACAATTCCGACCACCTAGTTGACTAAGGCAGTTATACGTTCGCCGAAGGATTATATTATTATTTTAAACCTTCCCTTTAATAAAATTAAATTCATTAAACCATCCCTCCGAATAAAAAAATTATAATATTAAAATCGGTAAAGCCAGAAGCGAGAAAATTGCCCATATACAAATACATACAGGTTGAGTTGAGAACCTCCTTTTTTATTGAAGTCGGTTAGAAATGATATAAATACACAAACCTAAATCGCATTAAACCATTTTTCCAAGTAAAATAATAAATTAACTTACAAAAACATACGACGGGTGCTCGCACCGCTATACAAGGTGTAACAGAAAGGTGTAACCATATTTGAAGAGCTTATTCAGTCAATGGTTTGGAACAACTTTTACTATGGAACAAATCCTGTAAATCAATAAAAAAAAAATTACTCGCTTCATAGGAAAATTCAATGCCGCTCGGCCGAAGTGTGTGGAAGGGCAGATTTTTTTTTTGAGGTTTCTGGGTTGACCCCATAGTAAAAGTTGTTCTATTCCATTGACTGAATAAGCTCTTCAAATATGGTTACACCTTTCTGTTACACGTTGTATAGTAATCGTATTACTACTGGCGCTTGCGGATGAAACGATGCGATGTTCTTACCAGTGCATACTATTCTTACTTAGAAACACGGTTGGATGTTATTTATTCGCAGAATCGCGCTGTATTTATTTACTATTATGTATTAATATTGTATGTATTTGTTTTTGTGCAATATTTAGGAAATCTTTGTGTTATTTTTGTAGTTTTATGATCTTTAGGTATTTTTAATTCGAAATAACCCGATTTTGTGTCAAATGTGTCTTGGAGTCATTGACCTTTGTAAGCAGTTTGAAAACTAGATGTTTATATCACAACATAAAAGTTGTAGCATTAGACAGTTATTTGTATGCAGATTCATAAAATATATAAATTTTTCGCCTTTCTGTCATTTCGCGCCATTTAGCAGCTGCTAGCAGAAGTGGCACTTGACCTGGATATCATTAAAGCAGGGGAAAGGTTCTGATTGGTTATCTTAGCGGTGTTATAATAAATTGGGCCAATCACAACGCAGAATCTCGGTGTTGTAATGTAATATTTTAACCTTGGACAAACAATGTAGTTTATTTTACTACAAAATGTAATTTTAACATCAAAAGTGGTTTTATAAGACTTATAAAACCACTTTTGATATTAAAATTACATTTTGTAGTAAAATAAAATATATTTAAACATGGTATTTGCATGTCCGAAATCACAAAACTTGATTAGATATGACGCCACAAAACTAAACGTCGCAATTTTTGCCAAACCCCACGTTTCCTGTCTCTATAAGGTTTTCTTTGGCAAGATAAAAAGGTATCTATAAATATCAGTAGGTTTTCCTTCTAGGGTTAGGAATTTGTTGTGCTTTGAATTTTAATTCTGAGCTGACTTGAAAATAAACTTAAACCTTATTGATTTGTTGAGTACGCTATTAGAATATTGAAGGCGGCTTTTGGGTTTGAATACAAAATAAGCAATGATATTTGAGAAAAAGGTAGAAAGGTTATAAAAACGATCCGCAAGTGGCACGTTAAAACTTGGCTAATTGGCTAACCTAAACTCAGTGTCACGTCGATAAAAACACTGAATCCATTATTAATATATATATATATATATTCAGTTATTCAGTGTTTTTAAAACACTGAATCCAGTATTAATATATATATATATATATTCAGTTATTCAGTGTTTTTATCGACGTGACACTATGATCATGTATCTGCAGTAGGCTTAGAGGATATTCAGTTCTTTTTAATTTATTTATTTATCCATCTTACATCTACCTTTACAAGTTTTCACTCAAGACGATAGAATAATATGAAAAACTGAAGCAAATCTATACACAATAAAAAAACACACATAAATTATTACGATAGTACTTATTTATTTCTGTGAAATAATGAATAATGACATTGTGTTAAGTTACTAGTTTAATAACTCCTTTAATATTATATTTTCACCTGAACTTACGATTTTGCATTTGGATCTTCCGGCAACTATTGCTACTCAATTATACGAGTATATGAAAATGTTGCTGGAAATACAATCTCTTCTAAAAGAAAATAATGTCGTAATTAAAGATAAATGCAGTAATTGCAATGCATCTCATTTTAATTTTTTCGAGATGTCAGCTGAATTTAAAACAAGTTTCAGTTGTTCCGTTTGCAAGGGAATGTTGTTCACGATAACTTTTGAATCAGATGATGTCGAATAAGGAACTATAGAAATTGTGCGTTTTGTACTCAGCAATTTCGAATCTTCTTCACTGGTTGTATAAGGTGATGAAGTAATGTATTTACTGTCGGTATAGTCAGATTCTGAGTTAGACATTATTCAAAATACTTTATTTAAACATTATTATGATATTAATTATAGTGATTTATTATAAATATTATTATAGTGATTTAAATACCCAACATTAGTGCCGTTTTCATTAGCTCCATCATTGATAAGGGTGATTTTATGAAATTGAAAGAGGAAGATGACATGCTGCATTATATATGCGAACAATCTAAATGGTAGAGTGCTGTCGAGAGTCACGACCCAGAAGATTGTGGCTGAGAGATCGTGGTCCAACACCAAGTTAGAGAAACTGTTAAGCAAACATTGTTGCCTTTTACCTGAAATAATAATAAAAACAACATTTTATTGATCGTTTAAGTCTATGGATTAATGGACGCTTTCTGAAAAAAAAACATTTACCACCTTAAAAGAAAAAAGGGTTTACAATATAAGCTATGTAAACCCTTTTATCGTATTTCAAAATCCAAATAAATATAGTTTTTAAAGCTTTAACGAATTAGTATTTTTAACATTTTTAAAAATCTCAATTTTGGGCGTTCCTAAACATGGTGTGCATAATAAGGTCCGTGCCGTTTTTAAGTTGGTTGGCGCAAAAGCAAGCATTAATGACCTCAAAGGTATAAAATATGAACATAACTCTTGGGCCGTGGGGTTCGGAAGCGCGGCGACTTCATAACGAAATTTCGTCGCGCTTGGTCGACGCT
The DNA here is from genome assembly GCA_934047225.1 of Ypsolopha sequella. Taxonomy (NCBI): domain Eukaryota; kingdom Metazoa; phylum Arthropoda; class Insecta; order Lepidoptera; family Ypsolophidae; genus Ypsolopha; species Ypsolopha sequella. The sequence continues at coordinate 3,786,892 of OW203985.1, forward strand.
TCAGGGACGCTTCATACTTTTCGCTCAAGTTATTTACCTACACTATACACACGCGCACTGGCTTGTCCGCACACGCTTGTGTGTGTGCGTAAGCTAGTCTAGGGCTGGCAGCAAGCGTGTAAGCGTCGTCAATCGAGAGGGATAACATTATAAGTCAGCAACTTATGATTCTCTTCCTAAATTTTAGCGTAGTTAACCCCTAGGTCCTAGTTCTGGTTCCCCATGGATTAATTTGTATTAAAAATATATATATATCGTCACGATCTGAATTCCCGAGGGGGTGTCAGAGGTGTTTCGAGTGTGAACCTTGAAATGCAAGTCACAGTCCACACTCCGTACATCCGCGTTTCACCTACAAATATTACGTCCCAACGTGATGGGTGGTGAGCTCTATCGCCGTACTTCGGGCACAAATACATGCTTTTTAGGACATGCAGGTTTCGTAAGTGGTAAGTACCTACCTATTAGCAAATACTATGCACATTATGTAAATTTCGAAAAACTCATTGGTGCATGCCCGACCGGGGATTGAAACTGGATCTCAAGATTGAGAGGCCAGCGTTCTACCTCTGAGTTACCACGCCGCTTTTTCATTACTTTAAAAGTAAATTAGACGGATACTTCAAACGACTTCCCGTCCGTCCAAATGGAATCAATGGCCCTTCCCTTTATGATGCCGCAACGGCGCGGCGGCGATCGTTCGACATTGCACTGGCGCAACTTTGTAACGGTGGCATGCGCGAATTTTATATGAGTAAAATTTAAACATCGTCATGTCACGACACGAATCCCTTCAGAGGAGTCAGAAGTGCTTTTTAGTATGGACTGTGAAGTGCAGCTTATAGTCAATACTCTTACACCCACGCTTCACCGATGATTTTCAACACACTTTTATTAGCTTCACTTGTATGTAACAAACAATATAACTAACAAAGCAAAATAATTTGTCCCTACATCGGATTTTGCCGATAACACAATGTACGAACAAAAACTTAACTAACAAAATTACATAATTGCCAAAAATCAGTATCGTAATAAAATGAAACAAAACAAAATACGCGCGCAACGAACGAGTGGTACTCGAGCTCTGCCTGCCTCCAGATTTGCCACTAACTTGCGGGGGACCGCGGGGGACGATAAACTCGCGCGGGGAGGTCAGTGTCGCTTCTTTACGTTACGTACTTTATATTCTCTGCTTCAGGTGACCGAAAAATATAATATATATTCCTATAAAAAATGCAAAAATGTTCTTGAAAATTGAGTTCTCTTCAAATTCTTCATAGAAAACATTTCATAGGTTTGCACCTAACACGATTTAGCATTTTCAAACTTCTTTTTCAATCTGGAATTGTTTATTTGGATAAGGTTGTACGCTAAAAAATGTATGGCGTTTAACTTACCTAAGCTTTTGCAGGGCATAACAGAAAGCTGCTTTTGCAAATATTTAACTTGTTTACTGATCAAACCTTGCATGACAGAAGGTAGGAATGTTGTGTACATTATTTCAAAAAGTGTATATCTTGGAATCATCGTAAATTGTGAAACTTTGACCTTAAAACAAAAAAAACAAATTATTAATCAAATATAACTTAATTTTTTGAGAGAGGGTGATTAGTAAATAATAATAATTGGTATAAATTAAATTTGGTTCTTGAGGGCAAGCAAATAGGTACATGACGTAAAATGATTTCAATTGGTAGGGTGCTCCTGAAATAAAAAAAATATTTTTAAACCATAATATGAAATATGAAATAAATATGAATATATAATATGAAAACCTAGAAACTTTGAAGGTTAAAAATTGGAAGTAATAAAACCTCCGAAAATAAATTATAGTCGGACTCGCGCACGAAGGGTTCCGTACCATTATCTATAATAATACAGATCGCGCCAAACTTCTAGTACGCTCGGAAGTTGCTCTTTCCAAGAACGGCGCATACTTTTTGTTCCTGCTGATGCGAATCGCCCCGTGTTTAGAGGGCCATAAAAGTTTGGCGCGATCTGTACTCGTTAACTTGTAAAGCCTACTTAGCTGTGATAGTTTTCCTTCTAATTTCGTTATGAACACTACTGCCGTGATGTTTTTCACGTCTCCAAATACAACCGTTTCGCTGGCAGGGGGAGGGACACTTGACTCCAACAAAACTTTTAAGCTTAATATTTCGCAAATGAAACCCTAGATCGAAAAATGACCTTTTCATACCCCCAATGTTTTTAAATTACCTATCCAACGACACCCCACACTAGGGGATAGACGAGAAAAAAAAATCATCCCCACTTTACGAGTAGGGGAGGTACCCTAAAATAAAATCTTTTTCAAAATTTTACTGTACCACTATGTTAGCGTGATAAATATGTATACCCATGCCAAATTACAGCTTTCAAGTACTAATAGTCTCTAAGCTAAGCCGCGGACAGACAGACAGATAGACGGATATAGCGAAACTATAAGGGTTCCTTGTTGTTGACTACGGAACCGTAAAAATGAGGTTGTTAGGATAATAAATATAACTGTTGTAAATTAATACAGAGTTATCGATAACTGTTGTCCTTGCATTTAATTTTGCGAAAAATTAATACATCAAAAGCTAACTATTCCAACAGTTTAGCGAAAACTATTGTCAGCTATTTTTTTCGTAAACATTCAAAATTTACTGCAACTGGGACAATAGGATACCAAAGCTCCAAGCAATGGGAATTGGATGGAATAGCTCCAACTGGAGAGCCGACCATCCGCCTGTGCCCAGCAGGCGTCCCACCTCTAAATCATCATCATCATCCTGCCAAGGCATCCATGACTCGTGGAAACTCGCGTTCGGCTCACCGATACTATCAGGAAGAGCTAGATCGACTAACACTTTTAATGAAAACAAACTAGTTTTTCGGAAATCTTTCAGATCAGAAGAAAGTCGGTAGGTTAGCCTAAAAGGTTAGTTATGTTATGTTTCTGTCGATATTTGTTCCGACACAGCTAGGCTCAAGGTCGTTGGCGACTATGCCCTAGTAAACTATGTTAGTAGGAAATATTTAATTGTTTCAAAATAATACCAATCGTATATAAAAACGTGGAATTCTAGAATGTAGTGAATATAATGAAAACAGCCTGTGTAATAGTAGGTTTCCAGTAACCACAGGTCTAAGTTGAAGGTGTTAAATAGTAGTTTATGCTACAAGGGCGCAAAGGAATAAATTACGAGGACGATTTAAAACACGAGCCTAGCGAGTATGTATGAGTATGTATGAGTAGTATGATACACGGGCGTAAGAGCAATAAATTACTATTTATTGCTCTTACGCCCGTGTATCATACTACGTTTTTCAATGCATAGTGTGAGGAAATAAAACAAATATAATTTTTTGAACTTCAAATTGTAATTGGCTCAAAAGGACTGTATCCAGAGCCGTTAAACAGTGGAAAAAAATCATGACATTTATGGTACACAGGAAAGGCTGCAGGTTAGCCAACCATTGTAAATAAATTAAAAAAAATAATAATAATAAAGCCCTAGGGCAAAATAATCGACTTTCTGTTCGGTTTTGATGCATAAAAAGTGGGCCTTTACGAGCACATGCATTGAAAAATTTATTAATACTTTCATTCGCACCATTTATATAGGAAGATAACTTACATGTTCAGGAAAATGTAAAAAAAACCTGGAAAAATCAACCAATTTTGCACCGATGACTCCTAATACATAGATCATGAACTGGAAAAAAATTATAACACCGTAAGAATACTCATTTTGAAAAACATGTATACATCAAAAGAATGAAGTATATTTTTTTACAATATAAAAAAATGTAACCAAACTTTTTTTATGAGAGAATTTTTTTTATTTGGCTAATCCCAGTTAAGTTTTTAATTTCATTCTCGAAAAATAACGAAAAATACTTAAGAAATTGACTTTATATACGAAACACTACATCACAGATTTTTATAATAGTTACGTGTTTTATGAATTATAGAAAATTTAAAAATACATGTACTATGTTCCACTACTATATTAAAGTACGATTACGCTACCGGTTTCATTTATTTATCGACATCTTCAGGCGAAAACAATTAGAATACAGTCACAATTACATATATGTCTGTTAATGATTATAAATAATGTTTCCATTTAGTGACTAACAACAGAATTATCAATATACAGGATGGAAAAAATTTAAGGGCCCTGGAGGGGAACTACCTTAAATCCTTTAGTTAGCTCATTTTACTGAAAGGAATCATTCCTTAATTTTTTAAAAGAAACAAAACTGCATTCAAAGATATTCTGAAATTCGCTTGTGTCACCCGGGAATCGAACCAACTAAAAATTTAAAAAATAAACCCTCGCTATTTTATAATACGAATCGGTAGGATTATTGTTCAGAATAAAATTTGTCTAATAAACATTTGGTCTTACAATCATCTGTTGTACGACATACTCATGAAATTAAATATTTATTACAAGTTCTTTGTTAACAATACCTAGTACTGTTCACTTGTAACAATAAAATGACACGTTATAATGTTCTTATCCCTCTTACATCCAAAGACATTGTATGAAGTACAAGCTTGCTAATATTATTTATCTTAAATACCGTGTTGAAGACTGCAATAAGAAAATCGTTAAATGGTAATAATAAATGTATGCAGAGCACAATTACTTCTTGCAGTAGGCGTACTGACGAATAGTTTAAAAAAGGAATGTATATTTTTGCAACGCGGAGCAACAAATTTGAAGTTCTAACTATAACTTTCAACATTTTTAAAATCGATAAAAGTAATCGTTCAAATTTCAAAATTTGTTTTGTTTTGCTTTCATTCCGTGCTGTCATTGTGTAATAACAGCGTATCATTATTACTTCACAAGTGAACAGTACTAGGTATTGTTAATATAGAACTTGTAATATATTCAATTTCATGGGTATCTCGTACAACAGATGAGTGTAAGACTTTAGTTTAGTAGACAAATTTTATCTTGAACAATAATCCTACCGATTCGTATAATAAAATAGCGAGGGTTTATTTTTTTAATTTTTAGTTGGTTTAGTTCCCGGGTGAGACAAGCAAATTTTAGAAGATCTTTGAATGCAGTTTTGTTTCTTTTAAAAAATAAAGGAATGTTTCCTTTCAGTAAAATGAGCTAACTAAAGGATTTAAGGTAGTTCCCCTCCAGGGCCCTTGCATTTTTCCACCCTGTATATTTGCATCGATGACTCCTTATACAATGATCAAGAACAGGAAAAAATGATAACACCGTAACAATACTCATTTTGGAAAACATGTATACATCAAAAGAATGAGAGATATTTTATGTTCACGATTGCACGTGTTATTCGATAAATAACACTTACACTAGTAGTTAAACCTGAACTGTGAACTTGTGATTCGATCTTGACCAATTTGGCTCTTGTTCAAAATAAAAATTATATTTCTCTCATAATACTCGCCTACCAAATTTCATGACGTTCCGATCAAAGATACTCGAGTTATCGTCGGATAAACATTCATATATACATACAAACATACATACATACATACATACAAACGCCGGATTGTTCAAATAGACTCTGAGAACTTTGTTTGCTTTGCTCACTCATACAATAAACAAAAATCGTAAGAAACAGTGTTAAATGATGACGTAAATGTAAAAACTGGCCAGATATTGATAAAATGACTTGGTTTTTAAATTAATGTATGTAGGTATATTTAAACATTTATTTTCAAAACATTGCATTGCGATGCTTTAAATAACTAAAATTGACAAATTCGCATTTTGAGAACTATGATATAGTTGCCTTAATAGTATAACTACATAATCATGACTTCTTTTAAATTTAGACATTTAATGCCCTTTACTAATTTAAAATAACAGATGTATGTGTAAAGCAAGAAGCTGGTTATAAACTTGTTGGTATAACGTATCAACCTTACCAACCTACTTTTAAATTATTAGGGCAGATTGAAGAAAAAGGTTTTCGAATGTTTATCCCATAACCGATGTTGAAACTGTCATAATTGCAATTTCAAAAGTATGTATGTTGGCAAGTTAAAACATAGATAACCTGCAACTTAAAGGCTGCCATCAATAAATCCATACAATAAGTTATCTCCTTGTAGATTTTAAACAATTTCTGTATCCGATGTTCAATTTCATGTTTGACGTTGTTTTCCAGTAAACGAAGTGAGATTTTGTTAGTTTCAAAATTAAGAGCAGAAATCAAATTCAAAATCTGCATATAACAGTAACCGAACATAAAGGAATCCGTTAAACCATTAAGTATCAATATAAAAGTTAGTATGTATATTATGTTGGATCTACCCGGAATCTTAAATACTGTTTTATTTTCAACAAGAGAAATGCACACTGTTAAATAAAATATAAACATAAAAATTAAAATGTTTAAATTATTTTCATTATATAAATCTCTTGATATATGATTTATTTTATTAAAAAATATATTAATATTTTTATCTTTTTTCTTTGATACAAACACATTAATATACATTGCCACAAATGCTACAGTGTAAATTAGAATTTTTTCTTGCAAAAATACTGAATAAAATAGATAGATAAAGGAGGCAATTTGAACAGTCACGGAAAAAATCGAAAAGGTTCTGATGACGCATTTGACATGTTTGTTCAGAGTAGGTAATAACTCAAGTCTGTCGATTCCAACGAAGGCTTGAAATAAACAGATGACTTTCACAATGTTGTCTGTTTGTAAGTGTTTCTGCTTTCCAAAATAAGTGTTATGCAGAATATCGGGACGCGCCATTTGGTGATTTTTTTATTTAATTTTGTTATTAACTTAGCAGCACAACCTTAACCTCCAAACAGTAGCAACGATACTAAGTTAAACCCTATGCATAGCAACATAATATAGCGTTACATATTAACCAGTCTAACTTTTTTCTCTATATGAAATGCAACGTCTGTGCGTCTATCTACTTAGGAGCTGGATGATGACGAGTTATATTTTTTGAAGTGAAATCTTTGGTAGGTACGTGGAGCAATTTTTCTACCTAGTGTCGTTACGATGTAACCTGCTCTCGGAGCTGCTCTAACCAGGTCAACTACGTTAAATGGGCAGACGGAGTGTAGGGGAAGTACACGGTGAAGTGTGGAGTGAAACCAGAGGGTTGAAGCTTAAGTTTAGGCTGTTTAACGAGCTCGTTGCCTGTCTCAGTAGCATGCGTGTCGGGTGACACATAAGTGATGTCTCAGAAAATAACATCAGTTATGCTGATGACATGGTGATGCTGGGACCGACGGCGACGGTGGGTGCACTCAGGAAACCTCTATGAGGCATATGCAGGGTCAGACGGCCTAATATACAACGCCAAAAAAAGCGACAGGACAGGAAATAAGTGCCTTAGTGTAATTCCGTTTCTGATCCTCAAAGGTACTACACTCGAGAGGGTCACAAAGTTTTAACAGACGACCTCAAGGATGACGAGGATAAAGAGAGGGAGCGCATGGCGTTGGCAGTGAAAAGTAACATGATTGCCTGGAGGTTGGCTCGATGTACATGAGACGTCAAGATCACGCTCTTGCGAGCTTACTGTCAATCACTTTACTCGAGCAGCCTCTGGTGTAAATACTCTTAATAACGCTTTCAGGTTGCTGTTGAGGCTGCCCCGCTTTTGCTGTGCGTCCGGAAAGTTTTGCCAAAGCATGCGTGAACGGTTTCCTGGTCATAAGGCGTAAGCGAGCTGCATCACTGACACGCAGAGTGTGGGCCAGCGACTACGGCATCCTCCAGGCGGTGGTGGACAGCTGCGACTCTCCTGTGCTGTGGCACTGTGTACTAGTGGCCCTTGGCTAAATTTTTACTGTAATATTATTTTAATTTTAAAAATACTAACATAGTTTATAAGATCATTGTTACTAACATTTATGGATCATTGTTATCTGTAATAAATTGAATATTATTATTATTAAGAATAAATAAATAATAATTATGAATAAATAATAATTATGAATAAATAATATATTCCTTCTTTACCTTCACCTTTCGACTTTTGAAGATGAGAGAAGGTTTCTGGGGGATATGCGTCGCGAGCAAAAAGTTAGCTTATACGTAAAGTAATTACAGCCCCAATGGGCTGTGGCACTACTAGATCATAGATAGGCACAAAGTATACCGTAAATAAGGACTACATAATCAACTGAGTGATTAAACTGAAGGAAGTCGAGAGTGAGTCAAATTCACAACGAGGGTTCCGTATTAAATTTAAGAAATAGAAATGTAAACTTTATTATAATGTAAACGATTAAATTACAAATAAAAAAAGATATAATAAGTTTAAGCAGACTAATCGAATGGGCGAAGTTAGGCATGTATTTATTTTTATATTTTGTGTAGTACATAAGTAGCTTTTGTGTGTATCGTAAATACATTATTCTTTAAACTAAATTTACTTTCAATTTAGTTGTTTTGAGTTTTTAAATATAAGCAAGCCTAAAATATAATTTAACTGAAAATATTGTATTTTGATGTTTTATTAAGTTTAATTATTAAATAAGACCTTACGTGCAATAAATATAAATCTATGAACCTACATTGCAAAATAAAGTATTCATTCATTATATTTATTTCAAAAGAGAGTAAAATCCGTATCCGTGTCTCTATAATAAATGTGAAAGTTTCTTTGTTGGTTTATTTGTTTGTCCTTTTTTCACGTAGCAACGGAGCAATGGATCGACGTGATTTTTTATCAATCGGGGAGTGACAAAAGCTACTTTTTATCCCGGAAAATGTAACTAAATCAGCGCGGGCCAAGCCGCGGGAAAAGCTAGTAAATTATAAAACAGCTACATACACAAACAATGAAAATCCTTTCAAAATTTGTTCAGTTGATTTTGAATTAAAAAACAGCATGCAAACATGAAGAAAATAAAAATATTCAATTAAAAACTATGTAGTACAAATACAGTGCAATAATTTATTTTTGCTCTTTCTCTTCAGTTCCATTTGCTTTTGAATAAATTGAGCAACTGCTTCTAAAACAATAAGTGCATGAAAATACCTAACAGAAATCTGAACGAAAACATTGAGCCACTTATATTTTCAAAGTTAAACTTTATCACTTTGATCTTGAAACAAAAAAAAAACCGGTCTAGTGCGAGTCAGACTCGCGTACCTAGGGTTCCGTATCGTGGATGAAAAATTTAATTTTGTCATTTTGTGTGAATTTCTCAACCGCTATAATTTTAACTGTAATTTTAAAGGAAGCAGGTTTTTTTAAAATTTTTCGATTCACCAGTTTTGGAAATAAGGCGGAATATACATTTTTTTGTGGTTTTTTGTGGTTTGCTCTAAATAGATAAAAGTAAATATAGCAAAACTATATATATTTTACAATCAACTCTTTAATACCTATAGTTTGATACACACATTGTATTTTGTTTATACATTTTTTTAAACTTTTTTTTGCATTTCTCATTTGTGTTCAACTTTTCTTAAGACGCTGTAGTTTTCCTGTAATTGGCCAGTTATGACCTATAATCAACATTATTTGCATATTTTTGGTCCATCTGTTTCAGAGATAAGGGGAGACATATGTTCTTTTGTGGTTAACCAGAGATTTCTCGAAATCAATGCCAGTAAATATAGTCAATATGTATATTTTTACAATCAGCTCTTTAATATCTAAAATTTGATAACCATAAAGTATTCTTATGATTTGTTTTCTCTCTTATGCATTGAAAATATTTTAAACAATTTCAAATTTATTTTTTTATTCATCGTGTTATGTGGGCAAATGAATGCTATTTTTGTGTCAAAATTCAAATCTTTATTTTTAACAGTGCTAAAGTTATGACGCTTTGACATACGGACGAACGGATGGACGGACGGACAACGGAGCTTCATTATAAAGGTTATTTTTGTACCTACTAGGTAATACGGAACTTCTTAAACCAAAATGTGGTATTTTACCACAAAAAATTCACTAATCTCGTAGAAATCCTCGCTGGTCTACCTATGATAATAATTAATGTGGATACAGAAATATGCAAAATATTAGTTCGTAACTATTTTGTCTAAAATAAAATAATAAATTATAAAGCAACAAATCCAATCAATCAATTTAAATCATTAATTTTGTTATATTAGGTAGGTACATATAATACAAGTATTAAATGTTTGTTGCTAGACTTCTTGTCATATTCTCTTTTTACGTCAGTCTGACTTTCCACATTTGAATTCCTGTGTCTACTCGCCAACATGCTGTGTTCACCATCTAGAAACTATACTTTTGACATGCACACTTCTCAACATAAAAGATACGGTATCGCATCTAAGGAACTCTCAAAATCTCAAACTGACGAAGTAAATTATGTATCCTTCATTTTACTGCAGTTCGTACTTCCAGCCTCCTGTTTATTTTTACCATTTCACCAAGTATATTAAACGCTTGATAAAACCCTTCTTGACTTGCAATAGGAGTGACTGTTGAGTGGCTTAAATATCTTAAATGTAGGAAGTATAAAAGTTTCTACGTTAACACTTCTTCTGGAATTGCGACAAATATTCTTTACGTTTCATTTCAACCTTAATTCAGAAGTTTGTTATTTCAATTTAAAGAAGCCTTCGTAGAAATTGTTTCTTTTATGGACATTTGAATTTAAAATAACATAACATGATAATGATAAGATTAATAACAGCACTTGCATTGGTTGGAAATAAGAAGACCATAGTTCATTGTTTACATTCACATTATTGGACGTAGTTTCAATAAAATATTGGTGTACGTAAGACCGAAATCGGTTTGGTAAAATCACATATATCAAAAGATATGGTAAGGGGCTTGGTGTTTGGCTTGATGCGAGACCCAATGTCAATGTCTATAAACATAACATGTGATATGTTGTGTTGTTCGTGGCTACAAGTTAATGCGCCGCCCTATTTTTGCATGTGTACTATTAGTGTGCGTGAGAAATGTGAGTATTATACGTGTGCCATGCCGGTTGGGGTGTTGCGCTTCAGTATTGAAAGGAAATTCCAGGGCGTGACAGTTTTACATCGGTTGAAAATTGAAAACGAGATGGCTCCAGCTCAGATGGCAGTACTTGCATCCTATCATTTACTTCTACAATAGGTACTTGTATTTAAACCAACTTTAAATTTTTCAGCGTTCCTAACAGCGATAACGAAGTGTTCAGTCACAGACACGGTCTTAGCTAGAATCAAAACTGTCATCAATTTGCATTTACATAAGCAATGATTCAGAATAGAGGCCAAATTTTATAGCGGACAGATCACTGCTGTACCTGTTGGTGCAAATGAACCGAGGGTTCTCTTCTCCAGCTATATTACTTTGCTCTTTGGAAACTTCGTTACAACCGGGTGTCCCACGACACCTCTCGACTTCTTATTCATCAAATCATTGAAATCATGTTATTCTCCAGCTTAAACAACTGCGGATAAACGCATATGATTATCATAATTATTGAATTGAATACTATTGATACCATTGAAAGCGTAGGAATCAAAAACAATGTAAATGATCCATTCATTCTGTACATTTCCTGGTTCTGCCGAAGAAAAATCCGCTGACCCACATTTTTTGCTCTCATTATGAAAAGTGGGTGAATGCGATTTTTATACGGTGAGTGTCATTTCCCCCCTATCCAGAGGTTCTAGGATGTGACAGTAAGCAATACCACGATAAACAATGAGTGAACCCGAATCGACTAGAATCATCAATTCTGCAGAATGATTGTTGAAATGCAATCGGTCGGACAAAGATAACACCTGTTCCACACAATGATTTTAAAATGGCGGACAGACGGAATATTATAATTAAAAAGCACATCGATCGATGTTGGCTGTTATCGGAATTCTGGATGGGGTAAATTGATAAAAAATATATCCCATCAAAAACATAAAATGTACAAAAATTGCAAGTCTCGCAACGCAATGCTTCCACCGTAAAAAGTTGTGAGATCTTATGTAAAGCCAAGTCTGCTATTTTAGTTTTTATGGAAGCACCTTTTCATTTAAGTGAGTATGGGAGCACCTATTTAACAAATTTATCATTAATTGTTTCCTATTTAGTTACCTACCAACATTAAGTGACTGTATTAATATTAGTCATCTTTATTTCCTAATAAAATATAGTGACTTCGCAATCGCACAGCAACATATACAACATATCAGCTACCTAATACCAATTTATTAGCGATTTGAGAAGATATTTCTACGCATCAGTGCTTTATTTGTGCTCTGCGATTGCAAAGTCACCATATTTTATTAGGAAATAAAGATGACTAATATTAAGACAGTCACTTAATGTTGGTAGGTAACTAAATAGGAAACAATTAATGATAAATTTGTTAAATAGGTGCTCCCATACTAACTTAAATGAAAAGGTGCTTCCATAAAAACTAAAATAGCAGACTTGGCTTTACATAAGATCTCACAACTTTTTACGGTGGAAGCATTGCGTTGCGAGACTTGCAATTTTTGTACATTTTATGTTTTTGATGGGATCTCATTTCTTTTTGTAGGTAGTCCTCCTTTTTTTCTTCTCGGGTAATATTTCTTGCATGTCAGCTGCGGATTTTCTTAAAACGCATTCCCTTTAACTGATCATTAGGGCATACTCCTGAGAAACTAGTATCGGGAAGGAGCATTTCATAATTACCACCTAAGAAACTACCAGAGAATCGTAAACGTTTCACTGGCATCCCAGGATCGCCACCGAATGATCCTCTCAAACGGCCATTTTCGTAAACCTCGAACGTAAATGGATACAAAGCGGTGGCTGCCATAAGTTCGGATACGGAACCGTAGGTGGTAGTTTTCATCATTGCTGTCGAGTACATGTGTCACCACGCTCGTCACACGTATAAAGTTGCATTTCACCCCAATGCGCTACCACATACTCGACTACCGCACACCTAATGTCATATGACGACTCAATGTTCCCATATATAGAGAATGACAAAGAATGGAACAAACATGAACCATCTCCAGGTATAGGGACAACTAGGTGTGGACAAGGATTTTCATTTATGTACAATATTTCAGGTTCCATTGCAATATTAATTTTTACTGTAAGTTATGATTACTATTATCCACAATTAGATGCAACAGGCAGGTTAAAATTTCTTTTGACCATGAAGTGAAAGGCAGGCTTGTCAGTCTAAACCACAGAGTAAATTATTATGTCTTAACCTCTCAGAATAATGAGCTAAACCTGGTCTTTTTTGAATGACACACGAGTACATAGACATTTCAATATACCTACATTATAGAGGATGCATATACAAATAAAACAACATTAGCCGCTTTATTTTTCCTTTAATATATTTAAAGCTTTACTTGATAAATAATCTTTTACCTTGATTTTTAGGGTTCCGTATCATTAGGTTCCGTGACCCTATTACTAATCATCCGCTGTCTATCCATCTATCACATGGGTCTACAGCTTCAGCCATTATAGGTAGCGCGTAAATATTTTCACATAATATATGTTACATTGTCCTCTATCACGGCAAATAATAATATGGCCCCTATCACAGCATAAAAAGTTCAATAAATGGAAATCCAAGGGGGGTCCAATTATTCGATGTTATTTGTTTCAGCTCTATCTTTATAAAACAACAATTTTGGGCATATAAATATTAGAGTTCCGTATTCAAAAGATGCTGATTTGTTTGTCAGGCGCTTCCATTTTAGCGCCTTGTTTTTTGTCGCCTTGATGTTGCTATGCCATCTTTATTGTTGGTATTTACCATAATGATTTGGGGTTTCGTACCCATATTGTGTGATGGTAGTACGGAACCCTTCGTGAGCGAGTCTGACTTGTACTTAGCCGGTTTAATAGCGACTTAATTACGAAATGTTGATATTTATCTTCTTAAATAGACTAAATGTGTTTTAGGGTTCCTTACCCAAAGCACAAATTATTATAACAAAGGCTCTATCGTTAGAACGGTTATACATACAAGTTGAAAATTTAGGCAGACTACTTTAAAGTAAAATAAGAAATAATAAAAATTAGGGTTCCTCACTAAAAAGGTACCAAATTGTTTGTCAGGCGCTACCGTTTTATCGCTTTGTTTTTTGTCGCCTTGATGGTGCTATGGCATCTATGTTGTTGCAATTTACTTTTAGGGTTCCATACCCGTATTGTGTAGGGGTACCCTTTATGCGCGAGTCGGATTCGCAAACTACCGTTTTTTTAGTGACTTAATTACGAAATATTGATATTTTCTTCTTAAATAGACTAATATTGTGAATGTGTGGAACATTATATACCACCCTTTTTAGGGTGCCTTACCCAAGGAACAGATTATTATAACAAAGGCTCTATCTTTAGAACGGTAATACAACATACAAGTAAAAGTTTAAACTTTGGGCAGGCTGTAGTAAATACTTTAAAGTAAAATAATGAAAATTTGGGTTCCGTACTAAAAAGGTACCGAATTGTTTGTCAGGCGCTACCGTTTTATCGCTTTGTTTTTTGTCGCCTTAATGTTGCTATGGCATCTTTATTGTTGTTATTTACTTTTATTCAAATTCAAATTCAAATTCAAATAGTTTATTTTGCAAAGCAGGTATAGATATATACACGTTTTACACGTTAAATTTAATCTAATAAAGAAAATATATGTAATAAAATAATAAATGTACATGAACTAAATTAAAGGTTTATTTAATTTATGTAGCAATATATTTACGATTAAAATGATAGGTAATATATATATTATACAAAGTAAAATCCAATCAGCCGCCCGAACCCATACCGGAGACCCGGCCAGGGACCAGGAACAAGGTTCAATGATCACCAACCGAGCCCCCAGCACGAATCCAGGCGGCCGACCAAATCCCATCCTATATACTACATACTAATAGGTAACATATATAAATACATGCCTACCTCCGCCCATTCGATTAGTCTTGCTAAGAAGAAGGGCAAGAAACTTAGCAAGATCATGTCTTTTTTTTTTCAACATAAAACTTATACTATACAAAATATGACTTATATCTACTTTAACCAAGGGATAAGAAAATACAAGACAGCAGAAATTCAGGTTAATGAAAAAAAGAAAAACATATATATCTTTGTCTACCTATCTCATATAGTCCTTTTCCTTTTACAGTCTGTAATCAATTAATGTTTACACCTTAGAGGAATCATAAGTTAAGAAATTATACTATTTAATTAAATTATAACTTACTATCATTATCACTGTAAAACCATGCTTCACCATCATCCAAATATTCATTTATTTTATAATATGCCTTTTTCAATAGGCCCTGCTTAATATACAGTTTAAACTTATTCTCTGACAAAGTAAGGACCTCCTTTGGAAGTTTATTGTAAAATCTTATACCATGTCATGAAATATGTCATACCATGAAAAGCCAGTTTATGCTTATTTCTGGTTTCCTTACAATGTTGTTTAGGGTTCCGTACCCGTATTGTGTAGGGGTACGGAACTCTTTATGCACGAGTCAGATTCGCACTTTACCGGTTTTATTTTTTAGTTCTCGCACTTTAACTTTAACGTCGAATTTTTCGTTTTAGGCGTCTTTAATGCAAAGCAGCATACCACCAACGTCATCTAGTGTGATACAAATTTATAGATGCAGCTGGAAACATACATTTTGTATGGACTTTGTATGGAAATATTAAATTACCAACCGCAAATAACATTTTTATATTTTTTTGTTGCAATGTACACTTAACACTAACCGCATGCAAATTTTCAAGTTTGTAGGCCTGCTAGAACACCTTTAGACTTTTGATGATGTGTCAGTCAGTCAGTGACAAAATAAGGGAACTTTGACTTGAGATATTTCGTAATCGAATATAGGTACAAAGTTGTAATTTGGAGTCAGGAGTAGAATCAGTAAGTACTCTTGGTTCCTGAAATTTCAGACTTCTAGCTTCACCCACAACAAAGATACAGGGGGGTTGAAAGTGCCGTGAGTTGCTTCGAGAAAAGGATGGTACGGCCGTTCCGCGTTTTTTCTGCGAGACTTTGCGGGGGCACTGCCGTGCCCCCAGATTTTTGTACAACGAAATGAACCTTTTTTTTCCGTTTTATTTGGCGTTTATTTGTGTGTTAGTTTGGAATGAAATTGTAGTAAAATTGATACATGAATATGATAAGTTAGAAATACCACTATCCATCTTCCTATCTGCAATTATTTATAATTCTATTCAGAAGCTTCTGGAACATAACTATGGTTTCGTTGATTAAAATAGGCGTTTCTATGCTAGGCGTACAAAATGCAGACTCAAGCTGCACCCACCCTCCGCATAAAACATGCACAGTACGCATATAGTACGATATAAACAATCTTAAATAACACGCAAGAAAACAGATAAGTTTTTTTAAATAAATCTTAAATAACAAGCAAAAAATTTATCTGTTTTCTTGATTGCTTCATGTTTTCTTAAATAAATCTTAAATAACAAGCAAATAATTTATCTGTTTTCTTGATTGCTTCATATTTATGCTCGTACTGCTTGCATATATACATGTTGGGGCAAAACATATTTTTGCAGAGATACACGTAGAGCAAAACAAAGTAATTAGTATGAAACTCATAAATATATGTAAATATTTTAAAATTTATACTGTGTGCTCAAATGAATTGAAACTTATTTTGCAATGAAAGTTAGCTTTCCCCTTTTCACATTCAAACAAAAGGTCATACATTTCACCAAAAATAATTTTCTTCTCTTGCCTCCTTTTCAACAAAGAAAAGTGCATTATCAAGTAGTGCATGCAAATGTGACCACTGCAAGGAGTTGCTAATTCTGCCATGAACAATGCGAGAAAGCGAGCGGAATGTTCCGGTATCAAGAACAGCTATTGTCGAATCATAAAATTATTTGAAAGTCTATGTCAGAGTTTTTTAACGCATGGAAAAGAGACGGCATAAGAACAGAAATATGATTCATCCAAAACTGACTTTACCTTTACCTGTAATTTTTGCTAATGCTCGTATGTCCTTTATAAAGGACAAATAGTATAAACATCACCGCACAAAAGTATATATTATTACCATTGTTGCATTGGAAGTAACTAAATTATAGCTATAATTAGATTATAGATAAAGTGGCCATTTGGTACAAAATTTATGGCGACAGTATGATTTATAATATTATTTATAATAATATATCAATTTTATGAGGTAGCAAGACTAAAATTTTTTTAGTCTTGGGATTGACTTATGTGCTTTTATTTGTCCTTTATCAAAGCCCCACAAGCAAATTGGACATACATTCTGATTGCACGAGTATTAAGAGCTGTCGTATACAATATATTATCAACTTTGTTAAAAATATAATTGAAAACAATACCTCTATCAATTTGCTACAACAGCTATTGTGACATTTCCAGAAATTTATTATTAATCGCTTCGAAATTCTCAATTTTACAAATAAAACTAAAAAGGAAATATTCGTTTTTGTACATTTCAGATATAGGTATATGCAAGTATCTATAGGTACAGCCCACTTTTTGTTTAACTTGTCATAGTGTAGGTGAAGCGATGGAGGCTTTATGCCAAAGATAATTTGTCTTGTCTGAATAACAAGAAGAAACATCGAATGCCGCACCGGCACCGTTTGGCCAAAAAATCGATTAATATATAATATTTATATTTCTGATACTGCCATAACAAAATAGATTCTGATAAGCCTCTACTAGCGTATTAAAGTAAACAAGCAGATGTAATAAAGAGTTCAAAAAATGTTAACCCAAGGGGTCCCAAAAAACCGTTTTTTAAACGTTTTTGTCCCAGATCTTTCTTCAAAACGGTAATATACAGGATGTTAACGTGAAGTTGCGGAAACTGGTAGTAGTAACTTTTCATAACTAAAAATTGAGAAATCGAGAAATAAAAATCTGTTTTTTCGTAGATTTGGTCGGGTCTATGCAACTTTTTTTCACGTTTCGAGGGTTGGTTATTGAAAAATATTAGTATGGACGAGTACAATCGTCAGTTTCCGGTTTCCGCAACCAGTAATACATATTTCAAATTCATAGATTGCAGTACAGTAATAATAATAGGTAAACAACAAAAAATACTTTTCAGTACTCTGAGGTGCCCAGGTGTTTATCAGGCGCTACCATTTATGCGCCTTGTTTTTTTGTCGCCTTGATGTTGCTGTAGCATCAATATTCATGTTATTTGTTAAAATTATTAAAGTCAACTTATTTATTTAAACATAATGTTACGTGGATATTCGTGGAAGCTTATCATATCATCATAGTAAACCATCTTTGTTTATCAGATTCAGCTAAAATATTAAATGTCCAGTACCTAGACTACTTTAATACAAATATTGATTCGTAGAAAAACGATATTATTGCTGTAAAAATGTTAGTAAGTTTAAGCAATGCCTAAAGAATTTAAATTTGAGTAAAATTTATGCATTAACGGATGTAAATAGACTTATTTATGATATATTATGTTAAAACTTCTATTTGTCTCGTGTTTTTCAAAAATAAAGACAATAATTTGGGCAAGTGCGAGTCGGATTCGTGCCCAAAAGGTACCGTACCACCATACAATACGGGTATAAATAACAACAATAAAGATGTCATAGCAAAATTAAAGCGGCTAAAACAAGGCGCGAAAATGGTAGCGCCTGCCAAACAATTCGCAGATCCCGCTGTGGGTACAGAACCCTTATATTTTTATAATATATGTGACGGACGGATGGACAGACAGGTGAGGCTTAGTAATAGGGTCC
This sequence comes from Ypsolopha sequella, assembly GCA_934047225.1. Lineage (NCBI taxonomy): Eukaryota > Metazoa > Arthropoda > Insecta > Lepidoptera > Ypsolophidae > Ypsolopha > Ypsolopha sequella. The sequence goes on from OW203985.1 coordinate 3,805,610, forward strand.
TGTTTGGCAGAACTCTAATAATAAACATAAAACAGAGAACGAATTGAAAAACAAAGGGACTAAAGTCAACTTAATCATGAACATTTTTGGAAACGCTGAAATGGTTAATACTAGTATATATTTTTAAATTATAAATACCTCACACAGACTACAGAAAAAGAAAACATATAGCAAATAAAAACTCCACAAAGGCTACATTGGCAAATAATAACAAAATACAAAAATACATAAGAAGTACTTAAGAAAGTAAAACATAAGTACACTATTCTTACAAACCCTACATACATAGCTAATGTTTTTAATGACAAATATGTACATAACATGGTAGAAAAAATAATAAGTTAATTTAAACTACAATCGGTGGTCAATGACTTAATCAAATCAGTCTCTGAAATTTTAGATGAAACAAAAGAAAAATTCAATCAAATATAAGAATACAGTTATAAAGGAAATGAAAAATATGTTTATAGGCATGATGCTGGATTGTCACGGAAATTGGAAACCACTTACCAACTATATTAAAAATAAACTGAGTAGATTTGTTTTTGCTCTGTGGAGCATTTCAAATAAATGTAATCATAACACAGCACATTGTGCAAATCACGGTTTTGTGGCATCCAATTTGCGCAACGGTTTAGATTACTACAGCAATGGAGAAATATAAAATTAAAACTACTTTACCCGTTACTTACTTTTTACCATAGCTAAATAACACAAATAGAAAGTTCGTAAGTCTTGTTTTGTTTAATCTTATTAGTTTATTTAGGTATTTAAGGGGTTCCACAATGCTAAACTTAGTTTTGCATTGGATTCAGTTCCTTCAAAGTAGATGTTAAAAATTTGAAAAAAATATTGCGTGTGATTTGACTCAAGACAATTATTAATTACACTTCATAAATTAACATACTTTCCATCTTATCATGATTATATTACTTTGAAGAAAGCATGAATTGTGCGAAAAAGGTTATTCAGCTCCTGTATTTCCAAAACGATTGAAATGAAACAAATACACGCAGATTCGTACTAAAAAAAACTGTAGATTTACATGCGCACTATTTAATTAGAGCAGGATAGATAGTTAAAAAACAAAAGCGTTAGAGTAGGACAACATTTTAGCATAGTGGAGCCCCTTAAGAAGCACGGGGTGTACGGATAAACCCACATGGGATTTTCTTGCACCTTTTTTAAAAGAAATATATTTTTTTGTCATATAAATAAATTAATAATAACATGTCCTGGTAACTTTCTCAATTTAATGAGTGAGCGAAGCGTACGAAGTTCTCCGAGTTTACTTGAAACAATCTGGCGTTTGTATGTATGAATGTTTGCCCGACAAAATTCCTGTTAAAATGTTAAAACATCAATATTTTAAGATAAAAGTGCACAATGATCCTATTTTTTGCAATCTTACCCAGGTTTTTTACTTTTACTAGTAGTTCGCCCCAAACTGTGAACTCACGATTCGATCTTGACCGATTTGGCCCATGTTCGAAATTGAAAATTATTTTTGTGTCATATTTATATTTATTCATTATATTATGTATGTATTGTATTTATATATTATATTATATCAGAAAACTTAATTCTACTTATATGATTGATAAAAAACGCTCATTGCTACCACAAATTGTAGCTTACAAAAAGTGGTAATACTGACTAGTGACGGGCATCCGCGTCACTGGTGCGAGGATTCCATAACCACGCTCAGACACCACTAATTGTATGCTAAAGGGCGATATTAGCAGCTGGAACAGGGGCCCATAAGCTGTCCCAGATCTATACTCTACAAATATCTTATATTCTACAAAAAATAGTATAAAATGTCCTACCAGACAATTGTATGATGACGTCATCCAGTGATCATCGCACGAAGACCCTCCACGTGGACTCCAAGGCGTGTCGGTGCCGTGACACGTTGATCACCTTCCACGATGAATCTAAACACAAACCTCCTACCCCGGGATGCATCCAACCCAGAAGAAAAATTAACAAGTCCACTTGTCGGAAGCCGCGTGGACACAGGTTATGTCACACACACACAGGAAATTCACTAAAAAGTGGCCTTCACGCCAAAATATCGTCAGCCCTTGATCCACTAGTGTTCTTTACGGTGTCCGCACCGATTTCCCCTCTATTAAGCCCTTAATAACACATTTTGTAAAATCGGCCACGATCTATATCAAATGTCCACGTCCCTCGTTTTTTGACAGCTCCAAGTCCATAGACAAAATATATAGACCATTGATGGATACGTTCCGAAATATACATTTTATTCTGAACAGTCCCCCGCTCTGGGCTGAGCAATCAGACCACTAGCTCATACAACCGGGAGACGGGAGAGAGTTGTCATGGCTCGTCACAAAATCGAACCTTCGACCAACACCTCTGCGACGCGTGGAGTTCCGTCTCCGCCAAAACAACTTTAATATACGGCCCCGGCGCCAAAACAAGGATAGCAAGTTCACATCCTTCAAAAGAATTAAATTTCCTTCCCTAGGATACACAGTCCTGTCTGACCACAGAGAGGACGAGAGTTGAGGACCGCTTCCACTTTACAATATACAGTGGCAAGCTCCTAAAAATTAGGACAGTTTCCCCAATAACGCAGCGGAGGTGGGTCTTCGCCGGCTTGACGGCAGCTTCAAAAAATTCCCTCCCCAGTGAGGGCAATTTGGGGGACTGTACCGCCAAGTTACCCCTTTCCGGGCGAAGATTTAACTTAAACTAGCATAGTTATTTACAAAACAAAAAATAACAACATCATTAGCAGTACCTCTGTAGATTGTGCCATTGTCGGAACGAATAAGTGAAGGTAAACCCCTACGCGACACGAAACGATCCAACGCGGCGATGAAGGCCTCCGTAGTCAAAGCTGATACCACTGCCAAGTGAACGGCCTTGGTGGCCAAGCACACAAATACACAAGGTATGCTTTCACAACCCGAGCGTTGCGATTGCTGAAAACCCCCGTGCGCATTACGTATGTGTCAATCCGACATCAACAGATTTACCAAAGGTCCGTCTTGGGTAGAAGCAAAGGATGAAGACTTCCGTATGGCAGGTCAGCTCTCCAAAATCAGCCTCCAAAACGCAGAAGTCCTTCATAATCCGTGAAAGGATTCAAACGAGCAACCGCTCACTTCAGCCTGGCGTGATCCTCGCGCAGAACTCGAAGTCTAAACTTGATGAGGTCCGCCTGAAGTACACGAAACCAGTGTATCAATGCGCTCCAACGCTCCTCTGCACTCACGGCTGGGGACAAAATATATGAATATCATTGACTGGTTGGTATTTCAACATAATACCACCATCATATTGAGATCCTCCAAATCTGCATACAGTATATGTTCATTTGAAAGCCATTTCCTAAGTTCGAACATAATAATCCAAGTATCGAATCAAATATCGAATATCCAAAATTGTGGATACCTCCACCAAAACCATATAGGATCCATCCTAACAAATCTGAGCCCAGGAGAACATCGTCTGGGGCCGGATGACAAAACGTGGGTCTGCCAGATGCAGACCTGACGTGCATGAGATTATGGACGGAGGAAGGTCCAAAGAAGGCTGCCAGCCGACAATATTGTCTATAACCATGGCTGCAGCCGCTGATTCAACTCCAGTCCACCAATACCTAGGAGCGGCACCGACGAAACCTCCAGGTTCAAAACTAATCGGTGCGCCACTTGACTTTCCAAGTCGAAGAGGGCCCTTACCCTAACTCAATCCCCCCTGGGGCCCTAGACGCGAGCCATCGCGGTAGGCAACAGAACCGTCCGCGGTTCCGTACTCATGGCTTGAACAAGCTAGTTACAGGCTACCCCACCTGTGGAGTGCAGGACCAGTCCACTGGCAGTAATACGGCTGGCGCGTGCACATCCCCACCATGGGGGGAGCGTAGCCTCCAACTCTCCCTGAGTACGGCGGGTGGTACTCTAACCGCGGGTATTCCCGGTACGGCGGTAAGTAACCCCGTGACTCCGTCTTAACACGGTGCTCCATGCCAGCTGGCACCAAAACCGGCGCGGAGAGGGGGGGCCTAGCCCTTGCCAACTCCAATTGGCCCCCGCCCGTAGGGGCCCAATTCACTACATGGCCATATGTGTGATAGCCCGTAGGCGAGGGGCTCCCTACGGGTCCACGCGCATATACATAACTCACCTCCCGGTGAGGGGGCGCGCCTCGCGCCGCAGTCCTCCGTTCCGACGGAGGGGAGCTCTGCCCGACAGCATGCCTTCCCTGGACCGAGGGGGGGGAAGTTCTCCCTGACGCACCCCCGTTGTCCAAGGGGGGGGGAGTTCTCCCTGAAGCACCCCCGCCCGTAGGGCTCCGTCGCTGCGGGACCGGTGAAGCCGCTTCAGATCTGTTGGCACACAACAATAAATGGTGAGGCCCCTCACAAACACTGCAACGTCGTGGCTCGGGACAATCACGTTCGAAGTGATTGCCCAAGCAACCGAAACATAGGCTCTTACGCTTCACTATGCGTCGCCGCTCGGTGACGTGCAGGTTTCGCCACTGCTGACATCTCAGCAGGTCATGCCCCGTATGGCCACACTGTAAACAGGTCGATGACCTCTCGACCACGGCGACCCCCGCCAAACGCGTCATATCGCGTCCCCGCGACTGCTGCGGTTGTCTGGGCTCCCCACATTCCGATGAGCCAGCAGACGAAAGTGATTGCGCCCCAGGTGGCGCCAAGTCCGCTTGTGATGTTTCTGCTACCCTAGCTTCATATTCAAGAAACGTTAATAAGTCCGTAAATTTTGGCACAGTGCTGCCATCTTTTCCTGCGGACACCCGCTCAAAACGTGACCTCACATCATTAGGCAACCTACCTAAAATAATGTGAACGAGTAAAAACGACCACTCGTCCACCGGTAAACCTAAAGTTCTAAGGGCATTACACGCCACAGTGACCGGGGTCAGCAACTGCAACCTTAGTTGGGCCCGGTCAGTTACCCTAGGTAACGTCAACAATTGAGACGCATGCGCATCCGCCAGTAAGCGCATGTTCTGATACCTATCATTTAATAAGCCCCACGCTATATCATAATGATCATCCTCTACCCTGAGGTGCTGGATGAGCGACCTTGCTTCGCCCTCCAATGTTGACATCAAATATGCCATCTTTTGCCCCTTTGATAAATCTACCCTAGAATTTACTAATGACGTAAACATATTCCTATATGAAACCCATTCTTGATTTTTCCCATTGAATTTATTTAGTTCCAAACTAACCAAACTACCAGACACGCCATCTACCGGTTGAGGCGTGACAACTACAGGACCTCCTGAATTTTGCCTCTTTATATCAGCAACATTATTCGACGTTATAACCAGCGTCTTACCAGTGGCGCCATCTATTGGTCTAGGTGTGCTAACAACCGGGCTGCCCGATTGTCGCTTTTTGATCATGGAGGCCGCCTCTGTTATATCATCATAAATCCCTTTTATCTGGGCTAAATCAGTAACATACCTATCCATAGGCCCGTCACTTTCCTGCAGTGCTGCCACAGCCGCCTCTGCGTCAGCCAGCCGCTGATGCATCCGCTCGGCTCTCTCCAGGATTGCATTGTCACGATCCGAACGAGAAAGCAATCCCTGGACGGTTGTAAACCAACGGAGCTCCTTCGCCAACGCAGCCTTATAAGACTTGGACATCATGCCGCAACAAACCGGGAAATGTATAAATAAAAACTATTTAGCAAACACCCTGACAAGGCACAAAATACAGAAGCAGTGCTCAATAGATACCCTATCTATAACTAGAATTGAATTAGTAAATTTAATTCCCAATCACAATGTATGTACTGTCCCGGTAATACAAACAAACAAATAGGTTCCCACCCAATTCCAGAATTTAATTATCAAATGTAATTCCCAATTACAACAATGTAGGTACTGTATCAGTAATACAAAACAAACAAATAGGTTCCTACCTATTACAACATTAAGTACCAAATTTAAATTATATTTGGTGTATACAATACACACAAACCCGAATGCACATTCCACTATGCACTTGTATACATCCTTGTAAGTACATACATTCAAGCCAAGATAACATTATGTTAGCTAACAAGTTGATTTCCAAATCTATAATATAAACCGTTATATGATTATGTTATTGTAGTACAAGAACACCTGATATGTACTAAACTATCAAATTATACTGATATTACTGAACCACATCAATGTGGTACCCTCCGGTAATCAATTATCTACTCAAAGCACTAAACAAATCCAATTTGTAATTGCTACATGTACATGTAAATAGCCTAGCTATGTTAACAGTTCAATGACACTGGGGCCGCCCAGTTCCGCTGTTTATATGTATATAAACCAAAGTTGGGATTAACCACGGACTAGCTACCAAAGCTTGTGTGGTAACAGACGCTCGTTGCTACCACAAATTGTAGCTTACAAAAAGTGGTAATACTGACTAGTGACGGGCATCCGCGTCACTGGTGCGAGGATTCCATAACCACGCTCAGAAACCACTAATTGTATGCTAAAGGGCGATATTAACAGCTGGAACAGGGGCCCATAAGCTGTCCCAGATCTATACTCTACAAATATCTTATATTCTACAAAAAATAGTATAAAATGTCCTACCAGACAATTGTATGATGACGTCATCCAGTGATCATCGCACGAAGACCCTCCACGTGGACTCCAAGGCGTGTCGGTGCCGTGACACGTTGATCACCTTCCACGATGAATCTAAACACAAACCTCCTACCCCGGGATGCATCCAACCCAGAAGAAAAATTAACAAGTCCACTTGTCGGAAGCCGCGTGGACACAGGTTATGTCACACACACACAGGAAATTCACTAAAAAGTGGCCTTCACGCCAAAATATCGTCAGCCCTTGATCCACTAGTGTTCTTTACGGTGTCCGCACCGATTTCCCCTCTATTAAGCCCTTAATAACACATTTTGTAAAATCGGCCACGATCTATATCAAATGTCCACGTCCCTCGTTTTTTGACAGCTCCAAGTCCATAGACAAAATATATAGACCATTGATGGATACGTTCCGAAATATACATTTTATTCTGAACATATATCAAGAGATAAACTTACGAAAATTTTCTTTAGTGAAAAATACATACAATAATAAAATTGCCACATCATTTTCGGAAAACTTTCTGTTGGCATACTTCAAAGAAATGGCTAAGAAATATCTTCAAGTTAATAGTTGTGGTCTGTAGGTACATTCAATGTTGAAGAGCACCATCAAGTATAAAAATGGTAATAATATAAACATTGTTTTAAAAAACACTTTTACTTATCCACATATTACGTACAACTTAATTATGCCCGACCGGTTTCGCTGTAAAGCATTTTCTAGGGCTTTTAGGTTGTTTCATTTATTGCACGTCATTTTAGACATGATTGTAGTTTATATGGGGGCGGTGTGCTGCTGGCGCTACGCCGCGGGCTCACGGCGCGTCGGCGCGACGAGTGGAGTGCGCCTGATCGCGAGGAGCTGTGGCTTACTGTGGAGCTGGGTGCGCCGCCGGGCCAAGCCCGCGCCCGTACCGAGGCCGACCCTCGCACCCCGTGCCTACATATCGGTTGCGCCTATTTTCCTCATTACCCTCGTAACAATAATCAATACTATTTATTGCAACAATTTTTTGATAATGTTTCTGAAATTATGTTTAGCCATCCTCATGATACATTTTTGATAGTCGGTGACTTCAATATTACGTATGCGGACTGGGTCTTCAGGGATGGTTTGAGCAATCTATGTATTCAAACAAATAATAATAACTTAGCACACGCTTTAAGTGACTTCATGAACTTGACAGATTTGAAACAATACAACTGGTGTACAAATACTAATGGGCGCATACTGGACCTAGTATTATGTAATGCAAGCTGTACTCTCGTAGCATGCACTGAGCCTCTAACACCCGAAGACCTTCATCATAAATCTTTGGACTTTTCTATCTCCTTGCCTAGCTGCCCACTCAAAACCGAGTTTAAAGGAAATAAATTTCTTTATCATGCCGCAGACTTTGACAAAATAAATGAGGGCCTTTCTAATGTGGACTGGCGAGTTTTATCAGGTATGAATACGGAGCAAGCAGTTACCCATTTTTACACAATCCTATATAAATTGTTTAAAGAGTTCATTCCAGTGCGTAGGGGTTGTAATAATAGTCACTTTCCAACTTGGTATTCTAGACCCCTCATAAAATTAATTCGTGAAAAGCGGAAAATACACACCAGATGGAAAACTTATAGGAATCCACTGGACTATCAAGATTTTAAGTTATTGAGAGCTAGAGAAAAGAAAATTATTAAAGAATGCTATCAGTCTTACATAAGTTTCGCAGAAGATAATATACATAAATCACCTAAGTACTTCTGGAGTTTCATTAAGTCAAAATTTACTGTTAACGCTGTTCCTGAAACCATGGTCTACGATGACAAAACATCATCTGATCCCGAAACAATATGTAACTATTTTAATACCTACTTTCACTCCGTGTTTGTCACTAACAGCAATAATGATACAAGCGGGTCCTCAACCAATATTTCAGAAGAAAGTCCAATCGATATTTCTTTCATTAATATCAGTGAAGCTCTCGTACTTAGACAATTAGAACTAGTGGATATTAATAAAGGTGCAGGTCATGATCAAGTTCACCCTATTATAATACAAACGTGTGCTAAAGAACTGTCTACTCCAGTAACTCTTATTTACCGCAAATCCCTGGCTGAAGGCTGTTTCCCCGAAATCTGGAAGAAAGCTCTCGTCACGCCTATCTCCAAGGGTGGGGACAAACACGATATCAAACAATATAGGGCTATTTCAAAGCTCTGTCTTTTAGGTAAAATACTTGAAAAGATAGTCACCGAACAGTTGACCAAGGTTGTTGCACGCTACATGTCACCTTCACAACATGGCTTCTTTAGAGGCCGGAGTGTTGATACTAACCTTATTACTTACACTGATTTTATACTAAACGCCATGGATGCTGGCTGCCAAGTGGATGCCGTGTATACTGACTTCTCCAAAGCGTTTGATAAAATAAAACATAATACACTTTTTTCAAAACTAGAAAGAGTTGGTATACACGGTGATCTATTAAGGTGGCTAAAATCATACATTAGTAATAGGAGTCAGGCTGTGTCACTAAAGGGTTTTACTTCTAAGTATCTTATTATTGAGTCCGGAGTGCCTCAGGGCTCTCACTTGGGTCCATTTTTGTTCTCTTTATATATTAATGATATTAGCATCTGTTTAGAAAACTCATGCCATCTGTTGTATGCAGATGACACAAAAGTATTCAAAGTTATCCTATCCGAAAACGATTGCGACGAACTACAATCGGACCTAGATAGATTTGTCAATTATTGTCAGCTAAATGAACTTGTCCTTAATACTGACAAATGCTACACAATTAGCTTTACTCGGAAACATAAGCCTATTAATTTTGAATACAAGTTTGAAAGAAATGTTATCAAACGTGTTGACCAGGTGAGGGATCTGGGCATAACTCTCGACTCCAAACTACATTTCAATATACATATTGACAATATTATTGCCAGAGCCTATAAAAACTTAGGTCTAATACTTAGACTTTCAAAGCCCTTCAAACGTGCTGCAACTTTTAAAACATTGTTTTTTGCATACGTTCGTAGTATTTTGGAATTTGGTTGCGTCATATGGAACCCTCAATACGCAGTCCACATTGATAGACTTGAAAGAATACAAAATAAATTTCTTAAATCACTTGAGTATCGAACAAGAAACTTTTTTCAAGGTTATGAGAGGGCGTCTAAACGCCATAGTATTCCATCCTTGCAAAGTAGACGCAAGTACCTAGATTCTTTATTTCTCTTCAAAATTATTAACAATAAAATTGATTCCGATGCATTACTAGAAAAAGTAACATTTAAAATTCCTCGTGCCTCTTCACGTTCAAAAGATACTTTTTATTTACACTTCTGCTCAACAAATTATGCAAAAAATACTTTTTTCCGACGTGCTTCTAACACGTATAACACGTGTCTAAGCGATATAGATATCTTTGCATTATCCTTATCTGGTTATAAACATAAAGTTGGAGAAGCTTTATTCTGAATGTGTTCTTTGCATTTTTCATTTTTTATTTTAATTTTTGTGTATATATTATTGTTCAACTACTATTATTATATAAGTAATTAATTAATGTATACTTAATATTGCTTGTTCTTTAATGTTTAGCATATTTTTAGTTTATTCCGTCTTGTTTAATTGTGTTCGAAAATTTTCAATAAGTGTTTCATTTTTATGGGACTTTAGGTCTGTTTGTTATTGTCTATTTATTTCTTATTATATGTAAATGACTGTTTGTTTCCTAAATAAAATAAAATAAAAAATAAAAATAAAAATGATTTATTTGTTAGTTAGGATGTGTAAAAAGCCCTAGAAAATGCTTTACAGCGAAACCGGTCGGACATAATTAAGTTGTACGTAATATGTGGATAAGTAAAAGTGTTTTTTTAAAACAATGTTTTATAAACTCCACCAAGTGCCAACAATCACTAGCATCTACTAATATAAACATTCATTACATACGTATGTAAAATGGGTGAAGAACTGTCAAACTTATACAGATTTTAAAACAAATAAACGATTTGTACTGTATATTATGTGATTAGTATTATGACGTATTACTCCGAAAGCCAGGCGTGACGACTTGTAATTTTGTAAGCTTTTATCACATTTCGTAGCCTACAAGTAACCATCCGGTGCAGCTGCAGTCTTTATCAAAGAGATGAAAGAATAGTCTTCAGGTTTTCTTTTATTTAACACTTTCACCAGTCACTCATTTACATTGTGTTAGGGACGAGCACTTCTTAAAAGATCATTTTGAAATCAGTATTCAGACTTCGTAATAGCACGTTTAAGCAGAATTAAAAAAAAATATATAGTAATAGTTTCAGAATGGTCACATTGTAAAAACCTAATAGGATATTCAATATAAATCAAAAGAGCACCTGAATAGCGTTTAGATTTGAATTGAGAACTCGTTCTGTTTTTTTGTTAAGTGATTTTGAATATGCTATCTAGTTCAGTTTATCAGTTTTCTGTATCAGTTTTTGAAAAATTCTAAATTGGGGGTTTCGAATGCAATGCTATAATTACGAATTCGGTTTTATAAATAAATATTAACTTGTGTCGAAATCCTCAGTGCTGTTCTATAAAATAGCTATCTAACGTTTTGAGCAGATCCACAAAACGCCGCTAGGAATGTAATAGGTGTTGTATCAATAATGTACGATTATGGCGCAGGGAATAATAGTATTTTGTGCATCTGTGACATAATGTGAGACATTAGGACACGAGTGCTTGTTCATTCGTTTCGTATATAAATTTCAACTTGATACCTCAAACTGCGCCTGAGAAACAAGACCTTGACGCACGAACAGATAGACTAATAGAAGGACAACAAAGTAATACAATAAGGGCTCCATTTTTTCAAAGACTGGTGGTAATTATTCAACTAGCGTTGTAAGAACTATCTTCAGTTAAATGTTTAAAATCAGAATAACCGATACTACGACACAGTCGTTTGAAAGAGTTATCTCCATTCCTAGATGAAGATGATTTAATAAAATTATGTTGTTGTAAAGTATGTTGAGCAGATGAGGAGTAAAGATACTTCCTTATTATTTTAGATGGCCGTTGCTGGTCAAAAAGACTTATTGTTGCACACTACCACGGAAAGGCTGCAAACGCTCACAACGAACTTGTGATCAATGAGTTATGCCAAAAATATTGGATATTACCTACCTCGACACTGTGAAGAATGTGGCAAGAATGTGTCAAGCATGCCTTATTAAGAAAAGTAAACGTACAGTAAATCCACCGATTGGAAACTTACCAATGCAACGCGGCAACCAATATAGATCATTCACTTACTGCGGGATAGATCATTTTGGCTCATATGAAGTATCGGTTGGATGTCAAAGGGAGAAACGACGGGTAGCATTATGCTTACGGTAAGATCATTGCAAGCCTATCAGCTGACACTACTATTATGTCATTACGAAGATTTATAGCTTGAAGAGGAACTCTAAAGGAGATCATGACAGATAATGGGACTTCCTTCGTTTTACTTTTATTTTATTTATTTTATTGTTTGGATCTTGCTACTGATCAGAACATTAAGTGGTGTTTTATCAGCGCCATCTATGGGTGGTGCATGAAATTGAATGGTACGAGCTGTAAAGACCCCATTAAACGTGACTTTGAAAGAGAGAGGACCACATGAAAAAGTTCTCACTGCTTTATTATATGAAGCTGAGAGTATAGTAAACTCAAGACCGTTGATTTACGTCCCCACTAAAAGCGATGTTCTCCAATGTTTAACACCAAACCATTTCCTTATCGGTATGTCATCGCCAGCCACTCAAACTATAACTCCAGATGATTCATCCTTATATGGAAGAGCTTAGTGGTGAAAAGCAGTCCGACTCTCAGAGCATTTCTGAAAAAGATGGGTACAAGAGTACGTAACTACTTTACTAGTCCCTCGCCGATCAGAATCAAAAGTCAACAATCTCCGGGTTGTTGACTTAGTAATGATAGCTAATGGAAATCTTCCTGGAGGAACTTGGCCACGAGGCAAAAGTATTGCTACCTATCTTGGTCAGGATAGAGTGGTCCTAATAGTGCGGATAGAAAATAGCTTCAGGAGAATTTAAGCGCCCTACGAGACCTACTCATTTATCTACCTTATTTTGTGCTCTTTTTTTTTTTTTAATTCTGAAATCTGTCTATCATTTGGATTTGGTGTGAAATTTGATGTGAATCGTTTACCATTTTCTTTATTGTTTAATAAACGTCTTACGTAATAAATTAACAGCCCCATAAGTGGGCAACCGTATAATAAAAACCAGCCAAGTGCGAGTCGGACTCGCGCACGAAGGGTTGTACCATTATCTATAAAAATAGCAAAAAAAACATGTTTGTTGTATGGGAGCCCCCTTACATATTTATTTTATTCTGTTTTTTTAGTATTTTTTGTTATAGTGGCAACAGAAATAAATCATCTGTGAAAATTTCAACTATCTTACTATCACGGTTCATGAAATACAGCCTGGTGACTGACGAACATACAGACGGACAGACAGACGGACAGACAGATGGACAGCGAGGTCTTAGTAATAGGGTCCCGTTGGTTACCCTTTGGTTACGAAACCCTAAAAATCAACAAAACAACCGTAAGAACAAGAACTAAAAAGAAATGACGCAATCCGTCAGTCGGAACTATTCACACTGTTAAAGTTTTCAGACATGCATTTGGAGAAATTTGCCTGAAATTAATTTGCGCGTCTTAGCTTTCTGTGCAAAAATATTTATCATTTTAAAGTGGCTCCAGAAACACTTGCAATTGGTCTCTTATTTTCTTTCTGAAGTTATTTTCAGTAACACCAAGGGAATTCAACTTTTATTGTGTTGATTTGTGTTAAATTAAATAAGACAGCGTTGGTTTCAGGAACGTTTATCGTACGACTTTATTAATCGATCACTTTGAAAAAGCAATAATTTTTAAACAATATTACATTAGATTGAGTTACGTCAATTTTATTAACATAAAAAGACAATTTATTATTCCATTAAACAAAGAAATTTTCCATTCTAGTCTATATATAGACAACCAATTATTCAGATAACCTAAAGTCATTAATAAATCGAATGCCCTATCATGTTCCTCTATCCGTGTCTATTTTACGTCTATGTTAACGACCAAACTTAATTTTAGGACAAACTAGTTTTACCCAGGCTGAAATTTGTTTGGCCGGTTACATTATGTACCAATAAATACTTTTCCCACCAAAAACATAAATGTGAAAAAAGGGCCAAGTTCAGTACAAAAGCGGTGCATGATTGAGTTCAAATTGGTTGCTGAGGTTTATGGAGGTTCCTTCAGTTATACATAACTGCAATATCTTCACTTGTTTTTAAAGAAAGTTCGTTAGGGTCCTTGCTACTGAATATGTAGAACTTGGCAAGTTTTCACAGGCCAAAGGAGCCAAGAACATGTTTGTTTTCTTTTAACCTACCATGTGGTAATGAAAAAAACTGGGATCGTTAAAGTTGTTAGTTTTAAATGATTTTTGTTACGGGTTCAAAAACTAAGCTTGTAAGTATACCCGTAATGAACTTTGTTAACTGTGACCAAAACAAGTTATCACTTTTTTGACGGGTTTTTGCGATGTTACGGAACCCTAATAGAGCGAGACCCGAGCACAGAATAAAATAGGCCCGTTTTATTCAAATAATAAGCATACATGTATTTGCATGTATGTTAGTACGAATACAATATTACTTAATTATTATTTTATTATTTATATTATTATATGCTATGCCCGATCTGCGCTTTTCAAGTTGTGGAATGTAATATGAAGTATATTTATTAATGTAATGTAGGTATATCAGATACATTTATTACAGGTCGGTTTTAATGTAGGTAATATTTTTATGTAATAAATAATAATATGGGGAAATACACAGGGAGATAATAAAGATTGGTTTAACTTAAACTTAATTTAAAAAATCTTATTCTTATTCTTTATTGTTCAAAAAATATTTAATTACACACGTAAACATTAAAATTAATGTACAGCGGAAAGCTTATCTCTATGAGAGATTTCTTCCAGAAAACCGAAAAAAAAGATCAGGAATACATAAAAAGAAAACAGTAATCATGTGTACAAACTTAATACTTACTTAGTAATAAACGAAAACACACTAATTTAACTAACTAAAAAACCAATGTACATAGATATAAATAAACAATGAATAAAATACATTATATTACACTTGAATAAAATAAAAGTTAAGGAATCAGGAATTTAGAAAATTATAAATATATGCAATACATATAATAAATATAATAATATGCCAAACTTTTTGAAACGGCAACTTGTAAACTAATATCGGCTGTTCCGTTCAATCGATGTTTTTTTTTTAGTTTATTTACCATTTACACAAAATTAAAATTAAAAATAATAATAGCAGCTAAAAACCACAAAGGTTTGAACTTGTGCTATCATGAGTCACGTTACACGTAGCTACGAGAACAAATAATAAGTTTGAACTTTGCTTACAATAAACAGCTAAGATTATAAATGTGTACATAGTAATTTGTAGGTAAGCGAAAAAAAATTAAAAAACGTAAAATATATGTTATGATGAAGTGTTACATTATAGGGTTGCCAAAAATTGTGTGTTGGTGGACATTCTATTAAGTCTCCAAAACCACTTAAATTTCATCGTAGAGATATTTCCATATTGATATCAAGTTTCCATACAGTACCAAGCGGAGTGATAGATGATCAACGTACGTATACAGAGGGTCGCTATCTCAAATGCAAACTGTTTCCGAAATTCCGAACTTGCGCGATCGCTACTGACGACGAATTTCATCTGTTTAAACGTTTCCACTGGCTTCCGAAATTAAAATACTTTATTTGGAAAATAGAACCCCGTCAAAAACGAGAAATTTTATTGTTACCAAAAAGTGCCAAATTTGTTTAACATACAGAACTATTAATAAGGAATAGAAATGCTAGGAAAGACAGGACTCTGCGACGCACGATCTGCGGGCCTATTATGTATCTCTAGTTGCCTTCTGTACTGGGTGCCTATCATCAAAAACATATATATACTATCGAATTCCGATTTCCTAAGGATATGTTCGCACTTCAAGTGACGACACAGATTGTTAATAGTTCAATACCCACTAAAGGCAATTTTGAAATTTCAGTTTTTATCTATGTGTTTGATGATAGGCACCTAGTACAGTTGGCAACTAAAGATACAGAATAGGGGGGCTGATCAATACATCAAGACATAATCCGTGGACATCTCATTTCTCAACCGAACGCGTTAGAACAAACGTATTGTAAAAATGGTGTATTTCATCGTGGCAAATTGTTCTAACTCTTCAAATACCGCGAATAAAACATCCAAAGGAATTTCATTTCACTCGTAAGTAATTTAAACATGTATTTACTGTGATATTTACAGAATAAACCTTGCGGTAAATAAAATGTCAACCTTACCATGAAATATTTTTCGTTTTAGCGAGTAGCGTTGAAATTAGACAATATTTTGTCCATTGCAGGTTATAAAGAGTGTCACACATTGAGTTAGAATATTAACGCCGCAATGTATATTATTTCAAACAATATCAACCCGGACCTAACTGTGTCATAGTACGGCCGCTGGTCATGGCTTTTTACACATATGTATAATAGCTTGGCACAGTGCCATGCCGTGTTTGGTATTTTACATCTAAGCTTCATAGAAATACGGTGTTATTTTGGCTGTATGAAGACGGGTGAATCTATGTGTGCGCCGCGTATGTTTACTAACTACGTAATACTACGTTATTCTAAGAAGTGGCGACAGCTGTGCTCGTATAAAATTTGTGTCACGCCATCCCTTTGGTTTGACATGATATATAGGTACAAGATGACATCAATTTATGTAGCCAAATTTCTACTTAACACTCGGTAAGTGCTCAGTATCAAATCGATGACCCTTTTTGTAAAAGCCCAGCCCTGAGTCAATTATTATGGGAAACTTGGATAACAACATGATGTATAGATGCATTTGCACTCGTTTCACAGTTTATAAAACAAATTTAACCCGACCGGTTTCGGTTTTACACCATCATCAAGGGTTTAGTAAATTAGTTTTTTAAACTGTGAAACGAGTGCAAGTGCATCTATACATCATGTTATTATTATGGAAGGTCAATATTTTATTTTGCGAAATTTGCAAAAAGTGTTTTTGACCCGTGATACTGACCAAGGTTTCAATGTAAATTTGGCACTATAAAAATTAACGTCACCCTATATTGGGGGTTAATTTGATTACTAACCTTTTTCGGACACAGTGTTCTACTATTAACTATAACTATGACCCACTAAAATATTGTATAGGGCCAACAATGAAAAAGCAAAAAGAAATCAGCTGTTTCATAGGAAAGTTAAATAACTACTAGAACAAAAAGTTTCATAACAGCTGTTTTTTTTGTGATATCCGGATTGGCCCTTAAAAAAGTTAAAATTCCCCATTTTAAGGAAAAAGGTTATCTTAACAACCTGTATAATTAAAATCTAATTTAATTTTAGGCTTGATTTACTTGGACATGCCTCAGTTTTGACATAAACTTGTTATTGTACAAGATATTTAAGATCCCTATTAAAATACTTTATAATAAAGGTAATTATAAAAATATAAATTTTATTTGTATTACAGGTATAAATAATACCTATAATCTTATGAGATAACAGGTATTAATATTATAGGTATTAGTTTTTGCGAAATCCATCGATTGAGAAGTCGTAAAATTTATTAGAGGCATTATAAAAGAGGAAAATGTCCCGTCCTAGATTTTTTTTTTCAGAGAATTTGTTTCGAATAAATATTTCTCCGATTCGAGCCACGATCTGAGGCCTTTGTCTAACTTCAATATCTATCGCTATCGCCTTCAAATAAATCGTAATTGACTAAAAATTATGTGTCATGTAATTTCTAGCACTATACATTTGAAAGCGATAGCTAAAGTTAGAAAATAAGGGGGCTGGACTGTGATATATTGTTTTAGTGACAATGAGAAAAAAGATGGTTAATAATACTTAAATTATAATGATTGAACAATTAAAAAGAATATTTTAAATATCTTAATAAATATTTTACATAACAAGAATATTCAAAGTTATAATTAAACGCAATAAGTTATTAAATAACAAAAAGAAAAATATACCTTAATTTAAATTAAATGTCCTTAACACACTGAAAACTTAAATGAATTATAGACCTAAGAATAAATAAAATAAATTTAAAGTAAGAAAATATTTTATAAATGTTCCCCAAGCCAGAAATTTAACCTACGAACTATGCTTAAAAGGCAAATACTTTGCCAAAATATTGACTATACAGTATTGAATCAAGAGTTTACATAACCAAATCGTCAACTCTATCATTAACTTAAGAGCGATTTTGCAGCCGGATTGTGAAAAACCAGCCTTTTTGTAATTAATCGAAACAGAACACTTAAATTCAAAACTCCCTCGAAAGTGTTCGACAAAACTTCATTACCTATGTATTGTGTATGTTGCCATCGCAAAGTTTCCATTGGTTTCTGTAAACTAGAATTTCAAAACTAATAAAATTCTAAAATTTTAGATTTTCTAATTATATAAGTAGGTAATAAGCCTTTATTGAATAACTATTAAGTGTTCTGTTTCGATTAATAAGAAAAAGGCGGGGTCTTCAAAATCTGGCTGCAAAACCGTTCTTAAAACAAATCGGAATTTCGTTGAACCTACAGCTACATTTTTTCCTTAATATAACAAACATCTATACAAGAAAATAGGCAAAAACCATAACAAAACACTCGAACGACGTCAGCTGGCTCTAACATGCACAATGGCGCAGGAAATAACAGGAAATGAGTAGCCTTCGCACTCTCGCGGCGGACATGCAATACTTGGAAATGCACTCCCCATGTGTGTGGATAAGTCGGCTTCATACTATGAAACATGGTTTGTAGAAAATATACAATCCAATCAAATTTAAACTTCCTGAACTAAAGAGCAAAGTCAAAAGTAACCGGAATAGAAGAGCTTATATGACTAGATTGATGGATGTAGATGAAGCGAAAGAGGTGTGCCAGGATCGCAAAATATGAAAATCTGTAGCCTCTGCCTACCTTTCTGGAAGACAGGGGTGAGATTATGTATGTATGTTTGTATGATTATGTATGTTAATCTTTCTGTGAATGGAAATGTTGAATTAAATTTCTAATAGTAATTTTTATTACGATTAGTGCCCCCGCCAAGACGAGCCAAAGGAAAGGGTTATACCACTGCGCTCCAGGAATGCACAGAGCACTACCATTAATATAAATAAAGAGGAAGATGCGGTACGTTCTCATATCGTCCACTCGAAAGATGAAAGAAAGAAAGACCTTTTTATCTTCGGCCTGGATATTACTAGAAACTAGAAATACGCAAATTTTAATTAGTCTAGCTTTTATTCTTAGGATTTTATTAATATCTAAAATACGTCAATTTCATCACTGACTGACTGACTGACTGAAGCATGCCGAAACTTGTAGGGTACTTCCTGAACTCCTAGAAAGCTGAAATTTGAGTTTCAGGCTGAGTTTAGCACAAATAACATGAAAACAACGAAATTTGTAACTTTCACCTTCCAAACCCTCATGAGGAGGGTTCCGGTTCTGTGTTTTAATATAATTTCTTTTTAAACTTTCAAAAGCCATAGAAAGCTGGAATTTGGTATGCAGGTAGTGGCACAACAATTATGCATTAGCATAGCAACTACAAAAAAAAATTTACCTTCAAACTTTTATAAAACTGGTTCTGGTTCTGTGCTATAATATCCAAATCTATTCCAAACTTCTAAAGTCTTAAAAGGCTAATAATTAGTAGGCAGGCTAGAATTTGCACAAAAACAAATTAGGTATAATTTAAAAATCTACAACTTTCACCTTCCGAACCCTCAGCAAGCGGGTCCAGTTCTGTATTACCTATTAAGAGCTTATATTAAGTTCCTAACTCTACAAGCCCTTACTCTACAAACCCTACATCTTGCTCAAAAAGTATCATTTGGCCGTTTCTTGGAACTATTGCATGAAGACCAGTGATTCAATTTCTTAGCATAATGGGAGAGTCTGTGCGGTAGCTGCAAAATGGCCAAGCCATACTGCTTGACCAAGATGCAGGGTTTGTAGAGTAAGGCCTTGTTGTTTTAGGATTGGTAGAGTTAGGGTCTTGACTCTACATGAGATCTAAAAACTCTTTAACAGTGAGATTATTATAAACTCATAAGTCTTGGCGACATGCTTTACATGTAATGTTTCCTATGGTATAATATATACCAAATATCGATTATATTATTTATAGCAAAAATCATCACTTATGAAACTCTAACTAAATACTATAAGAGTGCGTTGCAAGATAGTAAATCTAATTAGAACAAATTATCTGAGAAAAATAAATCTCAGACAGGGCTCGAAAATTTATTTATAATTTGTTTTTCTAATGATACCTTGGAAATTGGAATTGCCCAAACAATATTAACACTACGTTCGAGAATTTGTGAGATATGGTTCTCTATTATCAATATCAACGTTTTTAGTAAATATTACCTTATATATCCTATTTAAAACCGGTGTATGATGTAAGTCCCATCGTATGGCAAAAGAAGGAATTGCTAACATCATATCGAATTTTAGCTTTAATTTTTTTCATTATAATTTTTATTCTAAAAAAAAATTAAGAGGCTTGTCTAATAATACTCGTAATTAAACAAATTCCTTTTTAGTATTTATTTATGTATTTACAATAAATTATGTAATTTTACTAATCATAAAAAAGTGTTTTCTAAATATAATATGTATGTCTGTGTATTTTAAATTTTCTATAATTTTATGTTTTAACATAATTCATGTTTTTTTTGCAAATTAAGTCTTGCATGCTATGCGTGACTTAAGAAATTTCTTTGATTGTTATCTGTTGTGCATGCCTAATAAATAAAATAAAATAATAAAATAAAATAAATAAATATCCCGGATATTTTGGACAATATCAGAAAAGTAAAACAGGCGTGAGTAACTGTATACTGAGTATAAATAGACGGTTATCTTTAAATTAAACCACATAATTAACTGATAACTGAATGAGCACTCAATAACTTCCCCAAAGAAACATAATTGTAAAAACAAAACAAAAAAATTCACGTTTCAACGAAGTTTGGAAAATTGTTAACACAACTAACAAGCTGTGAAATTGTAAAATAGGACACCCAGAATTCGTGTAATGCCATAAATCACGTTTGTATAATAATTTTTATTTAAAAATAATGAAAACAATAATAAATTGCGCGTTTAGGAACGAAAAATTACGCAACCACGTTAAGCACATCAGTTAGTTGCAATCTTAAAATTAAACAAACTTAACGCAAGCTTTTATGTCGTGGTATAACGGAAATGTGCACCTATTTAATCCCAGAGCAGACGGAGTGCATCAAAATATTACGTCGTTGGAACTTGGCTCCTTCTAACTTCTGGAGTTGCGCTTAATTTACGCTTGGAGTGGTGTGCGGCTGCATTGATAGCGCTGCGTCGCTTGTGTGGCGAATTAAGATGGGATAAGCAGATACTGACACATTATTGTTATGAACTTTGTAAACAAAGCGCTAGATACAGCGCTGCGGGGTAAGTGCTAATGGTATTACCTCTGCAATGCTTTTGCGGCATCCAAAGATTACCTATCCAAATAGGTATACACAAAAATACTCTGGATGACTGACTAAAACATAAACGCCTAGACAAAATGGCTAGACCTAGGTACATGATATTTGGACTGGTTCCATGTATGACGAAGACATCAGCTAAAGGATTTTGGGAAATGCCCACGGACTCAAGAAAAACGCGATCTATGCGAGCAATGCTCCGGGGCCTCTGTGAGTATAAAATAAATGAATAAATAATAGGTCTTTACAAATGAAATTTAATTTCAAACAAAACAAACAATGAAAAAAGCTATAGAATTACAGGAATTATGAACTCATGAATCTGTAAGAAAATTTCGGCAATTTCATATGTAAAGACCTAATATCCTCGCGACATGTATCCCAAAGGGGGTGTCGGATGTTATGTTGAATGTGAACTGTCAATTAAACACTCCATCCGAACGTAATTGTCAGTGCTGGATTAATACAAAACTACTTGATGCCCTTAGACTTAAGCAAACCACGCCTATCCTGTGGTAATGCCTTTATAGTAGTTTATGCTACAAGGGCGAAAAGCGAGTGTTTTAAACGTAACCGAGTAATTTATTGCTCTTATGCCCGTGTATCATACTACGTTTTTCAATGCATAGTGTGAGGAAATAAAACAAATATAATCTTGTGAACTTTAAATTATGATTGGCTCAAAAGGACTGTATCCAGAGCCGTTAAACAGTGGAAAACTGTTTTTTTAGTTCACAGTAAAGGCTGCAGGTTAGCCAACCATTGTAAATAAATAAATAAAAAATAATAATAAAGCCCTAGGGCAAAATCATCGACTTTCTGTTCGGTTTTGATGCATAAAAAGTGGGCCTTTACGAGCACTTGCATTGAAAAAAAAATATGTTAAAAGTTCTTGGAGTCACTATAAAAATATGAGAAAATTCAAATAAAATATTTTATTATTCTAAGATCTCCTCCTTATTCAATAGATAATAGTTTTTCTGACTTTCTTATTCTATCAGCAAAAAAAAATTTTCTAGACTCCCAAAAAACTCATCTAGCAGCCAAAGCTGCAACGTCATCGTCAAATTTAGTTTCACGGATATGCTCCTTTACTTTTGGGAATAAGTGAAAACCACTGGAGGCTACGTTCGGAGAATATGGTGGGTGGTCAAAGATATCGAAGCCAGCGGTTTGCTTTTAGCACAACGTCTGATTGATGAGCAGAAGAGTTACTCTGGAGAAACAACATGCTCAATGACATGTTTCTACGACGTTTTTAGGGAACCTATTACTAAGCCTCTACTAACTGTTTGTCTGTCCGTCTGTCACAGGGATTTAAAGCTATGGCCGTTAAGAAGCCAGTTGAAATTTTCAAAGAATACGTTTTACTATTGCCTCTATCATGGCAAATGGTAAAATATGAAAAACCGGCCAAGTGCGAGTCGGACTCGCGCACGAAGGGTTCCGTACCATTATCTATAAAAACGGCAAAAAAATCACGTTTGTTGTATGTGAGCCCACTTAAATATTTATTTAATTCTGTTTTTTAGTATTTTTTGTTATAGCGGCATCAGAAATACATCATCTGTGAAAATTTCAACTGTCTAACTATCACGGTTCATGAGATACAGCCTGGTGACAGACGGACAGATGGACACATGGACAGCGCAGTCTTAGTAATAGGGTCCCGTTGGTAACCCTTTGTTTACGAAACCCTAAAAACCAAAAGGGGTTCCCATACGAAAAAGTAGCATTTTTTAACGTTGTCGTGTCCCCCCTCCTTATCTGAGAAACAAGAGGACCGAAAAATATGAAAAAAATCACGGTAATATGTGGATAACGCTTTAAATAAAAAAAAAAATATATAGCAGGTACAAGGTGGCGCAAAAGTACTGTCATAATTTGCATTGGCTGCCATTTTTGCAGATGGTGCCAAATTTCACTGTGCTTTGAGAATTATAATGTAGATATATAGAGAATTAGTTGCCAGCAAGCCATGGAGCGATACACACCTCAAGAACGTGGAATTATTATTAATGCTTATTTGACAAATTTTGATCTCTCGTTTTGGAGATTTGAACTGGCCGTCCAGATCACTAGATCTAAAAACACCAGACTTTTTCATTTGAGGCTTTTTAAAATCTCGCGTTTACCACAACAAACCACGAACCTTGCAAGTCTTGAAACATAACGTTGAAGAAGAAATCGCCAATTTGGTGCCAGATAGCTAGATGTTTTGCGAGCAACAATTCAAAATTCCGTTAAACGAGCGCAATCTTGCATCAATTCGGGAGGTGGCCATTTAAGCGATATATTTTTTTTCAAATTTATGAAAATAGAGCCCTTATTTTTTCATTTATAACAAAATGGTAGCCAATTCAAATTATGACATTACTTTTGCGCCACCCATTACAATATCAGGATTCTATATTTTGCGAAAGGCACGAATTTTTTCCCCAGCGCTACCATTTTAACGGCTTGTTTTTGTCGCATTAATGTTGCTAAAGCATCTATATTGTTGTTATGTACCAAAATATTTTAAAGGTTCTGTACCCGTATTGTGTGGTGATGCGGAACCCCTTTTGCGCAAGTTCGACTTGCACTTGTCTATTTTTTTTTTATTATTTACTAGCTGTAGCTCACGCCTTTGTCCACGTGGGAGAAGATAATGCGGCCACAGTGTAATCCCATGGAAATCCCGCAATAATGCGGCCACAGTGTAATCCCATGGAAATCCCACAATAATGCGGCCACAGTGTAATCCCATGGAAATCCCGCAATAATGCGGCCACAGTGTAATCCCATGGAAATCCCGCAATAATGCGGCCACAGTGTAATCCCATGGAAATCCCGCAATAATGCAGCCACAGTGTAATCCCATGGAAATCCCGCAATAAAAAGTATCTCAGTTTTTAAGTTGGATAATAAGTTATCGAACAGTGTACTCCCTTCTTTCTTTCTTTGTAATCCCCCTTTGGTAACAGCATCAAAACCCCCGTTCATGCCAACAAAAATTCCGTTTTTTTTTGTATCAGTATCCCCTACACCGATATTTTTTTTTTGAATATCAGCAATTTACAGACAGATAGACACAGCTCTTTTCTCTTGCAGTTTTTAACAGTATTTGATATATTTAGTTTAACAATTTTCAGTTATTTATTATAGTATCTAGCCCGACTTATCAACCATCATTAACAACCATTCTACCAAAATAGATGAAGCTATTTAAACGAAATAATTGAATATTTATTTATGCGCGTTCTTAACAGCGCCACCTGTTGATTTTGTTTTCTACTAAAATTTTATACGCTACATAATTTTAACCAAACAATCATTCGTGACGTCTATAGGCCTTCATTGCCGGGAATTATTATTTGCTATGTAACTTCTAACAGAAGAAAAGTAAATTCCAAAAATCTTTAAATTACGATAACTTTTTTCCGACAAGCCATTTTAATGAAACAAAGCCTTTATTCTAATCCAAATTAAGTTCTATCCACCTGTGAAAACTACATGAAAATCCGTTGAGTATTTTCGGAGATGTGCGCAAACAAACAAACAGACAGACAGAAAAAAATTCCAAAAATCGCTGATTTGTTTTCTGTTACTCTTTTTTAGTCACTCCCTTTCAATTTTTATTACTTTTCTTTAATATACAGACACACCGGGTTCCACTCTTTTATTTTATGTATCTATTATATTTATTTAAATGCGACATGCGACTTTTACGGACAGTAAATTCGCGAGCAATAGTGTCAAAGTTAAATTTTCTATACCTATTTGCATCAATCTTGTATATACAGATATACAAGACTGATGGAGCGTTGGCCCTCTCTTATAGCACCATCGTTCGTTTGTAAGACACCTACCTTGCTGACTTTGCGGAAGATTTGCAAATTCACGTGTGCCCATGAGTCAACGCAACGACATCTCATTATTCTAGTTAATTAAATTACGCGCGGATTTTCAATAAGCTTCCCTTTCATTTGCTAGAAAATATTTTTTCGACACTGTCGCTGTTTATGGTGCTCCACGAGACGTGATTGTTGGGGTAACCTCCAACTTATCATCGGCTCCGTCGTGGTTGTGGAAACTGCAAACCTATGTCCACGTCACGGATCTGCAAGGGTCGATGTTGTCGATGGCAGCGTCACTGTTTTCCGTCAGTAAATTGAATCACCGGAGGACTGTACTATGGGCAACGTCGAGAGCAGCAAATAAATTTCCGAAATTGTCCTTGCGCTAAATATGATGAATATAACCATCAAGCATTAAATTTAACGTATATTGAAAATTATCCACGATATTCAAAAAAGTAAATTAACAATAACGAATAAAAATATGATATCAACTTCTCCGGCAGTAAAATTGGTATTTTTGACCAACGCGCTTTCTTTCGCTGTGTGTTGTGTTGCATCCAGCGAGTAATTAAAAATATTCATTCCATTACATACGTGCATTCGATTGTACGCTCTATCTCTCTTACGATAAAATGCATTTATTGTTTGAGATATCTTATTTTAAAAAAAAGAAAGAGATATTTTTAACACAATATATTTCGATTGGTTATTGGGTATTGGGTATTTCCTTATGGGAACACAAAAAATATTTTGTAATTCTAATAAGAAAATGAGATATAAAGATTTTACTGGCAAAGTATGGCCGAATCGACTGTGTTTTGATACATTTTGTATTGAATTTAAGTTATTTACTTTTTAATATTTATATGATAGTGAAATTGTACAATTAATATAGACAGTGGCTATTCAAAGGTGTTTGGATACATCTCAACGAAATTATCAATTTAAATCATTATGAAAATACGTTTATATTTATATATATATTTATATATATATATATATATATATATATATATGTTTCTTTATCGCTGAAGACGAATTACTTACAAATGCAATAAGTTTTATTATTATAATTTATGAATACAACTCGTTATTAAGATTTTGAAAATATTTAAATTAATCCATTTAGTTACAGTGAAAAAAAAACGTGAGTTTACAGCTTAAAGATACCGACATTCCGACAATATCAGTAAGTACATAATTATATAAAATGTAATTGGGTATGTGTTCTCACAATCGTACAAAGCATTATACAGAATTACATATGGACATACTTGTGTATGTATTACAATAATGAACATTACCGCTTTGTAACTAGTAACTTCGATTACATGAATTGCGACTTTCACGAAAATATCAGCACATAGTGAATTTTCTTAATAGATAGGTAAGTATTGACAACCCCACCATCTAGCTAGGTAATGAGAAGGTAACAACCCTTTACAGCAGTACTGTTATGGGTTACGCTTTGTGCGCCCCTTTTAAACATAAAAACTACAAAATTCATAATATTTTACATTCTTATTTAGCCTAAAAGCAGCATAAAACAGACA
This sequence comes from Ypsolopha sequella, assembly GCA_934047225.1. Classification (NCBI taxonomy): domain Eukaryota; kingdom Metazoa; phylum Arthropoda; class Insecta; order Lepidoptera; family Ypsolophidae; genus Ypsolopha; species Ypsolopha sequella. The sequence goes on from OW203985.1 coordinate 3,832,317, forward strand.
AATTCTATAATTTGAACAAATCCTTGAAGACCAAAAAATATATAAAATGATAGTTAGCTCAATAGCTGTTATTCACCAAAATCTTATTACCTATGTATTGTGTATAGTGGGTTCGCAAAGTTTCCGTTAGTTTCTGTAAATTAAAATTTCAAAATTTTTTCAATAGAAAATTCGACTGATGACGGCCCCATACCGGGGGTCGAAATATGTATATCGAGTAATATACATTTTTTTATTGTATAATGCTAATAAATTAACATGAGAAATAAATATAACTTATAATCTAATACATAATATTATACTTCTTCTAAACATTAATAATACATACACTGATACGTATAAATATATCCCATCAAAAACATAAAATGTACAAAAATGGCAAGTCTCGCAACGCAATCCTTCCACCGTAAAAAGTTGTGAGATCTTATGTAAAGCCAAGTCTGCTATTTTAGTTTTTATGGAAGCACCTTTTCATTTAAGTTAGTATGGGAGCACCTATTTAACAAATTTATCATTAATTGTTTCCTATTTAGTTACCTACCAACATTAAGTGACTGTATTAATATTAGTCATCTTTTTTTCTTATAAAATATAGTGACTTCGCAATCGCACAGCAACATATACAACATATCAGCTACCTAATACCAATTTAGTAGCGATTTGAGAAGATATTTCTGCGCATCAGTGCTTTACTTGTGCTCTGCGATTGCAAAGTCACCATATTTTATTAGGAAATAAAGATGACTAATATTAATACAGTCACTTAATGTTGGTAGGTAACTAAATAGGAAACAATTAATGATAAATTTGTTAAATAGGTGCTCCCATACTAACTTAAATGAAAAGGTGCTTCCATAAAAACTAAAATAGCAGACTTGGCTTTACATAAGATCTCACAACTTTTTACGGTGGAAGGATTGCGTTGCGAGACTTGCCATTTTTGTACATTTTATGTTTTTGATGGGATCTCATTTCTTTTTGTAGGTAGTCCTCCTTTTTTTCTTCTCGGGTAATATTTCTTGCACGTCAGCTGCGGATTTTCTTAAAACCCACTCCCTTTAACTGATCATTAGGACATACTCCTGAGAAACTAGTATCGGGAAGGAGCATTTCATAATGACCACCTAAGAAACTACCAGAGAATCGTAAACGTTTCACTGGCATCCCAGGATCGCCACCGAATGATCCTCTCAAACGGCCATTTTCGTAAACCTCGAACGTAAATGGATACAAAGCGGTGGCTGCCATAAGTTCGGATACGGAACCGTAGGTGGTAGTTTTCATCATTGCTGTCGAGTACATGTGTCTCCACGCTCGTCACACGTATAAGTTGCATTTCATCCCAATGCGCTACCACATACTCGACTACCGCACACCTAATGTCATATGACGACTCAATTTTCCCATTCATAGAGAATGACAAAGAATGGAACAAACATGAACCATCTCCAGGTATAGGGACAACTAGGTATGGACAAGGATTTTCGTTTATGTACAATATTTCAGGTTCCATTGCAATATTATTTTTTACTGTAAGTTATTATTACTATTATCCACAAATAGATGCAACAGGCAGGTTAAAATTTCTTTTGACCATGAAGTGAAAGGCAGGCTTGTCATTCTAAACCACAGAGTACACTATTATGTCTAAACCTCTCAGAATAATGAGCTAAACCTGGTCTTTTTTGAATGACACACGAGTACATAGACATTTCAATATACCTACATCATAGAGGAGAATAAAACAACATTAGCCGCTTTATTTAAAGCTTTACTTGATAAATAACCTTTTACCTTGATTTTTAAGGTTCCGTATCATTAGGTTCCGTGACCCTATTACTAATCCTCCGCTGTCTATCCATCTATCACATAGGTCTACAGCTTCAGCCGTTATAGGTAGCGCGTAAATATTTTCACATAATATATGTTACATTGTCCTCTATCACGGCAAATAATAATATGGCCCCTATCACAGCATAAAAAGTTCAATAAATGGAAATCCAAGGGGGGTCCAATTACAACAATTTTGGGCATATAAATATTAGAGTTCCGTATTCAAAAGGTGCTGATTTGTTTGTCAGGCGCCTTGATGTTGCTATGTCATCTTTATTGTTGGTATTTACCATAATGATTTGGGGTTTCGTACCCATATTGTGTGATGGTAGTACGGAATCCTTCGTGAGCGAGTCTGAATTGCACTTAGCCGGTTTAATAGCGATTTAATTACGAAATGTTGATATTTATCTTCTTAAATAGACTAAATGTGTTTTAGGGTTCCTTACCCAAAGCAAAAATTATTATAACAAAGGCTCTATCGTTAGAACGGTTATACATACAAGTTGAAAATTTAGGCAGACTAAAGTAAAATAAGAAATAATAAAAATTAGGGTTCCTTCTTAAAAAGGTACCGAATTGTTTGTCAGGCGCTACCGTTTTATCGCTTTGTTTTTTGTCGCCTTGATGGTGCTATGGCATCTATGTTGTTGCAATTTACTTTTAGGGTTCCATACCCGTATTGTGTAGGGGTACGGAACCCTTTATGCGGGAGTCGGATTCGCAAACTACCGTTTTTTTAGTGACTTAATTACGAAATGTTGATATTTTCTTCTTAAATAGACTAATATTGTGAATGTGTGGAACATTATAAACCACCGTTTTTAGGGTGCCTTACCCAAGGAACAGATTATTATAACAAAGGCTCTATCTTTAGAACGGTAATACAACATACAAGTAAAAGTTTAAACTTTGGGCAGTCTGTAGTAAATACTTTAAAGTAAAACAATGAAAATTTGGGTTCCGTACTAAAAAGGTACCGAATTGTTTGTCAGGCGCTACCGTTTTATCGCTTTGTTTTTTGTCGCCTTAATGTTACTATGGCATCTTTATTGTTGTTATTTACTTTTAGGGTTCCGTACCCGTATTGTGTAGGGGTACGGAACTCTTTATGCACGAGTCAGATTCGCACTTTACCGGTTTTATTTTTTAGTTTTCGCACTTTAACTTTAACGTAGAATTTTTCGATTTAGGCGTCTTTAATGCAAAGCAGCATACCACCAACGTCATCTAGTGTCATACAAATTTATAGATGCAGCTGGAAACATACATTTTGTATAGACTTTGTATGGAAATATTAAATTACCAACCGCAAATAACATTTTTATATTTTTTTGTTGCAATGTACACTTAACACTAACCGCATGCAAAATTTCAAGTTTGTAGGCTTGCTAGAACACCTTTAGACTTGATGATGTGTCAGTCAGTCAGTTACAAAATAAGGGAACTTTGACTTGAGATATTTCGTAATCGAATATAGGTACAAAGTTGTAATTTGGGGTCAGATATAGGATCAGTAAGTACTCTTGGTTCCTGAAATTTCAGACTTCTAGCTTCACCCACAACGAAGATACAGGGGGGTTGAAAGTGCCGCGAGTTGCTTCGAGAAAAGGATGGTACGGCCGTTCCGCGTTTTTTCTGCGAGACTTTGCGGGGGCACTGCCGTGCCCCCAGATAATATAAACAATAGTTTTTACGAGAGGTTAGTTAAGACTCAATATGAAACAGATTATAAAGTTAAACACTACAGTTGACCTAACTGTTTGTTCTGTAGATCAAGGCAATGTTGTTATACCTTGTTTTTAAAAGTAGTCACCAACATGAAGTGATAAGTAAGAAAATAAATAAAAACCGGTCAAGTGCGAGTCGGACTCGCGCACGAAGGGTTCCGTATTATTATCTATAATAATACAGATCGCGCCAAACTTCTAGTCCGCTCGGAAGTTGCTCTTCCCAAGAACGGCCCATACATTTTGTTCCTGCTGATGCGAATCGCCCCGTGTTTAGAGGGGACAAAAAGTTTGGCGCAATCTGTACTCGTTAACCTGTAAAGCCTACTTAGCTGTGATAGTTTTCTTTTTAATTTCGTTATATATACTACTGCCGTGATTTTTTTTACGTCTCCATATACAACCGTGTCGCCGGCAGGGGGGGGGGACACTTGACTCTAACAAAAATTAACACTTTTAAGTTTAATATTTCGCAAACGGAACCCTGGATCGAAAAATGATCTTCTCACACCCCTAATATTTTTAAATTACCTATCCAAAGACACCCCACACTAGGGGATAGACGAGAAAAAAAATAATCATCCCCACTTTACGTGTAAGGGAGGTACCCTAAAAAAAAATCTTTTTCAAAATTTTACTGTTCCACTTTATTCGCGTGATAAATACGTATTCGTAAATAACCATACCAAATTACAGCTTTATAGTACTAATAGTCTCTAAGCTAAGCCGCGGACAGACAGACAGACAGACAGACGGACATGGCGAAACTATAAGGGTTCCTTGTTGTTGACTACGGAACCCTAAAAAGGGTCTATTACTATTTCCTGAAATATATTTTTATACTTGTAATTTGTAATTGTAGCCTTTAAATAATACTGTTAACCTGTTAAAGTTGTCTGTAAGATTTCTATCACTGTATTTTTTTTTCATTAGTCTGAACCATGGCCGTCTGAACTAGCTTATTATACTTTGTTCGCAATAGTTTAGTGTGACAAGAAGATAGGTTACTTAACTTAGGCTAAGTTGCTTGGTTCGTTACGTAGTAGGAATGAAATTCAAGCACAGGAGCTTTTAAGGAGAAACAGTCCGAGCGAGATTTCTAAAACTCGAGCTAAAAATGTAGGGAGTTCGAGAGATAAAACGAGTCTTAACGGTAGAGAAGGCTATTTCGAAAGACTGGGAATTGCCGTCCAAGACGGCTATTCTGGCAACTGCAAGAAAATTTGCTACTGCAGATTTTAAGGCGCTACGGAAAAAAATCGACACTTTAAGGACTTGCATGTCTACTTCAGTAAATAATGTATCATTTTGATAAAATCGTGTATTATTTTTGGATTCTTTTTCTAAGGATCTGTTAAAACAGAAACGCGATTGGAGAAATTCAGCTCGATAGAAATATTTATTGAAATGAGGTCCTTTTCGACACCAATTCTCCTGGTTTGACAATTTAGAATGACATATAGACTGCAACTATATTTTATTAGGTGGGTTTTAACAGTATCTAGGACCTGCCCCCCTATTGTGTATCTTTAGTTGCCAACTGCACGAGGTGCCTATTATCAAAAACATAGCTAAAAACTGAAATTTCAAAATTGCCTTTAGTGGGTATTGAACTATTAACAATCTGTGTCGTCACTTCAAGTGCGAAAATATCCTTAGGACATCGGAATTCGATAGTATATCTATGTTTTTGATGATAGACACCCAGTCCAGAAGGCAACTAGAGATACACAATAGGCCCGCTGGTTAAACGAAATTTTGATAGCAACTTTAGTACATTTTATATTAATAAAAAACCGACTTTTTACTATTTTTCCACGAATCCGTCCCTCTCGCACTGAGGATTTTTTCGCATATGGAGTAACAGGGACGCTAAAACTTTTACATATCGCCTTAAGTGATTTTACAGGGGATTTTCTACGGAAATGATTGATTTTTCTGCTTTCACAATTTTGGCGCACGCGCCAGAATCGCCGTCCAGGTTTTAAGTTTTCCCATTTAGTAATATGTATTTGCATACTTATACCAAATGGTAAAAAAAAACTGAACTTGTGGACCACAAAAACATGCATTTATACCGAAACAACGTATCACTACATGGGACTATGGGACGGATATGATTTGACCTCTAAATTTATATTCGGAACCCCTCTTACGCCCCATGATAGGGGTCATGAAAAAATAAAAAATTATGAATATTTAAATATTATTAAATAAACAGACATCGAAACTACATAATGAATGGACTGTATTGGCGTTTGTTAACTTAGGTGTTTTATAATATATGCAATTTTAATATTCTCAACACATTGTTATCAAACTCGTATCACAAAGGCTTTAGCAATAGCGGCATGACCTTCACACGCCATAAACTCTCTTAGTAACTATGGTTGCGTAGAGTAAGCAATTTAAGGCGGCGTTCTTCCAATTTGTCTCTTTTCAAAATCATCTTAAACCGTGAAATTGTGACAATAAAATTGTGAAAAAAAACAAGACTTAGTGTCATAATTTACTCTTTGATCTTAATATTTCGGCCATTTGATACACGATTACTTGCATGTCCCTGCATCTAATAAAAACGCAAAGATGTACCTTTACTACGATGTAAATATGTTTTTATTTAAGTTATATTCGTTTTTGAACAATAAAACTTATACCAAAATGAACGTGGTACAAAATAAGATATGAAACTGCCATATTAAAATCCCATCGTTCTCATTCCAAAATAATAAATAAAAACACGCAAGATTTCTGAGCGGCCCGCTTCCACTAAGCAGGATAGTCAAGTGTAAAATGAAAGCGGTAGCAGGACCTATTTCTCCGAAAACTTGTTATTCCTTGACCATAAGTACTATGAAAGGAGCCTTTAAAGGCGTTAGTTCTACTTCTAACTAATATTATACCTAACAATTTTTATTTCAACGATTTAGAAAAAAGGTAATACTCAATGTAAAACTCTTAGAAACCACTTAAATTGTCCCGATCAGGATAATGTCAAAATAGTAGTCATAACTAAGACGAAGGGTGTGGTACTGTCAACTGAAATCCCGTGCTTCCTCTCTTACCGATGGCGCTTTATAAATAAATAAATAAAAGATAATTTATTTGTTTTACAAATGTGCTAACAAACAAAATACAATAGATACATGAAGTGAAAATACAAAAAGATATAAGCTCGGCATACAGCTAGCTGACACACATGCAGACAGCCGCCGATTTTCAGCTCGGCCTTGTAATACTACATGATGAAAAACCTATTAGATTAAATTAAAGTAACTACAATAAATATTAACTACAAAATGCACTACGATGCGTTCTGTTACTATTATTCAACACCAAAGTTAAAAATAAAAATGAAAACTTTTATTTCGGCAAAAATACATAATGACCCATAACTAATTGGAACTCTGACCATTAGGTTAGGGTAGCCGGCAATCTGAAATCTAACAAACAACGCTCACCACGTTAAGAGGATATACCGTGGCGAAATCAGTGTTTGTTGGGCGTGGTTTCGCGCTCGCCGCGAGCAGAGAATATAAAGTATTACAGCGAGTCAGCGCGACAAACCGCAGCTGCAGGAATATTGCCGTTGCAATATTCCACAATTTCCACATAACATACTAAATAACTAATCAATTCAAAAATAAATATGATATTATTAAATACAAATAAATTTAATTATCATACAGATACAGTTATCGAGTTTTCACTGTATTTTGAAATTTTAGAACAGAAGCAGTGGAGTCGCTATTATGGTTTTATTTTCAAAAATATTGACTACAAAAAAATAAGTTTTCGTGATGATAAGCTAATCGGTGGTATAGGAGCCCAGAGAATTTTTTTAACGTCATTTTCAGGATAAATTGTAAAAAGAAAAGGATAATGGTTCTTTTAAAATATTTTAATCAGAAGAATTCAAAATCAACCACGTGGTTTACAATCTCCTCATTATTTTCTACTACTACGTTCTTTGGTCGCGAGTTTGTCTCTGGATAATTATTTCTTGGAGGTGCTTTCGGACACATGTTTACTTTATCCTGTTCTTTCACATATTCTGGATCACGAATTTGTAAATTTAGTCTGTGTCTGGGATCAACCACTTCTGGTAAAAGACGATAATTGAAAAACGAAAGCAAATGTGGCTCCATTTTTTCATGCCAAAATAATAATTGGTCATGCTCTAGTATAATTTCGGTTTTTATGTGATTATTTCCGTACCATACGGCCAATGCACATTTTCCTTTTTGACAAATATATAATTGGCCTTGAGCTTGAATAAACCAATCAGATTTTTGGTTTACTTCTATCTGTCCAGTTTTCTTAGTTTTACGCCAAAAATGCATCTTTATGAATTCATTTGAATACATTCTGTAACAAAAGTGAATATTGTAAACAAAAAGCTAAAAATATATTTACTTTTAAATATTTTGTCTTTATTTATTCATAAACTCACGAAACTCACAATCTTCGATGCCTATTTCGTATGGATGTTCTTGTTCATCATCATCAGTATGATCTTCTTCATGTTTGCGCTTCTTAGTCACATCCTTAGGTCTAGAATGAAAAGACAATATTATACGAATGTGACAGTGGAATACACGTAAGCAGACACAACCGGTATTTGCCGTATGGGCAGAGTTTGTTGGGTAGCTGGGCTGCAGAGTTTATTCAAACAAAATATTTTCACATTTCACACAATTCACAGTTACATTTTCAATATTGTTGATAAAAGACTAAAATATGACATATATATATATATATTTTATTTCATTACCCCAATTCCAAGGTTTAAAATTATATTGAAAAGAGGTAAATTTGGGATAATACCCCCTTAATAGAAATATATTAGTACTTAGTATTAAAATTATTTATAAACAGAATATTTTACTTTTTTACTTTGATATTATATTACTTTGACATTTTGATACATGTGATGCTAGATTATTATTGTTTAGATTAAATTTTTTGACATGTGTATTGAATTTATTTACTTTTTAAATTATTTATCCTCTTTTACTTTTTTATTGTTTTAGATTCCAATTGTTTGTGTTAACTACATTGAGAAGTGTAACCGGCAGTTATAAATAAATATAGGCTCGTCTCTTATAAGAGTATACGAACAAAGGTACCTTCATTTTTTTTTGCAGAATAGCTCTTGTTATTGTTATTAATCTCACGAAATTTTAGTTACCGGAAATCGATAGTTTCCTCAAAAAAAATTTTCAAGTTTCGTAAAATAACCTCAAAAATTGTCTTAAGGTGCGATTTTAATTGATTTTATGACTTGATATTTTTTTTTTGGTTGTGTTTCGAAACTGCTGTGAGTCATGCATTAAAATTGACGTAATTTAATTTTTTTTGTTGTTATAGTATAAAACCAATGCAGGCATTTTTTTTTCTTTGCGATTTCATTCAAAGCTTATAGAGTTTATGCATGTCTTTTATTTAGCTTACCAAAAATAATAGGTTGCCTTTTTGTTGTATTTATTCTGATTAGTGATTTAATAGAAAAAATAGGTTGAATCTATTGCAAAACCGAATCAGAGCACCTGACTCCATGCAAAAAATAGGTTGAATCTGTTCCAAAACAGAATCAGAGCACCCTGAATCTATAGTCTTGTGGGTACTACCCCTAGAGTGTATATAAAAAGCCGTAGGCGTGGACGAAGGGCAGCCCTCGCCTGCCGTGACAAAGAATAGGCACCCGTGCGAGCCATAGAGGCTGAGGCTGGTCGCCGAAGGCGACCAACAAGCCGAAGGTCCGAAGGTGAGCATGGGTGACTGTGCTTTGTTACGCAAGGGCGAAGGGGCTGCACTTTCCGCAACGCCGAAGCAATTGCAAAAGTAATTTTGGGTCTTTAAAGTTAAAGAGACAAAAAAGTGAGGTTTTGTTTTGATTTTTTTATAAAACTATTTTCATTTCCCCCCCCCCCTCCCACTATACGTATACTTAATATTCGAGTTATTTTATTCTACCTAAAATAACCTAGAAATTTTTAATTTTGAAAAAAAAAATTTAAAAAAAAACTATTGATTTTTCGTTACGATTCGATTTTGCTCGAAGTCGGTAGATGCATAATATGCCAGACGAGCTATTTTTGTCTAGAGATAGTAGTAGTAACTCCTGTCCTATAATTTTACAAGAATAATCTGTCCCTGCGTCTGATATTAATACATCATCAACTGATAAAGATCGATTAGACCTATAAAAATATAAAGAAAATGTGACAATGATAATGGTGAAAAAATAGATTTGGTATAATGAAATATATATGATGCTTCATTTAAAAAAAATTAAATATTTGACATATTTCAATTTTTTATACTAGGTATGTAATATATATTTGTAGCTATTTTATCCAAATTTGTTTTGAGAAGAAAGAAAAAATAACAAATTACTACACTTAAATATTTCTAACATCATATTTTACTTAAAATTATAATAATCATAACATTTTGAAACCCTTACCCTCTTTTTGGAATCGACTGGGTGTTTAAAATTCTCTGCTCGTTTAAATTAAAAATTATCAATGACGACTCCATGACTTTGCTTTGTTCTGTTGCTCCCGAACCACTTGCACTGTCATTGAACGTCTGTGCTGATGGGTTTATATAATCTATCTTATTTTCATGGTTATGTAAACATCTTTTAGCCCTGAAAAATATCACATAATATATAAGTAAAGCGTTTTACAGATACTACACTAGATTCCAGAAAAGTCCGTCCTTGCAAGTTGACATGTAACAAATAAAAATCATATGTAGGTACTTACATGATTTTTGCGACCATGTCGTGACCTCTAGCTTGCATGTACTTCTTATATATTTTTTACGTATGATTGTTCTGTTTTTATTTATTCCCCATTTTGGGGTATTGTTTTACGATTACGATTTATATCAGTAAACAACAATCAGTTTTAACCCTAAAACGAATCTTAACGAGATAAAAACTATAATGCAATAATGAATATTAACTTAGCAATAGATTATGATTGATAACAAACTTAAAATTTGTGGAAACGGGGAAAAACAAAGAGGATCAAACGCAGCACAGGTCCTTCGCACGGTAGAGCTCAGCGAGCACTGAAGAAAGTGAACGAGTGTGACAGCGCTATAGCCCGAACGTACAGAGCAGCAGTAGCACACGCGATAACAATAGTGCGCGCAAATCTCTACCTTACCGTCACTTGACGCGCAATTCATGTAAAAAATCGTAAAAAAATAACTAGAGTACCCAACTGAAAAATGATAACAGATAATTTAAAATAAAACGTTTCACATTCAGAGAAAAATCGTGGTTAGGATACGTTGAACCATTGAGGAGTAAAATAAAAAAAAGGAAATATAAGACGTTACTTTGGAATAATTTTCTATCGAGAAAATTTTATCCAATTGCGTTTTCCATAACACATAATTTGAAGAATATGCCCAAGATTCATATAGTCTGAAACCAGATCTTTATATATTGTAGTTGTGTCATAAAATGAAATGAAAAACCCACTCCGATGTCGGTATATCCCCTTAAGCAAGCTTTTTCTTCCGGGAAGAAGGTAGCAAATAATATACAAAAGTTTACAAAGGATTCGGTCATCAGATCACAACAAACTACTATTTTCCACTATAAACACCAACGATTCGGTCATGATCATTGATCTTCAAAAAATGTCAAAGATCTTAGGGTAAAATTGGCTGTCAAACGTGATTGTGCAGCTAACTTCAGGCCACTATAAACCACCATGGTATATGTACTGTAACATATAGCTAGGCAATATGTTAGGTTTAGGTAAGGCTAGGTTTTATAGGTAGGTTAAAGGACTATTTGTTCGTGTTTAGTTGGCAATCGATAACCTTTATGGATCGACATACGTCGCATTGACTGAATTATTTCGTTTTTTCCAAAAATAAATACAGATCGAATATAAAAGATCTTTCAGAGAAAAATACGAGCAAGATTCCTTAGAGTTCCATCGATGTGAAGGTGGCTCTCCAGAAAGATTCCTTAGAGAGTCCTATCGGTGCGAACGTGGTTCTCCATCTATAAATATTCCTTCTAGAGTTTTTGAAGAAATACAATAAGCGAGTGCTCTATGAGATTTAGAGCTTCCCTCCCTTAATGTATACATGATAATTAGGGTGCATCAAATGAAAAGAAAATATACAATAAAGTCAGAGTAAAAGTGGTATAATTCAACGAAATCCCTACGAGATCCTGAGTACACGGTGTGCGTATCACAGTACTATGGTGGTTGGTTTATTTGGTTTATTCTACTTATTTACATAACCGGCTTATCCACGATAACTGAGTGTGCTTATTTTGTTTAATCTGATGACCACACGAACACGAAATATCACCATATCAATTTGACAACAACATGTCAATTTGTAAAAACTTTTTCTTTTTCAATCAACCAATCAGCATTAAAAGAGAAAACAAATTAAACACCGAACTGTCAAAGATCCAGTTTAAATTGGACATGCAACGATTCGAAATAATCGAGTTCCAATTTTAAAATCGGCCAGCCGTTTGGTTTTTAAATGTTTTACATTTAACCGTTCGATCGTAATTTAAAACTGTTTTCGTATTCAGTGCAATCATGGCTCATGAAGGATTAACCAGGGTCTGTACTGTACTTGATATGTATATCTTCCAATGTTGCAAGTCTACGAATGCTACTTAAACTATCTATCTACATAGATAATATATATATAAGATAGTTTATATAGGTCCATATACGGTGACTTATATATACCTATAGGTATACTACTCGTATCTACATAGTTTATATAGAACAAAATTTATACTTACAATTGTCGGCACTTGGTGAAACTTGAAACACATAGTTTATATAGGTCCATATACGGTGACTTATATATACCTATAGGTATACTATCTACATAGTTTATATAGAACAAAATTTATACTTGCAATTGTCGGCACTTGGTGAAACTTGAAACACATAGTTTATATATAGGTCCATATACGGTGACTTTCGTTGATATAGCCAAATTCATACTTGGAACTCGGTAAGTAATCAGGACAAAGGTTTCTGTAAAATTCAAAATGTATTATTTTAGCTCCTAATCCAAGTCAATTAGTATGAAAAGCCTAAATTTTATATTTCGTTTTCACAGAAAGGGTTATTAAACCTTGTTACTGATCACTTACAAAGTCTCCGGCATGAATTTGGCTATATCAATCAAAGTCAACACATATGTATATTATAATGTCATCGTCACATTGTAGAATTGGGCATATCATGATCTGCCGGGGCATATAATATTTCTGTTCACCAAAAATCATCTGGAACACTCAACGACGTTTGACTTTTTCAAGGATTTCTCGAAATAGATGCAATTAAAAATAGTCAAACTTTATATTTTCGCAATGTGCTTTTTACCTAAAATTTGAATACCCAAATTGTATTTTTATAAAAAATATATATTTATTTTACTTTTTTTTATATTTGTCATTTGTGCTCAACTTTTTTTAAATTGCTATAGTTTTCCTGTAATTGGCCAGTTATGATCTATAATATTTATTTTTCTGTCTTCCAGTTTCGGAGATAAGGAGGGGGGGACGTTAATAGCTACAATTTGATACCCATATTGTATTTTTAGGATAATATTTTTTTATTTTTCCCACTTTTGTTTCGGAAATATTTTGAAAAATTTTATTCATATTTTTTTACACATTTTACATATTTTCTGGGCAAATTAATCCTATTTATGTGCTTAAATTCATGTCTTTATCTTTAACGGTGCTAAAGCTATGAGGCTGCGGACGGACGGACGAACGGACGGACGGACAGACAACGGAGTCTCACCATAAAGAATCCCCTTGTACCTTTTGGTACTACGGAACCCTAAAAATAAACTTGAAATTCCATAAAGGTACAGTGAGAAAGGACATTTCGAAATTCACCCCATGTTTTATCCCAAATCCACGCAATAAAGTCGCGGGCGTCTTCCAGTATACTACATATGAAATGAGTACCATTTTTTAATTGATCTATAACTTAAGAGCTACGGAAAAAAACGACACTTTTAGAACTTGCATTAGCTTTGAAGTTAATTCTAAAGTCATTTTAAGTACCAGAAAAGGTCCATTGGTAAATTCAACAACCATGAAAAATAGCAAACTATAAAATGGCAAATATAAATAAGGCTACTTAAATCATACAAAAAGTTACAATTTTTTCTTTATTGAATTGAATAACAAACATGTAAAACCAAATAACTGGGCATAATTTTGGAAAAGTATTTTGGCAAAAATGAATATACGGTAAATCATGGATATGGGAAATTATTTTCTAATATTATAAAATGTACAACTCAAGAACTTTTTGAAACCCACAACATATAAAAAAACTAGAATTTTAGCTTTCTTAATAACGGAGATGTGGATTTTCTACCGAAAAAAAAAAACACTAAATTGCGTTTATCTCGGAACTTTTTTTTGTTGGTTATTTAATTTTCCCTTTAAGGTGACGATATTTACATATTTAAGAAAGTATTATTTTGATAAAATAGTATATTATTTTTGGACATATTTATTATATTTTATTATTTTTATTTTTAAACAGAAACTCGATTGGAGAAATTCGGCTCCATAAAAATTAAAAAATTTCCAAGTTAAAGGCTTCTACCAAATCGCTGTCCCGAATAAATTAAATATTAACAAAATATTTAAATAAAAAAAATATCTAAGTATTTATATTGTAACTTGAAAAAAATGTAATGCGTCACTCACATTTACTGATAAACACGTGTTTGAGCACAAATACATATCTAGTTCTCAATCGTTATCTGATAAATAAAACTATGTGGATGATAACTATTGATGCTCGTTACCATGTACAAATCAAGATAAGCACTATGGGATACAAAACTCTGATGCGCGAAAACAGTGACAAATTGACTGCTAGCTCCATTTGGGTCTAAATCGACGAATAAAAAGATCCCATTGCGGTCCCGTGTCGTGAATCAATCTGAATTAATGTGCCCATCTAAAGTGAATCAACGGCAACGTGATATAACCTGAGACAAAAAACCTTGGGATTCAAAATGTCTGCCCGCTTTGGCTGTACTATCAGCATAGACCAAACACACAATTGACATATTTACGTCAGAATATGTTATGCTATATGTATTTTCATGTGCGAATATAGACGGAGATAGTATGTAAGTGAGAGGTGGATAATTCCGGTCGCCATTTCTATTCCCAAGGTCTTTTGATCCGAGTTACATCGCATTCAAGACTCGAGACAAATAGACTGAGATACGGGATAACGTTATTTTTTAATATTTATGAATATTTTGATTATTTATAACAACCAAAATATAAAAATATTACGACAAACAATCAATAATAAATAAGATGGTGATGATAGATAACAGAAACCGGTTGACCTTAACCGTCACACAAGTTCACACAGCAGCTACGCCATTATGCGATGTCAGTCGTACGTACGTATTGTATTCGTATCGTTCAGTGTACATCAAGCTGTCTTTGGAAACGCACGTGTTTTGTGATAAAAAAATATGAGTGAAGAAAAAGTAGCAGAAGCAGCGTCCCTTTGGGATGAAGCTACTAGTCCTCTAAATCTCCTTCTGATATTAGTCATTGTCTACCTTCTGTATAAGATAATAAAGTCGAAGTTTGAAGGTGAAGTCGACATAGTGGCACCGCCGCCTCCATTACCGAAGATACGCAAGGACCTGACAGTGGCAGAACTGAGGAAGTACGATGGAACTCAACCAGATGGTCGAGTTTTGCTTGCCGTGAATACTGTGATTTTCGATGTCACTAAAGGGAAGAGATTTTATGGACCCGGTGAGTCGTGCTTAAATTTTTAGAGCCATAGTTCAAATGAGATTGTGGAAACTTTTATTTAGCCATGTGATTTAAAACTCCGGTACGAGTGCGTTGTAAAAAATGTATGCGCTCTTGCTTCGTACAGTAAAATATATTCAGTATGCCTTTTTTAAAAGCAACCTTGATCTTTGCTCGCTTGCCGTACGTAAGGAAACATGGATCTTGGAATAATTACCTCTGTTGTAGCGTCACGTATATTTACGAGTTCGAGTATAACTTTCAACGATGGTCAATCATTTTACATTATAAATAGATTTATGCAACAATATCCAGCCTATCTTCGTTGTAACTTTAACTGCACATGCGCATATATTATGATGAAATTTTAATATTTATGTAGGTAATAAGGAAAAGTGAGGCTTAGAATTAACAATTTAATACTTATGAATAAAATCACCAACTGAGGCAAAAGCTAAAGTGTTGATTTCGTGCTGTGTTATCAACTTATAAATAAACATTCTTTAGTTACACTTTTGAAAGGAGTTGCTAGGTATTGTAGGTAGGCTAAAAATAACTAGAATAACAAATAGCCTTCAATTGAAAGTCTAGACCTAACGAATGGATTGTTATCGCATTGTTGCTTGTTAATCTTGTTATCGTAAAATTGTTTTATAAACAAACTGTTGCGTAATTATTTAAGTTAGATCTGAAATTTTTCACATCTATAATATTCCTAAAAGTTTTATTTATGGACGACTTTCTTGTTGTATGGTGACTAATTTTAACAATAATTCATCATTCATTCAATTGTAACATTTAATAATACTACACTGAATAAAACAATTGTTGATGAGAACTAGGTTAAAATTTTCTTCAAAATTACAAACGGTTAAAAATAATATGATTGATTCTTATTGATCCTAAAATAGTACAGTGGAGACCACATCAAGTAAGACACATTGGACTTTGCACCTATCTTATATTCTTCTCTGTAGGGGCTAATGTCGTACTGCAAGTGTATAGCTTGATGTGGTCTCCACTGTACTATCACAGTATGTACTATCGTGTTGTGATCATTGATAGTCACGCTTACTGAAGTCTGTTTAAACTTTAAATTGCCTTGTCATACAAAACTGACTGACTGACTGACTGAATGAATGACCGACTGACTGACTGACTGACTAACTGACTGACTGTCTGACTGACTGACTGAATGACTGACTGACTGACTGACTGACTATCAACGCCCAACGCAAATAGCTGGACCTGGGAATGTGAAATTTAGACAATGAATTTGTATGACGTAGACATCCCACGGGATCGGGAGAAACGGGATCCATGCGAGCAACGCTTTGGGGCGTCAGCTAGTATTTCGTAATGTAAATGAGATGTAATTCAGAAACTTTAATAGCTGAATAAATATAATTAGTTATGCTTACAATATATTTATACCTCAAGATTATTCTTTGCCTTATTCATGGAGCCTTAAGTCACTCACCTACTATCTCTAATATAAAGATTTTTCATTTTATTTTACGATTGTACTGAGTGGTGTAAAAAAACACACTGATTTTCATGTTACTCATAATTATAAGGTAAAACAATTGTAGTACATGACAATGGGTAAAACATATTTTGGTTGCATGATACCAAAAAGATCAATGCCAGTAATTTTGGCTGATGAAAGATGTACAATTTTACTTAATTGATTGATTATCTGATAGCAATGATCTATATCGACATACCTTTATTAACATTGTTGAAATTTCTCAAAATTTCCAGGGGGTCCGTACTCAGCCTTCTCAGGTAAAGACGCAACACGAGGACTAGCCACTGGGGTGGTGGCTGCCGCTGACAAGGAATGGGATGACACCAGTGACCTGACGCCTGATGAGGTGGCTTCGGCCAAAGAATGGGAAGAACAATTCAGAGGTGAGCATTTTTATTAACTAGTAGTAGTTATTGTCTAACTACAATGTCTACCGCTGTCGCTTTCAAATGTATCGTGATTGGCTAGAAATGACATCACACACCATTTTAAGCCAATTACGATTAATTTGAAAGCGATAGCACTAGTTGTTGACCCTAGACAATAAGAGGGCCAGTTTTGTGCAGGTATAAATAGATTGCTGTAAGTGAAGGAGTCATCAGACCCTGTAGAGACATAGTTAATCTCAAAAGCACACAAAAGTAAAGAGAGGACAGAAGATTACTTATTATCCAACTTAAAAACTGGGATACTTTTTACTGCGGGATTCCCAAAAGCCGCATTGTCTTCTTCCTCACGGACAAAGTCACGGGCAACAGCTAGTCGTAGATAATTAGAAACATAAACTTATGTAATAATCACATTACTGTCATTGTTAAAAATGTCAAAAGGTTTCTTTCAGCCTGTGAAATTTAATTACTTTTGTATTTATGCCTTCTTGACCGTGTCTGTAACTGTATATTGTATACCTTTTCTGTTAATAAAGACTTTTGAAAATGAATAAAAATGATTGAGATCTTTTTCATGTTTAGTGCTGAAATCAAAATCTGTTCTGATTTTCCAGTAAAATCAAATAATTACCTGGCAAACAATTTAGCTACTTTACTCACCTACATATCTGATCGAACATAATATTATGACTTGTGGGAAGTTACGTAATTGTGGGAAGAAAACATGATCGTAGCCTGCTTAGACAAAGTGAACTTAGATGACCCGGGTTGTATGTATTTTGTTGAGTAGAACATGGCCCTTGTCAACTTTGATCTACTAGATTCATGCAAAATTATCATCAAAGCGCACTTTGTTAAAGTATTTATCCGATCGTGTCAACGCGGCTTTACTGTCCTGGAAGACAACGAATGTAGATTTAAAATTATACTTAAAACTTTGACAAACATTAGGTAACAATAAAAAAAAACCGGCCAAGTGCGAGTCAGACTCGCGTAAATAGGGTTCCGTATTGTGGATGTTAAATTTAATTTAGTAATTTTTTTTCATCCCTCGATGAAGCGGTGGCTGAATGCAAGGTTAAGATTGGAGACGAGGAAGTAGAACAGGTTAACCAGTTTGTCTATCTGGGTTGTCTATTTACGTGAGATGGAAAATGTGACGATGACATTGAAAGAAGAATGAATGCGGGAAATAAAGTGAATGGAGCCCTACACTCCTTTATGGCAGCCAAAATGTGACTGCAAAGACACGATTGGCAATTCATAGTGGAGTGTTGGCTCCTACACTTATGTATGGTAGTGAATGTTTGGTATGGCAAGATAAACATCAAAGTAGAGCGAATGCAGTGGAAATGCGTTCCTTACGTAGTATGTGTGGTTTAACATTAAATGACAGAGCGAAAAATATCGACATACGGGATCGTTGTGGCCTGCAAAATATAAAGTGTCTAGAATATAAAAAGAAATGCTTTGGCGGTTTGGGAATGTAAAGAGAATGAATGAAAGTAAAGTGACGAAAGAAATTTATGGTGCGCAAGTGGAAGGTACAGCTCAACCAGGCCAGCCTAACATGCATAGCCAGACATGCTGAAGAAGGGCCATGTCAAAAGTACCCGGAATAGATAAGCTTAGTGGAAGAGGCGAAAGATTTGTGTCTGGATCGTAGCAGATGGAAAACTGTAGTGTCTGCCTACCCCTCTGGGAGACAGGTTTGAGAATATGTATGTATGTTAGCTATACGAATGCTAGTATGTACGTGTACCTAGATTGTTGTTTTTTTCATTTTCGTAGTTTAAATTTTATTGAATAAACAAATTGATAAAATACTTGAATTCCGTGGGAAATAAAATAAGGAAACAAAAGGCAGTAAATTTATTTTTATCCTTCACGGTATTGTAAATGCACCTTCAAAATACTAACAAAGATTTAAGTTGATTCTTAATTCCAATTTATAATTCCTATTTTATTAAGTTTCTTCAAATAATTATTTTCTTTATATTAAGACAATTGAGTATGGTATATACCGGGTGTTAAAATATAGTTGCGGAAGCCGGAAACTGGGGATAGTACTCGTCCAGACAACAAATATGCACCACAGCGTGGTGGATGGTGAGCCTAATCTCCGCAATTTATGTTGTATGCTGTGCTTCAGGCACAAAAATATAAACCCACAGCTTAAGACCGGTTTCGCAGCCGAATTGTGAAAAACCCGCCTTTTTTAAGAAGACTTAAATTCAAAATTCACTTAAAAGTTATTCAACAAAACCTTATTACCTATGTATTGTGTATGCTGCCATCGCAAATTTTCCATTGAATGATTGAATGAATGAATGAATGACCGTTCTTAAGACTGTACATGAGCCAAGACCATGAACAACGCCAGACTTTCGAGGATTCTTTTGAAGAAATTCGGACTCCCCTTGTATTGAAAAAAAAATCATTTGATTTATTGATCTTTTATTAACACATCTTGGGGCTAAGAAGTAATTTTTAGATTTGGATATGACTTGTTAACATTCACAATATAACAATTATTGCCAACTATACTACGATATCATATAAACCATATTACAGGTATGATTTTTCATTGCTTTGATGGAGTTCCATCAGGAATCATCTATAAAATCTTTTAATATAAAAAATATATCATATGTTTTATTATTTTCAGAAAAGTATGACATCGTAGGCAAACTGCTGAAGCCCGATGAAACACCAACCGTGTACAGTGACGACGAAAATGAAACGAAAAAGAGTCTATGAAACAAGACTTTGAACTGACTTAATATGCTTAGATTAAATATATCTAATTGTTGATGATTTCATAATATTATAATATTTGATAAATACTGGCACATAATTAGCTTCCATCCATCCATCCATCCATCAGCCTGTGTTCGTCTACTGCTGGACATAGGCCTCTCCAATATTTCGGCACTCTTGGCAGTCCTCCGTCATCCTCATCCAGCCACCACCCGCGACGTCCTTTAGGTCGTCGGTCCAGCGGGCACTAGGTTGGCCTACGTTACGCTTTGCTGTAAGTGGCCTCCATTCCAACGCCTTTCGGCCCCAACGGCCATCGTGCCGGCGACAAATATAGCCAGCCCCACTGCCACTTCAACTTACTAATTTGGCAAGCTATGTTGGTCACTTTCGATCTCCGACGGATTTCCTCTTTTTGGATTTTATTCATCAGATATATCTCAAGCATACCCCGCTCCATAGCTTGTTAAGCGTTAATCGGCGGAACAAGCCCTTGGATACTTTATATTCTCTGCCCTTGATGAGAGACCACGCTTGAATGAACGCCCTATCATCACTGGATAATTAGCTTGTAAAGCATTTATTTGCGATAAAAATTAAAAAGATAAATAAATAAACTGAGAAATGAATTTTTGAAGGAGCAGATGTAATACAAATATTTATTTACTTTATAAAATCACCAGTTTTCTGAACTTTGCCTTTTTCTTTATTATATAATATGTATTGCCTTGGTAGTTGCTTAAACATAATCAGCTAATAGTAGTTTATGCCACAAGGGCGAAAAGGAATAAATTACGAGGACGATTTAAAACACGAGCGTAGCCGAGTAATTTATTGTTATTTTATTGTATTTATTTATTAATTACGTTTTTCAATGCAAAGTGTGAGGAAATAAAACAAATATAATCTTGTGAACTTTAAAATAAGATTGGCTCGAAAGGACAGTATCCAGAGCCATTAAACAGTGGAAAAAAAGTATTACATTTATGGTACACAGGAAAGGTTGCAGGTTAGCCAATTTATCGTAAATAAATAAAAAAAAAATTAAAGTCCTAGGCCATAATAACCGACTTTCTGTTCGGTTTTGATGTATAAAAGTGGGCCTTTGCGAGCACTTGCATTGAAAAACAATATAAATAAAATAGGAAACAGACAATTATCTGTATGGCATGATTGGGAACGTTAAAGGTCTTTAATGTTGTCCTTTTCATCAAAACTTCAAAACGTCATGAGCACAACAACAAGTTTCCACAATATTTCCTCAGACCCGAGGGCGCGACCGTAACAGTTTATCATTAAAACTATTAAAGTAGAACAAACTGCTTGTTTACACAGGACATCGGATGAAAAGTTGCATTTCTCAACTTTTAATGGTGTTGCCAACTCGAGGCAAGTGTTTGGTTGCACTGAAATGTAACGTTTTTGTGACAAAGACTTTAAAGTAGAACTTCAGGCCATTTGAGAGGCCGTGCGTGTACAATAGAATAGAGCAAAAAAATTATGAAAAGTTTTGCAACTACAAATTATGTAAAGAAATTGATACTTGTCGTTGTTGGTTCTTGATGAGAAACAAAGACGAAATATATATTTCATCTCATGGTTCGTATCCATATCTAAAAGCCTGACGATGTTGTTATAACGAAACCGGTCGCTAGTGTAATATACATATAAAATTGGAACAGTTACCAAGAATGTGTTTTATTTACAAGATGATATAAATTGTGTCTTTAAACTTTTTTATCTGAATTGATTATATATTATTATATAAATTATTATAAAAGTTACCAGTGCTAGAAAATTCTTGGCTAGTTACAACTTAAACTTTGCAAGACTGTACTTTGTTTAAACAACACAACGGTGGACAAATACACTTTTAACCGAAATAAGACCAACATTAATGGCCTTCTGTTCAGAATGAGCAAGGCGTGAAATCACATAACGCCCACGTAAGCGTTCAGTATGTGCATTACAAGTTGGTATATCAAGTAGTTACCAAAATTCGGTGTACAGATATGATGGAAAAATTCGTCGTTCCAGAAACGAACCTCGGTAACGCGCCTATCTTGTAAGCAGGAGGTCGCAGGTTCAAATAGAACATATAGAACATATAGAAAAAATATTAAATAAGCTACGCATATTGTTATTTAAATTCAAACATCTCAGTTACAAAGTACCAATTTCCGTGCTAAAAACTATATATATGTCTTTGGTTGATTCAATTATATCTTATGGTCTGGACTGCTATGGATCTATATTCAAAACATACATGGATAAGATTGAAAATATACAAATAAAATTTTTAAAATTCCTAGTCAGTAAAAATATTAGAAAAAAACACAAAAATAATATCAAAATATTGTACTCAATCTGTAAAATTCTACCGGCTTCATTAAAATATAAATATATAATAGCAGTAAATAGCCATAGCACCCCAGATCATAAGATACCTAAACAGCATGGGCTCAACACGAGAGCTGTGAAATAACTATTACTAAAAGTGAATAACTATTTTGGCGGCAGAATGTTAAAGCGCAAAATTCCAATGTTATATAATGAAATGCCTATTCATATAAGATCTGAACAAAATAAAAATAAATTCGCGAAGTTATATAAAACTTACCTTTTACAAAACATGAAAACATTGACAGATTAAAATAGCATTTTATTATTTACTATTAATGTACCTAACTACTTATAATTTAGTACATAACTATCTAATTTATAGAAAAAGAAGTGCGACTCCCTCCCCACAGACAAACCAAATTTCTACTTGGTTTTGTGGGATGTATTTAGATTAAGTTATCTTTGAAATAAATAAACATATTCATTCATTCATTCATTCAAATCCTGGCCCGTGGAATTTTTTCAAAAATATTTGTTCTTAAATTTGTTTCTAGTTGGTAATGCACTCTAATAATAATTAGAGTATTCAAAGCGATGGATTTCGCATTAAAAACGTATAATCAACATTAATGGTTTTCATAAGGATGTTTTTTAAAAATCAATTTAAAAAAGTCAAAAATTCAAAACATGTGAGACAAAACATATCAGTTCAAATCTTTTCCAAATAGGGTTCCGATCGGCCCCTTTTTCCAAGAAAATCTTGGGTGAAAATGAGAGGCAAGTGGTAGACAATTTCCTGAGCCTGATATCGGAGCGGACTCCAACAATGGCGGCTAATCTCTGAAAGGAAACGTATTTCATACTTCATTTAATTCCAACACGTCTTATTGAATCTTTCATTCCATGTACGTATTGTCGAAGCTTGGGACGGAATTCTTTTAAAAATCTATACAAGGTATACCGGTTGTAAGGAAAAACCACATTGATGTGGTTATGTGGTTGTATAATCAGTAGATTATGTGGTTTCATCAAATGGCACTTGGTCAAAATATATAAGCGCCTAGCTTAATGTTACAGGTCATGTTTTGATAGTTAGCTATGAAGTAAAGTTAAGGCGCTTGGAACTTTTGGTTTTATCGCGTCATGGTACTTTTGCTTTTATGAACTTTGAAGTAGGTAGATTAAACTTACTCCGATGTACGTGTTAGTGAGTGAACAAAGGATTTGTACGGACTTATCCAGAAAAACAGACATAAGGTATAGGTTTAAAATAAGGTCCAATAAAAGACGTTTAGGGTGAAACTAGGACAAATAACGCAATCACAGTGCCGTAACAAAGTGCGTGAATTTTCTGGCGTGTTCCGAGTTCGCGCATCCAGGAGTGTTTCCCACAGGAGATAGGGATAAGTAGGGACCCTTGGCCAAGAGAGGAGTTAGTAAAGCATCTCTTCACCACCGTCTCCAGTGACGCAAAAGTAGCCGCTTACAAGAGGAAGACCGGCAGGTGCAGTTGAAAAACTCGTGTAGGACAGTGCTTTGTAGTTTTGTGAGTTTTTAAAGACAATCATTTAGATTTATATATTTTTTTATATTTTTATTTTTTATATTTTTATTTATATTTTAAAGAGTAAAGACTTATTTGTCGTTGTTAAGATTATAATATTTATATATATTTAGGTTTTATATATATTTATTATTATTTACACATTTATATTTATATATATTTAAAAAACACTTTTAAAGAGATATATTTCGATGTATTGTTCGGCATCATAATTATTTACAAGACTGATGCCGAACAATAGTTCGAAATATATCTCTTTAAAAGTGTTTTTTAAATATATATAAATACCAATGTGAAAATAATAATAAATATATATAAAACCTAAATATATATAAATATTATAATCTTTATTTATATTTATTTTATTTATATTTTAATTATAGTTAAGCCTCTAATTGTCAGGAGCCTTTGATAAAAAAACCTCTATGGGGGCGTGCCCTTTGAATCCTGATATTTATCCTGGTAGAATCCGCTTCACGGGCGGGTTTGGTCAGACGTTAACCTAACCTCGCAGGTGGCGGGTTTCTTGCGAACGGCACTTGTTCATTTACAACCAGTAGATAGAAATATGATCCTACATAAAACACGATCTAACATCCGAATTTCAATAGATTTGTTCGTACGAAGGCAGATATTAGATTTTTGTGTCCAAGCAAAATTCATACTAAAAGTTATTTATTTTATTTATTTATAACACTTTTTGCAAATTTACACAAATAACTAGGCAAAAGAAACAACTAAACATGGTGTACAAGGGCGGCACTTATTGCTAATAGCAATATCTTCCAGGCAACCCTTGGTAGCTAACAGAAAGATGTACAAAATTTAGGGAGATTAAGATTAAAATATAAACCTAAATATCTAAGACATAAACTTACATACAAAAATACATGAATATACTTAAATAAATGAATACATACCTATAAAATATACACATACATATATAAATAATGAATAAACATACAAAAATTATAATAATAATGGATATTTGAGTTCTAAGATGGATACGCTGTTGAGAAAAATCGCTTCACTTTTATTTTAAATTTATTTGTATTTTTCAATGCCTGAAAATATTGAAAAATATTCGAATATATATTTTCCCTTGATTTTTGTTAACAATGGTTTCAATTAAATCAAAAATCGGAAACAAAGTTTTGATTTTAGTGATATATTTCAATCATCATTTCCACAAGTTAAGATATTTTTATAATATTAATGATAACATGAATTGGAAAATACGATTTGGTGCGTTTCTTAAGAGTTCAAAAGAATAATTTTTATAATATTTGTAAAATATATGAGTTCCTAAAAACACTTTTTAAAATGTTTGCAAGACTCAAACTAAAATTGTGTTCAATATTTTTGCCTTCATTCAGTTCTTCCACCTAATAATTTTTCTCGACTATTTCTTCTTTTACTTCAATAACATCCTCATTATCTTTTTCATCAGTGAGTTCTGCAGCACGCGTATCAGTTTCGCCATTAGTCTCTATATAATGGTCCTCTTCGATCTGTTCTTTTGTTGTTTTGCTCAGCTTGGCCAGTTCATCAAATTGCGATGGAGGAACCATGAAGTAGAGCCCTGAGGGTGCAATATGTTTCTTATTTTTGAACTTTTTTACACTTGCAACAAAAAAAAAAAACGTTACGACCGAAATCCCCGAGGTAGTGTCAGAAATGTTCCTACGTGTAAACAGTAAAATGTTAGTCTTAGACCATACTTGTACACCCAGTTTTCATCGATGATTACTATGTCCCAGACGTAATGGGTGGTGAGCCTTATCGCCGCATAAATGGACCAACAGTTTAACGTACCTTTCGAAGCATGCAGACCAAAAATAAGTTCATGTGCACCGTGGGGATTGAACCCATGACCTCTAGGTTAGCAGGAGAGCACTCTTCTACTGAGTTACAAAGGCGGTTTTTAATTTTCTAAACGTCAAAAATTATAGCAAATGAAAGCAGTAAGATGTATTGTATCTTTAATTATAATCGATATATTGATGTTTTCATTTTTTATAATTTAAACTTAAATAAATTAAGCTTTTTCCAGTATAAAGAATAATGTTTTTTTATGGTAGCTATTTCAAATAGTTTGATGAATTAAATTAACGTTTTTGATTGTTATACGTACGTAATCCATGCAAAAAGTAGAAGTATGTATGGAAAAAATCATGTTTAAAAATATTAAAAATAAATAACTATATTAGCAACAATACTTTATTATTAATACTTTATTAGCAACAGGTACTTAGACTACTTAGAACCACATCCACAGGATCTGTTGACCACTAGATTAGCTGCATTCACATTAGCCAAGCTAGCTCCATTTATGACACTGTTCAACGCAGCCAAGTTGTTGTTATTGATAGAAGCCAAGTTAGATGCGCCGCACCCAACATTGAGTCCACTCAGCCCACTTACATTAGCTCCATTTAGTCCAACATTAAGTCCCCCTAAACTAGCTCCGTTTAAGGCCAACAAGTTTGCAGTTGTCAAGCCAGCTAAGTTACCAGTGGCTCCATTGGGTCCTAGACCACATCCTGCGGAATTTAGAGCCACACCAGGGCCAGCACTGTACACCATAGCTCCTTCACCAGCAGTGGGCAAGCTTCCATCAACGGCTACAGCACCTAAAAATGGTAAATTACCAGAGACGACAACAGCTCCATCTGTAACTAAGTTCTCAGCTGACACGGAGATTCCATTAGGAGTGATTGGAGAACCGCTGGAGACGGAGAATACACCAACGTTGGACAGGCTCTCCAACAATGGTTGAGAGTTCATCAGGAGATTTTGAAGGGCAGTGTTTGAATTGCCACATCCTACATTAGGAATAGCCAGGTTTTTTGATGGGAGAGCAAGGTTTGAAGGACGGGTTGGTCCAGTGCTGTCAATGCAATAGCCGAATACGGTCTGAAATTAAAAGGAATCATGTTACAATTTAAATAAGCAGTATTTTTTTTGTGTTTATTTATTTCTTTATCTAAATTTTGTTTTTACTTAATGAATAAAATAAATAAATAAAATCAGTAAAAAATACAAGCTACATTTGGGACAATGAAACCTTCCCCAATGATACATACCTTCATGAGAAGAACTTGTGCGCAGAGAACAATAACAGCCTTTGTTGCCATTTTGATTTTAGTATTGTTTGTCGAAAGCAAATAAAAGTATAATTCATGTTAATTCCAGTTAGCATTTTATATAGATACGAGTAGGTATGATTGAAACATTTTGTTTCGTTATAATTTCAATCCGAAAATTAGATTTGGGTATTTCATAAACCATATTCTAAGAGTCGGTAATTGTGTTATGCGTAATAATGCGTAGGTATGATGTTTAGTGAAATGAAGTCACGTAAATTACAAAGTGTAATGTGCAGCAAAAGATAAAGGTATTCTTTTGAGTAGGCTGTTTTTACGATAAGTTACTTATCGTACAAGGTAATTATTATTGTTACAGTTTTAATTCTTGGATATAGAATGATTAAATTGTTACTATTTAACAGTTTAGTAACAAATTAGTCTATTTTAAGCAACACCAAATTTTTAACTTTCTTATCTTTCCAAAGCATGCATAGTGGACAAAAAATGTACCTCTATAGGTTTTGAATCCACAACCTGTTTTTTAGTAAGGTCAGATTCTACCACTAGGCTACTGAAGCGGTCAACTTACAAGATAATATTATAAAGACATCGCGTCTAGCAACTGTAGAAATCTATGGGCAAAGTCTTTTCCAAGTATGTTACCTCAAACTTATGATCTGTTATTTTCAATTATCAATTAGCAATTTTTCTTTATCTACTAAGAACCCAGCTACGAGTAAGTGTTTATTTCTTTTGAAAAGTTACTAGATCTCCTTACCCTGCATCCTATTCAACGTACAAATTCTAGTGACTGTAACAAGGGCTGGTTCTGTAACCTGTTCAAGGTTAAGCACCTTACATAATGATTGGACATAGATAATCTGTTTCATCAAGTGTACAGACAAGACGCCATAACGCTCAAGTTTTTTACCGGTCAGACGCATTCTCTTTCTGCCATGAGCGTGTGATACGTCAAACTATCATTTGATGCTAGTAAACATGACCAATCATATTAATAGGCCCTAATCATTTAATATTCTAAATCAAGGTTCTTATAATATACTGGGTAAAAAGATAAAGCTGCGGAAGTCGGAAACTGACGATAGTACTCGTCCGTACGAACAACTTTTACTATAGAGCCATAGAAAAGTTACATAGCTACCGAACCGAAATGTAAGAAATAACAATGTTTTTTTCTCGATTTCTCTAATTTTTTTACGGAATGTTGTCCGTGTGGTCTAGTACTATCGCCAGTTTTTTATTTTTTTTTTTCCTTACACATTCGATATACATTACAGACCTAATATGTCCAATGCGTGTTATGAACTGAATGCGAATAAAACGACCAGATCAAAGTACCTAAGCAGGTAATAATGTATTGTATACAAGAAACATAATAAATTAACTTACTTGTACAAACTGAAACATTTTTTTCTTGTTGTCACTTCTCCGAATGACAAAATCAAAAAATATAAAAAAGGTAACTAGTTCAAAGACAATGTGATGAGCTGGTGGCCAGCAGTTCATCACATGGTCCCGTCTTGTGAGGGCTGAAGCACTCACATACAGTCAGAGTCGGTAGGCAACCGTACAAGCTTGTGAACTGGGCGACGCAAGACTCCAGCATTGGTTTTCACTTCAGCCACTCTAACAATTCTGTCACGTCCAGGAAAGATTGCGGTAACTCGGCCGCGTGGCCAGGTGCCTCTAGGTAGATTGCCATCCACGATGAGTACCACGTCGTCTATAGAGAGATTAGTATATGGTACATTTACTTTATTCCTTGGTCTAAGACATGGAAGGTATTCACGAACCCATCTCTTCCAAAAATAGTCGGCAAGTCTTAGGGACTTTTTCCAATGTGTACGGCCGAATAGGTCTCTGGTACAAACTGAAACATTTTTTTCTTGTTGTCACTTCTCCGAATGACAAAATCAAAAAATATAAAAAAGGTAACTAGTTCAAAGACAATGTGATGAGCTGGTGGCCAGCAGTTCATCACATGGTCCCGTCTTGTGAGGGCTGAAGCACTCACATACAGTCAGAGTCGGTAGGCAACCGTACAAGCTTGTGAACTGGGCGACGCAAGACTCCAGCATTGGTTTTCACTTCAGCCACTCTAACAATTCTGTCACGTCCAGGAAAGATTGCGGTAACTCGGCCGCGTGGCCAGGTGCCTCTAGGTAGATTGCCATCCACGATGAGTACCACGTCGTCTATAGAGAGATTAGTATATGGTACATTTACTTTATTCCTTGGTCTAAGACATGGAAGGTATTCACGAACCCATCTCTTCCAAAAATAGTCGGCAAGTCTTAGGGACTTTTTCCAATGTGTACGGCCGAATAGGTCTCTGGTACAAACTGAAACATTTTTTTCTTGTTGTCACTTCTCCGAATGACAAAATCAAAAAATATAAAAAAGGTAACTAGTTCAAAGACAATGTGATGAGCTGGTGGCCAGCAGTTCATCACAATGCGTATAACACGGTAAATAGTTACAATAAAAATAACCATTTACTAAAAAATATATCAATAAAATATTAGCTAAAAATAAGCAACGAAATATACTTTAACAGATAATTACGGTTCTAAGTAATTCACTACAAGTGCACGGATTTGGAGCAGAGATGCAGAGAAAATATCCACCTCAGGTTGATCCCTAGCCATACCGTTGAGTAACCGAAGCACGCAGCTGAGAGGGGCCTCATCAGGTACTTAAATGCGTCAATATACTCTATGATGCGAACCCCCGGACTCTCGAATAGCCTGTCACTGATAGATAGTCGAGTTAAACTCCAATCTATTTCTTACGTACGAGTTAAACAATGTACAAAGCATGTGAGGCGTGTGAGATACCCTCAATAACCATCCAAGTGCCTTTCTCGCTTTCTTAATCAAATCATCGATATATTAGGTATACTTGAAGTCCGCAGTAAGTAGCACACCAAGGTCCTTAACAAAATCCAGTACGCGAGGCAGCGGTGAACCAGCCAGCTCATAAGGATAATGGAGTGGACCACGCTTATATTAAAAATTCCAAAAACCCTAAATTACTTCCTTGATTTATACCAGACCTAGCGTAATATCGCTTCGAGATACAACCGCCATATTGAACATACTGCATCCTGTGGTGTGAAGCCAATAGCAACCATTTCGCGGAGCAACACATCATTGCCTGCGCGGTCAAAAGCCGTCCGGAAGTCAAAATAGGCTCAACTTGCTTTTTGTTATCAACTTCTGTAGGAGCATGCTGAACGAAGGATAATAATTTAGTTATTGTAGACTGACCTGACAAAAACCCATGCTGAGCGTCACACAACCAGGGCGATACCTGCTTCAGTATACAACGGTAAAGAATGATATTAAAGCAATTGGTCTGTAGTCGCCAACATTAGACTTCGATCCCTATTTAAATACCGGAATGACCCTTCTTAACTTCCAGGAGGAAGGATACGTACCTTGCGCTAAGACCATATAATATGCAAATAATAGCAGGACACAGAGATCCTCACGAGAATCCATCAGAACATAATGCGGATAGCCATTTGGACTTAAACCCTTTAATTTGGGCTTTAACTACTTCAGTGCCATCAGCAACTCCGTCTGACTAATCTCGCTGACGTGCACACGAGCTGACATGTTTCCGCCTGTCTCATATGATAGAGTCTCCTCGAACGAGAGTTTAGGTACATTATTTAAAAATACATCTTTGAAATGATTAGCAAAGGCTTCTGTAACTACGGCAGGAGGGTCGTCAAAATCGGTTTCCCCAATATTAGCACGTTTGTTTTTTATGTAGGTCCAAAACGCGTTTAGATTATTATTTATATTTGTCCCCATTTTATATATGTACAATTGAAAGGCTATCTTAATTTTTGACTTGAAAAGTTTTCTATAATTCCAAAAGAAGTTGGAAAAGGACTCTTCTGAGTTTTATAAAGATTTAAATAATAATATTTTGACATTTTGACTTTATATCACTAATAATCTCGGCAGTTTACCAAACTGGATAAGAATACTGTTCGTCGGCAATAATTTTCTTTTTCTTAGGAACACAGCCATCCATAGATCGTTTAACTGTCTCGTAAAAAAACGCAACTGCGCTGTCGACGTCACTAAGCTCATAAATTGTAAAAATTGACCAGTAAAAAGACTGCAACCCAGAGTAAAGTTGATGAAAGTCGGCTTTTCTAAAGTTTCAGCCGTTGCCGTTTCAGCAGTATCCCCATGCGCGACTAGAACAGGACGGGGCGCGCTAACATCACGTCAATCCAGAGCGGCTCGCGGGTGCTCGCGCCCACCACACGGGATGAGGGTTACGATGCCCGCCACAGCCACGTGCACGCTCAATAAGCAATAATATGCTGTTTCAATAAGCAGGAGGTCCAAGTAACGCCCCAAGCCGTTCTCAACTGCATTATGTTGGTGTAATCCAACACGTGCGGTGAAATACTCATAGTGATCACGCACAGTCTTATTTGCAGAATACTAAATTAAAATCGCCTAAAATAAGTATTTTTGAAATAAAAAAGCTAAAGTAGAGAGCCCTTACAATGCGGAGGTAAATAAGCAACAGAACAAAGAAACCTAACGTCACGGAATGAAACGAATGCACGAATAAATTCATCCTTTATGTATTTTAAAATTATAACATCTGTTGTTAGACCAATTAAATAAATAAAATAAAATATGTAGTGTTTCGTATGTTTAATTTATACAATCAATCGTATCCATCGTATTATTTTTTCCTCTTAAGGAAATCTATAACTTGTTCAACGGTTATATTTGTCTTAAGACCCCATACATGAATATATTTCAGGATATCAACAGTTTTCAGCACATCATCCTCCTGACCTGCTCCATTAATGGATTTTACTTTTGAAGTACCTAAACCTACGATTACGTCGATTCTTAACTTTAGTCCAACCATCCTCCTAAATCAGTAGTGACGGCAACTGATTTGCCGGCCATAATAGATCAATCATCATTAATCACTTCGAGATTGTCACTGGCAAGGAAGGAACGGTGTTGATATCTATTGGGAACTCGTACATTCAATCGCCCGGTAGGCTTGCGCGGAACTTTCCCTCCGGCTTCGGCTTCTGCAACTTTATTTTAACAGGGCAAGTTTCAAAAACTCCAAACAGCTGATAGGCATCCATCTTAGGCATATCAGCTTGGTTTAGAAACGGTTTTACATGTGAGTGAGGCTGCTGGATACGAAAATAAAATCTCGCACAAGCGTTCTGAACATGCTGTGAGAGGCGCATCGATTTATCAAAAAGACAGAGACCGTAAATGGCAATGCAGTAGTTGAGTTTGGAGAGAACGAGGGCTGCACACAACCTGATGCAAAGAGCTTCACTAAGAAATTCACGAATCATATACAGGGTGGAAAAAATTCAAGGGCCCTGGAGGGGAGCTACCTTAAATCCTTTAGTAAGCTTATTTTACTGAAAGGAAACGTTCCTTTACTTTTTAAAATAAACAAAACTGCATTCAAAGATCTTCTAAAATTCGCTTGCCTCACCCGGGAATCGAACCAACTAAAAATGAAAAAAATAAACCCTCGCTACTTTATTATACGAATCGGTAGGATTATTGTTCAGGATATAATTTGTCTAATACTTTGATTTTCTTCGATTAAGTACTAAAGAATTTCGTCTTGACCAAGAGGAAATATGATTTAGATCTTCGTTAACCATATCTATGTCATGTCATGTAATCATATAATCATAAACATTAGTTTCAGTAGGATGACAAGAAATATAGGCTGAAGGTCATCAGTATAGAAATGATACAATGCTTTATTATCCCCATTACGTCACTACTATAAAAAAATAAAAAATAAATGGATCCTGTGGCACACCACGGCTTAGAGAACTAGTTTCAGATTGAACAATATTTCCATTTTGTTTTTGAACCACAATATTATGTAGCTTAGAATAAAGAGATTCCTCATAGTCGCAACTTCCTTTCACAAAAAATCCCATAGAAGGTAAATTTGTGCTTTTCGGTGCTGCTGCGTTTTGTTGTCAATCATCAGATGCGTCCTTCACTGATGCATTCCGTTACAATTATTTTGATAGATTTACAAATCATAAAGCCAAACAGAAAACAAATTTACTGAAACTGATATGGTCAGATTGGTTTGTATAGATTTTTGATAGAGCACCTATTGCATGAGCTTAAATACAGTAGTGTAAGAAACTATATACAACTCACATACCTATATATATTATATATTATTAAAATTAATTTAAAACTCACACTCCTGTTTTAATATACCTCTTTATGTTCCAGTTTCAGAAACTACTATTATATTATTATTTCATGTTTAGGTTTATTATTGTGGGCAACCATTATTTTTATGTGAACGTGTATGATAATTCTTATTTTAATTTTAATTGTTTCCCTCAATGGTTTGCTGTAAGAAATCTCTGACTAAAGATAAGGTCACCTAAATGTTTTGTAACTGTGACTGTTTGTCTCTGTGTTTCTATGTTCGATTCGTACCCCTATTATAAATGCGAAAGTGTCATTGTTGGTTTGTCCTTTTTTCACACAGCAACGTAGCAACGGATCAACGTGATTTTTGGTATAGAGGTAGTTTATGGCCCGGGGAGTGACAACATTTTTATCCTAAGAATATGCAAATGAAATAAGTACGGTTAATTGATATTAAATTAAAAACATCACTTTTTAACTAATAAATATCATTGTGCTTTTATGACAAAGGATATTCTACAAACACCTCCAACACAAGACGATTCAGACATTCCAATCTTTCAACAACGACAATCTATCTAACAAAAAATAAACGTATATTGTACAATCGGATAAGATTAACCATTATTTTAGAGATAAAATTGAATTAGTTCCCATCATCTCTAAAATGAGTAGAATAACAGAAAACAGGCAAAATCGTGATTCGAATCCATTTTACGAGTTAAGTAATGAAATAAAATAGTCAAAATAAACGAGAAACAGTAACAATTTATTAGCAACAGATACTGATAACAATTACAATTATTTAGAAGCACATCCACAAGATTTGTTAACCAATAAGTTGCCTCCATTTACGGCACTGCTCAATGTAGCTAAGTTATTGTTGTTCAAGGAAGCCAGGTTCAAAGCGCCATACCCAACATTGAGTCCATTCAGACCAGCTACATTAGCTCCGTTTACACCAACATTAAGCCCCCCTAAACCAGCTCCATTTAAGGCAACCAAATTTGCAGTATTCACGCCAGCTAAGTTACCAATGGCCGCATTTGGTCCTAAACCACATCCTGCAGAAGTTAGAGCGACACCAGGGCCAGCAGTGTACACCACAGCCCCTTCACCAGCAGTGGGCAAGCTACCATCAATGGCTACAGCACCAAGGAATGGTAAATTACCAGAGATGCCGACAGCTCCATCTGCTACTAAATTCTCAGCTAGCACGGAGATTCCATTAGGAGTGATTGGAGAACCACTGGAGACAGAGAATACACCACCGTTGGAAAGGCTTTCCAACAATGGTTGAGAGTTGAGTAGGAGACTTTGAAGGGCACTGTTTGTATTACCACATCCAGAGTTAACGATAGCTCCGTTGGCACTACGGTAAGCCAGGTTTCCTGATGGGAGATCAAGGTTTGAAGGACGGGTCAGTCCAGTGGTGCCAATGCAGTAGCTGAAAACGGTCTGAAATTAAGAAGAAACTTTAAGTACAATTCGATAAATTATTAAGAGTACAGGGGATCTATAAAGGCCGACTTGGGTGAATCATGAAATGGTTTGAAAGTAGGATAGAGTCAGAGCTTTTTCACACGTGCAAAAGAGACGACATTAGAACAGAATCATAATGTGATTCATGCAAAACGGCCTTTTTAGAGGACCAGAACTCATATTTATACATTCGTAATCATTTTCGTAGTCAAGTTTACAACACAATAAATACATGAAGGTATTTTTGAGTAAGTACGACAACAATATCAGTAACCAAGTGATTACTGTTTTTTAACATGATTTTAACTAATAAAATACGTAAGTAATACGTAGGTATACTGGTAAAACAAAAATGTCAAACTCTATGTATCTTAATAGACAAAATAAAATAATTATGTCAAACTCAGGTAACAATAAAAATATAATATTTCCTACATAACTGTCCTATTACAAAGAGAGAATTATCAGCACGAATTCTGGAAAATGTAAAAACTCAACATGGTGAGGGTGGCGTGCATAGAACTTTTTGCTAGAAAATCAATAGGAAAATTAAGTTTGACAATAAAAAAATATGAAAAAAATAAAATATCACATTGATAAAGAATTATTTATATGACGCCAGCGTGTTAACCCTGGAGTGAAAATGTTTATGCAAACTATTTTAAAAGGTGGTTTTGAAATTTTTTCGTATTTTTTTACTGTCAAACCTGACCTTCGCATTGCTTTTCCAGCAAAAAGTTCTATGCACATCACATAGTCCAATAGGTACTCCTTATAATTATTAAATTGATATTTATTCTGGATCGGACGCAAAAGAAATGATAAATGTTGATTTGTATACATAAATAAATATAAGGTACTAACCTCCAGAAGAAGAACTTGCGCAAAAAGAATAATAATAGTCTTCGATGTCATTTTGATGCTATAAATGCTTTGTCGGAAGCAATTGAAAGTGTGTTTTCTGATGTGTGCTCTCAATGTTTTATACCTTCTTGAAATTTCGTTTTACTAAACTATTACGTTTTAAATTGCTTAATTATTGAAATTTTAGATAATTTTTATCACACTTACTTCAACTTGATATCACGTAGGTAATATCACAATCCAATGAAATATTAATCAATAAACAAGCAAGTAAAAATTGTTACAAAACATTAATTGATAAACATCACTTATGTGGCGTAGTTTTCTAAAAACAATTATCAAACTGAAGAAGCGAACACCCCATTTAGTTCAAAGTATTGTTCAAATCTCATGAACCTTTTCTGAATCCTG